>CM034550.1:2625000-3937500 GCA_020055645.1 Tomocerus qinae
GCATCCTGTTTGTGGCTGTGGTGTTCAGTCATACCCATCATTAGAGGCTGAAGATTTGAAAATTGGGAATATGAAACATTTGAATGTCCTGCCAATCTACCCATGGCATGTGCTCATTGAATTCACCAATTCGGACAAAAAATGTGCTGGCAGCATCATCAACGATCAATTCATCCTAACAAACGCCCAATGTTTTATTGAGATTTCGGACTACATCACTCTGATGGATGCGTTATTTGGAACACAACCTGAGAACCTCCCTATCGACCACATCAGGATTTATACCCAAGTCAAGAACCCCACCGACAAAAGCTACAAGACCACGAAGACTCCACTTCTGGCTAAAAACGTCATCATCCATCCCAATCTCACTCTTAGCTATTTTGCAGATAGACTCATCGATTACGATTTCGCTTTGATACATCTCCAAGATAAACTAGATCTAGCTTCTGTCACGCCAATTTGTCTACCGGAAGGGCCGATGAAATTTGAAAACAGGAATGCAATTGCAGCTGGATGGGGAAAGGAAACAAATAATAACATCTTGGGAGCACCTCATTTTTACGAACCTTATGATTTCCGGGATATTTACCACTTTGGTCATTATTTTAACTCACGGAACAATACTTGTTCACATTTCATAAATGAACAACGAATGCGATGTCTTAAGACCGTTAAACAATATATTGGGGAAGATGGCTATGGAGGACCATTGATGATCAAGGATCAAGGCAGGATTTATCAAATTGGAATTTTCTCGTACCACAGACAACCAGAGGTGGACGTGGTGACAAATGTTGAATCTGTTTTGCGATTCATCGACCATTTCTCGAAACAAGCAGATTCATTGTGGTGCAGCACTACAAGGGGACACAAGGACTATTTTCCATGGGACAGCCGAACTACATCCGATAGGATTCTAACAGACGGATGTACATGTCCTGGCCCTTCCTTACCACCACCTCCACCACCATCTACTCCACCACCATCTACACCGCCCCCATCTACTCCACCACCATCAACTATACCACCATCTTCTCCACCACCATCAACTTTACCACCATCTTCTCCACCACCATCTACTCCACCACCCCCTCCTCCGCCAACACTTCCTCCGCCACCACCTCCTCCGCCACCACCGGCCCTCACCACTACTACACCCACTACCACCACCACTCATGGAAAAGCTAATAAAAAAACTCCTAGGACTAAGCGCCCTGGCCGAGTTCAAGGTGGCCAACCGTCTGATCTTAATCATACCAGATGGGTAGCACTGATTCATAACTCAGCTGATGAATTTGGCCCAATTAGCGACCAGAGCGTAATACAAGGGGAGTACATGTCTACCCAATGTACGGGTTCACTGATCAACGACAGAATGGTGTTGACTTCCACAGACTGTATCATCCATAAGTTGAGACAATGGAATGGATACACTTTCAAGAATGAAATCGCTGTCGACAAAATCCGAGTTTATCTTGGCGAAATTAATAGATACGGGACAGTCTACAACGGCCCTTTGGCTCATCGTTTTCCACCCATAGCGATCAATGACACGGACCGATATGAAGTGAAGGATGTATACCTGTTTCCAAATTTTGTTCGGATGTCTGTCTCTCCTGCTGCTGAGCCGTATTTAACCAACAACGTTGCTCTACTAGTACTGAAGAACCCTTTGGCCTTGTCATCATATCCTCCAGTGTGCCTGCCAACTGTACAAGAATCATTGCCGAATTTTGTTGGCGAGGAGGTTAAATTGGCCGGGTACGGAAAATACGATTTCAGGGAAGTTCTGCAAAAAATTCCACATCCCTTCCGTAGTATTGTGAGACCACAATTTGACATAATCTATGACTACGAAACGGACACTAGAGATTTTGCAAATTTGTGGGCTCATTGGTCAGTTATTCCTCAGATAGAATGGAAAAACCCTTTTCCTTTTTTATACAGTCCCTTTGGTTCATACAACTTAGGTTTTCAACCATTCTTACTGGAAGCGGATATAGAGATTCGAGATTCTAAAATGTGTTCTAACTACACGAACAGTTTTATTTCCAATGACTTCCTCTGCACAGCCGAAGTGTTAATAAAGGTATCAGATGACTATGGTACAGGTTCAATCCAAGAATACTTCCCGAAAGCTGCTCTTATGGGAGATTTTGGTGCTCCAATTACCGTCAAAACAAATGGAACTGAGCGGTTAACTCAAATAGGGATGGCATCATACAGCATGTTTCACACGGAGCTGTCGAGGACCCGAAAAGACGCATTCACTTCTGAGCCCCCGCCTGGGACACTCTTCCCCACCCTCTATTTGAATATTAAAGGTCTGATCCCATTCATTGAATACATCTCTAAGGCAGAGAATGCAGAATTCTGCAGTTATTAAAATGTCAGGAAGGGTAACAGTTGACACCATTCACCAAACACTTATGGAATATAATTCCATTACAGTATAGTGATTGATTATTGAGTTTTATTATACTATGCTGGATGATGCATATTGCATCCCTTCATTTGTTTACTAATTATTGTAGTAAATCTGTGTTGAATTTACGAATAAATAGCGTGATTATTTCAATCTCTCTTTGTCTTCTGTTATAACAACTGCTGGCTGCTATTGCAATATGGTTCAGGTTCAACGTGCCCATTGCATGTACATTGTACATTACGAAATTAGATAAGTTTTCTACGTAAAAATGTTAATCGAAACATTGTAATTGTGCGTAATTAATGTCGATATTCTTTTTTTAATCTCCTTTCATAGGGAATGCCGGAATCGGTGGAATCATTATTACCTTGATTAAATTACATATATTACCATAATTAAATAAAAACATTTTTCTAATTAATGTTTCCAATAATGTACCCCAACGCATACTTTCATATGCTAAATTTAGTACGAAGGTATTATTGAAAACATTAATAAGACATCAAAGTCAAAAAAATTAAATTACTTCGTAAACAATTCCATTTGGAAAATTCATTCGAAATTCAAATACCTCTGGGGAGGATGTGGATCACACCCAGTTTTACAAAAATTATTTTACTAATTATTACAGTTTATAGATAAATATATAACTTAGCATAAATAAGTTATAAGTGGATTCCAAAGTAAAGTGGAGCCGGGCATGGAACCGCCAAAAAGCATTTTACAATGAAAGACACGAGGCAAGAAACAAGAGAAGGGATATCAGAGGAACATTTATATAGCCCATGACTTGAGATTCGTTCCGGACCTTGTGCTTTTCTTTGGCTATCTGTAAAGTACTTTTGTGAAAACCATCATCACGACGAAACTGATGTCTTTTTCTGTTGAAAGTAATTTTCAAACTTCTCGGGGCTATTCTTATTGGGGGAAGAGTATTTTTGATGTTCTCCCACACAGGAATGTCATATGTACTTTTTTTAATATTGAGTTTTGGAATTTCAGTAAGAATTCTTATTTGTTCTTTTGACATTGAAATAGGATTTTGAAAGACAATTGTATTTGCCACCGTAATACATGGCGGGAAAGGAGTTGCTCCGATGTATTTATAATGTCCTCCGCTTTTGGGTATCAACCATGATATCTGTAAAATAATATCACAATGTATTTATCAACAAAAAATCAGAAACATTCACACAATCAATTCAATGCATCCGTTCAAAATTTTTTTCACCAACTACAACAGGAGAGTGAAATTAATTTATTTATTGATGCTGCCACGCATATATGTGGGAGGGGGGACTCGGGGGGAGCCCAGCTGATTTCTCGTGTTTTAAATGATTTTGAGCTTAAAACTCTTTTTACTTGAAAACGATTGCTCAGTTTCGCCATTGGTCTTGTGATCTTATTTTCAATTTCGTCAACATCAGATTCAGTAAAAATTCCGCTCTGCATTCTTAATATATGCTGAAAATTATAGTATTCATAATAATTAATAGTCTTCAACAACCCAAAAATACATGCCCACAGTCCACAGTAAGTATATAAGTACCAACCAAGACCAAATTTAAGCAAACTCGCCAGACCAAAATTCTATTATTTATTATAATGAATTAATTATTCATTCATACCTTTGCTTCTTTTTGCTTTCGTCGTCTCTTCAAATTTGGTTCGATCTCTTCGTAAAGCAATCTACTGATAGGCGAATCTTTGTAAGGATAGGTAACTTTACTTTCCATGCCGTGGGTTCTAAACAAACTGGAAATTATTTTCATAACTTTTCGGAGTCGCTGAAAAGCTTGTTCTTGTTTCTCATCAATTCTATTGTTAAATTTGAGGATATCCAAAAATTCATTGTACTTTTCCTGCACTTTTCCATTTTTAATGTTTTTTGTCGAGTTGGCACAGTCCAATAAAAATTGAGAAGCTTTTTTTAAGGCTTCTACCATGACTTTTCGTTTCTGTTGAATATCTACACTTGCAACCTGTATCGAAAAATTACATCTTGATAAAAAAAACCAAATTGAATTTTTGTTAATAACTGAATTAACCGATAACATTATTTTGTTCTTTACTCGTTCGGACATTTAATAATATGGTATTTAATACTATTAATACGCACTTAGGTAATTAGGGTAAATTTGATTTCATTGTAATTATTACTCAAATACACAAAGTTCATTGAATCAAATTATAGTCAATTATACAAAACCTTCACACTAATCAAAATTGAAGGCGAATTCCTCACACAGAAAGCCTTTTCCACTTAAGATTTATATTTTTTATCTTTCTCGAATTTTATTTCGAAAATAAATTCAACAAATAGTAATAATAATAATGCCATTGCAAAACATATATATATTTATAATAGCAGAAAAGTTTATCCAAAGTAAAACAACGTGACAATATGAAATAGCCATAGCACACGACTTGTCAGCTATCCAACGAGCTATTATACGATTTTCTAAAGACAGAACAGAAGTTATAACAGTTTTCAGCTTTAACCCAATTTCCCCGTCGGGGGTGACTGTGATCTACTCAATAGTGACCTTAAACCTGTTTGCTATCAAACATGGTATTAAGTAGGACTTAGTACCATGAAATTGACTTGATTTTTATAGCTATTTTAAATTTTTGAACCCCCCGGTCAAGGGATGTGGCCCATCTCCTAGATCTTGCCTATCACTATAATATTAGCTGCTCAAGTACGTCTAATTACCGTTAGAATTGTTTGAAATTTTTACTGCATGTGCATCCTATAGTCAGAAACTCAAATGATCATTTTCTTCATAACGCTCGCCTTGGTTTCATAGAAATCGTTTTATGATTTTTTGAAAGTCGGATTTTTACATGTAAAGAGTGGGGTATTTTGGAAATTATGTTCACTGTCTCCTCCTACAGTTTTGAACCGATCGTTATTAAATTTTTTGAGGAGCTACCCAAAGTGATTGGCTGGATTTAGGCAGCGGGATCTCGGTGCCTCAATTGCCCCCGTTGCCCCTAGTTTAGCCACTTAACCTATTAACTTGCCATTTGCTTCCAGTCACTATTTTTAGCATAGCATACGGACTTGCGCCAAGATTCGTCTATATGGTAACAGGTTAGTCGGTCCGGTAGTTGGCAAATTAAAAATTCACTTTTGTCACTTCTGGAGGACAAATCCTATATTTTGTCCTCCACTGCTTGGATAGGATAAAGGACTGCCATTGCTAACTACCATGGTAATTACAGGCAGGTGAATATGGAGGTGAAAAAAGTGAACTTTTAATTTGCCAACTCCCGGATCGACTAACCTGTTATAGACGAATCTTGGACTTGCGCATTACTCATTTTAGGGACATTACCCAAATGCAAACTATGCCCCTATGCATTGTTCGGTGGAAAGTGAGCATGCGCATTTTGCTTTTCGGAACACCCTACCAACCGTACATACATAGATAGAAATATAGACACGTAAATTTTTTCGACTCTGCGATTATAATAAAAAATAGAGATAGTAATGCAAACATTTACGCTTTGCTGGCTCCTGTTTTACTAACTACGAGGATACTAACTATTTATCTCCCTCAAGCGGGGGTTTGGGAGCGGCAGCCCCCAATAAAAAATAATATATTATAGCATATATAATATATTATTAATAATTTTGCGAAAATAACAAATTTAAAAAGATCAAATAGCATATTATATATCATTTTTCCATAAACGTAAAATTTACATTATAACCATAGCATAGTAAGGTTGGCTCACTTGGGTGTTTGGGAAAATAAAATTCCCCCTCCCCGCCCCTCCCCCTTCCCCGCATCAGGTGGGTTCAGTAGAGAAAGTCCCATAAGAGAGTTTGAGCTTTTATATGGGACTTTCTTTTGAAATTAGTCCCATTCCGGAATCCCATTCTGGTCCCAGTAGTCATGGCTATCCACCCTTCAGGAGTAAATTGCAAGTCCCATATAAAAGTTCAAACTCTCTTATGGGTCATCCCTCTACTGAACCCACCTGATGCCAGGGAGGGGGGGGAGGGAGGGGGAGGAGGGGGCAGGAATCAGTCTATTTGCCTTGGTTCTGACCAAGGAGCATGGACGTTGCCATAGTATAGTAGCGCTTTATCAGGAGAGCCGAGTAGGGAATTTTACCATAAGCGAATTTGAAGATTTATAAGGGACGTTTTTTGGAAAATGTCCCCTGCCCCTGTCTTTATCAATCTGCTATAAACATTGATGTCCCACTTGCTATTCTCTAATAATTTAATACGTTTCCAACAGCATAGCAACCAGATATTTACACAAAATTAGGGACAAAATGTCCCTTATAGATCTTCAAAATCCCTTACGGGCAATTCTCTACTTGGCTCTCCTTATTAACCGTCCAAGCTCCTTGGTTCTGACTATGATATGAACATCCAGTAAAAATTTGAAAGTCGTACGGATGTTAAGGACCCGGTTCCTCTGACAATTTGGGTATTTTACACGACACTCGATATCGATACTCGATGATTTTCAAAAACCAAATGAAATGAGGGGAGATAATCTTTATATTCGCAGTTGAAAATGCAAATCTAATGAAATGGCATTACAGTTCTTTTTTTATTGAGAAATTTTTTAGGTTCTATTCATGTTAAGATTTCTGACAGGTTTCAAAATTTGTATTTTGATTTCTACGGATACCCAGACTATTTACAACATGATAGCCTTTGACCTCCCATGGTCAACCCTTTCAGATAACCTTTTAAAAAATAATTTCATTCATAAAAAATAAGTACCATAAGTTCACAGTTGTAAGAAAAATAAATAAATGATATTTTGTCATTCTAATCAAGGAATCAAGGTTTCTACAGAAACTGTACCACTGTGGTAGGAGGTTAGTCAGTGTGGGAGTTTGCAATTTACAAATTCACTTTTTCCCCTTTGGAGGACAAATCCTATAATTTGTCCTCCACTGCTTGGACAGGATAAAGGACTGGCCAAGGTACGTAAAATTTTAGATTGTCAAGGTGATATGGCATAAGGTAATTTCATGCTCGAAAAACTTGACTTTTTTGCAACCACATAAGAGGCCTCCTCTTTTTATTGGGATTTAGAGGGCGGTGGCCCCCCAAATCACCCCTCTGTATATGCGCCTGGATTTGCGCTACCACACATGATCACTACATACATAGGTAGGTAAATTTATTGCTTTAATCTAAAACGGTGGTTATAATATAGAGATTCTTAGTTAAAAAATAACTTACAGTGTCAGGAGGATTGCTGTCGTCGAAAGCATCTAAATTTTGTGAGAGTGGTTTAAATATTTGGGAGTACTCTAGGAAACTCGTTCCATTACCCGCCGGGTAACTCAAATGACAAGGTGCACGCGTTTTCAAGTTTAGATGCTCCGGTTCCAAGTTAAGACCTTCGAGTCTAAACATATACCTAAATTTCATTATTTCGTCATAAACATTCTGCAATTCCTCTACGAGAAATTCACTCTTCCTTTCGAGCCATTTTGCCTAAAAATTCACAGTTAAACAATTCTCTTAATATTGTCATATTTTTTTAATTCCTTCATAAAAATATTAAAAACTATGGAAGATTAAATTTACCTTTTGAAAATTGTATTCCGCAACATAGTACTTGCTCTCCCTGTCCTTTTCTGATGAGACTTCATTAAACCAATGGTCCCAAAATCCCGTTGTTGGTTTTACCTGATGCGCTTGATAAAAATATTTCTTGTCCAGAACCAAATCCTTTTTTTCCCGAAATTTCATCTCTAACTTGGCGACATCAAGGGTGTTCTTCAAAAACAACTTTTCTTGTTTCCTCAGAGCCCGAACGGTGTTAACTAGAGGCTTCACCTGCTCATTATCTTTGCTACTTTCCTACGAAAATAATCAAAGAGGTCAAATTTTAAACACTATCTGGAGCATAAGTCATTACAGGCCGCTATTTATTACTAGATAGGTATTTTATTAAAATTTTGGCATATAGTCATGAATGGTTTATTATAAAACCAATTTTATGTGTTCTTCAACACTATTCTATTTTGTGCTCAAAGAGCTTGTGCTTTAAAAATTTCGGATAACGGCATGAAAAATCGACCTAATAATAATACTGGGTCATCATTAGATCGTTCCCCCACCATAGCCCAAGGCCTTGTATACCATCTGCAAGGCCAAGTAGTATGCAAGGCCTGGTAGCATGCAAGGCCTGGTAGCATGCAAGGCCTGGTAGCATGCAAGGCCTGGTAGCATGCAAGGCCTGGTAGCATGCAAGGCCTGGTAGCATGCAAGGCCTGGTAGCATGCAAGGCCTAGTAGCACATAATGTCCTTAAAGCGTTCCACTCGAAGCTTAGGTTAGTCTACGTTTGCCTGCTGGACTGTTGGATGGGTGATGCCGACCAACTTTTCTTCAGGCAGACTGTTTCCAACATATTCAGCCCCTTGTCTTGAAAAATCCTAGCGCTGCGAATAACGTATCTAGGTGAAAACTCCAAGAAGTACCCTAATCGGCTCGATGCTAGTACGGAATAGGTAAATTACTTGGGACTTCCAGCTGGGAGAACAGTTGTAGTATCGCCCTACAACTGAAGCCGCTTAAGTATAAAGCAATTATTATTATTATTATTATCTGGTAGAGAATCTTTTTTCGAATTTAATGGATCCTAATACCATCCAAATCGGTTGAGAGAAAACGGGTTTAAAAAAATTTGAAAATAAAAAGTTGAAAATTTTCATTGATTCATTGCCACCAATACCTTTCGAACGGTTTGAGTTCAAATTGGGGTACAATCTTAAGGTAAAAAGGTAGACCTCGTTTGTAAATGAGCAAGATCGGCTACACCCCCTAACTGGGGGAGGGGTCCAGAAATTAAAATAACTAAAAATCCAGCAACTTCGGTTAATTTTCATCGTAAAAAGTCATTTAATAGCTATTCGAAAGCTAACAAATTTTGGGACACTTTTGGACATAGATGATCAGATAATACTGATACCAGATGTCAAAGATCAAATGTTTTTCATTTACGTTTACATAAACTCCTTTATAAACTAATCTTCATTTTTTATTGGTTTATTGTATTGCTAATAAATGTAAATTTTGTAAATAAATAACATTACTTCAACAAGAACCACAAGTTGGGTGTCTCCATAAACTCCCTTAAATATTGAATCTTCAAAGTACATATAGATTTCCATTGGAAAGCTGAAACAGAACAAAAGCAAGCAATGATTTGTAACTTTGTACATTTTTTTTCTGTTATTGTATTTACCTTTTGTCATCGATGGTATGCGTTGAGCGATAATTTGTACTTCCAGTAGGAGACCCTAAGAAAACTGCTTCAGTAAAACTTCTCTCAGTTAGATCTCCAGCCCCAACAATGCTAACATAATCCGCTTTTGTATCCACTGCGTAAGGCTTATTGATTTCGATGTTTCTCTCAACATCCAAAACAACTGAAATATTAGAGACAAAAATCGGTATTATTTTAGGATTATTAAATCGGAAGTTCAGCGATAAATTTTTATTGAAGAGGGGCTACTCTACTCTGCGACCCCTCGCCCTCACTTCTTAAATCCATAAGAAAAAATAAAAACGCAAACCTTATCTTATAATAGAATTCAGCATTACCGTATTTAGAAGTCGATTTCGTTTGGAGGGGGCAATGAAGTCATACATGTAGATGTATAAGGCACATTCAGCGCGCGAAAAATTTTGGTTTCTTTTGTCTAAAATGAGCTTAAAATAGCCTTGGGTTTAGGGGGCATTTGCCCCCATACCCCCTAAATGCAGACTTGTAATTCAGCATAAAAGTTAAGTTAGGAAAGTTAACGCGCTGAGAGTTGGTTTTAGCTCACCTGAATAAGGCAGCTTATAGAACCGCACAGTCTGTCCGTACGTCCTTACGTCCGCCTACACTGTAACTTTTGAACGCATTTACGGAAATTGACTAAACTTGCCAAAAACATTGCTAATGGCCCTGTGACGAACCCAATTCATTTTGGTTCCAATTGGTCAACAGGTTGCTGAGATACCGCGCGCTCACTTTGTTTTCATTTTGATAGTCAAAGCATTAAAAAAGGCATTAAAAATTGAATTGCGTTTACTACAAATAGTTAAACAGCTAGTATAAAATATTTCATACCGCCTATAACGAACTTCAGATTAAGCAGCTACAACTACAACCGAAAAGTACAGGTTACAGGAACGAATTCAATCTATTTTCTATTTCTTTCGATTTTGACAGTCAGTATTAACGTATTTTGATTTTGTTTTAATTTTGATGGTCAACATTGAACCGATTTTCATTTTCTAACAAATCTATACAGTAGAACACTACAACTTGCACTCCACTTATCATCGTGATTGGTCTGTTTAAATTTCCTGGGGTGAATGACTGACCACTTCAGGTCTGTGGCGCTACAGTCACTTGTTTCGCCTGTATTGTATGTTGGACAAGGCCTGAAGCAGAAGACAGAGGCTTTGGAATAAGTTGATGAAAACCGGTGTTTCAATGTAACTTTGCACGGGCTTTCCATTGGTATCAACGGTTTTGTCGTGCTACTTAGGGTTCTTTAGATACATAGGGCCTGAATCCTAATTTGACACCCTGTAGTAGTGAAAAAGATTTACCTTGATTACTAAATAAATAGTGTAATTTAAAACATCAATACTGATACTGAATATTAAAATCAACAGAAAATCAAAGTAGCAGAATGTTGACAATAAAAATCAACAGAAAATCAAAGTAGATTAATGTTGACTATAAAAATCAACAGAAAATCAAAGAAGATTAATGTTGAATATAAAAATCAACAGAAAATCAAAGTAGATTAATGTTGACTATAAAAATCAACAGAAAATCAAAATTGACTAATATTGAGTACTAAAATCTAAAGAAAATTGATTAATATTGAGTGTCAAAATCAAAAGTAAATCAAATTGATTGATATTGAATATCAAAATGAAAAGAAAGTCAAATGATTAATAAATTGATATAATCAAAATGAAAAGAAAATCAAAATTGAATATTATTGACTATCAAAATGAAAATAAAATCAAAATTGATTAATTATCGAGTATAAAATTAAGTCAAAATCAAAATCGGTAAATATTGACTATCAAAATGAAAAGATGTTCGAAAATGTAAATTTGACTATAAAATTGAATATAAATCAAAATATAGATTTATTTCCGTCCTCTAATAGTGATTTTTTGGCTTTATTTGCTTTATTATAAAATCTCAAAATTGGTAGAAGCGAATTGAAATATTTTATGTTATTAGTTATTACGCTAACAATTGATAGGAAACGCTATTGAACTTTTTAATGTCCATTTAAAGCCCAGGTGCATGGAAACGAAAATAATTTCTCGACTATCATATTTGCCAGTAACTTTTTTTTGGAAATTCCCTAAGGATCTGAGACCGCTGGTCCTACAGCCGTACATTAATTTTTTAAAAATTCTTCGATACTTATTCTATGGAAGTTATATTGAAAATTCCACATTTTGGGCCGTTTCCGTCAGTGATCGTCAATATCCGTCATTGCTTTCGAAAGTTATCGTGGGAACAGGCGTACGGACAGACTGTGCGGTTCTATAAACTGCCTTATTCAGGCGAGCTAAAACAGTCGCTTAAAAGCTGAGTTCGCTCTCTTTCCCGTTTAAATTTTACATTGAAAATCCTATTCTAATTTTTCGAATCGATTTTTAAAACAGACGCTGCGCTATCGACAGAGAGCTCTCGAGAGCATTGATATATAAACCATGCGAATCGTCACATTCGAATTCGTAATTAGTAATAAGGCCCGACTACTTTCGTAGCGTTCTATAGATATAGCGATTTTAAAATAGCATATTTAGCATTAGTGGTATAGGAACATTCAAAGTTAAGCCCCACCCCCTTTATACTTGACCGTTTGAGGCAGCTTTCCTCCTCTCTGTGACACGGTCCCCTTTACTCAGGCGAGCTTCTGTTACGGCTTACTGTTGGGCTTGCTGTAGGTTTAATCTTCAAGCTTTCTGACCTTGTGGCCTTAGTGTTTAGCTGATAAAAACAAGGGGGACTTAAAGCAAAATCTCAAAGTAATAAAATTAACTTACGTGCTTGTATGAGTCCCAATGATTTCATTATATTACATTCACGGTGACTGGGTTGGCCATCTCTTTCACATTTTTTATTCCGAGGAAAATAATACGACATCCGGTAACCAAATGATGCTTTGTTATTGAAAATATGAAGTGCGGATGTTTCATTGGGTTCCCTTTCTGTTTTACTCCAAGATTCAAGTCTGATGGGTGTCAATGTGCCCACTCGATCTTCAAAAACCGGTCTACATGTCTTGTAAGTCTTCGACCACTCGGTTATATCTGTAATTATAGTTTAAAAATATATTATAAAAGTATAAAGAGCAAGGCCGTATTGAGGGGGGGCATTGGGGGAAAATGCGCCCCCCCCCCCGAAATCCAAGAAAAAGGGAAATTTTTTCTCAAAATACCAATTTCACGCTTCGCGCGATTTTATGTGGTTTTTAGGATATTTTTGACTCATTTTAGACAAAATAAGCCAAAATTGTTCGCGATTCGCGCGATTAGGCCTAATATATATTGTCCTAAGATATTGCCCCCTCCGAAATCGAGTTCTAAATACGGTACTGATAAAGAGACTGCGTAGACCATTTCGGAATTATTTATCCTCTTTTAAGCTTTACTGGACCCTTTACCTGTGAATGACGTGTAATAAAGAAAAGTGTCTTCTAAAGCTGACACATGAACAACAGAAGATCCTCTTCTCCGCCAATCAACGGGGATTTCTGTAACCAAAAGATGAAACTAACGATAATACTTTTATTTAGCATGTTAACGAAACGACTCTGAACCTGATGAATTATTTAAATTACTTCTACTTAGAACTACTCTGAACTTACCAAATACCAGAATTAACGTAACAGTGATGTAAAGGTGGTAAAAATGCAACATTACAATGTTCATAATAATTTTTAATCACTAGGATGAGAGGAGATATTATTTTGAATTAGATCCGCCTGGTGTGATCCGTCGTTCATTCTGTAGTTAAAAGTTGAGTTTTATTGTCTTTCATGGGCCATGAAAGACAATAAAACTCAACTTGAATCATCCATCTGCCATGAATCATGGCAGCATACCATCAAGTCGTCAAATCGTTTAGAGATCATTAAGTTCAGGAAATTAGAGAACTAACTTCTACTTTTGAGCCACTGAGGGCAGTAATTTTATAAAAAAACGGACAGGCAGCGCGAAGCGCTACTTTGTACTTGCCTGAACAGAATTTATGTTATCAAATGCGACTGAAATGAAAATAAAAGTTTTTGGTTTAATTTTTTGCGCGCCAAAAAAACATCCTAGTAATTAGTGGGAAGTTATTAATTTTTGGCCTCACTCACCTAACCTAACCAAATATTTAGTAAAAATATTACGTTTTTGAGGAAAACACGAGAATATTTTCCATTTTTATCCTTTTTTGACAAAAAATCCTCTTTTTCATGGGATTTAGGGAAGCGCAAGGACCCATCTCTGGATACGTGCCTGACTATCGGTTGTCGGGAAAACCCGACTCTTGGTAGCTTACTAGTCAAGACTATCGGGCAAAAAACATTTTCTGTATGCCTGCCACTAACTCTTTTGAGGATTAGGTTAAAATAGAAATACGTGGAGACACGCATTAATATTCCCGGCCATATCAGGCTCCTCTATCACCAGTTACCCGCACTTTGCGAGCAAAGATTACCCCCTATTAGCCTTTAGCAGACCTCGGAAAAAGCCTTAGTAGTTACCGGGAATCGAACCCATCTTGATATTGTTAAGATTCAAGCTTGGCGGCCCAGGGCGGGGGCGAGACCTATTACCAACATACCAACCCAGAAACTGCAAAGAAACAAATTTTATAAGTTCTAACGGTGCAGTGTCAAAACTTTAGGGCAGCGCTAGAACACAATGAAATTGGGGACAGCTGTTTGTTTAGGGACTGGATAAAATATTTTTTCTCAAACCCAACGATTCTATGGCCCGTATTTTTAATGAGAGGAGCTATTTCCACTCTCAGTCTGATTTTAAAGAGTGAGAGTGAGAGAACGAAATCTCCACTCAGAGTATCCATATTTTTAAATTGATACGGTATTCACTCTTCAAAGCCTGAGTGGAGTGGGGAATGAGAGGGAGATAAACTCAACAAAGGACACGTTGCCAAGGCACGCTTTAAAATATTTGATATTGTTCCTTGGGTTAGCACATTACAATCGCCGACAACAATTTGAAATGAACATGTAGCGTAGAATCTGAGAGCGGTTAGAAGTTGGTACATCGGAGGTAATAGACGTTTCCCACAATTCCAGGATAACACAGGCAGGTACTGTAGTCATTTCAATACCTATTCATGTTAATTTAGTGACCGGTCATCAATTGTGGGAAACCTCTATTGGCAGCCACTCCAGCAATAATATCATCTTTTATTAGCGTTAAAATAAAAGATGCCGTATCTTTAGAAAAACGATATCGAATTTGGAAGCTGTGCTCATTTAAATCCTCCATAGGGTTAGATCTGTGTCTGTGGCGGAGTCGATTAACTTTAAATGAATTCACTCTCTGTACTCTTTGCACGAAATTTTCATAGGCCTGTAGCGCCATTTTTGTCGAATGTTATAACCTATAACCTAATATTGTTGCAATCAAATGTTTTTGAACGAAATGAAAATAATTTTTTACCAGAAAATATCTGAAAGGTAGCTCAGTAGTTGTCTTTCAAAATGAGAGATTACTCTGATGGGGAGGGAGAGTGAAGTGAAAACAATTTCATTTAAAATGTCAGTGAAGAGTTGCCACTCTCATTTACATCAAAAACTGGACTCTCACTCTTCAAAATTTCATCTCTCAAAAGTTTACCTTTCTCCGTTTAAAAATATGAAATATGAGTGAAAGCATGAGTGAAAGGAAGAGTTTTCGGAAATTTCTTATTTAAAAATACGGGCCTATATTTTTATAGTCCCCAGTCCGTTGCTAAGTTAAAACAAAAAGCAATTTTGTAGACTAAATTTTGCCTCATTATATTTTGAATATTGTTTGACTGCTTTCATTCGTGTAAAGCTCAGATTTTTACCGAATTGGATCAGGAGTTGTCGAGTGCCCTCTGGAAGAATATTTGACATGAACATGGTTCCAAAATTAAATTTAGTGTTAATATGTCTTTGTACACTAGTTAATCTATCGTGGGGCTGTTTTCCAGAATATGTCCCTGATGTAAATGTCAACGAAGTTCGAGAAAATGAAATTAACTCCAACTTCATCCCAGAATCTTCTATCGATGGACCACAATTGGCGGAAACGAGACCACTTCATCCTGTTTGTGGCTGTGGCGTCCAGTCATACCCGTCATTAACGGCTGAAGATTTGAAAATTGGGAATATGAAACATTTGAATGTCCTGCCAATCTACCCATGGCATGTGCTCATTGAATTCACCAATTCGGACAAAAAATGTGCAGGCAGCATCATCAACGATCAATTCATCCTAACAAACGCCCAATGTTTTATTGAGATTTCGGACTACATCACTCTGATGGATGCGTTATTCGGAACACAACCTGAGAACCTCCCTATCGACCACATCAGGATTTATACCCAAGTCAAGAACCCCACCGACAAAAGCTACAAGACCACGAAGACTCCACTTCTGGCTAAAAACGTCATCATCCATCCCAATCTCACTCTTAGTTATTTTGCAGATAGACTCATCGATTACGATTTCGCTTTGATACATCTCCAAGATAAACTAGATTTAGCTTCTGTCACGCCAATTTGTCTACCGGAAGGGCCGATGAAATTTGAAAACAGGAATGCAATTGCAGCTGGATGGGGAAAGGAAACAAATAATAACATCTTGGGAGCACCTCATTTTTACAAACCTTATGATTTCCGGGATATTTACCACTTTGGTCATTATTTTAACTCACGGAACAATACTTGTTCACATTTCATAAATGAACAACGAATGCGATGTCTTAAGACCGTTAAGCAATATATTGGGGAAGATGGCTATGGAGGACCATTGATGATCAAGGATCAAGGCAGGATTTATCAAATTGGAATTTTCTCGTACCACAGACAACCAGAGGTGGACGTGGTGACAAATGTTGAATCTGTTTTGCGATTCATCGACTATTTCTCGAAACAAGAAGATTCATTGTGGTGCAGCACTACAAGGGGACACAAGGACTATTTTCCATGGGACAGCCGAACTACATCCGATAGAATTCAAAATAACGGATGTACATGTCCTGCCCCTTCCTTACCACCACCAACTACTCCACCACCATCTACTCCTCCACCAACTACTCCACCACCATCTACTCCACCTCCCCCTCCTCCGCCACCTCCTCCACCATCTCCTCCACCACCTCCTTCACCATCTCCTCCGCCACCTCCTCCGCCACCTCCTCCACCACCTCCTCCACCACCTCCTACGCCACCACCTCCTCCACCACCTCCACCACCCCCTCCTCCGCCACCCCCTCCTCCGCCATCACCACCTCCTCCACCACCTCCACCACCCCCTCCTCCGCCATCACCACCTCCGCCACCACCTCCACCACCCCCTCCTCCGCCATCACCACCTCCGCCACCACCTCCACCACCCCCTCCTCCGCCATCACCACCTCCGCCACCTCCTACACCATCACCTCCTCCGCCACCTCCTCCACCACCACCGGCCCTCACCACCACTACCCCCACTACCACCACCACTCGTGGTAAAGGTAAAGCTAGTAAAGCTAGTAAAGGTTCTAAAAGAACTACTACTACTACTCCTCCTCCTCCTATGCACCCTGGCCGTGTTCAAGGTGGTTCACCGGCTCACTTCTACAATTGGGTAGCACTGATTCATAACTCAGCTGAAGAATATGGTCCAATTAGCGATCAGAGCGTAATAGAAGGGGAGTACATGTCTACCCAATGTACGGGTTCACTGATCAACGACAGAATGGTGTTGACTTCCACAGACTGCATCATCCAAAAGTTGAGACAATGGAATGGATACACTTTCAAGAATGAAATCGCTATCGACAAAATCCGAGTTTATATTGGCAGAGTACGTAGATACGGGACAGTCTACAACGGCCCTTTGGCTCATCGTTTTCCACCCATAGCGATCAAAGACAAGGATCGACATGAAGTGAAGGATGTATACCTGTTTCCAAATTATGTTCGGATGTCCGTCTCTCCTGCTGCTGAGCCCTACTTAACCAACAACGTTGCTCTGCTAGTACTCAAGAACCCCTTGTTATCAAATCCTACAGTGTGCCTGCCAACAATAGGAGAATCGTTGCTGACTTCTTCTGTGGAGGTAGGCAGAAGGGTCAAGTTGGCCGGATATGGAAAATATGATTTTAGGGAAATTGTGCAACCAATTCCACATCCTTTTCATGATAATAATTACGACTACGAAACGGACAGTAAAGATATGGAGAATTGGTGGCCTGATTGGTTGGCTCTGTATATGTGGAATGGGAAATACCTGCAAGATCCCTATGAAGGATTCAATTTAGGCTTCCAATCATCTCTCCTGTCAGCCGACATCACTATTCGAGATTTGCAATTGTGTTCAAACTACACAGATAGTATTATTTCTAATGATTTCTTTTGTTCGGGCGATGGACTTATAAAAGATACAAGAAGACAACCAGAATTACCTAAACTTAGTCTTCAAGGAGATTTCGGTGCACCAGTTTTTATCTCTCGACAACCTCCCCCCAGTGACAATAACAGTCCCAAGTACATTCAGATAGGGATAGCGTCATACAGCATGTTCCACACGGAGAAGCTAAGGAACCGAGTTCTACCTACCGATGAAGGTGAACACTATGTCATGCCTGGACTGTATTTGAAAATTAAAGATGTGATTCCATTCATTGAGTACATCTCCCGTGCAGAGAATGCTACATTCTGCAAAAATTAGGAACATCATAAAAGATTTGAAAGTCCCGCGACATATTGTATTGAAAAGGAGTCCAACCAAGTTGAGTCTAGCCAGGAATTGTGCGTAGACTTATCCCATTTGAGTGATTGGATTGAATATTGAATGTTATTAATATTTTTATTAGTTTTTCTTCTTGTGTTATATTACGAATAAATAAAAAACTGTGTTATAATATTCCCAAAACTTCAAAATTCCAAATATGCGACATTCGGGAGTTACATATAAACACTAGTAAGGTTACCCGTCCTACGGACGGTGTTGTGACAGAGAATGAATGTTATCCTAACCTATCAATATGGGTCCTAGTATTCCCTGTGTGATGTTATGGCCGGATTTTTAAAAATCTCCATCGGTTGAAGTAATGTAGAGGTTGTGCAATTTAAAAATCGCGCAATGAAATACACAGTACATGCCAGGACCCGCTTTCTAAGAACCTAACTTAACCTAATTAAAACAATGACATTGATAGGTATCTGTGCAACCACTGGCTTACTTCAACCTCTCCCTCGGCCTTACTTCTGCCAACAATTCAATCTACAGCAAAGTAGGGATAGGGCATTGTAAGGAAAAGGAATATATTCCAACGTCAGTGTCTAACGAAACGTTTTCATCACTTTTGTTAGAATCGTAGTTTGTATTTATTTCAAAAACATCAATAATTTTTCGGAGATAGGGATTAACCTTTGTGTAAAAGGTTTAAGAGCGACAGTTTAGGAAATGGCTAAGCCGTTGGTAAAAACTTTTAAAGCTTTTATGCTGTCCTAATAGTTTTATTACCCGAGCATTAAGATTGTGGTGAGTAGTCGTAGCCCTATAAAACTGTTTCAGTGGTTGGGGATAAATAGTGGTAAATGGTCAGAATGGAGTAGCTAATGATGAAAAACATGGGAAATTACTAAAAGATAAGAGGGAATCATCTTTACTATCTTTGTTATTACAAAATGGTATAGAGTAGCAATGCTTTTAAGTACTTAGCACTAATATTTAGGTTTTTCGGAAGTCGGCGATTGTAGACTTGAAATGGTAGAGAATTGTCGGAGATTCTTTTTGTGTCCTGTGGATTTAAATCCGGAGAGAGTTGGATTATTATCTGAGATTGCTCTATTACTTATGATTAGTCGTCCATATAGTCCATAACTAAATTCTATTGTGTTTTTCTTCAAAAGAGTCTTCAGAGTGTACTTGAGTTGGGCTTTGATTCTTTACTTACAAAGTGGTAATCCTGTAGGAAGTATTACTAATATTATGTGCATTTACAAAATCAAGTGTCGAGCTCCGCCGTGAAGTTGTCTTTAGAGATTTTTGTGTATACATAGTCTAAAAGGGACGAGTAGTTGGAGTTTTCTTGAGCACGCTCATCTTAATCGCCTTAGCTAATGGCACTACAATGTAATTCAAGAGACACACAAAACGGTCAACTCAGTCAACAGCCCGCAAATGGCAAGCTGCAAGCAAAAACCTTAAGAAAAGAAACTTCTGAATCTGACGTCTCCAGTTTCCGTCTTCAGGCTAGAGAATTTCTCCGCTTTTCATTCTCCTCATCTATTTTTACAGGCAACAGTAAATTAGGGAATTTTTACACTCCGCAAAGTAATTTCAAACCATTTCTTTGTCCTTATATTTTATTTAATGCGTGGAAAGCTTTTTAAATCTTTTAATTTAATGCGATTATTTCTGGAAAAAATTACAACAAGTGTTTGCTGTTACTCCCAAAATAATAAAATACTACCTCTTTTGATATATTTCCCAGAACAGCTGTTTTCTCCGCCTACATCATCTTCTGGAACACTCAACCAAGCTGTCAGACTGTCCTTAAAGAAAATATTAAAGATGTTCAGAAAATTTTGAGACACTCTTGTCGGGATTATTGTCAACGATGTTTTCAAAATAAATGGATGACTAATTCTTCAGGATTTTGTTACAGTATTGAGTAAATTGCGTATATGATTTTGGTGGTTGAGAGATGATTTTGGTGGTTGAGAGATATTCTTAGTGTTTGGAGAGACTGTGATTGAACAAAATGCAAAAATAGTCTGGAGATGCGGGGTATCGATCCCCGTACCTCTCACATGCTAAGCGAGCGCTCTACCATCTGAGCTACATCCCCATGTTGAGTTGCTGAGAGAATAATGCACTATTTGAGAGCAGTGTGCAAGATAAACAAGTTTAGTTAACTTTAACTGAACTAAATAATTAACGATTTATTGAAAGTGAAAGGCTAAATGAGCTTTATATAATAGAGAATATAGAATCAGCAGTATAATAATACAAAACACGCCTGAAGTCATAGCATAAGAAGGCAACAAGTAGATACCTTTGCTTTGTCCTTTGGCTATGCTTATGCAATGCATATTATGCTCTGTTCTATTGTACGTATTTGGTATTGCTTTATGTTGCTTGCTACTACTAGTATGTTCATTGGGCTTGCTTGAGATTTCATTCATGAAACACGATTCTCTATTTGTCGATGTTAGTAAATTATGTCTTAGTCGATTTTGCATTTTCCATAAATTGAATATTTTGAGTCCACTTGCCTCATTCGTATATTTGATTATAGTAGATACTAAAATATCACTTATACCTATATACTACCTATTTTAATCAATTTGGTTAAACATATACTACATAATTAAATATGGAATGTTTTATTTATATGCATTATATCATTTAACAAGCAGCAACACAATAATTTTATTTAGTAGTGGATGCAAGTCACATCTCAACTTGCCCCAATTGATAACTGGGACTTACTTTTTTAAGCATGCAATGCAACAATGGTTTATTATAATATTATATGGTTCAAATGCAAAACGATAGCAAGACATAATACTATGATTTTTAAAACAACATTATTAAGAGCATACTCTGCCCATAATATTTTAATCCATATAGGTATACACACAGTATAGGGAGAGTGGAGAGCAGTGACAGTTTTACATATGCTTTTTGCTAATCTTCTTTACCTACATAATAATCTTTTATCTTTTGCAGGCAAAAGTAATGTTAGATTACAATTAGAGGTATTGACATAAATATTTAATGTACTAGTAATGTAATATAAACCATTTAATATGCACAGTACAAATATATTCGAATTCTCTGTATAAGATTTACTCCATTTAACTGACTCAAGGAAATTCGAACGATGATTTTATATACCTAACTTAGTAAGTATTTATATTTATTTATATAATTAGTATTTCTGACTGTCGGCTACTTTGAAATGATACGTAGATCTAGTTCTGTCAGAGAAAAATGCATTCTTTCAGTTTCATGAACCTATAAATATATTTTTGGATGTACCGACACTTTCAGAGAAATGGTCCTACAGGCATTAGTACACTAGAGTTTTAAATTTCATTTGGGTAGTAGATTTTGTTTTAAAATGGCTATGAGAATATTTTAATCTCTAAACTAAAACCCATCTAAAAACGAAGGGAGAGTTCCGCAAATTGGGTATAATACTCAGGTAGGTATTTTCAATTAGGATGTATAATTTCTTGAGAGATGTATGTATTTTGTAAGTGTAACAAGGATTTGAACTGAAAGGGATAACTGAGAAGAGCTGAACTAATTGGAATGTAAAGGCTGTGTGATAATTCTGCGGAGGTATTTGTTCTTTGGGGGAACGTGTCCTTCTTAGTCAAGCGGACTTATCGTTTATAGAGTCAAATCCAAAGTAAATTAAATTAGCATTAATTAGTATTCATGACATGAAAAGCCATTCTGCTCTAGTTCTAATATCTACTAAAACTAGGCTTTTATGTTCCTTTCTCCTCCTCTCATTGTAGATCATCTTCTCTCCGTCTCCTAAAGAAATAAAGTAACTCCCAAACATGTTCAGCATCTACTATTACCTTCTATCTAATACTTTCCATACCTATATACACACAATGCTATAATCATTAGCGAACAAACCCAGAAACTGAGATTCGACAACATTATAAGGATTCATTTAATCCCACTGGAAAGGAATAAATACCTCGTCTCATCTGACCTGGAAATTAAAACCAGGTGACAACTTTTTCGGTGAAATCCACTTTTGGCACTAATTACCATTAATTATTCCCTTCCTAGAGAAATATAGAATTATTCCAGAAAATATACTCATCGCTATAAAAAATTATATTTTCGAATCTCTAGCCAAAGGAAGCGATGAAATTGTAAACTAGTATCGAGTATAAAATTGGTGGACGAAATAAAATAAACGCAGGCCCTGGTAGCGGATCTATTTCTATTTACCACTAAACGTCTCTTTCCAATTAGTCTCAGGGGAGTAGTAATTTATTTATGTGCATGTAGGAAACAATGAATCGTTTTGCCAACAATTTCCTATGTAGAGTTTCTAGTTATAGTTTACACGAAAACCTAATTTAATTTACCTAGTATAATATTGTAGTGCAGAATGGAATATCTATTAAATTAATTTGTTACGAATGTAAATTGCCCGCTTGCTTCGGCAGAACACAAAGAAGAAGACTTATAATATACGAGCTAGTAGAGTTTATATGCCAATACATTAACTCCATTGTGTATAACTTACAGAACTTTGAAATCAACGTAGCCGAGATTTCGTCGTGACATCCAGGGAACACACTAAAACTTTTCGGTCAGATACCTATGATTAAATTATTCCTAAGCCTAACCACATTGAGCCATGAATATTAATTTGTCAAAGGAATACCTATGTACATTGTAACTTTATCCATAGACACCTTACAGCTTCCCAGTTTCCATTTCACAGTCAACACTTCTACAAAATCAGCAAAGCCCCATTACAAAATAAATATAGATCAGACATCTATACTATTTCATTGGCTTGATTTAATCTTTGAGAACATTCATTAATAGATTTTACATAATATAATATTTGAATTTTTGGGGCTGAAGTAAGGCAGTGGTTGCAAAAATACCTATCAACATTATTTTTTAATTAGGTTAGGTTCCTCAAAAACTGGTCCTGGTATGCCCTATGTATTTCATGGCGCAATTTTTAAAATGTGCAACTACTGCCTTAATTCAACCGAGAGTATTTACTAAAATCAAACATAAATTTGGATAATCTTATTTACATAGACAAATAAATTCGACAAGGAGATACCTGTAAATAATCATAATATAAGTAAGATTAGGTATATATAAAAATAATACATTTATATTTTCTCCAGTACAGAATTGGGCAATAAAAAGGATAAAAGTCTTCCATTGGCATATCGTAAGCTGTTATAGGAAATAATTATGATTAGATCATGTTTTGTGTACTTACCATTTAGAATGTATATTAATATTCATATATGCATAAATTTCGTACATTTATAGCTATTTTGCCCATTTTAGCCCTCGACATGGTTTTATTGAAATGTACGTCCCATTTAATTCGAAATAAGTGTTTTGGTGCATAGACTATAAATTTATGGAGGTTTGGGTGATTTTAGAGAGTCTTCACTAATGTAAGTAATTTCCTGTGCTACATACATTTATGGTGAATCGAAACAGGTCTACAATGGCATTACCCTAAGTTACGTTGACAAAATGTACACGAGAAACATTGGATTGGATGGAGATAGCGATGATGTTGGGTTTAACTGCCCAAAACGTATGGATTTTTCCCTAAAGTGAAACTGATGAGACTGACACGTCAGAATATGGTGATATTATGGAAATAGACATCGTTGTTTGGCGGGGACAAGATTTTCCGTAGATGACTTCCCTTATTGCCTTATCCGTTCCTGCCTTTACCAAACACCAAATTGTGTTCGCCATTTACAGATAAATATCACGCTCGCTATACGAATATTAAGATAGAAGAGACACACATTTTCTCCTAAAAGCACATTTATGTAGTCTGTCTGTCTCTACAACTCTAAATCTAGAGCTAAAGATATTTATACTTATTTCTGATACTCAAACATTTATCCCGTGCTCTTGTCATATTGCATGATTAATTTTCGGAAACCGCTAATGGAATTTGTAATCCTTTTGGCCATCGTTTCAAAAGGTGCCTATTAAGCACACCGATCAAAATATCTTGTTGTGGATGACATCCCCATAACGGTAGCTTTTGGCGTTACGAAGAAAATAAATCACAGGCAGTCCTCCTCGACGTTTTCTTTAGAATTTTGTCCAAAATTTTATTGGAGATGCGGGGTATCGATCCCCGTACCTCTCACATGCTAAGCGAGCGCTCTACCATCTGAGCTACATCCCCATTGTTGAAAACTTAACAAATTTAACCACTATATGAAAATAGTTACAAATGCTTAACAATCATAAATGGATATTACATATATAGTAAAATGTACAAGTTCTATATAGTTTGTATTATAGTAGCTTTTATTACTATGTTAGGTACTAGTAATTGAAATGAGATGTATTGTATACATTTGATGTGTATCGCCCATTCATTCAACCATTTACTATAAGTCAAACACGATGAAATGTTACACTTAAGACTTTCACTTTTCTAAAGTTGGCCTATAGCAGGTAGAAGTACAGTACAAGTGCATAACATACCAAACGTAAGAATGAGTAAAGCGGATTATCAACAATCCAATGTAACCCACGACCAACCACCGTAAATACTGAAATCTAACTCCAAACTGTTGAGAAATGGATTGTGTCTTCACTAAAACTTAACTTACTACTATACTTTACACTATATGCACTTATACTATACGTGTACGTCTGGGAACAAAAAATGACATTGGTGATCTCTACGCCGACCCACTAAATGAGAAACCATGAAAACTTCAATTATAAAAAGCTATGCATCTGAAATACTTTCTTCTCAGCGTACAATATTGCCCCCGGAATACACACTAGCTTTATTTATAACAGGGCCTAGGTCCTGTGACCGGTTAGTAAATCATAACGCAACCAATATCAAGTTGTCAGTTTCGGTTTGGGGGCAGGAGGCATAGTAACAGAAAAATAATCTTTTGTCCAGTCACCTATGCCCAACCGGCACATGTAAAAGTGCCTGAACTATGACGTCATGACGTTCGTCGTTGTTTGGACAGTACCATTATAATTAAAATGAGCATTAGCATCATGAGTAAGTTCGTCGTGGTTTCCCTTCTTCTTGCCATCCTCTCAATTGACTGTCTTGGTGAGATAACTCTTCTGTCTTGATTGAATTTTAAATAACCTCAATTTAATTGCAGATTGCTAATCATCATCATGTGTAGAGATTTTGTATTTTGTAGTAAATTTTAAGAAATGTCAGATATATTGTCGTAATTCAATATGGGCTACCGTTCTCGAGATATCTGTGGTCAAAAACTGCCATTTTTAACGTTAGGGGAGCAATCCGGAAGCCGAAACCCGCAGATTTATTACCTGGCTAATATTGCATACAGATCCACACAGATATATTGGTATGACAGAAATCAGTAGAATATTGTTTTATTTTGTTTTATAGGACTAAGATGCCACTTTTGCAAGAACAGTGTTATTGGATCATTTGGAAGTCCTTGTCCTGACGGGGCGGAAACCGAGGTGCGGGAATGTCCCCGGAAATCTTATGGTGCTATATATATGCACTCTTGATATGGTCTGGTCTGGACCAGGATTAACTGGACCAAGAGTTAGTATAGGATGTACGGCAGGACAACTTCTTCGAGATCCTTCTTGTTTACAGTCTACTACACTACTGTTAACTTGCCATCTTCGGGATCACAATCACAAGATATAAACATAGACAATCTACCACAAGGTGGAACAACATTCAGTTGTTCTTGTACTAAGGATTTGTGCAATATCTTTAAGGAAGACAGTATGGAAGTTAATTTCGGATATTTATTTAAACATTGGGGAACAAAATGGGAAATATTGTGCGCTTTTCATTTTTTATCAAAAACAATGCAGGCTAGTAACAAGTTGTAACAAAAATATAATGATTGACAACTTTTATTAGTTTCTTTTGAAGCTCCAGATAATTGGCAAACCTGGATCGTTTTTTTTTTGAATATTTTTTTGGAAAGAGTGATACCTTTTGTTTTCAGATTTTTATACCATATTTAATTTGATTGAGTCGGTAATCATATATAGTAATCAATAAAATCTTGATTTCAGGTCTCAAGTGTTTCGTGTGCACTGGGGGAGACTACAATAAATGTGCTCCTGGAGAGGAAGGAGTGGAAAAATTGTGCCCAATGGACCAGGCGGGCTTTTGCAAATATATCTGGCGTGAAAAGACTGCTGGAGATAAAACCAAAACCTACTACAGAGGCTGTACAGATAAATTACCCGCCAAAGGTGGCAAGTTCACCACAGTAAACTCAGCTTCCTGTCGCATTGGCCCGGACGGAAATTTCATACAACAAGAGTGCTACTGTAAATCCAAAAACTGCAACAAGCATTTCGATGATCTTCCCAATAAAGAAGAAATTAAGCTAGCAGCGCGTATTATGACCGTCATCGCACCTATAGTGGCAATCGCTGTTGGTCTATATTAAAATTTAAATCATCAACAGATTGTAAAATGCCATGATTCAAAAATTATGGCATGATTATTGTTTATAGACATTGTTGTTTACAACGTTACAAAACCTAATTTCGTCCTTTACGAATATAATATTTATTTTAAAATGTTCTTTATCTTTATTCTCCATACTACTTACCGTACTTCCATATTAAATAAATTACAGAAATTATGATTGCATAAACTCAGAAAATGCTATGCGCATTCATTTTCATGTTGCGGCTGGATTTAGGCAGCGGGATCTCGTTGCCTCAATTGGCCCAGTACCCCCTGTTGCCTCCGTTGCCCCTAGTTTAGCCACTTAAACTATTTTTATATATTGTCCCCGTTGCCTCCCGTCACTATTTTTGCCTATTTTTTTTATCTAACCTAATAAAAAATAAACTGTTTTATTGTTAAAGCCTAACAAGCAAGTAATATGATTATTTTTAATTAGGTTAGGTCAAAAAAGAGGCAGAAATAGTAACGGAAAGCAAATGGCAAAGATAATAGGTAAGTGTCTAAACTAGGGGCAACGGGGGAGGGGGCAACACGGGGGCAATTGAGGCAACGAGATCCCTCTGCCTAAATCCAGCCTATGTTGCAAACTCAAAAGTAACCCCAATAAATGAAAATGATTTTATTTAGGGTGAATATCTTATCACAGTCATAGCAATATTACAAACTGCAGCAAAACTTTCAAATTGCCAGTTTCGTTTCGGGGTATTAGAATGGGAAGGAATAGAAAAAAAGAATCCCATCCCATTTCACTACAAATCGTCTCAATGCGTTATCAAAATAAATTAACATTATTTCCAAATCCAACCAGTATCCTGAATAAATTCATCTTGGTTTGCCTAATACTTGTCACCCTCTCATTTGAATGTTTTGGTGAGATAATTATTCTTTTGAGTCTTAATTTGAATTAGTTAACCTGAATTGCAGTTGGCTAATCGTCATTATCTTTAGAGATTTTGTATTTATACTAGTTAGTAGGATCCACACAGATATTAACTGTAGAAAAACTAATCAGCAGTTTTTTAATAAGTTTTTGTTGTGATTTAGGACTAGCATGCCACTTTTGTAAAGGGACTACAGATGATTCGCCATTCTATAAGTGTCCTGAGGAGATGGAGACCGAGGTGAGGGAATGTAGATTTCGTGGCCGTGAGACACCTCTATGCGTTATCATTACGGGGAAAGTGTCTGGAAAAAGGGTTTCTGTAGGATGTAGGGAAAAGTTTTATTATGAATCGTCATATGAAACATATCCTACTTATCGGCTAACTACTGATGGCCTACCGGAAGAACGTGATACGATAACTACCGATTGTGATACGGACTTGTGCAATACACACAATGGTACTGAATGAACTTTTGGTTTTTTATTTTAAAAATAGAAGGCAAATACGAAATAGGAAACACAAGACTAACAAAAGTGGATTAAATATTGATGAAGTAAAAGGAGTAACAACTTTTAGTTTGTTTGGTATAGGCTGACCATAATTTGACGAAGGGAAAAGCGGACCCGATACAGTACTGGCTGTATTTTGAAGTCGATTTTGGAGGAGGCAATATGCCATTAAACCATATGTATGCATTAAGAATATTTGCCCGAAGCGCGTTAATTTTAAACTCCTATTGTCGAAAATATTCTACATAATGGCCTAAAATTCACATAAAATTGTGCGAACCATGAAAATGGTAGGACTTATTGTTGAAAATAGTGAATAATGGCGCGAAAATTTTACAGGTCACCAAAAACGCGACGATGAAACAGGATGAATGGTCAGCCTATAGTTTGATATTAATAACGTAAATAGAAAAAGTGTCGCTTTTTAATGAGATTTTTTTTGGGGAAAACATTGTTCCTTTCAATTTATTTTGATACCGTTCGGTTAGAGTTTTATCTCCAATGTAATAAACATACTCTTACTTTCAGATTTGAAGCTTTGTTACGTGTGCACCGAAGGTTACCGATATTTTTTTGAAAACGATACATGTCTTCCCTCAGAGTCTGGAGAGTTAAAACCGTGTCCAGCGGACATGAAATATTGCTATGACACGCGCACTTCCAATAATCCTGATGGTTGGAGCCACCGCTACAAAGGGTGTGCAAAACAGCGTCCCGCCGAGGATGACTACTACGACTTCTGGTTGGAAAACTACAACGACAAAGCCTACTGCCGCAACATGATTCTGCAAAATAAAGTCCAAAAACAAGAATGTTACTGTGAATCCCATGGCTGCAACACAAATTTTAGATATTTTCCGGAACCGGCGGACAAATTCGGTGAGTTTGCGGGGATGGATTTAGGTTTTTGATACAATGTAGAGCATACTTATTGACATTAAAAAAATGAGCTCACGCTCTCCAGCTGTTTGGAAAATATGACATTGAATGTAATGATACTGTCTTAATGTTGAATGTCCATATTGATTGTTGTTTGTGCTAACCGACGACGTGGCTCACTTCCCGTCCAGTATTTTCGAATTCTAGTATGAATTACAGGTAGTGCGCAGTCATCAGTTTCAACATTTTTCTACCACCTTAAATGCTAATTTGCCGCCAACAATTTTAATAACATTTAATCAACTCAGCCAAATTCAATTGCACACTTGCAATTTGAAAAGTGATTCCAAGCATACAGACTTCGCTCGTTTGCTAGAGCTCTGAGTTGAACTATTATACTTTTTGTTTCAGCGTTAAAGTGTTTCGTGTGCATTCACGGTTGGGGAGAAGACAATTTATGTGCTCCCGGAGAAAAGGGATCGGTAAGACCGTGTGGAAAGGACATGACATATTGCAATTACACTTGGACTGATCTTCCTGGTTTGGGCAAGGTTTACCATAGAGGGTGTGCCAAAGAACCCACCGATAAAAACAAATTCACAGACTCATCCCCCTGCCACATTGGGTGGGATAAAGATATCGCAAGTCAAGAGTGTTACTGTAAATCCGATCTCTGCAACGAACGTTTTGACGATCTTCCGACTCCGAAGCCGAAGGAAGACAACAACAACAATGGCCACAACATAGCACCACCACCTCCCGTGGAAGGGGATGTTGGGGAAGGAATCCAAGAATATGAAAATGGATGCTTTTCTCAAAACAAAGACATTACATTTGTGTATGTAATTATAACTCCTGTAATTTATTACTTCATATAATTTTTAAATATTCAACTCATGTGGGAGACGTAATATAGCAATCGCTCTCCTCTATATTGAAATTAAAATTATCAACAGATTGTAAAATACAATGATGCAAAGAATTGTTCCATGATTATTGATATAGACATAGTTGTTTATACGTGACATAAAAACTACTTAAAACCGTATTTAGGACTTTAGGAACATATTTAAAAATTTTCTCTTAAATTCATAGCGTCTTAAGGTCGTATCGTAACTATTTAAAAAACAATTCAAATATTTATTCTGTCGATTGTGGTTGGTATATTTTTACACTAATTTCATGATATTTCACCAATATTTCCCAATAACATTGAAATTATAATTTTTATTAGGGTAGGTATCGTAGTATAGTATGGCCAAGTGACTCCATAGTCAAGCGCGTATCCAAAGGGGGGACCCGGGCCCCCCTAAGCTTCTAGAAAAAAAAGATTTTTTTTGTCAAAAAAGGTTAAAAATCCAAAAAAATTTCGCGCTTCGCGCGAATATGCCGTAGTTTTACTAATATATTTTGGTGCGTGTCCGGCGAGGTGGCCCCATGGAAACTGGCCCCCCGGACACCTGGCCCCATGGCAAGTGGCCCTATGGATAGCTGGCACCAAGTGGGAGGAGCTTCCGTGTATAGTCCGAGCTCTTAAACTTCAATCAATCCCTTTCCCATTCAATGTACTGACCCACAGAAGGGCCATTATTACACCATCAAATACATTCTACGACCCTCTTTGCTCTTGGGAAAATATGGTGGCCACGCTAAATCCCATGCTAAGTCCCATGTTAAATCCCCATGCTAAGTCCCATGTTAAATCCCCATGCTAAGTCCCATGTTAAATCCCCATGCTAAGTCCCATGTTAAATCCCTATGCTAAGTCCCATGTTAAATCCCCATGCTAAGTCCCATGTTAAATCCCCATGCTAAGTCCCATGTTAAATCCCCATGCTAAGTCCCATGTTAAATCCCCATGCTAAGTCCCATGTTAAATCCCCATGCTAAGTCCCATGTTAAATCCCCATGCTAAGTCCCATGTTAAATCCCCATGCTAAGTCCCATGTTAAATCCCCATGCTAAGTCCCATGTTAAATCCCCATGCTAAGTCCCATGTTAAATCCCCATGCTAAGTCCCATGTTAAATCCCCATGCTAAGTCCCATGTTAAATCCCCATGCTAAGTCCCATGTTAAATCCCCATGCTAAGTCCCATGTTAAATCCCCATGCTAAGTCCCATGTTAAATCCCCATGCTAAGTCCCATGTTAAATCCCCATGCTAAGTCCCATGTTAAATCCCCATGCTAAGTCCCATGTTAAATCCCCATGCTAAGTCCCATGTTAAATCCCCATGCTAAGTCCCATGTTAAATCCCCATGCTAAGTCCCATGTTAAATCCCCATGCTAAGTCCCATGTTAAATCCCCATGCTAAGTCCCATGTTAAATCCCCATGCTAAGTCCCATGTTAAATCCCCATGCTAAGTCCCATGTTAAATCCCCATGCTAAGTCCCATGTTAAATCCCCATGCTAAGTCCCATGTTAAATCCCCATGCTAAGTCCCATGTTAAATCCCCATGCTAAGTCCCATGTTAAATCCCCATGCTAAGTCGTAGTATGTATGTGATGGTGTAATAATGGCCCTTCTGAGGGCCAGTACATTGAATGGGAAAGCAATTGATGGAAGTTTAAGAGCTCGGACTATACACGGAAGCTCCTCCCACTTGGTGCCAGATATCCATAGGGCCACTTGCCATGGGGCCAGGTGTCCGGGGGGCCAGTTTCCATGGGGCCACCTCGCCTAACACCATTTTGGTGTGCCCCCCTAGGTCGAATTCCTGGATACGAGCTTGTCCATAGCCATAGCAATATTATTACAAATTGTACCAAAACAGTATCAACCTTTCAGTTTTGGTTCATTAGAATAGAAAGAAACAGAAAAAGAGTTCCTTCATTCCTTCCCACTTATCACTATCGAATTGCCTCAAGAAATCTGATTTGTGTTATCCAATTCCAACTTGCATAGTTGCATCATGAATAAGTTCATCTTGTTTTCCGTACTCCTTGTTAGCCTCTCACTAGATTGTTTTGGTGAGATAATTGTCTCTGTCTTAATAGAATTAAATAATCTCAATTGCAGTTTGCTAATGACCATTATTTGTAGAGATTTTGTATTAATACTAGTTATTAGGATCTACACAGATATTAACTGTAGAAAAACATATCATCAATAATTCTTTAAAAATGTTTTGTTTTCATGTAGGACTAAAATGCCACTTTTGCAAGGGCAATAACGATGATTCATCATACAATGATTGCCCTGAGGAGATGGAGACCGAGGTGAGGGAATGTAGCTTTCGTGGCCGTGACACACCTCTATGCGTTATCATTACGGGGAAATTATCTGGAAAAAGGATTTCTTTAGGATGTAGGAAATTACACTCTATTGAATCGTCATCTCAAAAATATCCTACTTATCGGGAATCTACATCTTTTGATGAAACACCGCTGGTAGAACGTTATAGGATAATATCCGATTGTAATACGGACTCTTGCAATACTAACAATGGTACTGAATGAACTTTAGGTGTATTTATTTATAGACATCAGGGAAAAAAAGCAATTTTATTATTATATTGTTCGTTTTTTTTTAATTTTTAAAATAGAAGGCAAAAACGAAATAGGAAACACAAGTCTAACAAAAGTGGATTAAAAATTTATGAAATAAAAGGAGTAACAACTTTTAGGTTGTTTAGTATAGGCCTTCGTATAGACCATAATTTGAAGAAAAAATGAGGAAAATGATAGGACTTTCTGTTGAAAATGTCAATAATCGCGCGAAAATTTTTGTAGTCATTAGATTAGATAATTTACTCATAATAGTACTCAATATACTCAATTTATTTCCAAAAAACCGGACATTTTCGGGGCGCCGGACAGGTCACCAACGCGACGAACCGGTTGGGTTGCTGCAAACGGGACGCAGTAACCGTGAAGTTTTTTTCCCAATGGAAAATTATACCCAAATTTTTCTAAGTTCTTTCCTCAATGTAAGAATGACGAATTTAGTCTTCAGTATATATATAGCCACTTTATAAGCCACCCGTCAATATTTTCGCCTTTTTTTCTAACCTAACCTAATAAAAATTAACATAATAAATATTTGGTCGTTTCAATTTTATTAGGTTAGGTCAAAAAAGAGGCAAACAGTGACTGGTTTTGAAAATACTTAGAAATTTGTTACCTGATTTTTGCATTGGGAAAAGAACTTAGAAAATTTCCGGTTACTGCGTCCCGTTTGCAGCAACCCAACCGACGATCCTGCTAAAAATGGGACGGATGGTCAGCCTAGTTTGGTATTAAAAACGTAAATAGAAAAAGCGATTATTTTGGGAAAAACATTGTTCCTTTCAATGATTTTGATAAAGTTATTAATTCGGTTAGAGTTTTTGTTCCAAAGTGGCTCCAATGTACTAAACAGACACTCTTACTTCCAGATTTGAAGCTTTGTTACGTGTGCACCGAAGGTTACCAATATTATTTAGAAGACGATATATGTGCTTCCCGAGAGTCTGGAGTGTTAAAACCGTGTCCAACGGACATGAAATATTGCTATGACACGCGCACTTCCAATAATTCTGATATTTGGAGCCACCGTTTGTATAAAGGGTGTGCAAAACAACGTCCCGCCGAGGATGACTACTACGACTTCCGGTTGGAAAACTACAACGACAAAGCCTACTGCCGCAACATGCTTCTGGAAAATAAAATCCAAAAACAAGAATGTTACTGTGAATCCCATGGCTGCAACAAAGATTTTAGAAATTTTCCGGAACCGGCGGACAAATTCGGTATTTAGAGAATTCAGTAAAACATTTTTATAAATCGACATATATACATATAAGCATTTTCGGAAACGTATTGGCTGAGTTATCTTTGATTAGCAATCAAATTGGAATTTTAGTATTAATTAAAAAATTATGCCGACAGTCGTAACTATTTAATCGATCGATTGACGCTGGGATCGATTGACGTGGGTCACATTTAGGTTTTTGAAACAAGTAGGGCTCAGTATTGACATTAAAAATGTGCTCCCGGCTCCCGCTTCCAGCAGGTTGGAAAATATATGACATTGAAAGTATTGGTAATATCCAGTGCTCCATTTTAGCCGGCTAAAAATGATTTTGACCAGCCAACCGGCGAAAATGGCCAAAAATCATGGTTTTTTAAATTTCCCTCCAAATCAAGGATGGTTTTCTTAGTTCACATAGCCCCATTTCACTACTTTTGGCCACTTAAGCCATTTTATAGTCACTGCCGGACAAAGAATTTCAACCAGCCGGCCGGCCATTTTAGCCAGCCAATTTAACCATAAGCCTACTGGTCACCGAACACTGGTAATGTCTTATTGATTGTTGTTTGTGCTCACCAACGACGTGACTCACTTCCCTCTCATTTAGACCATATAGTGCACTCATCTGTATTTTAAAGAATTAAATACGTTGGAATTGCGCATTGAAAAAATTGTGGTATTGCAAATATCAGATGAACTTGGATTTGGAATTGATTTAATTTTTATACTGTTGAAAATCACTACATAAAATCACGGTAACAAAATTCCAGTATGAATTGATGGCAATTCTCAGAAATTTCAACATTTTTCTAGCACATAAAATGCTAGACTTGCAACGTTGCAACCATTTAACATATATACTTTATAATATTCTTTATTTCAGCTTTAAAGTGTTTTGTGTGCATCCGAGGTCGGGGAGAAGACAATTTATGCGCTCCCGGAGAAAAGGGATCGGTAAGACCGTGTGGAAAGGGCATGACATATTGCAAATCCACTTGGACTGATCATCCTGGTTTGGGCAAGGTTTACTATAAAGGGTGTGCAGAAGAACCCACCGATAAAAACAAATTCACAGATTCAGCCCCTTGCCACAATGAGCAAGGAAAAGGTGTCGCAGGTCAAGAATGCTACTGTAAATCTGATCTTTGCAACGACCATTTTGACCATCTTCTGAATTCGAATAACAACAACGGAAATAACGTAGTACCATCCTCGGTAGGGGACGTTGGAGAAGGAATCCAAGAATATGAAAATGGATGTTTTTCTCCTAACAAAGTGGTCAATACATTCGTGTATGTAATTATATCTCCTGCAATTTATTACTTCATATATTAAATATTCAACTCAGATGTTAGTCGTAATATCACGATTGGACATTAATCTGCTTTAAAACATATTTAAATATTCTAAATTGATATAATTGATAATTTTTACATTATTACATGAACTTCTAAAAACCCCATTTTAACCACAAAATTTACTTTAATATCTATTAAAATATATGTTTTAAGTGCGTATGTCACAACTCAGCAGCAGTAGCAGAGTAATAATATGTACCTATGATTTTAGAACAGATACAAAAGTTGTAGAAAGCATGTCTTTTATCTTAAAACCAACAAAAATGAAGGCCTTAAAAAACCCAAGATGTCCACAGGCTGTAGGGCAGAGTTTCTCAAATTTGAATGGAAATTACCAGGGCATGAAAATGAAAAACCCAGGGTTTGTTGCTACTTAAAACCCAAAAACCCAGGGTTTTTCATGCCCTGGAAATTACAGCGGAACCCTATGATTGAACTACGTATTTTAGAAAAACAATAGAAAATAAATCTTGGCGCAGGCAAGAAACCCACTTAAAGCTATTTAAAACTTTTGGCGGGAATCTTTGAAGTTTAAATTATATGGCAGATATTTCAAAATTTATAGTGCCTAGAGAGTTGAAGCTATTCATTCGACTGGAAATTGTCGTTTTTACCAACCTATAATAACAATACGAGCTTTTCTCACCGATTTTAAAACGAATCTTGAGTAGCCCGGAGAATTTAAGACGAGGTATACAGGCTTAATAAGTCTAAGTCACCTGTCATATAATGATGTTAATCTAAAGCTTAAATTGCATACTACTTACTACATTGGTAAATAATTCAAACAAAGTGCTTCCTGTTTAAGTTAATTAAAGACAAAAAATTTGAAAAAGGAAATCTTATACTGCCCATTATCGAATTTCGAATCGTATAAATTTTTTTTCGTCTCAAAAGGATGTATTTAAAAATGATGCAAAAATAGACTGGAGATGCGGGGTATCGATCCCCGTACCTCTCACATGCTAAGCGAGCGCTCTACCATCTGAGCTACATCCCCATTGTTGAAAACTAAATAAATTTAAGCACTATATGAAAGTAGAAGGCAGTAAGGGTCACAACAATTACGGCTTTTAATATTAACAATGAAAGGGTTAACAGTATCAACATAAAAGCCATCAATAACTCAATAAGCGATATCTTTATATGGGCGCAGCTACTTGCATTCACTCTACATTATATTGCATGTCAGATATACCTATAGCCCTTCCCTTTACAGTCATTACTACATATATGCAGCATGCATGCTAACAGAACTGAATGTACCGAAGTAAATTTCGTATGTGTGTAAGTGAATCAAGTGTTCATATCTTTTCATCTTAAGTATTTTTCACTTTTGAACGTGTACGATACATTAGTCCTCATTTATCAATTATCACTGTAATGCAACATTTATATTTGTACCAGCCATAATAAGAGTCTAGCATGGAAATGCAGAGAGAGATAATGCACAAGCAATGTAATATTATTAGTGTTAAGTTTTACGTGTAAATCTACACACATAAAACACCAAATTGAACCGGTTACAACTGGTTAGGTAGTTATAAATACATTTGGGTTGTTTAGCATTGTATTGTCTTGTAACTGTATATCTAGAGCACAGCACAAGTGAATACAAGACGACTGTAGCTACCACACCATAAAATATTATTTGCATGTAATCGTACACTGTTCAATGGAGCATTAACTCAATTTAAAGTTTTCAAAACATCTCGTCCTTGTTTTTTATAGATTATTTGGCTTACTTAATTTTGAAAATTGAATTGTTAATATTACAAAGCATATCATTGTTTGTATTTTGTGAATGCAGTCTCGGAGAATGAATTTCATGTCATAAATGCTTCAATAAATATTTGTGCCCACTAATACTAGACTACTATGTAGATTGTTATAAAATACTTACCTCCTCGTCTCATTAACATGTGCAAAGAAATCTAGAGAGGAATTAAATCATGATAATGGATTTAAATAGCAATTTTTATACTTTATTTCCTTTGCCCAAATTACAAACATTTAGATTCTATATAATCTGTTTGTGGGGATGGGAATTGAACAGGAAAACAATTTTGATAGATCTCTTCATTTGTGTATGTAAATAGTATTAATGTAAATACATTTATTTTATGTGATACTTATTATTACAATTTCTAGTAGTGAGTAGCCATACACGGCTTGCTTATACATTCCCTTATCTACTGTGGCCATAGTATACTTATCACTTACTACTAAACTATATGTACATAATATACGTCTATATCAATAGTAAGTATATAATGGGTCCACATAAACGCAAGAAGCGTGCTTTAAAGTTGTTACGATTTCACTAATGATAGTGCTCTATATTCATATACCTTGCTCTTTCATTGCATGTCTATTATTTACATGCTTATTAATTGAAGCAAAGTGATTGCCTTCCTTGCATCCTATCACTATCCTTATAAAGTACGTATACTTATACACTAACCATTACTTAGTACTCTACATTCTACACTCACTTTTCATTAGTAACCGTAATAATTATTTATTAAGTAGCACACTGCGATGTACTTCGCATTTGCACAGCAATCAATATTAAGCCATTTTGCTGCGACAGACAATATCATTTGATATTCTTTGATGATTATTGATCATTTATATATTATCTATTTCTCTACTATTTACTTAACCTTTTTTTGTGGAATTACTGATTTAGCATGTCAATGTCTATACAGGTTTACCATTAGGGTATACTACTTATAGCAATAATGTATTTACTAAATGATCTAGATTTATATTTTATATAATATGTTGTATAATATCAGTAAGCCCCATTGCAAATATTACATCGTATAAATGAGCTGATTAAGTTCAAACGCAGAATAATTAATTGAGACTTGGCATTAATAGCCTTACACAAGATATCTCGACAAGTTAGATAACTTCATTACAACAGAAATTAATACCATTATACAATTTACCATTTGAAAGGTCAGCCTACCTCTCAAAATGGATTTATCTCAATGTTATGCGTTTGGTTTTAAAACACAAAACTGTATCCACCAATTCTAACACAAAAACTACTAACGAAATATAAATATATAAGAAATAAATAAATATAAATAATAATACAAAATAAATATAAATAATAATACAAAATAAATATAAATAATAATACAAAATAAATATAAATAATAATACAAAATAAATATAAATAATAATACAAAATAATAAATAAAAAATAATAAAAAATAATAAATAAAAATGGTAAAAAATATTAATAATAAATAAAAATGGTAAAAAATATTAATAATAAACAAAAATGATAAAAAATATTAATAATAAATAAAAATGATAAAAAATATAAAATTAAATAACGATAAAAATATAATGAATAAATAATACAAATTAATAGTACGTCTTTTTCTAAAAAAAATTAATATTGAACTATTATGAAGCCGTTTCAGCATACTAAAATTATAAAAGGTTAGTGTATGTTTTGTGTAAATATGTTTCTGTCTTGTTGAGAATTCCAATTTTATAGGTGGGAGTATGATTTAAGCGAATGTGGGTATTCTAGTCAGAATCTAAATGAGATAATTGTCGGGTACCGTGGGTTGGATGAGGAAGGCGAGGAGAGTTGTTGGTAGTGGGTAGTTTCTTTTTGTCTGTCTCTTCTGAGAATCTCATCCGCATCTGCACGAAGTAGGAAGGTTGGCCGACGTCAACGACGAAATGTGTGAAGAGAGGCTCCACTTGAGCGTTAACCAGTCGAAATCGACAAGTAGTCAGTCCATCTTTCGTGTAGCGTAGTCGGGCAGTTCGGATTAAACGGGAAACGAACTGATTCGTATGAGAAGGGAAGTTTTGCGGAAGCATTTTGTAGCGAGCCACCCACGCACTCGGTCGATTCACTTTCATATGAGTTGCCAAAAGTCTAATAATGAAAATGAATGATACATTTATCTCTATTAGCACTTCGGCAAGGCTCCATTTAATTACAATTAACTATATCCATTCCAACATCAAGTAATATCACTTCTATATAATTGCTTTTATGACTTAGAGATCTAAAAAGGGTAATTGCACTTTCTACCAACTTTGCTTTTAGGGCTTTTAGCACTCTAATTACTTACAACCCAAAATTGCATCTGACAGTTGCATATTTGCTTTACTGAACAATTAAAACTTTCAGATCTACACATCAAACTAAAACCATTGATACTAACTCTATACAGAATCTATGTAGAAGCAATCTGATATCATTTTATGATGTCAGATGTAATCATAGTTTCAGCCATCTCAAACGGTAATAGTTCATTTTCACTTCTCTTAATATCATCCTCAATTTTGTAAGAACCTTTTTTGACCTGAATCTAATGGTTATGATTACGAGGCAACATGAGATTGACAAAACCAATGTATTAGCAAATTACCTACTACTGAGGCGGCAATTTTTCATTTAATTCTATAACTTTTCTCAAAAATTGGCAAATGCCTTATGAATTAAATATTGTCGAATAAAATGTGCTATTAGTAATTATGAACCACATTTTTGAGGGAATTTTGAAAGAATTTGGGGACAAATTGTGGGCTGCAGAGTTCAGGCATTGGTTTTCCAACGTCTCATCTTGCCTCGCTAATTCCATTCTAATTTTACGTTTGGAGTTTGGATATTAAATCTTATGGGATTATAATTGAAAATTTTCCTGACCTGTTATACATATCATCTTCTTCGCCACCCCAGAACCAGTACAAATTGGAATATCCATTGACTCGGAGGAAATGTTCAACCTTTATAGCAAAAACACCTCCGACAAGAGATACATACGGCAGTCTGGAAGGAAACGATTTTATGAAACTTAATTCTTAGTATATTATTTGTGAGAATTAAAAAAAATGAAATTACTCTTGGCTAAGGCACTAAAAAGAGAAATCTGTACCTGTATCCGAATTTGTCGATAGCAACTGATAGATGAAGCGGATTGCTCTCGCAGGCGTAAAGATTTCTATCGTCTTCAGGGAGGAGGTTAACATCGTGGAATATCACACAATTGAAATTCGAAGTGTTCATCGCCAATAAAAATGCTGCATTCATAGCCACTCCTTTGTTGAAAGTATTATTTCCGAACTGAAACAGAAAAATGTTTGCTAAGTGTAAACTTTCAAAGTTTGAAGATACCTCACGGGCTGTGGTAATTAATGCTCGTGTTAGGTTAAGGTTCATTACATTTTAGAAAAGGAAACGGGGAGTCAGGTTTTGTAAATAGTGTCAATATGCGAAGGCAGTCTGGAGCCATTAAAACCAATTGAGTGAAAAGCAATTTTTAACAAAAAAATTTAGTTTCCTGGACGTGAATCATAAAAAAGAGCAGTTGGGGTCCACTTCGTCAAAGTAGTATAGGGTGAAGTATGACAAGAGAGTAAAGTGAATGTACCTGTTCAATAACAAAAATCTGGTAAGCCACCATCTGTCTCTGTAACATCGGATGAAGAATCCACAGTAACTTTTGCAATTGTTTCCATCTGCAGGGCAAGCAAATCTTTTTAGCAAGCAACTATGAATCGGAGCTTGATAATAAAACTTTTTTACAAACTCTGAATCTTTTCTATAGGAAACTATTGGAATAAGAAACAGGAAATCCGTGGAATTCTATAGACAAACTATTTGGTAAAGTAATACTGATCATATAAGTGGATATTATTGATAGTACTTTATAGTCACTATTTATACTTTGTATAAGTACCTGTCTCTATAAGGAATCACGATGGCTACTTTATGTTTGGCTTTGCATTTCCCCGGTGCCCACTCTCCGCCGCTTAACACACCCGGGTTTTCTATGACAATTTCTTCGGGACTCACTTCCTTGTCGATATCCACCGAATTGTTGCCCCCTGAGTATTTTATAGCAACTTATTTATTCTTTATTTCATAAATGATTCTAAACGATGAAATTATACACTTTTTTACTACCCCATAAGAAAAAATTCATCTAAATTCTACATCCATGCCAAATTTTGATATTATTACTAGAAATATTATTGTATAATTTGTCGCGATAATATTTGCTAGGAAAATATTTGCAAAAAGGAAAGTTACATAAAAAAGCTGGGTTTTCGTTTATTGGTTCCCCATAAGGAAACAATTCGCTAAATTCTACATCCACTCCAAACTTTGATATTGTTACTAGAAATCAGTGTTGTACTGTTGACCACTTTTTTGCATTTTGACCGGGCCACTGGTCAAAATGGTCAAAATGGTCAAAATGGCTAAAATGGTCAAAATATCAGTATACAGTTACTTAGGCTAGCAAATGAAATTTAAAATATTTAGATAATGAAATATGGCCTAAAACCAATGAAACACTATTCTACTAACATCAGACTACAGAATGACACTCTCTAATCATTTTTAACTGCAATCTTTAGAAAGTTGTATTTGTTGTTTACTGTTGCAGTAAAAGCTACCTTGGGGTCTCAATGAACCCCAAACAGGCATTTTGTCCATTTTGACCATTTTGACCACTTTTTAATTTTTTTTGACCGGGCCATTTTGACCATTATGACCATTATGACCACTAGTGGTTTTAACCACTGCACAACACTGCTAGAAATATTATTGCATAATTTTTCGCGATAATATTTGCTAGGAAAATATTTGCAAAAAGGAACGTTACGTAAAAAAGGTGAGTTTTCCGGACAGTCCTCTTTTTCAATCTGATTGTCATCCAATAAGTCATCATCCGGGTGTTGAACTGGTAGTTTGTACGGGTAACTTTGCTCACTAGCTTTCCAATCGTAAGATGCGTTTGGCCACTCAGATATGAAGTTCTTGGAAAATGCCAAATCAACGAGAACCTTAGAATCGTTGTCGTGATGAGCTGTGCCGAAACATTCTTCGAAGGCTTGATTCCGTTGTTTGTACGACAGAATCGTCCGGTGGATTACTATCAACTAAAACAATAATTTTGATTTATTTTTATGCTGACCGAAGATCAATTTTATATTATAATTTTCTATCAATAGCATCCTTTCAGTATTAAAAGAGTACTAAAGGTATAAAGAACTTTAAAAATATCTTGTTATAAAGTTTTCTCTGTATGGATGAATGTGCAATCCATTTTCGGTGAGAACTCTTACACATTTTCAGGCAAACAAATATACTTTTCCAATGTACTATTACACAAATCGTTTTTCAAATAGCCTCATAAAAGTTTTACTTGCCTCAGCAAATATTTGCCACTTGCAGAGTAATTCTCATGATAGGAATGTAAACGATAACTGTGAATAGAGAGTTTGAAAATGGGAACATTATCTATCTCTAAGCTGTGCAATAATATCTCGTCTATAATAGTATTTCCACCACCAGAGTAGTATAGTTCATTTGTGTTACTCCATTCGGTTTATAGATATAAAAATATTCAATTTTTACCAGTATAATACAAATTCATGAATATAAGTCAGTCCGTTCTACCTACAAATGGCAGAAATATTGATGAATGTATTATTGCCATATAGCCTTATCAAATAACTGGGGGCGATCAAGTTTTCTCAGACAGTTCTGCCAGATCTGTTTATCAACAATCAATAAAGTCATTGAATTGGATCATTTTACTCTATAAGCATGCTACAAGACACTTCCCGTCTCTTTTCCTTGCCCTTATCTACCTACACCAAAACACAATCCAATTCAAGCACAAACGTCTTTCCACAACTTCAGAACCAGTAAACACGGATAACGGTGATAATGCTAACACCGTTGAAATGCACCGTTATCATTGGAATATTTTACAATTCAAAGAAAGCCCCAAGACATTTTTATAGTAGTTGATGGTCCCCTGTCCCCACGTATTTTTTTCATGAGGTTACCCAACCTAAAACTTGGAGTTTCCAAAATTTGTGCATATCCATTTAATATACCCGTAACAATGTGGGTAATCACTCGGCTCGTTGTAAACTTTATACTTTATATAAATTGTAAACTTTACGATTTTACGGAATAAGCGCGGGCAATTCAAAATTAATAGCCGGATTTATATTTTACGTAACATAACGGAGTCAGAGGCATGTATTTATCAGTGCCGCAGCCAGGGGGCCCGCCCCCAAGGAATTTTTGCCTGAAAACCCAAAAAATTTTTTAAAATTTGTCGCCCCCCCCCCCCGAAATTATTTCTGGCTGCTGCCCTGGTATTTATTACGCAAGTTTGTAAAGATTTAGCCACCGGATAACGACTGAGTGATTACTCACAATATACTGTAAAACTGTAAAACTATACTGTAAAAGTTGTTGATGTTAATAATACTGGACAATGTTCAAGAGTCCATCCAAAAAAGATGCAGGATCGGAAATATCCATGGCTGTTATACAATACGATAATGCAGTAGATGAACACTTTTCCGTGCTGCGAATATCTGTCTGAGAAAATTTGTTAGACAAAGAAAGAAGATCTATTTCTTCGTTCCCCATTTCCATTAGCAAATAGCATCAGTTTTCAAAATATTTTCTGACTTCTTATATTACAGTGGCATAGAAGAGGATATATAAAAGCATATTATTTACTATCACATTAAATAAATAATAGATATGGAAATAATACTTGCATTAAAACGTGAGAGTGAAAGGCCCGAGTCAAATTGGATTTGTTACTATTATTGAACTAATGGTGTTTGTGCTGGCAGTCATACGCCAAACTGGGGAAAGAATTAATTCTGACCTTGATGTTGGTGATGTGTATTATTATTTGCAAACTCTGCATCTCCTGTTAAGTATATCTACTGATGGTGCTCGGTGAAGTGTTTTCCCAGGGGATATCCAAGAACGTAAGTACTTTTGAACAGGTACCTATTTGCATTAGATCGAATTCCATCTCGTTATCTTGTTTGTCTTCTGGCTCGTTCTATTACTATTATTATCTCCTTTGTGTATTTTGAATTCTCGACAATCTTTTCTTTGTACTGCATACAATGCTATTTCATCTGATGATTTATTCTCTGATCTCTGTCTGAAACCATTGCCTAGATTTAGATACCTAGATTACAAATGCCCTAAAAGGGTGGTCTTCAAAATTCTCTATTCTTCTTTACCTTGTCCTAGTATATTCGGTTTCCTGATGGGAAACAAATCAATGTAAGTGGTGAAACGTACTTAAAGTCCGCAGAATTAACTCGCACAAAATCCTAAAAATATAAACACAAATCCTGCTTCAAATGAAATATTTAGGAAGCCTTCCAAATTTTTAGAATTAATCTCAAACATGTTGATATTGCGCTCATTTTGACTAAAACTAGAGTGTGGACTTTTAAGAAGATAGCAATATTTTATCAAAAAATTTGCTCATTGATATCCAAAGTAAAATATTCTAAAAATATATCTATCTTAGGTAGCTAAGAGGCAAATATTCTACTATTTGTTCACAATTGCATGAAAAATTTGGAATCCTTAAAAGCTTTCAAATCAAATGATCCGTATTCATATCCAAGTTGTGTCTGAACCAATATTTTTCAGCCTTAACAGGATTTTAGATTTTTTCAGGCAATAATAAATATAATACGAAGCTGAATAGCATGGCCATAGAATAGCAAATCCGATCATCCCTATATATTTATGCGAACAAAATACGCATATGAACCTATTCATCCACCATCGTGCATCAACCCAAATAAGATACAATAACATGATACATTGCATACATTTATAAGCATTTGCGATGTCCTCCAAAGGTTGGAAAGGACATTCTTGAAAACATCAAGCGCACATTCATCGCATTTATTAACCATTACGTACATAATTTGCAAAAAAAATCGTTATGGACAGTAAATCAAATTAAACATTAGGAAAATTTAAAAAAGCGATATTTTATAATTAGCTACAAAAAATAATTGAATGGGATCCGAAAATAATCCAAAACGTGGTTGAAGTAAGGCAGTAGTTAGGTTGGGTCCCTCGAAAGCGGATCCTGTATGCCCTGTGTATTTCATGGCACGATTTTTAAAATGTGCAACCACTGTCTTACTTCAACTCAAAACGTAAATAAAATTTTGATCATTCAAAGACATTTAAAATGAAGATATCTTCTTTCTAACATCAATAAATAAACTTAATTTTTTACACATGCATGCACGTTTAATGCATTTTTATGAACTGTATAGAAATGGACTATTATCCAACCTCTGACTCCGGTTATTATACAAATATCATGAATGAAAGCCCCAAAATCTGTTCAGGAAAAGGATCTCCATCTCCATAAGTAAGTTTATTTTGCATTTCTCAACTCACTCAACTCAACTTGTCAGTATTACAACTAAACTGTAACTATTGCTATCTATCAAATATGCAAACACTTCTCCCGTCGTTTGGCATGAATTTTTCTTTTTTATTCGTTCAAATTGGAATATCTTCCCCTCCCACGTATTATTACGTGATATTGCTGTATTAATATAAGATATGTCTATACACATGAGTGTACTAGTTCGTTTGTACATAAAAAAGTGATAAATAATATATAAACATATTTATTTCTACACATCACTGATCAATCAAGTATGCCTATTAGATTTTTTGAAACTACTTGCAAATGGCATTTCTGTAATGATGTTTTCAATTTGAACAACAAAAGTTCCTTTACTACCTACAAGTTAGTAATCCACTTAAAAATAATTGCCCGTTATTCTTTTGTACTGAAAAAGGAAATTGCGCCAAAGCTGGTGAGACTTTTTATTGAAATGCAGTTATTTAATGACAGTTGCAATCCTTTTAAAAAATTAATTACGGTTATTGCCTCAAAATTAGACATTTGTTGGTTGAAGTAAGGCAGATGGTGAACAGTTTAAAAATCGCGCCATGAAATAAACAGGGCATACCAGAACCCGCTTTCCAGGGACCTAACCTAATTAAAACAATAATAATATTTGATAGGTATTTGTTCAACCTTTGCCTTACTTCAACCCATTTCTTTTAACAACACAGACAAATATTTTACAGACAGTTTAATACATATCCATTGCCTCAGGGAGAGTTTCTTTGAAGATAACGAATAGCATTCTATGGCGTTGGTAAATTATCCAACATCATAAGTTGGCATTGATTATAATCATATACTTACCTACTATTGATAGATTTGTTATAACTTTTTGGATGTGAAAGCGGACACAAATATTTGTTATCTTGATCCTCCAAATGAAAGTGTTTTTAGAGGCTTACTTGGCTATGTACCTCCAACTTTCTATAGTATTTCAATGCTACTCCATCACATTTACTTTAGGATATGATGACGACGACGGCTTTCGTTCTGGATGGATAGTCCCCTTGCATAGGGAGTGTCACCCAACTCACAAAATTATACATTGACATTTCCAGACAATTTATCTTTTCGGTCCATTCCCTTGAGAATGTACAGCGGAGGGAGTAGAAAAAGAGAATGACAAAAACATATCTTTCCACCTCGTACACAAACATTCAACTCCACCGTTTGCTCAGTGCATCATAATCGTAAACACCGAATCACCTCTATCCCCTTATTTGCATGTTAGACACGTTGTTGCAATGAAAAGGAAAGCAATTCTCAGTCCACGACCCACATGACTACAGCCATGACTTGTTGAGTTCACTTGCCAACAACGGAAACAAAAATGTTACTTTTACATTACCTTACCTTTGAGGATTTTCTCCGCTTTAGGTAAATCTTCAAACCCCGAATTTGTACAACTCCCCGAGAAACCTAATCTCCAGTTCGTGATCGTATTAAGATGAATAGATTTTCGTGTGTGTAATGATAGCTTAACCAATTGATTATATCAACACCTGTATTTACAAGATATATTTACTTTTCTATACCTTCGTATACAGCGTGGTTGCAAAACTAATGTAGACCTTACTTTCTCTTTTCTTGGGATAACTTTAAAAACTTTCACCAGTACAAACTTAAATTGTAGTTCAAACCAAATTGGGTTTAACTCAATGTTAGCAAAACTTTTATGTAGTTATCATATGGAAAGAGAAAGTAAGATTTTTTTCTGCCTGCATTCAGCAGGAACATTCTACTTTCTTTTTCCATATGAAAACTCTAGTATAGTCAATATTACAAAACTAAATTTTTTACTTCAAAAATCGTCTTTTGAAGGCCATATTATAAATATAAAGTGTAAACGAACTTTCACCAAGGGCATTTATTTTAATTCTGGCGACTTTAATGCTTGCATACGGAAAGTGAAAGTATATACTTTCCACTATCCTAATTATTGGGTATTTACATGAGATCACTAGATATGCAGATTTAAAATCTTTCCAAGTTTAAATACAGAGACGCCTTAAAGAATTTCTCCACCTAAATGAATGCATTGGTAAAAATTTCCAATGAAAAAGAAAGTTTCGATTGAAAATTCTGAGTTGAAACTTCAATCTATACCAGCTTACAACATACGAAGTTATCGCGACAGTTTTATATGGTGATTTTTAGGCGGAGAAAGTTTTGTGTGCTGCTCTTTGATGTGCCTCGCAGTACTATATCATCAATGCATATTGCATGTATAAAGAATAGGTAAAGAATTCAGGAATTTTCAAAGAATGGAATTTGTGAACTTAAGATTAGTATTTATGTTATAGTAAGTATATCCCAAAGAAGATGGATCAATATCCCTGATAATTATGTTTGTTTCTCAGTTCACATTATCCACACCCACATTGAGAGGAGAGTGTATCAAAATGGTGAAACTGAATAGCGTAGATACTTGTTTAGCTTATTAGATTAAAGGTCTCCTAGTATTCTATTACACAATAAAGATCCAAGGAAATGCAATTACCTAATGTAAAAATCATGCAGAACAACATCATTAGTTGGGAATCCTCTTTCACATCTCTCTCTCTCAAACGAACGAAAATGAAGGTAATTTTAATAGGAAATGATGCTACATAACATCATACGGTATTTACGGCTATTTGATCTACATCTCCAAGATTGATCTGATCCTATGATGCTTCAACGGAGAGTGGGCGGTTTCTAATGGGGACTGACTTGACAGTCCGCCTTCAAAATGATGGATAAACATAGCCTACTGGAGTATCTATTGACATGACATCAATGCATCTACCAACTCACAGCCACCACATCATTATCATCAAAAAGTGTCCTGCTCCTTCTATTCAAATTCCGTCCAGACACACCTTTTCAACAAAAACATAACAAACATCAACATCCGAGATATTGACTGTCTCGTTATTTAAATCTGTCTTTCCTTCATTCATTATGTATCCTCACGCCTCGCAGTTTCCTTCCTTTTCAATTTATTTACTGACTACAACTGCTCAGATCTAGATTTGTAAATCAATTTAGAACACTGTTTATGCTTGTCTAAATATCTTGTTTATTTTAATGAAGCCATAAACAGTGCCGTATATAAAAATGAGTTACGGAGGGGAATATATTGCCCGCGGATAAAATTCTGTTGGGAAAAAACCAAAATTCACACGAAAAATAGTTTTATTTTCAAGAAAAATCCTAAAAATAAGTTTAAAATGCCGGTCAACACATTTATTCTGACCAAAAATAGAAATTACTCTTAGACCTTGCCAAACAATAACCTACCTAACTTTCACTTTTTCCATTATAAAATCGTTTTCGGACTTCTCATTTCATCTCGCTGCTGGAGACTTTTACAGTTTAACGATCCCATTACCACGTCAGACGAGGAGTAGAGAAAGATCATTCGAAAGAACATAATTATTTCAGATTACAATCGAATCGTCCTTTTTTCAATTTACTAAAGGAAATAGAAAATCCTGATTTCATTGGCGTATCCAGAATAAAGGTTATTGGAAATTGTCACCTTTTAAATATGCAGCTGTGTGCTTCAAGATCCTCCCAACATTATCAAGGTGTTACATTTATCTAAGTGCAAGCTAATGTTGTTCTGCTCCTGGGAACTGACGAGTGGGAAGTTGGAATAGCATGAAACAAAGTGTGAGTGCAGGTAGGTACATGGTACACGTATTTGTAATGCATACACAGGTAAGATATATTTCTACAGTATTGTGAGTTTTAGTCCTAGGGGAATTGGATAGAATTGTAGGCACTTTCACGCTGTGTCGCAGATAGTTTGAAAATACCTGAGTGAACAAAAGAATCATATCCTGAATAGATAATGCACGAATGGAGCTTACACCAAAAACTTTTTTCCCAAAAAAACCAATTACATTACTTTTCTTCAGTAAGGTTTTAGTAGGAGAAAATCTTGCTTATAATGCAAGTTAAAGCAGTAAAAGAAAATCTAAAAATGCTATCACTTTTTGTAGCAATATCTACGATGATTGTTATATGGGAAGGTCTAATAGGTTCAAACGCACTTCCTAAAAAAGGAAAAAGAGTAAAAGCAGATTTTTGTTCCCTGTGTTAAAAGAGACGGGAGGATTCAATCAGAGATCATCAACGTGTCGTGCTTTATCTAGACTCACTCTCCGCCTGAATTGTTATAGGCAAAGAGTGTCTCTCCCCGCTGACTTCAGTGATCTCCTCATTCAGTCCCAATCTCACTTTCTCCAATTGGACACGAAACAAGGAATTTGGAATCGACACATCAGACAGAATCACTACAATCTCCCCGTAGCTATGTTATGTATTATGCAATCCAATGCCCTAACCGTACTGTGCGGAACCTTTCACGTATTATGTCGCTCCAAACTAATCTTCCTCTAATATTTTACCTTTTTGTGCAATATTATACAAGATAAAATGTTAAATCATGTTAGAAAAACCAAAAAATTAATTATTTATTTGACTCAAATGTTCTAATTCTTAAAATTGAGGAAAAAATAAATTAAAATTATTTTGACAATTTTAACGAATTTTTTGGTATGGCTGAAAGAATAAATAAAATGTTTCTTGGGGCATTTCAATTTTTCATTTTTGACTGCGAGAGATAATTTATGAATGTTCCCTAATATATCAAACGGTAAGAACAAAGACAAGTAAATCTAGAGTAGTAACTCTGTCAACTATAAACTGAGGCTAATGGTTCACATTCCCTTTGTATTCTCCAACAAAGATTATTGTGTCTACAAACGAAATCGACGACCGGAAGATTTGATGTGATCCATCCCGATCTCTATCTTTACTGATCTTTTTTTTTGCTCTGTATTCCGAGCTGTAGGGTAACACTTATCGTTAGGATCCGAAGAGTTCGATCTTCCTTTTCTCTCCAACAAAATTACTGATACCCAGCCAGAGTCTTCTGAGCACAGTTGTTATAGATAGATCAGAGAAGTGTTGTTGAAAACAGAAGTAGCATCAAATAAACTCGTTAAACTATCTCTGAACCGGGAATTTCTCTGATTTCCTCGAGCACTGCTTGTTTCCTTTTTTATCTACACAAAACTGACGATGAGCTCCAGAAATGCTTCTCTGGATTTATCTGGGATTAGGAGAAGGAGTGAGAGAGTCAGACATCAGAGACCCCTCCCCTTCTACCCAGAGATTGTTTATATTAAAAGTGAATAAAAATGCCATTAGCAAATCGACTGATATTATCCGTCTGCAAAACAAAACCAAAGTATCTATAAGCCAAATCCTACTATACTGCTACCTAATCTTGGGAAAACAGAAAATAAATTAATATTTCTATTTCTATCTTACGTATTTGATTTACACTCAGTGGAAAATTGTACCTACCTGTTTGTGTTAAAATAAGCGCCTTTTGTGGAAATGTACGCGGTTAATTTAAAAATTGGATTGCAAATCGAATTACAGAGCCGAATTTTAAGACTGACTCTTTTTGACAGTAATTGTCAGCTTCGGTTTAACGCGTTTATCGTACCTTCACTGCTTTGAGACATAAAAGCGTGCATTACTCTCTCTGGGTTTGCCTCCAGCTACTAGGTATACTGTGCTTTTTCCTTTGAATTGATTCATCCAGGTATAAAGGTATTAGATATTGCCATATTATGATGCTTTTATAGATACTGGATGAAAAAGAAGGATATCATTTTCCTGGAAGAATATGAATCTCATAATTCGTTAATAGGATTAATTTGGAAATGACAAAACGACAAATGAGTATTTTCCCTAGGCGGAGAAAGGAATGATAGAAGAAAATGACACGTACCTGAGATACTGTGAATACGAGAATGAAAGCGACGACGATAGGTAGGACACAAGATGGGCAGACTTGGTTCGTTGAAATACGTTCTCGGAAACCGCCACTGTGCTTCTTTGTCGGGCAGTAATTTCGGAATTCCATATGACGCAAACGGAAAAGCGGGAAAGGCATTTTCTTTCTTGTTAAATAGGACTTGAATTTTAAATATCTTCGGGCTTCAGTTTATATACTTTGGCAGATAGTAAATCTTTCCGTTAAGGTGTATCTGATTACATACCTAGTAAGTCACACACCTAATTTCCGGTGTCACCTTAATCTCTAGTCAAAACGATTGACTTTTGAAACACGCGTAGAAAAATACACAAACTGTAAATCCATCCTGTATCTTGGTAGGCCAAAAGCCGAAGAAAAACTGTTCAAACCGAGTTGGCTTCCCTGCTCCTAAAACAAATTATAGTGAAAATTTAGTTACTTTTGCATAAATCTTTTACCAGCTTTTACATTTGACCTTTACGGTATTATTCACCAAATTGGGAAGGGAAAATTCAACAAAGAATAAGCATGCAGCAAGGAATAAGGGAAAGCTCTATGAACTCTATAATTATCAAATATTTGTTGCCCACCAGGCTTCAGTACCAATTCAGAGGCGGAATTAGGAACCCCCGGGGCCCTGTACGAGACCCTCAACGCGGGAGCCTTTACCAATTTTTAGTTTTGAATGGGGTGTCAAAAAGAGTTGATTTTCAGTAAACAAATACTTTTTGTTATGAAATTCCAAACCAAGCCTTGCAGTTATTTTATTTTATTCTACGAATTATATTATATTAACGAAAAAATGTCCAATTTCATTCTTAGGTGCAATTTTTAAATATTTATTACCTCTTGATTATTGATGATACACCTACTTAAGCCGCTTAGTGAAGCTACGAAAGCATTTTTTAGTTTGTAATAAAAAGTATCGCTAACGGATCAATATTTTCCCCAATACTATTTACTGTAGCATAGGCAATTTAAAATACGGGCCAACCGCGGGGCCCTGGGCGGTCGCCCGAAGGGTGGTCCGCCTCTGCCTATAGTATTCCCTTTAAATTGCCAGCCATTGGGAAAAGTTCACAACCTGATAGAACTGCAGACAGGGAGCTTTCTGCGACTAAGTATTTGGTCTTATGTACATTTGTGTTGTAGATCAAAGAAAAAAGCAAATATCAAATATACAACGTAGAATACATATTAAAATAATTACAAAACAAGATCTTGTGTGTTCACAAATTGCGACGAGCGACAAAGATGCGTGGGCTAACGTTAGATCTTGAATAGTGATGTCAAACTACAGATAAAGAAACATTATTATACAGTCAGTCGTGATTCTCGTGAATAAGTGAGTGAGCATCTATTCACTATAATATTTAGCATAACCTAAATATGCAATAAATAAATAACATGATATTATACAATACAAAGAGCTTATTTCCCATTTCCATTCAAAGGTATTAGTGCCTTTGTCTATTTTCAAAAGATTTCCAATTGAATTTGCTTAGCAGTCTGTATTCTATTTTGATTAAAAGACTTCAATATTCATACACGGCCTGCGAAAAGATATGTTCCGTAATTACTGGCTTTCTTTTGATCATTGTGACATTTACAAAAATAAGTTGGATGTTCGATGCTATCTTGTGAAAATGGAATAGTCTAATTAATGGTAATTGTATATTATGGCACTGCTGGGATTTTTGTGTAGTTAGTTTGTCTGTAGAGTGAAAGTCTTTTTTTCTAAAATAACAATTTAGTTTTAATTAAGTGGCGCTGTGTCTATGAATGTATATTTTGAATTAGAGCACATGCACTGTGGACAAATTGTAAATGTAATAAAGAAATATTGAAGTGGGGCTGCATCTGGTGCAGAAAAGTTAAGAAATGTTTAAGGGCGCGACTAATTAGTACAAGGGAAATTGTTACTTTCTCTTCCTTTCTCCTGATTTTATTCCTCACGTCTCTCGTAATTCGTTTACATATACAATGCTCTTATTAAATAAGAGACAGTCCATATTGCAGCCGAGCCAAGTGAGTTAGCGAGGACGTGAGTTCCGTTCGGTTGAGTACTAAATACAAAACAGCCAGAGTTCGTAGTTGCAAGTAAGTCATGGAGAATTCTCTCAAAGGACTCGTTATGTGTAAAAGAATCAAATGAATTATTCCCTTGTGGCTCTTATTTTCTCTTTCACTGACTTCAGTTTACTTTCTTCTGCCTTTTGACTTCCCTTTTACGTTACTTTAGCCAGCTCAGTCTTACTAGCTAAGTGAGATGTCTCTTGTCTCGCAAACACGTCCAAGCCAAGCCACTTTAAAGTCAACATCACCAACGATGAGCATAATTAGATGCTCACTCCTCTAAGCACAACAATATCCTTGTCAGCCCTAATTACTTATTTATTAAACTCGTACACTCATTAACTCTATTTAACTCCACGGTTTCTAAATCTACCCGTATTTCACAGCTAAACAAGAAATTAATTAATCTCCATGTAATTGATTCATGTAATCAATCATAAGTAAAAGGTTTAAAAGAATTACAAAATATTTTAGCGCCAAAAACAAATTAAGCCTTGTTCGATTTTTTGATAATATTTATATGGTCTAGTTTATTTAATTCTTTGTGATTTTTTGTGTGAAGTATTTTTATTTTATTCTTGATTTTCTTTTTGAAAATGTAATAAAAGTTGCTTTGAAAAAGTAATTCTATTATTTAATTTTGTATTTTATATTTCCCGCCATGGACTGTTCCTTTAAAATAAAATTAACCTGTCCATTTAAGATTTAAAGGACTCCCAGTTTTAAAAAATTGCAGTTGGGACATAATAATGTATAACTTTGACACATAGACATGACTGATTTCCTGTGTACCTTAATGAGAAATCGTCTAGGTAGATACATACATTAAGAAGGAGGTGGTAAGAAAAGATTGGCTAATGACAAACGATAAATACGCGGTGAGAATGGAGTCAGAAATGAGAAAGTTAGGGAATGAGATTGACAAAGCCTTAACCTCAAAATAATAGTGGAGAGAAATAGGGATTCCTTGAAAAGCAAGTCGCACAATCAATCAGTCTTCATTCTCGGTTGGAAAATGTAATTTGCTTGTGACGATTAATCAAATTATGTATCTGTTGTGTTTTGCAAGAGAGAAAGGAGTAAATTGAAGCCAAAAGGCAACCACAGAAAGAGAAAGTGGCACGTAGTCAGATTACAAGAACGTGAAGAGCAAAACAAGAAGGTATGAAACACAAACTACCGGTAAAGCTGCCGTAAATATTATAAATGGGCCCATGGGAAACTGCAGAAAGTGTTTAATGGAATAATTACAGTAAAATATTTCTTCTTCACTGGAAAACTTTCCTCATTTTTTGGGAAACTCTTACCATAAATACCTATTATTTAAGGCCGAGAAGAATTTTAACTTCATTTATAGCATGATTTAACACAGTATTTATCTAGAATAAAAAACAATGTTTCATTATGCCCCGTCGTTATTTAGACTGCTTGTCCTCATTAACAATCTACGGTTTCCATAAACAGACATCTGCATGAGCACTTTAAAGGATAAACACGATTTTCATTTACCATTTTAGGACAAACTTCAAACTTAATTTTATTATAACTATTCACTCTATTTTCTCCTATAACTAAGGTATATATCCTAACTGGTACCCAATTCAATATTTATGGCATTAATCAAAAGTTGCAATTTATTTGCACATGGAAGGCACTAACGAACTTTGCAACTCCATATTTATACCATTTGGCTTTGACAAAAGTTTATGTCTGGAACTAAACTACATACAGTGTGTCTCATTAAATCTTACTCGCCTAACTTCATTCTTAGTCAACTCAATTACCTACCTTTGAACTAAATCCAGACTGGAATCCTAAATAATAATGTAGACTTACTTACAAAAAACTAGATAATGATTTTCTAAATCCTTCGTCAGCCATAAGGACAGGCTGCTATTATTTGAATTATTAAATTATTTTTTAAATGGTTGTAAAATTCTGAACAGTAAATACATATTTAATTTTTTGGTATGATAAACAATAAAATATTTTGAATCAGATTGATTTACGATTTCTTGTTCTGTATCATATTTCACATATTTTTTTATCATAGATTGATTGAAAAAGTGTGCCTGAACAGTTCAAGGAATAAGTTTGGCTTAAATTGAGTAAAGTATTTGTTTCCACGCGTGGAGGAGTTTGTTTGTTATTGGGAATCAGAGTGGAGTATTATGTAAATAGTATCCTGAAATAATCTTAAATGTCACTTTGGCAGTTGAAATGAGGTTCAAGAGTGTCTTATTGGTGCGGTTTGCAGAAGTTTATACAATGCTGACACAAGTTACAAAGAATTGTTGACTATGTAAATAGTAAATATGAAATGAAAGTACTAGTTTAACTTACTTTTGTATTTACCTAGTTGGGTTGCCTCCCTGGTTTGGTTTGCATGGATCAATGAGGAAAACGAGACGTGACTAACGATATTAAGTTCCTTTCTATTGAACTTTGTAGGAAGCCAAATAAAGACTTGTTTTCCGGGCCGTTGGTTTTCCTCGCCTTTCTTTGGTTACTTTACCATTTTATTGCACTATTCATGTCGACTTCTGTTCAATAGATTCAATTTCAGCCGATAAGTAAATACACAGGTACATTTTCACTCAAAATAAGATTCACTAACTATAAAATGTAACTATCGTCAATATATTATCGTCAGGCAATAATTAATTTCACTTAACATGTCACTGGTCACAATCCCGGAGCAATTAAACACATTAATTTTAGTCTGACTACTGAATTAAATTGTTTTTCCCGGCAAGACAAAGTGTTCATCAGTTGGTAGGAAGTTGAAAACTGGGTAAAATCCAATTATACAGAGAGAAAATCACAAAAAGCGTACAACTACTAACAAAGGGATTTAACACTGTTGACTATTGACAATACTTTGGCGCCAATGTGCAAAAGGGTAGCCACACGGAAAATTTGATACGAGAAATAAAACAAAGGATTGTTACTTTCTGATTTCCTAGAAAAGAAACAATAACAAAGACAAAAAACTGGTATGCAATGTGCAGAAGAGAAAGTTGAAGTGAAAGGAGAAACCGGGGAAAGTAGCACCTTTGTTCTGGGTACGGGAGAATGTAAGTCAAGTTGGAATGAGATTTTTGGTAGGAACTGGAAGATAGGAAGGCATAAATAAAACGTGGAAGAGAATGTAGCTCGGAGGCTGGAGGGAGAAAGGTGTTGGGAAAGTAAAGAGGAGATGTTTGCCAGCCGCCAGTCAGACGGAAACTGAGGTGCCTTTCTCTCCTTCCCTGTTATAAAGACTTTCTCTAGCTTTCTCTTCTGCTACCGTTTTGAGCTAGTTGCACAAAGTCAAAGCCCGGGGCAAACGAGACAAATGTGAAAAGTGCCCAGGATGAAGAGCGGACACGACTGTCGGTGAGACTGGAGCATCACTACTCATGGAACTGGCGCTGGAGCTCATCGTCACCTGCACTGAAATACTCCGAGATGTGATGCGATTCCGCTCATTGTCATGTCTCTCTTGTCACTCACATCACATACAAAAACAGAACAGCTGGGGACTGTCCAATTACAATGACTGACCACTTTCTCCAATCTACCAAAAATGCTTCCAATATTTCACATTACTTAAATTATCTTCATACTTCTAACTTCTAGAAAAAATCCCGAAAACCATAATTCATAAGACTTTGTTCTTTGGTCTATCCACCGACATCCAAAGCTTTCCTTTATCGTTTAATTTATACGGAGAAAGTTTTCAGGTTCGATGAACTCTTTTTCTTAGCAAATATGAGATAAAAATGCTTTCTCTGGTGGAAAACTCTGGTTAATTTTGGTTAACATAAAAAATATAAAATGTAGGAAGTGAAGTGATGAGGGGAGTGTGGGTTAGGATAGTGGAGAAAGTTTGTATTTAGCATAAAATCTAGAGAAAGTCATGAAAAGCATATTTCAATAGAGGAGAATTTGAAGACGATGCAGGTGTGAATTCCCTAGTTGCTCAATATTGTAGATGTAGACAGACAGATAGACGGGTAGGCATTTCAGTGCAAAGGTAAATGCACGGAGTGGAGTTAATAATAATAATGTGATAGGGAAGGGGCAATGTCAGAGAAGACTACAAGACCAAGACAGTAGTGGGTCAGGTTTTCTCTTGGCAATAATAATAATATAGTGCCTATCTCTACACAAATAGTAGAGTACAGAAAATACTGACTGAAATACGTACGATACGAGAAATTGGATTCCTGAAACAAAAGCCGAATTTTCCCCACCGCAGATATTTACGATTATGTCAGATTTGAAATTCTCCCGTGTATAGCCCTCGATCTCCAGTCAAGGAGTTAAATTCGGTTGTCACTTTGAGACGAGTTTGAACATGATCAGTGGGAAATTGAACGGCGGAAGGAGAAAGCTTCGTGTACAGTAATGAATGGGTGAAAGCAATTCCTCCACCAACTTTCACTTCACTCCTGTACATTAACCAAGCAATAACGAATCGGATGCCTACTTACAACTCACCTTCTCGTTTTCTCTACTGCTCTAATTCCCAGTCATTCTTAGAATTGGACAGAATATAAATGCCTTGACTCTCCTCCAGCATCCGCCACCAACTCTATATGTAATTTGAATTTCTCTGACTCTAAAATACTAATGCACGCTGGAATACGTAAGTAAGTAGAAAATATTGATCTTCAATGTAGTAAGCACTAATGTACCGTGGCTTACTAACCTAAGACCCTTTTAAGTAGCTATCTCCCTGAATTATTTATCAAATACAATTATTCGCTATGGAAAGCAATTTGCCTCTAAAAACATAAAAAATATAGGTGAAATCCCCTTTAATAGTTATGGAACCAATTCAGATCTTACTATCTTACTTTACAACAAATTACTTTGAACATTCCAAGTTATTCTCATCCATCAATTATTCACAACAACATCTGGATAATAGCGCCAAATAGAGAAAAACGATATTATCAAATATTTTACGCAGCTTCGCCCATCTTATAAATATTTTACTCGATGAATACCACCGAAAACCCATAATTAACATTTTTTGAAGGTTGTTGACTTGCTTTGTGATCAATTTTATGTTTAACTTGGCCGTCTGAAGGTCCAGTAGTCTCGGAGGAGATACAAATTTTCTAGAATATCAAGGGAAATACGATAGACGAAGCGTGTGAAGCCACAGAGAACAAAAAATTAAAAAGTACTACTTTTTCTTAAAAAAGCAGTCCTTTTTACCTATTTTACCGTATTTACATGTAAAGCAAAAGTAAATGGGGCACGCTGCTACATTAAAAAGGTAAAAGTAAAAAAAGACTGCTTTTTAAAAATCTTACTTTACCTTTATTATAAAAAGGCAAAAAAGGTCCTTTTTGTTCCCTGGACAGTCGTAAATAAACCTGTACCTTAATCGGACTTCAGGAACTTCAAAGAATTTCAAATAATCAACTATCCTAGAATAAAACTCGTTCTCGCGTCCTTTAATGAAATAAAAAAAATGTCAATGGGTTTTTGAAAACATGGAAATCGTCTCGCACTGCGTAATAATGGTATAGAATGAATAGGATTCATGCTGAAAATTCCCCAACACATTCCTCAGGCTAAAAATTCTAAAAGATCAGTCAGGTGTAGATACTATTCTATATGGATGGTGATTGGTACGGTATCAGCGAGCCTCTAGGGGATTCGAGATAATACGGTCGAAATATATAGGCTGTATAGGTATATAGAAGCGAAAGAAAATTTAATGATAGCGAATTCCACAATATAAATATTTAAAAGATATTTACTAATGCATTCCTGGATCTGAATATCTAGTCTACTGTAATAGTATTTAAAAACACTGCAATGTAATTTTCTGTGCTTTTGCTAGAGTTGTTTTATTTTCACTAATGATTTCCTTTTCTAGTCCCAAAAAAGTCCTGTATTTGTTTTATATTCTTTTTTTTATTTTTGTTCTTTAATCAAACAAGGCTGGTAGGTTTTGGTAATGGAAAAAGTCATGATAAAGTTTCCCAATGGAAGTTTATTAGTGGGAGACAGAAGGTTGATTTTATTTGGTTGGTTGTGTATGATGATGAGACGTTATCTAAACCAAATCCCGAGGAGACTGCTCGTAGCAAGGTAGAAGCACAAAGCAGGGAGAACAAAAAGAAAATCGAAGAGATAGGTATTCTTGATTTTTGTTACATTTGTGTCTTGAGAGGTAAAAGATGTTGTTCGGGGAGTCTGGGAAAGGGAAGACGCATGTTGATTGTTTACGTTGCATAGAATCATGTCCATTAATCCCTGGGGAAAGTTGCTGGAGGAATCCTAATTAGATTACCAACGACGACAAATCCAAAGGATGTCTCTTTTGTCCTTTCTAACTTTTCAGCCTGGACTACATTCTAGATGAATTCCCAATCTCTACATTTAATGTTGTTACAATAAGACTAACCAAACGAAAGATTCCATTGTTAAAAATATTGTTCTCTTTCCATTAACATGAGTTACATGGTAGACTCACTCAGATGGAGAAAGTATTCTCTATTAGAAAAGTTAATTGGATGGGATTGAGTCTTATTTCATTGTAATATCAGAAAGACCAGAGAAAATTAAAGTTTGATTGAGGAAGGATTATTTAATATATAAAAATGGAATATATGAGTCCTTGAGCTGATTGGATTTCTCCAGAATGTTGAGATAGATGGGTAATAGAATGCCATAGGTCCAATAAGCAAAACCTTAGAGTCTCCACTTAATTTATATTGATTACTTTTCTGAAGAAAGTTCTTTGATGCTCACAAATTGTACAAAACGCATTAGGTGGGTAGAAAGAATACAGCTACATGTCTCCAAGTCTATTTATGGTAATAACATTGGAAACACTTTTGCACTAACACTTTAGTACTCCCACACACATTACATTTATACAATACACCCACTCACATAACATTCACACGGACACTATTATTAATGCAATTTGCTATCTACTCTGCCATTTATTATATTATATAATTATATTGAAATTTATTTATATAATAACTATGAAAATACTCTTTGAACATTATAAGTGTATGATTGTATCATCTTGCTTTGGCGTCTATTAGGTTTGGATTACTTTGTGGATGAAGTGTTGTGTGTGATGTGATCACCTCTCTGATGTCAGATGACGAAATCAGACACACAAGATCAATGATTATGTTATTCACAAACCATGAAAAGATTTTATTCCTGGGGAATCACATAACCTGTAATTAATTTACCCAGAAAATGTTTTCCTCTGTTCACAATTCTTTTGATACTGGTTGATACCTGGTCGTGTCACATATCAACCTGACATATTTACACTATTTGATTAGATAATGTGGTGCATTCGGAAAAAACATGTTGCATAAGTATCTTGCATCATACATAATTTGGTTTTCCAACACAATCAGTGCAATTTAATAATGGTTATTATGTATTACCATTACGTTTTGATATTATGCAACAAGCACTTGAATTTGAATTGCATGGTTTAAAATTTACCGTTTTTTCAACCTCCTGGCTATAAATTTCATAACTTTATATGCAAACTTTTCATGGCAGCTAATGGCACTAATTTATATACCAGTCACATTTTCGAAAGGAATAACGCATTATAATATGATGGTAAGAAGTCCAATACATGAAAGCACTGTTTCATACAAAATTGATTTTACAATACGAGCAGGTTAGACGTTGACTAATAATTCCTGCACCACATTTATTTAGTGGCATTGGTTAATTTGGTAGATAATTTATATAGACAAATACAAAGTATTTAGTTACAGCGTCCATCATACGGATATATGTGCCAAAGGTCAAATGTGGCAATTATTTTTTTCAGGGATTTTGAGAAGTGCCAAAAACAAAAGTTCCAATGGAATTAAATGCCAATGCAAGTTAAATCAGCCATTGTTAAGTCCCGCAATTTTGATATATGTACTTATTTGGACGTTATAAAAGTTATTCTAATGTTTAAGAATCAAGTTATTTCATTGTTACCGATTGTAGCTCATTTAAGTATAATTTTAAGTAATTTTAAATACTTGTAAATATTTTTTAAGTATAGGGTCTAATTTAAGTATTATACTTGCCATTTAAGTATACCTGGTAACCCTGCCTCAGCTATCTCAATCACCTGGATCATCTGGACATAGTGTCTAAATTAATTAAAATTAAGATGAACTTCACTATCCTGGAGGTAGAGATGGTTGCATTGGTATGGTTAGACTGCTCTACTCGTAGCTACAAATAAAAGTGAATCGAATCATGAGTTGATCACGACATTCCAATACCGAGAATTTAGAGTAAATCAACAGATCGCATGAAAGAAATCCAACACGAAATCATTTCTGGAGAAAATAAACTAAACGAAAAGAATTCTTATTGATCAGGAAAGTAATTACAAGTTGTGTCTGTTTGGAAGAAAAGAATAAGGTAGAGTTCATCCAAACAATTATTGGCCAATGTCTACGTTCATTCAAGATTTATAGCTCTCTCCAATGAGAAATTGTTCTAGCATGTCTTCTGAATTTTCTTATTTCTGCCTTCCGGAACTCCGAGAGAATAAACTTCATTTATTAGCGACCTAAAAATTCTTAACCTATCAAGTTTCACTATATTCAACATTCAATCAATATCATTACAGTCGGAAATAGTCGGAATCATTAATTATTTTGCCAACATTTATTACCAACCTGGACATGGACTTGAGAATCAAACTTATCACACTATGACTTTTGCGAATACTTGAATTCAAGTTTTTTGTGCTCTCAAAAGTTCTTCCTTTTTAAAGTATTTGAGTATTTCATTTCTTAAATTTCATATTACTTTTGTTTTTCTTAGGTTGGCTAATTCTTGACTCACAAACTTATCAATATATTTATAGTTTGCATTGTTATCGGTGCAATATGGTCCAATAACTTCAGGTTCAAGCCTAATTAATTTACTATACATATCTGCAATATGACCTCGTTTTGTTTCAGCGTGTTCTTTCAAAAAGAAAGATTTTATCACCCAAAAAGGAAATATATTGTTTACGCTATCTTTATAATGTTTTCCGAGTATTCTACATATTTTGTTTTTGTGTATTCATTTAACTTTGATGTTCTGCACGCTGCTGATGAATTCCAATGCAAACACAATGGGGTGATTAAAATTTGATGTAAAAGTCTTATAATATCACAATAAAAATTTTCAACTGCAAATATCTTTCAGCAGCTTTCTTTGACGTCTTTGATATTTACAATTGGTACTTGGAGTCCATAAAATAAATGTAGTGAATAACGAACAACGACTCGAATGTAATAAAGACAAAGACGATTCGTTAGGAGCTACTTTATTGATTTACCCAATCTGTCCGTCTATGAGCATAATTTATGATTGTTGCTGTTAGCAGGCACGCATGCCTCTAGAGGGATTTTGATTCCCAGAAAAAGAGAATTTTTTGTCAAAAAAGATCGAAAAAAATCAAAAGCGTGAAAACGACTTATTTTTGCTAATATATTTTGGCAAACTATTTTGATATACCGTTGGGCAAATTCCTGGATACGTGCCTGGCTGTTAGAGTACCGTGATAATTGGGAATCTGACCTTTGACATCTGAGTAAAACCTCATAAACATAATAATATAGGGACGGGGATAAATTGTGAAACTTTTTGATATTGGTGTTCCAGTATACAGTTATAAATAACTAATTTTTCTTCGACCGCTAGTCTAGTCTCATTTTTACAATGGTTATTACCGTTATATTCATTATATTCATTATAATATAAAACATTACAATTTTAATTTGATGTCTGTATGGTACTGTACTCGGGCCGTGGCTATTAACGATATTTATGTGCGCGTAAAACGCATTCATTTTTATATACAATTCCGACCGAGAGGCAGAATGGCAATTAATAATAAAATTAGCTTAAGTATAGACAATAGACAATAATAAGTTAAACTACACCAGATAATATAGCTTGTGAATTAGACAAGCATTTAACTAGTAGACACTGTTTACAAAAGATTCATTTTTGAGAGTAATAAAATTAAAACTACTACTACTTATCATTAATGGAGACGTTTATTGTCAACCTTGATTTGTTTCTTTCGGTAAAGCAAAGACAGAAATATTATATATAGCTGTTGGCAATTCATTTCTATCGGCAGATATCATTTTGCATTTGTTTGAAATAGAAGCCACTACCTCCTTAAGACATGAGGGGGACACGGATATATTTGTTTCTACTCTTTGCTCTGAATTTCATCCAGGATGGGACATCTGAGACTATTGAGGAAGAAGAGCTCCGGGCACAAGCTTACGTGAAAGAGATCGAGTTACCATTAGTACAAGAGATTTTCAAGAAAACCATCGTCGATTGGGAGTACGAATCAGACCTTACGGATGAAAAACAAAAGATATCAACAGAAGTCGGATTAAAATTGTCCAAGTACAGAAGAGACATTTGGAAAAATTTCACATCATTTAACTGGAAGAAATTCAAGGATCCTTCAATAAAAAGGTTACTGGATTTAGAAGCAGTGCTGGGTGTTGATATTCTGGAAGAATCCAAATTGGAAAAGTTTTCTTCGACAATCAATGCTATGAAGAAAATCTACAGTACAGCAAAAATATGCAACTTTTCAAACCCAACACAATGTGACCTGACGCTTGATGGAGATATCAACGATATACTGTCCACAAGTCGCAATTATGACGAACTGGAACACGTTTGGTGCTCTTGGCACAAAGAAAGTGGAGCGAAAATGGTGGATTTATTTCCGATCTATGTTGATATATTCAACGAAGGAGCCAGAGCAAATGGCCTCAAGGACACATCCGACCTTTGGCTACGTCCTTACCAAAATTGTTTTATGCCTCAACATGCTTTCGCTCTTTATGGACAGATTCAACCGCTTTACGAAGAACTTCATGCATATGTCCGAAGTAAATTGAGAACTTTCTACGGTGCAGACAAAATACCTAAAAGCGGACTAATTCCTGCACATTTGCTCGGGAATATGTGGGCACAGAATTGGGGATCAATCAATGATATCACAATTCCGTACAAAAATGTCCCGAGTTTGGATGTAACAAGTACAATGGTCGCAAAGGGCTACACCCCATTGAAAATGTTTCAAGACTCGGAAGACTTTTTTAAATCTTTAGGAATGCCTGCAATGTTACCTCAATTTTGGAATGACTCCATAATAGTCAAGCCTGAAGGGAAGGAAATAGTTTGTCACCCTCAAGCCTGGGATTTCAGCACTGGAAAAGATTTCCGAATTAAAATGTGCACTAAGGTCAACATGAAGGATTACATCACTGTTCACCACGAGATGGGACATATTCAGTACTACATGCACTACAAAAATCAGCTGACTACTTTCAGAGATGGGGCAAATGATGGATTTCAGGAAGCCGCGGGAGATACAATTTCCATGTCAGTCAATTCAGTCAAACATTTGAAGAAAATAGGCCTGCTGGAAAATTACGACGATACCAAGGAAGGGACAATTAATTACCTTTTCAATCAAGCCACGAAAATGTTTGTCGACATGCCCTTCGGTCTTACACTTGACCAGTGGCGTTGGGATGTTTTCCAGGGGAGGATTAACCAATCGGGATACAATTGCCATTGGTGGAAACTCAGACAAGAATTTCAAGGTGTTACTCCGCCTAAACAAAGGACATCTAAAGATTTTGACCCTGGCGGCAAGTTTCACGTCCCTGCAACCGTCCCGTACTTCCGTTATTTTATAGCCAGGGTCTTGACTTACCAGTTTCACGAGGCACTTTGCAAAGCAGCAGGAGAATTTGATCCCAAGGACCCTGAGAAACCTCTACACAAATGCGATATTTATGGAAGCAAAGAAGCGGGCGCTAAGTTCTCCTCCATGTTAGAATTGGGGGCATCTATTCCTTGGCCAGAAGCGCTTGCAAAAGTAACTGGAAAAGCCAGCTTGTGCGCATCGCCGATAATCAATTATTTCAAACCTTTGTATGAATGGCTTCAGGAGGAAAATAAGAAAAACAACGAACCTGTCGGTTGGTCAACCCCAGGCCCATCCGAGCCCGACTGTGTACAACTAGATGCGTAATAGGAATTTTTTGTATACATTTACTGCAAATTATTGATTGGTTTCGTCATGAAATTAAAGAATCATTTGGTCAATAAAATAAAGAATCATTTGGTCAATAAATTAAAGAATCATTTGGTCAATAAATTAAAGAATCATTTGGTCATGAACTGTCCATTCATATTATTTAAACACGTGAATTAAGCTTTGGTTTTCGTTGGGAATATAATAGATGTTCATCTTTTATTCACCCATAGTATAGTGACCAGTAGTGGCCTAAAAAATCCCTCATTATATCTTCACTTTCATTCTACGCTGCATTGAATCTAGGTTTCCATGATACCACCCAAGAAGCATAAACTGTAGTTATGGTAGCCTTTATCTTCTCCTGTATAAGAGCGAATTTTCCTATGTTGATTTCTGAAGATTTATAAGGGACTTTTTTCTAAAAAAATCCCCTCATTTCCAGCCAAAAATATTATGCCTCTTTTTGCTGAGAACATCCCATATGATCAGAGGAATGGGTTAGACTGTACCAAAGGATGTGCAAAAGTTAAGTTTCATGACTCCTCTATATAGTGTTCCACTTTATCACTAGTTTTCTCTTCTGCTACAAAATTAAATTTTTAGCATTTAAAATAATATTATGGTTCAGGCACGCACTTAGAAATTTGGCCAAGTATTTATACATGTCCATATAGACATTAGCTATACAATAAAATGCAATTTTTGGCCTTTTATGAGAAAAAACTATTCAGATTTATGGTGCTTGTGGTGGTTGAAGTTTTTAGTTTACACATGAATAATAATACTAACTGCCTTTGCAAAAAGGAATTTGTTATGAATAAATCAATTTATTATCTATCATATAAACTGTTGACTATAATATATTTCACTGTTTCATACATTATTTGTTCCTGACAATTGAGAAATAAATTCCGATGTAATTACTTAGCGGAATAATAAACATAACAAATAAACAATATTCATTCACAAAGTAATAACAAATTGGACACTAATACTATTATATAATCCTAATATTAGTTAGAAATTATTATCAATATATTTCAGGCCAACAAAGACTCTGTTACCTCCAACTGTACAGATAAAACATTTTGCTGATGTATCTCTTTCCTTTTTTCCCACGACTTTCGCTGCCTTTCCAACTTTTCTTCTTTCAACTCACGGTTGATCCAAGAAATTCTTATTTTAGTTCTAGTTCGCACGTAAAGAGAAATAACTTCTTTTGGAATATCGGGGAAAATATTGATTAATATAGAACTCAAATTCTTTACAACCCCAAAAGACTTGTTAAAGGTATGTCGACCAATGCCCCGGTGGTATTCGATAAAATATTCTTCAAACTTTTTGAAAGTGGCTAGCCACAAATTCGATGGTTCTGTCAGTCCTCCTCTTGAAAGGAAACGAACCCATCCGCCATTACTTGCTGCCATTTGTTCTTCTTGTTTTGTTAGCTCTGGATACTTTTCAGTGACACATCTTGCGATATATCCAGCGACATATTCTAGTCCTCCTTCTTCACACTTTTCCTTTGCAAAATGAGGAATTTTGTCCCAATGCTCATCAATTTGAACGTAATTGTCAATTGTCGTAAGTTTCGTATTGAGAGAATCATCAATATCGTCTTCACGGTCTCGCTTGTCCGCATATTTCATGGCAGTTAGAATTCGGACGCTTAGAAATTCCTGCACTGGTGATACAATATCTGCTGCAACGGGAGAGTTATTCTTATAATGGAAATTCCACCCAAATGCTAATGATTTAGCTCTTCGGATAACCTCGACTGGTGTAGGTTTTAAACTGAAACCACCAAGGTCTCTTGTAAAGTAGAAAAACTATTTTCTACAAAATCTTGATTAAGGTTTTTTTGTCAATAAATACGTAGCATTCACTGGGGACTTCTGGAGATCCTTAAAGAGAAGTTTTAATGACTTAATGGAAATAATAAGATATTTCTGCCACGGTTGTAAAGCCTTTTTTCGTTTCTTTTTGGCACTTGGATCAGTAGACGGTCCTACTTATAATTTTAAAATTGTATCTTGCACCTTTTCAAGCAGTTTGTCTTGAGTTTCCAAATTCAAGCCATATGGACATTTATATGGGTTGATATCACAATGTGCCACACGCGTATTCATTAAATCCGCCAAATTGTTAATCATTAAGAAAAATTCAGATTGTTTTTGGTATTTTTCATTTATATATACCATAGCCCTTGCTGCCGATTCGGAAAATACGTGCCAAGCCTTTGAAACATTTTGTCTTGCTTGACCTTTGACATTTAGATGTTCTTCAGTTAACTTGTGATATATAGGCAACTCTCCTTTGTTGTATTTTAGTATTTCTTTCAACGGTTCTGTTGTAATAATAGTGCCATCTTCAAGTATAAAACCGTCATCAACAAGGTGATTTCGAATCAGTTTTATCAAGTGTGGGAAGTCAGCAAAAACGAAAACCCGTGAACCTGTGACTGGGTTTGAAAAATATACATTATCAATATTGATGTTAAGAGCTTTCCACAACCCCTGATTTTTGTGCCACAATCACAGCAGATTCCTCGTACATTAATTCCACAATTTTCAACTGCCGTAATAATGGAGTTAAGTTTTTCTGGAGTCAAAGTTTCGTCGAAGTTATAGTAGATCAACTGTTTCCAATCAAAACAGATCCCCCTGATGTACACTCCAAGGACATGCTTGGAAGGTCCAAGAATTTGTCGCTCTTTTCATCGTAACAAATCAAATCGCTAATTTCAGCCTCATCAAATGCCAAAATGCATTGTTTTTCCATCGGGGTAGCATTGAAAAACTCCGCTTTCAAGACGTTTAGAACTGGATTGAGCAAACCAGGATGTATATCTATTGACGAAACATTTCTTTTTAATGTAGTTAAGGATGGTATTGGCCAATTACATCTTTCTCTTAAGTATTGGTAAGCGCTACTTGACACAGTATGCAAGGCCACGGCTTTAGCAATATCTTCATTACTCCAGTGCACGAATTTCTTTTCAGTGCTACTAAGTCGGTCAATTTGTTTTTCTGACAAAATTTTTGATACGGCAGACTGCAGAGTTTCCAGATTTTTAGTTGCTAGTTGAAGTTTATCTAATGATTCTTTAATTTTCAATTGACCTGCTGCCAATTGTACTCTCAGGCCGTCAATAATTTCAGTTTTCCTTGCCAGTTGTGTAAATAGATTGTCATTGCTTTTCTTTAAACTTGCAATTTCGCCTTCAAGTTTCTGTAGATAAGACGAAGCTTCGGCTGTGTTTTGTGTATTCGATACCTACGTATATAATATTATCCAAATTCTGTAGTGTCAGTAATTTAATTAATATCTATACACATTATTTTTTAATTCAATTAGTACACGGTTCCATCGGGTATATTTCTTACGTTTATTGTGAACTGAATGTTTGTTTAGGAATAATGTAGGGATAGCGCATTCCCGTGCAACATTCTCTTAGGTCCTAAACCAGATTTATATGAATCTTCTTCAAAATGTTTTCCGCAGATGCCAAAATTTTCCGGATGGAATGGCTTAGTTCTTCCACTGGATGCAATCTTAATCCATTTCATCCTCATGTTTGAACATTTTTTAGGAAACTGATGAACCACTGTAAACGTATCCGACCGACTTTTGCAGATAATACACGATTTACCCATCTTATTGTTCTTCACTTCGTGGAAGATACTTTAATCGAGTCAATACAACAATACAACACAATACAACAATTTCTTTTGGCCAAATTATTAGACCCCAGCAAAACAATACCATTCGATCATTTCATAATGATGTTGCCCGCAAACCATGCATAATATTTTTGGCTGGAAATGAGGGGATTTTTTCAGAAAAAAGTCCCTTATAAATCTTCAGAAATCAACATAGGAAAATTCGCTAGTGGACTCTCCTTATACAGGAGAAGATAGAGGCTATAGGCTACCATAACTACAGTTTATGCTTCTTGATACCACCATAAAGTTAGGAGTAGAAATACTAATAATAACAAAAAAGTACATTCCACAAGAATGACGCACCCAAGGAGCTTTAACTTGTTTAGGTATCCCTTGGTTTCTCTTTGCTGTTTTTTCATAAGGAGGGTTCAGTTAGGCACTTTGCGTGAATATCTATAAGGGACGTTTTTCGTCCCTTATCAGATTGTTGCCAATGACAACTGGTAGGATTTGTCCCTTATAGATATTCACGCAAAGTGCCTAGCTGAACCCTCCTGTTGAAACTGTTGACACTCCTTGGACGCACCAAACTTGACACCGCACTCCGCACGTTCCCAGAAAAAAATTGAACATTTGTACATTATACCATTTACAGTTAGGATCGGATAAGCAAAAATGAAGACTTGCCATTATGTCGTTTTGTTTAGCATATTTGCTTTTCTGGTACTTCACACAGGTTAGTTTTATTATTAGAACATATCAATACGTTCAAGTCTGACTCGACTTCAAGCCTAGCCTGCGGGTGGGAAGATACATAACCCGGAAATAATTCATAGCTCATAATATAGACATTAAAACCCATCGCTTAATCATTAATCAGATATCAGCCTACATTCAAAACCAAAATAAATCAAACTACAAACTAGGATTTTTCGGTTCATTTAAAAACGCTGGTTGTTTTTAATAATTTAGCAACCCATTCAACCCAATTACCCATGCGTAGGATGATTATTAATTCTCTATGTTAAAAACTATTCAATGACATTTGGGTTGATGCCCCATTCCATTGCAATCCCAGAAAATAGGATTTGTTCGCAAAATATCAAACCATTTAGCATTTTTGACATTTTATACAAGAGGTCTAACTAAATTTCTACTTCGCGCCAACTGGTGACAAGTGCAGCTTATTCTGAAACTCAAGTTAATTTTCTGTAATACATTTTCACTATTGCCCGAAACTTGCTCCGCGAATAAAGTTGTGTCTCACGTCCCACTGTTGAGATTTCTAATCCCATCCTATTTTCCAATGAAAACTGAAGTCCTTTGAAGATTTTCCTATAAAAATAAAACATTTGAAGTGATCTTGATTTTTTGTCCTAAATAGTCACAGCATTGAAGTGCCACAGTTGTCACTACGCTTATCACGCAGAAAAAGAGAAAGACAAAGAGTTTACAGATACATACTACAATGAAAGAGATCCATCGGAGAGTCGGCTTCACAAAGACTGCGGAGATGATAACCCTCCAGAAACTCTTCTGGTAACTTGTCCTGTCGGTAAGTAGTATCTAAACTATCTGCAGAAATGGCCAATAATTTCTCTCACAGCAAAAATTTTTTATATATTATTGATTTAGAACAAGATGCTGTTTGTTGGATGGGCGTTTTCATCAGTGATCACGTTAAAGGGGTTGCAAGGGGCTGTGATGTTCAGTCAGCCGCAGATGTGAAGAGAAGCAAACAGACGCTCAACTCCTGTTGGCCAACCGCTAAGGAAAAAGGTGCCGAAAATTCTAAAATGGAAAAGACGAATTGCTACTGCAACAGCAAGGACGGCTGCTCTGATTGGACATTTCCAGGTAAGAATGGACAGTCTATCAAGCGCATGCTCGGTGGTGGATCTTCTGGATCGAGCTCACAGTATACAACTATTGGACACTCATTTATTCTTACAGTAACAATTATCATTTTCTTTCTCTACTGATAAATTATAACAGTACAATTTGTAGTAGAGAATGAAAACTATAACCAGTGAAATTTTCTTCATCAAAAACTAATGTGAAAATAGTTTAGCAATAAATGTTAACATTTTATGGGCATTATTTTTAATTTTGGTAGTTTATTTTATTAGGTCATAGGTAGCTAATAATATAAAAATATCTCTATATATAATAATTAATATAACTGTAACAATAACAAGTAAAAGTACTCTCGGTTAAATCTTTATTATTTTGACACAATTATATTTTTAAGTCCCCAGAAAGTTGTCACATGGTCAACACTTAAAAAAGTAGAGTAAAAATAAGGTATATGTAAGTAAGGCCGTGGTAGGCAATTACCGTGGTACTCAAAATAGCTCAAGTTGTAAGTGTAAGAATTCTACTATTAGCTCAAATTAGGGAAAATAGGTCAAAAATGGAAGGTTTATAGTTAATTGGCACTTTGTGTAAATTTGTGGTTTCGAATCCTCTGAGCGCTAAGGTCCCCTCAGTCCCCTGACAGTGCAGTGACTTAATAGTTGATAGTCTATTCATATATTCATGTATAGAGGTTAAGAAAGTTTGAAATAGTAACCAAATGCTCTATTTACCTTTGTTAAAATTGCAAAGTAGGTTTACTTATTATAGCTAAGCTATAAAACACACCATCCAGGAAATGATTAATAAACAGTTCCACCCTGTCTCATTGCTATAAAATTAAAACATGGTATGGTAATGTATGTACTATTGTTCTTTTCATTAGGTATTCCCAAATTCCCAATAATTCCATTTCCCATCGTCAACTGCCTCTAACTAATATTATTTCTGAAATGTTGTCATTGTAGATTGCAAAAGCACAGTAGTATGAACTATGAACAGCTTTACTTAAAAAATTATAGTACTTTTTTATATTCATAAAAATTTCATGGACCACTATTTCCAATTTAAAAGATTTTTTCATGTTAAGCGAAGCAGTTACTAGACTTAATTAATGTTCTCAACGTTAGGAAAATTCGCCGCATTGGAAAAAGACTCCGGACACCGGAAAAAGCTAAGCTCGAAACCATTAATTGAGTATATGTTTATGCTTGGGTTCAGTGAACTCAACATTTATATCCAATGCGAAGCTATGTTGCTTTGAAATTCTTTTGAAAACAACCATAAAATTTTGCACTTTTCTAAACAATTAAAAGCAATGCATAATGAAATACTCCTGCTGACTGCAATATTTACTCAAAATGTGCAATTTTTCTTATCTTGTGAGTATCATAGTTCTGTTCAACATTGTTCAAGCGGGAAGCACGGAGGACACAAAACTGAAGATACGTGGAGGTAACGTTTGAGCAGCTGTTAACTTCAGACAAATGAAACAAAATCATTAAAAGAAAGAAAACTTAAAAATAAAACTCATTTACTTTTAACGGAATTTTCTGAAAGAAGAATATAATCAATGGTTTCCATTTTTGAATACCTTTCATTTATCACTATCAAAGATTTTATTTCTTTTTGACATTTCAGTCCGATCACCTGGTAATTGCATGCTTTTTTGCCCAACAAAATCAAAATCATCAAAAACAACAAAAATTCAAAATGGAGGACAGGTACAAACCGTATCCATACTACCCGCACAATTACAACCACAACAAGTTCCACCATCACCACAATATGATGCGCTACCTTGTCCAGCTGGCACTCTTCAAATGCCATACAATGGCGACTACATTTCATCTTATCCCACCGAATGCCATTATTTTTATAATTGTCGTTTCCGGGCCGGTGGCTTTTACGACAGAATTGTTTTCCGATGTCCACCAAATTACTACTTCGCGAAAACTTCTTCCAAATGCGAACCTGCGGCAAACGCTGAGGCTTGCTACGGTATAGATACCAAAACTTATCCTTACCATAATATTATAACTCTAAAGCTAATTAGATCAAATATTTTGTATTTACTAATTTAGGTCCACCACAACCCAACTTAGCCACATATTTACAACAGTCGCAAGCTAACTACAATGTACCACAATCAACTTCCCAAGGTATAAATCCAGCTGCACAAGCACTAAATCCACTATCGATGATGCCACCAATTGCAAAACCGATGCCGCCACCGCCACCGCCACCGGAAGATGACACGCGTAAATATATTTAATATTTTAAATATATGTATATTTAGTATTTTCAATTTTTTAAATCGTTTTTTGTTTATTAACAGCTGGAGAAACGTAATTACTTTTTGCTAAAAATTTTGTATAAGGGACTTTAAAAACCAAAACCAAAGATATTACCTAAAATGAAAAGTGTCTACAGCAATTTTTATGAAGGACAAGGACTTCAATTACTAGCTGTGTCGTTTAGCGGACAATGATTTCCTTAGAATATATATTAATAATATATTCAACTGCTGAAAAGATAAATTCGTGATTAAACATTTTATATTTCGCTTTAATTTATAGAAAACCTGGTAAAAAATTAACAGAAATTGATATAGCTATTGGTACGGAGAAGGTAATATTTTTTTGTTTATCATACAAAATTCATTTACTATTATTATGTTTGGTATAAGAAATTTTAAAATATTACTGTACATATACGACTAAATATTGCTGTGATAGTAATTATTATTATTCTCAATTAATATTATTTCTTTTTTTTCTTCTTTTCTTAACAAAATACTTTTAGAAGTTTTGTCATCAAATGAAATATTTTTAGTACTGCTATATTGGGTTGGGATATGTACTAAACGTTTTGCTTTCTAAATACAGCTACCGTGGAACGTAGCCAAAGTCTTTTGCGAAGAAAATGATTTGATTTTAATGGTGATTGAAAATAATCAAGACAATGAATTTCTCAATGCCATCAAGCGTCTTAGACTGCCACGTAAGAGTTATTATTTCAGTTGTTTACCGCTAAAGTAAATAAAATATTTAATATTTGAATCAGGAAATAATATTTTTTAAAGCTTTTAGACCCGCAAAAGAAGGATTTTGGAGTGGGGCACGTTTTAAATCAGCTGCATACAATTCTTTGTTTTGGGAACCTACGAAGCAACCCATTTCTATGGATGACAAATCGATTGTAAAATGGTCTTCGGGAGAACCGTTTGATGATTCCCAGCAAGGAAATGACTTATGCGTAGAAATACAATTTCCTGGAGACAAACCGCCACAATGGTCAGCGTCTGACTGCGCAACGCCTAACTACTTCATATGCGTGAGACCTTCGTAAGTGATAAAAAGGACGGTATCCAACTTTTCGTTTTTAGGGTATTCTGATAGCCCAGAAAAAATGGGACAAAAATAGTATAGGAAGCTATAGGTCAAAAATGAGGCCCTGGTTTTTAAAAAATGAAAAACCTAAAGAGGCGCCAATACTTCCTTTGTTATAATTTTTTTGTATGGAAACCCTGATTTGGGGTATTTGGCCGGGGTTTTTATAGGGTACAATATAGACGGAAAGTGATCTTTAGTGTCTAAACCAACTTCTGAGAAAAAACTGTGTGCGGACTATTTAACACTGATTTTTAATTTCGATTTTAGTATTTCTTAATATGTAAAAATTCAAAAAAATTCAAACAATCGAAATTAAAAATCGGTGTTAAATAGTCCGCACACAGTTTTTTCTCAGAAGTTGGTTTAGACACTAAAGATCGCTTTCCGTCTATATTGTACACTATAAAAACCCCGGCCAAATACCCCAAATCAGGGTTTCCATACAATAAATTATAACAAAGGAAGTATTGGCGCCTCTTTAGGTTTTTCATTTTTTAAAAACCAGGGCTTCATTTTTGACCTATAGCTTCCTATACTATTTTTGTCCCATTTTTTCTGGGCTATCAGAATACCCTAAAAACGAAAAGTTGGATACCGTCCTTTATTTTTGGAAATCCTATACTAAGGAGAAATCTTATAATGGATTGAAGTAAGACAGTGGGTGCACATTTTCAAAATCGCGCCATGAAATACACAGGCATACCAAGATCCGTTTTCGAGTGTCTTAACCAGAATTGCGAATATTTCCATTTCCCACCCCACTTTGACGTCCGGGGAATATGGGAAATTATGGTAAATGTGAAATAGATGGGAAATAAAGCCCAAAAATTTGAATTTTGCTGCAATTTTGGTTCTATTTCCTACATTTCCCACTCCATTTTGATACCCAAATTTCCCAATAGGAAATGGGAAACTTCCCGTTAATGGTATTTCCCAGTCGAAACCTTGGACTTAACCTAACCTAATTAAAACATTAACATTGATAGGTATTTGTGCAACCACTCCCTTACTTCAACCTTATAATGGATTTCATTGAGAACAAATCATTTTCTGCAAATTGTAATTTATATTCATACAATTCTTTGCCTTACTTAATGATTAAGATAGTCTTTCACGGGATCCAAAAAATAAACAAGCGGTTATTGCTCCTATGCGTCCAGGCGGAACCATTCCTTATGACAAAGCTGGAGAAAATACACCACGTAAGACTTCCGAATGTATTCATCTGTATAGTTAGCTAATTTTGCACTGTATTTTTTCAGAGATAACAGAACTGAAACGCCACTCGGTGGCTGTGAGCAAAGGAAAGGTATAAGAAAACTCATTTTCTTCTGAGCATGCAATACTATTTATCACGCGAGTATCTTTATTAATTTATTTAATTTTAGCTTGCATGGGTAGACGCAATAGCGCGGTGTGAAAAGTCTGGACTTCGACTAATGATACTTGATGTGCCACAGGATGTTACATTTTTCAACGAAGCAAAAATCCTAAAAGAAAAACGTAACAACAAAAACAATCATAAGATTGGCAATCCTTAAATATAAATACCAAGGCCATAAACTATTTATTTCTTAGCGTATGATGCCACGACAAAGTTCTGGAGTGCTGGGAAAATGGTCCAAAACGACGGGGACAGCATGAGTCTCTTTTGGGAGCCGATCCATAGAGAATTCGCTAACTACACTGACGACAAGGCCAACTTGATTGAAAAGAAATGGGACGGAGTCACAGCCACTTCCCCGGACGAAGAAGTCCCGCTCTGTATCGATGTCCAATTCCCGCAAACCAGCCCTCCTCGATGGTCCGCATCCGATTGCTTGGAAAAACGGCATTACATTTGTACTCGCACTCCGTAAGGAAAATCTCTCTTCGAAAATTACTACCAATTATAATTAACTGGATTAATATTCATTTGCAATAGTTATACTCCCTGTAATAATTGTTTCTTTAATTTCTGTTTCCGAATTGGAGTTTAAAAAAATTATATTTTGTTGGAATGAAAAATTATAGGCTTTTTAATGTTTTTTGTGCGTACAGACAAGATCGGGTTCCAGAGAAAGCTTCTGTCGTCACTGCTTTCGAGCAAGCACAAATCGTTGATGATAAAGAGGACGAAGATTAGTTTTTGAACTCATAGTGAAAATTGCAAAATCTTTTCCATCGCAAATGTCGCATAAAAAGTAAATTAAATGAAGTTTTCACATTTGTTTAAAATGATTATTTATTTCCAAAATATTTCTAAATAAATGGGAAACACTATGAATAGGATTTTCCATGTTTATTAATTCTTCTCAATTCTCGATGTGCTAATTTGATTTGAAATATAGTATAATAATAAGATTGGGGAAGAGGGGAAATTATGTAACTGTGAAGTAAAATTATTTTTAGCAAAGGTTGAAGGAGTAGTGACCTTATGTTTTGCTTTATTCGTAGTTCATGTTCCATTTCTGAGTAAATAGTATATCATCGGATGTTTGTATTACGACCATAAATAGGAAGGGGTACATAAAAAATTGGATTTCGATTTGAAATGATATTTGTGCGGATGTTTTCGTGTGCTCAGGTGAGGTCACTCACTCTTCCATAAGTAGATTGTAAAAATTGGATTGCACTTTTTGGTTGGTACATAAAATAAATATTACGATTGGTTCGTCAACATCATAAATGTCGATAGTATAGTAGGAAGTAGAATATTATTTGTGTGGAGGAGACAAGTCTGAGAATCTCTGAGATTGAATAAAGTTTTCTCGAGGAATGTGAAAGTTGAATGAATTCAATAGAAATCAGTTACTGGCTCTCCAGTAGTTAAATTGTACATTTACGACACTAGCTGGAGTGACTATAACAATACTCTGTGATCTCAGACCAGGCAGAACCAACTTCTCATACCATAAAAAGGAAACATGAAATAAACTCGACGTGAATTGCTTTCCTCCGCCAAATTACACATGAAAATGTTCATACAGCTCGTCTTTCCTATCGCAAGAAGACCTACAAAACGACGACTAGCAACATCCCACATATTCCTAACACAGTTCAAGTTGGAATTGGAACCATGTTGGAACATATAATATTACTATTAGTAGGTGAATAAAAGGACTCCCCTTCTTTAATACATATTTTTGTTATAATCCTAGGGAATGTTCACGAACTGCGCAGCTTTTCAAATTTTTTATTATTCTGAAGCATCTTGAAAGCTTAGAATTCAGAAGGATTAAATTTATTTTCGAATTTGGCACGTTTTATTTTAGTTCAAGTTATTGCCGAGTAAATTAGCTTGTTTCTTACAATAATTTAGCATTTTTTTCTGGAATTAATTTTATATTAAACCGGGGAAACATTCATTTCGGGAAATGATAATACATCCTTCCTCTGTTAAAGGTGCATCACTTCCTTCCGGTTTACTTTTATCCTGAGGTACCTAGAATTAAATATTGCAACCAAGACCCGGTAGTCCGACCCAGACGGAGTTGGTTTAATGTGCTAAAAGTAGGTTTGGCTGTGTCTCTTACTTTCCCTGAGTTAAATTCCATTTTCCATGGCCAGAAACTTTTTTCTTCCGTTCTACAATTTCAGCTACATTAAATCTAATGTAGTTTTGTGAAGTACGATGTTCAATAGTAGAGTTCAATGTAATTGCTAGGAATTTGAAATGTACATTTGTGTGTCTTGTATGCATTTCATGATTTATTTATTATGATACAGTACATACTGAATATCACAATTGTCGCATCAGCCAAACTGTCAAGTTACAGTTCTAGCATGGAGATACTTTAGAGGGCTCTCTCTCCTTTCAATCACCATAAGTTTATAACTTTTCCCTACATACTTTCACTTTTGATTTGCTCAAACGAAATGGTGCAGACAGCCATTCTTAAGTGTGACAATAAACCATACGGCTTAGAAAAAGTTTAGACTTTGTACTCCATTTTCGTATGGAGATTTCCGCCTACTTGATGCACAAAGCTTATGTAATCGCCATTATCTACTCATCCTTACCTGGAAACCAAGTTTTCAGAAAGAATTCCACTTTATGTTCTTGCAATCGTGAAATACTACCTGTATGTTGTCCATTATTGTCGTAGATCGTAGTTGGCACTCTCCATAAAAAAGTTATCGTCGCAATAAGCACAGAAAACTATTGTAAATGGAAAAGAAATTAGACCCGTGGCATTTCTTTGTAAGTTATGTGAAACGCGAATTTCGTTTTTGTTTTGTTTTGAATTTGTATCTAAGCAATGGGATAAACTTTGGATTTGATTTAGCATTTAGCAATGGTGACATTATTCAGTTGCCAAGAGATATCGTCAATAAAATTTTGAAGATTTCTAAAAACCTTTCATTATTCGCTTATGGGAATTCTGTCTCCCACGGGTCTAATTTCTTTTCCATTTACATATTGCTATTATAAAAGAATGTCGGAAATTGCCAATTGAATTTGATTGTGAAGGTACATTTTATATAACTTTGTTGTTACAATAATTTCTGTGTCAACTCTATGGAATAAAATTACTGCCAGTTGCTGCATTATTGCTTTTTCAAAACAAACACAATTCATATTTACATCCACAATAAAAGTCAGTTCTAGAATAAGTTCTAGTCTCCACCTTCTTTGTCCACTTCTTGCTTAACTACAGTACAGTGCAAGATTCTATTCATTGTTTGTAGATTTCACGCACTTTGGACTGAAACAACTATTAGTGACTGAATATAAACACTTTATTTCAAATCAATTACAATTAGCACATTCCTAAATACAGTTTACACTTTACACAGATTTTGTCAGGTCAAACTTTGTCTTTGGTTAAAAATATAATATCAGTTTATCCAGGTGCGTTATTTCATCCATTAATCAATAAAATTATTTGCTCTGCAAGTCATACGTTATAAAAATATGACATCAGGAATTCGGCGGTGAGAATGAATTATTAAAATCGAAGTGAATTGCACGGTAGAATTTAATAGTTCCGGTACGGTGCTTTCTTGGATGACGTGACGTGGATGAAGGAATTGGAATGAAAATGAATTATTGTTAAGTGAAGCTGAATTTAATATAGAACTCCTGCATGACCATCTCTAACTCCGAACTTTTTATCGGGCAATCTGGGAATATTGAGAATAGTTTGTCCACTGTCTTCCCGATATTCTTTGCATCGGCGAGTCTCCGCGGGATCAATAGCCTCATAAGCCGGGTAGGAACGGGAGAGAGTGGCAGAGGAATTCGGTGCGTCGTTCTGACAGCTGGGAATAGTTTCACGGTCTTTCCTGGGTGCTCTGACAATAACCGGTTGATAAATGATGTCGCCTTCCTCCATGTCTTCTGGCTGTGTTGACGTTGACACCTGCTCTCCTTGTTTCCCGCCAATACGTGTTCGTATCGTTGGCTTCCCTCGGTACAACTCCAAGTCTTTTCTCTCCATCCTGTTTCAACAACCAAAAAATCAAGTCAAGCACAAAATTCAATTTACTCGACTCAAATCACTTCTGTGACAATCCCAAACTGAAAACAACCCACTACGACTACCAAAAGTGAAAGTGACTGGGCACCAAAGAACTCCCGCGAATTTTCCTGGTCTGATTTTCTATGCCCAATGGTATGCCTAAAAAAATGAAGATGTGATTTTCACCTGCGGAAGTGCATTTCTATTAATTCCAATGGCATTTTTGTAATTGTGCCACCCAATTTTGCCAATTTTAGCTTTGAATAATTTTAATCAAAGGATTTTCCAGAACAGTCACTAACGGAAATTGATTTCATTTTTATTACATTAATTCCTGAATAGCAAAAGTTTGAAGTCGACGACGTTTAATAAGCAGTTTAGACTCGGAATCACAAAGCATGGACTAGGACTAAGATACAGGCTTTCTTACACACGGTGCTTATGGACTATGAACGTACCGTACCGTGTAAGTTCGTACCGCTACGTTGATGCCGTGCATCGGAAATCTTAAGGTAAGAGGTTACTTGGCAGACGGAGTAGGTAGGTACTGCTTGTACCACTGTTGCCGTGCATCGGAACCTTTCAGATAGGACATTACCAAGAGGTTACGTGGCGGACGGAATAGACAGGTACGGCTTGTACCGCTGATATCGTTCATCGGTACCTATCAGATATGGCAATATCTTACACAAATAGTAGGGACGAACTTACGTACTCTTAGTGTGTGTACCAAAGTTGCGTGAAATTTACGCTACTTTAAAAAACTTTACATACACAATTAGTAGGTACGAACCTACGTACTCTTAGTGTATGTACCACGGCTGCGTACATTTACACGCTACTTTTTCTCGTACAGTAAAATACGCCGTTTGGTCGTCCATACTATTTGTGTGTGTACCGAGGTAGCGCGGTTACATTTTCCGCACCTTTGGTGCATACACAATGGTGCGTAGGTTCGTCTATATTATTTGTGCATGTACCCAAGAAGCGTACATTTCGCGCAACTTTTGTGCATACACAAATGGTACGTAGGATAGTTTATACCTATTGTGCATGTACCGAAGAAGCGTACATTTCGCGCAACGTTGGTTTGGTATATTCCCTGGTTTTTAAATGTCGAAAATCTTCTAATTCACGTATTTAGAATCCAGTTTCGGGCATAGCTAAAATTTTATATTTATTTATTCATTCCTTTCCTTTTAACTTCCTATTTTATTTAGACAAGTAAGCAATATTTTGTTACTATTATTTGTACGGCTTACCCAGGTCAGGCTCCATTACACGAGTTTTCATATTTATAAACGGTTTTCCTTCTGGAATACCGTTACGGCTAGAAAAACTGCATAAGACCTGACCTGATGCAGCCTTGTTGTAAATGGTACAGACAGGATTTCGGAAGTATATTTGGCATATGGCTTGAGATTAGGATAAAGTATAATAAATTCTGATGTTTATAGCGATCTGATAAAGTAAAATAGCCCAACGCACAAAGTTGTTCGGCTTAAATCTTTATCGGCATTGTGCTAAGAAGAACAGAGTCGATACTACGGAATGTACGGAATTAATTAATTATTTCAGTCGGTTAGGTATCTATGTTACAATCGAGAAAATGCCCGGTTGATTTAGGGTATCATCCTATCCCATCTCCCGAAAATGCATCTGATAAGACTTTCCTAGGATCGATTTTGTGCTTTTTATAATAAGTCAAAGGACTGAATCGTAAATGGAATTGTACTGAGTGCGGACATGTGTCCATTAATGATATTCGAAGTGAATGAACAAAAGAAATACTACAGATACTATTAGATTAGGAGAGACGTCTGTAAGAAAGTTTCGTCCACTGTGTCAGTTTTCTTTTGTTTGTCTTCGGAGGAAAGCATTTCTAGGCACATAACGATATCGTCGTGTAGAAGTCAAGTATCTGTCATTTGTAGAGTACTCCCGTGTCTTTTCCTGAACTCATCTTTCTCTTTCGCCATACTCGTGAATTTGTGTGTAAAAAGTTAGTAGGAGAACTTTCCTTTTTGCTATTCAACTTCCACTTCCTATATCTTCTCACAGTACGATCCCAAAATCAGCTGACATAGTTTTCACTTTTCATATCATAACTCCATATAAAACTTTCACCGGTATTATTAATTCTACTTTTAATCAAATCGAACAATTTTTTAATGTCATAAAAGTTGGGGAAATTTTCATTTGATGACTTTTAACAAAAAAGAGAAAGTTGTACGACAAATGCCTTTTAGATAGTATTAAATTCAACTTTGACCCAAATGACCTTAGTACTTTCACCCTGAGTAGTTCTAACTTCATCATGTTTCATCACACCAAAATTTGGTTCCTATGATTGATAAAAATTCTGGCCGAAGTCCCGGTGAAAGTCTTATATAGCGTTAGCATAGGAAAAGAGAAAGTATTATGTTGGGGGAACATCTCGACGTACTGTATAGTGTTTTACCGCTATGGCATGACATGTCTGGATAAACATTAAACTACAACAGTTTGAGTTGGCTGTAGGGAAAATAGAGAGAGAGTAAAAAGAAAGTACCTAACCAGAGTTATTGCCTTTGCACATCTAATCCTAACAAAGCCCGAACTGTTTAGGTAGTATGTTCTAAATACTGTGTAGTAGTAGAATTCAAGCGGTATATTGTTTTCCAATAATAAATTTCGTTTCAATAGATTACGTGCTAAGAAAAGAAGGCAATGCCTGTCATTCTAAGCGACAAACTCCCATACGTTTTTCAACAGTTTGAAGTTCAAATGCTCTCGAGTCAATTTCTTTTATCGTCATACTGCACTTTCGGGTAATAAAATAAAGAGGTTTACTGCTCCTAACTCACTCAGCTTGCATGCATGCACCCAGTTACAGCGACTCTAGGTCAATTTTCTCCTTAAACAACACACTATACTACGAAGTCAACAGGAAAACTAGAAAAACCCAATTTTTTGGCAGTCAATATAGCAGACACGCCAGAGTGAGTTACGGTTGGTTGCGGGGGAGGAATGAGAAAAGATAGTAGCTACATTACGTTTTCCAGAAGTCGTTGTATTCCAGACGGTAGAGTGTATCTGTATCACGGATGGAAGATGGATTCATGCAACGGTAACCTTTTCCCGCTGGCGGCGGCATCACTTCCGCTTTCTTTCCACCTTGTCTAACATAGTCATGTCGGTATAAACTTTCTCCTGGACTCAATTCTGGACGTTCGCATAAATCATCGTGCATTTTGGCAACCATCTCACAAGTTTTAAACTTGAAATCTTGCTTGTAACTCGTACGGTCATCGAAAGGACCACATGGGCAGGGACATGTCTGAAACACCAAATGATTTTAATTAATCAAAACGGCATCTAATTTGAAAATTGGACAATTTGGTAATAAATTGAGAAAAATGTTATTTTATTATTAATCGCTACGTATGGTTTTAGTGGATTTCCGTATGGAACAGGAAATCTTGGAAGACACTATAAAAACAAACAAATATTAATTAATTTCAAAGTTAAATAAATAAATCGGCAGAAATTAAAATTAAAACCTTGTCTTGATTAGGAGGACAGGTGAAAGGACCCCATAGAATGCCATTAGGATTTCCAGCATTACCCTTAGACTCTTTGTACTGACACCAATTGTATGCTGGATATGATACTCGATTTGTAGTATCATCTGTTATTAAAAAAGAAAACTGATTACTACAGAACTGATCAGTACTGATTTAAAATTTTACCGTTGAAAGGCTGCATTGAAGGGGCATAGATTGGAAGTGGCGCGAAACTTTCAAGGGGGAAGCATCTTTTCTTGGCATAGTAAGATTCCTTGTAAGTTGTGTGATCCCGGAATGGGGCACAGGGATCGGTGTGGAGATTATCTTGGTATTTATAAGGACATGGTTTGACGTATGGCCATGGATCAGCATCTTTCATTTCCACCGGAGTGCGTTGATCCACACACGGGTCGTGGCAAGAGTAGCATAATTTATTCAATGTACAGAAAGGAATTGCGTCCGGAGATTTGACTTTATACGTTGATAACTATTTCGAAAAATTACATGAAACCAACAAGAAATATTTGTAATTGCTGAAATTAAATGTTTTGATTTACCACAGGCGGTAGAGGGTAAGGACGGTAATAATGCTTGTAAGTTGTGCATTTTTCCAAAGGAGTCATTGGAGCTAGCCACTGATCATCTTCCAGCCATTCGGGAAAACCTACGGATTCAATTTCCTTAGGAATATATTCAGCTTTGGTCTCTGATTCAGAGTTCATAGGACCACAACCAGGACGTAAAGTTGCCTTGTTTGGAATTGGTGGAGGACGAAAACCATACTTTTCACCGTATTCCATCTTTGTTGTTGTTTCGTCAGTGAAGCTGTAGGTCAAAAATAATTTACCATGTGTATCTATAATGCTGTATATTCAAAACCTAACTTTAGAAAATCAAATTTTTACCCTTTTAGTAATTGCGCTGCAGACCACACGCCATTTTTCATGATTGACGCTAAAGCAGGACCATTTGGAATCGGTTTTTTAGGATAATATTCCAACCGTGAAACTGTTGCACCTAAATACCAGAAAATGAAGGTTAATATTTTTATTTGTTACTAAAATGGAGAATTATTGATAATTACATTCCATCGGACACTCGCAAGGGTCCCATTTTTGAATCCTATGTCTTTGTGCAGGAGGAGGAACAGGCTTTGGTGGAAACCAGTAGCGGTGTGACTAAATACAAAGGAAAGCACCAATATTTAGACTGAACCTTATTTCTGGACTACTACTTAACTTAGTATGTATTTAAATCAGTCGGAGTATGTATACTGTCATATCATCCATAGGGTCCAAGGGTGGTCGAGGTCCCCAACAGCGATAAGTGATATTTCCTGGAAGTTCAGGGAATTTATCAACACAATGACAATCTGCAGGACAACAATCCTCCTGAAGTTGCAATAATGCGAATATTTACATAAGCATAATCTTTTTTTATTTATTAAAGAGGATAAAAATTTCTTTGTAAAGATAGCTTAAAAGATGAATTTACAATGTTTAATGCGGAGAGCGGGAATTTATAATCTTTAGTGTAGACGCTTTTTCCATTGTCGTACAATTCAGGCGCACAGTAGTTACTGGCTTCTTTAGAACGTCCGTTTAAATAAGAGCATCCAACTTCGGATAATCTCTTTCGGTCACACGGACTTTGGCGGAGTAATTTCCATCTTTCTGCAGTAATCTGTTTGTGGATATCGGGTTGGAAGCAGTTTGGATCTAAATCTGGATTGGGACAGCCGGGGCAAGGACGGACGCGATCAAGGTCGCATGGTGCACTCTTGTAGCAATATCTTTGTCGGGGTCCAAGGTACGGCTCCATTGACGCCATTTTGACTATATAAAAATGGAATGGAAATATTTGGTGACGACTGACGGAGTTGATGAGATTATTGAATATTTCGCAATTACTTTTTTATATTGGCAATGCAGAAAATGCTAAATAAAACCGAAATGATATCTCCAGAATTATGGAGACCCTAGAACCCCGAAATATTATAAGACATGCAAGATAAAAAGAATGAAATCTTGATCATGAATGCTGATGATGGTTTGGAATGGAAACCTTGGCATTTGAAATGCAAGGAATGGAATGGCAATAATAAAATGACTGAGTAGAAAATTCCATCAAGTTGCCATGATCCCTGGTTGATTATTTTATGATTTCCGAAATTGCCATTTCCTTTATTGTAGTCTCGTCGCCGCCGTAAAATTACTCATTCTTATTTCATTTATCCACAAGTAGCACAATAAGTTGGTCGATAATATTTAGCTTGACACGGAACATAAAAATTGGCTTTTTACCCAACGTAACCACCTGAATTCAATAATTTAGTATCAAAGGTTATAATTTACTAATAAACATTAAGTATTTGCTTTTCTGAAGAATATTCTCTGTAGGCCGAATAAATAGAAAATGTCGTGGCTGCATAAAACTCTTTCAACATATGGTCGAATTATTGCAAAGCCGGAAAAACCCGGAAAGGCGGAAGAAGTAAACGATGAAGCACTTCCTATACAAGATCAGATTGAAAATCTTCGAGCCAAGATTCAACTGAAAGGTCGGCATAAGCCGCATAATATTTTCTATTTACTCTGAAAACTATAAACTAAAATTTTGGGATGTGAATTATTTTAGAACGATATAACAAGGCTCTTACGGATGACTTGAACGAATCGCACAAAGGGACAACATCATTCCTTAGGGATCTCACTCGCGAAACTAGGGAATTGCGGCAGAATTTGTTCGAAGCTATAAATTCGGAACGAACAGCTGTTCAAAATGCACTGAGGACTCATCGAGAATTCCAACTGGCCTTGTCCAATCGAACTCCAGCTGTAATTACAATTTATTTACATAATAAAATCCGAGAGGAGTATTTTTCGACAATTTTGTAATATGAATTTGTCTATTCAAAGGTATCAATTCCATGGCTGGATGATAAACTGTTTGATATGGCAAAAATTTTGAATTCTCACTTGGACAAGCTGAAAAACAAGCGCCATAAGTTGGAAGAATCTGAAGAAATGGTTATGGTAATTGAGAAGTGGCCTCGTCCTGGATCTCTCCCTTGGGAAGTGGAAGAAATGGAGGCCATTCACAGACTGGAATGTCTCATTGAAGCGCAAAAAGGTCTTGACACCTTTTCGCAAACTTTCAAGAATTAATTATTTTCCTTTCCTCTCGGTCGATTAACTCTGAGTTGTTATTTTGCAGTGAGGCGAGAAACAGCCCAAATTCTTAACTCAACTTATTACAAAGTGAAAATAATTCTACAAGAAGAACGAGGGAAGTACGCTTCTGTCCTGAGGAAAATGGAGATCGGACTCCAGACACTGAAAAATGAACTGACCAATTTACAAATGATGCTGGACGATGCTATTCACGTATAATAATTATATTTTATGGTTTTCATTATCATTTTCTTCATAATTTATTTGGATACCTATATATAAAAACAGTACGTAACATTAAAGGTATGTACTATCTATAAAATAATACGTGACTTGTTTTTCCAACGAAAAGTTTATTGGAATGTGATTGATTTTAGTTTCGTGACGAAGCGTACAAGAATTTAATTCTGACGGAGAAAGAATCATCCGAAAATCGTCGTCGACGTCGTAAACAAATGGCTAAGATGAAGAAGGCCGTGGAAAAGATTCTAGAAGAGAATTCCAGTATTCCCATGCAGAATAAACCACCGGCGAACGTGGGTCGACTTTCTGTGACTTATCCAGTTCAGACAACATTGAGTGGATCTGACATTACTGAAACTTTACGGGTAAAACGACAGGAAGTTGAGGAATTTCAAGAGAGAGCTCGAAGACTTGTTGAAACCATGAGAGTTAAAGATCTTACACATATTCCTAATAGGTATACGTCCTTACCTGTCGTTTACATTATTTTTCCTATTCAAACTTAGTCATATGTTGTTGTGATTTTCAGATTGAGAACCGTCAATACAGTCGGAGATCGTTTGCGAGAGGAGCAAGAAATCAAAGAAAAACTTAGGAATTTATATCTTAGACAGAAAGCGCAACTCATGCTGATTTTGTATTATCACAGATACACCGGTGTTGAGCAAGCAGAAATGTAAAACGTTACAATTTATAATTTTATTAGTAATTATGTAGATTCTTAAAGAATTATTATTGATCTAGGTTTGAGCATTATAAGAAAGAATATAATAAAGCAATTGATGAAGTTCGCAGAAGGAAAGAAGATTTATCTCGACGTCTGGATATTTATGGAAATATCAACACTCAACTAAGAATGGGTCTAATGGCTCTCAACGAACGTTTCAGTGACGGAAAACGAAAGCCTTATCATCGGGAGCATGACGATATGAAAGCGCAAATGAAAGTAATTCTTGGGAAAACGAAACGACTTGTCAGAATCATCGAAGATCTGAACTCTCAATTCGAAGGACACGACGCTGCAGCTAGAGATTATGGTAATTATGTCAAGAACCCACCGATTGCTCCAAGACTCATTAGAGTCGGCACTCCTGCCGTTTCTGAAGAATCCGACGGAGATGATGACCTCACAGATGCAAAAGTACCTGGACGCTTGGAAATCAAATCCAAAAGTCTACGGCTCGTCAGTCAAGCTTTACTCAAGAAGGGCATACACTAAATTTACAATTCTATCTATTTAATAACGACCATTTTATCTTGTATCCTTTTTTACTCTCACGAACATAGTAATCACAAACAACTTTGAAAATACCATTTCGTAGTTACAACACCTTCATAATCCCAATCAACGGCACTAGAACCAATAAAATAATATCCTGGGAAAAAAAGAAAGCCTGGCCAAGCATTTTTAAAATATTATCTGCAGTTTTTACATCTAAAACTTTTTTATAGCTTTTATGCATTAACGAAAAGAAAAATGCAAACGTAGTAGTTTTTGAGTAAGTATTTTGCATATAGGTAGGTGTATGTTCAAAATAACAATGGAGTTCTAGAGACTATTAAAGATAATGTAGTCAGATGAAAGCCATAGCCTACATATAATATTCTAGCTTAGCATTTACAAGTAGGAGAGTATTTATATAGAGAGATAGAATTATATGTTATTTTAATATACGCAATATTCCAGTTGGAGATGTTGTTGGTGCGGATATGTTTTGAATGCGTGAGGTGAATATGAAAATATATTTGTGTAAATATACAGGAATGATATGAAATTAGACTGACTGGAGATGGAAGAAGTGAATTTATGCATGGGAATGGAGTGTGGAGTCTGGAGGAGAAGCTAAACTACCTTGACTGGAGAACTGGCTGGATATTCTACGCAACATCATGAATAATAAAATAACTGGCGATGAGAAAACTATGAAAGTGCTAAAGAAATGGTGATGCATGCAAGATGCAACAGCGACTTTGGTAAGAAAACACAAGGAAATACATTTTCATTTGAAGAGAAAGTTGACTGCTTTCTCTTTTCCGACAATGTCACTTTTCACTCCCTCTCCCTTCCTTCTCTGATCATAAAATGTAAATTCTTAGACTGAATACCAAGTGTTGATTGTTGAATATACGAAGTGAACGGAAATAATAATATTTACTTTGTATTGTTAGAATGACAGCTTTTCTCCTTACAAAACTTGGCATCATTTATACTGGAATATTTCCACAAGCAGTTCTCGTTCCAACAGATCTTTGTATTTCCTTCCTGGAACAATATTACATTTAATTTCATCTTAACCTAAATTAATTGCATGCTAAATATTTTGTTAGAAAACAATAAGATCTAATCCCCCGTCATCAAATACCAGACGAATATTGTTTTAACCCTACAATGGAAAACATTCCTACCAATTTCCAAGAAAATTACAATTTGCTCTACACCCAGAATTCCTACTGTGATTCTGCAATAACTCTGAGCAAGTACTAATTGAAATGATCTCAATGTAAATTAAATGTATCGTCTCGTCTTTATAATGCTTTCACATTTGCTTTCACTTGATGATATTCAGTAAATTCATGTTAAAATAAAACAAGTAAACTTTAACTAAGAAACACTGTGCAAGAGTACTTTCAATTTAATTCCCGATTTATACTATTTCTTTAATTTGTACTACAGGGTGCAACGCCAGAAAACGTTCTTATGACTTTTTCTCGTAAATTAGATTGGAAGCCTATAAATTATAAAAAATCATTTATATTTTCCTAGTTTCCTTTAGTCACAATTCGATCCCCTTTTAATATTCAAAATTTTAAAGATAGGATTTTGTCGATTGTTTTAAAGAAAAGATTAAGACTCATTTTGCTTTTGAGTTTCTACCAGGAATTTCTACCTGAGAAATCAGGAAAATGAAAAGGGGATCAATAAGTACTACTTTTGACATAAAATATCCATGCTGACAGTAAAGTGGAAGTTCTGTTTGAAATTTAGCTTTCAAACACATTTACACTAGTAAAAAGATGGTAAGAACGCTCATTTGTACCGCACTCTGTGGAAGAAAAGTACAAGAACACCCTTTATGCAAATAACATTATAATTATATACATAGATATATGTTTTTATTTCTTATAGTCAGTGCCAGGTTCAGTGATGCTCATAATTAAGAGACAATGAATTTCTAAACTCCAGAGAGAAGAAACTTCTCACAGGTCTCCAGATTTACTATCGTCACGTATTTAATGTTTAATGATGCGTCCATTGTCTATGCAATTACTAACGTTTCTTTTTTTACTTTTTTAATTACATTCCGTCTGGAATTAATTAAGTACATTTTACTTTCGGTAGGCAAATCACAATTCCCGTAACCTGATTACAGTTTAGCATCTATATTTGTAATCTTCTTTCTTTTAAAATCGAATTTTGAATGTTACGAACCAAAAATAGTGGTAGAAATTTTGGTTGAAATCGAAACGGAAGACCAAAGTGTGCTCCAATATGCACATGCATGCAGGGCCGCAGCAATGGCGCTGGGGCACGTCCCCCAAAATCGAGAAAAAGAATGACATTTTTGTCTAAAAACGCAAAAAATCGCTATAATCCCCGCACGGCCGAAATTGTTTTCTGGCTGCGGCCCAGGGATCAACCCGGTGTAGATCTCTATGGAAAATGAAAAGTGGTATGCAAGATCACCCAAAATTAATGGAGCCATAGTTACAATGATGATTAGGTAAAGTTAGTCGTATAGAACATTTTCCAAAAAGATCTACAACAGCTCTATCTATTAGTTTGTTCCTACCGTCTCTTACACACTCTTCGATTATCTTTGTCATTTCTATCATCAAGACCGCAAACAGAGAGCCATATCATCCCTAGATAGGAGTCAACGGGTAAACGATGCAAAGTAGTCTCTTTTGTCTTTAGTTTTGCCTAGCTGCTGACTGCTGATGGACTTTTATGTCACATTGAGACATTATGAATGCAAATTCAAATTGCAAAAGTAGTAATTTAATGTCAAAATATAGCTGTGGATCTAAATCGTTCAGTTTAGATCCACGATTGAAAAAACCAGAAATTTTTTTTGGAAAATGTTCCTACCAGTCTCATCATTGTAACTATGGCTCCATTAATTTTAGAGCTCACCAATGACGTCACAACGTATTTTAAATGTCAAACCCCGAGGGGTGGCCTGATAGTTCCGAAACCCCAATAGATTGATTTTATAAGCCATTCCTTTTACATATATTATATTTTATTTTTCTTGCCCTGGGGCCTATTACACCGTGGTTGCAAATTTGCACACGCACTTTTTACGTACTTTGCAATTTCTATTAACTCAACTGCAAAACCTCTTGCAAACCGATGCAAAGTGCATATTAGTATTCAAAATGAATTTTCGTGGCCAGTTGCGCTTCCAGAATTTGTCTCATTGGGCCCAGTTCCTGGACAAAAATTTTGCAAAATGCAGAATAAAGCTGTAATTAGGCCTCTGGTTAGGGGGTCGGGGCGTCGGGGGTTTGCCAATCAGTGTGTATTTTGATGCTAATCAATCGCAAGGATAATAGAAGTATATAGGGATAAAGGTTCGGACAAAAGAGTATACTTTTACATGTATTTCAAAAATGACGGCAGCTGACGTCACTGTCAACATGTATCTAGTGGGACGGTGGGCCGGAACTCACGGTCCATGCAAATTTGTTGTCATAGATATTTTGACTTTGTTTTGAGGACACTGAAAATGCCTATCAAAATACATGATAAAACCCCCGACCCCCTAACTTGTGACGTAAGCTGCCGTCAAAAAACTGACCCAAAATCCCACTTTTCATTTTAGTTGACATTGTCCGCAGGTATCAATCGGGGTGTACCGTAAACTGGTCTTTCTCGAAAAATTGAAACTAGTAAACTGGTCTTTCTATACAAGTAAACTGGTCTTTCTATAAAAGTAAACTGGTCTTTCTATAAAAGTAAACTGGTCTTGTAAGCAATGAGTGCAAAACAATTCACACTGAATTGTTATATTCAATTATTTGTTTATTATTATTACAATTAAATCAATGTCAAAACATACAAATTAAAATAGTTAAATCAAAAAACAATAATATTTAGTGTTACATCATCTCCAAAAACTTCTTCCGTCTTTTGTGTTGACTGTAAATGTATATGCGTAGCCTTCCTGCAATAACTTATTTTTGCCTCTTTGTGATTTTACAAATGTCACAGCCATAGCGTACTACTCTGAGTTCTGCAGAAGACTAAAGCTCATGTTGTATGTTGCTCATGTTGCACTGCAGAATGAGACTTGAGTTCATGAGTAAGATAAGGTTTAGATTGAATAAATTAGTGTTACATTTGTCATAGTGTGTGTGTTGAACACTCACTACCAATGTTCAATGATTTAGCCATCAGACCAGTTTACATCTGTTGTAAGACCAGTTTACTTCTGCTGTAAGACCAGTTTACTTCTGCTGTAAGACCAGTTTACTTCTGCTGTAAGACCAGTTTACTTATGCTCCAAGACCAGTTTACTTATGCCCCAAGACCAGTTTACTCTTTGTCAAAGGACCAGTTTCCAAAGACCAGTTTACGTGGAACCATCAGAGTTCAACTGGCCGGTGGGTAGTGGCTAGGTGGCTAGGGGGCAAAAGTGGCTAGTGGGCGGGCAAAATGTCAGGTGGCTAGTGGGCAAAAGGGGCAAAAGGGGCAAAAGTAAAATTAAGGTTTTAAAAATAGCACAAAAAAATTTTAAACTTAACTCACGCAAGTAACTAAGTGTTTGCCATTGAAATTCGGAGTTAATGATATTCTAGTAAGCCTGTTTTTAGGTACGTAAACGAAGAGACATCGATGCGACATCTATTTTGGTAGATCAACTACGATTTAGACTTTTTGCCCCTTTTACCCCTTTTGCCCCCTTTGCCCCTTTTGCCCGGGTGGGTGGGCAAAATGTAAAAAAGCGGGCTAAAATAGAACTCTGGGAACCATCAATCGGACATTTTCAGTGTCCTCAAAACAAGTCAAAATATCTATAACAACAAAGCAGAGTTCCTTCCCACCGTCCCAGTAAAAGTCAAGTAAGAGTATAATATTTTCGATTTTCAGCTAGAAAAAAGTTAGGGAAGGGCTCACAAATATTTATGTCATATATTAGACTAATTTTTGCAATTTCCGATAAAATTTCCTATCTTTTCTTCGGATTCGGTGAGGGTTCGAGTCCCTGACCCCCCTGCTTGCGGCCCTCTACATCATAATCAATGCCAAATATCCAATTTGTAAGAACCTTAAAAATATTGATCCCAACCTGATTTTCATGTAAGCTGTAATGTGAAGTATTTTATCCCGAATTTTGATGTTCCTCTTCGAATAACTCTGACAGCAGAGTCCTTTCATAGCTATTCCATAGTTCCATGAGTCCCTCCTTTACTAAACAGTTCAGGGAGGAATGTTCCATCTGGGTCTGGATGGGATATTATTATTCAGAATATGAATTGGTTGGGTGTCGGTACTTAAGTAACTAGGAAGGTGGGTAAACGACGACAGTTCGGCTGCCATAGGTCTCGAAATGCTTAAGCATTGTAGGACAGGACTAGGGCATTGTGTGACTGTAACTTTTGAACGCAACGACGGAAGTTAACCAAACTTAGCAAAAACAATGCCTACGGACCAGTGACGAACCCTATTCATTTGGGTTCAAATCGCTAATCGGTCTATAGGTTGCTGAAATGCCACGCGCTCACTTTGTCTGCATTTTGATAGTCAAAATGAAAAATTGGCATTATATGAACATTAAAAGTTCAATAGTGTTTCCTAAGAATTGTTAGCTAAATAGTATATAATATTTAACTCCGCTTCGACCTTCGATCCGCTTTAACGATGATTTTATAATGAAGTAAATAAAACAGGAAAATAACTATTATATGACGGAAATAAATCTATTTCGCATTTTATGTGCAAATTGATAGTCGAAATATTTTTCGTATTACTTTTCATTATGATAGTTACCCTTACGGAAAAGTCGGCATAGATATCTTGTAAGAAAGTGTGTGATAATGGAGGCCAATTCCACATAAGTTTCATACAAGTAACTTATAAGATCTTACAAGTCACTTGTAAGAAAATTGTAAGCATTTTGTATATTTCTAGCAAGAATTTTAGCATTTGCATATATGAATCATGAAAGACATTATTGCAGGATGAATATCTCCTAAACCATTTCTCGCTATCCACTAAATTCAATTCCCATAAATATTTATTTGGGAAGTTCATGTTTTCGTCATAATTTTGTTCCTTGAACACAAACGATATAGACAATACAAGCAGTTGCAATTTTTAAATTCCAAAGTTCTTTTCTTGACTTAGGTCTTTGGCAGACTCAAATACTGCAACTGCATTATCTCGAATTAGAAGTTACTCAATTTCGTCGGAAATGTACTACCGACTGGGTGGACTTATACTATAGGCAACATTACACATAACATCCTTTCTATTCAAAAAACCGCAAGAGTCAGGTTAATATTCCACGGGGTTTAACTATCAATGAATCCTTCCACAAACTTTCATTCAAATCCGTCTGGTGGTTTTTGAGAAAATTTGAATCCGCCATCCAGAAAAGAAATCAACATTTTCGAAAATTATCCATAACTTTGGAACTGTACATTTAACAAATATGTTTTTACAGACCGACGTAATGTCTTGAAAGTAATGAAAGTAGTCTCCACTCCTACTCCGATCCAAGGAATCTATATGAAAGTAACTGACTCTTACGATTTTGAATAGAAAGGATGTAGGTGTAATGTGAACTATAGGATAAGTCCACCCGGTTGGTATACACTTCCGATCAAATGCTATTGAGTCACTTTTAACTGGAGAATGCAGTTGCAGTACTTTTGGAGCCTTAAGTACAACCTTTAGTATAAAATATTTCAATCCGCTTCTACCAAATTTGAGATTTTATAATAAAGCAAATTAAACTGGTAAATAACTATTAGACGATGTAAAAAAATCTATTTTGGATTTTTAAACAATTTTATAGTCAAATTCCCATTTTTTGATTTCCTTTAAATTTAAATAATCATTATTAACCGATTTTAATTTTCTGTAGATTTTCATAGTCAACATTAATCAATTTTGATTTTCTGTAGATTTTAATACTCATTATTAACCGATTTTAATTTTCTGTTGATTTTCATAGTCAACATTAATCAATTTTAATTTTCTGTTGATTTTCATAGTCAACATTAATCAATTTGGATTTTCTGTTGATTTTCATAGTCAACATTAATCAATTTGGATTTTCTGTTGATTTTCATAGTCAACATTAATCAATTTGGATTTTCTGTTGATTTTCATAGTCAACATTAATCAATTTTGATTTTCTGTGGATTTTCATAGTCAACATTAATCAATTTTGATTTTCTGTTGATTTTCATAGTCAACATTAATCAATTTTGATTTTTTGTTGATTTTCATAGTCAACATTAATCAATTTTGAATTTCTGTTGATTTTTCAAATAATAAAGCTTCGTTTCCTTATAATATCAATGTCTGAATTTTTAATATGTCATAGGTACATATTTAAAGACCAAATCTTTGCAGATTTTCTAATAGTGAAAGCCACCCATCTGGCACAATAAAAAAACAACTTACAGACTAAAAAGAAAATCTCTAGATTTTCTAAATTGCACAACGCCCCCTTGGCACACCAAAAGAAATTACAAACTAAAGAGAAAATCTTTGCAGATTTTCTAATAGTGAAAGCCGCCCATCTGGAACACTAAAAAAGAACTTACAAACTAAAAAGAAAATCTCTAGATTTTCTAAATTGCACAGCGCCTACTTGGCACACCAAAAAATACCCTACTTCTATTCCTATCCTAAGTTGCCCACCGTCCGCCCGGTACCCCTACCAACTAAAGGAATATCTAAAAAATTAAAGAGAAAATCTCTGTAGATTTTCTAAATTGCAAAACACCCTCTTGGCACACCAAAAGAAATTACAAACTAAAGAGAAAATCTTTGCAGATTTTCTAATAGTGAGAGCAAACCATCTGGCACACTATAAAAAAACTTACAAACTAAAAAGAAAATCTCTAGATTTTCTAAATTGCACAACGCCCACTTGGCACACCAAAAGAAATTACAAACTAAAGAGAAAATCTTTGCAGATTTTCTAATAGTGAAAGCCACCCATCTGGCACACTATAAAAAAACTTACAAACTAAAAAGAAAATCTCTAGATTTTCTAAATTGCACAACGTTGTCTTGGCAAACCAAAAGAAATTACAAACTAAAGAGAAAATCTTTGCAGATTTTCTAATAGTGAAAGCCAGCCATCTGGCACACTATAAAAGAACTTACAAACTAAAAAGAAAATCTCTAGATTTTCTAAATTGCACAACGCCCACTTGGCACACCAAAAAATACCCTACTTCTATTCCTATCCTAAGTTGCCCACCGTCCGCCCGGTACCCCTACCAACTAAAATAATATTTAAAAAATTAAAGAGAAAATCTCTCTAGATTTTCTAAATTGCACAACGCCCTCTTGGCACACCAAAAGAAATTACAAACTAAAGAGAAAATCTTTGCAGATTTTCTAATAGTGAAAGCCACCCATCTGGCACACTATAAAAAAACTTACATACTAAAAAGAAAATCTCTAGATTTTCTAAATTGCACAACGCCCACTTGGCACACCAAAAGAAATTACAAACTAAAGAGAAAATCTTTGCAGATTTTCTAATAGTGAAAGCCACCCATCTGGCACACTATAAAAGAACTTACAAACTAAAAAGAAAATCTCTAGATTTTTTAAATTGCAAAACGCCATCTTGGCACACCAAAAGAAATTACAAACTAAAGAGAAAATCTTTGCAGATTTTCTAATAGTGAAAGCCACCCATCTGGCACACTATAAAAAAACTTCCATACTAAAAAGAAAATCTCTAGATTTTCTAAATTGCACAACGCCCACTTGGCACACCAAAAAATACCCTACTTCTATTCCTATCCTAAGTTGCCCACCGTCCGCCGGGTACCCCTACCATCTAAAAGAATATTTAAAAAATTAAAGAGAAAATCTCTAGATTTTCTAAATTGCACAACGCCCTCTTGGCACACCGAAAAAACTTACAAACTAAAGAGAAAATCTTTGCAGATTTTCTAATAGTGAAAGCCACCCATCTGGCACACTATAAAAAAACTTACAAACTAAAAAGAAAATCTCTAGATTTTCTAAATTGCACAACGTTGTCCTGGCAAACCAAAAGAAATTACAAACTAAAGAGAAAATCTTTGCAGATTTTCTAATAGTGAAAGCCAGCCATCTGGCACACTATAAAAGAACTTACAAACTAAAAAGAAAATCTCTAGATTTTCTAAATTGCACAACGCCCACTTGGCACACCAAAAAATACCCTACTTCTATTCCTATCCTAAGTTGCCCACCGTCCGCCCGGTACCCCTACCAACTAAAATAATATTTAAAAAATTAAAGAGAAAATCTCTCTAGATTTTCTAAATTGCACAACGCCCTCTTGGCACACCAAAAGAAATTACAAACTAAAGAGAAAATCTTTGCAGATTATCTAATAGTGAAAGCCACCCATCTGGCACACTATAAAAAAACTTACATACTAAAAAGAAAATCTCTAGATTTTCTAAATTGCACAACGTCCACTTGACACACCAAAAAATACCCTACTTCTATTCCTATCCTAAGTTGCCCACCGTCCTCCCGGTACCCCTACCAACTAAAAAAATATTTAAAAAATTAAAGAGAAAATCTCTGTAGATTTTCTAAATTGCACAACGCCCTCTTGGCACACCGAAAAAACTTATAAACTAAAGAGAAAATCTTTGCAGATTTTCTAATAGTGAAAGCCACCCATCTAGCACACTATAAAAGAACTTACAGACTAAAAAGAAAATCTCTAGATTTTCTAAATTGCACAACGCCCTCTTGGCACACCGAAAAAACTTATAAACTAAAGAGAAAAGCTTTGCAGATTTTCTAATAGTGATAGCCACCCATCTGGCACACTAAAAAATTCCTTACAGACTAAAAAGAAAATCTCTAGATTTTCTAAATTGCACAACGCCGTCTTGGCACACCAAAAGAAATTACAAACTAAAGAGAAAATCTTTGCAGATTTTCTAATAGTGAAAGTAACCCATCTGGCACACTATAAAAGAACTTACAAACTAAAAAGAAAATCTCTAGATTTTCTAAATTGCACAACGCCCACTTGGCACACCAAAAAATACCCTACTTCTATTCCTATCATTAGTTGCCCACCGTCCGCCCGGTACCCCTACCAACTACAAGAATATTTAAAAATTAAAGAGAAAATCTCTGTAGATTTTCTAAATTGCACAACGCCCTCTTGGCACACCAAAAAAACTTACAAACTAAAGAGAAAATCTTTGCAGATTTTCTAATAGCGAAAGCCTACCATCCGGCACACTAAAAAACAACTTACAAACTAAAAAGAAAATCTCTAGATTTTCTAAATTGCACAACGCCCTCTTGGCACACCAAAAGAAATTACAAACTAAAGAGAAAATCTTTGCAGATTTTCAAATAGTGAAAGCCACCCATCTGGCACACTAAAAAAGAACTTACAAACTAAAAAGAAAATCTCTAGATTTTCTAAATTGCACAACGCCCACTTGGCACACCAAAAGAAATTACAAACTAAAGAGAAAATCTTTGCAGATTTTCTAATAGTGAAAGCCACCCATCTGGCACACTAAAAAAGAACTTACAAACTAAAAAGAAAATCTCTAGATTTTCTAAATTGCACAACGCCCACTTGGCACACCAAAAGAAATTACAAACTAAAGAGAAAATCTTTGCAGATTTTCTAATAGTGAAAGCCACCCATCTGGCACACTAAAAAAGAACTTACAAACTAAAAAGAAAATCTCTAGATTTTCTAAATTGCACAACGCCCACTTGGCACACCAAAAAATACCCTACTTCTATTCCTATCCTAAGTTGCCCACCGTCCGCCCGGTACCCCTACCAACTAAAAGAATATTTAAAAAATTAAAGAGAAAATCTCTCTAGATTTTCTAAATTGCACAACGCCCTCTTGGCACACCAAAAGAAATTACAAACTAAAGAGAAAATCTTTGCAGATTTTCTAATAGTGAAAGCCACCCATCTGGCACACTATAAAAGAACTTACAAACTAAAAAGAAAATCTCTAGATTTTCTAAATTGCACAACGCCCACTTGGCACACCAAAAAATACCCTACTTCTATTCCTATCCTAAGTTGCCCACCGTCCGCCGGGTACCCCTACCATCTAAAAGAATATTTAAAAAATTAAAGAGAAAATCTCTAGATTTTCTAAATTGCACAACGCCCTCTTGGCACACCGAAAAAACTTACAAACTAAAGAGAAAATCTTTGCAGATTTTCTAATAGTGAAAGCCACCCATCTGGCACACTATAAAAAAATTTACAAACTAAAAAGAAAATCTCTAGATTTTCTAAATTGCACAACGTTGTCCTGGCAAACCAAAAGAAATTACAAACTAAAGAGAAAATCTTTGCAGATTTTCTAATAGTGAAAGCCAGCCATCTGGCACACTATAAAAGAACTTACAAACTAAAAAGAAAATCTCTAGATTTTCTAAATTGCACAACGCCCACTTGGCACACCAAAAAATACCCTACTTCTATTCCTATCCTAAGTTGCCCACCGTCCGCCCGGTACCCCTACCAACTAAAATAATATTTAAAAAATTAAAGAGAAAATCTCTCTAGATTTTCTAAATTGCACAACGCCCTCTTGGCACACCAAAAGAAATTACAAACTAAAGAGAAAATCTTTGCAGATTATCTAATAGTGAAAGCCACCCATCTGGCACACTATAAAAAAACTTACATACTAAAAAGAAAATCTCTAGATTTTCTAAATTGCACAACGCCCACTTGGCACACCAAAAGAAATTACAAACTAAAGAGAAAATCTTTGCAGATTTTCTAATAGTGAAAGCCACCCATCTGGCACACTATAAAAGAACTTACAAACTAAAAAGAAAATCTCTAGATTTTCTAAATTGCAAAACGCCCTCTTGGCACACCAAAAGAAATTACAAACTAAAGAGAAAATCTTTGCAGATTTTCTAATAGTGAAAGCCACCCATCTGGCACACTATAAAAGAACTTACAAACTAAAAAGAAAATCTCTAGATTTTCTAAATTGCACAACGCCCAATTGGCACACCAAAAAATACCCTACTTCTATTCCTATCCTAAGTTGCCCACCGTCCGCCGGGTACCCCTACCAACTAAAAGAATATTTAAAAAATTAAAGAGAAAATCTCTGTAGATATTCTAAATTGCACAACGCCCTCTTGGCACACCGAAAAAACTTATAAACTAAAGAGAAAATCTTTGCAGATTTTCTAATAGTGAAAGCCACCCATCTGGCACACTATAAAAAAACTTACAAACTAAAACGAAAATCTCTAGATTTTCTAAATTGCACAACGTTGTCTTGGCAAACCAAAAGAAATTACAAACTAAAGAGAAAATCTTTGCAGATTTTCTAATAGTGAAAGCCAGCCATCTGGCACACTATAAAAGAACTTACAAACTTAAAAGAAAATCTCTAGATTTTCTAAATTGCACAACGCCCACTTGGCATACCAAAAAATACCCTACTTCTATTCCTATCCTAAGTTGGCCACCGTCCGCCCGGTACCCCTACCAACTAAAAGAATATTTAAAAAATAAAGAGAAAATCTCTCTAGATTTTCTAAATTGCACAACGCCCTCTTGGCACACCAAAAGAAATTGCAAACTAAAGAGAAAATCTTTGCAGATTTTCTAATAGTGAAAGCCACCCATCTGGCACACTATAAAAAAACTTACATACTAAAAAGAAAATCTCTAGATTTTCTAAATTGCACAACGCCCACTTGGCACACCAAAAAATACCCTACTTCTATTCCTATCCTAAGTTGCCCACCGTCCGCCGGGTACCCCTACCATCTAAAAGAATATTTAAAAAATTAAAGAGAAAATCTCTAGATTTTCTAAATTGCACAACGCCCTCTTGGCACACCGAAAAAACTTACAAACTAAAGAGAAAATCTTTGCAGATTTTCTAATAGTGAAAGCCACCCATCTGGCACACTATAAAAAAACTTACAAACTAAAAAGAAAATCTCTAGATTTTCTAAATTGCACAACGTTGTCTTGGCAAACCAAAAGAAATTACAAACTAAAGAGAAAATCTTTGCAGATTTTCTAATAGTGAAAGCCAGCCATCTGGCACACTATAAAAGAACTTACAAACTTAAAAGAAAATCTCTAGATTTTCTAAATTGCACAACGCCCACTTGGCACACCAAAAAATACCCTACTTCTATTCCTATCCTAAGTTGCCCACCGTCCGCCCGGTACCACTACCAACTAAAAGAATATTTAAAAAATTAAAGAGAAAATCTCTCTAGATTTTCTAAATTGCACAACGCCTTCTTGGCACACCAAAAGAAATTACAAACTAAAGAGAAAATCTTTGCAGATTTTCTAATAGTGAAAGCCACCCATCTGGCACACTATAAAAAAACTTACAAACTAAAAAGAAAATCTCTAGATTTTCTAAATTGCACAACGTTGTCTTGGCAAACCAAAAGAAATTACAAACTAAAGAGAAAATCTTTGCAGATTTTCTAATAGTGAAAGCCAGCCATCTGGCACACTATAAAAGAACTTACAAACTTAAAAGAAAATCTCTAGATTTTCTAAATTGCACAACGCCCACTTGGCACACCAAAAAATACCCTACTTCTATTCCTATCCTAAGTTGCCCACCGTCCGCCCGGTACCCCTACCAACTAAAAGAATATTTAAAAAATTAAAGAGAAAATCTCCCTAGATTTTCTAAATTGCACAACGCCCTCTTGGCACACCGAAAAAACTTATAAACTAAAGAGAAAAGCTTTGCAGATTTTCTAATAGTGATAGCCACCCATCTGGCACACTAAAAAATTCCTTACAGACTAAAAAGAAAATCTCTAGATTTTCTAAATTGCTCAACGTCCACTTGGCACACCAAAAAATACCCTACTTCTATTCCTATCCTAAGTTGCCCACCGTCCGCCCGGTACCCCTACCAACTAAAAAAATATTTAAAAAATTAAAGAGAAAATCCCTGTAGATTTTCTAAATTGCACAACGCCCTCTTGGCACACCGAAAAAACTTATACACTAAAGAGAAAATCTTTGCAGATTTTCTAATAGTGAAAGCCACCCATCTAGCACACTATAAAAGAACTTACAGACTAAAAAGAAAATCTCTAGATTTTCTAAATTGCACAACGCCCTCTTGGCACACCGAAAAAACTTATAAACTAAAGAGAAAAGCTTTGCAGATTTTCTAATAGTGATAGCCACCCATCTGGCACACTAAAAAATTCCTTACAGACTAAAAAGAAAATCTCTAGATTTTCTAAATTGCACAACGCCGTCTTGGCACACCAAAAGAAATTACAAACTAAAGAGAAAATCTTTGCAGATTTTCTAATAGTGAAAGTAACCCATCTGGCACACTATAAAAGAACTTACAAACTAAAAAGAAAATCTCTAGATTTTCTAAATTGCACAACGCCCACTTGGCACACCAAAAAATACCCTACTTCTATTCCTATCATTAGTTGCCCACCGTCCGCCCGGTACCCCTACCAACTAAAAGAATATTTAAAAAATTAAAGAGAAAATCTCTGTAGATTTTCTAAATTGCACAACGCCCACTTGGCACACCAAAAGAAATTATAAACTAAAGAGAAAATCTTTGCAGATTTTCTAATAATGAAAGCCACCCATCTGGCACACTATAAAAAAACTTACAAACTAAAAGGAAAATCTCTAGATTTTCTAAATTGCACAACGCCCACTTGGCACACCAAAAAATACCCTACTTCTATTCCTATCCTAAGTTACCCACCGTCCGCTCGGTACCCCTATCAACTAAAAGAATATTTAAAATATTAAAGAGAAAATCTCTGTAGATTTTCTAAATTGCACAACGCCCACTTGGCACACCAAAAGAAATTATAAACTAAAGAGAAAATCTTTGCAGATTTTCTAATAATGAAAGCCACCCATCTGGCACACTATAAAAAAACTTACAAACTAAAACGAAAATCTCTAGATTTTCTAAATTGCACAACGCCCTCTTGGCACACCAAAAGAAATTACAAACTAAAGAGAAAATCTTTGCAGATTTTCTAATAGTGAAACCCAGCCATCTGGCACACTATAAAAGAACTTACAAACTAAAAAGAAAATCTCTAGATTTTCTAAATTGCACAACGCCCACTTGGCACACCAAAAAAACCCTACTTCTATTCCTATCCTAAGTTGCCCACCGTCCGCCCGGTACCCCTACCAACTAAAAGAATATTTAAAAAATTAAAGAGAAAATCTCTGTAGATTTTCTAAATTGCACAACGCCCTCTTGGCACACCAAAAGAAATTACAAACTAAAGAGAAAATCTTTGCAGATTTTCTAATGGTGAAAGCCACCCATCTGGCACACTATAAAAAAACTTACATACTAAAAAGAAAATTTCTAGATTTTCTAAATTGCACAACGCCCACTTGGCACACCGAAAAATACCCTATTTCTATTCCTATCCTAAGTTGCCCACCGTCCGCCCGGTACCCCTACCAACTAAAAGAATATTTAAAAAATTAAAGAGAAAATCTCTGTAGATTTTCTAAATTGCACAACGCCCACTTGGCACACCAAAAGAAATTATAAACTAAAGAGAAAATCTTTGCAGATTTTCTAATAATGAAAGCCACCCATCTGGCACACTATAAAAAAACTTACAAACTAAAAAGAAAATCTCTAGATTTTCTAAATTGCACAACGCCCACTTGGCACACCAAAAAATACCCTACTTCTATTCCTATCCTAAGTTACCCACCGTCCGCTCGGTACCCCTACCAACTAAAAAAATATTTAAAAAATTAAAGAGAAAATCTCTCTAGATTTTCTAAATTGCACAACGCCCACTTGGCACACCAAAAGAAATTATAAACTAAAGAGAAAATCTTTGCAGATTTTCTAATAGTGAAAGCCACCCATCTGGCACACTATAAAAGAACTTACAAACTAAAAAGAAAATCTCTAGATTTTCTAAATTGCACAACGCCCACTTGGCACACCAAAAGAAATTACAAACTAAAGAGAAAATCTTTGCAGATTTTCTATTAGTGAAACCCACCCATCTGGCACACTAAAAAAGAACTTACAAACTAAAAAGAAAATCTCTAGATTTTCTAAATTGCACAACGCCCACTTGGCACACCGAAAAATACCCTACTTCTATTCCTATCCTAAGTTGCCCACCGTCCGCCCGGTACCCCTACCAACTAAAAGAATATTTAAAATTAAAGAAAAAATCTCTGTAGATTTTCTAAATTGCACAACGCCCTCTTGGCACACCAAAAAAACTTACAAACTAAAGAGAAAATCTTTGCAGATTTTCTAATAGTGAAAGCCACCCATCTGGCACACTATAAAAAAACTTACATACTAAAAAGAAAATCTCTAGATTTTCTAAATTGCACAACGCCCACTTGGCACACCAAAAGAAATTACAAACTAAAGAGAAAATCTTTGCAGATTTTCTAATAGTGAAAGCCACCCATCTGGCACACTATAAAAAAACTTACATACTAAAAAGAAAATCTCTAGATTTTCTAAATTGCACAATGCCCACTTGGCACACCGAAAAATACCCTACTTCTATTCCTATCCTAAGTTGCCCACCGTCCGCCCGGTACCCCTACCAACTAAAAAAATATTTAAAAAATTAAAGAGAAAATCTCTCTAGATTTTCTAAATTGCACAACGCCCACTTGGCACACCAAAAGAAATTATAAACTAAAGAGAAAATCTTTGCAGATTTTCTAATAGTGAAAGCCACCCATCTGGCACACTATAAAAGAACTTACAAACTAAAAAGAAAATCTCTAGATTTTCTAAATTGCACAACGCCCACTTGGCACACCAAAAGAAATTACAAACTAAAGAGAAAATCTTTGCAGATTTTCTATTAGTGAAACCCACCTATCTGGCACACTAAAAAAGAACTTACAAACTAAAAAGAAAATCTCTAGATTTTCTAAATTGCACAACGCCCACTTGGCACACCGAAAAATACCCTACTTCTATTCCTATCCTAAGTTGCCCACCGTCCGCTCGGTACCCCTACCAACTAAAAGAATATTTAAAATATTAAAGAGAAAATCTCTGTAGATTTTCTAAATTGCACAACGCCCACTTGGCACACCAAAAGAAATTATAAACTAAAGAGAAAATCTTTGCAGATTTTCTAATAATGAAAGCCACCCATCTGGCACACTATAAAAAAACTTACAAACTAAAACGAAAATCTCTAGATTTTCTAAATTGCACAACGCCCTCTTGGCACACCAAAAGAAATTACAAACTAAAGAGAAAATCTTTGCAGATTTTCTAATAGTGAAACCCAGCCATCTGGCACACTATAAAAGAACTTACAAACTAAAAAGAAAATCTCTAGATTTTCTAAATTGCACAACGCCCACTTGGCACACCAAAAAATACCCTACTTCTATTCCTATCCTAAGTTGCCCACCGTCCGCCCGGTACCCCTACCAACTAAAAGAATATTTAAAAAATTAAAGAGAAAATCTCTCTAGAGTTTCTAAATTGCACAACGCCCTCTTGGCACACCAAAAGAAATTACAAACTAAAGAGAAAATCTTTGCAGATTTTCTAATAGTGAAAGCCACCCATCTGGCACACTATAAAAAAACTTACATACTAAAAAGAAAATTTCTAGATTTTCTAAATTGCACAACGCCCACTTGGCACACCGAAAAATACCCTACTTCTATTCCTATCCTAAGTTGCCCACCGTCCGCCCGGTACCCCTACCAACTAAAAGAATATTTAAAATTAAAGAAAAAATCTCTGTAGATTTTCTAAATTGCACAACGCCCTCTTGGCACACCAAAAAAACTTACAAACTAAAGAGAAAATCTTTGCAGATTTTCTAATAGTGAAAGCCACCCATCTGGCACACTATAAAAAAACTTACATACTAAAAAGAAAATCTCTAGATTTTCTAAATTGCACAACGCCCACTTGGCACACCAAAAGAAATTACAAACTAAAGAGAAAATCTTTGCAGATTTTCTAATAGTGAAAGCCACCCATCTGGCACACTATAAAAAAACTTACATACTAAAAAGAAAATCTCTAGATTTTCTAAATTGCACAATGCCCACTTGGCACACCGAAAAATACCCTACTTCTATTCCTATCCTAAGTTGCCCACCGTCCGCCCGGTACCCCTACCAACTAAAAAAATATTTAAAAATTAAAGAGAAAATCTCTCTAGATTTTCTAAATTGCACAACGCCCACTTGGCACACCAAAAGAAATTATAAACTAAAGAGAAAATCTTTGCAGATTTTCTAATAGTGAAAGCCACCCATCTGGCACACTATAAAAGAACTTACAAACTAAAAAGAAAATCTCTAGATTTTCTAAATTGCACAACGCCCACTTGGCACACCAAAAGAAATTACAAACTAAAGAGAAAATCTTTGCAGATTTTCTATTAGTGAAACCCACCTATCTGGCACACTAAAAAAGAACTTACAAACTAAAAAGAAAATCTCTAGATTTTCTAAATTGCACAACGCCCACTTGGCACACCGAAAAATACCCTACTTCTATTCCTATCCTAAGTTGCCCACCGTCCGCCCGGTACCCCTACCAACTAAAAGAATATTTAAAATTAAAGAAAAAATCTCTGTAGATTTTCTAAATTGCACAACGCCTACTTGGCACACCAAAAGAAATTATAAACTAAAGAGAAAATCTTTGCAGATTTTCTAATAGTGAAAGCCACCCATCTGGCACACTATAAAAGAACTTACAAACTAAAAAGAAAATCTCTAGATTTTCTAAATTGCACAACGCCCACTTGGCACACCAAAAGAAATTACAAACTAAAGAGAAAATCTTTGCAGATTTTCTATTAGTGAAACCCACCCATCTGGCACACTAAAAAAGAACTTACAAACTAAAAAGAAAATCTCTAGATTTTCTAAATTGCACAACGCCCACTTGGCACACCGAAAAATACCCTACTTCTATTCCTATCCTAAGTTGCCCACCGTCCGCCCGGTACCCCTACCAACTAAAAGAATATTTAAAATTAAAGAAAAAATCTCTGTAGATTTTCTAAATTGCACAACGCCCTCTTGGCACACCAAAAAAACTTACAAACTAAAGAGAAAATCTTTGCAGATTTTCTAATAGTGAAAGCCACCCATCTGGCACACTATAAAAAAACTTACATACTAAAAAGAAAATCTCTAGATTTTCTAAATTGCACAACGCCCACTTGGCACACCAAAAGAAATTACAAACTAAAGAGAAAATCTTTGCAGATTTTCTAATAGTGAAAGCCACCCATCTGGCACACTATAAAAAAACTTACATACTAAAAAGAAAATCTCTAGATTTTCTAAATTGCACAATGCCCACTTGGCACACCGAAAAATACCCTACTTCTATTCCTATCCTAAGTTGCCCACCGTCCGCCCGGTACCCCTACCAACTAAAAAAATATTTAAAAAATTAAAGAGAAAATCTCTCTAGATTTTCTAAATTGCACAACGCCCACTTGGCACACCAAAAGAAATTATAAACTAAAGAGAAAATCTTTGCAGATTTTCTAATAGTGAAAGCCACCCATCTGGCACACTATAAAAGAACTTACAAACTAAAAAGAAAATCTCTAGATTTTCTAAATTGCACAACGCCCACTTGGCACACCAAAAGAAATTACAAACTAAAGAGAAAATCTTTGCAGATTTTCTATTAGTGAAACCCACCTATCTGGCACACTAAAAAAGAACTTACAAACTAAAAAGAAAATCTCTAGATTTTCTAAATTGCACAACGCCCACTTGGCACACCGAAAAATACCCTACTTCTATTCCTATCCTAAGTTGCCCACCGTCCGCCCGGTACCCCTACCAACTAAAAGAATATTTAAAATTAAAGAAAAAATCTCTGTAGATTTTCTAAATTGCACAACGCCCTCTTGGCACACCAAAAAAACTTACAAACTAAAGAGAAAATCTTTGCAGATTTTCTAATAGTGAAAGCCACCCATATGGCACACTAAAAAAGAACTTACAAACTAAAGAGAAAATCTTTGCAGATTTTCTAATAGTGAAAGCCACCCATCTGGCACACTATAAAAAAACTTACATACTAAAAAGAAAATCTCTAGATTTTCTAAATTGCACAACGCCCACTTGGCACACCGAAAAAACTTACAAACTAAAGAGAAAATCTTTGCAGATTTTCTAATAGCGAAAGCCACCCATCTGGCACACTATAAAAAAACTTACATACTAAAAAGAAAATCTCTAGATTTTCTAAATTGCACAACGCCCACTTGGCACACCAAAAGAAATTACAAACTAAAGAGAAAATCTTTGCAGATTTTCTAATAGTGAAAGCCACCCATCTGGCACACTATAAAAAAACTTACATACTAAAAAGAAAATCTCTGAATTTTCTAAATTGCACAATGCCCACTTGGCACACCGAAAAATACCCTACTTCTATTCCTATCCTAAGTTGCCCACCGTCCGCCCGGTACCCCTACCAACTAAAAGAATATTTAAAAATTAAAGAGAAAATGTCTGTAGATTTTCTAAATTGCACAACGCCCTCTTGGCACACCAAAAAAACTTACAAACTAAAGAGAAAATCTTTGCAGATTTTCTAATAGCGAAAGCCTACCATCCGGCACACTAAAAAACAACTTACAAACTAAAAAGAAAATCTCTAGATTTTCTAAATTGCCTAACGCCCTCTTGGCACACCAAAAGAAATTACAAACTAAAGAGAAAATCTTTGCAGATTTTCTAATAGTGAAAGCCACCCATCTGGCACACTAAAAAAGAACTTACAAACTAAAAAGAAAATCTCTAGATTTTCTAAATTGCACAACGCCCACTTGGCACACCAAAAAATACCCTACTTCTATTCTTATCCTAAGTTGCCCACCGTCCGCAAGGTACCCCTACCAACTAGAAGAATATTTAAAAATTAAAGAGAAAATCTCTGTAGATTTTCTAAATTGCACAACGCCCTCTTGGCACACCAGAAAAACTTACAAACTAAAGAGAAAATCTTTGCAGATTTTCTAATAGCGAAAGCCTACCATCCGGCACACTAAAAAACAACTTACAAACTAAAAAGAAAATCTCTAGATTTTCTAAATTGCACAACGCCCACTTGGCACACCAAAAGAAATTACAAACTAAAGAGAAAATCTTTGCAGATTTTCTAATAGTGAAAGCCACCCATCTGGCACACTAAAAAAGAACTTACAAACTAAAAAGAAAATCTCTAGATTTTCTAAATTGCACAACGCCCACTTGGCACACCAAAAAATACCCTACTTCTATTCCTATCCTAAGTTGCCCACCGTCCGCACGGTACCCCTACCAACTAAAAGAATATTTAAAAATTAAAGAGAAAATCTCTGTAGATTTTCTAAATTGCACAACGCCCTCTTGGCACACCAAAAAAACTTACAAACTAAAGAGAAAATCTTTGCAGATTTTCTAATAGCGAAAGCCTACCATCCGGCACACTAAAAAACAACTTACAAACTAAAAAGAAAATCTCTAAATTTTCTAAATTGCACAACGCCCACTTGGCACACCAAAAAATACCCTACTTCTATTCCTATCCTAAGTTGCCCACCGTCCGCCCGGTACCCCTACCAACTAAAAGAATATTTAAAAATTAAAGAGAAAATCTCTGTAGATTTTCTAAATTGCACAACGCCCTCTTGGCACACCAAAAAAACTTACAAACTAAAGAGAAAATCTTTGCAGATTTTCTAATAGTGGAAGCCACCCATCTGGCACACTAAAAAACAACTTACAAACTAAAAAGAAAATCTCTAGATTTTCTAAATTGCACAACGCCCACTTGGCACACCAAAAAAATACCCTACTTCTATTCCTATCCTAAGTTGCCCACCGTCCGCCCGGTACCCCTACCAACTAGAAGAATATTTAAAAATTAAAGAGAAAATCTCTGTAGATTTTCTAAATTGCACAACGCCAGCTTGGCACACCAGAAAAACTTACAAACTAAAGAGGAAATCTTTGCAGATTTTCTAATAGCGAAAGCCTACCATCCGGCACACTAAAAAACAACTTACAAACTAAAAAGAAAATCTCTAGATTTTCTAAATTGCACAACGCCCTCTTGGCACACCAAAAGAAATTACAAACTAAAGAGAAAATCTTTGCAGATTTTCTAATAGTGAAAGCCACCCATCTGGCACACTAAAAAAGAACTTACAAACTAAAAAGAAAATCTCTAGATTTTCTAAATTGCACAACGCCCTCTTGGCACACCAAAAGAAATTACAAACTAAAGAGAAAATCTTTGCAGATTTTCTAATAGTGAAAGCCACCCATCTGGCACACTAAAAAACAACTTACAAACTAAAAAGAAAATCTCTAGATTTTCTAAATTGCACAACGCCCTCTTGGCACACCAAAAGAAATTACAAACTAAAGAGAAAATCTTTGCAGATTTTCTAATAGTGAAAGCCACCCATCTGGCACACTAAAAAAGAACTTACAAACTAAAAAGAAAATCTCTAGATTTTCTAAATTGCACAACGCCCACTTGGCACACCAAAAAATACCCTACTTCTATTCTTATCCTAAGTTGCCCACCGTCCGCAAGGTACCCCTACCAACTAGAAGAATATTTAAAAATTAAAGAGAAAATCTCTGTAGATTTTCTAAATTGCACAACGCCCTCTTGGCACACCAGAAAAACTTACAAACTAAAGAGAAAATCTTTGCAGATTTTCTAATAGCGAAAGCCTACCATCCGGCACACTAAAAAACAACTTACAAACTAAAAAGAAAATCTCTAGATTTTCTAAATTGCACAACGCCCACTTGGCACACCAAAAGAAATTACAAACTAAAGAGAAAATCTTTGCAGATTTTCTAATAGTGAAAGCCACCCATCTGGCACACTAAAAAAGAACTTACAAACTAAAAGAAAATCTCTAGATTTTCTAAATTGCCTAACGCCCACTTGGCACACCAAAAAATACCCTACTTCTATTCCTATCCTAAGTTGCCCACCGTCCGCACGGTACCCCTACCAACTAAAAGAATATTTAAAAATTAAAGAGAAAATCTCTGTAGATTTTCTAAATTGCACAACGCCCTCTTGGCACACCAAAAAAACTTACAAACTAAAGAGAAAATCTTTGCAGATTTTCTAATAGCGAAAGCCTACCATCCGGCACACTAAAAAACAACTTACAAACTAAAAAGAAAATCTCTAAATTTTCTAAATTGCACAACGCCCACTTGGCACACCAAAAAATACCCTACTTCTATTCCTATCCTAAGTTGCCCACCGTCCGCCCGGTACCCCTACCAACTAAAAGAATATTTAAAAATTAAAGAGAAAATCTCTGTAGATTTTCTAAATTGCACAACGCCCTCTTGGCACACCAAAAAAACTTACAAACTAAAGAGAAAATCTTTGCAGATTTTCTAATAGTGAAAGCCACCCATCTGGCACACTATAAAAAAACTTACATACTAAAAAGAAAATCTCTAGATTTTCTTAATTGCACAACGCCCACTTGGCACACCGAAAAAACTTATAAACTAAAGAGAAAATCTTTGCAGATTTTCTAATAGTGAAAGCCACCCATCTGGCACACTATAAAAGAACTTACAAACTAAAAAGAAAATCTCTAAATTTTCTAAATTGCACAACGCCCACTTGGCACACCAAAAAATACCCTACTTCTATTCCTATCCTAAGTTGCCCACCGTCCGCCCGGTACCCCTACCAACTAAAAGAATATTTAAAAATTAAAGAGAAAATCTCTGTAGATTTTCTAAATTGCACAACGCCCTCTTGGCACACCAAAAAAACTTACAAACTAAAGAGAAAATCTTTGCAGATTTTCTAATAGCGAAAGCCTACCATCCGGCACACTAAAAAACAACTTACAAACTAAAAAGAAAATCTCTAGATTTTCTAAATTGCACAACGCCCTCTTGGCACACCAAAAGAAATTACAAACTAAAGAGAAAATCTTTGCAGATTTTCTAATAGTGGAAGCCACCCATCTGGCACACTAAAAAACAACTTACAAACTAAAAAGAAAATCTCTAGATTTTCTAAATTGCACAACGCCCACTTGGCACACCAAAAAAATACCCTACTTCTATTCCTATCCTAAGTTGCCCACCGTCCGCCCGGTACCCCTACCAACTAGAAGAATATTTAAAAATTAAAGAGAAAATCTCTGTAGATTTTCTAAATTGCACAACGCCAGCTTGGCACACCAGAAAAACTTACAAACTAAAGAGGAAATCTTTGCAGATTTTCTAATAGCGAAAGCCTACCATCCGGCACACTAAAAAACAACTTACAAACTAAAAAGAAAATCTCTAGATTTTCTAAATTGCACAACGCCCTCTTGGCACACCAAAAGAAATTACAAACTAAAGAGAAAATCTTTGCAGATTTTCTAATAGTGAAAGCCACCCATCTGGCACACTAAAAAAGAACTTACAAACTAAAAAGAAAATCTCTAGATTTTCTAAATTGCACAACGCCCTCTTGGCACACCAAAAGAAATTACAAACTAAAGAGAAAATCTTTGCAGATTTTCTAATAGTGAAAGCCACCCATCTGGCACACTAAAAAACAACTTACAAACTAAAAAGAAAATTTCTAGATTTTCTAAATTGCACAACGCCCACTTGGCACACCAAAAAATACCCTACTTCTATTCCTATCCTAAGTTGCCCACCGTCCGCCCGGTACCCCTACCAACTAAAAGAATATTTAAAAATTAAAGAGAAAATCTCTGTAGATTTTCTAAATTGCACAACGCCCTCTTGGCACACCAAAAAAACTTACAAACTAAAGAGAAAATCTTTGCAGATTTTCTAATAGCGAAAGCCTACCATCCGGCACACTAAAAAACAACTTACAAACTAAAAAGAAAATCTCTAGATTTTCTAAATTGCACAACGCCCTCTTGGCACACCAAAAGAAATTACAAACTAAAGAGAAAATCTTTGCAGATTTTCTAATAGTGGAAGCCACCCATCTGGCACACTAAAAAACAACTTACAAACTAAAAAGAAAATCTCTAGATTTTCTAAATTGCACAACGCCCACTTGGCACACCAAAAAAATACCCTACTTCTATTCCTATCCTAAGTTGCCCACCGTCCGCCCGGTACCCCTACCAACTAGAAGAATATTTAAAAATTAAAGAGAAAATCTCTGTAGATTTTCTAAATTGCACAACGCCCTCTTGGCACACCAGAAAAACTTACAAACTAAAGAGAAAATCTTTGCAGATTTTCTAATAGCGAAAGCCTACCATCCGGCACACTAAAAAACAACTTACAAACTAAAAAGAAAATCTCTAGATTTTCTAAATTGCACAACGCCCACTTGGCACACCAAAAGAAATTACAAACTAAAGAGAAAATCTTTGCAGATTTTCTAATAGTGAATGCCACCCATCTGGCACACTAAAAAAGAACTTACAAACTAAAAAGAAAATCTCTAGATTTTCTAAATTGCACAACGCCCACTTGGCACACCAAAAAATACCCTACTTCTATTCCTATCCTAAGTTGCCCACCGTCCGCCCGGTACCCCTACCAACTAGAAGAATATTTAAAAATTAAAGAGAAAATCTCTGTAGATTTTCTAAATTGCACAACGCCCTCTTGGCACACCAAAAAAACTTACAAACTAAAGAGAAAATCTTTGCAGATTTTCTAATAGCGAAAGCCTACCATCCGGCACACTAAAAAACAACTTACAAACTAAAAAGAAAATCTCTAGATTTTCTAAATTGCACAACGCCCTCTTGGCACACCAAAAGAAATTACAAACTAAAGAGAAAATCTTTGCAGATTTTCTAATAGTGAAAGCCACCCATCTGGCACACTATAAAAAAACTTACATACTAAAAAGAAAATCTCTAGATTTTCTAAATTGCACAACGCCCACTTGGCACACCGAAAAATACCCTACTTCTATTCCTATCCTAAGTTGCCCACCGTCCGCCCGGTACCCCTACCAACTAAAAGAATATTTAAAAAATTAAAGAGAAAATCTCTGTAGATTTTCTAAATTGCAAAACGCCCACATGGCACACCAAAAGAAATTATAAACTAAAGAGAAAATCTTTGCAGATTTTCTAATAATGAAAGCCACCCATCTGGCACACTATAAAAAAACTTACAAACTAAAAAGAAAATCTCTAGATTTTCTAAATTGCACAACGCCCACTTGGCACACCAAAAAATACCCTACTTCTATTCCTATCCTAAGTTACCCACCGTCCGCTCGGTACCCCTACCAACTAAAAGAATATTTAAAATATTAAAGAGAAAATCTCTGTAGATTTTCTAAATTGCACAACGCCCACTTGGCACACCAAAAGAAATTATAAACTAAAGAGAAAATCTTTGCAGATTTTCTAATAATCAAAGCCACCCATCTGGCACACTATAAAAAAACTTACAAACTAAAACGAAAATCTCTAGATTTTCTAAATTGCACAACGCCCTCTTGGCACACCAAAAGAAATTACAAACTAAAGAGAAAATCTTTGCAGATTTTCTAATAGTGAAACCCAGCCATCTGGCACACTATAAAAGAACTTACAAACTAAAAAGAAAATCTCTAGATTTTCTAAATTGCACAACGCCCACTTGGCACACCAAAAAAACCCTACTTCTATTCCTATCCTAAGTTGCCCACCGTCCGCCCGGTACCCCTACCAACTAAAAGAATATTTAAAAAATTAAAGAGAAAATCTCTCTAGAGTTTCTAAATTGCACAACGCCCTCTTGGCACACCAAAAGAAATTACAAACTAAAGAGAAAATCTTTGCAGATTTTCTAATAGTGAAAGCCACCCATCTGGCACACTATAAAAAAACTTACATACTAAAAAGAAAATTTCTAGATTTTCTAAATTGCACAACGCCCACTTGGCACACCGAAAAATACCCTACTTCTATTCCTATCCTAAGTTGCCCACCGTCCGCCCGGTACCCCTACCAACTAAAAGAATATTTAAAAAATTAAAGAGAAAATCTCTGTAGATTTTCTAAATTGCACAACGCCCACTTGGCACACCAAAAGAAATTATAAACTAAAGAGAAAATCTTTGCAGATTTTCTAATAATGAAAGCCACCCATCTGGCACACTATAAAAAAACTTACAAACTAAAAAGAAAATCTCTAGATTTTCTAAATTGCACAACGCCCACTTGGCACACCAAAAAATACCCTACTTCTATTCCTATCCTAAGTTACCCACCGTCCGCTCGGTACCCCTACCAACTAAAAAAATATTTAAAAAATTAAAGAGAAAATCTCTCTAGATTTTCTAAATTGCACAACGCCCACTTGGCACACCAAAAGAAATTATAAACTAAAGAGAAAATCTTTGCAGATTTTCTAATAGTGAAAGCCACCCATCTGGCACACTATAAAAGAACTTACAAAGTAAAAAGAAAATCTCTAGATTTTCTAAATTGCACAACGCCCACTTGGCACACCAAAAGAAATTACAAACTAAAGAGAAAATCTTTGCAGATTTTCTATTAGTGAAACCCACCCATCTGGCACACTAAAAAAGAACTTACAAACTAAAAAGAAAATCTCTAGATTTTCTAAATTGCACAACGCCCACTTGGCACACCGAAAAATACCCTACTTCTATTCCTATCCTAAGTTGCCCACCGTCCGCCCGGTACCCCTACCAACTAAAAGAATATTTAAAATTAAAGAAAAAATCTCTGTAGATTTTCTAAATTGCACAACGCCCTCTTGGCACACCAAAAAAACTTACAAACTAAAGAGAAAATCTTTGCAGATTTTCTAATAGTGAAAGCCACCCATATGGCACACTAAAAAAGAACTTACAAACTAAAGAGAAAATCTTTGCAGATTTTCTAATAGTGAAAGCCACCCATCTGGCACACTATAAAAAAACTTACATACTAAAAAGAAAATCTCTAGATTTTCTAAATTGCACAACGCCCACTTGGCACACCAAAAGAAATTACAAACTAAAGAGAAAATCTTTGCAGATTTTCTAATAGTGAAAGCCACCCATCTGGCACACTATAAAAAAACTTACATACTAAAAAGAAAATCTCTAGATTTTCTAAATTGCACAATGCCCACTTGGCACACCGAAAAATACCCTACTTCTATTCCTATCCTAAGTTGCCCACCGTCCGCCCGGTACCCCTACCAACTAAAAAAATATTTAAAAAATTAAAGAGAAAATCTCTCTAGATTTTCTAAATTGCACAACGCCCACTTGGCACACCAAAAGAAATTATAAACTAAAGAGAAAATCTTTGCAGATTTTCTAATAGTGAAAGCCACCCATCTGGCACACTATAAAAGAACTTACAAACTAAAAAGAAAATCTCTAGATTTTCTAAATTGCACAACGCCTACTTGGCACACCAAAAGAAATTACAAACTAAACAGAAAATCTTTGCAGATTTTCTAATAGTGAAAGCCACCCATATGGCACACTAAAAAAGAACTTACAAACTAAAGAGAAAATCTTTGCAGATTTTCTAATAGTGAAAGCCACCCATCTGGCACACTATAAAAAAACTTACATACTAAAAAGAAAATCTCTAGATTTTCTAAATTGCACAACGCCCACTTGGCACACCGAAAAAACTTACAAACTAAAGAGAAAATCTTTGCAGATTTTCTAATAGCGAAAGCCACCCATCTGGCACACTATAAAAAAACTTACATACTAAAAAGAAAATCTCTAGATTTTCTAAATTGCACAACGCCCACTTGGCACACCAAAAGAAATTACAAACTAAAGAGAAAATCTTTGCAGATTTTCTAATAGTGAAAGCCACCCATCTGGCACACTATAAAAAAACTTACATACTAAAAAGAAAATCTCTAGATTTTCTAAATTGCACAATGCCCACTTGGCACACCGAAAAATACCCTACTTCTATTCCTATCCTAAGTTGCCCACCGTCCGCCCGGTACCCCTACCAACTAAAAGAATATTTAAAAATTAAAGAGAAAATCTCTGTAGATTTTCTAAATTGCACAACGCCCTCTTGGCACACCAAAAAAACTTACAAACTAAAGAGAAAATCTTTGCAGATTTTCTAATAGCGAAAGCCTACCATCCGGCACACTAAAAAACAACTTACAAACTAAAAAGAAAATCTCTAGATTTTCTAAATTGCACAACGCCCTCTTGGCACACCAAAAGAAATTACAAACTAAAGAGAAAATCTTTGCAGATTTTCTAATAGTGAAAGCCACCCATCTGGCACACTAAAAAAGAACTTACAAACTAAAAAGAAAATCTCTAGATTTTCTAAATTGCACAACGCCCACTTGGCACACCAAAAAATACCCTACTTCTATTCCTATCCTAAGTTGCCCACCGTCCGCCCGGTACCCCTACCAACTAGAAGAATATTTAAAAATTAAAGAGAAAATCTCTGTAGATTTTCTAAATTGCACAACGCCCTCTTGGCACACCAGAAAAACTTACAAACTAAAGAGAAAATCTTTGCAGATTTTCTAATAGCGAAAGCCTACCATCCGGCACACTAAAAAACAACTTACAAACTAAAAAGAAAATCTCTAGATTTTCTAAATTGCACAACGCCCACTTGGCACACCAAAAGAAATTACAAACTAAAGAGAAAATCTTTGCAGATTTTCTAATAGTGAAAGCCACCCATCTGGCACACTAAAAAAGAACTTACAAACTAAAAAGAAAATCTCTAGATTTTCTAAATTGCACAACGCCCACTTGGCACACCAAAAAATACCCTACTTCTATTCCTATCCTAAGTTGCCCACCGTCCGCCCGGTACCCCTACCAACTAAAAGAATATTTAAAAATTAAAGAGAAAATCTCTGTAGATTTTCTAAATTGCACAACGCCCTCTTGGCACACCAAAAAAACTTACAAACTAAAGAGAAAATCTTTGCAGATTTTCTAATAGCGAAAGCCTACCATCCGGCACACTAAAAAACAACTTACAAACTAAAAAGAAAATCTCTAGATTTTCTAAATTGCACAACGCCCTCTTGGCACACCAAAAGAAATTACAAACTAAAGAGAAAATCTTTGCAGATTTTCTAATAGTGGAAGCCACCCATCTGGCACACTAAAAAACAACTTACAAACTAAAAAGAAAATCTAGAGATTTTCTAAATTGCCTAACGCCCACTTGGCACACCAAAAAAATACCCTACTTCTATTCCTATCCTAAGTTGCCCACCGTCCGCCCGGTACCCCTACCAACTAGAAGAATATTTAAAAATTAAAGAGAAAATCTCTGTAGATTTTCTAAATTGCACAACGCCAGCTTGGCACACCAGAAAAACTTACAAACTAAAGAGGAAATCTTTGCAGATTTTCTAATAGCGAAAGCCTACCATCCGGCACACTAAAAAACAACTTACAAACTAAAAAGAAAATCTCTAGATTTTCTAAATTGCACAACGCCCTCTTGGCACACCAAAAGAAATTACAAACTAAAGAGAAAATCTTTGCAGATTTTCTAATAGTGAAAGCCACCCATCTGGCACACTAAAAAAGAACTTACAAACTAAAAAGAAAATCTCTAGATTTTCTAAATTGCATAACGCCCTCTTGGCACACCAAAAGAAATTACAAACTAAAGAGAAAATCTTTGCAGATTTTCTAATAGTGAAAGCCACCCATCTGGCACACTAAAAAACAACTTACAAACTAAAAAGAAAATCTCTAGATTTTCTAAATTGCACAACGCCCACTTGGCACACCAAAAAATACCCTACTTCTATTCCTATCCTAAGTTGCCCACCGTCCGCCCGGTACCCCTACCAACTAAAAGAATATTTAAAAATTAAAGAGAAAATCTCTGTAGATTTTCTAAATTGCACAACGCCGTCTTGGCACACCAAAAAAACTTACAAACTAAAGAGAAAATCTTTGCAGATTTTCTAATAGCGAAAGCCTACCATCCGGCACACTAAAAAACAACTTACAAACTAAAAAGAAAATCTCTAGATTTTCTAAATTGCACAACGCCCTCTTGGCACACCAAAAGAAATTACAAACTAAAGAGAAAATCTTTGCAGATTTTCTAATAGTGAAAGCCACCCATCTGGCACACTAAAAAAGAACTTACAAACTAAAAGAAAATCTCTAGATTTTCTAAATTGCCTAACGCCCACTTGGCACACCAAAAAATACCCTACTTCTATTCCTATCCTAAGTTGCCCACCGTCCGCCCGGTACCCCTACCAACTAGAAGAATATTTAAAAATTAAAGAGAAAATCTCTGTAGATTTTCTAAATTGCACAACGCCCTCTTGGCACACCAGAAAAACTTACAAACTAAAGAGAAAATCTTTGCAGATTTTCTAATAGCGAAAGCCTACCATCCGGCACACTAAAAAACAACTTACAAACTAAAAAGAAAATCTCTAGATTTTCTAAATTGCCTAACGCCCACTTGGCACACCAAAAGAAATTACAAACTAAAGAGAAAATCTTTGCAGATTTTCTAATAGTGAAAGCCACCCATCTGGCACACTAAAAAAGAACTTACAAACTAAAAAGAAAATCTCTAGATTTTCTAAATTGCACCTAACGCCCACTTGGCACACCAAAAAATACCCTACTTCTATTCCTATCCTAAGTTGCCCACCGTCCGCCCGGTACCCCTACCAACTAAAAGAATATTTAAAAATTAAAGAGAAAATCTCTGTAGATTTTCTAAATTGCACAACGCCCTCTTGGCACACCAAAAAACTTACAAACTAAAGAGAAAATCTTTGCAGATTTTCTAATAGCGAAAGCCTACCATCCGGCACACTAAAAAACAACTTACAAACTAAAAAGAAAATCTCTAGATTTTCTAAATTGCACAACGCCCTCTTGGCACACCAAAAGAAATTACAAACTAAAGAGAAAATCTTTGCAGATTTTCTAATAGTGAAAGCCACCCATCTGGCACACTAAAAAACAACTTACAAACTAAAAAGAAAATCTCTAGATTTTCTAAATTGCACAACGCCCACTTGGCACACCAAAAAAATACCCTACTTCTATTCCTATCCTAAGTTGCCCACCGTCCGCCCGGTACCCCTACCAACTAGAAGAATATTTAAAAATTAAAGAGAAAATCTCTGTAGATTTTCTAAATTGCACAACGCCAGCTTGGCACACCAGAAAAACTTACAAACTAAAGAGGAAATCTTTGCAGATTTTCTAATAGCGAAAGCCTACCATCCGGCACACTAAAAAACAACTTACAAACTAAAAAGAAAATCTCTAGATTTTCTAAATTGCACAACGCCCTCTTGGCACACCAAAAGAAATTACAAACTAAAGAGAAAATCTTTGCAGATTTTCTAATAGTGAAAGCCACCCATCTGGCACACTATAAAAAAACTTACATACTAAAAAGAAAATCTCTAGATTTTCTAAATTGCACAACGCCCACTTGGCACACCAAAAGAAATTACAAACTAAAGAGAAAATCTTTGCAGATTTTCTAATAGTGAAAGCCACCCATCTGGCACACTATAAAAAAACTTACATACTAAAAAGAAAATCTCTAGATTTTCTAAATTGCACAATGCCCACTTGGCACACCGAAAAATACCCTACTTCTATTCCTATCCTAAGTTGCCCACCGTCCGCCCGGTACCCCTACCAACTAAAAAAATATTTAAAAAATTAAAGAGAAAATCTCTCTAGATTTTCTAAATTGCACAACGCCCACTTGGCACACCAAAAAATACCCTACTTCTATTCCTATCCTAAGTTGCCCACCGTCCGCCCGGTACCCCTACCAACTAAAAGAATATTTAAAAATTAAAGAGAAAATCTCTGTAGATTTTCTAAATTGCACAACGCCCTCTTGGCACACCAAAAAAACTTACAAACTAAAGAGAAAATCTTTGCAGATTTTCTAATAGCGAAAGCCTACCATCCGGCACACTAAAAAACAACTTACAAACTAAAAAGAAAATCTCTAGATTTTCTAAATTGCACAACGCCCTCTTGGCACACCAAAAGAAATTACAAACTAAAGAGAAAATCTTTGCAGATTTTCTAATAGTGAAAGCCACCCATCTGGCACACTAAAAAAGAACTTACAAACTAAAAAGAAAATCTCTAGATTTTCTAAATTGCACAACGCCCACTTGGCACACCAAAAAATACCCTACTTCTATTCCTATCCTAAGTTGCCCACCGTCCGCCCGGTACCCCTACCAACTAGAAGAATATTTAAAAATTAAAGAGAAAATCTCTGTAGATTTTCTAAATTGCACAACGCCCTCTTGGCACACCAGAAAAACTTACAAACTAAAGAGAAAATCTTTGCAGATTTTCTAATAGCGAAAGCCTACCATCCGGCACACTAAAAAACAACTTACAAACTAAAAAGAAAATCTCTAGATTTTCTAAATTGCACAACGCCCACTTGGCACACCAAAAGAAATTACAAACTAAAGAGAAAATCTTTGCAGATTTTCTAATAGTGAAAGCCACCCATCTGGCACACTAAAAAAGAACTTACAAACTAAAATGAAAATCTCTAGATTTTCTAAATTGCACAACGCCCTCTTGGCACACCAAAAGAAATTACAAACTAAAGAGAAAATCTTTGCAGATTTTCTAATAGTGAAACCCACCCATCTGGCACACTAAAAAAGAACTTACAAACTAAAAAGAAAATCTCTAGATTTTCTAAATTGCACAACGCCCACTTGGCACACCAAAAAATACCCTACTTCTATTCCTATCCTAAGTTGCCCACCGTCCGCCCGGTACCCCTACCAACTAGAAGAATATTTAAAAATTAAAGAGAAAATCTCTGTAGATTTTCTAAATTGCACAACGCCAGCTTGGCACACCAGAAAAACTTACAAACTAAAGAGAAAATCTTTGCAGATTTTCTAATAGCGAAAGCCTACCATCCGGCACACTAAAAAACAACTTACAAACTAAAAAGAAAATCTCTAGATTTTCTAAATTGCACAACGCCCACTTGGCACACCAAAAGAAATTACAACCTAAACAGAAAATCTTTGCAGATTTTCTAATAGTGAAAGCCAACCATCTGGCACACTAAAAAAGAACTTACAAACTAAAAAGAAAATCTCTAGATTTTCTAAATTGCACAACGCCCACTTGGCACACCAAAAAATACCCTACTTCTATTCCTATCCTAAGTTGCCCACCGTCCGCCCGGTACCCCTACCAACTAAAAGAATATTTAAAAATTAAAGAGAAAATCTCTGTAGATTTTCTAAATTGCACAACGCCCTCTTGGCACACCAAAAAAACTTACAAACTAAAGAGAAAATCTTTGCAGATTTTCTAATAGCGAAAGCCTACCATCCGGCACACTAAAAAACAACTTACAAACTAAAAAGAAAATCTCTAGATTTTCTAAATTGCACAACGCCCTCTTGGCACACCAAAAGAAATTACAAACTAAAGAGAAAATCTTTGCAGATTTTCTAATAGTGAAAGCCACCCATCTGGCACACTAAAAAAGAACTTACAAACTAAAAAGAAAATCTCTAGATTTTCTAAATTGCACAACGCCCACTTGGCACACCAAAAAATACCCTACTTCTATTCCTATCCTAAGTTGCCCACCGTCCGCCCGGTACCCCTACCAACTAGAAGAATATTTAAAAATTAAAGAGAAAATCTCTGTAGATTTTCTAAATTGCACAACGCCCTCTTGGCACACCAGAAAAACTTACAAACTAAAGAGAAAATCTTTGCAGATTTTCTAATAGCGAAAGCCTACCATCCGGCACACTAAAAAACAACTTACAAACTAAAAAGAAAATCTCTAGATTTTCTAAATTGCACAACGCCCACTTGGCACACCAAAAGAAATTACAAACTAAAGAGAAAATCTTTGCAGATTTTCTAATAGTGAAAGCCACCCATCTGGCACACTAAAAAAGAACTTACAAACTAAAAAGAAAATCTCTAGATTTTCTAAATTGCACAACGCCCACTTGGCACACCAAAAAATACCCTACTTCTATTCCTATCCTAAGTTGCCCACCGTCCGCCCGGTACCCCTACCAACTAAAAGAATATTTAAAAATTAAAGAGAAAATCTCTGTAGATTTTCTAAATTGCACAACGCCCTCTTGGCACACCAAAAAAACTTACAAACTAAAGAGAAAATCTTTGCAGATTTTCTAATAGCGAAAGCCTACCATCCGGCACACTAAAAAACAACTTACAAACTAAAAAGAAAATCTCTAGATTTTCTAAATTGCCTAACGCCCTCTTGGCACACCAAAAGAAATTACAAACTAAAGAGAAAATCTTTGCAGATTTTCTAATAGTGGAAGCCACCCATCTGGCACACTAAAAAACAACTTACAAACTAAAAAGAAAATCTCTAGATTTTCTAAATTGCACAACGCCCACTTGGCACACCAAAAAAATACCCTACTTCTATTCCTATCCTAAGTTGCCCACCGTCCGCCCGGTACCCCTACCAACTAGAAGAATATTTAAAAATTAAAGAGAAAATCTCTGTAGATTTTCTAAATTGCACAACGCCAGCTTGGCACACCAGAAAAACTTACAAACTAAAGAGGAAATCTTTGCAGATTTTCTAATAGCGAAAGCCTACCATCCGGCACACTAAAAAACAACTTACAAACTAAAAAGAAAATCTCTAGATTTTCTAAATTGCACAACGCCCTCTTGGCACACCAAAAGAAATTACAAACTAAAGAGAAAATCTTTGCAGATTTTCTAATAGTGAAAGCCACCCATCTGGCACACTATAAAAAAACTTACATACTAAAAAGAAAATCTCTAGATTTTCTAAATTGCACAACGCCCACTTGGCACACCAAAAGAAATTACAAACTAAAGAGAAAATCTTTGCAGATTTTCTAATAGTGAAAGCCACCCATCTGGCACACTATAAAAAAACTTACATACTAAAAAGAAAATCTCTAGATTTTCTAAATTGCACAATGCCCACTTGGCACACCGAAAAATACCCTACTTCTATTCCTATCCTAAGTTGCCCACCGTCCGCCCGGTACCCCTACCAACTAAAAAAATATTTAAAAAATTAAAGAGAAAATCTCTCTAGATTTTCTAAATTGCACAACGCCCACTTGGCACACCAAAAGAAATTATAAACTAAAGAGAAAATCTTTGCAGATTTTCTAATAGTGAAAGCCACCCATCTGGCACACTATAAAAGAACTTACAAACTAAAAAGAAAATCTCTAGATTTTCTAAATTGCACAACGCCCACTTGGCACACCAAAAGAAATTACAAACTAAAGAGAAAATCTTTGCAGATTTTCTATTAGTGAAACCCACCTATCTGGCACACTAAAAAAGAACTTACAAACTAAAAAGAAAATCTCTAGATTTTCTAAATTGCACAACGCCCACTTGGCACACCGAAAAATACCCTACTTCTATTCCTATCCTAAGTTGCCCACCGTCCGCTCGGTACCCCTACCAACTAAAAGAATATTTAAAATATTAAAGAGAAAATCTCTGTAGATTTTCTAAATTGCACAACGCCCACTTGGCACACCAAAAGAAATTATAAACTAAAGAGAAAATCTTTGCAGATTTTCTGATAATGAAAGCCACCCATCTGGCACACTATAAAAAAACTTACAAACTAAAACGAAAATCTCTAGATTTTCTAAATTGCACAACGCCCTCTTGGCACACCAAAAGAAATTACAAACTAAAGAGAAAATCTTTGCAGATTTTCTAATAGTGAAACCCAGCCATCTGGCACACTATAAAAGAACTTACAAACTAAAAAGAAAATCTCTAGATTTTCTAAATTGCACAACGCCCACTTGGCACACCAAAAAAACCCTACTTCTATTCCTATCCTAAGTTGCCCACCGTCCGCCCGGTACCCCTACCAACTAAAAGAATATTTAAAAAATTAAAGAGAAAATCTCTCTAGAGTTTCTAAATTGCACAACGCCCTCTTGGCACACCAAAAGAAATTACAAACTAAAGAGAAAATCTTTGCAGATTTTCTAATAGTGAAAGCCACCCATCGGGCACACTATAAAAAAACTTACATACTAAAAAGAAAATTTCTAGATTTTCTAAATTGCACAACGCCCACTTGGCACACCGAAAAATACCCTATTTCTATTCCTATCCTAAGTTGCCCACCGTCCGCCCGGTACCCCTACCAACTAAAAGAATATTTAAAAAATTAAAGAGAAAATCTCTGTAGATTTTCTAAATTGCACAACGCCCACTTGGCACACCAAAAGAAATTATAAACTAAAGAGAAAATCTTTGCAGATTTTCTAATAATGAAAGCCACCCATCTGGCACACTATAAAAAAACTTACAAACTAAAAAGAAAATCTCTAGATTTTCTAAATTGCACAACGCCCACTTGGCACACCAAAAAATACCCTACTTCTATTCCTATCCTAAGTTACCCACCGTCCGCTCGGTACCCCTACCAACTAAAAAAATATTTAAAAATTAAAGAGAAAATCTCTCTAGATTTTCTAAATTGCACAACGCCCACTTGGCACACCAAAAGAAATTATAAACTAAAGAGAAAATCTTTGCAGATTTTCTAATAGTGAAAGCCACCCATCTGGCACACTATAAAAGAACTTACAAACTAAAAAGAAAATCTCTAGATTTTCTAAATTGCACAACGCCCACTTGGCACACCAAAAGAAATTACAAACTAAAGAGAAAATCTTTGCAGATTTTCTATTAGTGAAACCCACCCATCTGGCACACTAAAAAAGAACTTACAAACTAAAAGAAAATCTCTAGATTTTCTAAATTGCACAACGCCCACTTGGCACACCGAAAAATACCCTACTTCTATTCCTATCCTAAGTTGCCCACCGTCCGCCCGGTACCCCTACCAACTAAAAGAATATTTAAAATTAAAGAAAAAATCTCTGTAGATTTTCTAAATTGCACAACGCCCTCTTGGCACACCAAAAAAACTTACAAACTAAAGAGAAAATCTTTGCAGATTTTCTAATAGTGAAAGCCACCCATCTGGCACACTATAAAAAAACTTACATACTAAAAAGAAAATCTCTAGATTTTCTAAATTGCACAACGCCCACTTGGCACACCAAAAGAAATTACAAACTAAAGAGAAAATCTTTGCAGATTTTCTAATAGTGAAAGCCACCCATCTGGCACACTATAAAAAAACTTACATACTAAAAAGAAAATCTCTAGATTTTCTAAATTGCACAATGCCCACTTGGCACACCGAAAAATACCCTACTTCTATTCCTATCCTAAGTTGCCCACCGTCCGCCCGGTACCCCTACCAACTAAAAAAATATTTAAAAAATTAAAGAGAAAATCTCTCTAGATTTTCTAAATTGCACAACGCCCACTTGGCACACCAAAAGAAATTATAAACTAAAGAGAAAATCTTTGCAGATTTTCTAATAGTGAAAGCCACCCATCTGGCACACTATAAAAGAACTTACAAACTAAAAAGAAAATCTCTAGATTTTCTAAATTGCACAACGCCCACTTGGCACACCAAAAGAAATTACAAACTAAAGAGAAAATCTTTGCAGATTTTCTATTAGTGAAACCCACCTATCTGGCACACTAAAAAAGAACTTACAAACTAAAAAGAAAATCTCTAGATTTTCTAAATTGCACAACGCCATCTTGGCACACCGAAAAATACCCTACTTCTATTCCTATCCTAAGTTGCCCACCGTCCGCCCGGTACCCCTACCAACTAAAAGAATATTTAAAATTAAAGAAAAAATCTCTGTAGATTTTCTAAATTGCACAACGCCTACTTGGCACACCAAAAGAAATTATAAACTAAAGAGAAAATCTTTGCAGATTTTCTAATAGTGAAAGCCACCCATCTGGCACACTATAAAAGAACTTACAAACTAAAAAGAAAATCTCTAGATTTTCTAAATTGCACAACGCCCACTTGGCACACCAAAAGAAATTACAAACTAAAGAGAAAATCTTTGCAGATTTTCTATTAGTGAAACCCACCCATCTGGCACACTAAAAAAGAACTTACAAACTAAAAAGAAAATCTCTAGATTTTCTAAATTGCACAACGCCCACTTGGCACACCAAAAGAAATTACAAACTAAAGAGAAAATCTTTGCAGATTTTCTATTAGTGAAACCCACCCATCTGGCACACTAAAAAAGAACTTACAAACTAAAACGAAAATCTCTAGATTTTCTAAATTGCACAACGCCCTCTTGGCACACCAAAAGAAATTACAAACTAAAGAGAAAATCTTTGCAGATTTTCTAATAGTGAAACCCAGCCATCTGGCACACTATAAAAGAACTTACAAACTAAAAAGAAAATCTCTAGATTTTCTAAATTGCACAACGCCCACTTGGCACACCAAAAAACCCTACTTCTATTCCTATCCTAAGTTGCCCACCGTCCGCCCGGTACCCCTACCAACTAAAAGAATATTTAAAAAATTAAAGAGAAAATCTCTCTAGAGTTTCTAAATTGCACAACGCCCTCTTGGCACACCAAAAGAAATTACAAACTAAAGAGAAAATCTTTGCAGATTTTCTAATAGTGAAAGCCACCCATCTGGCACACTATAAAAAAACTTACATACTAAAAGAAAATTTCTAGATTTTCTAAATTGCACAACGCCCACTTGGCACACCGAAAAATACCCTATTTCTATTCCTATCCTAAGTTGCCCACCGTCCGCCCGGTACCCCTACCAACTAAAAGAATATTTAAAAAATTAAAGAGAAAATCTCTGTAGATTTTCTAAATTGCACAACGCCCACTTGGCACACCAAAAGAAATTATAAACTAAAGAGAAAATCTTTGCAGATTTTCTAATAATGAAAGCCACCCATCTGGCACACTATAAAAAAACTTACAAACTAAAAAGAAAATCTCTAGATTTTCTAAATTGCACAACGCCCACTTGGCACACCAAAAAATACCCTACTTCTATTCCTATCCTAAGTTACCCACCGTCCGCTCGGTACCCCTACCAACTAAAAAAATATTTAAAAAATTAAAGAGAAAATCTCTCTAGATTTTCTAAATTGCACAACGCCCACTTGGCACACCAAAAGAAATTATAAACTAAAGAGAAAATCTTTGCAGATTTTCTAATAGTGAAAGCCACCCATCTGGCACACTATAAAAGAACTTACAAACTAAAAAGAAAATCTCTAGATTTTCTAAATTGCACAACGCCCACTTGGCACACCAAAAGAAATTACAAACTAAAGAGAAAATCTTTGCAGATTTTCTATTAGTGAAACCCACCCATCTGGCACACTAAAAAAGAACTTACAAACTAAAAAGAAAATCTCTAGATTTTCTAAATTGCACAACGCCCACTTGGCACACCGAAAAATACCCTACTTCTATTCCTATCCTAAGTTGCCCACCGTCCGCCCGGTACCCCTACCAACTAAAAGAATATTTAAAATTAAAGAAAAAATCTCTGTAGATTTTCTAAATTGCACAACGCCCTCTTGGCACACCAAAAAAACTTACAAACTAAAGAGAAAATCTTTGCAGATTTTCTAATAGTGAAAGCCACCCATCTGGCACACTATAAAAAAACTTACATACTAAAAAGAAAATCTCTAGATTTTCTAAATTGCACAACGCCCACTTGGCACACCAAAAGAAATTACAAACTAAAGAGAAAATCTTTGCAGATTTTCTAATAGTGAAAGCCACCCATCTGGCACACTATAAAAAAACTTACATACTAAAAAGAAAATCTCTAGATTTTCTAAATTGCACAATGCCCACTTGGCACACCGAAAAATACCCTACTTCTATTCCTATCCTAAGTTGCCCACCGTCCGCCCGGTACCCCTACCAACTAAAAAAATATTTAAAAATTAAAGAGAAAATCTCTCTAGATTTTCTAAATTGCACAACGCCCACTTGGCACACCAAAAGAAATTATAAACTAAAGAGAAAATCTTTGCAGATTTTCTAATAGTGAAAGCCACCCATCTGGCACACTATAAAAGAACTTACAAACTAAAAAGAAAATCTCTAGATTTTCTAAATTGCACAACGCCCACTTGGCACACCAAAAGAAATTACAAACTAAAGAGAAAATCTTTGCAGATTTTCTATTAGTGAAACCCACCTATCTGGCACACTAAAAAAGAACTTACAAACTAAAAAGAAAATCTCTAGATTTTCTAAATTGCACAACGCCATCTTGGCACACCGAAAAATACCCTACTTCTATTCCTATCCTAAGTTGCCCACCGTCCGCCCGGTACCCCTACCAACTAAAAGAATATTTAAAATTAAAGAAAAAATCTCTGTAGATTTTCTAAATTGCACAACGCCTACTTGGCACACCAAAAGAAATTATAAACTAAAGAGAAAATCTTTGCAGATTTTCTAATAGTGAAAGCCACCCATCTGGCACACTATAAAAGAACTTACAAACTAAAAAGAAAATCTCTAGATTTTCTAAATTGCACAACGCCCACTTGGCACACCAAAAGAAATTACAAACTAAAGAGAAAATCTTTGCAGATTTTCTATTAGTGAAACCCACCCATCTGGCACACTAAAAAAGAACTTACAAACTAAAAAGAAAATCTCTAGATTTTCTAAATTGCACAACGCCCACTTGGCACACCAAAAGAAATTACAAACTAAAGAGAAAATCTTTGCAGATTTTCTATTAGTGAAACCCACCCATCTGGCACACTAAAAAAGAACTTACAAACTAAAACGAAAATCTCTAGATTTTCTAAATTGCACAACGCCCTCTTGGCACACCAAAAGAAATTACAAACTAAAGAGAAAATCTTTGCAGATTTTCTAATAGTGAAACCCAGCCATCTGGCACACTATAAAAGAACTTACAAACTAAAAAGAAAATCTCTAGATTTTCTAAATTGCACAACGCCCACTTGGCACACCAAAAAAACCCTACTTCTATTCCTATCCTAAGTTGCCCACCGTCCGCCCGGTACCCCTACCAACTAAAAGAATATTTAAAAAATTAAAGAGAAAATCTCTCTAGAGTTTCTAAATTGCACAACGCCCTCTTGGCACACCAAAAGAAATTACAAACTAAAGAGAAAATCTTTGCAGATTTTCTAATAGTGAAAGCCACCCATCTGGCACACTATAAAAAAACTTACATACTAAAAAGAAAATTTCTAGATTTTCTAAATTGCACAACGCCCACTTGGCACACCGAAAAATACCCTATTTCTATTCCTATCCTAAGTTGCCCACCGTCCGCCCGGTACCCCTACCAACTAAAAGAATATTTAAAAAATTAAAGAGAAAATCTCTGTAGATTTTCTAAATTGCACAACGCCCACTTGGCACACCAAAAGAAATTATAAACTAAAGAGAAAATCTTTGCAGATTTTCTAATAATGAAAGCCACCCATCTGGCACACTATAAAAAAACTTACAAACTAAAAAGAAAATCTCTAGATTTTCTAAATTGCCTAACGCCCACTTGGCACACCAAAAAATACCCTACTTCTATTCCTATCCTAAGTTACCCACCGTCCGCTCGGTACCCCTACCAACTAAAAAAATATTTAAAAAATTAAAGAGAAAATCTCTCTAGATTTTCTAAATTGCACAACGCCCACTTGGCACACCAAAAGAAACTTACAAACTAAAGAGAAAATCTTTGCAGATTTTCTAATAGTGAAAACCTACCCATCCGGCACACTAAAAAACAACTTACAAACTAAAAAGAAAATCTCTAGATTTTCTAAATTGCACAACGCCCACTTGGCACACCAAAAGAAATTACAAACTAAAGAGAAAATCTTTGCAGATTTTCTAATAGTGAAAGCCACCCATCTGGCACACTAAAAAGAACTTACAAACTAAAAATAAAATCTCTACATTTTCTATATTGCCTAACGCCCACTTGGCACACCAAAAGAAATTACAAACTAAAGAGAAAATCTTTGCAGATTTTCTAATTAGTGAAACCCACCCATCTGGCACACTAAAAAAGAACTTACAAACTAAAAAGAAAATCTCTAGATTTTCTAAATTGCACAACGCCCACTTGGCACACCGAAAAATACCCTACTTCTATTCCTATCCTAAGTTGCCCACCGTCCGCCCGGTACCCCTACCAACTAAAAGAATATTTAAAATTAAAGAAAAAATCTCTGTAGATTTTCTAAATTGCACAACGCCCTCTTGGCACACCAAAAAAACTTACAAACTAAAGAGAAAATCTTTGCAGATTTTCTAATAGTGAAAGCCACCCATCTGGCACACTATAAAAAAACTTACATACTAAAAAGAAAATCTCTAGATTTTCTAAATTGCACAACGCCCACTTGGCACACCAAAAGAAATTACAAACTAAAGAGAAAATCTTTGCAGATTTTCTAATAGTGAAAGCCACCCATCTGGCACACTATAAAAAAACTTACATACTAAAAAGAAAATCTCTAGATTTTCTAAATTGCCTAATGCCCACTTGGCACACCGAAAAATACCCTACTTCTATTCCTATCCTAAGTTGCCCACCGTCCGCCCGGTACCCCTACCAACTAAAAAAATATTTAAAAAATTAAAGAGAAAATCTCTCTAGATTTTCTAAATTGCACAACGCCCACTTGGCACACCAAAAGAAATTATAAACTAAAGAGAAAATCTTTGCAGATTTTCTAATAGTGAAAGCCACCCATCTGGCACACTATAAAAGAACTTACAGACTAAAAAGAAAATCTCTAGATTTTCTAAATTGCCTAACGCCCACTTGGCACACCAAAAGAAATTACAAACTAAAGAGAAAATCTTTGCAGATTTTCTAATAGTGAAACCCACCTATCTGGCACACTAAAAAAGAACTTACAAACTAAAAAGAAAATCTCTAGATTTTCTAAATTGCCTAACGCCATCTTGGCACACCGAAAAATACCCTACTTCTATTCCTATCCTAAGTTGCCCACCGTCCGCCCGGTACCCCTACCAACTAAAAGAATATTTAAAATTAAAGAAAAAATCTCTGTAGATTTTCTAAATTGCACAACGCCTACTTGGCACACCAAAAGAAATTATAAACTAAAGAGAAAATCTTTGCAGATTTTCTAATAGTGAAAGCCTACCATCCGGCACACTAAAAAACAACTTACAAACTAAAAAGAAAATCTCTAGATTTTCTAAATTGCACAACGCCCATTTGGCACACCGAAAAAACTTATAAACTAAAGAGAAAATCTTTGCAGATTTTCTAATAGTGAAAGCCACCCATCTGGCACACTATAAAAGAACTTACAAAGTAAAAAGAAAATCTCTAGATTTTCTAAATTGCACAACGCCCACTTGGCACACCAAAAGAAATTACAAACTAAAGAGAAAATCTTTGCAGATTTTCTATTAGTGAAACCCACCGTCCGCCTGGTACCCCTACCAACTAAAAGAATATTTACAAAAATTAAAGAGAAAATCTCTGTAGATTTTCTAAATTGCACAACGCCCACTTGGCACACCAAAAGAAATTACAAACTAAAGAGAAAATCTTTGCAGATTTTCTAATAGTGAAACCCACCCATCTGGCACACTAAAAAAGAACTTACAAACTAAAACGAAAATCTCTAGATTTTCTAAATTGCACAACGCCCCCTTGGCACACCAAAAGAAATTACAAACTAAAGAGAAAATCTTTGCAGATTTTCTAATAGTGAAAGCCGCCCATCTGGAACACTAAAAAAGAACTTACAAACTAAAAAGAAAATCTCTAGATTTTCTAAATTGCACAGCGCCTACTTGGCACACCAAAAAATACCCTACTTCTATTCCTATCCTAAGTTGCCCACCGTCCGCCCGGTACCCCTACCAACTAAAAGAATATCTAAAAAATTAAAGAGAAAATCTCTGTAGATTTTCTAAATTGCAAAACACCCTCTTGGCACACCAAAAGAAATTACAAACTAAAGAGAAAATCTTTGCAGATTTTCTAATAGTGAGAGCAAACCATCTGGCACACTATAAAAAAACTTACAAACTAAAAAGAAAATCTCTAGATTTTCTAAATTGCACAACGCCCACTTGGCACACCAAAAGAAATTACAAACTTCTATTCCAGATTTCCTAAGTTGCCCACTCGTCCATCTGGTACCCCTACCAACTAAAAGAATATTTAAAAACTAAAGAGAAAATCTTAGTAGATTTTCTAAATTGCACAACGCCCACTTGGCACACCAAAAGAAATTACAAACTAAAGAGAAAATCTTTGCAGATTTTCTAATAGTGAAAGCCACCCATCTGGCACACTATAAAAAAACTTACAAACTAAAAAGAAAATCTCTAGATTTTCTAAATTGCACAACGCCCACTTGGCACACCAAAAAATACCCTACTTCTATTCCTATCCTAAGTTGCCCACCGTCCGCCCGGTACCCCTACCAACTAAAAGAATATCTAAAAAATTAAAGAGAAAATCTCTGTAGATTTTCTAAATTGCACAACGCCCACTTGGCACACCAAAAGAAATTATAAACTAAAGAGAAAATCTTTGCAGATTTTCTAATAGTGAAAGCCACCCATCTGGCACACTATAAAAGAACTTACAAACTAAAAAGAAAATCTCTAGATTTTCTAAATTGCACAACGCCCACTTGGCACACCAAAAGAAATTACAAACTAAAGAGAAAATCTTTGCAGATTTTCTATTAGTGAAACCCACCCATCTGGCACACTAAAAAAGAACTTACAAACTAAAAAGAAAATCTCTAGATTTTCTAAATTGCACAACGCCCACTTGGCACACCGAAAAATACCCTACTTCTATTCCTATCCTAAGTTGCCCACCGTCCGCCCGGTACCCCTACCAACTAAAAGAATATTTAAAATTAAAGAAAAAATCTCTGTAGATTTTCTAAATTGCACAACGCCCTCTTGGCACACCAAAAGAAATTACAAACTAAAGAGAAAATCTTTGCAGATTTTCTAATAGTGAAAGCCACCCATCTGGCACACTATAAAAAAACTTACAAACTAAAAAGAAAATCTCTAGATTTTCTAAATTGCACAACGCCCACTTGGCACACCAAAAGAAATTACAAACTAAAGAGAAAATCTTTGCAGATTTTCTAATAGTGAAAGCCACCCATCTGGCACACTATAAAAGAACTTACAAACTAAAAAGAAAATCTCTAGATTTTCTAAATTGCACTAACGCCCACTTGGCACACCGAAAAATACCCTACTTCTATTCCTATCCTAAGTTGCCCACCGTCCGCCCGGTACCCCTACCAACTAAAAGAATATTTAAAAATTAAAGAGAAAATCTCTGTAGATTTTCTAAATTGCACAACGCCCTCTTGGCACACCAAAAGAAATTACAAACTAAAGAGAAAATCTTTGCAGATTTTCTAATAGTGAAAGCCACCCATCTGGCACACTATAAAAAAACTTACATACTAAAAAGAAAATCTCTAGATTTTCTAAATTGCACAACGCCCACTTGGCACACCGAAAAATACCCTATTTCTATTCCTATCCTAAGTTGCCCACCGTCCGCCCGGTACCCCTACCAACTAAAAGAATATTTAAAAATTAAAGAGAAAATCTCTGTAGATTTTCTAAATTGCACAACGCCCACTTGGCACACCAAAAGAAATTATAAACTAAAGAGAAAATCTTTGCAGATTTTCTAATAATGAAAGCCACCCATCTGGCACACTATAAAAAACTTACAAACTAAAAGAAAATCTCTAGATTTTCTAAATTGCCTAACGCCCACTTGGCACACCGAAAAATACCCTACTTCTATTCCTATCCTAAGTTGCCCACCGTCCGCCCGGTACCCCTACCAACTAAAAAAATATTTAAAAAATTAAAGAGAAAATCTCTCTAGATTTTCTAAATTGCACAACGCCCACTTGGCACACCAAAAGAAATTATAAACTAAAGAGAAAATCTTTGCAGATTTTCTAATAGTGAAAGCCACCCATCTGGCACACTATAAAAGAACTTACAAACTAAAAAGAAAATCTCTAGATTTTCTAAATTGCACAACGCCCACTTGGCACACCAAAAGAAATTACAAACTAAAGAGAAAATCTTTGCAGATTTTCTATTAGTGAAACCCACCTATCTGGCACACTAAAAAAGAACTTACAAACTAAAAAGAAAATCTCTAGATTTTCTAAATTGCACAACGCCATCTTGGCACACCGAAAAATACCCTACTTCTATTCCTATCCTAAGTTGCCCACCGTCCGCCCGGTACCCCTACCAACTAAAAGAATATTTAAAATTAAAGAAAAAATCTCTGTAGATTTTCTAAATTGCACAACGCCTACTTGGCACACCAAAAGAAATTATAAACTAAAGAGAAAATCTTTGCAGATTTTCTAATAGTGAAAGCCACCCATCTGGCACACTATAAAAGAACTTACAAACTAAAAAGAAAATCTCTAGATTTTCTAAATTGCACAACGCCCACTTGGCACACCAAAAGAAATTACAAACTAAAGAGAAAATCTTTGCAGATTTTCTATTAGTGAAACCCACCCATCTGGCACACTAAAAAAGAACTTACAAACTAAAAAGAAAATCTCTAGATTTTCTAAATTGCACAACGCCCACTTGGCACACCGAAAAATACCCTACTTCTATTCCTATCCTAAGTTGCCCACCGTCCGCCCGGTACCCCTACCAACTAAAAGAATATTTAAAATTAAAGAGAAAATCTCTGTAGATTTTCTAAATTGCACAACGCCGTCTTGGCACACCAAAAAACAAACTAAAGAGAAAATCTTTGCAGATTTTCTATTAGTGAAAACCACCCATCTGGCACACTAAAAAAGAACTTACAAACTAAAAAGAAAATCTCTAGATTTTCTAAATTGCACAACGCCCACTTGGCACACCAAAAAAATACCCTACTTCTATTCCTATTCTAAGTTGCCCACCGTACTACCAACTAAAAGAATATTTAAAATTAAAGAAGAAAATCTCTAGATTTTCTAAATTGCACAACGCCCTCTTGGCACACCAAAAACTTACAAACTAAAGAGAAAATCTTTGCAGATTTTCTAATAGTGAAAGCCACCCATCTGGCACACTATAAAAAAACTTACATACTAAAAAGAAAATCTCTAGATTTTCTAAATTGCACAACGCCCACTTGGCACACCAAAAGAAATTACAAACTAAAGAGAAAATCTTTGCAGATTTTCTAATAGTGAAAGCCACCCATCTGGCACACTATAAAAAAACTTACATACTAAAAAGAAAATCTCTAGATTTTCTAAATTGCACAATGCCCACTTGGCACACCGAAAAATACCCTACTTCTATTCCTATCCTAAGTTGCCCACCGTCCGCCCGGTACCCCTACCAACTAAAAAAATATTTAAAAAATTAAAGAGAAAATCTCTCTAGATTTTCTAAATTGCACAACGCCCACTTGGCACACCAAAAGAAATTATAAACTAAAGAGAAAATCTTTGCAGATTTTCTAATAGTGAAAGCCACCCATCTGGCACACTATAAAAGAACTTACAAACTAAAAAGAAAATCTCTAGATTTTCTAAATTGCACAACGCCCACTTGGCACACCAAAAGAAATTACAAACTAAAGAGAAAATCTTTGCAGATTTTCTATTAGTGAAACCCACCTATCTGGCACACTAAAAAAGAACTTACAAACTAAAAAGAAAATCTCTAGATTTTCTAAATTGCACAACGCCCACTTGGCACACCGAAAAATACCCTACTTCTATTCCTATCCTAAGTTGCCCACCGTCCGCCCGGTACCCCTACCAACTAAAAGAATATTTAAAATTAAAGAAAAAATCTCTGTAGATTTTCTAAATTGCACAACGCCTACTTGGCACACCAAAAGAAATTACAAACTAAACAGAAAATCTTTGCAGATTTTCTAATAGTGAAAGCCACCCATATGGCACACTAAAAAAGAACTTACAAACTAAAGAGAAAATCTTTGCAGATTTTCTAATAGTGAAAGCCACCCATCTGGCACACTATAAAAAAACTTACATACTAAAAAGAAAATCTCTAGATTTTCTAAATTGCACAACGCCCACTTGGCACACCGAAAAAACTTACAAACTAAAGAGAAAATCTTTGCAGATTTTCTAATAGCGAAAGCCACCCATCTGGCACACTATAAAAAAACTTACATACTAAAAAGAAAATCTCTAGATTTTCTAAATTGCACAACGCCCACTTGGCACACCAAAAGAAATTACAAACTAAAGAGAAAATCTTTGCAGATTTTCTAATAGTGAAAGCCACCCATCTGGCACACTATAAAAAAACTTACATACTAAAAAGAAAATCTCTGAATTTTCTAAATTGCACAATGCCCACTTGGCACACCGAAAAATACCCTACTTCTATTCCTATCCTAAGTTGCCCACCGTCCGCCCGGTACCCCTACCAACTAAAAGAATATTTAAAAATTAAAGAGAAAATCTCTGTAGATTTTCTAAATTGCACAACGCCCTCTTGGCACACCAAAAAAAACTTACAAACTAAAGAGAAAATCTTTGCAGATTTTCTAATAGCGAAAGCCTACCATCCGGCACACTAAAAAACAACTTACAAACTAAAAAGAAAATCTCTAGATTTTCTAAATTGCACAACGCCCTCTTGGCACACCAAAAGAAATTACAAACTAAAGAGAAAATCTTTGCAGATTTTCTAATAGTGAAAGCCACCCATCTGGCACACTAAAAAAGAACTTACAAACTAAAAAGAAAATCTCTAGATTTTCTAAATTGCCTAACGCCCACTTGGCACACCAAAAAATACCCTACTTCTATTCCTATCCTAAGTTGCCCACCGTCCGCAAGGTACCCCTACCAACTAGAAGAATATTTAAAAATTAAAGAGAAAATCTCTGTAGATTTTCTAAATTGCACAACGCCCTCTTGGCACACCAGAAAAACTTACAAACTAAAGAGAAAATCTTTGCAGATTTTCTAATAGCGAAAGCCTACCATCCGGCACACTAAAAAACAACTTACAAACTAAAAAGAAAATCTCTAGATTTTCTAAATTGCACAACGCCCACTTGGCACACCAAAAGAAATTACAAACTAAAGAGAAAATCTTTGCAGATTTTCTAATAGTGAAAGCCACCCATCTGGCACACTAAAAAAGAACTTACAAACTAAAAAGAAAATCTCTAGATTTTCTAATTTGCACAACGCCCACTTGGCACACCAAAAAATACCCTACTTCTATTCCTATCCTAAGTTGCCCACCGTCCGCACGGTACCCCTACCAACTAAAAGAATATTTAAAAATTAAAGAGAAAATCTCTGTAGATTTTCTAAATTGCACAACGCCCTCTTGGCACACCAAAAAAACTTACAAACTAAAGAGAAAATCTTTGCAGATTTTCTAATAGCGAAAGCCTACCATCCGGCACACTAAAAAACAACTTACAAACTAAAAAGAAAATCTCTAGATTTTCTAAATTGCACAACGCCCTCTTGGCACACCAAAAGAAATTACAAACTAAAGAGAAAATCTTTGCAGATTTTCTAATAGTGAAAGCCACCCATCTGGCACACTAAAAAACAACTTACAAACTAAAAAGAAAATCTCTAGATTTTCTAAATTGCACAACGCCCACTTGGCACACCAAAAAATACCCTACTTCTATTCCTATCCTAAGTTGCCCACCGTCCGCCCGGTACCCCTACCAACTAGAAGAATATTTAAAAATTAAAGAGAAAATCTCTGTAGATTTTCTAAATTGCACAACGCCCTCTTGGCACACCAGAAAAACTTACAAACTAAAGAGAAAATCTTTGCAGATTTTCTAATAGCGAAAGCCTACCATCCGGCACACTAAAAAACAACTTACAAACTAAAAAGAAAATCTCTAGATTTTCTAAATTGCCTAACGCCGCCTTGGCACACCAAAAGAAATTACAAACTAAAGAGAAAATCTTTGCAGATTTTCTAATAGTGAAAGCCACCCATCTGGCACACTAAAAAAGAACTTACAAACTAAAAAGAAAATCTCTAGATTTTCTAAATTGCACAACGCCCACTTGGCACACCAAAAAATACCCTACTTCTATTCCTATCCTAAGTTGCCCACCGTCCGCCCGGTACCCCTACCAACTAGAAGAATATTTAAAAATTAAAGAGAAAATCTCTGTAGATTTTCTAAATTGCACAACGCCCTCTTGGCACACCAAAAAAACTTACAAACTAAAGAGAAAATCTTTGCAGATTTTCTAATAGCGAAAGCCTACCATCCGGCACACTAAAAAACAACTTACAAACTAAAAAGAAAATCTCTAGATTTTCTAAATTGCACAACGCCCTCTTGGCACACCAAAAGAAATTACAAACTAAAGAGAAAATCTTTGCAGATTTTCTAATAGTGGAAGCCCACCGTCCGCCCGGTACTCCTACCAACTAAAAGAATATTTAAAAATTAAAGAGAAAATCTCTGTAGATTTTCTAAATTGCACAACGCCCTCTTGGCACACCAAAAAAACTTACAAACTAAAGAGAAAATCTTTGCAGATTTTCTAATAGCGAAAGCCTACCATCCGGCACACTAAAAAACAACTTACAAACTAAAAAGAAAATCTCTAGATTTTCTAAATGTACAACGCCCTCTTGGCACACCAAAAGAAATTACAAACTATAGAAAAAATCTTTGTAGATTTTCTAATAGTGAAAGCCACCCATCTGGCACACTAAAAAAGAACTTACAAACTAAAAAGAAAATCTCTAGATTTTCTAAATTGCACAACGCCCACTTGGCACACCAAAAAATACCCTACTTCTATTCCTATCCTAAGTTGCCCACCGTCCGCCCGGTACCCCTACCAACTAAAAGAATATTTAAAAATTAAAGAGTAAATCTCTGTAGATTTTCTAAATTGCACAACGCCCTCTTGGCACACCAAAAAAACTTACAAACTAAAGAGAAAATCTTTGCAGATTTTCTAATAGCGAAAGCCTACCATCCGGCACACTAAAAAACAACTTACAAACTAAAAAGAAAATCTCTAGATTTTCTAAATTGCACAACGCCCTCTTGGCACACCAAAAGAAATTACAAACTAAAGAGAAAATCTTTGCAGATTTTCTAATAGTGAAAGCCACCCATCTGGCACACTAAAAAAGAACTTACAAACTAAAAAGAAAATCTCTAGATTTTCTAAATCGCACAACGCCCACTTGGCACACCAAAAAATACCCTACTTCTATTCCTATCCTAAGTTGCCCACCGTCCGCCCGGTACCCCTACCAACTAAAAGAATATTTAAAAATTAATGGGAAAATCATTGTAGATTTTCTAAAAGTGGAAGCCACCCATCTGGCACACTGAAGAAGATCTTACAAACTAAAAAGAAAATCTCTGTACATTTTCTAAATTGCACAACGCCTTCTTTGTACACCAAAAAAAGGAACAGAAAATTAAACTTTTAAAAAGTCATTAAAGGATTTCTAAGAAAAACTGAACATTATGAAGTTTCTGACTATATGATGCACATATGAAAATTTCATTGAAGTCTAACGGTAATTAGATATACTCTTTTTGCTAATATCATAACTTAATGATTGCACACTTTAAGGAAGAACAAAGAAATAATCTCTATAGATTTTTTAAACTTGCCCATCACACACCAAATACTATTATACATCTCAAAAATGACTAAAGAGAAAATCGCTACAAATTTTCTAAAATTGCCCATCGCTCATTACGCAATCTACCAACAAAAAAGACAAAATCGAAATTCCATCTGAATTTCGAAAATACCCAACCACCCGTACCACCCACAAGGGAAGAACCCCTAATTGTCAACACCTTTTTGTCAACCCTCTATTGTCAACAAACGTTTTAAAGGTTATTTTGTGAACACGTTATAAGGAAATGTACTCCTTACAAATGTGGGCAGTTTACGTTAAACAGTTCATTGAATTTATTTCTTGTTGTTGTAACATTTCTCTCCTACCTTACTGCCTGGGTACAATCTTATACAATCATCTTATACAAACTTATACAATATTATGCAATCTTATACAAACTTATACAATATTATGCAATCTTATACAATCTTATACAATCTTTTACAAACTTATACAATCTTTTACAAACTTATACAATCTTATACAATCTTTTACAAACTTATACAATCTTTTACAAACTTATACAATCTTATACAATCTTTTACAAACTTATACAATCTTATACAATCTTTTACAATCTTATATTTTATCCAATCTTACACAATCTTATATTTTATCCAATCTTATACAATCTTATACAATCTTATACAACCTTATACAATATTATAAAAAAATTTACAATTGTATACAATCAAAATTTTATACAATTTTGTACACCTTATGTTCTTAAGCTCAGATGCTTAATTGTCACGTAAATTAATATTGCTTACTGTATGATCTTATAAATATAGTGTTGACAATTAAGGGGTGAATACCCACAAGAATACGTACCGGGGTGTGGAACCAAAATATCGAAAGTCATTTGGTGAAATGATGTGTAGAATGCAAAAACAAAAGATCGAATACCGAATACCAAATGATAGAATGCAAAAACAAAAGATCGAATACCGAATACCAAATGACGGAATGCAAAAACAAAATATCGAATACCGAATGCTAAATTATAGAATGTGACATCCAAATGTTCGAATATCGAATTCTAAATGACGAAATAATAAATCATAGACTTATGTAGTCAGTCATAATAATTAGTTTGTCGAAGTAACATATATTCATATCTTTATCTTTCCTCTACATAAACGACATAAGTGGGACATGCGCATGGAATTCTTTCACTATTCTTGTATAAAGGTTATCCGTAATATTTTGTAATTAATGAGTAAAGACTAGACTATCAGTAGTACTGAGTTTGTTCTACATTTCAACACGCTTAGGCATCAAAAATTGGTCTACTAAATAATCAACGGTCTATGAGATTCGGGCCAATGCGCAGTCGCTAGAAATTTACTGATTGACACATTTTTCTAGCACACTTTATGTGCTAGGATTCAACTAGTTAACAATAATATCGGTCATTGTGGTGTAACATATCTTTGTGAGTGTGAGCAGACCACTTATGCGTGTAATATCAGTTATGTAAGATATTAAGGTTTTAATTTTAAATTCGCAATATCTCGAAATTGGAGATATTGCGAATTCTGTATTTCATCCTAAAAATCTATAGTTTAGTTATTTTGGTCAAAGCACTTCCTTTCGACCAGATAGTTGCAGCTGCAACTATATCATTTTGCCTAGTTGATTAATGACGTAAATAAGAAGAGATCTTATTTACGTTGATGCTTCCAGCAACCGCGAGGGGATAATAGTTGCAAAAGTCATACCAAAAGGCATCTATTCGAAATGATACACATTAATGACACTTTTAAAACGACGAATCCCCCCTCATGTAAATTTTTCTCTTCAATGTATTTGAGCCAAGTGGATGGAGTCCTCCGGAGGATTCCATCCACTTGGCTCTTAATACATGTGTCACGCGGAAACAAACAGCCGCCCATTTCAAGCTGGGCTCCTTCACTACATTTTGCCTACTGCATTGGGAAATAAAGGTGTATTTAAATTATCGCATTTACAAAGTAGACAGTAGACTATGCCATATGCTTAGTAAGCTAAGGCAAATAGCAATGATTTTTTGAGATTGTTTTTATTACTGGGATAGGTTGCCTGCTGAATTTTTCTTGGGTACTAGGTTCGTCCCTTTGCTGGGTTCATTAGTATAATAATTATATAAATTTATAAAGCGTTGAGCCATCGTAACTTTTCACGTTGTAATATGTCGACGAACTTCCAAAAAGTGAGATGCACTTTGAAATGTATAGGTAGACCTACTCGCAAATGTGTAAGACTCTAGCAAATTGATTCAGTTGAGCTAGATCTAGTAAGCCAAATAAAAGGCGGTAAAGCCATTCTCTACAATTTAACCTCTTACTATTTTAACCGTATAAAGTGGTTAAGGATTTCTGCTCTTTGCTCGCGGAATGAATAATTATATGATAGAAGAAACAAAAAAAATTAAATTGTTGCCAAAGATCGTAGGAATTTTTTAAAAATACCACATCCCCGCCATTTTGTGGATTGAAAAATGCTTATTTTAATGGACCGTAAAACTCAAATTTTGTCTTAATCTGAATCAATTTGCAAGAGTCTTACACAAATGATATCCCTCCAAGAATTATTACTTCCTTTATGGCTTTACTTTATGCCAAGCTGACCACATTAACACACCGCTAATTTAGCTTTACCTTTTTGCGATTTTATAAACTTTATGGGTAATATAATAATACAAACTTCCATTTTAAGAGGATATAAATTATAAGAACATTCACAGCAACATCAGTCGACAGATTATTCTTTCTATCGATAAACATCTGCCATTCCCAGTCCAACAAATAGCCTAGATCGTATTAATTCTACTAATTGGTATTCGGTATTCAAACATTTGTTTTTGCATTCTATCTTTGTGCATTTGGTATTCGAACATTTGTTTTTGCATTCTATCTTTGTGCATTTGGTATTCGAACATTTGTTTTTGAATTCTATCTTTGTGCATTTGGTATTCGAACATTTGTTTTTGCATTCTATCTTTGTGCATTTGGTATTCGAACATTTGTTTTTGAATTCTATCTTTGTGCATTTGGTATTCGAACATTTGTTTTTGCATTCTATCTTTGTGCATTTGGTATTCGAAAATTTGTTTTTGCATTCTATCTTTGTGCATTTGGTATTCGAACATTTGTTTTTGCATTCTATCTTTGTTCATTTGGTATTCGAACATTTGTTTTTGCATTCTATCTTTGTGCATTTGGTATTCGAACATTTGTTTTTGCATTCTATCTTTGTGCATTTGGTATTCGAACATTTGTTTTTGCATTCTATCTTTGTGCATTTGGTATTCGAACATTTGTTTTTGCATTCTATCTTTGTGCATTTGGTATTCGAACATTTGTTTTTGCATTCTATCTTTGTGCATTTGGTATTCGAACATTTGTTTTTGCATTCTATCTTTGTGCATTTGGTATTCAAAAACTTGTTTTTGCATTCTATCTTTGTGCATTTGGTATTCGAACATTTGTTTTTGCATTCTATCTTTGTGCATTTGGTTTTCGAACATTTGTTTTTGCATTCTATCTTTGTGCATTTTGGTATTCGAACATTTGTTTTTGCATTCTATCTTTATGTATTCTATCTTATATTGCCCATAAAACGTCATTCGAACAAATGGCTTTCGATGTTTAAGTCTACAACCACGTCCACACGTACCGTATGATGAAATTATACAAATACATCCTCACTTTATAAAGAATCCCCCACTATTTAGTAGCCCATTAGTTATGGGCTAATAATCTCATTAAAAAAATAAAGAAGGAAACTAACCTTAGTTTAAAAGTTCCCAATTCCAAAAGCAGGTCACAAGAGAAGTTCGTATTCTGACGTCATTCCAGAGTAATCTTCAATGACCTAGGTCATCCACAACACTATTCACAACTTAAAATTAATCGAGGGTTTCGTCCGCACAAATCCAATTCATCCAGACGGGTCGTTTTCATGTGGTGGAGAAACGACAGAAGGGCCGCTGCCAGAAAAACACTTCTAGGGGGGGAGGGGCACCGGAAGTGATTTTTTGGATTTTTAGACAAAAATTTCTTTATTTTTCTCGATTTTGATGCGGGGGTACGTGCCCCAGTGCCCCCCCTCACTGCGGCCATAAAGGACAGCCATCGGATTGAAATCTAAAGCAATTAAAAAAAATAAAGGATGTAAAATCAAGCGTTTTTATATCGAAAGACAATTGTGTACAGAATGTGAAGTAACCGCTAATTTTAAGTATATGGCTCGCTCTGCACTGTTTGACTGTTTGTGAAGTCAGCTAACGTTAATCTTACCTTCATTTCTTAGTTCGGTAGTCGAGGACATGATGCGGGCCAATTCAAATTTCCGTGTGATATCGCGGTTTCAAAGGATCAACAACTGATGGTGGGGGCCGACTCGAGAAACACAAAAAATTCAGTTATTCCACTTGACCGGCCGATTCTTTTTCATCCGTCAACACCGTGGAGATTCCAAGTCCTATATAAAAATAAAATAACGTACAGTAAAATTTGGGTATAATATATATTCACTAATACATTACTGTTAATCTTGAAAATACACAGGAAAACTAATATGATAAATCCCGAAGGTATTGGCATCAAAGTTTTTAATCTAATACACACTGTTGATTGTTGTTCCGCATAGTATGATCAACTTTATTTTATTGCAACCATCAATGATCAATAATCGTTATCAAAATTCTCAGCTGTTTTAGATGTAAAGAAAGTTTTGGGGGTGCTATTTGATATCTGAGAAGGACCTTGACCACGGGCAACGGGGATATTGTTTGTGAGGAGTCTCTATATTGATTTCTGTACCGGGTCAAAGTTAACAATTAATTAGGGGTTTCAAATAACGAAGGCTGGATATTAATTTGTGTGGGCTACTACGGAAAAATGGAGAAAGATGCAATGAAGTGGTTTAGGTAAAAGGTTACGTGGAGTACGGAGTGGGAAGGTACTGCTTGTACCGCTGATACTGTGCAGCCTACCAGATATTAATGCACTGATGTGCATTCGTGTACTTTCATGTTCCCTGCCTTAAAACGTTGATGAAACGTTTTCCGCTGCCCTGGGAGGGGCAGCAGCGACGGAGAGCTTACTGTTGTCTTTGGTGCTCCTTCATCCTACTCCTGTGGTCTCCCTGGACATTGAGGAGGACGAGACTCTAAGGAGTTGTCTCCAGCCTCCACACTGAACAGGTAATTATAGAGTGTAGTTTTTATTGAATTATGTATCATTTTATAAGAATTGAAAATATTATATATATTTATTGCTATTGTTAGTATATTTAGTTACTGTTTGTGTATGATGAGAGGTAATGACCATTACAAAATGTCCCTTTCGCTAATCATTTCTATCTATTCTATCTATAATATAATGGTAGACTTATTAAATTTATCCACCTATACATGGTAGAGAGAGCCGAATAGTTTCATAATATGCATTATATCCAGTCTACATAGTCAATGTGATAATCCCAGACTTGATAGCACTATGCACAATTTCCAGCAATCTCTCGATGCGTGAAAAGTGCTTTTGCTTTGTAATCATCACATCCGAATACACTCTGTTTGATATACCCAGCGTATTTTTGACACACTGAACTATTGTCGATAAATTTCCATTAAAGTCCACAATGTATATTTGTAATAAATAGTGTTTTTGGTCTGTTATACTGCATAGGGAAATCAGAAGTCAATAGTCTTGTTGCTGGACCGTGCCATAAAAAATAAGGATCGCCGAGTGGTAATGAGAGTCTTTGGAAAAGCACTTAACGAAATTACTTACGATGTTGCCCACGAAAAGTTAATCGAAGCTAACCCAATTAAACAAACACCTCAGACGATCCCTGCTACTCCAACTATGCTTTCAATAAACGTGGTAAAGACAACCGAGCCGGTCATTCGAAAGCAAGTTGAACCTGAACTTCCAGAATTTGCCCCAATTTTTGTGAAATAACTTTTAAAAAATTGTAAAGTAGTTAATTTATAATTGCTAATTTTTTAGAATGCTGAAACGTGATTGGAGTATTGAACTAATGGATCGTGATCTGATGTCTGAAGGATGAGGTCTTCATTAATGATCAAATAATTGACTTTTGGCTTAAGTTTATGAAACGCAATTGTCTGAGTGAAGAAGACAAAGCACGAACATACAACATACATATTTTCCTCCTTCACTTCTACCAAGTTAGCTAACAAAACTAGAAATAAAAAGTTGAAACTTCCTGTTGCTGAACGACGGCATGCTCGGGTTACCAGTTGACAAAAAGAGGACATTTTCAAATATGATTTTATTCTGGTGCCTATTGTAGAGAAGTGGAAGTAAGTGACTTTTTATATTTATAAATTCCATTTGTGTCGCTATTCTAAGACTTTCATGTTTTGATGAAAATAATCGTGTTTCAGTGCCCATTGGATTTTGACCATCATTTGTTTTCCTACACTGGATGGAGTGTACGACTGTGATACTGGAGAATTAATTTCTGAGCTAAAATCAAAAGGACCTAAATCTCAAGGTAGTAGTTCTAAACTTTCAACTAATTTCCTGGAAGGGAGCAGCTCCTTTTTTGACGGTATGAAAATGCTATTATCTGAAGTAATCAGTCAGCATTTGGTTATAAAAGTAGTGGTTTTCAACTGTTTCATTAAATTGTTTAAAATCAATGACAGTCAATGTGGAAATTCAAGTCAGAACAGAAGTACGGCTCTCAAAATGTACCGAACTTAGACTTAGGTAAACCTAGAAAAGCTACTACTAATAAAAGACCGGGAACTGGAGTGTTACCCAACATTCGTGAGCCATGTATTTTAATATTTGACTCTTTGGCCCAAGATATGCGAAATAAGATATATTCAACTCTGCGAAAATACCATACCTTAGTGTAGAATATAAGGTAAAGTTTATAAATGAGATTTAGCAAGATATTGTTAAAATATTTTGAATTGTATTTTACATCTGTCGCTTTTTGAAAGGTGGAAAAGGGCTTAGAGAGAGAATTTACTAGCTATTTTATGCCTTAGCGTTCCTCAGCAGCCGAATTATTGTGATTGTGGTCTGTATCTTCTGCAGTTTGCGGAATCCTTTTTTCTAACCCAATCAAATCATTTCGACCACCACTTAATACAGAATTGAAGAACTGGTTCCGTTACCCCTAGAAGAAGTGATGGTAAACTTACGCCTGTATAGTGCAGCTGGTTAAAAATGAGAATCCATAAAAATTACCTCACATTCCCTAAATAATATTTGACGAAGATCCTCCTACAAAATCCCAAGAAAATATGATATTACAAAACGCTGCAGAAGATAAAGATGTTGACGTGGGCACCGACTGTGGAAGTAGTACAATTTCTACCAAAAAATTAAATACTCAACGGCAGCCACCAGGCATACAGAAAATGTTTTTCTGTCCGGTAACCAAAATATTTTGGGCTTCCCTTTGCGGGCAGGCAACCAGCTGCCTGCCCGGTAACTACGTTAGGTCTTGCATCCGCGATTCTACTATGTTAACATAAAGCAGTGCTTCGCGCTGCCTGCCCGGTAACCAAATATTTTTTTTTGCCTGTCCGGTAACGAGGTTATCGTAAAATTACATTTTCTGTATGCCTGGCAGCCACTAGATAATTCTCACCTCGTATTAGCTCCTGCTCAGTGGCGGGCCTAGTAATGGGCACAAGTGGGCCCGTGCCCATGTGTAATTTTAGGTTTTTATACTTTAGATATTATAGGAATATTACTGGTGTGCCCACGTCCGAAAAAATCCTAGCCCCGCCACTGTCCCGTTCGAGCGCCGACTCCAAACACTGCAGCCTTTGTTTTAGACCATAACTACATTGCTGTATCGAAATTGAAGACTCCAATGCCGTCAAGTGTCAAAGCGGAGTCTGTCGAAACCGTCAAAAATCTTCCGGTGCCACCTTCTACCACTGTGTTGAATACAGTCACTAATCGGGTTATCCAACCTCCACCGCCTCATTTAGGTAATTGCGAACCCCCTAAAATATCGTTGGCCGTACCAGAACCTAGTATTGAATCCATAATTGCAAATTCCTCAATTAATACTGCAAGGTCTGTCCCAGGGAAAACGAAAAGATTACCTTGTCGTCAATCCTATGGTATTACAATTTGGCACTGTCCCCCGACAAAGTCAAACATTCCATAATTTTATTTGCTAATTGGAGCTTTGCCTGGACAAGACTGAATGATGAACATACTTTCAAACCTTAGTGTGCCCGAAATGTAGGAAAGGTTATCTGCTGCCAATGAATCCCAATGAAATTAGCAACAGCTCTTCAAAGTCAGCTGTCATATTTACGACAAGCGTCTTCAAATCAAGTGTTAATTTATTATTATTACTAAATCAAGTTACACGTATTAACAATGTTTCCCTACTTCTAATGCGCTAATTCTATTCTAAATGTCATAAAGTTTTAAAAAAGAACATACCTGAATCCATCGGATCCAAGGGAAAACTTTTGACAACACTGAAACACTAGTCGCACTGAATTTCAAAATGAAATTCCTCGATCAGCTGACGTTCCAGTCCAGGTCCTTCCGGTTCTGCTGCATCCAGAAAACTGAGGGTGGGTCTAGGTGCTCCACCCTTTTATTAGTGCGGACTGCACTGGAACGTCAGTGAAACGTTTTCTGCTGCCCCTGATGTGGCAGCAGCGACGGAGCGGTCTAGTGTTCCCTGCACTACACGACAAGAAAGGTAAAAGGTTACGTGGCGGACGGAGTGGGCAGGTACTGCTTGTACCGCTGATGTCGTGCATCGGAACCTACAAAATATTCCCTGCACTACACGTCAACGAAAAGTAAAAGGCTACGTGGCGGACGGAGTGGGCAGGTACTGCTTGTACAGCTGATGCCGTGCATCGGAACCTTTCAGAATTGACGCACTGGTGTACTTTCGTGTTCCCTAGAGTAAAACGTTTTCCACTGCTCCAGCATTCGTGTACATTCCTGTTCGCTGCACTAAAACGTTAGCGAAACCCCCAGGTGGGGCAGCAGCGAGGGTGCACTGACTGTTTTCGTCGGTGCTCCTTCATCCTAATCCTGTGGTCTCCCTGACCATTTTGGCATTTAAATATTATATAACTATTGCTATTGTTAGTGTATTTAATTTTGCCTGTTTTATACTTTTCACTTTCACGTTTTGTGACGTCACTACCAGTTAATTTGTAATTAACAAAAATGTCTCCAATTTGGTTTCTAACGTAGTAATGACGTTATTTTGACGTCACTAAGCTTGAAAGTGAAGTGAAAGTGATAAGTATAAAACCGGCATTACTGTTTGTGTGTGATTTTAATTATTTTTTTTGGAAGTGAACTAAATTTTGTTTCTTATTTATTATTGCAGACGGGGATCTGTAGTTGGGCACAAGATTCCTACATAGATGTGTCGGTTGCTTCAAAAAAGATAGATGATGATGCAATGAAGTGCCCTAAATGTCATTGGTCCTGTTGCTCGCTCCATTCCTCCAAGGTAAAAATGGCTATTTGTTCATTAATGATTAGGATTAGTAGTTGATGACCATAATAATCTATGACCAATTCAATGTAATTTTTGTTTATTAAATAATGAGAAATTAAAAATGAATTATTTTGTACTACAGAATAAAATTCACAAGAATCATGAGTGCAATATCTTCTCCAGATTGGGTATTTCAACTGGTACTGAAAACTTTTGCAAGTTATTGTCTTTTAGAATCGTTTTGTCCAAGGACGTGGAGCCTGCCAAATATAAAAAATTCTTGGACCTTCCGACAAATTCAAATATTCCATAATTTTATTTGCAAATGCGAGCATTGCCTGGACAAGACTGAATGAGGAACATACTTCCAGCAAGCTCTAGTGTGTCCGAAATGTAGGAAAGGCTATCTTCTGCAAATGAATCCCATTGAAATTAGCAACAGCCCTTCAAAGCCAGTGCAAGATTTCTAGAATGAAATACAAACTTCAGAAGAACAACCACTGAGTCCATTCGCTTTCTATTCGATCCGAACATGGACAATATTATAAGACTTTGATGAGAATGAAATAGTACGACAAAAATTGGCACTCTGTCCCAACTGAAATTAATTATTTTGAAAAGAAATCTGTTAAATTCCTGAGCTTGTAAAATCCACAAAACTAAAAATGTTTTCTCTGTAAAAGTAAAAAAACAGCTGTCATATTTACTACAAGCTTCTTCAAATCAAGTGTTAATAATATTATTACAAAATCAACTAACATGTATTAACAGTGTGCATGTTCCTACTTCTAATGTGCAAATTCTATTCTAAATGTGTCATAACTTTTTGTAATGCACCTGCACGGGTATTTATTAATAAAATGTTGCTTAAAAACTGATGATTGGAAAGAAACATCCATTTGTGAATTAAAAGGTAAATGTGTGATTTATAATTTACAGTATTACTCTCTATAATGATGGACATGTCACATGGCTATAATTTTACTTAGTTGGTTCATTATCTAAGAAAGTAATAGTAATTGTGGAATGAGATTATTTACGAATCCTTCAGTGGGAAGAAACGCGCGGGCTTTTTTTTTTTAACTAATTAGGTGATACTGAATAGAGAAGAAGGGGGTGTTTCTGGAAGTGAAAGGCTGCAAGGGCCCTGTGCAGACATTCTGAATCTCCAACTCCACTAATCCTTCATCAGGCACGTGCCATGACCCTCCCCCTCAACGAAATCGAGAAAAACAAAGTAACTTGAAAAAGAACATACCTGAACTCGGTAGTAAATATTAGTGATGCACTCCAGAATTTTTCACAACACTAAAACACTAGCCGCAACAAATCTCAAAACGAAATTTCTCGTTCCGCTGACGTTCCAGTTCCAGGTCCTTCCAGATCCGCTGCGTCCAGAATACTGAGGGGTGGCGCTGGATGCACCACCCTTTTATAAGTGCGGACTGCACTGGAACGTCAGTGAAACGTTTTCTCCTACCCCAGCTGCGGTAGCAGCGACGGAAGCTGTCTAGTATTCCCTGCACTACACGTCAAGAAAAAGTAAATGGTTATGTGGCGGGCGGAGTAGGCAGGTACTGCTTGTACCGCTGATGCCGTGCATCGGAACCTTTCAGAATTGACGCACTGGTGTGCATTAGTGTACTTTCGTGTTCCCTGGAGTGAAACGTTTGAAAAACGTTTTCCACTGCCCCAGCATTCGTGTTCTTTCGTGTTCCCTGGAGTGAAACGTTTTTCGGTGCCCCAGGTGTGGCAGCAGTGAGGGAGCTCTGAATGTTGTCGATGGTGCTCCTTCATCCTAGTCCTGTGGTCTCCTCGCCATTGGGGTATTTAAATATTATATAATTATTGCTATTGTTAGTATATTTATTAGTATATTTAGTTATACCTGTTTTACACTTATCACTTTCACTTCACTTTCACGTTTTGTGACGTCACTAACAGTTAATTTGTAATTAACAAAAATAATATGTCTCCAATTTGGTTTCCTACATAGTAATGAAGTCATTTTGACGTCACTAAGCGTGAAAGTAAAGTGAAAGTGATAAGTATAAAACCGGCACTACTGTTTGTGTGTGATTTTAATTATTTATTTTGGAAGAAGATATTTCCAAATATGATTTTATTCTGGTGCCTATTGTAGAGAAGTGGAAGTAAGTGACTTTTTATATTTATAAATTCCATTTGTGTCGCTATTCTAAGACTTTCATGTTTTGATAAAAATAATCGTGTTTCAGTGCCCATTGGATTTTGACCATCATTTGTTTTCCTACACTGGATAGTGTGTACGACTGTGATACTGGAGAATTAATTTCTGAGCCAAAATCAAAAGGACCTAAACCTCATGGTAGTAGTTCTAAACTTTCAACTAATTTCCTGGAAAGGAGCAGCTCCTTTTTTGTCGGTATGAAAATGCTATTATCTGAAGTACTTACTCAGTCAAAATATGGTAATAAGCGTAGTGGTTTTAATTGTTTCATTAAATTGTTTAAAGGCAATGACATTCAATGTGGAGATTCAAGTCAGAACAGAAGTACGGCTCTCAAAATGTACCGAACTTAGACTTAGGTAAAACTAGAAAAGCTACAACTAATAAAAGACCGAGAGCTGGAGTGTTACCCAACATTCGTGAGCCTTGTATTTTAATATTTGACTCTTTGGCCCAAGATATGCGCAATAAGATATATGCAACTCTGCGAGAATACCTTCGTGTAGAATATAAGGTCAAGTTTATAAATGAGATTTAGCAATGATATTATTAAAATACTTGATAACATTTTGAATTGTATTTTACATCTGTCGCTTTTTGAAAGGTGAAAAAGGGCTTAGAGACAGAATTTACTAGCTATTTTATGCCTCGCGTTCCTCAACAGCCGAATTATTGTGGTCTGTATATTCTGCAGTTTGCGGAATCCTTTTTTTCTAACCCCATCAAATCATTTCGACCACCACTTATTACAGAATTGAAGAACTGGTTCCGTTACCCCTAGAAGAAGCGATGGCAAACTTACGCCTGTATAGTGCAGCTGATTAAAAATGAGAATCCATAAAAATAACCTCACATTCCCTAAATAATATTTGACGAAGATCCACCTACTTAATCCCAAGAAAATATGGTATTACAAAACGCAGTAGAAGATGAAGATGTTGACGTGGGCACCGACTGTGGAAGTAGTACAATTTCTACCAAAAAATTAAATACTCAACGGCAGCCACCAGGCATGCAGAAAATGTTTTTCTGCCCGGTAACCAAAATATTTTGGGCTTCCCTTTGCGGGCAGGCAACCAGCTACCTGCCCGGTAACTACGTTAGGTCTTGCATCTGCAATTCCACATATGTTAATATAAAGCAGTGCTTCGCGCTGCCTGCCCGGTAACCAAATATTTTTTTGCCTGTCCGGTAACGAGGTTATCGTAAAATTACATTTTCTGTATGCCTGGCAGCCACTAGATAATTCTCAGCTCGTATTAGCTCCTGCTCCCGTTCGAGCGCCGACTCCAAACACTGCAGCCTTTGTTTTAGACCATGACCATAACTACATTATGCTGTATCGAAATTGAAGACTCCAATGCTGTCAAGTGTCAAAGCGGAGTCTGTCGAAACCGTCAAAAATCCTCCGGTGCCACCTTCTACCACTGTGTTGAATACAGTCACTAATAGGGTTATCCAACCTCCACCGCCTCATTTAGGTAATTTCGAACCCCCTAAAATATCGTTGGCCGTACCAGAACCTAGTATTGAATCCATAATTGCAAATTCCTCAATTAATACTCCAAGGTCTGTCCCAGGGAAAACGAAAAGATTACCTTGTCGTCAATCCTATGGTATTACAATTTGGCACTGTCCCCCGACAAATTCAAAGTCAAACATTCCATAATTTTATTTGCTAATTGGAGCTTTGCCTGGACAAGACTGAATGATGAACATACTTTCAAACCTTAGTGTGCCCGAAATGAAGGAAAGGTTATCTGCTGCCAATGAATCCCATTGAAATTAGCAACAGCTCTTCAAAGTCAGCTGTCATATTTACGACAAGCTTCTTCAAATCAAGTGTTAATTTATTATTATTACTAAATCAAGTTACATGTATTAACAATGTTTCCCTACTTCTAATGCGCTAATTCTATTCTAAATGTCATAAAGTTTTAAAAAAGAACATACCTGAATCCATCGGATCCAAGGGAAAACTTTTGACAACACTGAAACACTAGTCGCACTGAATTTCAAAATGAAATTCTTCGATCAGCTGACGTTCCAGTCCAGGTCCTTCCGGTTCTGCTGCATCCAGAAAACTGAGGGTGAGGCTAGGTGCTCCACCCTTTTATTAGTGCGGACTGCACTGGAACGTCAGTGAAACGTTTTCTGCTGCCCCTGATGTGGCAGCAGCGACGGAGCGGTCTAGTGTTCCCTGCACTACACTCCAAGAAAAAGTAAAAGGTTACGTGGCGGACGGAGTGGGCAGGTACTGCTTGTACCGCTGATGTCGTGCATCGGAACCTACAAAATATTCCCTGCACTACACGTCAACGAAAAGTAAAAGGCTACGTGGCGGACGGAGTGGGCAGGTACTGCTTGTACAGCTGATGCCGTGCATCGGAACCTTTCAGAATTGACGCACTGGTGTACTTTCGTGTTCCCTAGAGTAAAACGTTTTCCACTGCTCCAGCATTCGTGTACATTCCTGTTCGCTGCACTAAAACGTTAGCGAAACCCCCAGGTGGGGCAGCAGCGAGGGTGCACTGACTGTTTTCGTCGGTGCTCCTTCATCCTAATCCTGTGGTCTCCCTGACCATTTTGGCATTTAAATATTATATAACTATTGCTATTGTTAGTGTATTTAATTTTGCCTGTTTTATACTTTTCACTTTCACGTTTTGTGACGTCACTACCAGTTAATTTGTAATTAACAAAAATGTCTCCAATTTGGTTTCTAACGTAGTAATGACGTTATTTTGACGTCACTAAGCTTGAAAGTGAAGTGAAAGTGATAAGTATAAAACCGGCATTACTGTTTGTGAGTGATTTTAATTATTTTTTTTGGAAGTGAACTAAATTTTGTTTCTTATTTATTATTGCAGACGGGGATCTGTAGTTGGGCACAAGATTCCTACATAGATGTGTCGGTTGCTTCAAAAAAGATAGATGATGATGCAATGAAGTGCCCTAAATGTCATTGGTCCTGTTGCTCGCTCCATTCCTCCAAGGTAAAAATGGCTATTTGTTCATTAATGATTGGGATTAGTAGTTGATGACCATAATAATCTATGACCAATTCAATGTAATTTTTGTTTATTAAATAATGAGAAATTAAAAATGAATTATTTTGTACTACAGAATAAAATTCACAAGAATCATGAGTGCAATATCTTCTCCAGATTGGGTATTTCAACTGGTACTGAAAACTTTTGCAAGTTATTGTCTTTTAGAATCGTTTTGTCCAAGGACGTGGAGCCTGCCAAATATAAAAAATTCTTGGACCTTCCGACAAATTCAAATATTCCATAATTTTATTTGCAAATGCGAGCATTGCCTGGACAAGACTGAATGAGGAACATACTTCCAGCAAGCTCTAGTGTGTCCGAAATGTAGGAAAGGCTATCTTCTGCAAATGAATCCCATTGAAATTAGCAACAGCCCTTCAAAGCCAGTGCAAGATTTCTAGAATGAAATACAAACTTCAGAAGAACAACCACTGAGTCCATTCGCTTTCTATTCGATCCGAACATGGACAATATTATAAGACTTTGATGAGAATGAAATAGTACGACAAAAATTGGCACTCTGTCCCAACTGAAATTAATTATTTTGAAAAGTAATCTGTTAAATTCCTGAGCTTGTAAAATCCACAAAACTAAAAATGTTTTCTCTGTAAAAGTAAAAAAACAGCTGTCATATTTACTACAAGCTTCTTCAAATCAAGTGTTAATAATATTATTACAAAATCAACTAACATGTATTAACAGTGTGCATGTTCCTACTTCTAATGTGCAAATTCTATTCTAAATGTGTCATAACTTTTTGTAATGCACCTGCACGGGTATTTATTAATAAAATGTTGCTTAAAAACTGATGATTGGAAAGAAACATCCATTTGTGAATTAAAAGGTAAATGTGTGATTTATAATTTACAGTATTACTCTCTATAATGATGGACATGTCACATGGCTATAATAGACCTTTTCGCGGTTAGGCACTTTTGGTGGGCCAACATGGATAGTCCACGTACCCTATCCATGTTCTGCCCACCAAAAGTGCCTAACCGCGAAAAGGTCTATTTTACTTAGTTGGTTCATTATCTAAGAAAGTAATAGTAATTGTGGAATGAGATTATTTACGAATCCTTCAGTGGGAAGAAACGCGCGGGCTTTTTTTTTTTAACTAATTAGGTGATACTGAATAGAGAAGAAGGGGGTGTTTCTGGAAGTGAAAGGCTGCAAGGGCCCTGTGCAGACATTCTGAATCTCCAACTCCACTAATCCTTCATCAGGCACGTGCCATGACCCTCCCCCTCAACGAAATCGAGAAAAACAAAGTAACTTGAAAAAGAACATACCTGAACTCGGTAGTAAATATTAGTGATGCACTCCAGAATTTTTCACAACACTAAAACACTAGCCGCAACAAATCTCAAAACGAAATTTCTCGTTCCGCTGACGTTCCAGTTCCAGGTCCTTCCAGATCCGCTGCGTCCAGAATACTGAGGGGTGGCGCTGGATGCACCACCCTTTTATAAGTGCGGACTGCACTGGAACGTCAGTGAAACGTTTTCTCCTACCCCAGCTGCGGTAGCAGCGACGGAAGCTGTCTAGTATTCCCTGCACTACACGTCAAGAAAAAGTAAATGGTTATGTGGCGGGCGGAGTAGGCAGGTACTGCTTGTACCGCTGATGCCGTGCATCGGAACCTTTCAGAATTGACGCACTGGTGTGCATTAGTGTACTTTCGTGTTCCCTGGAGTGAAACGTTTGAAAAACGTTTTCCACTGCCCCAGCATTCGTGTTCTTTCGTGTTCCCTGGAGTGAAACGTTTTTCGGTGCCCCAGGTGTGGCAGCAGTGAGGGAGCTCTGAATGTTGTCGATGGTGCTCCTTCATCCTAGTCCTGTGGTCTCCCTCGCCATTGGGGTATTTAAATATTATATAATTATTGCTATTGTTAGTATATTTATTAGTATATTTAGTTATACCTGTTTTACACTTATCACTTTCACTTCACTTTCACGTTTTGTGACGTCACTAACAGTTAATTTGTAATTAACAAAAATAATATGTCTCCAATTTGGTTTCCTACATAGTAATGAAGTCATTTTGACGTCACTAAGCGTGAAAGTAAAGTGAAAGTGATAAGTATAAAACCGGCACTACTGTTTGTGTGTGATTTTAATTATTTATTTTGGAAGAAGATATTTCCAAATATGATTTTATTCTGGTGCCTATTGTAGAGAAGTGGAAGTAAGTGACTTTTTATATTTATAAATTCCATTTGTGTCGCTATTCTAAGACTTTCATGTTTTGATAAAAATAATCGTGTTTCAGTGCCCATTGGATTTTGACCATCATTTGTTTTCCTACACTGGATAGTGTGTACGACTGTGATACTGGAGAATTAATTTCTGAGCCAAAATCAAAAGGACCTAAACCTCATGGTAGTAGTTCTAAACTTTCAACTAATTTCCTGGAAAGGAGCAGCTCCTTTTTTGTCGGTATGAAAATGCTATTATCTGAAGTACTTACTCAGTCAAAATATGGTAATAAGCGTAGTGGTTTTAATTGTTTCATTAAATTGTTTAAAGGCAATGACATTCAATGTGGAGATTCAAGTCAGAACAGAAGTACGGCTCTCAAAATGTACCGAACTTAGACTTAGGTAAAACTAGAAAAGCTACAACTAATAAAAGACCGAGAGCTGGAGTGTTACCCAACATTCGTGAGCCTTGTATTTTAATATTTGACTCTTTGGCCCAAGATATGCGCAATAAGATATATGCAACTCTGCGAGAATACCTTCGTGTAGAATATAAGGTCAAGTTTATAAATGAGATTTAGCAATGATATTATTAAAATACTTGATAACATTTTGAATTGTATTTTACATCTGTCGCTTTTTGAAAGGTGAAAAAGGGCTTAGAGACAGAATTTACTAGCTATTTTATGCCTCGCGTTCCTCAACAGCCGAATTATTGTGGTCTGTATATTCTGCAGTTTGCGGAATCCTTTTTCTAACCCCATCAAATCATTTCGACCACCACTTATTACAGAATTGAAGAACTGGTTCCGTTACCCCTAGAAGAAGCGATGGCAAACTTACGCCTGTATAGTGCAGCTGATTAAAAATGAGAATCCATAAAAATAACCTCACATTCCCTAAATAATATTTGACGAAGATCCACCTACTTAATCCCAAGAAAATATGGTATTACAAAACGCAGTAGAAGATGAAGATGTTGACGTGGGCACCGACTGTGGAAGTAGTACAATTTCTACCAAAAAATTAAATACTCAACGGCAGCCACCAGGCATGCAGAAAATGTTTTTCTGCCCGGTAACCAAAATATTTTGGGCTTCCCTTTGCGGGCAGGCAACCAGCTACCTGCCCGGTAACTACGTTAGGTCTTGCATCTGCAATTCCACATATGTTAATATAAAGCAGTGCTTCGCGCTGCCTGCCCGGTAACCAAATATTTTTTTGCCTGTCCGGTAACGAGGTTATCGTAAAATTACATTTTCTGTATGCCTGGCAGCCACTAGATAATTCTCAGCTCGTATTAGCTCCTGCTCCCGTTCGAGCGCCGACTCCAAACACTGCAGCCTTTGTTTTAGACCATGACCATAACTACATTATGCTGTATCGAAATTGAAGACTCCAATGCTGTCAAGTGTCAAAGCGGAGTCTGTCGAAACCGTCAAAAATCCTCCGGTGCCACCTTCTACCACTGTGTTGAATACAGTCACTAATAGGGTTATCCAACCTCCACCGCCTCATTTAGGTAATTTCGAACCCCCTAAAATATCGTTGGCCGTACCAGAACCTAGTATTGAATCCATAATTGCAAATTCCTCAATTAATACTCCAAGGTCTGTCCCAGGGAAAACGAAAAGATTACCTTGTCGTCAATCCTATGGTATTACAATTTGGCACTGTCCCCCGACAAATTCAAAGTCAAACATTCCATAATTTTATTTGCTAATTGGAGCTTTGCCTGGACAAGACTGAATGATGAACATACTTTCAAACCTTAGTGTGCCCGAAATGAAGGAAAGGTTATCTGCTGCCAATGAATCCCATTGAAATTAGCAACAGCTCTTCAAAGTCAGCTGTCATATTTACGACAAGCTTCTTCAAATCAAGTGTTAATTTATTATTATTACTAAATCAAGTTACATGTATTAACAATGTTTCCCTACTTCTAATGCGCTAATTCTATTCTAAATGTCATAAAGTTTTAAAAAAGAACATACCTGAATCCATCGGATCCAAGGGAAAACTTTTGACAACACTGAAACACTAGTCGCACTGAATTTCAAAATGAAATTCTTCGATCAGCTGACGTTCCAGTCCAGGTCCTTCCGGTTCTGCTGCATCCAGAAAACTGAGGGTGAGGCTAGGTGCTCCACCCTTTTATTAGTGCGGACTGCACTGGAACGTCAGTGAAACGTTTTCTGCTGCCCCTGATGTGGCAGCAGCGACGGAGCGGTCTAGTGTTCCCTGCACTACACTCCAAGAAAAAGTAAAAGGTTACGTGGCGGACGGAGTGGGCAGGTACTGCTTGTACCGCTGATGTCGTGCATCGGAACCTACAAAATATTCCCTGCACTACACGTCAACGAAAAGTAAAAGGCTACGTGGCGGACGGAGTGGGCAGGTACTGCTTGTACAGCTGATGCCGTGCATCGGAACCTTTCAGAATTGACGCACTGGTGTACTTTCGTGTTCCCTAGAGTAAAACGTTTTCCACTGCTCCAGCATTCGTGTACATTCCTGTTCGCTGCACTAAAACGTTAGCGAAACCCCCAGGTGGGGCAGCAGCGAGGGTGCACTGACTGTTTTCGTCGGTGCTCCTTCATCCTAATCCTGTGGTCTCCTGACCATTTTGGCATTTAAATATTATATAACTATTGCTATTGTTAGTGTATTTAATTTTGCCTGTTTTATACTTTTCACTTTCACGTTTTGTGACGTCACTACCAGTTAATTTGTAATTAACAAAAATGTCTCCAATTTGGTTTCTAACGTAGTAATGACGTTATTTTGACGTCACTAAGCTTGAAAGTGAAGTGAAAGTGATAAGTATAAAACCGGCATTACTGTTTGTGAGTGATTTTAATTATTTTTTTGGAAGTGAACTAAATTTTGTTTCTTATTTATTATTGCAGACGGGGATCTGTAGTTGGGCACAAGATTCCTACATAGATGTGTCGGTTGCTTCAAAAAAGATAGATGATGATGCAATGAAGTGCCCTAAATGTCATTGGTCCTGTTGCTCGCTCCATTCCTCCAAGGTAAAAATGGCTATTTGTTCATTAATGATTGGGATTAGTAGTTGATGACCATAATAATCTATGACCAATTCAATGTAATTTTTGTTTATTAAATAATGAGAAATTAAAAATGAATTATTTTGTACTACAGAATAAAATTCACAAGAATCATGAGTGCAATATCTTCTCCAGATTGGGTATTTCAACTGGTACTGAAAACTTTTGCAAGTTATTGTCTTTTAGAATCGTTTTGTCCAAGGACGTGGAGCCTGCCAAATATAAAAAATTCTTGGACCTTCCGACAAATTCAAATATTCCATAATTTTATTTGCAAATGCGAGCATTGCCTGGACAAGACTGAATGAGGAACATACTTCCAGCAAGCTCTAGTGTGTCCGAAATGTAGGAAAGGCTATCTTCTGCAAATGAATCCCATTGAAATTAGCAACAGCCCTTCAAAGCCAGTGCAAGATTTCTAGAATGAAATACAAACTTCAGAAGAACAACCACTGAGTCCATTCGCTTTCTATTCGATCCGAACATGGACAATATTATAAGACTTTGATGAGAATGAAATAGTACGACAAAAATTGGCACTCTGTCCCAACTGAAATTAATTATTTTGAAAAGAAATCTGTTAAATTCCTGAGCTTGTAAAATCCACAAAACTAAAAATGTTTTCTCTGTAAAAGTAAAAAAACAGCTGTCATATTTACTACAAGCTTCTTCAAATCAAGTGTTAATAATATTATTACAAAATCAACTAACATGTATTAACAGTGTGCATGTTCCTACTTCTAATGTGCAAATTCTATTCTAAATGTGTCATAACTTTTTGTAATGCACCTGCACGGGTATTTATTAATAAAATGTTGCTTAAAAACTGATGATTGGAAAGAAACATCCATTTGTGAATTAAAAGGTAAATGTGTGATTTATAATTTACAGTATTACTCTCTATAATGATGGACATGTCACATGGCTATAATAGACCTTTCGCGGTTAGGCACTTTTGGTGGGCCAACATGGATAGTCCACGTACCCTATCCATGTTCTGCCCACCAAAAGTGCCTAACCGCGAAAAGGTCTATTTTACTTAGTTGGTTCATTATCTAAGAAAGTAATAGTAATTGTGGAATGAGATTATTTACGAATCCTTCAGTGGGAAGAAACGCGCGGGCTTTTTTTTTTTAACTAATTAGGTGATACTGAATAGAGAAGAAGGGGTGTTTCTGGAAGTGAAAGGCTGCAAGGGCCCTGTGCAGACATTCTGAATCTCCAACTCCACTAATCCTTCATCAGGCACGTGCCATGACCCTCCCCCTCAACGAAATCGAGAAAAACAAAGTAACTTGAAAAAGAACATACCTGAACTCGGTAGTAAATATTAGTGATGCACTCCAGAATTTTTCACAACACTAAAACACTAGCCGCAACAAATCTCAAAACGAAATTTCTCGTTCCGCTGACGTTCCAGTTCCAGGTCCTTCCAGATCCGCTGCGTCCAGAATACTGAGGGGTGGCGCTGGATGCACCACCCTTTTATAAGTGCGGACTGCACTGGAACGTCAGTGAAACGTTTTCTCCTACCCCAGCTGCGGTAGCAGCGACGGAAGCTGTCTAGTATTCCCTGCACTACACGTCAAGAAAAAGTAAATGGTTATGTGGCGGGCGGAGTAGGCAGGTACTGCTTGTACCGCTGATGCCGTGCATCGGAACCTTTCAGAATTGACGCACTGGTGTGCATTAGTGTACTTTCGTGTTCCCTGGAGTGAAACGTTTGAAAAACGTTTTCCACTGCCCCAGCATTCGTGTTCTTTCGTGTTCCCTGGAGTGAAACGTTTTTCGGTGCCCCAGGTGTGGCAGCAGTGAGGGAGCTCTGAATGTTGTCGATGGTGCTCCTTCATCCTAGTCCTGTGGTCTCCTCGCCATTGGGGTATTTAAATATTATATAATTATTGCTATTGTTAGTATATTTATTAGTATATTTAGTTATACCTGTTTTACACTTATCACTTTCACTTCACTTTCACGTTTTGTGACGTCACTAACAGTTAATTTGTAATTAACAAAAATAATATGTCTCCAATTTGGTTTCCTACATAGTAATGAAGTCATTTTGACGTCACTAAGCGTGAAAGTAAAGTGAAAGTGATAAGTATAAAACCGGCACTACTGTTTGTGTGTGATTTTAATTATTTATTTTGGAAGAAGATATTTCCAAATATGATTTTATTCTGGTGCCTATTGTAGAGAAGTGGAAGTAAGTGACTTTTTATATTTATAAATTCCATTTGTGTCGCTATTCTAAGACTTTCATGTTTTGATAAAAATAATCGTGTTTCAGTGCCCATTGGATTTTGACCATCATTTGTTTTCCTACACTGGATAGTGTGTACGACTGTGATACTGGAGAATTAATTTCTGAGCCAAAATCAAAAGGACCTAAACCTCATGGTAGTAGTTCTAAACTTTCAACTAATTTCCTGGAAAGGAGCAGCTCCTTTTTTGTCGGTATGAAAATGCTATTATCTGAAGTACTTACTCAGTCAAAATATGGTAATAAGCGTAGTGGTTTTAATTGTTTCATTAAATTGTTTAAAGGCAATGACATTCAATGTGGAGATTCAAGTCAGAACAGAAGTACGGCTCTCAAAATGTACCGAACTTAGACTTAGGTAAAACTAGAAAAGCTACAACTAATAAAAGACCGAGAGCTGGAGTGTTACCCAACATTCGTGAGCCTTGTATTTTAATATTTGACTCTTTGGCCCAAGATATGCGCAATAAGATATATGCAACTCTGCGAGAATACCTTCGTGTAGAATATAAGGTCAAGTTTATAAATGAGATTTAGCAATGATATTATTAAAATACTTGATAACATTTTGAATTGTATTTTACATCTGTCGCTTTTTGAAAGGTGAAAAAGGGCTTAGAGACAGAATTTACTAGCTATTTTATGCCTCGCGTTCCTCAACAGCCGAATTATTGTGGTCTGTATATTCTGCAGTTTGCGGAATCCTTTTTTTCTAACCCCATCAAATCATTTCGACCACCACTTATTACAGAATTGAAGAACTGGTTCCGTTACCCCTAGAAGAAGCGATGGCAAACTTACGCCTGTATAGTGCAGCTGATTAAAAATGAGAATCCATAAAAATAACCTCACATTCCCTAAATAATATTTGACGAAGATCCACCTACTTAATCCCAAGAAAATATGGTATTACAAAACGCAGTAGAAGATGAAGATGTTGACGTGGGCACCGACTGTGGAAGTAGTACAATTTCTACCAAAAAATTAAATACTCAACGGCAGCCACCAGGCATGCAGAAAATGTTTTTCTGCCCGGTAACCAAAATATTTTGGGCTTCCCTTTGCGGGCAGGCAACCAGCTACCTGCCCGGTAACTACGTTAGGTCTTGCATCTGCAATTCCACATATGTTAATATAAAGCAGTGCTTCGCGCTGCCTGCCCGGTAACCAAATATTTTTTTGCCTGTCCGGTAACGAGGTTATCGTAAAATTACATTTTCTGTATGCCTGGCATCCACTAGATAATTCTCAGCTCGTATTAGCTCCTGCTCCCGTTCGAGCGCCGACTCCAAACACTGCAGCCTTTGTTTTAGACCATGACCATAACTACATTATGCTGTATCGAAATTGAAGACTCCAATGCTGTCAAGTGTCAAAGCGGAGTCTGTCGAAACCGTCAAAAATCCTCCGGTGCCACCTTCTACCACTGTGTTGAATACAGTCACTAATAGGGTTATCCAACCTCCACCGCCTCATTTAGGTAATTTCGAACCCCCTAAAATATCGTTGGCCGTACCAGAACCTAGTATTGAATCCATAATTGCAAATTCCTCAATTAATACTCCAAGGTCTGTCCCAGGGAAAACGAAAAGATTACCTTGTCGTCAATCCTATGGTATTACAATTTGGCACTGTCCCCCGACAAATTCAAAGTCAAACATTCCATAATTTTATTTGCTAATTGGAGCTTTGCCTGGACAAGACTGAATGATGAACATACTTTCAAACCTTAGTGTGCCCGAAATGAAGGAAAGGTTATCTGCTGCCAATGAATCCCATTGAAATTAGCAACAGCTCTTCAAAGTCAGCTGTCATATTTACGACAAGCTTCTTCAAATCAAGTGTTAATTTATTATTATTACTAAATCAAGTTACATGTATTAACAATGTTTCCCTACTTCTAATGCGCTAATTCTATTCTAAATGTCATAAAGTTTTAAAAAAGAACATACCTGAATCCATCGGATCCAAGGGAAAACTTTTGACAACACTGAAACACTAGTCGCACTGAATTTCAAAATGAAATTCTTCGATCAGCTGACGTTCCAGTCCAGGTCCTTCCGGTTCTGCTGCATCCAGAAAACTGAGGGTGAGGCTAGGTGCTCCACCCTTTTATTAGTGCGGACTGCACTGGAACGTCAGTGAAACGTTTTCTGCTGCCCCTGATGTGGCAGCAGCGACGGAGCGGTCTAGTGTTCCCTGCACTACACTCCAAGAAAAAGTAAAAGGTTACGTGGCGGACGGAGTGGGCAGGTACTGCTTGTACCGCTGATGTCGTGCATCGGAACCTACAAAATATTCCCTGCACTACACGTCAACGAAAAGTAAAAGGCTACGTGGCGGACGGAGTGGGCAGGTACTGCTTGTACAGCTGATGCCGTGCATCGGAACCTTTCAGAATTGACGCACTGGTGTACTTTCGTGTTCCCTAGAGTAAAACGTTTTCCACTGCTCCAGCATTCGTGTACATTCCTGTTCGCTGCACTAAAACGTTAGCGAAACCCCCAGGTGGGGCAGCAGCGAGGGTGCACTGACTGTTTTCGTCGGTGCTCCTTCATCCTAATCCTGTGGTCTCCTGACCATTTTGGCATTTAAATATTATATAACTATTGCTATTGTTAGTGTATTTAATTTTGCCTGTTTTATACTTTTCACTTTCACGTTTTGTGACGTCACTACCAGTTAATTTGTAATTAACAAAAATGTCTCCAATTTGGTTTCTAACGTAGTAATGACGTTATTTTGACGTCACTAAGCTTGAAAGTGAAGTGAAAGTGATAAGTATAAAACCGGCATTACTGTTTGTGAGTGATTTTAATTATTTTTTTTGGAAGTGAACTAAATTTTGTTTCTTATTTATTATTGCAGACGGGGATCTGTAGTTGGGCACAAGATTCCTACATAGATGTGTCGGTTGCTTCAAAAAAGATAGATGATGATGCAATGAAGTGCCCTAAATGTCATTGGTCCTGTTGCTCGCTCCATTCCTCCAAGGTAAAAATGGCTATTTGTTCATTAATGATTGGGATTAGTAGTTGATGACCATAATAATCTATGACCAATTCAATGTAATTTTTGTTTATTAAATAATGAGAAATTAAAAATGAATTATTTTGTACTACAGAATAAAATTCACAAGAATCATGAGTGCAATATCTTCTCCAGATTGGGTATTTCAACTGGTACTGAAAACTTTTGCAAGTTATTGTCTTTTAGAATCGTTTTGTCCAAGGACGTGGAGCCTGCCAAATATAAAAAATTCTTGGACCTTCCGACAAATTCAAATATTCCATAATTTTATTTGCAAATGCGAGCATTGCCTGGACAAGACTGAATGAGGAACATACTTCCAGCAAGCTCTAGTGTGTCCGAAATGTAGGAAAGGCTATCTTCTGCAAATGAATCCCATTGAAATTAGCAACAGCCCTTCAAAGCCAGTGCAAGATTTCTAGAATGAAATACAAACTTCAGAAGAACAACCACTGAGTCCATTCGCTTTCTATTCGATCCGAACATGGACAATATTATAAGACTTTGATGAGAATGAAATAGTACGACAAAAATTGGCACTCTGTCCCAACTGAAATTAATTATTTTGAAAAGTAATCTGTTAAATTCCTGAGCTTGTAAAATCCACAAAACTAAAAATGTTTTCTCTGTAAAAGTAAAAAAACAGCTGTCATATTTACTACAAGCTTCTTCAAATCAAGTGTTAATAATATTATTACAAAATCAACTAACATGTATTAACAGTGTGCATGTTCCTACTTCTAATGTGCAAATTCTATTCTAAATGTGTCATAACTTTTTGTAATGCACCTGCACGGGTATTTATTAATAAAATGTTGCTTAAAAACTGATGATTGGAAAGAAACATCCATTTGTGAATTAAAAGGTAAATGTGTGATTTATAATTTACAGTATTACTCTCTATAATGATGGACATGTCACATGGCTATAATAGACCTTTTCGCGGTTAGGCACTTTTGGTGGGCCAACATGGATAGTCCACGTACCCTATCCATGTTCTGCCCACCAAAAGTGCCTAACCGCGAAAAGGTCTATTTTACTTAGTTGGTTCATTATCTAAGAAAGTAATAGTAATTGTGGAATGAGATTATTTACGAATCCTTCAGTGGGAAGAAACGCGCGGGCTTTTTTTTAACTAATTAGGTGATACTGAATAGAGAAGAAGGGGGTGTTTCTGGAAGTGAAAGGCTGCAAGGGCCCTGTGCAGACATTCTGAATCTCCAACTCCACTAATCCTTCATCAGGCACGTGCCATGACCCTCCCCCTCAACGAAATCGAGAAAAACAAAGTAACTTGAAAAAGAACATACCTGAACTCGGTAGTAAATATTAGTGATGCACTCCAGAATTTTTCACAACACTAAAACACTAGCCGCAACAAATCTCAAAACGAAATTTCTCGTTCCGCTGACGTTCCAGTTCCAGGTCCTTCCAGATCCGCTGCGTCCAGAATACTGAGGGGTGGCGCTGGATGCACCACCCTTTTATAAGTGCGGACTGCACTGGAACGTCAGTGAAACGTTTTCTCCTACCCCAGCTGCGGTAGCAGCGACGGAAGCTGTCTAGTATTCCCTGCACTACACGTCAAGAAAAAGTAAATGGTTATGTGGCGGGCGGAGTAGGCAGGTACTGCTTGTACCGCTGATGCCGTGCATCGGAACCTTTCAGAATTGACGCACTGGTGTGCATTAGTGTACTTTCGTGTTCCCTGGAGTGAAACGTTTGAAAAACGTTTTCCACTGCCCCAGCATTCGTGTTCTTTCGTGTTCCCTGGAGTGAAACGTTTTTCGGTGCCCCAGGTGTGGCAGCAGTGAGGGAGCTCTGAATGTTGTCGATGGTGCTCCTTCATCCTAGTCCTGTGGTCTCCCTCGCCATTGGGGTATTTAAATATTATATAATTATTGCTATTGTTAGTATATTTATTAGTATATTTAGTTATACCTGTTTTACACTTATCACTTTCACTTCACTTTCACGTTTTGTGACGTCACTAACAGTTAATTTGTAATTAACAAAAATAATATGTCTCCAATTTGGTTTCCTACATAGTAATGAAGTCATTTTGACGTCACTAAGCGTGAAAGTAAAGTGAAAGTGATAAGTATAAAACCGGCACTACTGTTTGTGTGTGATTTTAATTATTTATTTTGGAAGAAGATATTTCCAAATATGATTTTATTCTGGTGCCTATTGTAGAGAAGTGGAAGTAAGTGACTTTTTATATTTATAAATTCCATTTGTGTCGCTATTCTAAGACTTTCATGTTTTGATAAAAATAATCGTGTTTCAGTGCCCATTGGATTTTGACCATCATTTGTTTTCCTACACTGGATAGTGTGTACGACTGTGATACTGGAGAATTAATTTCTGAGCCAAAATCAAAAGGACCTAAACCTCATGGTAGTAGTTCTAAACTTTCAACTAATTTCCTGGAAAGGAGCAGCTCCTTTTTTGTCGGTATGAAAATGCTATTATCTGAAGTACTTACTCAGTCAAAATATGGTAATAAGCGTAGTGGTTTTAATTGTTTCATTAAATTGTTTAAAGGCAATGACATTCAATGTGGAGATTCAAGTCAGAACAGAAGTACGGCTCTCAAAATGTACCGAACTTAGACTTAGGTAAAACTAGAAAAGCTACAACTAATAAAAGACCGAGAGCTGGAGTGTTACCCAACATTCGTGAGCCTTGTATTTTAATATTTGACTCTTTGGCCCAAGATATGCGCAATAAGATATATGCAACTCTGCGAGAATACCTTCGTGTAGAATATAAGGTCAAGTTTATAAATGAGATTTAGCAATGATATTATTAAAATACTTGATAACATTTTGAATTGTATTTTACATCTGTCGCTTTTTGAAAGGTGAAAAAGGGCTTAGAGACAGAATTTACTAGCTATTTTATGCCTCGCGTTCCTCAACAGCCGAATTATTGTGGTCTGTATATTCTGCAGTTTGCGGAATCCTTTTTTTCTAACCCCATCAAATCATTTCGACCACCACTTATTACAGAATTGAAGAACTGGTTCCGTTACCCCTAGAAGAAGCGATGGCAAACTTACGCCTGTATAGTGCAGCTGATTAAAAATGAGAATCCATAAAAATAACCTCACATTCCCTAAATAATATTTGACGAAGATCCACCTACTTAATCCCAAGAAAATATGGTATTACAAAACGCAGTAGAAGATGAAGATGTTGACGTGGGCACCGACTGTGGAAGTAGTACAATTTCTACCAAAAAATTAAATACTCAACGGCAGCCACCAGGCATGCAGAAAATGTTTTTCTGCCCGGTAACCAAAATATTTTGGGCTTCCCTTTGCGGGCAGGCAACCAGCTACCTGCCCGGTAACTACGTTAGGTCTTGCATCTGCAATTCCACATATGTTAATATAAAGCAGTGCTTCGCGCTGCCTGCCCGGTAACCAAATATTTTTTTGCCTGTCCGGTAACGAGGTTATCGTAAAATTACATTTTCTGTATGCCTGGCAGCCACTAGATAATTCTCAGCTCGTATTAGCTCCTGCTCCCGTTCGAGCGCCGACTCCAAACACTGCAGCCTTTGTTTTAGACCATGACCATAACTACATTATGCTGTATCGAAATTGAAGACTCCAATGCTGTCAAGTGTCAAAGCGGAGTCTGTCGAAACCGTCAAAAATCCTCCGGTGCCACCTTCTACCACTGTGTTGAATACAGTCACTAATAGGGTTATCCAACCTCCACCGCCTCATTTAGGTAATTTCGAACCCCTAAAATATCGTTGGCCGTACCAGAACCTAGTATTGAATCCATAATTGCAAATTCCTCAATTAATACTCCAAGGTCTGTCCCAGGGAAAACGAAAAGATTACCTTGTCGTCAATCCTATGGTATTACAACTTGGCACTGTCCCCCGACAAATTCAAAGTCAAACATTCCATAATTTTATTTGCTAATTGGAGCTTTGCCTGGACAAGACTGAATGATGAACATACTTTCAAACCTTAGTGTGCCCGAAATGAAGGAAAGGTTATCTGCTGCCAATGAATCCCATTGAAATTAGCAACAGCTCTTCAAAGTCAGCTGTCATATTTACGACAAGCTTCTTCAAATCAAGTGTTAATTTATTATTATTACTAAATCAAGTTACATGTATTAACAATGTTTCCCTACTTCTAATGCGCTAATTCTATTCTAAATGTCATAAAGTTTTAAAAAAGAACATACCTGAATCCATCGGATCCAAGGGAAAACTTTTGACAACACTGAAACACTAGTCGCACTGAATTTCAAAATGAAATTCTTCGATCAGCTGACGTTCCAGTCCAGGTCCTTCCGGTTCTGCTGCATCCAGAAAACTGAGGGTGAGGCTAGGTGCTCCACCCTTTTATTAGTGCGGACTGCACTGGAACGTCAGTGAAACGTTTTCTGCTGCCCCTGATGTGGCAGCAGCGACGGAGCGGTCTAGTGTTCCCTGCACTACACTCCAAGAAAAAGTAAAAGGTTACGTGGCGGACGGAGTGGGCAGGTACTGCTTGTACCGCTGATGTCGTGCATCGGAACCTACAAAATATTCCCTGCACTACACGTCAACGAAAAGTAAAAGGCTACGTGGCGGACGGAGTGGGCAGGTACTGCTTGTACAGCTGATGCCGTGCATCGGAACCTTTCAGAATTGACGCACTGGTGTACTTTCGTGTTCCCTAGAGTAAAACGTTTTCCACTGCTCCAGCATTCGTGTACATTCCTGTTCGCTGCACTAAAACGTTAGCGAAACCCCCAGGTGGGGCAGCAGCGAGGGTGCACTGACTGTTTTCGTCGGTGCTCCTTCATCCTAATCCTGTGGTCTCCCTGACCATTTTGGCATTTAAATATTATATAACTATTGCTATTGTTAGTGTATTTAATTTTGCCTGTTTTATACTTTTCACTTTCACGTTTTGTGACGTCACTACCAGTTAATTTGTAATTAACAAAAATGTCTCCAATTTGGTTTCTAACGTAGTAATGACGTTATTTTGACGTCACTAAGCTTGAAAGTGAAGTGAAAGTGATAAGTATAAAACCGGCATTACTGTTTGTGAGTGATTTTAATTATTTTTTTTGGAAGTGAACTAAATTTTGTTTCTTATTTATTATTGCAGACGGGGATCTGTAGTTGGGCACAAGATTCCTACATAGATGTGTCGGTTGCTTCAAAAAAGATAGATGATGATGCAATGAAGTGCCCTAAATGTCATTGGTCCTGTTGCTCGCTCCATTCCTCCAAGGTAAAAATGGCTATTTGTTCATTAATGATTGGGATTAGTAGTTGATGACCATAATAATCTATGACCAATTCAATGTAATTTTTGTTTATTAAATAATGAGAAATTAAAAATGAATTATTTTGTACTACAGAATAAAATTCACAAGAATCATGAGTGCAATATCTTCTCCAGATTGGGTATTTCAACTGGTACTGAAAACTTTTGCAAGTTATTGTCTTTTAGAATCGTTTTGTCCAAGGACGTGGAGCCTGCCAAATATAAAAAATTCTTGGACCTTCCGACAAATTCAAATATTCCATAATTTTATTTGCAAATGCGAGCATTGCCTGGACAAGACTGAATGAGGAACATACTTCCAGCAAGCTCTAGTGTGTCCGAAATGTAGGAAAGGCTATCTTCTGCAAATGAATCCCATTGAAATTAGCAACAGCCCTTCAAAGCCAGTGCAAGATTTCTAGAATGAAATACAAACTTCAGAAGAACAACCACTGAGTCCATTCGCTTTCTATTCGATCCGAACATGGACAATATTATAAGACTTTGATGAGAATGAAATAGTACGACAAAAATTGGCACTCTGTCCCAACTGAAATTAATTATTTTGAAAAGAAATCTGTTAAATTCCTGAGCTTGTAAAATCCACAAAACTAAAAATGTTTTCTCTGTAAAAGTAAAAAAACAGCTGTCATATTTACTACAAGCTTCTTCAAATCAAGTGTTAATAATATTATTACAAAATCAACTAACATGTATTAACAGTGTGCATGTTCCTACTTCTAATGTGCAAATTCTATTCTAAATGTGTCATAACTTTTTGTAATGCACCTGCACGGGTATTTATTAATAAAATGTTGCTTAAAAACTGATGATTGGAAAGAAACATCCATTTGTGAATTAAAAGGTAAATGTGTGATTTATAATTTACAGTATTACTCTCTATAATGATGGACATGTCACATGGCTATAATTTTACTTAGTTGGTTCATTATCTAAGAAAGTAATAGTAATTGTGGAATGAGATTATTTACGAATCCTTCAGTGGGAAGAAACGCGCGGGCTTTTTTTTTTTTAACTAATTAGGTGATACTGAATAGAGAAGAAGGGGGTGTTTCTGGAAGTGAAAGGCTGCAAGGGCCCTGTGCAGACATTCTGAATCTCCAACTCCACTAATCCTTCATCAGGCACGTGCCATGACCCTCCCCCTCAACGAAATCGAGAAAAACAAAGTAACTTGAAAAAGAACATACCTGAACTCGGTAGTAAATATTAGTGATGCACTCCAGAATTTTTCACAACACTAAAACACTAGCCGCAACAAATCTCAAAACGAAATTTCTCGTTCCGCTGACGTTCCAGTTCCAGGTCCTTCCAGATCCGCTGCGTCCAGAATACTGAGGGGTGGCGCTGGATGCACCACCCTTTTATAAGTGCGGACTGCACTGGAACGTCAGTGAAACGTTTTCTCCTACCCCAGCTGCGGTAGCAGCGACGGAAGCTGTCTAGTATTCCCTGCACTACACGTCAAGAAAAAGTAAATGGTTATGTGGCGGGCGGAGTAGGCAGGTACTGCTTGTACCGCTGATGCCGTGCATCGGAACCTTTCAGAATTGACGCACTGGTGTGCATTAGTGTACTTTCGTGTTCCCTGGAGTGAAACGTTTGAAAAACGTTTTCCACTGCCCCAGCATTCGTGTTCTTTCGTGTTCCCTGGAGTGAAACGTTTTTCGGTGCCCCAGGTGTGGCAGCAGTGAGGGAGCTCTGAATGTTGTCGATGGTGCTCCTTCATCCTAGTCCTGTGGTCTCCCTCGCCATTGGGGTATTTAAATATTATATAATTATTGCTATTGTTAGTATATTTATTAGTATATTTAGTTATACCTGTTTTACACTTATCACTTTCACTTCACTTTCACGTTTTGTGACGTCACTAACAGTTAATTTGTAATTAACAAAAATAATATGTCTCCAATTTGGTTTCCTACATAGTAATGAAGTCATTTTGACGTCACTAAGCGTGAAAGTAAAGTGAAAGTGATAAGTATAAAACCGGCACTACTGTTTGTGTGTGATTTTAATTATTTATTTTGGAAGAAGATATTTCCAAATATGATTTTATTCTGGTGCCTATTGTAGAGAAGTGGAAGTAAGTGACTTTTTATATTTATAAATTCCATTTGTGTCGCTATTCTAAGACTTTCATGTTTTGATAAAAATAATCGTGTTTCAGTGCCCATTGGATTTTGACCATCATTTGTTTTCCTACACTGGATAGTGTGTACGACTGTGATACTGGAGAATTAATTTCTGAGCCAAAATCAAAAGGACCTAAACCTCATGGTAGTAGTTCTAAACTTTCAACTAATTTCCTGGAAAGGAGCAGCTCCTTTTTTGTCGGTATGAAAATGCTATTATCTGAAGTACTTACTCAGTCAAAATATGGTAATAAGCGTAGTGGTTTTAATTGTTTCATTAAATTGTTTAAAGGCAATGACATTCAATGTGGAGATTCAAGTCAGAACAGAAGTACGGCTCTCAAAATGTACCGAACTTAGACTTAGGTAAAACTAGAAAAGCTACAACTAATAAAAGACCGAGAGCTGGAGTGTTACCCAACATTCGTGAGCCTTGTATTTTAATATTTGACTCTTTGGCCCAAGATATGCGCAATAAGATATATGCAACTCTGCGAGAATACCTTCGTGTAGAATATAAGGTCAAGTTTATAAATGAGATTTAGCAATGATATTATTAAAATACTTGATAACATTTTGAATTGTATTTTACATCTGTCGCTTTTTGAAAGGTGAAAAAGGGCTTAGAGACAGAATTTACTAGCTATTTTATGCCTCGCGTTCCTCAACAGCCGAATTATTGTGGTCTGTATATTCTGCAGTTTGCGGAATCCTTTTTTTCTAACCCCATCAAATCATTTCGACCACCACTTATTACAGAATTGAAGAACTGGTTCCGTTACCCCTAGAAGAAGCGATGGCAAACTTACGCCTGTATAGTGCAGCTGATTAAAAATGAGAATCCATAAAAATAACCTCACATTCCCTAAATAATATTTGACGAAGATCCACCTACTTAATCCCAAGAAAATATGGTATTACAAAACGCAGTAGAAGATGAAGATGTTGACGTGGGCACCGACTGTGGAAGTAGTACAATTTCTACCAAAAAATTAAATACTCAACGGCAGCCACCAGGCATGCAGAAAATGTTTTTCTGCCCGGTAACCAAAATATTTTGGGCTTCCCTTTGCGGGCAGGCAACCAGCTACCTGCCCGGTAACTACGTTAGGTCTTGCATCTGCAATTCCACATATGTTAATATAAAGCAGTGCTTCGCGCTGCCTGCCCGGTAACCAAATATTTTTTTGCCTGTCCGGTAACGAGGTTATCGTAAAATTACATTTTCTGTATGCCTGGCAGCCACTAGATAATTCTCAGCTCGTATTAGCTCCTGCTCCCGTTCGAGCGCCGACTCCAAACACTGCAGCCTTTGTTTTAGACCATGACCATAACTACATTATGCTGTATCGAAATTGAAGACTCCAATGCTGTCAAGTGTCAAAGCGGAGTCTGTCGAAACCGTCAAAAATCCTCCGGTGCCACCTTCTACCACTGTGTTGAATACAGTCACTAATAGGGTTATCCAACCTCCACCGCCTCATTTAGGTAATTTCGAACCCCCTAAAATATCGTTGGCCGTACCAGAACCTAGTATTGAATCCATAATTGCAAATTCCTCAATTAATACTCCAAGGTCTGTCCCAGGGAAAACGAAAAGATTACCTTGTCGTCAATCCTATGGTATTACAATTTGGCACTGTCCCCCGACAAATTCAAAGTCAAACATTCCATAATTTTATTTGCTAATTGGAGCTTTGCCTGGACAAGACTGAATGATGAACATACTTTCAAACCTTAGTGTGCCCGAAATGAAGGAAAGGTTATCTGCTGCCAATGAATCCCATTGAAATTAGCAACAGCTCTTCAAAGTCAGCTGTCATATTTACGACAAGCTTCTTCAAATCAAGTGTTAATTTATTATTATTACTAAATCAAGTTACATGTATTAACAATGTTTCCCTACTTCTAATGCGCTAATTCTATTCTAAATGTCATAAAGTTTTAAAAAAGAACATACCTGAATCCATCGGATCCAAGGGAAAACTTTTGACAACACTGAAACACTAGTCGCACTGAATTTCAAAATGAAATTCTTCGATCAGCTGACGTTCCAGTCCAGGTCCTTCCGGTTCTGCTGCATCCAGAAAACTGAGGGTGAGGCTAGGTGCTCCACCCTTTTATTAGTGCGGACTGCACTGGAACGTCAGTGAAACGTTTTCTGCTGCCCCTGATGTGGCAGCAGCGACGGAGCGGTCTAGTGTTCCCTGCACTACACTCCAAGAAAAAGTAAAAGGTTACGTGGCGGACGGAGTGGGCAGGTACTGCTTGTACCGCTGATGTCGTGCATCGGAACCTACAAAATATTCCCTGCACTACACGTCAACGAAAAGTAAAAGGCTACGTGGCGGACGGAGTGGGCAGGTACTGCTTGTACAGCTGATGCCGTGCATCGGAACCTTTCAGAATTGACGCACTGGTGTACTTTCGTGTTCCCTAGAGTAAAACGTTTTCCACTGCTCCAGCATTCGTGTACATTCCTGTTCGCTGCACTAAAACGTTAGCGAAACCCCCAGGTGGGGCAGCAGCGAGGGTGCACTGACTGTTTTCGTCGGTGCTCCTTCATCCTAATCCTGTGGTCTCCCTGACCATTTTGGCATTTAAATATTATATAACTATTGCTATTGTTAGTGTATTTAATTTTGCCTGTTTTATACTTTTCACTTTCACGTTTTGTGACGTCACTACCAGTTAATTTGTAATTAACAAAAATGTCTCCAATTTGGTTTCTAACGTAGTAATGACGTTATTTTGACGTCACTAAGCTTGAAAGTGAAGTGAAAGTGATAAGTATAAAACCGGCATTACTGTTTGTGAGTGATTTTAATTATTTTTTTTGGAAGTGAACTAAATTTTGTTTCTTATTTATTATTGCAGACGGGGATCTGTAGTTGGGCACAAGATTCCTACATAGATGTGTCGGTTGCTTCAAAAAAGATAGATGATGATGCAATGAAGTGCCCTAAATGTCATTGGTCCTGTTGCTCGCTCCATTCCTCCAAGGTAAAAATGGCTATTTGTTCATTAATGATTGGGATTAGTAGTTGATGACCATAATAATCTATGACCAATTCAATGTAATTTTTGTTTATTAAATAATGAGAAATTAAAAATGAATTATTTTGTACTACAGAATAAAATTCACAAGAATCATGAGTGCAATATCTTCTCCAGATTGGGTATTTCAACTGGTACTGAAAACTTTTGCAAGTTATTGTCTTTTAGAATCGTTTTGTCCAAGGACGTGGAGCCTGCCAAATATAAAAAATTCTTGGACCTTCCGACAAATTCAAATATTCCATAATTTTATTTGCAAATGCGAGCATTGCCTGGACAAGACTGAATGAGGAACATACTTCCAGCAAGCTCTAGTGTGTCCGAAATGTAGGAAAGGCTATCTTCTGCAAATGAATCCCATTGAAATTAGCAACAGCCCTTCAAAGCCAGTGCAAGATTTCTAGAATGAAATACAAACTTCAGAAGAACAACCACTGAGTCCATTCGCTTTCTATTCGATCCGAACATGGACAATATTATAAGACTTTGATGAGAATGAAATAGTACGACAAAAATTGGCACTCTGTCCCAACTGAAATTAATTATTTTGAAAAGTAATCTGTTAAATTCCTGAGCTTGTAAAATCCACAAAACTAAAAATGTTTTCTCTGTAAAAGTAAAAAAACAGCTGTCATATTTACTACAAGCTTCTTCAAATCAAGTGTTAATAATATTATTACAAAATCAACTAACATGTATTAACAGTGTGCATGTTCCTACTTCTAATGTGCAAATTCTATTCTAAATGTGTCATAACTTTTTGTAATGCACCTGCACGGGTATTTATTAATAAAATGTTGCTTAAAAACTGATGATTGGAAAGAAACATCCATTTGTGAATTAAAAGGTAAATGTGTGATTTATAATTTACAGTATTACTCTCTATAATGATGGACATGTCACATGGCTATAATAGACCTTTTCGCGGTTAGGCACTTTTGGTGGGCCAACATGGATAGTCCACGTACCCTATCCATGTTCTGCCCACCAAAAGTGCCTAACCGCGAAAAGGTCTATTTTACTTAGTTGGTTCATTATCTAAGAAAGTAATAGTAATTGTGGAATGAGATTATTTACGAATCCTTCAGTGGGAAGAAACGCGCGGGCTTTTTTTTAACTAATTAGGTGATACTGAATAGAGAAGAAGGGGGTGTTTCTGGAAGTGAAAGGCTGCAAGGGCCCTGTGCAGACATTCTGAATCTCCAACTCCACTAATCCTTCATCAGGCACGTGCCATGACCCTCCCCCTCAACGAAATCGAGAAAAACAAAGTAACTTGAAAAAGAACATACCTGAACTCGGTAGTAAATATTAGTGATGCACTCCAGAATTTTTCACAACACTAAAACACTAGCCGCAACAAATCTCAAAACGAAATTTCTCGTTCCGCTGACGTTCCAGTTCCAGGTCCTTCCAGATCCGCTGCGTCCAGAATACTGAGGGTGGCGCTGGATGCACCACCCTTTTATAAGTGCGGACTGCACTGGAACGTCAGTGAAACGTTTTCTCCTACCCCAGCTGCGGTAGCAGCGACGGAAGCTGTCTAGTATTCCCTGCACTACACGTCAAGAAAAAGTAAATGGTTATGTGGCGGGCGGAGTAGGCAGGTACTGCTTGTACCGCTGATGCCGTGCATCGGAACCTTTCAGAATTGACGCACTGGTGTGCATTAGTGTACTTTCGTGTTCCCTGGAGTGAAACGTTTGAAAAACGTTTTCCACTGCCCCAGCATTCGTGTTCTTTCGTGTTCCCTGGAGTGAAACGTTTTTCGGTGCCCCAGGTGTGGCAGCAGTGAGGGAGCTCTGAATGTTGTCGATGGTGCTCCTTCATCCTAGTCCTGTGGTCTCCTCGCCATTGGGGTATTTAAATATTATATAATTATTGCTATTGTTAGTATATTTATTAGTATATTTAGTTATACCTGTTTTACACTTATCACTTTCACTTCACTTTCACGTTTTGTGACGTCACTAACAGTTAATTTGTAATTAACAAAAATAATATGTCTCCAATTTGGTTTCCTACATAGTAATGAAGTCATTTTGACGTCACTAAGCGTGAAAGTAAAGTGAAAGTGATAAGTATAAAACCGGCACTACTGTTTGTGTGTGATTTTAATTATTTATTTTGGAAGAAGATATTTCCAAATATGATTTTATTCTGGTGCCTATTGTAGAGAAGTGGAAGTAAGTGACTTTTTATATTTATAAATTCCATTTGTGTCGCTATTCTAAGACTTTCATGTTTTGATAAAAATAATCGTGTTTCAGTGCCCATTGGATTTTGACCATCATTTGTTTTCCTACACTGGATAGTGTGTACGACTGTGATACTGGAGAATTAATTTCTGAGCCAAAATCAAAAGGACCTAAACCTCATGGTAGTAGTTCTAAACTTTCAACTAATTTCCTGGAAAGGAGCAGCTCCTTTTTTGTCGGTATGAAAATGCTATTATCTGAAGTACTTACTCAGTCAAAATATGGTAATAAGCGTAGTGGTTTTAATTGTTTCATTAAATTGTTTAAAGGCAATGACATTCAATGTGGAGATTCAAGTCAGAACAGAAGTACGGCTCTCAAAATGTACCGAACTTAGACTTAGGTAAAACTAGAAAAGCTACAACTAATAAAAGACCGAGAGCTGGAGTGTTACCCAACATTCGTGAGCCTTGTATTTTAATATTTGACTCTTTGGCCCAAGATATGCGCAATAAGATATATGCAACTCTGCGAGAATACCTTCGTGTAGAATATAAGGTCAAGTTTATAAATGAGATTTAGCAATGATATTATTAAAATACTTGATAACATTTTGAATTGTATTTTACATCTGTCGCTTTTTGAAAGGTGAAAAAGGGCTTAGAGACAGAATTTACTAGCTATTTTATGCCTCGCGTTCCTCAACAGCCGAATTATTGTGGTCTGTATATTCTGCAGTTTGCGGAATCCTTTTTTTCTAACCCCATCAAATCATTTCGACCACCACTTATTACAGAATTGAAGAACTGGTTCCGTTACCCCTAGAAGAAGCGATGGCAAACTTACGCCTGTATAGTGCAGCTGATTAAAAATGAGAATCCATAAAAATAACCTCACATTCCCTAAATAATATTTGACGAAGATCCACCTACTTAATCCCAAGAAAATATGGTATTACAAAACGCAGTAGAAGATGAAGATGTTGACGTGGGCACCGACTGTGGAAGTAGTACAATTTCTACCAAAAAATTAAATACTCAACGGCAGCCACCAGGCATGCAGAAAATGTTTTTCTGCCCGGTAACCAAAATATTTTGGGCTTCCCTTTGCGGGCAGGCAACCAGCTACCTGCCCGGTAACTACGTTAGGTCTTGCATCTGCAATTCCACATATGTTAATATAAAGCAGTGCTTCGCGCTGCCTGCCCGGTAACCAAATATTTTTTTGCCTGTCCGGTAACGAGGTTATCGTAAAATTACATTTTCTGTATGCCTGGCAGCCACTAGATAATTCTCAGCTCGTATTAGCTCCTGCTCCCGTTCGAGCGCCGACTCCAAACACTGCAGCCTTTGTTTTAGACCATGACCATAACTACATTATGCTGTATCGAAATTGAAGACTCCAATGCTGTCAAGTGTCAAAGCGGAGTCTGTCGAAACCGTCAAAAATCCTCCGGTGCCACCTTCTACCACTGTGTTGAATACAGTCACTAATAGGGTTATCCAACCTCCACCGCCTCATTTAGGTAATTTCGAACCCCCTAAAATATCGTTGGCCGTACCAGAACCTAGTATTGAATCCATAATTGCAAATTCCTCAATTAATACTCCAAGGTCTGTCCCAGGGAAAACGAAAAGATTACCTTGTCGTCAATCCTATGGTATTACAACTTGGCACTGTCCCCCGACAAATTCAAAGTCAAACATTCCATAATTTTATTTGCTAATTGGAGCTTTGCCTGGACAAGACTGAATGATGAACATACTTTCAAACCTTAGTGTGCCCGAAATGAAGGAAAGGTTATCTGCTGCCAATGAATCCCATTGAAATTAGCAACAGCTCTTCAAAGTCAGCTGTCATATTTACGACAAGCTTCTTCAAATCAAGTGTTAATTTATTATTATTACTAAATCAAGTTACATGTATTAACAATGTTTCCCTACTTCTAATGCGCTAATTCTATTCTAAATGTCATAAAGTTTTAAAAAAGAACATACCTGAATCCATCGGATCCAAGGGAAAACTTTTGACAACACTGAAACACTAGTCGCACTGAATTTCAAAATGAAATTCTTCGATCAGCTGACGTTCCAGTCCAGGTCCTTCCGGTTCTGCTGCATCCAGAAAACTGAGGGTGAGGCTAGGTGCTCCACCCTTTTATTAGTGCGGACTGCACTGGAACGTCAGTGAAACGTTTTCTGCTGCCCCTGATGTGGCAGCAGCGACGGAGCGGTCTAGTGTTCCCTGCACTACACTCCAAGAAAAAGTAAAAGGTTACGTGGCGGACGGAGTGGGCAGGTACTGCTTGTACCGCTGATGTCGTGCATCGGAACCTACAAAATATTCCCTGCACTACACGTCAACGAAAAGTAAAAGGCTACGTGGCGGACGGAGTGGGCAGGTACTGCTTGTACAGCTGATGCCGTGCATCGGAACCTTTCAGAATTGACGCACTGGTGTACTTTCGTGTTCCCTAGAGTAAAACGTTTTCCACTGCTCCAGCATTCGTGTACATTCCTGTTCGCTGCACTAAAACGTTAGCGAAACCCCCAGGTGGGGCAGCAGCGAGGGTGCACTGACTGTTTTCGTCGGTGCTCCTTCATCCTAATCCTGTGGTCTCCCTGACCATTTTGGCATTTAAATATTATATAACTATTGCTATTGTTAGTGTATTTAATTTTGCCTGTTTTATACTTTTCACTTTCACGTTTTGTGACGTCACTACCAGTTAATTTGTAATTAACAAAAATGTCTCCAATTTGGTTTCTAACGTAGTAATGACGTTATTTTGACGTCACTAAGCTTGAAAGTGAAGTGAAAGTGATAAGTATAAAACCGGCATTACTGTTTGTGAGTGATTTTAATTATTTTTTTTGGAAGTGAACTAAATTTTGTTTCTTATTTATTATTGCAGACGGGGATCTGTAGTTGGGCACAAGATTCCTACATAGATGTGTCGGTTGCTTCAAAAAAGATAGATGATGATGCAATGAAGTGCCCTAAATGTCATTGGTCCTGTTGCTCGCTCCATTCCTCCAAGGTAAAAATGGCTATTTGTTCATTAATGATTGGGATTAGTAGTTGATGACCATAATAATCTATGACCAATTCAATGTAATTTTTGTTTATTAAATAATGAGAAATTAAAAATGAATTATTTTGTACTACAGAATAAAATTCACAAGAATCATGAGTGCAATATCTTCTCCAGATTGGGTATTTCAACTGGTACTGAAAACTTTTGCAAGTTATTGTCTTTTAGAATCGTTTTGTCCAAGGACGTGGAGCCTGCCAAATATAAAAAATTCTTGGACCTTCCGACAAATTCAAATATTCCATAATTTTATTTGCAAATGCGAGCATTGCCTGGACAAGACTGAATGAGGAACATACTTCCAGCAAGCTCTAGTGTGTCCGAAATGTAGGAAAGGCTATCTTCTGCAAATGAATCCCATTGAAATTAGCAACAGCCCTTCAAAGCCAGTGCAAGATTTCTAGAATGAAATACAAACTTCAGAAGAACAACCACTGAGTCCATTCGCTTTCTATTCGATCCGAACATGGACAATATTATAAGACTTTGATGAGAATGAAATAGTACGACAAAAATTGGCACTCTGTCCCAACTGAAATTAATTATTTTGAAAAGAAATCTGTTAAATTCCTGAGCTTGTAAAATCCACAAAACTAAAAATGTTTTCTCTGTAAAAGTAAAAAAACAGCTGTCATATTTACTACAAGCTTCTTCAAATCAAGTGTTAATAATATTATTACAAAATCAACTAACATGTATTAACAGTGTGCATGTTCCTACTTCTAATGTGCAAATTCTATTCTAAATGTGTCATAACTTTTTGTAATGCACCTGCACGGGTATTTATTAATAAAATGTTGCTTAAAAACTGATGATTGGAAAGAAACATCCATTTGTCCACGCGCGGGCTTTTTTTTTTTTAACTAATTAGGTGATACTGAATAGAGAAGAAGGGGGTGTTTCTGGAAGTGAAAGGCTGCAAGGGCCCTGTGCAGACATTCTGAATCTCCAACTCCACTAATCCTTCATCAGGCACGTGCCATGACCCTCCCCCTCAACGAAATCGAGAAAAACAAAGTAACTTGAAAAAGAACATACCTGAACTCGGTAGTAAATATTAGTGATGCACTCCAGAATTTTTCACAACACTAAAACACTAGCCGCAACAAATCTCAAAACGAAATTTCTCGTTCCGCTGACGTTCCAGTTCCAGGTCCTTCCAGATCCGCTGCGTCCAGAATACTGAGGGGTGGCGCTGGATGCACCACCCTTTTATAAGTGCGGACTGCACTGGAACGTCAGTGAAACGTTTTCTCCTACCCCAGCTGCGGTAGCAGCGACGGAAGCTGTCTAGTATTCCCTGCACTACACGTCAAGAAAAAGTAAATGGTTATGTGGCGGGCGGAGTAGGCAGGTACTGCTTGTACCGCTGATGCCGTGCATCGGAACCTTTCAGAATTGACGCACTGGTGTGCATTAGTGTACTTTCGTGTTCCCTGGAGTGAAACGTTTGAAAAACGTTTTCCACTGCCCCAGCATTCGTGTTCTTTCGTGTTCCCTGGAGTGAAACGTTTTTCGGTGCCCCAGGTGTGGCAGCAGTGAGGGAGCTCTGAATGTTGTCGATGGTGCTCCTTCATCCTAGTCCTGTGGTCTCCCTCGCCATTGGGGTATTTAAATATTATATAATTATTGCTATTGTTAGTATATTTATTAGTATATTTAGTTATACCTGTTTTACACTTATCACTTTCACGTTTTGTGACGTCACTAACAGTTAATTTGTAATTAACAAAAATAATATGTCTCCAATTTGGTTTCCTACATAGTAATGAAGTCATTTTGACGTCACTAAGCGTGAAAGTAAAGTGAAAGTGATAAGTATAAAACCGGCACTACTGTTTGTGTGTGATTTTAATTATTTATTTTGGAAGAAGATATTTCCAAATATGATTTTATTCTGGTGCCTATTGTAGAGAAGTGGAAGTAAGTGACTTTTTATATTTATAAATTCCATTTGTGTCGCTATTCTAAGACTTTCATGTTTTGATAAAAATAATCGTGTTTCAGTGCCCATTGGATTTTGACCATCATTTGTTTTCCTACACTGGATAGTGTGTACGACTGTGATACTGGAGAATTAATTTCTGAGCCAAAATCAAAAGGACCTAAACCTCATGGTAGTAGTTCTAAACTTTCAACTAATTTCCTGGAAAGGAGCAGCTCCTTTTTTGTCGGTATGAAAATGCTATTATCTGAAGTACTTACTCAGTCAAAATATGGTAATAAGCGTAGTGGTTTTAATTGTTTCATTAAATTGTTTAAAGGCAATGACATTCAATGTGGAGATTCAAGTCAGAACAGAAGTACGGCTCTCAAAATGTACCGAACTTAGACTTAGGTAAAACTAGAAAAGCTACAACTAATAAAAGACCGAGAGCTGGAGTGTTACCCAACATTCGTGAGCCTTGTATTTTAATATTTGACTCTTTGGCCCAAGATATGCGCAATAAGATATATGCAACTCTGCGAGAATACCTTCGTGTAGAATATAAGGTCAAGTTTATAAATGAGATTTAGCAATGATATTATTAAAATACTTGATAACATTTTGAATTGTATTTTACATCTGTCGCTTTTTGAAAGGTGAAAAAGGGCTTAGAGACAGAATTTACTAGCTATTTTATGCCTCGCGTTCCTCAACAGCCGAATTATTGTGGTCTGTATATTCTGCAGTTTGCGGAATCCTTTTTTTCTAACCCCATCAAATCATTTCGACCACCACTTATTACAGAATTGAAGAACTGGTTCCGTTACCCCTAGAAGAAGCGATGGCAAACTTACGCCTGTATAGTGCAGCTGATTAAAAATGAGAATCCATAAAAATAACCTCACATTCCCTAAATAATATTTGACGAAGATCCACCTACTTAATCCCAAGAAAATATGGTATTACAAAACGCAGTAGAAGATGAAGATGTTGACGTGGGCACCGACTGTGGAAGTAGTACAATTTCTACCAAAAAATTAAATACTCAACGGCAGCCACCAGGCATGCAGAAAATGTTTTTCTGCCCGGTAACCAAAATATTTTGGGCTTCCCTTTGCGGGCAGGCAACCAGCTACCTGCCCGGTAACTACGTTAGGTCTTGCATCTGCAATTCCACATATGTTAATATAAAGCAGTGCTTCGCGCTGCCTGCCCGGTAACCAAATATTTTTTTGCCTGTCCGGTAACGAGGTTATCGTAAAATTACATTTTCTGTATGCCTGGCAGCCACTAGATAATTCTCAGCTCGTATTAGCTCCTGCTCCCGTTCGAGCGCCGACTCCAAACACTGCAGCCTTTGTTTTAGACCATGACCATAACTACATTATGCTGTATCGAAATTGAAGACTCCAATGCTGTCAAGTGTCAAAGCGGAGTCTGTCGAAACCGTCAAAAATCCTCCGGTGCCACCTTCTACCACTGTGTTGAATACAGTCACTAATAGGGTTATCCAACCTCCACCGCCTCATTTAGGTAATTTCGAACCCCCTAAAATATCGTTGGCCGTACCAGAACCTAGTATTGAATCCATAATTGCAAATTCCTCAATTAATACTCCAAGGTCTGTCCCAGGGAAAACGAAAAGATTACCTTGTCGTCAATCCTATGGTATTACAATTTGGCACTGTCCCCCGACAAATTCAAAGTCAAACATTCCATAATTTTATTTGCTAATTGGAGCTTTGCCTGGACAAGACTGAATGATGAACATACTTTCAAACCTTAGTGTGCCCGAAATGAAGGAAAGGTTATCTGCTGCCAATGAATCCCATTGAAATTAGCAACAGCTCTTCAAAGTCAGCTGTCATATTTACGACAAGCTTCTTCAAATCAAGTGTTAATTTAATTATTATTATTACTAAATCAAGTTACATGTATTAACAATGTTTCCCTACTTCTAATGCGCTAATTCTATTCTAAATGTCATAAAGTTTTAAAAAAGAACATACCTGAATCCATCGGATCCAAGGGAAAACTTTTGACAACACTGAAACACTAGTCGCACTGAATTTCAAAATGAAATTCTTCGATCAGCTGACGTTCCAGTCCAGGTCCTTCCGGTTCTGCTGCATCCAGAAAACTGAGGGTGAGGCTAGGTGCTCCACCCTTTTATTAGTGCGGACTGCACTGGAACGTCAGTGAAACGTTTTCTGCTGCCCCTGATGTGGCAGCAGCGACGGAGCGGTCTAGTGTTCCCTGCACTACACTCCAAGAAAAAGTAAAAGGTTACGTGGCGGACGGAGTGGGCAGGTACTGCTTGTACCGCTGATGTCGTGCATCGGAACCTACAAAATATTCCCTGCACTACACGTCAACGAAAAGTAAAAGGCTACGTGGCGGACGGAGTGGGCAGGTACTGCTTGTACAGCTGATGCCGTGCATCGGAACCTTTCAGAATTGACGCACTGGTGTACTTTCGTGTTCCCTAGAGTAAAACGTTTTCCACTGCTCCAGCATTCGTGTACATTCCTGTTCGCTGCACTAAAACGTTAGCGAAACCCCCAGGTGGGGCAGCAGCGAGGGTGCACTGACTGTTTTCGTCGGTGCTCCTTCATCCTAATCCTGTGGTCTCCCTGACCATTTTGGCATTTAAATATTATATAACTATTGCTATTGTTAGTGTATTTAATTTTGCCTGTTTTATACTTTTCACTTTCACGTTTTGTGACGTCACTACCAGTTAATTTGTAATTAACAAAAATGTCTCCAATTTGGTTTCTAACGTAGTAATGACGTTATTTTGACGTCACTAAGCTTGAAAGTGAAGTGAAAGTGATAAGTATAAAACCGGCATTACTGTTTGTGAGTGATTTTAATTATTTTTTTTGGAAGTGAACTAAATTTTGTTTCTTATTTATTATTGCAGACGGGGATCTGTAGTTGGGCACAAGATTCCTACATAGATGTGTCGGTTGCTTCAAAAAAGATAGATGATGATGCAATGAAGTGCCCTAAATGTCATTGGTCCTGTTGCTCGCTCCATTCCTCCAAGGTAAAAATGGCTATTTGTTCATTAATGATTGGGATTAGTAGTTGATGACCATAATAATCTATGACCAATTCAATGTAATTTTTGTTTATTAAATAATGAGAAATTAAAAATGAATTATTTTGTACTACAGAATAAAATTCACAAGAATCATGAGTGCAATATCTTCTCCAGATTGGGTATTTCAACTGGTACTGAAAACTTTTGCAAGTTATTGTCTTTTAGAATCGTTTTGTCCAAGGACGTGGAGCCTGCCAAATATAAAAAATTCTTGGACCTTCCGACAAATTCAAATATTCCATAATTTTATTTGCAAATGCGAGCATTGCCTGGACAAGACTGAATGAGGAACATACTTCCAGCAAGCTCTAGTGTGTCCGAAATGTAGGAAAGGCTATCTTCTGCAAATGAATCCCATTGAAATTAGCAACAGCCCTTCAAAGCCAGTGCAAGATTTCTAGAATGAAATACAAACTTCAGAAGAACAACCACTGAGTCCATTCGCTTTCTATTCGATCCGAACATGGACAATATTATAAGACTTTGATGAGAATGAAATAGTACGACAAAAATTGGCACTCTGTCCCAACTGAAATTAATTATTTTGAAAAGAAATCTGTTAAATTCCTGAGCTTGTAAAATCCACAAAACTAAAAATGTTTTCTCTGTAAAAGTAAAAAAACAGCTGTCATATTTACTACAAGCTTCTTCAAATCAAGTGTTAATAATATTATTACAAAATCAACTAACATGTATTAACAGTGTGCATGTTCCTACTTCTAATGTGCAAATTCTATTCTAAATGTGTCATAACTTTTTGTAATGCACCTGCACGGGTATTTATTAATAAAATGTTGCTTAAAAACTGATGATTGGAAAGAAACATCCATTTGTGAATTAAAAGGTAAATGTGTGATTTATAATTTACAGTATTACTCTCTATAATGATGGACATGTCACATGGCTATAATTTTACTTAGTTGGTTCATTATCTAAGAAAGTAATAGTAATTGTGGAATGAGATTATTTACGAATCCTTCAGTGGGAAGAAACGCGCTGGCTTTTTTTTAACTAATTAGGTGATACTGAATAGAGAAGAAGGGGGTGTTTCTGGAAGTGAAAGGCTGCAAGGGCCCTGTGCAGACATTCTGAATCTCCAACTCCACTAATCCTTCATCAGGCACGTGCCATGACCCTCCCCCTCAACGAAATCGAGAAAAACAAAGTAACTTGAAAAAGAACATACCTGAACTCGGTAGTAAATATTAGTGATGCACTCCAGAATTTTTCACAACACTAAAACACTAGCCGCAACAAATCTCAAAACGAAATTTCTCGTTCCGCTGACGTTCCAGTTCCAGGTCCTTCCAGATCCGCTGCGTCCAGAATACTGAGGGGTGGCGCTGGATGCACCACCCTTTTATAAGTGCGGACTGCACTGGAACGTCAGTGAAACGTTTTCTCCTACCCCAGCTGCGGTAGCAGCGACGGAAGGTGTCTAGTATTCCCTGCACTACACGTCAAGAAAAAGTAAATGGTTATGTGGCGGGCGGAGTAGGCAGGTACTGCTTGTACCGCTGATGCCGTGCATCGGAACCTTTCAGAATTGACGCACTGGAGTGCATTAGTGTACTTTCGTGTTCCCTAGAGTGAAACGTTTGAAAAACGTTTTCCACTGCCCCAGCATTAGTGTACTTTCGTGTTCCCTGGAGTGAAACGTTTGAAAAACGTTTTCCACTGCCCCAGCATTCCTGTACTTTCGTGTTTCCTGGAGTGAAACGTTTTTCGTTTCCCCAGGTGTTGCAGCAGTGAGGGAGCCCTGAATGTTGTCGATGGTGCTCCTTCATCCTAGTCCTGTGGTCTCCCTCGCCATTGAGGTGTACCGGTGGACGAATCGACTGCACAACTCATTGAACGAAAACCCTGATGAGTCGCTACCTAAGTTTTAGCTTTTATTGAATTATATTTACCATTTTATAGGCATTTAAGAGGACGCACCCTCCGTCGAGGTAGCTAGCGGAATTTGGCATGAACTCGATGTATTTACATTGAGTTGAGTACAAAAACATTTAACTTTTACTTTTTTAGGAAATCAAAAAAACTCAAAGAAATTCGGTTGTCAGTCTTGATTTTTTTTACCTAACATTCGTACAGGGTCCTGGAGGGTCACAAGTTTCCTTTTTGTTCAAAAATTCTTTCAGTTATTTTTTTTTTAAATTATAAGCCTATCCCGCCAAAAAAAACTTTTTGGTAGAATGGCCACTGTGACCTTTGTATGTGAAAATCATAACATATCTGAAACTTTTGTGACCCTCCAGGGTCTTCATAGTCTAAATTTTGATACTAACTAGCCCCAGATTGATTGAAAATTAGGTGACTTATCCATGATTTCCTTGAGTAGGAAAACACATTGAAAGCTTACCACTACCGCGCCCCCTTAAATGGTATTTAAATATTATTATATAATTATTAAGTAGCGGCAGCTGCTTTGTTGGAATTACCAGTCTGTCTGTCCGTCTATCCGTAAGCACGATAACTTTCGAACGGAATGAGATAATCCGTTCAAACTGTTTTTACGCATTTTAGGGGACAAAAGACAGATCAAGTCCGTGAATGGCCAAAATCGGCCACACCCCCTGACAAGGGGTGGGTTTCGAAAATTAAAAATTGACGTAACTTCCGCTCTGTGCGTCGTTGAAAGTGGTGTAATACCTCGGTCGACATCAGAAAGATTCAAAGGACACTATTAAGTAAGTTAAAGTCGTCTCTTAACAGGGGAAGTGGGTGAAAACATAGAAATTAATGTAACTTCCGTTATATTGGTCCTAAAAAATCGTTTAATACCTCGTTAGATATCAGAATGATTTAAGCAACGCTATTAAGTAGGTTTCAGTCATCCCCTAACAGGGAAGGGGGTAGAAACAAAAATTGACATAAACTCGGTTATATTCGTCCTAAAAATTTCGGGGAGGCGGGCCGTGAAAATAAAGTCAGCACCGACTGTGGAAGTAGTACAATTTCTACCAAAAATATTCAACGGCAGCCACTAGCTAATTCTCAACTCGTATTAGCTCCTGCTCCCGTTCGAGCGCCGACTCCAAACACTGCAGCCGTGGTTTTAGACCAACATGTAGAACACGAATATTGGGGTGGCGTGGGCCCTATCTCAAAGGAAGTACGTTGCCGATCTTTTCCCGATCATTTGCCAATCATTGCCCACCGTCGGCTATTCTCCGTTTTGTCCGCTCTCCCAACTACGGGCCGAGGTTGGCGAATAGTTGGCCCAGCGGTGGCCCTACTCGCCGATATAGGGCCGGTCCATCCCGGCGGTCAAAACTGACATCGGGCCAACATTACATTTTTGCAGCTTGATGCCAGGTCACACGAATTTGCATTCAGTACCCCACAATCCATGAGAAAATGAGATTTTCTCTCAAAATACCAAAAGAATTAACATCTATATAATCACCGAGTTTAGCATTTCTGGAGAATTTAGTATTTAACACAGAGAAGATTTGCAGCAAAGCTTCTTTGTAAATGGAGTTTCCGACTTTTGGCCATATAAATACACTTTAGGATTTTCAGCATTTATTTGTGCTTCTTTAGTACATTTTATCTGCTATTTGAATTGAATATAAATAAACTTACTAGACTTATCCAAAACTCTGGAAATATGTTTTGCTAAGTCTAAACACTATAAATATGTATTAGCTACATCATATAGCAAGAGACATATTGCTTGGGAGATTTTGAACCATATACAAGATTTGTATTGCAATGTTGATATAAGACACCTCAGTTTAGACACTTTATATTTAAATACAATAGAATGACAAAGCTACTTTGCTACATTCACCAAACAATCTTCTCCGCATGGATAAACAGGATTCTAAGGGAAAAAGCGACTTTCCTCGGTGATTTACGATGCGCCCCTCGCTGTTTCATAATACAGCCCAAAAGATCAAAAAGGTAAAGTCGACCCAGAACTGTACTGACTCACAAAATCATACAACTCTCATTTTTTTCATTTTTCAATGATTATCATGAAATATTTTGACAAATTCTCCAATTAAAAATATTTCAAGAAACATTCAAAAATCAAAATAATAAAGTTATGTAAAATATTAAAAATAATAATTTAATTTCCTTCGATATTATTGGTATATACATTTCCCAAATTTTGCAATCCACTAATTTACTTATTGCGATGAAAATGTTTCAGTTTTCATTTTTCAGCGAAATATTTTCAGTTGGATTCATAAAGAGAGGAAGGAGTGAGTACTACTAAAAAGTAGTTGAAGGAAACCACAAGACAAAACACCATCAAGTATGGGAGATCACTGAGAAAGTAGGTAAAATAGTGGAGAAAGTGTTTATAAAGGGAGTGAAAGTATGTTTGGATGCCTTGGTTGTATCTAAGCGAAAGGAAGAAAGTCATGCAGAAGATGGGCTCGGTGTGGGGTCTTGGATGTTTCCTCTTCTATTCTATGTCAAAATAATAATTCCTCTGCATTTATACGGTCCATCTCCCAATACTATATAACCCATTCTTTCACATTTACGGTCCAAACTTTACGACATAAAAATTTATGATTAACACTTTTAGGCAAATATCCAGGGCATATTAATTCATTTATAGCTAAAGGTAGAGAAATTCCAGGCACTGACAGACTGACACTATTTATTTAGTTTGGTAATTGGTAAATATCAGATGACAACACATGGCTGAACCCTTGCCCTAAATTAATACACCCAACTTTCCCAGACTGATCTTCGAAATGCATACATCCTGTGTGTGCACTTAATCCTGCTACTTTATTGTGGCTTATGCACCCGGCTAGTCATGAAAAAATTAATAAGTTAAGGGAAAATCCATACAAGAGTTTTTCAAGACCTGCATAAAACTCAAAGAGAAAACTATAACTTGACGCGGCTGCTTCAACAGTTAAACCTTTCTGAATTTAAGCCGCTATATCCATCATCTGCTTAGAATCTTATTGTAAACAAGGATTTTCAAATTAGAAATTAATTTCATAAATATTGAATGGAAGTATAGAAAAAACATTGAAAACTGCAAAATAAACAAAAAACTACCAGGCTTAACATTTTTAGAAAAAGTTCATCCTGTTATTTCCTTTTATAATCCGTAATCTAAAATGGAGCTTTATTCCCGTGTCGGTTTTTTAACATAGTATTTCCTTATTATCAGAGATCGGAAAAGTAAGGCCTATAAACTGCATAATATGTAGGTCGGTCAAATCAGAGTGTTCTTAAATATTACCGGGTATAAAAACGCTAAATATGGCGTTAAATGCAAAAATACATGAGAATCAAAAATTGACCCAAAATATCAAACCATCGTGGAAAATTTTATAATTTGCGATTATTATTTTAAAAGCGATCGCGAATATTAATTTTAAAATTCGTGGAAAAAAAGTTGAGAAAATAAGAAATTTAACTTGAAAATTGTAATTTTGAACATTTTGGTCAAAAAATTCGAAAAGCGAGTAAAACTGAAAAAATGTTATACTCATATTGGGGCCAATTTTTAAACCTAAATTCCTCAAAGACTTTTTAGAATCCTGAAAACCGAAATATGAATTGTGAATCAACTTATAAAACGTTTTAAGTTTCGTAGGTCACCAAACGTTGTCACCTGCATCCTTTAGTAGCATTGACAAACCTATTAAGTTTAACAATGAATATTATAATATGATGTGCCCTACTTTTCCGGTCTCTGATAATAATTTAGTTTGTGTACAAAGGAGTGGTTGTTGTATTGGGAAAGTGAAAGAGAGGAGGTCGTGTACCTTGGTGTGTGTGTGTAATGTAAGATTGAAGGTAGAGAAAGTCGAAAGAGGGGACAGATGAAGTAGTGGAGTAGACGTGATTCAGCAGAAGGAGGAAATAGGAGGGAGAAAGCGGAGAAAGAGAACTTGTTGTGATGAATAATTGATGTTGAGAAGTCCGTTGCGTTAACTTGTGCATGTTGAGAGTTAAGCTTCTTGTCTGTGGAGGAGATGGAGAAAGCAGACAAGAACAAACGAGACAAAACACGACCAAAAAGATGAGTACATTGGAATATCAGAGTGGGAGAGTAGATTGCTTTCTCCGTTGCTTTCTCCCTCATGCAATATCCAGAGGCATCTCCTTCTAAATGACTCATACACGCATTCAAGTCAAGTCGTAGCTGTGGCTTCGCTTTACACGATCCTTTCACCCACGCCATTCTTTGTTACACCGAGGAGAAAGCACACGCTTAATATTTCTTCCTTCTCCTTTATTAACTTTCTTGCTACATTACACACTGCTCACACTACTTTAGATTTTTAGCGATGGCTACGTACAAATAAATAGGGCATCTTTTCCCCAAAGTCCTCGGTGCGTATGTCATTTACACTAATGCTACCGTTTCTACTCGGAGAAAGTCAACTTTCACTTTAAATTCAATTTCCCCATCGTACTCCTACTTCCTATTGAATTAAGAAACCATAAACACTGATAGACACTGTAAACATTTCTCTAACTTTCACCTTCTTTGGTTTAACTTATTTTTCCCATCTTATGCTAAACCTTTCTCCAAATCAAATTATGGCCCGCAGGGTATTATTTCAAACCCTGTCATTTAGAGCATCAACTCTTTTTACCATTCACTTTCACTAAAAAACCTTTCTTTGTCAAGAAAAACACTAAACACGCCGAAAATAATTGTGGAAAAAATATTACTAGTACTGGTGAAAGTTAAAAAAAGTCCCGGGCAAGGCTCTTGTACTTAAAAAGGGAAAATTTTACTGAATATTAAAAATTACCGCTTATAAAAAGTGCCATTTTTTATATTTGACTTTGTATTTTCTTTTGATTTTCTCCTCCAGTAATAAATAGAAGGAAAATGGAGAAAGTGTACGTATGAATAATGTTCATGTAGACTAGCAATTTTCTCCAGAGTTTTTGTATTGTATAAGATGTGAAAGCAATTTACGAGTGAGTGCGTATGTCTAATAAAATAAAAAATACATAGAAAGTCGTTAGTAGAAGCATGAAAAAGTAATTCTTGACAGAAAGAGCAACATGCATGCCTGAATTTTTATAAGAAATCTATAAGAAAAGAGTTTAGTGAACGTTTCATTCGGTGCTAAATTATTGCTACGTGTCCGGACTTGACTACAGAGAAGCGGAAGCTGGAGGGAATAAGAACAGCAATAAAAAGGAACATCAAAGTCCTGTTCTTCTTCTGACTTTGAGAAAACCTTTCTTATTATTAGTCAATAGGCAAACCCAGCCATTCTGGATATTGGCTACATCAAGTATCCACTTCATATACTTAACTATATATAACTTTATCCACATTAATTTATCAGCATAAGACTTCCTTGTAGAAAAAGTACACAGCTGTTCGTAAAATGAAAATAGGATGAAAATGCCTGCTACACTTTCGAAATAATTCTAAGTTAACCGGACAATCAATATTAATTTAATCTGACACGACATAATTTACTAGATTATTCACAGGAATGTACAGATGTGATCCGCGTGCGTGAAATATAAGCTTACCCGGTTGAAGTAAGGTAGAGGCTACACAAATCGCTATCAATAATGTTTTAATTAGGTTAGATACCTCGAAAGCGGTGATGCCCTATTTATTTCACGGCGCAATTTTTAAAGTGTGCAACCTCTGTCTTACTTCAGCCGCTTAACCAGATAAAAGACAATAAGCTCGTATAATTCTCTACCATGTGTTGAAGTAAGGCAGTGGTTGTACATTTTAAAAATCGCGAAATGAAATATACAGGGCAAACCAGGACCCGCTTTGGGGGTACCTAACCTAACCTAATTAAAACAATAACGATAGGATAATAAAGATAGATATTTTTGCAACCACTACCTTACTTCAACTCTATCATGTTAAAAGAATTAGTATTTTCTCCGTTTTAAGCGCAACATAAAACTTCCACTAAATTTTTAAACAATGTGGTAAAATCATTGTAGTGCCTCATAAGTACAGAGAAAATACTGTTTATGGCGAACTTTTACGTATTGCAAAAAATCCAATAATTCTGCCCATTTTATAGCGAAAATCATCAAAGACCTAATGCTTGTCAGTCTAGCAGACAAAAAATGATGGAAAAAGAGCTGAGTCGTTTTTTTCTGGACTCGAGTCCGCCACTTTCGCCTTATAAATAAATAATACAATTTTTATAGTAACTTCAGAATTCCAGTAATTCCATCGATGAGCGTGCAATGTCTTCGTTCGCTAACTAATTGCTTTCATGCTTTCTCCAGTAGAATTTCATCTTAGCAATAATTAATCATTTTCAATGGCTGTTTTTATCCATTTCTTTATTTTTTGTCTATAGACAAGTATCACGTCAATCCCATTCCTTTTCATGGCCTAGCCTTCTATTAAGCATTGACAAGTATTATTAGAACCTGGAGCCGAATTCTTTTTCAGCCTTTAATTAACGAGAACAAAGAAAACTGAGATAGAGCTCAATAGAAACTTTATTATTCTGTTTCATTCAGCTCTATTGCGCTGAATTACATTCTCTCTCTCTCACTCAATAGAAAAGAAATTTTCCTTTCATTTATCATCATCATAAGATATTGCACAACAATGCCAATCTTAGACAGCTTCATCTTCATTGTACTCTCTAAGCTTATGTAACAATTCACACCTATTCTATTCACATATAACTTATAGACAATAATTAATTACATAATTAATGACAAAAGTGCAACAGGGCATTCCATAGGTAACTTTTGACATCATTATCACTAAACTACAGCTGAAATATCATTTTTCACAACATAGAACACAACATCAAATATGTCAAGCAATTTTAACCCTGCACCGGAACAATTATTTTAAATCTATTGACATTAGTATTCAGGGTTAACAATAATTTTAGATACGAATTCTTTGTAACAATTATTCGCATAATTTATTTGTCTACTAGAGACGATTAGGAAGATAAAATTTGACAATAGTTTCACGTAGTGCAATCGATAAACAAAGGACTAGAGCAATAAGTTATTTCTTACACGATCCACAGTCAATGTACGAATAAATGGAGAAGATTGGATGATGTTGACTGGATAGGTAATAGGATGAGAGTAGGGAAGTAGTAGAAATATCCGACAAATGGACAGATAGAGGTTTCCGGATATATTATTAGCACTAGTGCTCCAGATAAGAAATACTATTCAGTTGACTACACTTTTACCTTGACTGCACTATAATTTGTAGTTGTTCAGGTTGGGTTGGATAGGAGCTGAAGGCTCATTTCTGAAAAAGTGTGCCTTTGAGGACTCGTAGTAGTTATGGTTGCTTTTAGTTGCACATGGAACTGCATTCACTTCATTCATGAGAATTGTACATAGTAAGTAGAGTAGGTAGAGAGTTGAGCCTATTGAATTGAGTGAATAAAAAGAGAGCAGCGAGGAATTTTTCCTCCTAATTTGTATTCATGTCTGGCTCCTCCGGTTGTTCATTTATTTCCCCAAGTGGCTCTGCTCCAAACTCTTTTCTCTCCATGTACTTTCAGTTTGTCATCAGAAAGCCAGTCAGGCAGAGAATATTATCTGTATCTGTACAAGACAAGGAAGCTTAAAGGACAGGATTGTAGCGACTGTAGGTTCAAGTTATGAAGATATCTCTTGTATGAAATTTTGGATTAGGTCCATAGGGTCGTCTGCTGATGTATTTTCATTCTTTGGTTCATTTAGCACGAGGATAAGTATTTCAGTTGTATTTTCGACACTCGCTAACTGCGACTGGCTTAGCCGTATCACACGAGGTCAGAGAGTATATAATAGCTCATCTTTACTACTTCTGCTACTTACTACCTAAAGGTCTAAAAGTCAACTTCACTTCTTTCTTGGTGGAGTGGAAAACGTAGAGACAGGGAGCGGAAATTTAGTTTGCACATCATGGGAGTTGAATTCAGATTGAGGGATAACGTCCAGAGCCTTTTCTTTTCCCTCATCAATGACTTTCTCTTTATCTTCTATTTCAACTCCTATTGAATTTCCTTTTGCCTCGCCAATATAATCATCCACATTGGAATTGGCATTCCTTTTAGAGTGCACATTTTCAAATGTAGACGAACGGCTGCTCTTCCCAGCTTCTCCTGCATCATCCTCTCTTATCAGTTCAGGTTGAGTCTCCACTTCAGATCCACTACTTTTCCTCTCCCTTTCCAAATGGAAGTGGAATTGAGCGATGGAGCCATAATAGCCTGTATTCGGGTCAGTATCCATCATGGAGAGCAGCTGAAGACTCTCTACTCTCTGATATCCTAAATGCTCCGCTTTAAAGTCACTCCAAATCTCCAAGGGATATGATCTGATCTTCTACTCCCCGTTCAGTTCGGAAAAAACAACGGATGTCATGTGTGTGACGCAACATTACAATCCAATCCACACAAGAGACCAAAGAGATACGAACAGATGAGACAACCATCCACAATTGTGCAACGTAGACAATTCCGACCAGGAGTAATAAATTATATAGTCCAAGAACATATTCAAACAACAAAGAAATTTTAACTTTAGAATGTTATATAAAATCATCATGACATTAAACCCAAGATACTTTACAAATTTTTACTTTACAAATATTTGATTTATAGCCAGGGAGGGTGGAAATTGGTAACAAAATAAACGTTCAAAAACAACACGTCCATAAATATACACAATTTTGATGTTTCTAGAGACATAATTGCAAAATTGCATTATTAAAAATTTAATTTTACGCTCATATTATTAAAATAAAATCGGAAACGGCGGATTTAGTATAAAGTACTAAGAAAAGAAGTTTTAAGAAAATTTGAGGTTCGCTTTTATACACTTTTGGGATTAGCACATCGTAATTAATACGAAAATCATATAATAATGCCAATGCATGTTATGTTCAAATAATCAAAGACAAAGGAAAAACTTCTTTAAAACAAATTTACTTAATAAAATAGAATACCTACTTAAAGACATTTATTTTAACTCACTTTTTTAGCAAGAGTTTTTGACTTTGACAGCTTAGCGATAGTCAAATGCGGCCGAAAGGGCTTCTGATCTCCGGGGATGTTCATTTCTGTAAATTCTCTCCGAATGTCCTCAGAAAGTGCTTCCAGGCGAGAAACATGATCCATCCCTAGAATCTTGGCAAAAATGACCTAAAACACAAATTGGTTGAGTGTGAGTTGAATTGAAAATTGAATTTTAGTATATGAAGACAATTGGCATAGATGGATTATAATGTTTCCTTCTTACTCCGTTACGAAAATGTCCCAACCCTTCAATGTTTAAATACATAGGCTGCGTCTCGAATTCCGATTTGTACTTCAGGTAGCATTTTTCCAATGCGGATTTAGCTCTGTCAACACAAAGTATTAAATAATTTAAGCAATGCCCACATTAATTGAAAAAGATGATTTTAAAGTAGAAATAAAAATTGCCTCTCTTTCTCTTCGTCGTCTTTGAGATGAAACACATGCAAAGTAAAATGTAATTTCTCCTTCTTTACCATCGTATCTTTAAAAATATTTGCAGTCTTTGAGAATTTGTTGATAACATTTGATGTAACTTCTTTGCTCAGTATTTTCTGCTGCAGAAGATGAACTTTTTCCATAATCTAATAAATTAATGTCAAGAAATACCATTTTTACAACAAAAAGTCAAAACGTGGCAAATAAATAGACTACACCTACATCTAGTAGGCATGTAAAAATATCATAAAGATTAAATTACTATTATCTACGTATGTTTCAAAGTATATTATTAAAAATTAAGTTATATTTTAAATTATAATTTACGAGATATTTTATTATTTAATTTGTCCTGCAAAGATTTTACAGGATAAGTCAAATACCTCAGAATTTGAAACTTGAATTGCGACGAAATGATTTGGTCTTGGAGTTTCTTCGGATTGTGGTATCTCATTGTCTTTATTTTCAATGATTTTCTTATTGTAACTAGCTCCTTTAATTTTCTTTTTCTTTGTTTTTGATAACTCTTGCTTTTTAGAAGCAGCAGAGCATTTTGGTACTTCAGAACGAAAATTAGGATCTCGGAGAAAGACGGAAGATTCGTATTTTGGTACTTCGGAACGAAAATTAGGATCTCGGAGAAAGACGGAAGACTCTTCGAATTTACACTTTTTATTTGGAGGCTGCGATACGGTGCTACTAGCTTCATCTTCTAGAGTAAAAACTGTTGTGGATTCAGTGTCAATTTGAGTAGTAGACGAAGAAACTGGAGCATTTGAGTCTGAGTCCATTAAGCTCTGATTTTCACAAGCAGAACTTGTATCACTTGGAAGAATTTTGTCGTCAATAGATTTTGACCACGGTAATGCAAACCTTCTAAAGCCACTAAAAAACAGAAAGGTTCTATGTGTTAGTCTAGCAATCATTTCGTACGAAAAAGTCACAAATCTTGATATCGCCGTCCACATTTCAACAAGCTTTGTCCGTTCAATTATAATAAAATTGCACTTTATGTTTCAATGAGGCGATCCTTTGTTCTCTTCGTACAGAAAATAAATATTCACTGGTCCACAAGACGTTTTGATGCTTTCTACGTGCTTTATAAGATAAATTGCTGCAATTCCATAAGCTAAGCACGGCAAACCAAAGTTGATGACCTTTATAATACGATAAAATGCGTCATCTATTCTCAAATCTTCAATAGGTCGTTTTGTACAATGATATTTTATGTAGGGATAGCAGCCAGTTCGAAGAATATGGTAGTTGTGACTCACATTTTCATTGTCAATGACTTGCCAGTTGAAATGTGAACGTCCCCTTTGATCGTTTATAATGCTGCTGTATTTAACAAAATATGATGTCCACGGGGGACAACCGTTTTTCGTGAGATGACATGTCAGTACTTCAGAAGCTGGAGGCTTTTGCTCGCAAGGAAATTTATAATATGTCCTGCAGCCTCGAGTTGCAAGTGGAAAAGATTCTAGTTGAGTTTTAATTTTTCGGTTAACGATAGAAGCCAGGAGGAAAGTAGAACTATCTATTATTTTCTTGCCAGATTTCATCAAAAGTGGAGGAAATAATTTTATTGTTGACAATGGGCTGAAAATAACATAGACAAATTATTTTAGCTTCCTCTCTTCTATCATCCATATTACATACATATATAACAATAATTTAGTTTATTTTTATATCTTTAAACATCGGAAGGGCATTTTGGGGCATACAGTGACAGTAAAATATTTTTTTTTACTTTTATAAGCTATTTATTTCCATATAAGTATCTGAAATAAAAATCTCTGAAACGTTATAAATATAGCTTCACTGTAAACTGTTCAGTGTTCGCAGGCCGGCTGAATTTTAATACAAATATTTTGACATTTGAGAAAATTAAAATTCTAGCCAGTCGATGAGTGGCAAGTGGTCAGTATTTTAGTGGTAAAAAATTAACAAACCTAATGAAGGTCGAAGAACAAACATTACCAACATTATTGATCCAAAAAAAATAAATAATTTTATGATTTTATTCTTTCACCAGAGAACTACAATAAAATATGAGTTTAATTAAAATAAAAACAGACAGCAGAACAGGTGACAGATTTGTTGCTGTTCGTCTCTGTTGAACAGACCAACATTATAAACTGAATAGTTATTTATACTTACCTTTAGCGTTTCTTGTATCGTATCGTATATGTAAAAAATGTAAATAGTTTATTAAGTATTTACACTTTACGTTTTGTTTAATATTTATTAATACTATTTCAAGGAGGTAATTGATATTTTAAGGTTTTCGCGGTTGGCTACTGAAAACAGGATCAAAGCAGGATGTATTATGATTATGGGTAAGGTAACGGTACAGAAAACAGGAGAGATGAAGACAAAGAGATCCAAACAGTGAAACATGCATGAATATGAATATAAACGTGATGGGGACATGAACATGGGGATTGGGGATGAGAAACGATTATTGCCTAAGAAAACGAAATAAAACCATACATATAAGATTGTAAATACACAATAATACCAGCAAGTATAGTTTGTTTTTGAAATAAAAAATAAATGCTATTAGTTTTCCACTCAGTCCGCTGCACTGCTGTTAGAATTTTGAATATAATAATATAGCCAGTGCTTGTTCAGTGACCAGTGACCAAAGCACGTATCTAGGAACAGGGCCGTCCCTAGGTTAAATGCCGCCCAGTGCAAAATAAAAAATGCCGCCCTTAATAAAAATTTTATTTCTGGTTAGCAATTTTACTTATGGGTCACATGTAGTAGTAATATAAATTTTAAAATTAATTGAACTTAAAATTAACTATAATGCAATAATGCCACCTCTCTCTTTTTCCTAAAAAGGGACACTATTTATTTCTGTTTACAATGGCAACTAAAGAGAAACAAAAAACCACAAAAATGCAGCAACATACATATCGGCATTTGTAATTAAATTTCCAATAACATCAGCAATTTCTTTTGTGTCCTCCTTCATGTCGTTTGTTGGGCCATTTTCGGATACTGTTGGTGTGTTGACCAGTACCGTATTTAGAAGTCGATTTCGGAGGGGGCAATGATATGATAAGACTATATATATTAGGCATATTCGCGCGAGGCGCTAAAAATTTTGGCTTATTTTGTCTAAAATGAGTCAAAAATAACCTAAAAATCGCGCGAAGCGCGAATTTTTTTGGTATTTTGAAAAAAAATTCCATTTTTCTTGGATTTCGGGCGGTGCATTTGCCCCCAATGGCCCCCCTCAATACGGCCATGGTATTGACATCTAAAGCAGATTATTTTTGTTCGGAGTTTTCAGGGCTACTTTTTTCATTATCGTCAATCTTTGGAACTTTTATCAAAAACTTATCCAACGAATTTTTCAAAGTGCCCAGTAATTCTTCTTCATAGACAATTTATCACAACACCGTTTCTTTAGTGACATTAAAACTACATATAACAGTTTACTTCTAAAAACATTTATATTAAAGACTTAAATGCTCTTGTTCTTTATTTGCCATTTTTAAATTCAAATAATCTAACTCAAACTTTTGTTTTTGCGCTCATGTCTGCGCTCACAGTAATCAATCATCACCTTATTTTGGTTTGCTATAACAAATACAAGATCAAGGATTTCTTGCGACTAAAATATTTCCAATTCTCAAGTAATTAATCAATAATGAAAACCTTGAGATTGAACAAAACTCGAACACCGTATACGAATTAAAAAAAATTTTGATTTTATTTCAATTATTTGCAGCGACCGGTTTCGAAATTCTTCGTCAGGCTGTAAATTAAATTTATGTAGTATAACAACTTTAGATTAATATTTAATATAAAAATTTTTTACTTCCAATTTTTATAATTTAGTTGTGTTGTTATTTAGATTATAATATTCTATTTCTATCCAATATTTTAACTTTTTTAATTTCAATAAAGGGCCAAATTATATAGTCTACACCGAAAATTTTGCCGCCCTCTAAAATTTGCCGCCCAGTGCGGGTGCACGGGTGGCACATGCCTCGGGACGGCCCTGTCTAGGAATTTGACCAAGGGACCCACCATAATATTATATTGGTAAAATAAGGACATATTCGCGAGAAGCGCGAAACTTTTTTGGTTTTTTAACCTTTTTGACAATAAAATCGTCTTTTTCTGAAAATTTAGGGGGGGGGGGTCCGGGCACCCTTGCCCACCCTCTGGATACGTGCTTGCGAGTGACCAGTCGGCCTGTTGGCTAAAATGGGTGGCTAAATTGGCTGGCCGGAATTGAAATTCTTTGTTAGCAACTGGCCAAAAAAGCTAAAATGGGGCTGCGTGACCTAAGAAAGTCATTCATGGTTTGGTTAAAAAGTCATGGTTTTTGGCCATTTTAGCCCCCGATTATTTCAGCCATTTTATGTTAACATATTAATGGCCAATAATTTAATTTTAATTGTTATTCGCAATTTATTTTGTATTTGTATTGATAGTTGCATCTTGTGGAATAATCAACAAATCTATTACACGGTGAAAGCATTAAAACCCATCAGATTGTTAGAATAGTTATCACTACTACTTTTCACATAAAATTGGTTAGAAATGAATCAAATTAAAAATTTCAGGTAGGATCTGAGTTTCTCTTGCACCACGTGACATTGAAGTTTTTAGAGTAGGTTTCAATCCACCGAAGATAGTCTAAAACAATTTAAGAACAATTTAAAATTGTAATTTCGAACCAGCAGTATACAATAGCAATATAGTCTACAGTAGTTAAGGAGAGTTAGCAATATAACTGAACTCCAAAAAATCGACATTTTATAATAATTCTTACGTGTTATTTTCGTATATATTGAAATCTCTTCCACCAGAATGCCGTTATGGCCATCCGTGTTTTCGTCTGCACCATGAGAAACGACCCCTATTTGAATTTGATCCTTTGACGGTAGGTCCATAAACAAAGGACCTTTTTTAAACAGAAACTATATTAAAACGACTAAATTGGTGGACCATAACAATTTGTCCTACAAACACTGAAAATAATTATAGCTACTGTTACTATTAATTTTACTTCCATGATATTGACAATATATAATAATTATGATCTTTGGCCTCAGAGTAATTTAAGGAAATTGGAGCTAACTAAAAATCATCACCTTATGTTTTAAATTAACATTTTTCTGAATATAATACAGAATTAACAGATATAAATAATGATTACCACCAGAGTCACCCTGCAAAATTAATAAAATATGATTAATTAGTTAGTGATTGAAATTTTGAAACCAGTCTTCGACTGCCTCTATAAATGTTGATTATATTGCTGTTTTAATAATAATTACCCCTGACGATCCGTTTACATCAAAAGGACCTGCACATATGGACTCATTGTAATCCCTAAACACATTTTTTTGGAGACAAGTTTCCGGCTCGTGGATTTCAATTTCCAATTTTTTTAGTACATAAGGATATCTATTAGGTGGGTCTCTTGAAATTGTTCCCCATCCTGCAATATTGTAAACAAAATCTTTAATTCGGTTCAGAGGAGAAATTAGTTGGACTAAATTACTGAATTTGATACCAGCAATAGTTGCTTTACGGCCTTCATATAGATTTATTTTATCCTTTGCTTCTGGGAGACACACTGGATTGAAAATCGGGTCTGTGATATCCACAGGAGTGTCCAGTACTACCAAAGCTATATCACCTCTATTGTCAGCAAATGTCATATTCCTATTTAAATTTAGTAATAATTATTAATTTATTACGGCTAAAGGCTAACGGAATAAATTCTACACAAAATATAAAATGTTATGTTCTCCAATGTTATAAATAATTCTGAATTCTAAAAATAGAAAAAAACTACCCGTTAATGTAAAAGTCTTAAATACTTACTCTTTGTTGCTTGCTGTGACAAAATCTGGATGGACAAAGATCTGAGATGATACATATGGTATTGCATCTCTATCATAAAGTCTGTTATAAAAAATAAATACGTCATTTTCAGACAAACAGATCAATGGATTATGACGATTATTATAGTATCAGGGATTCATTAATTTCACAAATCACCTGTGACCTCTATGGACACGAAAGAGAGCCGTAATACCAGGCCTAGTCTCACCCTCCTTGTAAAAACAATGTGCCGCTGAAATAATAAAACGAATTATCAAAAACTAACAAGTAATTAATTATGTATTAAAAATATAAATAGTAAAGATTGGATTTAAACGCTGAATGAAGAACGAAAGGAGCCGGACGTACCCGTCAATACTATTCGGCTATTAATCAGCTGAAAATAAAAAGCTCATTTTAGAAAAGAGAGTTCCTTCAAACCCATAAAACAAAATATGAAAACCATGTACAGGGATATTTATTTATTAGGCTATTTTTATACACTATGGTGCAGATTCAGCCATAAGAATTTGTATTTTATACATTTCATGTACCAAGAATATAGTATGCAAAGGTTTTCCTTAAACTTTTTTAAAATTTTGGCTTATAAAATATACATAATTTACGTAAATGTTTTTAGATAAAAAATGTTTCCAAAAACTTTTCAAGTATAAAAAATATTTAAAGAAAATCGTGAAATTAGCAGAGACCACAGGGAAAAAAGGATTTTTTTTTGCCTTTTACCTTTTTTGCCGTAAGACGGGAGTAACATTTTAAAAAAGAAGTCCTTTTTGCAGTTTTACCTATTTTTGATGTGGCAGCATAGCCCATTTACTGCCACTATTTGTAAAAAATAAGACAAAAAAGTAAAAAGGACTGATTTTTTAAAAAAGGCAGCAGTTTTTTATTTTTTTGTAAAAAAGTGTCTTTTTTGTTTTCTGGGCGGCCACCGCTGTTTAGACATACCGAGCACTTACCTCTACACTACGGGCATTGTTGTCAAATATTATTACCATCGCCGTGAGGTTTCGGTTTATGGTGCTCCACCAATATGACTTTGAGAATAATGCATTTTCGGTTTATAATATATGATACGATATAAAACTATCCTTTAGATTTTTAGAAAACTATTTGAAGGCTAGGTTCCCCCCTTAGCTGGGTTCACTAGTACAATATAAAATTATACTTAAAAGTTACACGCAAAGTTAATTTCAGAGTTGTAACATAATTTGAGTAAAGTAGCTCGATTACTGCCGAGATAAAACTTCCCATTGCATTTTAATGTATCAAACAAAGAGTTTAAAAAATTTAATTTCAACATTTACTAAAATTTTACTAAATTGTCTTTTTCGATTTTTAGAAAACATTTTGGCATTTAGCAAATAAATAAGCAAGTTTTTGCCAAAATAATTAATCAAATTTCCAACCGCTGGTAATTACTTATATATTTCAATTCCCACTTGCCAACCGACTCCAATCCATACTGTAATAGGTATCTATCCGCAAGCCCTTAATGCATATGTAGAAAATCCTTTTGAGAATCAAAATAGCCCCTTTACGTCAAAATCAGTAAACAATTAATTGGAAAAAAAAATTGGAAAAAAAAAGTTTAAAATTCTGACCAGTTTCTAAATACCCGAGAAAGCAAAAATTTAATTTCGGAATAATAAATAGTTTCAGATTCGTTATTAAAATTGCATTATTTAGTAACATTTCCTTTCATTAAAATTGGAGGTGGTCAATTTTGAAACATTCTTGAGTTTCAAAATCAAAGTAATCTACAAAAAGTTAAAGAATGAATAAAGAAAAGTCTTGACTCTTAAAAAGATGTACTGCAAATAATTAGAAAGAGCTAGCTGTCAGTTTTAGCAGCCAGGGTAGAGATAGTTGTTATAATTAGGTACCCCATAAATATAATTCGCTAATCTTTTCATTACTTACCGACCCTGCACAAGTAATGTCCTTAAATCGCACAAGCCACTGAAAACAAGTAGACATTTACGCATAAAATGTTTTTGTACTTTAGTGTTTAATTACAAGTTGAAAAAATTATGATAAAACCATACGGGAAACTCATATGGAATTGCGGATTCCCCGCCGACCACTCTTTCTACTGTTGTTCTTCTCTTTCCGCATTCTGTAAAGAATTTTAATCAAATAAATAACAAAAGAATAAGGGAAAAGGCTTCCATGAATTGACAGCACTTAAATTAAAATAATTTTAAAATTTAAAATATTAAAATCAAACTTACCACATTGATCTTCATTTCTTTCAGTTTTATTACTTTTATCCTCCGGGGGTTTGTCTGTAATAACAAAGTGCAGTTTAAATATTTCACTAATACTTAGGGAACAAAAAAGTTACCCTTTTTTACAAAAACACTTGTCACGCTTTTCCTCATTTCTAAAGAGATCCTTTATGATTTTCTTGGAACTTAGATTTTTTAATTATCCAGTCCTTCGAAATATTCCCGGAACCTCTCCTTCAGGGAAAGAAACTGCCTCCCGGGAAGAAAAAGTATTCTTAATGGGTAGGTAGAGTCATCATGTGACACGAGTGACAATTAAGGAAAGGTTTTTCTGTGACCGGATAAAACCTCCGGGAAGAATTTTCCCGATCGAGTGAAAGTTTGCGAAGCAACTTCCAGGAAATGGAAAAAATTATGACCTGGAATGAACCAGATTTTTTCCCTTTCCGGGAAGAAATAATTTTGAGGGCCTAAAGTTTAAAAGGGAGCATTTTAAGTTTTAATTCAAATATTAAAAACATGAACATTGGCCCAACCTGTGGCGAGAGCGAGACTACGGGAAAAAATTGTCGCAATAAAACAGTACCGTACACGTATTTAGAAGTCGATTTCGGAGAGGGCAAGGATGTCACACAGCCATATGTATTACGTATATTCGCTTGGTGCGCGAAAAATGAAGGCTCTTTTTGTCGAAAAAGAGGCAAAAATGGCCAAAAAATCTCATAAAATAGCGCGAAGAGCTAAATTTTTTGCAATTTTGAGAAAAATTCTTTTTTCTTCGATTTTGGGAGGATTTCCCCAAATACCCCCCAAAAACAGTCTTGCATTATAACCTCAATTTTCAAAATAGTTAGCTGTTGTTATTATATTATTGCTTTATTAACAAAAAGTTGTTAAAAAAGCCCTATACGTATCCCGATAAATTATTTGCCACACATAATCCACGATTTTAATTGTGCACTTTGAAAAACAAGGACGTATAGAGGGATGGGCTTTACGGGCTGAAGCCCCCCCCCCCCTGAAATCCAAGAAAAATGGAATTTATTATTAATCGCGAAAATATATAATTAAAATTTCTGTTGGAAGTCTTGCCCCCTACCCCCCGAAGCTCAGTTCTGTCTACATGCTTGTTGAAAAACTACGTGTGTTATGTGCTAATTGGGATGAGAAATCGTCAATTAAGATACAATTTATGACTTTTTGACACCTAAATAATTCTTAAAAATAAGAGATGGAAGCGTACATAGGTAATTTTATTGTCTCATTATTACTGTATTGTCCCAACCTGAAGGCAATCTAGGGCGAGTGATAATACTGCTTACAACTAAAGGGTCCGATACGGCAAAATGGTTACTCATCATGGTGCACAAAAGTGGCCACCACAGCACCCACAACAAATTAAAATAGCACATCTTTCAAAATTATAAAAATAAGAATATCTGGCCTTAAAATAATTGATCAAATGTATTGGCAGAGAAAACAAATCATAAGAAACTTTGTTAAAATATCATGGATATTTATAATTTATTAGAACAGTTTGAAAAGTAAATACGAGAATTAAAATGAAAATAATATGCGAAATTACAATGTAGCACAATTCCAATTATTATAATAGAAGCTTTTCACTATCGACCTAGTTTGGTGAATAATTATAAATAGAAGTGTTTCTGTACTCCATTATTTTTAAATGAGGTGAAGGTTTGTAATTTGTAACCAAAAAACCTCACATAATTTTATTGTCTCATTAATATTTTTCCAACCTGAAGGCAATCGAGGGTGACTGTTTGTAATTAAAGGGTCCGGGTCAGATAAGACAAAATCGTTACTCCTCATAGTGCACAAAAGTGGCGACCACAACACCCACAACAAATAAAAATAGCACATCTTTCAAAACAAAAATATAAATATTAGACTAAAAATAAATGATCAAATGTATTATCAGAGAAAACAAAATTTAGGAGACTTTGTTAAAATATCATATGGACATTTATTAGAAAAATTTGAAAATCGAATACGAAAATTAAAATAAAAAGAATACGCGATATTACGATGTAGGACAATTCCAATTATTATTATAGAACCTTTTCACTATCGACCTGGTTTGTAATGATAATTTATAAATACAATAAATAGAAGTGTTTCTGTATTCCCTTTTTAAAATGAGGTGAAGGTTTGTAACTTTGTAACCTAAAAACCTAATTTAGTTTTGACACCTAGATTTTTTTTAAAACAGTACTGATTGCAAATCATATTTACAGGTACATTTATTGAAGCGCTGTGTACCTAGAAATGGGTGGTTAAGTTAAGTATTGGCCCGGGACGATGTTTAGTCTATTTGTCATTAAATTAAATACCAGGAAACAGTGCATTCATGGTTTGTATGAAACTATTGTTAATCATAATCATATGATTTCACATGAAAAATAAATTAATAGCCAAGTTGATTTCTTGTCACAATTTATTAATAGAACAAACATTCTAATTTGGTGTAAGCAGTCAATTATTCTGAATGAGATACAATCCATTTTTAGGCGTCAATATTCCCGTAAAGACGAAAAAAATATTTCTGTTTGTACTGTCAATGTCATCTCATTAGGTGGGATCCGAGTTCCTCTTGCACCACTTGACATTGAATTTTTTCACATGGTTTTCAATCCACGGAAGATAAGCTATAATAATAATTTTAAAAAAGTAGTTGCAATTCCGATCCAGCACAACGTGGCATTTTAAAATTATTATGCTCTTACTTATTATGTTTGTATACATCGCAATCTCTTCTCCTCCAATTGGTTTTGAATTATTGTAGCCATGAGAAACGATCCCTATTTGAATCTGATCCTTCGAGGGTAGGTCCATAAATAAAGGCCCTTCGACAGATAATTCATTATAATATAAGGATGCTAACGAAAGAAATATGATCTACCAAATTTATTCTCGAAAATTGCGTCAATTGTCGCAGCCGAAACCCCATAGTTTACCTGCCAGGCTATTTCACTGCCTCAAGGGGAAGTAAATTTGGCAGTGCAATGGATAAACAAGATAGTTATAACTTTCAACGTATGCAGAAATTTGGTCAAGGAGGCTTTATTTATCTAGGCTTATCTACGCTTTATGCTTTAAAAAATCAAATTACCAAAAAAGTGCATCAGTTTTAGCATTTATAAAACGTTAATGTTTTTGCACCAATTTAAAGCTGAGATATCAAAAATCCAGCCGCCCTCCCCTGTTCCTGGATAATCCAAGATTCCAAAAATGTAAGTCTCTGCGGTTACTTACTATGCAGGCGCAAAGTACGTCTACGTCGTTAATACAAATTACCGGGACGGAACTAAAATAATCTTCTCTTTGATCTTTTCCCTCAAATTAATTAAATTGGTATTTTTCTCTATCTGCTACTGCTATCTGCAGAAGTTATTTTCAAATTTTGTCATTAGTCAAATAATATTTTATATTTACCACCAGAGTCCCCCTACAAAATCAAAAATAATAATATGTTAATATATGATGTAACAATTCGGACCATGCACAATGTTTCAGTAGCCATGAGTTTTTGGTATTTAGTATACTTTTAGGGTATAAACTCATTGACGGATTTTGACTAAACTATACAAAGAAGTTTTTTATAAACCACTGACAAACCTCAGTGATTCTTGGATTAAATCGGTTTGCCGGCTGTTGAGTTTATGCTTTACATGGGCGGGCTTCTGTAACGGCTTGAACGGTAAAGTTTTAGAAAATTGTAAAAATAATGCTTTCAAATTTCAAGCAAACTACAGTATGGCACATTAAAAAGTTATCATAGGAGTTTGTATGTATAAGCAATATATGGCTATTTTACTACAGACTAATTTGACTTACAAACTTTTACTAATCAGAGGTGCTCAATATCTTGTCCTGCAGTTGGAATGCATAAAGCTAATTGCTCATTCCAGTTCCTATCTTTGTTTCTCCAGTTCCATTTCTAACACTTAGGGTGCAAGAGAACGACTGGTGACAATTAACCAGATAACGGAAATTATGGAGTGATTCACGAGTCAATTATGGGGTAGAAAATCGTAAGGAAGAGTACCTCAATCATGAGGTAGGCATCTCCCACAACAGCGTACAAAGAATCTTATCCAAAGTCAAATCATTTTTTAATTGGGAAGGTTAAATGGTTGTCTCATTGGAAAAAGACAACTATTATCCCAATGTACAAAAAGCGTGGCAACAAGTCAGAGGCCTCATCCTATCGTCCTATTTCGAATTTACCACTACTAAGCAAATGGTTCGAGACAATTATCAAAAATAAACTAAACTATTATATTGAAGCAAACAATTTGCTTACAGATGAACAACATGGCTTTCGCTCCCGAAGATCTTGTGTCACTGCGCTAACTGCATTGACACAGGAGTTTTACACGGAGCTAGATAAGCCTAATCAAAAAATAGGAGCCATTTTTATTGACCTCAAAAAGGCCTTCGATTACGTGTTGCAAAATAGGCTAATAAAAATCCTAAAAAGTACTATATGCTTAATGACACGTATATAAATTTTTTTGAAAATTATTTCCTGAACCGTACATTTGCCATTAAGAATGGAAAATTTTATTCTAAAGATTTTGATTATGGCCGTGGGGTCATTCAGGGATCAGTACTAGGCCCAATTTTATTTAATTTGTTTTTCAATTTGATTTCAAAAAAACTAAAATCGGACCATATTTTACACAAACTGTTTGCAGATGACATAATTATATATTATGCGCATGAGTCATCTACAGAGATAACTACTTTTTTGAATTCCGCCTTGGCCAAACTTGATAATTGGTGCTCTAATATGGGATTGCAAATTAACTATGAAAAAACTAAATTTATGTTGTTCCATAAAGTTTGTGCTAACATTGAGAAAGAGTTAATAATAAAATGCGGAAATTACTATATAGAGCGTGTGTACACTTTTAAATACCTTGGAGTGATACTAGATCCCACTTTGAATTTTAAGGCTCACTTCACCTCTGTTGAAAAACGTTTCTGCTCAGCACTAGGTGTCTTACATAGAATAAGGAGAATGGTTCCCTATAAAACATATTCAATGTTAATTAGCACTTATGTCTACCCTATTTCGGACTATGCAATTTCAATTTGGGGTCCTACAACAAAAAATATGCTTGGTAGCTTACAAAATAAAATTAATAAATCATTATATATTAAAGAATTTCCACAATTGGGTAAATATTACCATAAAAAATTTTGGTCCTCAACAGACAACCCAAATAAAAAAGATAAATTAAACATGAAAGATAAAATCCAAAAATGTAAACGAGATCATAAAGAGGTAAATTGTTGGGAACTACTGGAAAAGGGTAATTTGCTTACAGTAAATGAAAGGCTGATATTCCTCACTATGACTAGTCTGTATAAGATTGTTACTTTTGGCACAAAGATAGAATCGCTAAATAATTATTACAGTAAAGAAATCTTAAATGTAACAAATAGAAGCACCAGGCAAGCGAATAACTTGCCAGTAATTGAACATCGTACTGCACTTTTTGCGAAAAGTCCAATTTACTTTTCAAACGTCACCTGGAACTCCCTTAGTCCGCTGCTTAAGGATAAGAAAGAGAGTGTACTAAATTTCAGTAAACTTCTTAACTACTACCTATTACACATTAGGGAGGATGATTTCATACATTAAGCATTAGGTCAGAATTCGAGGAAGTGTATATGTGTATATTTAATCATTTAATGTTACGTTACCTACAAGAGATGTTCTCTTAAAACCATTATGTATATATTGACTTTCGATTGTAACTGGGTACGATGCGGCTTTGACTATGGGAGTAAGGTAACTAGCTTGCCTTCGGTGCTTTTATTTGAGAAACAGACTTCATGTATAATAATATATGTTTGTACTGATAATAATTGGCACTTAAATAAAACTAATCTGAATCTGAATCTGAATGATGCTATTGTAAACGGACACTGAGATGTTCGATCTCTTTTGTGCATTGCAACTCCAGGAAAAGAAATTGAGCACCTCTGATTAGTAAAAGTTTGCAAGTCGAATTAGTCTGTAGTAAAATAGCCATATATTGCTTATACATACAAACCCCTATGATAACTTTTTAATGTGCCATACTGTAGTTTGTAAAACTATTTAGTTAATAAAGCTGGTTTTTAAAAGGAATAAAAGCATATTAGACAAATTACCCAAAACTCATGGTTACTGGAACACTGTGCCATGATATGATATTATTGCCGTCAAGGACGTATTTAGGGAGGGTGCTAGTGTGCTTAAGCATACCCTAAATATTTTGAAAACACACTAGATATTATCATGTTTTCCCTAAACATATTTATTTACTTTCAAATTGATAATTCGAATAAATTAGAAATAATTTCAATAAGTTCTGTTTTTAATATTAAGTTTTGTGAACTACTATTCAAAAGCACACTTAGTGCCTATTAGGTACCTATATTTATCATAAATTGAATCAAATAACAAATTAGTCTATAAAACCACTAGTTAACCCAAAAAGATTGGAAATAATTAATTGGAATAAGTTTCCAATTTCTAGATACGCCCTTGATTGCCATTATTTTATTATATGGCCATATGGCTAATAAATTGTTCATTGCTATTTCAATGTTTCTACCTTTGCTGCTCCGTCTCCTTCGACATCAAGAGCCCCGGGCCCTGCACATATGAAAGCGTCATAATTTCCAACAACATTTTTTTGGCGACAAGTTTCCCGCTCGTGAATTTCTAGTTCAAATTTTCTCAGTTCATAAGGGTATTCATCTTTGGTTTTTGAAATCAGTCCCCATCCTGCAATATTTAAATAGAAAAAACTTTTTCAATTCGATTCGAGACCATTTTAATATTCGATCTAAATTGCTAAATTTGGTACCGGCAACAGTTGCTTTCCGTCCTTCATACAGATTTATTTTATCATTTGCTTTCGGGAGACACACTGGATTGAAAATTGGTTTTGTGATATTCACAGGACTGTCTAGTACTACCAAAGCAATATCACCTCTCAATACTGAACCATCTCTTTGTAAAAGTAATAATTATTAATTTATTATCAGTTTATTATTAGGCCAATAATTTTGAAACCACACCAGTTATTTTCTTAAAATTAAAAAAAATTATTTTATACATTAAAAAATTAAGGTGCATTTAAAAATAATGTATCTAGGACATCCCGTGACATTTTTTTGGCTATGTAATTATAACGAGACTGAATAATATTTACAAAAAGACTTACTCTGTGTAATCTGGATGGATGATTATCAGAGATGAAGTTTTTAGGGCTATATCTTCGCTTTCATTATCTAATCTGTTAAAAAAATTAACATACATTTGCATGGGGCATCACCATGAAAAAGTGCTTGTCAAAAAATTAAAAGAATTTTTTCCAAAATATTTCTGTCAAATGGGAATGTATAGGAATTTAGGAAATGTAGCCTTGTGACGTCATAAATAGCTTACATTACAAACAAATCGAATGAAGCCTGGAATGCCGCAGGTTGGATTATATATGGTTATATAATAAATCTACTGTTCAGTGTTCACCCAAGAAAATTAGACACTCCAAAATCTGAAAGGTTATTTGGCGTTAAAAGTTACAATCGTTATTTGGATTTTGTCTCCAGTGAAATAAAATTTACCAGTGAACTATGAAAGATTTTCAAATAATTGACATGTAAAATTCCACGCAGGAATGACTAATTTTTTGGATGAACTATAGCAAAAGCGATTTATAAAATAATTTTATAAAATTACCCATGGCCTACATCGACATTTAAAAGAACCGTGGTGTTCGGGTTCGGCAATTTATCATAGAAACAATGTGCCGCTGAAAAAATGAACACAATATAGAAATTCTAAAATATTTATCTACAATTAAAACAAATATAGTAAAGAGGATTAATCTAATGTCGAAGCAGACTGAAGGACGAAGGGGCCGGACGTACCTGTCACAACTATTCGGTTGTTGATCAGCTGAAAATAAAAAGCTTATTTAAGATGGAGACGAATTTCAAAATCCCTGTGGGGACCTCTAGCTAGTCTATAACTTAAAACATAGTGAAAATCATTAACCGGGTCCATCAGGCACTTTTAGAGTAACCCCCCTTGCCATCAGCCAACACTTACTCCCTCTGGATTCTGACTACGTATTAGAAAGTCTTTCTAATATACTTATTCTTATTTCCTATCCACTTGCATTTGTAGAAAATTGTGAATCTACATTGAGCTCCTTTATGTCCAAATCAGTGGACGCATTTACCATTTTATTTTGCAATAAGAAATAGTCTCAAAATTTCAGGTGGCAACATCCAAACTAAAAAATATTTTTAGGAATTAAACGGCATTTTTCACCTATTTTTCAAAATCGGAGATGCTAGATCAATTTTGTAACATTTTCGACTGTCGACAGTTTGCCAAAATTGGAGCAAAAGGTTTAAAAACCAGTGTTTCATTTTAGCCGGCTGAAAATGATTTTGACCAGCCAGCCGGCTAAAATGGCTAGTGGCTAAAATGACCAAAAATCATGATTTTTAAATTTTGCGCCAAACTAAGGACGATTTTCTCAGTTCAAATAGCCCAATTTTGCTATTTTTGGCCAATTTAGCCACTGGCTAACAAAGAATTTCAACCAGCCGGCCGGCCAATTTAGTCAGCCTTTTTAGCAGACCAGCCGGCTGGTCACTATGAACACTGTTAAAAACTGACCACCTTAGTTCGCTTGGGCAAAAAGACTTGACACATGGGTAAGAAATCTTAAGAAGGAAGCTGTGGGCTGTGACAGGGTATAAAGATTGTCTAATGGCTTAATCTTCTCTTACGTGAATACCGTATTAATCGAATTAATTCTCCGCATTGAAATTGTGCGCTCCCTGGGTGTAAGTATTTCTTTTTTATCGTTGTCACGAGCAGGCACGTATCTAGAAATTTGTTCAAGGGGGGGGCGGAAGCAAAAATTATGGCAAAAATAAGACATATTCGGGCGAAAAAATTTTCGCAATTTTAGGCCATTTTTGAGAAAAAAACTCTCTTTTTCTCAGATTTAGGGGGGGCGATGCGCCCCCCCCCCGCCCCCTACTAAATACGTGCTTGGTCACGAGCCTTTGAGCAATAATTCTCCGTATCGAAATAATTTGCCATCCCAATAAGTTTCAGTAAGTCAGGTAGTAGGTATATTTGAGTGCACATGTATTTACCTTAGTCCCCAAATTATGATAGCCGAGAAATCATTACCTTTCTATGCATCCAGACTTTAATAAAAATTGACTGTTTGTAAAATAACTCTCTGTATCGAAATAATTCACCACCCTTTATATCGAAATTCATCGTTTTCACAAGCTAAAAATGGCCAATGAAACAATAACAACCCCGAGAATTAATTCAATTAATACGGTAATCCCTTTTTAAATCTTCACTCACCGTCCCTGCACAGTTAAGTTTTTGAAATCGCACCATCCACTGAAAACAGGTTTAGACATTATTTAGACTCTTTCGGTTGAAGTTGAAGTCCTTTAGAAATGAAAAAATTATGGTCAAATTATACCGGAAACTCAAATGGGATTGTTGGTTGCCCACCGACCACTCTTTCTCTCCTTTTTCTCCACCCACATACTGCAAGGAATTTCAATCAAATCGAAGATTATGATTTTATCCTTTATGCTGTATAGTTGTTACAGTTTTGTAACTGTTGTAGATAAAAGATGGTTATTGCTACTTATCCAATTAAACACAAGCATCTTATTCTGAGAAAATAACATACCGATACAAGAAAAAATAAGGCTTAATTTTTCGAAAATGAGTCAACTACAGTATAAACATACGATAATAGCAAAATTAAATTTTGGAGAAAATATTTGAATTGACAATTGAAGAAAGATATTAGACATTTCCTTTTTTTATATTTCCCTGTAAGCAAAAGAATTCAAATACATAATATGTAACATGAACCATATAATTTTATCAAACTTACTACAGTCCTCTTCAACTCTTTCGGTTGTATTGCCATTCCCCGGGATCTTGTCTGTCAACACAATAACAAAGTACAGTAGAGTAACTAATGAAATAATAATAATACTAAAACTAGCTTTTATGATTAAATCTTTTGAAAACTAGCACTTGGCGGGGCGCGCTTTTCCAATTTTTGGTTTAATTTGAAACGATAGCCTATTATAACAGTTTTTTGGACCTTGGAATTGGGGTGAGACTGCGGAAAAAAAGCCCTATATCCATGGTCATCACTTACATAATCCCCCCACCACAGCCCAACACAGACTAGTTATCGAAATGGTCTACATACAATATTGTAGAGAATCTTTTTTCGAATCTAAGCGACCCTAACTCTATGCAAATTGGTTACGAAAACCCGGGTAAACAATTTTTTGTAAATATAAAGTTGAAAATTTTCAGAAATTTTGCCCGCTTCGCTTTCCCACTCTCCGAATCTCCGTAGGTCCCCAAGAATTTTATTTTGGAATGTTGTTTCCAGAATCCTTATTAGAATCGCATTAGTGATTTTTCCACCCATTTTCATTAAAATCGGAGGTGGTTGATTTTTCAACTTTTTTGTGAATTGCTTCAATTTTGACAAAATCTCGAATTTTTGAAAATTTTAAATTTTTTATTTTCAAAAATAATTGTTTACCCGGCTATTCCTAATCGATTTGCAAGGTGAGTCGATTAGAGTCACAAAAAGATTCTCTCTACAAGATGGTAAATAGACCATTTATGTACTATATAGCTCGCTAAATTTTTATCCACGATTTTAAAAACGAATTTTAGAAAACTTCCAGGGGAATTGAGAAATTGGGATGAGAATTATAGGGTAAAATTTGGGAATTTTATTGTCTCATTATTATTGCCCCAACCTGAAGGCAAAAGAGGGCGAGTGATACCACTGTTTGTAATTAAAGGGTCCGGGTCCGATAAGGCAAAATTGTTAGTAATCAAGGTGCACAAAAGTGGCCACCACAACAAAAAAAAATAGCACATCTTTCAAAATTATAAAAATGTAAATATTGGAGTAAAAATAAATTATCGAATGTATTGTCAGAGAAAACAAAACTTAGGAGACTTTGTTAAAATATTAGAATATACGACATCAAAAAGGACAATTCCAATTATTATAATAAGACCTTCACTATTGACCTGGTTTGGTGAATAAATAGAAGTGATTTTGTACTCCATTTTAAAAATGAGGTGAAGGTTTGTAACCTAAAAATCTAATTTAGTTTTAACACCTAGCTATTGTATTGTTCTTCAAACAGTATTGATTACAAATAATTTTTACAGGGATTGTGTCCAAAAATGTGTGTAAAATTGGCATCTTACGATCTAGCGATGACGCCCTTCTTCCCAAAATCGATAAAAAATAAAGAAATTTTTGTCTAAAAACCCAAATAATCGCGAAAATTTCGATATGCATGCTACGGTATCTTGCATTGCATTAACTTCCTATCAATTGAAGACAAGCGCTCATGTATGCTAATGAATTATTTCAATTGTGGTGCCGCAGCCTGCAACTTATATTTTTCAAAAAAAACTATATTATGTACAAACACAAACATGTAATTGGAATCGGTGAATTTAGTTTTATTTTAATAGTATTTAATTGCCTGTTGAATTAAATGTTGTTTTTATTTTGACTAATTATAAAAATCATTATATATTGTCGTTCCTATTTGCCATTATAGTAATGCTTTATATAGTTCTCCAGAAAAAAATTAACAATAATTAAAATGACTATACTAGTAGTATAATCGAATTAATACCACGGTAGATTCGTTTCATGCTAATTTTTTTTGCCAGATATATTGATAAAATTTCCCGGCCAGAAATTATGTTTTAAACCGTCAGTGTTACATATTTAGACTGTTTTAACATTATAAGCGATGTTAAAATGTTGTGTAATTGTATTGTCACAAACAAGGGCGTATCCAGAACTCGATGCACATGAGACAAAAATTTTCTTATGTATAAAAATACTTTTTATTAAATTTTAGAAGATATCTAGTGTGTTTATGGAAAATTACAGCTGACAGTAACAACAACCATTTAATCCTAAAATTATCACGATTTACGTCTATAAAAAGAAAAAATAAGGCATAAAAATTTCATTTTTAATTAACATGTTTTAGCACAGTTAATACGTAGTATTTTTGTGAGCACCTATTTTATTTATTATACTGTTTGATTACAAAATTAGTGAAAAACTATACATTATTATATTTTGCTGATTAAGGTTCAGGGGTGGTTCAAATATGGGGAAATTCAATGAGGGGCAGGTAATGGGGAAGTATCTATGGCTACGATTTAAAATACACAGAGCCTATGACAATACAGTAAAATGAATAAGGGCATAAAAGTGACAATTTTTTGGGAGGAACTAGTCCAAGAATATTGGTCGTAGAAAGACGAAGTTGGTCTCTAAACATGCAGAAAATGTCAATTTATAGCAGATTGCACTTAGATTCCTATATTTTTACCTCTGGTTACGAGATATTAATAGATTTCATGGGAAAATTGCAATAACTCGCAAACGAAGGTAAAAGTTATACATCTAAGTGCAATCTGCTATAAATTGACATTTTTTGCGTTTTTAGAGACCAACTTCGTCTTTCTACGACAAATACTCTCGGACTAGACCCAAGTTTCCCAAAAAAAGTTAAAAGGGAATATGATAGTCGAGCCCAATCGTCATTAGAAACCATACCTAGCTCTTAAATTGACTTTAAGAAATTCCTTCGTTAATCTGGAGCTTTAATTGTCAAAAAACCCCAACGCATAAAAAACCCGACCCACAACCCTGATGGTAACATAACGTTTGGTAGCTATGGGAGAATTAGGAGCCGATGCACGTTACTTTTGAATGAACCCGTATTTTCCACTGTAATGCATTAAGAGTAGGGAAACAAGGCCGCAGCGAGGGGGGCACCGGGGCACGCTCACCCTCAAAAAATCGCTAAATTTTTCACGAAAATTGTGGTATTTTTCTCAGTGTCCCCCCCCCCCGCCTCCCGAAATTTTTTCTGGCTGCAGCCCTGTAGGGAAATCACCCTGCGATGAGGTAAGAGTTTCGGACAGCGCACTTAATGTGTGGAGCAGCTTATTCGAAAGAAGACAGAAAGTACTAGGGCATTTGACAGCCCTTTATCCAATTTAAAATTAGAAATAGGAAAAAAGACACCATTTTTCGCAGCTCATTGTAAATTCGACTCAATTTTTTTATTTTCAAAATTGATAAAAAATACTTGGAATTCTTTTTTTAATATGCCCTTCAAGTGCTTTATACAGAAACTGGTACTTCCAGGATATAATAAAAATAATAATTCATTCAGAACAATTTCCTTCGTTAGAGGTTATTACATTGTTAGGATTGTTACATAGTGGGTTCCAACCAAATTAGCAATATCGAATTATTTGTTACATTATAGGGCATATTCATTACATACACTTACTTTTCACTTAACGTTTATAGATATTAAGAATAAACCATGTCCAAATGGATGCAAAAAAGTGGTGTGAAATTGCATAAAAAGTTTGAACTGATTATCTGACGTTACATGACTTTTTATCTCTACATCACGAGTTGATTACCTCAAACCGCTTTTGAGTTATCGTGCTAACAGACGGACGGACAGACAGATCAGGCATTCCTATAAGCGGTGTTGCACACCACTGAATAATTACATCAAGTACAGGCACGTATCCAGAAATTTGGTCAAGGGGGGCGCAATCAAAAGTAATGTAAAAAATAAGACATATTCGCGCGAAGCGCAAAAACTTTTTGCAATTTTTGGAAAAATAATCTCCCCTTTTCTCAGATTTAGGGGGTGTGGGCGCTGCGCCCCCTACTGGATACGTGCTTGATCACGTATCAGGTAATCTACCGTAGGGGCGTTTGGGAACACTCTAGGGCTTTAACATACAAGGGCGTATCTAGAAATTCGGTCTAGGGGGTGCTAATTTCTAAAAATGAGTACTGCATAAATCAAACAAATTAGAACGCCGCAGTATATTAGTAGAAAAAATATATATTCGCGCGAAGCGCGAAAAAAATTGCGGTTTGATTCTTCTTTTTCAAGAAATTCTCTTAATATCGAGATTTAGTGGGGTGGGGTTCAGTTGGATTCAGTACAGTACGCCTTCTAAATACGTGATATATCTGTCATCACTCACTTGGTGTGGCGCATTTAATTTTAGTAGGTGCTTTAAAACGAAAACCTCATTTCAAAAGTGACCCATTTGCTAGGTACATTGCCATTTTGTAACCATATAATATAAGATAATCTCAGATACTAAGGTTCAATATAGGAAATGAGTATTCAAAAATGCTCAAACAGATTACAGATTAGAAATGCTGAAACAAATTTGAAAATAAGATACATGAAATTGTGTCCTGAAAACAAAACAAAAATGATTCTTCCAATTTGGAATTAAACATTAAATAAATTGTGAAAACATGATAATATCTAGTGTGTTTTCAAAATTTTTAGGGGGTGCTTAAGCACCCTAGCACCCCCCCCTAAATACGTCCTTGTTAACATATACTTTTAATTTCCTATTTTGGACTCAGCAGTGTATTGTTACGTCCCTATTGGTGCTTTTTGACCCCTTTTCCATTTCCTAATTACCCGGGTAAAATTTTGTCAATAATGATTTGAAAAGATATTAAAATTTTAGTCCTCATTTTGCTGCAAAACTCGCAAAATTTTTTTTTGTGTTGATTAGCATTTGGTAGGATGTAAAATGGAAACAGTTATACAGCATTTTTTCGAGTGTAAAATAGTTCGTCGGACTCTTATACCCCTCAGATATGGGATAGATCCATGCATGCAGAGAAAACCACTTGAGTGGGATCAAGCCTTCTAGCACGCCAATCCACAGTACCACCACTACCACTGTGGGAAAACGGTCATCCAATGTGGAATCGACTCTCAACAACATCCCCAAATGTGACGACTTGCATTTAACATTAGCATTAGGGACACATCAATCCCAATGGCGAAACGGAACAGTTGCAACGGAATGAAGATTTTGGTTAATTTGTTTTTGAAACTGGTATTAACCTGATAGTAGGACAGTGAAAAGTTAATCGAAAAGCATTAATAATGACGTAAATACGCTATAAATGTAAAAGTTCTGCATAGATTTTCGGCCTCAAAGAGGAAATGAAAGTTACATGTTAAGTCCCCATGAATTAAGCTGTATATACCTTTTCATTTGTCTCGTCTTTTTGTAATTGTAACAGATAGTCTAACAATTGCTTCCTAAATACGTACGGATTCTCTGTAGGCTTTATTGAGTCTGGTAGTTCACACCAAGCTTTCTCTGCTTGCGCGGAGAATGAACTGGTACTTTCAGAATTTGTCTCAAAGCTGTAAGTTGATTCTGTAACCTGTTCTCATCGCAGCCAATGGGAAGCCACCATTAAAGCCCACCCAGCTGATTATTATCTTATAATAGTAGATGCTAGCTAAATGGGGCTACTTGAACTAAGAAAACCATTCTTGATTGGACCATAATTTAAAAATTCATGAATTTCAGTCACTGCCTTTAGCCGACTGGTTGGCCAAATTCGTATTTTGGCAAAGCAGTTTAGGGAATCGTACCAAATCAGGTAAAATAGGAAAAATATTGGGGTTCTTAAAGTTTATCCTCGAAACTAATTTCATTTTGGGCGGCCAAAACATTTTTGCTCGCGCACTAGTGCTACACATAAAATATACTAAAAGAATTATTATTAGAGACAAAAATAAAATGTAATGGAATAGCACGATCGAACTTAAACTAAACGATTGAAGAATATTGTTTAATGAGAGCATAGGAACTATTTAATTAATTGACTAATTAAATTGATTAATTGTTGTATATTGTCACGGTGGTGATGGCTTTCTTGTAAATCGTCTTCCAACAAAAATTCCGATTAATATTGCAACAGCAGCTAATCCGATGATAACACCTGCAATTATTGCTCCAGTTGCCGTTTTCGTTGAACTATGTTGAACTGGAGTCAACTCCTCAATGGTTTCGGTGATAGGTTTGAAGAATTCTACCATTGAATTTGCTGAAATTTTGCTTGTATTTGCGGCCTTCTCCAAAACGTCTTTCAAGGAGGCATCTGCACCTAGCTTCATCACGTCCCTGAAAGTTAAAATACTGAGTTTGAGTTTGACTTTATTGACAAGTGAACTTATATAGATCTACAACTTTGTTCTCTCCCTTCACAGTTATTACAAGTTCTTATTAGTAAAAACTTAAATAAATATCAACAGGCACGTATCCAGGGGTCCCAAGAAAAAGGGGATTTTTTTGCCAAAAATAGTAAAAAACGATAAGATTTACGTCCTTCGGGGGAAAATGTTTTTACTAATGTTTTTTGGTGTGCGCCCTTTTGATCAAATTCCTGGTTACGCGCCTGAATATCAAGACCGTAAATTAATGCTATATTATTTCCAATAAGATTTTCTATCAATTTTTAAGTAAAGAACGTATAGTTTAGTATCTTTTATGCATTCTCGAAATTATGCATTGTCTTACTATTTATAGCTTTATCGAAAATTGGAAATATTTTATGCTGTTTTATACGTTTAGTGGCCGAGAATTATTGGGTCATGCCATTAAAAGATTTATTTTAGGGTCCGGTTGTGCATTTATATTTGCAAATAGAAGATGTTAAAGTTTGGATTTGAACTTTGGGCTGCTAAATTGCAAGACATGCTTAGCATTCTAATTCGTTTTAGCTCGCCTGAATAAGGCAGTTTATAGAACCGCACAGTCTGTCCGTACGTCCGTCCGTCCCCACGATAACTTTCGAAAGCAATGACGGATATTGACCAAACTTGGCAAAAACAATGCCTATGGACCCCTGACGATCCCTATTGAATTGGGAGTAAATCGGTTCATTGGTTGCTGAGATACCGCGCGCTCACTTTGTCTTCATTTTAATAGTCAAAGTGAAAATTTGGCATTAAATGGACATTAAAAAGTTCAACAACGTTTCCTATAAATCGTGAGAATAATAGTATGAAATATTTTACTCCGCATCTACCAAGTTTAAAATTTTATAATAAAGCTAATAAAACCGGAAAATAACTATATAAATCTGTTTTGGATTTATATTAAATTTTATAGTCAAATTTTCATTTTTCGATTTCCTTTTAATTTTAATAGTCATTATTAACCGATTTTTAGCTCGCCTGAATAAGGCAGCTTATAGAACCGCACAGTCTGTCCGTACGTCCGTACGTCCGTCCGTACGTCCGTCCGTCCCCACGATAACTTTCGAAAGCAATGACGGATATTGACCAAACTTGGCAAAAACAATGCCTATGGACCACTGACGATCCCTATTGAATTGGGGGTAAATCGGTCCATTGGTTCTTGAGATACCGCGCGCTCACTTTGTCTTCATTTTGATAGTCAAAATGAAAATTTGGGATTAAATGGACATTAAAAAGTTGAATGGCGTTTCCTATAAATTGTTAGCGAGATAGTATAATATATTTCAATCCGCTTCTACCAAATTTAAGATTTTATAATAAAACAAATTAAACCGGAAAATAACTATTAGACGATGGAAAAAAAATTCCTTTAAATTTTGATAATCATTATTAACCGATTTTAATTTTTTGTAGATTTTAATACTCATAACCAATCAAGATTGAATATCTGTTGATTTTCATAATCAACATTAATCAATTTCGATTTTCTGTCGATTTTCATAATCAACATTAATCAATTTCGATTTTCTGTTGATTTTCATAATCAACATTAATCCATTTTAATATTCTGTTGATTTTCATAGTCAACATTTATCTATTTTGATTTTCTGTTGATTATGATAATCGATATCAATCAATTTTGATTATGTGTTGTTTTTAATACTCAATATTAATCAATTTTGATTTGCTGTTGATTTTGATAATCAACATCAATCTATTTTGATTTGATATATTTTGATCAAAATAAATTTATTTCTGTTATTGTTAGATTACAACCAAAATGTGCACACGGTCCCCTTTACTCAGGCGAGCTTCTGTTACGGCTTGCTGTAGGTTTTTATCCTCATAGTCATAATTAATCAAATTTGATTCTCTGTAGATTTTGACAGTCAATATTAATCAACTTTGAATTTCTGTGGATTTTTATAATCAACAATTAATCTGTTTTGATTTTCTGTAGATTTCGATATTTAACATTAACCAATTTTGATTTTCTGTAGATTTTGATATTAAAATTAGCCAATTTTGATTTTCTGTTGATTTTGATAGTTAGTATTATTCAATTTTGATTTTCTGTAGATTTTGATATTTAAAATTAACCAATTTTGATTTCCTGTTGATTTTGATAGTTAGTATTATTCAATTTTGATTTTCTGTAGATTTTTATAACCAACATTAATCTATTTTGATTTTCTGTTGATTTTAATAGGCAACATTGATGTATTTTGATTTTATGGTGATTTTCATAGTCAAGATTGATTTATTTTGATTTTCTGTTGTTTTAAATAGCCAACATTAATCTATTTTGATTTTCTGTTGCTTTAAATAGCCAACATTAATCTATTTAAATTTTCAATTTAAATTTTTTATTGGTTTTGATAAACAATATTGATCTGTTTTGAATTTATTATTCATTTTAGTAATAAAGTAAGTAAATAAAATCTTTTCTACTGTTATTCTACCTAAAATGTGCACATGGTCCCCATTACTCAGGCGAGCTTCTGTTACGGTTTGCTGTAGGTTTTTATATATTACTAGTGAACCCAGCTAAGGGGCGTTCGCCCCTTAGCACTCAAGAGAAATTCAGCAGGCCACCAATCACAGTAATAAAAACAATTCCCAAAAAATCATCGGTATTTCCCTAAGGTTATTATATTAAACTGGTTGAATCCTAGCACACAAAGTGTGCTAGAAAATGTTGAAATGAGTAAATTTCTAGCTACTGCGCAATTTCATGGACCGTTGATTAGACTCAGTACTGATAGTCTAGTCCTTAGTCATTAATTACAAAATATTCCCGTTACTCATTAGTTACAAAATATTTAGGACAAATATACAAACCTTAATACATTAATACAGAATTCCATGCGCATGTCCCACTTTTGTTTAAAAGATTATGTTTATGTAGAGTAAAGATTTGTAGATACAATAATATAAATATTATTTTATTTTCTACAGCGGTTGGAAAAATTAGCTACAGTTCCAACTTCCAGGAATTTACTAAACTACAACAATAACTGTTGATCGTAGCATCAAATACAGGGGAAAATGAAAGACTTCATTTTTAATAAAAAAGCTCAAAAAGTTATCAAAAAGCTCCCATTTAAAATCAGAAAAATAAAATTCCCAGTGGGATTTTGGAAAAACGTACAAATCCCATGAGTACAACTTACGAATAAATATTTTTGAGGGATAAATGGTTAATTCTACAAAAAGGTGTGCAAGCTGGCACAAATGAATCAAGGGGGTAATAAAAAGTAAAACCAGCTCTACTAAAAAATGCTAATGTCAATTTAACAGTTCAGAACCAATTTGGATTAGGAGTTTTGAAATGCTAATAACCAGTTGGCTCTTACATTCTAGGGGTAAAAATCGTATCCTAATCCTAAGTTACTAGGGAAGTTTGTCATAGTTACTGACCATTTTATGGCAGAAATTTCTGACAATTTTTAATACTTATTTTGAAAAAAAACCACCCAGACAGAGCATCCAAAAAAAGCCGACTGGTCCTTATATAGTAGGACAGTCAAGAAAAGCATAACTAAATTATCCTGTACTCCAATTGCAACAGTTGACCAACTCGATGAACAAGTAAATATGGTCAACAAAATCATTATTGACGCCTTCCATAAAGCTTGCCCAATGAAGACCATAAGGAGTGGTGGCAAACTTGCTCCATGGTGGAATCAAGATCTAACTAGTCTTAGGAAAAAATTAAAGGTTGCTCTTAGGAAATTCAAATCTAAAAGAACCTTAGAATCAAAATCAGAGTTAAGAGACATTCGTGTGCTTTTCAACAGCACCTTACGAAAAGCTAAAAGGGACTCATGGAGAGCCTTTTGCAATGAAATTGAAGATGCTCAACAAGCATCAAAGCTTGCTAAAATTCTCGTTAAAGATAGAAGCAGGACACTAGGTCCAATAGAAACTGCTGATGGTAGCTATACTTCAGACATGGATGAATCATTGATTTACCTTCTGAAAATTCATTTTCCAAATGATCATCAAATAATTAACTCTACGCCTGATTATAGCATCTGTGCTGATAGCTCTATTGCAGAGTTAATCACGTTAGAAAAAGTCCAAAGGGCTATTAGTTCTTTTGGACCATATAAAGCTGGCAGCTGCGATGGCGTTATGCCAGTCATGCTTCAAATGGCGAGGAGAGAATTAGCTCCTCATCTGTGTAATATTCTTAAGGCTAGTCTCGACTTTGGATATATTCCAATAGCATGGCGACAAACTAAAGTAATCTTCATACCAAAGCCAGGCAAGAGTAGCTATCAAAGAGCTAACTCGTGGCGACCAATATCACTTATCTCGACTTGTATGAAAATACTTGAACGTCTTATTGACTGGAGTATCAAAACTCCAGAACTTGAAAATAAAATGAAAGATGCAGGACAGTTTGCATATTTACGTGGTATTTCCACTGATGCAGCTCTTCATCAATACCTTGCTCGTACTGAATGTGCCCTCAAGAGTAATCAAATGGCTCTTGGCATCTTCTTAGATATCGAAGGGGCCTTTAGCCATGCTACCTTCAAAACGATTCACCAGGCTCTGGAAAGAGAGGGAATAAACGTAACCATTATTCGTTGGATAGAACGAATGCTAAGAGATCGTAGCGTTAACGTTACTGTTGGTAGCGCCATTCAATGCATTAATGTGGAACGAGGGTGCCCTCAAGGGGGGGTGCTCTCGCCATTATTATGGAATCTAGTCATTCACGAACTACTGGAGAGGCTCTCCAACGTCAGTTCTATCTATAGACAAGCATATGCTGATGATCTTGGCCTTCTTCAGGTTGGCATAGACGAAGCTACAATAAGAGCTCTGGGGCAAAGAGCCCTCAGTATCATCGAAAATTGGTGCAGTCAGCGGGATCTTTCTATCCACCCTGACAAAATAGAAATTATTATATTTCATACACGGCATAAAAAACCCAACATGAAAGCTCTTAGATTAAGGGGTAAGGACATTGCATTTGTCAAAAATGTTCGGTACCTGGGTGTGTATTTGGATAATGGACTGACTTGGTGCACTCACTGTAATATTAAAAGCGCCAAGGCAAAAGCAGCTCTTATGCAATGCAAAAGAGCTGTTGGCCAAACATGGGGCCTTTCCCCAAAAATCACACTGTGGCTTTACACAGCGGTAGTTAGACCGGCTTTATCATATGCAGCTTGTTCGTGGCTAACGGCTGTTCACAACAAATCTAGAATGACAGCTTTGGCCAGTGTTCAACGACTGGCCTGCCTTATGACTACTAGTGCTATGCATAGTTCACCCTCTGCAGCATTAGAATGTATAGTAGGTATTGAGCCTATAGAATTATTTCTTACCAAAACAGCTATTACTACAGCGCATCGACTGCGTTGTACTGGTAAATGGCTTCCCTGGCATGGGAGAGGGAGCCTTAAAAGATTAACACACGTTGATATTATTACAAATATTTTGAAACAATTACCTGAGTTGGAATTTCCTATGGATTCAATTCCCTCAACTGCCCTCATGGGTAAGAATTTTACAGTTTTGGACACAGAAAAACCTGTCATTCTTCAACCTTCAAACCGAAGACTGGTCTGTTACACTGACGGGTCAAAAATTGACAACTTCGCTGGATGTGCTGCAATCGTTCGTAGCACTGACAGCCACATCATCATACAACAATGCTTAGGAAAATATTCTACTGTGTTTCAAGCGGAACTGGTAGCTATTCTAATGGTTATCTTACGAATCACTGATCTGAACTGGAGAGATGAAGTAGTCATCTACAGTGATTCTCTCAGTTCTCTAAAAGCTCTTGAGGCTAATTACACACAGTCGGCCTTGATTCTCGAATGCTTCAAAGCCTTGCATATACTTTCCAATAACGCATCCGTTACCCTTCAATGGGTTCCCAGTCATACTGGGATCATAGGAAACGATGAGGCGGATTCACTAGCGAAAGAGTCCACAAAAATGGAAGTTTTTGGTCCTGAACCAATACTGCCTCTTTCAGCACAATGTGCAAAAACTGTCATCTCAAAATATTTCAACAAATTGAATATTCAAAATTGGAAAAAACGTACGGATTGTAAAAATATAAAATTATTCTTGCCTTCACCTTCACACATCAAAAGCATATATTTCACAAGTTTGAGTAGAAGAACGCTCAGGGTCTTCACTCATTTAATTACTGGTTTCTCCTCCTTGGCCAAGCATCAGAATCTATTGGGGAATCATTCGTCTCCGCTCTGCCCATTGTGTGCAATAAGCGTCGAGACGTCGGTCCACCATGTGGCTGAATGCCCAGCTTTGAGCGAGTTGAGATTCAAGCACCTGAGTAAGTTTCTCGTTCACGTGGATGAGTTACCGGGGTTGCCCTTGTCGTCTCTGCTTTCATTTTGTATGTCTGCAGGACGAATGAGTGGCTTCTCCGAACAGTAAAGCTGTTCAGGGAGCAACTGCAAGTAAGTCCTCGCGGCTTGAGCGGTAGTGTGTCTTTGCTACTCAATAGTATTGAACACACTCTCCCACTAACACACACACACCCAGACAGAGTTATTTTCCTGGTCTAATAATGCAGATTGGTAATCACTTAATAAATTCTATATATTCTATAGTATGTCATTGCAAGATACATCTTTTATGCCAAAATACAAACACTTGATATGAAAAATAAAAATTCATTTCAACACAACTAAATGAACAATGAATTACAATCTAAAATATACTATTATATCTTTACTCTACATAAACATAATCTTTTAAACATAAAGTGGGACATGTGCATGGAATTCTTGAATAAAGGTTTGTATATTTGTCCGTAATATTTTGTAATTAATGAGTAAGGGTAATATTTTGTAATTAATGAGTAAGGGTAATATTTTGTAATTAATGAGTAAGGGTAATATTTTGTAATTAATGAGTAAGGGTAATATTTTGTAATTAATGAGTAAGGGTAATATTTTGTAATTAATGAGTAAGGGTAATATTTTGTAATTAATGAGTAAGGGTAATATTTTGTAATTGAGTTTGGTAGTGCTAAAAGTACACTTTTCAGAAACTTTTGTGGTTACCAATGGATGCCAAAATGTAAAAATACAGCTTTAGCCAAACTCTACCCGACGGTCATTTAAAATTCGACCGCGAACTGAATTTGTATGTAAATTCACATTTCAAACGAAAATTTACATTTAAACGGAAATAAACATTTGAGTTAAGGACTGATAGAAATTTCCAACTGTGTCACGGACTGAAGGTTGCGTCTTGCATCATGGAAAATATTCCATTGCGCCCCAAACGGAAAACAAGACGCGAAGAGAATTGGAAAAGAAATGTCACCAAAAGATTGAAATGCCAAGGTACATCATTGTTTTGTTACATTACCAAATTTTCCATAATGATTCTTGTGTTTGAATGCGACAATTGTATTTCTTATGATAAAGGCGATGAGCATATAGCCTACAATGGTGTTACACTGGTCCCCGAGCGTGAAATGACTGATTCTAATTGTCGACATTACTGCCGAAATAAGATCAACCTAGAAGAAAAGTTGTGGATTTTTGATAGATTCAACGCATTAGCTAGTCATGAACTTCAAAATACTTACCTTCAAGGATGCATTGCCGACTCAAACAAGCAAATTGACTACAAATTACGCTTTCCGGGGAAAACTGTATTGGTGTGTCAAAAGTATTTCTTAAGTTTACACGGGATTAAGAAATCAAGGCTACGAAAAAAAGTAACTTGTGTAAATTTGAAAGAAAATAGTTTCTCTTACCCAATTATAAATTTCGCTATTATTAATAACTTTTTAGGTACTCCATCTCGATGTACCAATAAGCGATGGCAGAGGAAAACATATGAATCATCGAACTACTGACCAAGAACTTTTAAACAGAGTCAGGCTATTCTTGGATCAACTTCCAGCTAGAGAATCACACTATTCGCGTCAACATAATCCTCATAAAAAGTATTTAGAGTCTTCACAAACAATAAAATCACTTCATAATCAATTCATAGCCGAAAATCCTGGTGAAGATGACGAGCCTATAGTACAGTACTGGCAGTTTAAAAAGATATTCAACTTCGAACGTAATATTGGCTTCGCTTATCCACGGTCTGATGTCTGTGACACATGTGATATATTAAATGCAAAATTGGAAGGTTGTCTGGCTAGTGGCGACGAAGAGGAGGAATTTAAAATACGGATGACTCAAGAATTTCACTGGTTGGAAGCTCGATCATTTATCGATAGAATGAGTGAAGAAAACTTGCAAACATTTGATAACAGCCACGGTTTTTACTGTTTTGACTACCAAAAAAACCTCGCTTTTCCGGTAACAAACACTGCAAAAGAGTTCTTTCTTCGGCAAATGTGGTTGTTTAATTTTGGAATCCACGACTTAAAAACTGGAGAATCTTACATGTTCCTGTATCCCGAAAATTTTGCAAATAAATCGTCAAATGAAACAATTTCCTTTTTGAAGTATTTTGTGGAAAATATAGTGCCACAAGAAATTAAAAACTTGCATTTGTTTGCAGACAACAATTTCGGGCAGAACAAAAATAGATATATGATGACTTATTTAATCAGTCTAGTGCCAGAACGTTTTTCAAACGTGTACTTAGACTTTCCCTTACCCGGGCACTCAAGAATGCAATGCGATGCTGATTTTGCTTTGATAGAGAAAAAGAAGCGAAAAAAGGACAAAATTCACTATCCCAGTGAGTGGATTGAAATCATCAGACGAGCCAGGCCATCAAAACCATTTCACATTCATTATGTGCAAAGTTCACCAACTAATAATTTGGCTCCTGATGGGACACCAGTGGTGTCCGTTTACAATTTTAGGACAGTATTAGATGGTATTTTGCGACCCCCACAGCAAATAAATTCCATACGAAGACTTCATGTCCAACAGGATATGGTCGTGCTTGTTAATACTGAAGTGGCTGATGGAACTTGGATACCTTACAGCTTTTTAAAACGAGGGTATGATCATGATGCGTTAAAACGTCGAATCCAAACTACAGAGTTGGCCTACGATGGGTTTCTACCAATTTCTAATGAAAAGTTACTAAACCTTCAATATCTTCTTAGTACTTTCCATCGCAGACCTGAGGATATATTCTATAACTCCCTAGAAATTGTCAATAATGATTCTCCTCACCATATTCATCAAATCATTGAAGAGTTAATGGATCCTAACTTTGATTTCTCATTCCTAGGTTAACATCATACTATCTGTTGAATATATAGTTTGTAATGAGTTTGATACAGTCTTTATTTGTATTAGTTACAGGTATAATATGATGGTCTAATAAGTGTTTAGAGTAATGAATCCTAATCTATATTTCACATGGGGAAATGTTACATGTTTTGGGTAACATAAGTTACGGCTGTCGGGTGCTTACTTTGAAAATATTTTAGTAGTTATTTAGATTTCCGAATAAAATTTTGATTGTTTTTGAAAAGTGTACTTTTAGCACTACCAAACTCAATTAATGAGTAAGGGTAATATTTTGTAATTAATGAGTAAGGGTAATATTTTGTAATTAATGAGTAAGGGTAATATTTTGTAATTAATGAGTAAGGGTAATATTTTGTAATTAATGAGTAAGGGTAATATTTTGTAATTAATGAGTAAGGGTAATATTTTGTAATTAATGAGTAAGGGTAATATTTTGTAATTAATGAGTAAGGGTAATATTTTGTAATTAATGAGTAAGGGTAATATTTTGTAATTAATGAGTAAGGGTAATATTTTGTAATTAATGAGTAAGGGTAATATTTTGTAATTAATGAGTAAGGGTAATATTTTGTAATTAATGAGTAAGGGTAATATTTTGTAATTAATGAGTAAGGGTAATATTTTGTAATTAATGAGTAAGGGTAATATTTTGTAATTAATGAGTAAGGGTAATATTTTGTAATTAATGAGTAAGGGTAATATTTTGTAATTAATGAGTAAGGGTAATATTTTGTAATTAATGCGTAAGGGTAATATTTTGTAATTAATGAGTAAGGGTAATATTTTTAATATTTTGTAATTAATGAGTAAGGGTAATATTTTGTAATTAATGAGTAAGGGTAATATTTTGTAATTAATGAGTAAGGGTAATATTTTGTAATTAATGCGTAAGGGTAATATTTTGTAATTAATGAGTAAGGGTAATATTTTTAATATTTTGTAATTAATGAGCAAGGACTAGACTACTGAGTCCAATCAACGGTCTATGAAATTCGGGCCAATGCGCAGTCGCTAGAAATTCACTGATTGCAACATTTTCTAGCACACTTTGTCAGCTGGGATTCAACTAGTTATATTATAAATACGTACAACTGACATAAATTTTGTAAATTTGCTATTCGTGAACAATTTACAGACCTATATTTTCATATTAGATAAAGACGAATTTTGAAGCGACTAGCAGGAGGGCATATAGGTATTGTTCCTCCACTAACAAAATGAAGAAATTCTTTGTAACTGATTAGTGGGATGCAAGCCATTGAAATGATTTTGAAAAAACGCTCTTGGTAATGTTCTCAGTATTATAAACACACATATTATATGGAAAGCATATATAATAAATTTCATAAACAAAATTTTTGGATAATCAGAATATGGCGTAATTAAAAAAAGCATTTATGCACTAGTCATATAATAATAATATTGAAATAATTAATTGGTATAACATTATTGCAACAATTTAAACCGAGAGACTGGCGAATTAATGTTTTCTAAATGCTATTCATAGTCTGATTATCCAGAAATTTGATCTAATATATATGCATTCCATATAATTAATATGTAGGTCTATAATACCAAAATGATCTTCAATGGCTAGCATTTCACCAATAATTATTATCATGCGATATAATTCATTCAGACGATTATACTAATAATTAATTGCATTATATTTATTGTTCAAATTTTATTTCGTAATGTATTCCAGAAAATGCAATGAAATATGGTCAGGTAATACCTCTTATATTAGAATGTGATCGAATTTCCAGTAAAACTATTTTTGGGAGGGATTATTTCCGTGGCTGGAGATAATTTTAATTTTTATTGCAATAAAATGCAATTTTACACGATAATCCACATAACTCACGTAGTCAGTCACTGGTGGCAGAATTTTCCCTACGTGACGTACGCGTATTTAGTCAGTCAAAGATGTTTCGTTGACTACGTGACCTTCACTTATTTAGTCCCCCAATAGAGGAAAATTGACTACTGTCTAGCTTTATAAAAATCCGAATGATGACCTCTAGTAACCCCATTTAGCCCCGCCTATAATAAATATTTTTTCATCAATATTTATTTTATTTCGGTTTAATAAATAATGTTGTTGTGGTTACAGTCAAATGTGACGCTAAAGACTGTATGGTTCCTGTAATTTGGTGTGAAGTATAGTACTCAAAAAATATTTGTCAACAATGGGGTTACTAGAGGTCATCATTCGGATTTTTATTAAAGCTAGACAGTACGTAACTGTCATGTATTTGGTCATTGAAAGATGTTTCTATCACTACGCAAGTGTCACGTAGTCAGTAGCCAACTGGTGCGCACACTACGATTATTACGAAATGTTCCCTTTCGCCTATCATATCCATCACAAAATAATCATCTTATCTATTTTTGTTTTGATGCTGTGATAATATAGACCCCCAGTACCAATTTCAAAATGATTATGCACATTAACATTGTCTAATTTCGAAATAAGCTTATGTTTACCCATATTGGACTTCTTTGATTTATGAAACATGCATTATATACGCGCATGGGCATTGTAACAAAATGCCGCATTGTCCATAGCATAGATAGATACATAGATAGATCCCGCGACATAGGAATAAATACTTTTAATATATAGAGATATTGATTTGAATTTACAGTGCTTAAAGATATTCGGCTAAAAATGTTTCCTAAGGATTTTAGTTTTTAGGCTTATTTTTTAAATATTGTAAACTAAAAAAACAAAATCCAATAGAAGCAAGCATGTTTTTCAACAGTCCTAAACTTTCGCGTGCAATATTTAAGATTTTTTAACTCATAATTTGGCTTTCAATACCGTTAATGTAATAACGCATTAATTATTGAAAAATACGTAAACAAAATTGTCAAATTTTGCTTTCGTTTTCCGGTTTTTAAACACCTTTCCTTACGGTATCACTAGACTGTGCCAATTTTTACTATGGGGAGGAAGGGCACCAATTTAAAATTAAGTCACTCTACTGTTTGGGTATGATTATTATCAACCACGCCGTAGTAAAATTACTCATTTCTGCTCGTCGTTAAGCAACCGTATCATCGAGGTAGCCTTAAGATGTTTTGAAAGCATGTGTTAGTTTTCCCTAATACTCAATGGGTTCGTTGGGATGGGATCAACATGTATTAAACATTATTTCTATCACCTTGAAAGCATTATTAAAGACAAAATGAACTTACTCAATCACTTTCCCGGCAGCAACACTTTTTGATAAATCACACTTGTGCAGTGGCTTTGCGTTAGGATTTGTTGGATCATACTGTCCGGCAACAGTGCACAGATGCTCCATTATTTGAAATTGAAGCATATGGCTTATAAATTTTCTGTAAGAATAAGCAAAACACATGGTATGGTCACAATAATACATTGCAAATTTCTACAGAAGTTTCTGTAGCTAGTCAGTCACTAAAATTAAATGATTTCAGAAGAAAATATATTATTGGTTTGGTTTGAAGTATTAGGTGCATGGTAAATCTCGGCATCGAATTCTTGAATTTAAATTATTACTAAATAAAAACTTATAGATGTCATGTGCTTTGCTAGAAAATGTCTAACCTCTAAAAAGTTTACACAGGCACACAAACCGCAATACTTACATTTCAAAGTCCATTTGTAATGATAACTCCCCTACACAATTCAACTAGGAAGACATTTTGAAAACCGTGTCCAATTTACACCTACCCGAATTTTTCAGGCTTTCAAAAAAATTTATTTTTGAATTTCTTTCAATGATCTGTGATATGTTAAGTATTGGAATTCGAAAATATTTTCCAGTTTTACACTTTCCTGGATTTTGCTTCTAAGCAATATCTAATATAATATACTGAATTATTTTTGTACACCTTTTGCATTTTTGCAGACTAAACTACGACTAGGGTGAAATATTAGCTGATTCCTATGCAGTATCATCACAAATAATTTAAAAATCTTGAAAAGAGCCACCGAATACATTTTGTAAATCCGGTATAAGTAGACCATCGAAAATTTTGATTTTCAATAAAGTATTTATTTCCCATCCGCGGTGCATTCCAACATCTCAAATTGAATGCGTTTTTGATATTATGGGGCTTAGAAGGGCCGAAAATATCACCTACTGTCCGAATTATCCCAAGGAGATAATTTTCAAATCGATACGGAAATATCTCTGGCTTCTCATTGGTCGATGCATTTTTGAAATTGACCAATCAGAGAACAGCATTTCATTTCAAATTTTATGATTTTCATAAAGCATTCCCAGGGAAATATTTATTGAAATACTGAACTTTGCATTACAGACTTGTGATATAAACAAATGCGGACTAACTTTTTTAGCATGTATGATTACCATTACCACCATCGTAAATTGAAAAAAATGCGGACTTACACTTTAACATAACATCATCCGCATCCTATAAGCTTCAATACTATTGCATTGCAACCTGCGGCATTCCAGGCTTCATTCGATTTTTTTGTAATGCATTCGATTTGTGACCGGCGACATTTCCTATTCATTTCCATGGGGCAGAAAAATATTTTTGACAAAATTTATTTAATTTTTTGACATGCACTTTCACCATGGTGATGGCCCATGCAAATGTATAGGAAAGTCGCCCTTGTGACGTCACAAATCGGTTTACATACACAAAAATTCAGAAGTGCCTGGGAATTCCAAACCTATTTTACTTCTACTAGCCTTGATTGCATTGCGTACTCAATCCGATGAAATGATACAACTAACTTTACGAATTTTAATAAAAACACCATAAGTAGCCTAGACTATAGCTTTAGCTATGCTGAAAAGAGCAATGGTTGACACTTGGTTTTCAGTTCTGCATAGAGTATTACTCTGAAACAATACAATTACAAGATATCAAAAGTATTTTGTATACAATAAAAAATTATTTAAGGCGAACAAATAATTTTAGCTGACGTGCCGGGTATACCCAGTTGTTACTACCTACTACATAGTCCTAAGTCTACTCTATTATAACGTTCTCACAGTTTATAGTTAATCCATTAGCGTATTTTAATTACATGAGTTTAGTACAGTGTATCTATACGATTTATGTTGGTGGTTAAGGTATTCGCACATGCTAAAAAAAGTTAGTCCGAATGTCTTTATACACAAGTCACAATTCTGTAATGCAAAGTTCAGTACTTCAATAAATATTTCCCCTGGGAATGCTTTGTGAAAATCATATAAAATTTTGAAATGAAATGATGTGCTCTGATTGGTCAATTTCAAAAGTCTCTTAGCGAATCTGATTCTGGTTTCTCTTAGCGATAATTGTAACAGTATATCAATATTTCCAATAAGAATTTCGAAATAAACTACGAAAACTTTGACATTCATTGCAGGGAAGCACGTTATAATATGGCGCCAACAAGTAGGGTAAGTTTGTTTATTGCAACTGATAAAACTTTTAAGGTGACGGGAATTATGCACATATATGCATATCCATATGCACATAATATAACCATATATGGGTAGGCAAAAGTGTTGATTGCTTTATCTCAGGTGGTACTTATTATAATACAATAGTAGGCAGCTAATATATAATAGTTACCCAATAAAAGGCTCATTTGATATAACATCGAGATTGGAAGCTACATCGAAGGCAGTACTGGGTCTGTTTGGTGGTATTTCGATTCCCTGGTACTCTCTCCTCAAATCCCACCACTGTTTATTATATTCTTCTGGTGTAATTTCCCCCTGATACACCTTAGATCTCCATCTTTCTACAGCCATTGCAAATGGTATGGAGGCGAACTAAAATGTCACAAATTCAAAATGTTTATTTAGCAAGTCAAGGAAGGATTAAACGAAAAACATTGGTAATTTAAAAATAATTACCGTCAAGTGCTGATTGTATAGTATATTATCTTCATTTTCATCGCCAGAGCCCGCCTGTAAAACTTCGGGACCAATACCATCCGACATAAAAGAGTAACTTCGCTTATCTCTTAAAATTTTTACGACAGTAGATGTTGTGGTACTAATTGTAGGGGTTACTGATTCCGTAGCTGTTGATTCTGTAGTAATTGTAGGGGTTACTGATTCCGTAGCTGTTGATTCTGTAGTAATTGTAGGGGTTACTGATTCCGTAGCTGTTGATTCTGTAGTAATTGTAGGGGTTACTGATTCCGTAGCTGTTGATTCTGTAGTAATTGTAGGGGTTACTGATTCCGTAGCTGTTGATTCTGTAGTAATTGTAGGGGTTACTGATTCCGTAGCTGTTGATTCTGTAGTAATTGTAGGGGTTACTGATTCCGTAGCTGTTGATTCTGTAGTAATTGTAGGGGTTACTGATTCCGTAGCTGTTGATTCTGTAGTAATTGTAGGGGTTACTGATTCCGTAGCTGTTGATTCTGTAGTAATTGTAGGGGTTACTGATTCCGTAGCTGTTGATTCTGTAGTAATTGTAGGGGTTACTGATTCCGTAGCTGTTGATTCTGTAGTAATTGTAGGGGTTACTGATTCCGTAGCTGTTGATTCTGTAGTAATTGTAGGGGTTACTGATTCCGTAGCTGTTGATTCTGTAGTAATTGTAGGGGTTACTGATTCCGTAGCTGTTGATTCTGTAGTAATTGTAGGGGTTACTGATTCCGTAGCTGTTGATTCTGTAGTAATTGTAGGGGTTACTGATTCCGTAGCTGTTGATTCTGTAGTAATTGTAGGGGTTACTGATTCCGTAGCTGTTGATTCTGTAGTAATTGTAGGGGTTACTGATTCCGTAGCTGTTGATTCTGTAGTAATTGTAGGGGTTACTGATTCCGTAGCTGTTGATTCTGTAGTAATTGTAGGGGTTACTGATTCCGTAGCTGTTGATTCTGTAGTAATTGTAGGGGTTACTGATTCCGTAGCTGTTGATTCTGTAGTAATTGTAGGGGTTACTGATTCCGTAGCTGTTGATTCTGTAGTAATTGTAGGGGTTACTGATTCCGTAGCTGTTGATTCTGTAGTAATTGTAGGGGTTACTGATTCCGTAGCTGTTGATTCTGTAGTAATTGTAGGGGTTACTGATTCCGTAGCTGTTGATTCTGTAGTAATTGTAGGGGTTACTGATTCCGTAGCTGTTGATTCTGTAGTAATTGTAGGGGTTACTGATTCCGTAGCTGTTGATTCTGTAGTAATTGTAGGGGTTACTGATTCCGTAGCTGTTGATTCTGTAGTAATTGTAGGGGTTACTGATTCCGTAGCTGTTGATTCTGTAGTAATTGTAGGGGTTACTGATTCCGTAGCTGTTGATTCTGTAGTAATTGTAGGGGTTACTGATTCCGTAGCTGTTGATTCTGTAGTAATTGTAGGGGTTACTGATTCCGTAGCTGTTGATTCTGTAGTAATTGTAGGGGTTACTGATTCCGTAGCTGTTGATTCTGTAGTAATTGTAGGGGTTACTGATTCCGTAGCTGTTGATTCTGTAGTAATTGTAGGGGTTACTGATTCCGTAGCTGTTGATTCTGTAGTAATTGTAGGGGTTACTGATTCCGTAGCTGTTGATTCTGTAGTAATTGTAGGGGTTACTGATTCCGTAGCTGTTGATTCTGTAGTAATTGTAGGGGTTACTGATTCCGTAGCTGTTGATTCTGTAGTAATTGTAGGGGTTACTGATTCCGTAGCTGTTGATTCTGTAGTAATTGTAGGGGTTACTGATTCCGTAGCTGTTGATTCTGTAGTAATTGTAGGGGTTACTGATTCCGTAGCTGTTGATTCTGTAGTAATTGTAGGGGTTACTGATTCCGTAGCTGTTGATTCTGTAGTAATTGTAGGGGTTACTGATTCCGTAGCTGTTGATTCTGTAGTAATTGTAGGGGTTACTGATTCCGTAGCTGTTGATTCTGTAGTAATTGTAGGGGTTACTGATTCCGTAGCTGTTGATTCTGTAGTAATTGTAGGGGTTACTGATTCCGTAGCTGTTGATTCTGTAGTAATTGTAGGGGTTACTGATTCCGTAGCTGTTGATTCTGTAGTAATTGTAGGGGTTACTGATTCCGTAGCTGTTGATTCTGTAGTAATTGTAGGGGTTACTGATTCCGTAGCTGTTGATTCTGTAGTAATTGTAGGGGTTACTGATTCCGTAGCTGTTGATTCTGTAGTAATTGTAGGGGTTACTGATTCCGTAGCTGTTGATTCTGTAGTAATTGTAGGGGTTACTGATTCCGTAGCTGTTGATTCTGTAGTAATTGTAGGGGTTACTGATTCCGTAGCTGTTGATTCTGTAGTAATTGTAGGGGTTACTGATTCCGTAGCTGTTGATTCTGTAGTAATTGTAGGGGTTACTGATTCCGTAGCTGTTGATTCTGTAGTAATTGTAGGGGTTACTGATTCCGTAGCTGTTGATTCTGTAGTAATTGTAGGGGTTACTGATTCCGTAGCTGTTGATTCTGTAGTAATTGTAGGGGTTACTGATTCCGTAGCTGTTGATTCTGTAGTAATTGTAGGGGTTACTGATTCCGTAGCTGTTGATTCTGTAGTAATTGTAGGGGTTACTGATTCCGTAGCTGTTGATTCTGTAGTAATTGTAGGGGTTACTGATTCCGTAGCTGTTGATTCTGTAGTAATTGTAGGGGTTACTGATTCCGTAGCTGTTGATTCTGTAGTAATTGTAGGGGTTACTGATTCCGTAGCTGTTGATTCTGTAGTAATTGTAGGGGTTACTGATTCCGTAGCTGTTGATTCTGTAGTAATTGTAGGGGTTACTGATTCCGTAGCTGTTGATTCTGTAGTAATTGTAGGGGTTACTGATTCCGTAGCTGTTGATTCTGTAGTAATTGTAGGGGTTACTGATTCCGTAGCTGTTGATTCTGTAGTAATTGTAGGGGTTACTGATTCCGTAGCTGTTGATTCTGTAGTAATTGTAGGGGTTACTGATTCCGTAGCTGTTGATTCTGTAGTAATTGTAGGGGTTACTGATTCCGTAGCTGTTGATTCTGTAGTAATTGTAGGGGTTACTGATTCCGTAGCTGTTGATTCTGTAGTAATTGTAGGGGTTACTGATTCCGTAGCTGTTGATTCTGTAGTAATTGTAGGGGTTACTGATTCCGTAGCTGTTGATTCTGTAGTAATTGTAGGGGTTACTGATTCCGTAGCTGTTGATTCTGTAGTAATTGTAGGGGTTACTGATTCCGTAGCTGTTGATTCTGTAGTAATTGTAGGGGTTACTGATTCCGTAGCTGTTGATTCTGTAGTAATTGTAGGGGTTACTGATTCCGTAGCTGTTGATTCTGTAGTAATTGTAGGGGTTACTGATTCCGTAGCTGTTGATTCTGTAGTAATTGTAGGGGTTACTGATTCCGTAGCTGTTGATTCTGTAGTAATTGTAGGGGTTACTGATTCCGTAGCTGTTGATTCTGTAGTAATTGTAGGGGTTACTGATTCCGTAGCTGTTGATTCTGTAGTAATTGTAGGGGTTACTGATTCCGTAGCTGTTGATTCTGTAGTAATTGTAGGGGTTACTGATTCCGTAGCTGTTGATTCTGTAGTAATTGTAGGGGTTACTGATTCCGTAGCTGTTGATTCTGTAGTAATTGTAGGGGTTACTGATTCCGTAGCTGTTGATTCTGTAGTAATTGTAGGGGTTACTGATTCCGTAGCTGTTGATTCTGTAGTAATTGTAGGGGTTACTGATTCCGTAGCTGTTGATTCTGTAGTAATTGTAGGGGTTACTGATTCCGTAGCTGTTGATTCTGTAGTAATTGTAGGGGTTACTGATTCCGTAGCTGTTGATTCTGTAGTAATTGTAGGGGTTACTGATTCCGTAGCTGTTGATTCTGTAGTAATTGTAGGGGTTACTGATTCCGTAGCTGTTGATTCTGTAGTAATTGTAGGGGTTACTGATTCCGTAGCTGTTGATTCTGTAGTAATTGTAGGGGTTACTGATTCCGTAGCTGTTGATTCTGTAGTAATTGTAGGGGTTACTGATTCCGTAGCTGTTGATTCTGTAGTAATTGTAGGGGTTACTGATTCCGTAGCTGTTGATTCTGTAGTAATTGTAGGGGTTACTGATTCCGTAGCTGTTGATTCTGTAGTAATTGTAGGGGTTACTGATTCCGTAGCTGTTGATTCTGTAGTAATTGTAGGGGTTACTGATTCCGTAGCTGTTGATTCTGTAGTAATTGTAGGGGTTACTGATTCCGTAGCTGTTGATTCTGTAGTAATTGTAGGGGTTACTGATTCCGTAGCTGTTGATTCTGTAGTAATTGTAGGGGTTACTGATTCCGTAGCTGTTGATTCTGTAGTAATTGTAGGGGTTACTGATTCCGTAGCTGTTGATTCTGTAGTAATTGTAGGGGTTACTGATTCCGTAGCTGTTGATTCTGTAGTAATTGTAGGGGTTACTGATTCCGTAGCTGTTGATTCTGTAGTAATTGTAGGGGTTACTGATTCCGTAGCTGTTGATTCTGTAGTAATTGTAGGGGTTACTGATTCCGTAGCTGTTGATTCTGTAGTAATTGTAGGGGTTACTGATTCCGTAGCTGTTGATTCTGTAGTAATTGTAGGGGTTACTGATTCCGTAGCTGTTGATTCTGTAGTAATTGTAGGGGTTACTGATTCCGTAGCTGTTGATTCTGTAGTAATTGTAGGGGTTACTGATTCCGTAGCTGTTGATTCTGTAGTAATTGTAGGGGTTACTGATTCCGTAGCTGTTGATTCTGTAGTAATTGTAGGGGTTACTGATTCCGTAGCTGTTGATTCTGTAGTAATTGTAGGGGTTACTGATTCCGTAGCTGTTGATTCTGTAGTAATTGTAGGGGTTACTGATTCCGTAGCTGTTGATTCTGTAGTAATTGTAGGGGTTACTGATTCCGTAGCTGTTGATTCTGTAGTAATTGTAGGGGTTACTGATTCCGTAGCTGTTGATTCTGTAGTAATTGTAGGGGTTACTGATTCCGTAGCTGTTGATTCTGTAGTAATTGTAGGGGTTACTGATTCCGTAGCTGTTGATTCTGTAGTAATTGTAGGGGTTACTGATTCCGTAGCTGTTGATTCTGTAGTAATTGTAGGGGTTACTGATTCCGTAGCTGTTGATTCTGTAGTAATTGTAGGGGTTACTGATTCCGTAGCTGTTGATTCTGTAGTAATTGTAGGGGTTACTGATTCCGTAGCTGTTGATTCTGTAGTAATTGTAGGGGTTACTGATTCCGTAGCTGTTGATTCTGTAGTAATTGTAGGGGTTACTGATTCCGTAGCTGTTGATTCTGTAGTAATTGTAGGGGTTACTGATTCCGTAGCTGTTGATTCTGTAGTAATTGTAGGGGTTACTGATTCCGTAGCTGTTGATTCTGTAGTAATTGTAGGGGTTACTGATTCCGTAGCTGTTGATTCTGTAGTAATTGTAGGGGTTACTGATTCCGTAGCTGTTGATTCTGTAGTAATTGTAGGGGTTACTGATTCCGTAGCTGTTGATTCTGTAGTAATTGTAGGGGTTACTGATTCCGTAGCTGTTGATTCTGTAGTAATTGTAGGGGTTACTGATTCCGTAGCTGTTGATTCTGTAGTAATTGTAGGGGTTACTGATTCCGTAGCTGTTGATTCTGTAGTAATTGTAGGGGTTACTGATTCCGTAGCTGTTGATTCTGTAGTAATTGTAGGGGTTACTGATTCCGTAGCTGTTGATTCTGTAGTAATTGTAGGGGTTACTGATTCCGTAGCTGTTGATTCTGTAGTAATTGTAGGGGTTACTGATTCCGTAGCTGTTGATTCTGTAGTAATTGTAGGGGTTACTGATTCCGTAGCTGTTGATTCTGTAGTAATTGTAGGGGTTACTGATTCCGTAGCTGTTGATTCTGTAGTAATTGTAGGGGTTACTGATTCCGTAGCTGTTGATTCTGTAGTAATTGTAGGGGTTACTGATTCCGTAGCTGTTGATTCTGTAGTAATTGTAGGGGTTACTGATTCCGTAGCTGTTGATTCTGTAGTAATTGTAGGGGTTACTGATTCCGTAGCTGTTGATTCTGTAGTAATTGTAGGGGTTACTGATTCCGTAGCTGTTGATTCTGTAGTAATTGTAGGGGTTACTGATTCCGTAGCTGTTGATTCTGTAGTAATTGTAGGGGTTACTGATTCCGTAGCTGTTGATTCTGTAGTAATTGTAGGGGTTACTGATTCCGTAGCTGTTGATTCTGTAGTAATTGTAGGGGTTACTGATTCCGTAGCTGTTGATTCTGTAGTAATTGTAGGGGTTACTGATTCCGTAGCTGTTGATTCTGTAGTAATTGTAGGGGTTACTGATTCCGTAGCTGTTGATTCTGTAGTAATTGTAGGGGTTACTGATTCCGTAGCTGTTGATTCTGTAGTAATTGTAGGGGTTACTGATTCCGTAGCTGTTGATTCTGTAGTAATTGTAGGGGTTACTGATTCCGTAGCTGTTGATTCTGTAGTAATTGTAGGGGTTACTGATTCCGTAGCTGTTGATTCTGTAGTAATTGTAGGGGTTACTGATTCCGTAGCTGTTGATTCTGTAGTAATTGTAGGGGTTACTGATTCCGTAGCTGTTGATTCTGTAGTAATTGTAGGGGTTACTGATTCCGTAGCTGTTGATTCTGTAGTAATTGTAGGGGTTACTGATTCCGTAGCTGTTGATTCTGTAGTAATTGTAGGGGTTACTGATTCCGTAGCTGTTGATTCTGTAGTAATTGTAGGGGTTACTGATTCCGTAGCTGTTGATTCTGTAGTAATTGTAGGGGTTACTGATTCCGTAGCTGTTGATTCTGTAGTAATTGTAGGGGTTACTGATTCCGTAGCTGTTGATTCTGTAGTAATTGTAGGGGTTACTGATTCCGTAGCTGTTGATTCTGTAGTAATTGTAGGGGTTACTGATTCCGTAGCTGTTGATTCTGTAGTAATTGTAGGGGTTACTGATTCCGTAGCTGTTGATTCTGTAGTAATTGTAGGGGTTACTGATTCCGTAGCTGTTGATTCTGTAGTAATTGTAGGGGTTACTGATTCCGTAGCTGTTGATTCTGTAGTAATTGTAGGGGTTACTGATTCCGTAGCTGTTGATTCTGTAGTAATTGTAGGGGTTACTGATTCCGTAGCTGTTGATTCTGTAGTAATTGTAGGGGTTACTGATTCCGTAGCTGTTGATTCTGTAGTAATTGTAGGGGTTACTGATTCCGTAGCTGTTGATTCTGTAGTAATTGTAGGGGTTACTGATTCCGTAGCTGTTGATTCTGTAGTAATTGTAGGGGTTACTGATTCCGTAGCTGTTGATTCTGTAGTAATTGTAGGGGTTACTGATTCCGTAGCTGTTGATTCTGTAGTAATTGTAGGGGTTACTGATTCCGTAGCTGTTGATTCTGTAGTAATTGTAGGGGTTACTGATTCCGTAGCTGTTGATTCTGTAGTAATTGTAGGGGTTACTGATTCCGTAGCTGTTGATTCTGTAGTAATTGTAGGGGTTACTGATTCCGTAGCTGTTGATTCTGTAGTAATTGTAGGGGTTACTGATTCCGTAGCTGTTGATTCTGTAGTAATTGTAGGGGTTACTGATTCCGTAGCTGTTGATTCTGTAGTAATTGTAGGGGTTACTGATTCCGTAGCTGTTGATTCTGTAGTAATTGTAGGGGTTACTGATTCCGTAGCTGTTGATTCTGTAGTAATTGTAGGGGTTACTGATTCCGTAGCTGTTGATTCTGTAGTAATTGTAGGGGTTACTGATTCCGTAGCTGTTGATTCTGTAGTAATTGTAGGGGTTACTGATTCCGTAGCTGTTGATTCTGTAGTAATTGTAGGGGTTACTGATTCCGTAGCTGTTGATTCTGTAGTAATTGTAGGGGTTACTGATTCCGTAGCTGTTGATTCTGTAGTAATTGTAGGGGTTACTGATTCCGTAGCTGTTGATTCTGTAGTAATTGTAGGGGTTACTGATTCCGTAGCTGTTGATTCTGTAGTAATTGTAGGGGTTACTGATTCCGTAGCTGTTGATTCTGTAGTAATTGTAGGGGTTACTGATTCCGTAGCTGTTGATTCTGTAGTAATTGTAGGGGTTACTGATTCCGTAGCTGTTGATTCTGTAGTAATTGTAGGGGTTACTGATTCCGTAGCTGTTGATTCTGTAGTAATTGTAGGGGTTACTGATTCCGTAGCTGTTGATTCTGTAGTAATTGTAGGGGTTACTGATTCCGTAGCTGTTGATTCTGTAGTAATTGTAGGGGTTACTGATTCCGTAGCTGTTGATTCTGTAGTAATTGTAGGGGTTACTGATTCCGTAGCTGTTGATTCTGTAGTAATTGTAGGGGTTACTGATTCCGTAGCTGTTGATTCTGTAGTAATTGTAGGGGTTACTGATTCCGTAGCTGTTGATTCTGTAGTAATTGTAGGGGTTACTGATTCCGTAGCTGTTGATTCTGTAGTAATTGTAGGGGTTACTGATTCCGTAGCTGTTGATTCTGTAGTAATTGTAGGGGTTACTGATTCCGTAGCTGTTGATTCTGTAGTAATTGTAGGGGTTACTGATTCCGTAGCTGTTGATTCTGTAGTAATTGTAGGGGTTACTGATTCCGTAGCTGTTGATTCTGTAGTAATTGTAGGGGTTACTGATTCCGTAGCTGTTGATTCTGTAGTAATTGTAGGGGTTACTGATTCCGTAGCTGTTGATTCTGTAGTAATTGTAGGGGTTACTGATTCCGTAGCTGTTGATTCTGTAGTAATTGTAGGGGTTACTGATTCCGTAGCTGTTGATTCTGTAGTAATTGTAGGGGTTACTGATTCCGTAGCTGTTGATTCTGTAGTAATTGTAGGGGTTACTGATTCCGTAGCTGTTGATTCTGTAGTAATTGTAGGGGTTACTGATTCCGTAGCTGTTGATTCTGTAGTAATTGTAGGGGTTACTGATTCCGTAGCTGTTGATTCTGTAGTAATTGTAGGGGTTACTGATTCCGTAGCTGTTGATTCTGTAGTAATTGTAGGGGTTACTGATTCCGTAGCTGTTGATTCTGTAGTAATTGTAGGGGTTACTGATTCCGTAGCTGTTGATTCTGTAGTAATTGTAGGGGTTACTGATTCCGTAGCTGTTGATTCTGTAGTAATTGTAGGGGTTACTGATTCCGTAGCTGTTGATTCTGTAGTAATTGTAGGGGTTACTGATTCCGTAGCTGTTGATTCTGTAGTAATTGTAGGGGTTACTGATTCCGTAGCTGTTGATTCTGTAGTAATTGTAGGGGTTACTGATTCCGTAGCTGTTGATTCTGTAGTAATTGTAGGGGTTACTGATTCCGTAGCTGTTGATTCTGTAGTAATTGTAGGGGTTACTGATTCCGTAGCTGTTGATTCTGTAGTAATTGTAGGGGTTACTGATTCCGTAGCTGTTGATTCTGTAGTAATTGTAGGGGTTACTGATTCCGTAGCTGTTGATTCTGTAGTAATTGTAGGGGTTACTGATTCCGTAGCTGTTGATTCTGTAGTAATTGTAGGGGTTACTGATTCCGTAGCTGTTGATTCTGTAGTAATTGTAGGGGTTACTGATTCCGTAGCTGTTGATTCTGTAGTAATTGTAGGGGTTACTGATTCCGTAGCTGTTGATTCTGTAGTAATTGTAGGGGTTACTGATTCCGTAGCTGTTGATTCTGTAGTAATTGTAGGGGTTACTGATTCCGTAGCTGTTGATTCTGTAGTAATTGTAGGGGTTACTGATTCCGTAGCTGTTGATTCTGTAGTAATTGTAGGGGTTACTGATTCCGTAGCTGTTGATTCTGTAGTAATTGTAGGGGTTACTGATTCCGTAGCTGTTGATTCTGTAGTAATTGTAGGGGTTACTGATTCCGTAGCTGTTGATTCTGTAGTAATTGTAGGGGTTACTGATTCCGTAGCTGTTGATTCTGTAGTAATTGTAGGGGTTACTGATTCCGTAGCTGTTGATTCTGTAGTAATTGTAGGGGTTACTGATTCCGTAGCTGTTGATTCTGTAGTAATTGTAGGGGTTACTGATTCCGTAGCTGTTGATTCTGTAGTAATTGTTGAGGTTACTGATTCCGTAGCTGTTGATTCTGTAGTAATTGTAGGGGTTACTGATTCCGTAGCTGTTGATTCTGTAGTAATTGTAGGGGTTACTGATTCCGTAGCTGTTGATTCTGTAGTAATTGTAGGGGTTACTGATTCCGTAGCTGTTGATTCTGTAGTAATTGTTGAGGTTACTGATTCCGTAGCTGTTGATTCTGTAGTAATTGTTGAGGTTACTGATTCCGTAGCTGTTGATTCTGTAGTAATTGTAGGGGTTACTGATTCCGTAGCTGTTGATTCTGTAGTAATTGTTGAGGTTACTGTTATATCAGTAATTGTCGATTCTGTATCTGTTGTGGATGTTATGTCTGTTGATCCTGTAACAGTTGGTGATGTTTCATCTGTAATGGTTGATTCAGTATAAATTGGTGATGTTACATCTGTTGTGGTTGATTCAGTATATATTGGGGATGTTCCATCTGTTGTTGATGATACAGTTGTTGTAACACGAGGACATAGTTCGTTGTAGCCTACATCTAATCCTAATGCACATTGAAGATATGGTATTTGTTGAACAGTATTTGATAAAATGTTTCCGATTGTGTTTACCATTTCTGGTATAATGCCTTTTCTTTTCGGAGCGCTCAGATGTTTGTATTGTTGGTAGTACTGTATGTTTCCCACTTGTCTGTACACCGTCTCTGTTAATTAATAATGTTTATTATTAATTATTATTTTGCGTCATTGGATATGAGAGATGACCTCTTTACTATAATATAGGCACCCTCCATTACTTGCTCATGCGTTGCGCGTAAGTAAATGACCAAAGCAACGCCGGTGCGTAGGAAGCTGTATTTTAAAAAACACTTAATGTTTAAAACAGGGTTGCGGTATCCGGATAGAGAGGTGTGGACGAATAGACCTTATTCATATTAGCATCAGCGCCACTGCTGTTAGGTATAACGGGAACGGCGAAAGTTACTCAAACGGGTAAATGAATGAATAGTAACCGTTCGCACACCGGTGGTATACCGCCACACCACGTGACACACCCAAACAAATACATGCAATACAGATTCATTCTAAGTGAAGTTGAAATAGAAGAAACTGTATAGCTAAGCCTCCTTTTTGTTGGGTTTTTTATAAAGTATACTTTATAGAAAATTTATAGTAATTAATAATAATAGTAATGCTGTATGGCTTATCCATGTATTAAATTTTGAAATGTAATTTTGCAAAAATTAGCAATTCGTTTTAAATCCTTGAAAACCTGAAAATTTTATTAAAAACGAAGCAGAGCCGTATTACTATTTTATTATTTATTTTATTATTTCTGCAACTCATTTTAATTAACGTCTTAGAATTTCCAAGTATACTTTATAAAAAACCCAACAAAAAGGAGGCTTAGCTATACGGTTTCTTCTATTTCAACTTCACTTAGAATGAATCTGTATTGTATGTATTTGTTTGGGTGTGTCACGTGGTGTGGCGGTATACTACCGGTGTGCGAACGGTTACTATTCATTCATTTACCCGTTTGAGTAACTTTCGCCGTTCTCGTTATACCTAACAGCAGTGGCGGTGATGCTAATATGAATAAGGTCTATTGGATAAAATGGTTTTTATCCACTGGATAAAAGTAATTTTATCCGGACAAAATGGTTATGTCTAGTGGACGAAATGGTTTTGTCCAGTGGACAAAACCAATTTCATCCGGACAAAACGCAACCCTAGTTTAAAAATGAATGATGAACACTAAAAAAATTTTTGTTTCTATAATGATGGCAATAACGAGCCAGTAATTTTTTAAAACATTTCATATTTTTATGATTTTAATCATGGAAGATATCATTTTTCATGCTTAAGCTGGCGAAGAGTAGGGCGGCCCCAACGTGTGTTTTGTAGCATATATGTAGTAGACTGTGAGGGAAAGGAGACTGGGAGAGATATTATGTCCCTCTCTGACTAGAGTGGGAGGGATAGCTCTGTACCGCTAGCGGTACAGAACCATGAGGTTTCAGACTGGGAGGGATAGGTTGTAAAGCATTGATATGAATGATGCTATGTGTATAAGGGCCAAAAATATCGCAGATTTTAGGTTAATCTTACATTCTTCATTCATTGTAACCATAATTTTCTACAATATTCATAAATATTAAGTACTAGTAGCCCCCAGCATGCCCGACTCGATTTTGAAAAGTATTATATAATAAATAATAATGCCCCCTTGGATCAAGGCGGTAAAATTCAAATTTGCCTTACCATACATATATATATATATATAAATGGGGAAATTTTTCTCAGTCTGGGATTATATAATAGAATATTGCACTATTTGTATGTCATAATTAAATCATAATTTATTATTATCGCAGATTTTAGGTATACCCAGGAGTTCAATTATCTAAATTTTTGCAGGAACTGCTGCTGCCGTTGTGGCATTTAGTACCACAGTGTATATCATTCATTTTGCAGGGACATTTTTTACTTTGATAGCAGCAGGGAACTAAAAAGGTACTCTTTTGTTACATTAAATGTAAAAAGTGCTACTTTTTCTAAAAAAGCAGTCCTTTTTACCTTATTTACATGTAAAGTGGAAGTAAATGGGGCACGGTGGTACATCAAAAAAGGTAAAAAGGCAAAAAGACTGCTTTTTTAAAGCCTTACTCCTACCTTTTTTATAAAAAAGGCAAAAAAGGTCCTTTTTTGTTCCCTGGATAGCAGCCAGAATACCAGATTTCCTAAAGCAGACAGCAGGTGACCTCGATTCAATGTTGAGCCTAAACAGCCAGAAGCGAGTGTCGCGGGCCATAATTCTTCCGAATTTTATAAAATAACACTCTCATATAAATTAATAGTTAGAAAATCTATTCTCATTCGAACTTTGCGTCTTACATTGTAAGACAGTTGAATGAGAGTTAGACCTAGTACCCATTACTACAGTTGAAAAGTTCCTGTGGTAGAAAAGTTACTGCTACTGCGTTTCTATGCGTCATATTGTGCGCTACGAATACTGGTTACATTCGGCGGGGATTCAAATATCTACATTCATAAGTTGAAAATAAATAATTGGTTTTTCGCTCAAACATTTTTCGTCAGATTTTAATTTTTCAATTTTGCTACTTAAATACAAAATAGATACCAGAAAAGTATTAACACCTGATTTTACTGATTTGGAAGACCAAATAAAATGCTTAAAGTTCGCCAGCAGAGTGAATATGTTTCAATGTGAGAGCATTGAAAGGCATTGTGACTTTTTCAATTTATATACTGATTTGTTATTTTCAGTTAAACTTAATATATTAGTGGGTCATATATATTAGTAGTCATATATTATCACTTCCGGATCAAGATAAAAAAGAATTTGTTCACTATATAATGCAAAAGTATTATTCCAATCAGATATCCACAATGGAAAATGAAGTTTCGCGCCCTGAATAATAGCAGTCAACCATCATACAAGCGTAAGCCAGTAGCTGTAACTTTCTACAGCCGTAAGTTTTGTTACGTGCGTTTCCATTATTATTTTGCAGCAGTTACGTTTCTATGGCAGTCAGAAAGACAGTAATGGAAACTAGGACTTAGAGATTTGTCCCCTGCTTGAAAGAGTAGGCCTGTAGGCCTACACTTTTAAGCAGGGGACAAATCTCACGGACAATCCCACAGAACAGGCACACTAGTGTTACGTCGTACGTTGTTTATTCAGAGAAAAAGCAACTTAGAGTAAAATGGTTAGGGTGAATCACACCTATCCTTCCCTTCTTACATGGTACTTTTAAATATGCTACATTATTCTATGGAATGGTACAGAATATAGCACTTGTTACTTTGCGGGGATTTTTAAAACCAATCTACTCAGAGTCCAGACTAATCAATTAATAATAATATTATAGCAGTGTAACATACTTAACCATTTGACTGTCAATCTTGACGTAATAATTTATGATTTAATTATGACTGATACAAAAAGGGAAATATACTTATTATATTTATGAACATTAAAGAAAATAATGATTACATTGAATAAAACCTACGGCAAGCCGTAACAGAAGCTCGCCTGAGTGAAGGGAACCGTGTACACAGTATTAGTAGAATAATAGAAACAGGTTTATTTTCATATTTATTGGTTAATATTGAGTATCAAAATCAAAATGTATCAATTTTGACCATCAAAGTCAATAGAAAATCAAAGCAGATTAACGTTGACTATGAAAATCAACAGAAAATAAAAATCAATTAATTTTGAACATCAAAAGCAATAGAAAATCAAAATAGAATAATGTTGACTATGAAAATCAACAGAAAATCAAAATAGATTATTGTTGACTATTAAATTTAACAGAAAATTAAAATAGATTATTATTGACTATGAAAATCAACAGAAACTCAAACTAGATTAACATTGACTATGAAAATCAACAGAAACTCAAACTAGATTAACATTGACAATTAAAATCAACAGAAACTCAAAATAGATTAATGTTGACTATTAAAATCAGCAGAAAATCAAAATAGATAATTGTTGACTATGAAAATCAACATAAAATCAAAATAGATTAATATTAACTATTAACATCAACATAAAATCAAAATAGATTAATATTGAATATTAAAATTAACAGAAAATCAATATAGATTAATATTGACTATTAAATTTAACAGAAAATCAAAATAGATTATTATTGACTTTTAAAAATTAACAGAAAATCAAAATAGATAATTGTTGGCTATGAAAATCAACAGAAACTCAAACTAGATTAACATTGACAATTAAAATCAACAGAAACTCAAAATAGATTAATGTTGACTATTAAAATCAGCAGAAAATCAAAATAGATAATTGTTGACTATGAAAATCAACAGAAAATCAATATTGATTAATGTTGACTATAAAAAGCAACAGAAAATCAATATTGATTAATGTTGGATATCATAATGAAAAGCAATTCGAAAAATATAAATTTAACTATTTATTTGCATATAAATGCGAAATTTTCCGTCCTATAGTAGGTATTCTCCGGTTTTATTTACTTTATTATAAAATCTTAAATTTGGTCGAAGCGGCATTTAATATTTTCTACTATCCCGCTAACAATCCATAGGAAGCACATTTGAACTTTTAATGTCCATTTAATACCACATTTTCATTTTGACTATCAAAATGAAGACAAAGTGAGCGCGCGGCATCTCGGCAACCTATGGACCAATGTGGCCCATTTTCAATAGGCTTTGTCCTATGGTCATATGCAATGTTTTTGACAAGTTTGATCAAAATCGGTCAATGCGTTCGAAAGTTATCGTGGTAACAGACGAACGGACGGACGGACTGTGCGATTCTATAAGCTGCCTTATCAGGCGAGCTAAAAAGAGTAGCCTAAAATCTTCGATAATAATAAATTATGATTTAATTATGACATACAAAAAGTGCAATATCACTCTATAATATAATCATCTTGTTCGAGTTGCGCAGTGAAAAATTCCGTAGGGATGCTTGTTTATATCATCGTGTATTAATTTGCCACTCTGATAGCGCAGCTAAGCAGACCTCAATGTTAAACGTTACCTAAATGTGGTTCTTTTGCGGGAAAAAATTTGGCCATTAACATTCAACATTGTTGAAATTATGATACACAGCAATACACTTGCCAAGTCCCTCCTTCCTGTCCGGAGATACGGACAGTTTTCTAAAACAATGTCCCTATACCTATCAATGAAAAACCTCTACCTCCGACGCCGTCCCACTAAATGAGAAACCATGAAATTTCAAGTAGAAAAAGCTATGCATCTGAAATACTTTCTTCTCATCGTACAATATTGACCTCGAAATACGCACTAGCTTTATTTATAACAGGGCCTAGGTCCTGTGACCGGCTAGTACTTAATATTTGTAAATATTATAGAAAGTAAAGATTACAATGAATAAAAAATCTGTGATATTTGTAGCACTTATACACATAGAATCATTCATATCAACCCCTTACAACCTATCCTTCCCAGTCTGAAACCTCATGGTTCGGTACCGCTAGCGGTACAGTGCTATCCCTCCCAGTCTAGTCAGAGAGGGACATTATATCCCTCCCAGTCTCCTTCCCCTTTCCCTTTGTTGAACACCTGAGAATACCGGTAATTTGAGTCTGAGTGTCGACTTCTTATGACATTAGGGTCTTCTTCCAATTTGGCCTTTTAATTTTCCCTTGGTAACCATGCGTATTCGCAAGAAATATATGCCTGGGATCACGTTACTTATGTTGACAGTAAATAACGGGGTTATAATATTATTTAAAATAACGGGGTTATTTAAAATAACGGGGTTATTTAAAATAACGGGGTTATTTAAAATAACGGGGTTATTTAAAATAACGGGGTTATTTAAAATAACGGGGTTATTTAAAATAACGGGGTTATTTAAAATAACGGGGTTATTTAAAATAACGGGGTTATTTAAAATAACGGGGTTATTTAAAATAACGGGGTTATTTAAAATAACGGGGTTATTTAAAATAACGGGGTTATTTAAAATAACGGGGTTATTTAAAATAACGGGGTTATTTAAAATAACGGGGTTATTTAAAATAACGGGGTTATTTAAAATAACGGGGTTATTTAAAATAACGGGGTTATTTAAAATAACGGGGTTATTTAAAATAACGGGGTTATTTAAAATAACGGGGTTATTTAAAATAACGGGGTTATTTAAAATAACGGGGTTATTTAAAATAACGGGGTTATTTAAAATAACGGGGTTATTTAAAATAACGGGGTTATTTAAAATAACGGGGTTATTTAAAATAACGGGGTTATTTAAAATAACGGGGTTATTTAAAATAACGGGGTTATTTAAAATAACGGGGTTATTTAAAATAACGGGGTTATTTAAAATAACGGGGTTATTTAAAATAACGGGGTTATTTAAAATAACGGGGTTATTTAAAATAACGGGGTTATTTAAAATAACGGGGTTATTTAAAATAACGGGGTTATTTAAAATAACGGGGTTATTTAAAATAACGGGGTTATTTAAAATAACGGGGTTATTTAAAATAACGGGGTTATTTAAAATAACGGGGTTATTTAAAATAACGGGGTTATTTAAAATAACGGGGTTATTTAAAATAACGGGGTTATTTAAAATAACGGGGTTATTTAAAATAACGGGGTTATTTAAAATAACGGGGTTATTTAAAATAACGGGGTTATTTAAAATAACGGGGTTATTTAAAATAACGGGGTTATTTAAAATAACGGGGTTATTTAAAATAACGGGGTTATTTAAAATAACGGGGTTATTTAAAATAACGGGGTTATTTAAAATAACGGGGTTATTTAAAATAACGGGGTTATTTAAAATAACGGGGTTATTTAAAATAACGGGGTTATTTAAAATAACGGGGTTATTTAAAATAACGGGGTTATTTAAAATAACGGGGTTATTTAAAATAACGGGGTTATTTAAAATAACGGGGTTATTTAAAATAACGGGGTTATTTAAAATAACGGGGTTATTTAAAATAACGGGGTTATTTAAAATAACGGGGTTATTTAAAATAACGGGGTTATTTAAAATAACGGGGTTATTTAAAATAACGGGGTTATTTAAAATAACGGGGTTATTTAAAATAACGGGGTTATTTAAAATAACGGGGTTATTTAAAATAACGGGGTTATTTAAAATAACGGGGTTATTTAAAATAACGGGGTTATTTAAAATAACGGGGTTATTTAAAATAACGGGGTTATTTAAAATAACGGGGTTATTTAAAATAACGGGGTTATTTAAAATAACGGGGTTATTTAAAATAACGGGGTTATTTAAAATAACGGGGTTATTTAAAATAACGGGGTTATTTAAAATAACGGGGTTATTTAAAATAACGGGGTTATTTAAAATAACGGGGTTATTTAAAATAACGGGGTTATTTAAAATAACGGGGTTATTTAAAATAACGGGGTTATTTAAAATAACGGGGTTATTTAAAATAACGGGGTTATTTAAAATAACGGGGTTATTTAAAATAACGGGGTTATTTAAAATAACGGGGTTATTTAAAATAACGGGGTTATTTAAAATAACGGGGTTATTTAAAATAACGGGGTTATTTAAAATAACGGGGTTATTTAAAATAACGGGGTTATTTAAAATAACGGGGTTATTTAAAATAACGGGGTTATTTAAAATAACGGGGTTATTTAAAATAACGGGGTTATTTAAAATAAAGTGGTTATTTAAAATAACGGAAGTATCTAAAATAAAGAGGTTGTTTAAAATGGCGGGGTTAAATAAAATAAGGAAGTTAATCAAAATAAAGGAAGTGTCTAAAATAAAGAGGTTGTTTAAAATGGAGGGGTTATTTTAAAAAACGGAAATGTTTGAAAAAAGAGGTTGTTTAAATTGCGGGGTAAATTAAAAAAACGGATATGTCTAAAATAAAGAGGTAGTAAAAAATAGCTTGGTTATTTAAAATGACGTTTATTTAAGGGTGGGTTTATTGTTCGCAAATTCCAGATTCAGAGAGAACGGCAAAGATTATAGTAATAAAATTAACACTTTTGAAATCTACGCATATTTCTCTATCGAACCTGAAGGCCAAAATTTCAAAAATATTTTTCGAAAGCTGAAAATTTGAATTTAATTTGAGTAGGAGAAATGCATTGCCGAAATGTATTTACATTTTTATTTACTGTTTAAATGATGAAAACTGAAAAAAGCGGCTTCACGTTCGATAGATATTTTGATCGTCTTTTTTTGAAATTTATTTCATCTCTGCACAATTTCCTAAAGTTTCGCAATTTGGAAAATGCGATTTTCCATGTAAAATTTTTGATAATTACTGCGAAAAATTTTGTGGGAAGAACAAGGAGACGTCCACAAACCATTTCTTTACAAACAAAAGCTCCGCAACCATCAAAACAACTCAACAACTCGCAGCAATTCCTTCTCATCCACAATTTGAGCGCACACTCTATTTTTTTAAGTTTTGTCGCAGACTATAGATTCCGCTATGAAACAATGAACCCCACCTTAAAAGACGACGGGATCATTTACAATGAAGTTTATATAAAATGACGGGGTCATTTACAATAACATTTATATAAAATGACGGGGTCATTTACAATGACGTTTATATAAAATGACGGGGCCATTTGCATGAAGTTTATATAAAATGACGGGGTCATTTACAATGATGTTTATTCAAAATGACGGTCTCATTTACAATCACTTTTATTTAAAATGACGGTCTCATTTACAATCACTTTTATTTAAAATGACGAGGTCATTTACAATTACGTCTAAAATGATACGATTTTATATCATTTTTAGGCTGTTTTTGACTCATTTAAACAAAATCAGCCATATTTATTCGGGTGTTGCCCCCTTCAAAATCGACTTCTAAATACGGTACTGGTCATTTACAATGTCGCCTATTTAAAATTACAGGGTCATTTACAATGACATCTAATTAAAATTACGAGGTCATTTACAATGACGTCTATTTAAATTACGGGCTATTGAAAATGGAGGGGTTATTTATTTAAAATGGCGAGATTGTTTAAAATTGCGGGGTTATTTAAAATTATATGTTATGTGCGTTTAAAATTAATGAAAATCAGGCGCTGATGAAATTATGTTGTAAATTTTTATGTTGATTCGATAAGTATTGTATTTCAACCCCGTCCGTAGGACGAGCTTATTTTTAATACGAAATATTTTTTATAAAAGTTATCCGGATGCCATTGATGATAGAATTAGAAAAAACTAAATGAGGATGTAAAATTTATTTACCTAAGTCTTCCATCGTAAGTTGTGTGCACATGCGAACTCTAGAGGAACAAACCAAAATAAATACTGAGAAATACATCAAAAAATATCTAAGTCATGAATCCGAAACTTGTCACTAAAAGCTGAACAAATTATAACTGCTAATTCCACTTTAGACTCATTCTATTTCTATCGTTGTCATATCATATTATTAAAAGTTTCGAGTGGTGTTCCCAGCACACTATTTTAGGTGGTCCTATTTGCATTGCATTTCTGTCGTCTTTGTGTATCATTCATACGTCAAATCAAAGGTATGAAGTGATAAAATTGACAAAATTACGAATGACACAGAGGATGGCAACCCGCGGCAGATCCCCATAGAAAAATGAAAAACTGAAAAGTGGGTGGGAAAGCTCGCCAATTGACGTCACTTGGCGAGTGTGTATTTAAATTGGGATCCCCAAGTGGGGGGAATTAGGGATCGGCTGTAGTCATGTAAATTTTCCACACATTTTCACTTGTTCCGAACCCCCAATAAATCGAATAATCTGCCATTCCTTTTCTATAATATTATTCTATATTCCTTGAGAGGATGGCACTCCCACTACAGTAGATCCGTAACTGTGGCAACTAAATAGAAAAGTCGTAATCTGAGTCCCAAAAATTACATAAAATGGCTTTCAAGGGAGTTTCAATTTTCTGAAAGTTGAACTTTGTTCAACTGAGGTTTTTCTTGACAACGATAGAATTAGAATATGAATAGCATGAGTATAAAATGTCCAAGAATTATATGAATATGAAAGTTATATGAATGTTTTTCTATGAATTTATAGTTTATTAATTTCATTTCAAATTTTATATGATTTTCATAAAGCATTCCCAGGGGAAATATTTATTGAAATACTGAACTTTGCATTACAGCATTGTGACTTTTGTGATATAAAGACAATACCTTTTTTAGCATGTATGAATACCATCACAACCATCATAAATCGTGTAGATACACTAGAGTAGACTATAGCTATAGTGTCAATCATTGCTCCTTTCAGCAAAGCTAGTCTAGTCTATTTTATGGTGTTTTTATTACAATTGGAAAGTTAATGTATTATTTCATAGGATTAAGTACGCAATGCAATTGTATTGAAGCTTATAGGATGAGGATGATGTTATGCTAAAGTGTAAATCTGCATTTTTTTTTTTAAATTTACGATGGTGGTGATGGTGTTCATACATGCTAAAAAAGTTAGTCCGCATGTCTTTATATCACAAGTCACAATTCTGTAATGCAAAGTTCAGTATATCAATAAATATTTCCCCTGGGAATACTTTTTAAAAATCATATAAAATTTGAAATGAAATGCTGTGCTCTGGTTGGTCAATTTCAAAAATGCATCGACCAATCAGAAGCCAGAGATATTTCCGTTTCGATTTGAAAATTATCGGCATGGGATGATTTGGACATTAATACCACATTATAGTGCAGAAGTGCATTGTTTTCATAACTTTCAGTAAACATCCATCAAATAATATAACGGATTACTTTCATTATAAAGCACAGTTTTGGGTGTCACTTCCTTTCACTTCACGCACATAGGAACATTCATAAATAAAACATGGCCGTAGCCCCAGGTGATGGGATTTGGAATTTTAGGCAGAATAAGTAACTGAATGCAGTCCTTTTTCCGCGTGAAGAGTATGTGAAAGTGACACTCAAAACCTAGCTTAAGGGGCTAAATGTGAATATTTTATAGAATATAATATAAACGCATATATGACTGGGTGGCTGGAAAAAGAACGTATATCCGTTACCAAAAATAAATAAAAATGTAACTAAGGACTTTTAGTAGAAATCTAAACAATTTTTAACCCTTATACTCGGATTTTGGGGTTAGCATAGGCCATTTAGGATTTGTGTACAATACACACACATGAAATCGTTAAATTATAATTAACTGACATTCGATTCAAAAATAGTTTAGAAGGAAAAAGGGACAGGGAGTGAGCTTGAGCTAAACGAGCAAAAGTACTGAAACTTCAAAGCTATGCACCAAATTTTGACTTTTACCCCTTTTGATCTCTAGACACCCATCAATTTACCCGCTCATTAACCTAATTTTGCTCCCTATTTGTCATTGGTATACCCAACTGCTACTCACCTTTCTTCGGAAAATTTTTAACCCTTTTTTGAAATTTTTTAATACTTTTAAATAATTCTGAATAGACTACCACAAATTTTAAAATTTCTTAGAAAATTTTCGAATATTTTAGAATTCGTTTTAGCTCGCCTGAATAAGGCAGCTTGTAGAACCGCACAGTCTGTCCGTATGTCCGTCCGTCCCCACGATAACTTTCGAAAGCAATGACGGATATTGACCAAACTTGGCAAAAACAATGCCTATGGACCACTGCCTATGGTCCATAGGTTGATGAGATACCGCGCGCTAACTTTATCTTCATTTCGATTTTTGATAGTCAAAGTGAAAATTTGGTATTAAATGGACATTAAAAAGTTCAATAACGTTTCCTATAAATTGTTAGTGAGATAGTATAAAATATTTCAATCCGCTTCTACCAAATTTGAGATTTTATAATAAAGCAAATTAAACCGGAAAATATCTATTAGATGGTGGAAATAAATCTATTTTGAATTTTTATTCAATATTATGGTCAAATTTCCATTTTTTGATATCCTTTTAATTTTGATAGTCATTATTAACCGATTTTAATTTTCTGTAGATTTTAATACTGACAATCAATCAAGATTGAATATCTGTTGATTTTCATAGTCAACATTAATCAATTTTGATTTTCTGTTGATTTTCATAGTCAACATTAATCAATTTTGATTTGCTGCATTAATCTAATTTGAATTAGTACTTTAATAATCAAACTAAATTTATTTCTATTATTATTACAACCAAAATGTGCACACGGTCCCCTTTACTCAGGCAAGCTTCTGTTACGGCTTGCTGTAGGTTTTAAAATTTTCGAGCAAAACCGAGTATACTAAAACTCTACGTCAGTTTCGAAGTACTTCTGAATACCTTTGGAATAATTTCGAGCAACTTTCTTTCTTTCAAACAAATATTTCGGAGCTACAAATCCGAGCTATTCACCTTCCGCCACTTTTTGAGAATTTTGAAGAATTTTGGTACATAAGTACGGACTATACTCTAATCCTAAGCAATACAAACAAAGTGAATGCTCGAGTTGTCCCGCTACTAATTACCCTTAAGTATTTTTCCATGTTCCTTCCAACTATTAAAAAATTTAAAGCCTTTTCGATGGTTTAAATTTTTTTAGTAGAATTTCTAATATTTTTTGGTGTTAACGAATAATTTTAAATTGTCTGGAACAATTTCAAACGTATTCGTTTAATACAATATTTTCATATTTTCTAAATATTTAGTCATTTGACACATTCGTGGATTAGAATGTTGTATATTACTTGCAAAACTATTCGAAAATAGTGTTCCGATAATATGAATACAATAAGTATTTGAAAATGTCTTGAATGTTTTTTAAAGCTACCAAATCAATGTAGTTTACAAACGTGTTTTAATAGATAAGTCTTCTCTCTATTTGTGGGTCAGTCAATCCCATATTCCTAAGAATTTGTCTACAGAAGACATTCCAAGACTTTCGGAACTGGCCGAACGTGTTAGAACTGTTCAATTATTTACCAATGTATATTGTATTGAAATTGAATGTCAACCCGGCGCGGGTCATACTACTGAAGTCAAAGTTTGAAATTGTGTATTGTACTCAAATCCCAATGCGCCTATGTTGACCCTAAAATCCGAGTGTTAGTTAAAAATTGTTTAGATTTCTACTAAAAGTCCTTAGTTACATTTTTATTTATTTTTGGCAACGGATATACGATCTTTTTCCAGCCACCCAGTCATATAATATAAACGCCTATATTGTAATACACGACCTATGTGTACCCAGTGTTCCATTTTAGTCGACTAAAAATGATTTTGACCAGCCATCCGGTTAAAGTGGCTGAAATGACTAGTGGCAAAAATGGCCAAAAATCGTGATTTTTTAAATTTCCGGCCAAGTCAAGGATAATTTTCCCAGTTCACATAGCCCATTTGGCTATTTTTGGCCATTACAGCCATTTTAGCTACTGGGAAACAAAGAATTTCAACCAGCCAGCTGGTCACCGAACACTGTGTACCTGTAGTACCAGACATCAGCAAACTCCAGGATATGGGCCATGACCATAGGCCAAAGTATCGAAAAACCTAGGGTACTTTAGGAAAAAACCCACGAGCCCGGGTTTTTTGGGTTTAAGGGTTTTTTATATAACTATAAGCATAAATGCAAGTTTATACTATACCATATAGGAAAAGTACAGCTCAGTTATAATAACAACAACAATATATTCCTAAAACTACAATTTATTTACTCCTATAAAGATAAAAATTAAATCACAAGAAGTTTTATTGCTAACATGTTTTAACACAGCAAACACGTAGTATTTTTTGAGCATTTAATATTACGGTTTGATAACTAGTGAGTGAATAACTACGCATTATAATATTTTACTGATTAAATTGACTTTATGAAATTCCTTCATTAATTTGGAGCTTTAATTGTGAAGCAGTACAGCAATGATTTGAAAATGTAATGAGTTAATTAAAATTAAATATAATTATGTATACAACAAACATAATCTTCACAACGATTATAATTTGCATAAAACTAATATATTGTCATCTTGATAAGGTGACATTTATTGTGTAGGTAGAAGTGTATAAGTTACAATTTGTTTCCACCTGATTGTATATTTGTTTACCTTTTTAAAATAAATAATAATGTGAGAAAATTAGTATGTTTCGCTTCTAGATGGAGCTTTAGTGCACATAATTGTATATTTTGTAAAAAAAAAACCCCCAATAACCCCAGGGTTTTTTAAGTGAATCGGGGTGGGTTTTTTGCCAAAAAACCCCAACCCATAAAAAACCCGACCCACAACCCTGCCATGTGCTACCCGTCGTAGAAAGAAGGCAAAGCAGAATAGAGAGTTGCACGGATTGACTTTTTACGGCTCGTACCTGCCCATATAGCAACTAAGCCCGTAATGATTTTGCACTTCCAACCCGAACTCACCCGTGCCCGTTATGAGCAGGAAACAAAAATGGACCTTCTTTGCCTTTTACCTTTTTTGCCTTTTTTATAAAAAAGGTAGGAGTAAGATTTTTAAAAAGCAGTCCTTTTTTGCCTTTTTACCTTTTTTGATGTAGCAGAGTGCCCCCATTTACTTCACTTTACATGTAAATAAGGTTAAAAAGGTAAAAAGGACTGCTTTTTTAGAAAAAGTAGTACTTTTTACCTTTTTTGTAAAAAAGGAGTACCTTTTTAGTTCCCTGGTTATGAGTTTCAGAAATCGGCTCGTGGGAACCCGCGGGTCGAAAATGTATGTACATGAATAAATTCTATAATATAATCGTAGACTGAGAAAAATGTTCCTACCTATATATGGTTGGTAGGGCCGATTTGCATTTTACCGCGTTGATTCAAGGAGTCATCATTACAATATAATTGCGTTCAAAATCGAGCCAAGTATGCTGGGAGCTACTAGTACATATACATATTTATATGTATAAGATATAAATATATGTGCCGATTCCAGCAACTTAGAACCTTAAGGTGAAAACTATGATATTGAGTAAAGAGGAATACAAGGCAACCACATCAATCTAACCTCTCAGTATTTTAGACGTTTATGAAACTGATAGTTATGTAAACGTCCTACACATGATTGTCCGAAGTTTTTCCAACTACTTCCATTGAGTTGGAGACCATTTCCAAGCACTTAGAAAACATTTCTAAACAGGCAAGTGGGTGTGTTTAGTGGGAGGGGCAACCACACCCACTTGGTAAATACAGTTGTATTTTACTACCAATTTGGATTTTGAAGTTTCAAAACTAGCTGATTTCGAATAAATTGGACATTTTAACGAAATTTGAAAACTGGGTGGAGCGACTCCACCCATTTTCTAATATTTACACAATTAAGCTGTCAAATTCTATTTTGACGTTGTGGAACATGCTGATTTCGAATAAATTAGTCAATTTAACCAAATCTGAGAAGTGGGTGGGGCCAGCCTACCTATTTTCTAATATTTATACAATTAAGTTGTCAAATTTTATTTTAAGCTTTCGAAACATGGAAATTTTGAATAAATTAGTCATTTTAACGACACTTGAAAACTGGGTGGAGCGACTCCACCCATTTTCTAATATCTATACAATTAAGCTGTCAAATTCTAGTTTGACGTTGTGGAACATGCTGATTTCGAATAAATTAGTCAATTAAACCAAGTCTGAGAAGTGGGTGGGGCCAGCCTACCTATTTTCTAATATTTATACAATTAAGTTGTCAAATTTTATTTTAAGCTTTCGAAACATGGAAATTTCGAATAAATTGGACCCGTATGGGTTTAAAATTTTGAGTTTTTTTTTATTTTGTAGAGAATTTTCTGCTTTATTTTATTAAATGGAAAACCAAATTTATCAGTCATCACCTGAAAGCTTAAATTTGCTGGAATCGACACATATAGTAACACATACACACATACATCTCATCAAAAATGTCATTGTATCGCAAAAGTATATAAATATATAGGTATTCATAATATATAGATGCATATGTATTTAATTAACTTACGGGCTTTTACGGGCCCCCGCAGTCATCATCAATTTGATGTAGCCCGCCCGAGGCAGCCCGTAAAAAATGTTTAAATGCGGCCCAAACCCGTACGGGCCAGGCTGGGTTTAAATCCGTAAAGGAAACTTGAGCCCATGCATCTCTCTAAAGCAGATTACTAAATATACCGAGTGCAGGTTATAGCACTCTGCATATTTAGCTTGTACGCAGATGTGGGCGATTTGTTTTAGGTCGCGTGGCTCGTTTAAGTGTGACATTTCTTTAAAACTAGTAGTCCCCAGAATGCGCGACTTGATTTCGAAAGGTATTACATAGTAATATTATCTCCTTAGATCAAGCGAACTGACAACGCGCTAAAATTTAAATTTATCCTACCAGACATATAAGTGGGTAAATTTTTCTCAGTCAACGATTATATTAGCGATATCAAACGACTGTAATGAAGAAGTCAAATGTTGCAATAAATATTCCCCTTGAGAATGTTTATGAAAATCATATAAAATTCTGAAATGAAATACTGTGTTCTGAATTATTATTTATTATAATAACCAAGGATATTTTGGCCGCCTCCCCTCATCTCCGTATCGGCCATTAACTAATTTGTAATGCAAGATGCCTCGAATTTGTCAATCTATACTTCTATAGTAACGCATTTGTTTAATATCAACTCCGTTACCAGGTGCAGACATAGAGGGGGTTTCCCAGATTTTTGCACCCAATCCGTATTTACTTTCTACCACAGAGAGGTAGGCATCCAAACCAAATAACCATATGGTTACTTTCGGCTTGGGTGCTTACTTCTCTGTGGCAGTATAGGTAGAATTCGAATTGGGTGCAAACTCGGGGAATATCCCTCTATGTCTTCACCTTGTAATGGAGGCATCTTGTTGTAATGACTATCATTACAAAACTGCTGCATTTTTAGAGGGAAACTCTCTACACCCATTTGCTAGGCAAATAAGGTATAGGTTCTAGACAAGAATATGGTAGGTAGATACCTGTAATCTATTCCATTGCAAAAATCCACTGCCTCAGGTTCGCAAATGAAGTTTCCAGCAGCTGGTTCTTCTATAACACTGTTCGTAAAGAACTCATCAGTTGTAACTTCTTCTAACCCCATGCTCACGAGTAATTTATTTGCTTCTAGAAACATTGTTTTGGCATCCATCTACGATTTTACACAAACATTTAAAATTCAATATAAAAAAATTATGTATTATAAAATGTTTAAGGAAACTCCTGGGTATAACTGCCTGCATTTCTATGGAAAAATCTCCATAGTATAGTTGGTCTAGTGAAACCTCTAAATACAGGTGAGGAGACGATCCACTATCCTCATGTAAACAGTAAAATTATTGACTTTTGTCGAAGTCAGAGCGGTCGCCCGTAAGGCCTATCCTAACGAAATGTGTGTGAGGCTGTCACACCGCCCTGCCCTGTGAGAAAGACATTTTCGATATAATTTCTAGGCTGTTTCCATAGGGGTGTAAAAACAGATTATATTGGTCAATCTCCATTTAATCTTACCAAATTGATCTGTTTTTTACACGCCTATGGAAACAGCCTAGAGATGATTATCGAAAATGATTTTCTCACAGGGCAGGACTGTGTGACAGCCTGACATACGTTGTTTTCACTTTAACAGTTTCCGAAAGTGGGTACAATGCAGTATGTGCTAAGTTTGGCATTGAAAGACTAGATTATCGTAGGTTAAATTTACTCAAAAGCTTTGGTAAAGAGATACTGTACTCAGAACGTTTTCGATCAATGTTGCCACGATATTACGAACGGGAGAAAAGGGTCACTAGACAATCTAAAGGTTTTTTGTTACAACCAACTAATGTAAAAATTAAGAAACGCTATGAAAACTCTACAATACCACAAGTTGTGAATTTGTTAAACACCATGTACGTTAATGATGAAATTAAGTTATCTGTGTGTAAGTAGGTTATAAGAAACTAGGGTATTTAAGGTTATTTTAAGCTAATTTCTGTTATTCTTTTGACTTGTTGTAATTTCGTGGTTGTTGAATTCAGTTGCAAAACTGCCCTGTTACCTTTATGAAAATAAATACAATACAATACAATACAATACAACATAGGCTTTATGGGCGACCGCTCTAACCTCGACAAAAGTCAATAGTGGATCGTGTCCTCTCCCGTACTTAGATGTTTCACTAAGACAACAATACACTGATCGAAATTTAGCTACTATTAATTCCGACTCAAAATATCAAACCGAAAATCAGTTTTCCATCACCTAGTAAACAGATCATGGCAGCTAACAGCTAATTAGAAACGAACAGAGTTTGGAACACAATACCGGAGTAGACACATGTAAAAGTGCCTGAACTATGACGTCATTATCTAGGCACTTTTACATGTAGTCGGGTCCTAAGTACTATCCTTTATTATTCACTATTCACCATTCACCAACACAAGCATTGACACCGTAGTTATAGTGATGAATATAGTACTCAGAAAACTAAATGCTAAACGGCCGTTTTTGTCGCATCGAGTTCATTCTTATTTTGGCTCCACGTAATAGGTTATCATACTTCGCAATCAACGTCAATATGTATATGTAATACATTTAAGAAACACGATTTTAAAAAATGAAAGTTGTAGCCACCCAATTATTCGGATTATTTTCAATTTCTTCCCAAATACATACATCCATACGTATAGTAGTTGAGAAATTGAAGAGAGAAGAAGAGAAGGAGTATTTATGGTTACTATGTAACAGTACTGTTCTATCACGGCGAAAATATGGATTTCTTTTCACGCTACCGAACTGGCGAAATTTTCACTTTGGCAAAATGAATATTTTGATTTCACAGGCAAAAATTGATGTACTGTGTACCGACAAAATAAAATTACGGCGAAATTTTAATATTTTACCTGATGTGAAAATTTGGCTTAGAAACTGCAGTTCGAGGCTTTAGCTGAGGTATGGTAAAGTTGGCCGTTTCGGGCATATTGAAAATGGAATTTCACTTTTTTCATCGTGGATCTAAATTGAATGATTTAGGTCCACGGCTATGAACTCAGATATATGATGACGTCTCCCAGGAGCAACCAAATTTTGGTTATGTCTTGGTCAGGTCAGAGTCAGAAGCCGTGGATCTAAACTTTCATTTTAGATCCACGATGAGAAAAGTGAAATTTCATTTTCAATATGCCTGAAGTATGGCCAACTTTTCCATACCTCACCATCCCTACACCAGCGTTGCAATTAAACCTTTTCGCTACCAGAGATTTATTCACTGTTATCAAATGATAGTTGCCGACATAGACACAGTATTAGGATTTATACAACAACAATAATAATAAAAAAATGAATAAACAATACTAATTATTGGAAAACAATAGAATGTTATATAAGAAAGATAAATAGAAACTATCACTTTAAATTAGTTTTGTGATAATTTAAATGATTAAGAATGATTTTATAAGAACCTCGAAGAATGGAAACAACTATAACAAATGCACTACCAGTGCCCAACTAATAAGACTAATAAGGATTTCAGTGCTCAGGTAACTCATAAGCGTTCATGCTTGACATTTTAATGGTTACAGAAATGAGCTACTCATCTATGCCAAGTTTAGGACATTGAAAATTCTCCCCAGTCCGTGTTTTTTGATTACCTACTGTTACAATTATCGCTACGCGATATTTTTCAAATAATAACCGCAGTGAAAATCGCTTCTGATTGGTCGATGCATTTTTGAAATTGACCAATCAGAGCACAGGATTCCATAGCAAAATTTTATATGATTTTCATAAATCATTCCCAAGGGAAATATTTATTTTAACACTGAACTTTGAACTACAGACTTGTGATAGGATAGGAAGATACGGATTCACACTTTTAGCATAATCGCAAACTAATACACTGCACTCAACTCTATTCTATGATGCTTACTTCCTGAACAGAGCAACTGCTTGTATGTTCAGACTGCTTATAATAGTGAAGTAATAATCAAATTTGTAATACATGCAAGCAGTTGCTCTGTTCAGTAAGTAAATTAGTTAGTCTGTAATTTAATTTAATTTATAGTACACTGTATTAGTTTGCGATTATGTTAAAAAAATTTATGCAAAATATTTTGAATCATATCTTGTAATTGTAATTTTAAAAGTAAATCTAATTAATTAGTTTGTACTACTTCATAGAGAACGATGAATACGGAGTGTAGTAGTGGTGATAATATTGATGCAAAATGTTATGATTATATGTTTGTTCAGACTGCTTAGTGAAGTAATAATCAATTGTAACACATGCAAGCAGTTGCTCTGTTCAGGAAGTAAGCATCATAGAGTTGAGTGCAGTGTATTAGTTTGCGATTATGCTAAAAGTGTGAATCCGTATCTTCCTATCCTATCACAAGTCTGTAGTTCAAAGTTCAGTGTTAAAATAAATATTTCCCTTGGGAATGATTTATGAAAATCATATAAAATTTTGCTATGGAATCCTGTGCTCTGATTGGTCAATTTCAAAAATGCATCGACCAATCAGAAGCGATTTTCACTGCGGTTATTATTTGAAAAATATCGTGTAGCGATAATTGTAACATTAATAATACATGATTTACAAAAATTAAACTTCACATGATTAAAACCAAGATGCCTTGATTGGTCCCATGGCTACGCCTCTCAGGGGCAAGTTCTTTCCAACCACTTTCCCCCCGATTTCGAGTCGGATGTCGTTAATTTGTAAATTTGTTAAATTTGTAAACTTAAATGGAGATTGACCAATTTGATCTGTTTTTGCAGCCCTATGGAAACAGCCTAGAGATCATATCCAAAATGACTTTCGTACAGGGCAGAAGGGCGTGACATAGCTTTCACACGTTAAAATCAATTTTAACTCACACCGGACGGACGACTAATCTAACCCTATTTTAAGTTTGTTACCATAGAAGGGATACGTTTCCTATCTTTTCTGTACAAACGATGTTAGTTTGGGGGGACAATACATCACTGTCATGAAATCGGGCATGGTGGTTATTCTACAAATTACATTATTGTCATGTAATCGGTCAGCAAATGAATTGTTATGATTACATGACAATAATGTAATGGGCCAATGAAAATCATTGCTATGATTACATTACTGTGGTGTAATTGGTAGCGAAAAAAGGTTATGTTTTCGATAATGTACCCCATGGCTGGCTTTCTCTTGTAATGTCCTTTTGGAAATTACCCACTGGCCAACAAAGCATTTATCCGACCTCAACACTATAATTGGTATATATATACTGTATCCGAATCCACTCCCACCAAATATTAGATTTCCAATAATACTCGCTTAAGCGGGTATTAAACATTTAATGAAATCCGAATTTCGGATTAAATTGTGAAAATTCGGATTTTATTAAATGTTTATTTTGTAGCTAGCCGTTAATTATGTATACAACAATGTATAATAATCTTCACAACGATTAAAATATACATGAAACAAATATATTGACATCACAATACAATTATTGCAAGTATTAAGATATAAAAGCTATATTTTGATTCCACCTGATTATATATTTGTTTACATTTTTATATAGAAATGTGAGAAAATTAATATGTTTTCCTTATCTAAATGGAGCTTCAGTGCACATGTTTTGTAACAAAAAACCCAAAAACCCCAGGGTTTTTTAAGTGAAGCGGGTGGGTTTTTTGCCAAAAAAACCCAGCCCATAAAAAACCCGACCCACAACTCTGCCCTAGATATATACTGCGTAGGGAAGCTTTATTGTGGAAAAAACAAATGATTAATTGGTTTTACTTTGCGTTTGATTTCTTCGTTTACAATTTTTTCAAAGTCATTGTCTTTAAATGGTTTCGTCAATGGTTCCAACTTGGACCAATCCTATTCACAAAAGAAACATTGAATTTTTATTTTCATTTATAATCATGCAACCACTGCTATCTTGGCGCTAAAATTTCTCTATGTTATACCTGTCCCCACATGTCGCCTAATAAGTACGCTGGTGTACTACTAGATGTTATTTTGTCACCATACTGCTTTTTTAGTTCTTGGTTTACATACACGTGTAGCTTCTCATATACTGGCTTGACTTTGTCCCATTCGGCGAAAATTTCTTCTCTAAACGCCGTTGAAGACCATTCGACACTTCCATCGTCGTAATCACTAAGAAGCATGTCAGCCATATTTTCATAGCCTAAAAAATATTCCCAAGTACTTTTTTTTAGAAAATATTAAAACAAGAATGTTATATGCATGCTTTGTTTGAATCCCTTATAATACACGCCAACACATTCATTTTGGCACATCGGCACATGCATACCACGTACAGGTAGGTCAGGTGGAGAATGTATTAAGAAAAAATTGTTTCCGTTTTAAAAATTAAATATAACACTACAAAGTAAAGACGAGTCTTAACAAATTGACTATTTACCGTTTCCTTTTGCGAGTTTGTTTTGCAAGTCGACATATTGAGAATACTGGTTGGGAGTAATGCTGGTTGATGCTGCATCATGCCATGCAGAAAAGTAATACTCCAACTCGTCCGGATCCATTTGTGTTTTCATTTTAAGCTGAACAGCTATCCAAAAACCATACCATATCAAACTACATGCATTTAGGGCCTCACTGTATCAGAAATACGATTTATTTTGCGTAAAGTGCGAGTTTTAAAGGTTTCTGAACATCTTATTTTATAAAAATCAATCATTATACTACCTCTTAATTTTATCTAATGTTTAAATAAATGTACGAATTCGTCGAAAAGGGAGACAAGTCGATTATGATATTTTTAATTACGTAACTAGGGTATTTTTTACAGTAAATTAACACAGGGTTTCGGTTTTCACCAACCCGAGGCAGATCCCTCTGGAAAAATGAAAAAATTAAAAGTGGGTGGGAAAAGCTCGCCAATGACGTCATTGGCGAGTGTGTATTTATAATGATAATAATGTCGGATTTAAAAATGCATTTACTCCTGTTACGTAGTATTCCCATTCCCAATAATCCCAGTTACATTCACATCTCAATGCAAATACGGAGTACTGTGAACAACTCCAGGGATGGAAAATATTAGATTTCAGGGCACTTACACAGATTTAAAAAAATAAATAATGAGGAAAATTTCAGGGGTGAAAAAAATTGAAAAAAATTTAGCCTTACGGTCCTTGTCGTTTTATAGATTACGTATACGGAATAATAAACTAACGGCAAGTCCTAACAGAAAGCTCAAGTGAAAATGAAAATATAACAGGTAAAAACCTGGAAAAATATACGGTGAGAATGCCAGAAAAACTCGAAAACAAGGCATTATTTAGATACCAGATCTAAATGAAACTCGTAATTTTACAATTTTCTTCAAAAAATCTTCCCGTGCGTTTACCGCTAATTTTCTTGCAACAACCCTACAACTTGCCTAAAACACTAGATACACACTCGTATCAATATCAACTAGATTTTGAGTGCTGATAACCGCAGATATTAAATCCCTGGAAATTCAAACTTTGAAATGAGATGATCCTACATTTAAAGGGATACAAACTTTTCCGCATAAATAGCAGAAAATTTTAATTTCACAGTTACTTTGTACATTATGGCGATTTTTTCACACAACAATCACTGACATAGCTAAATATATTTTACCGTTAAATGTTGTTAATGCCGAAAGATTTATACTCTTAATTGTTACTTACTTACAATGGGTACGACAATTTAACCTGGTTTTGATTTTCAAAAAATAACTTAGAGTAGTTTCAATTACTGAGCGAATACAATGTTGTATTTACGATTGCAAAGATTTACAACACTAAATAGCAGCTTTGTCTTGTGTTCCCATTGTTTAAAATATTTTCCATCTCCGCTTCAGGAGTGGAATTACTATTGTATTTGTCCTATAAATTTCTTTGTTTTTCAAAGAGCTAGTTGCAAGTGAATTAGTAGCTGTAAACGCAAGGGGAGATTTTTTGAAGAAAATTGTAAAATTACGAGTTTCATTTATACCTTGGTGTCTAAATAATGCCTTGTTTTCGAGTTTTTCTGGCATTCTCACCGTATATTTTTCCAGGTTTTTACCTGTTATATTTTCATTTTCACTTGAGCTTTCTGTTAGGACTTGCCGTTAGTTTATTATTCCGTATACGTAATCTATAAAACGACAAGGACCGTAAGGCTAAATATTTTGCAATTCTGAAATTTTCTATCTACGGAGAAACGGGAACAGAACAGAGGTCCCTGACAAGTAGCACTAGATAACAACAGATTTGCTCAAAATAGATATTAAAGAATCGGTTGTTTAGTGTTTCCAATTTTATGCTCTTAATATTAATATCCTAGGTGAGAATGATATTTTTTCCAAGTCAGAAACCCTTGAAAATCAATATTTTTTTGCAAAATGCTTAACACATAGCAACATTTTCAAAATTTGCAAATATCATAATCGACTTGTCCCCCTTTTCGAGGCAAATGTACAAATGGTATTCGGGTTAGGAAAAGTATTCGAGCATAATTTTTCAGATATTTTTGATTGTTTAGCCTGCACATGATTATACCATCTATGTTTGTATTACAAGCAATGAACTTCTATAATTTGGTATTTTTGAATATAAATAATATAATTTTAATATCTACACCTTCTGCATTCAAGCGATTTGAGCAAACATTGCTTGGATATTCACAAATGAGAGTTTCCTCATACTTTTTCTTCATCGTGGCTTCCAAATTAGTCATCTACAAATTCAAGATATTATTTGCTCTATTTGGTTCTACATTGCATACTACTATAATATCAAACTGCTATTTAGACTTTTTTGCTGTACGTTGTCATAGTCCGATGCTTCCATTGCTCCTGGCCCATCAGTACTCAAGTATTTTATAGCATTTTTGGTTCCCGCGTCTTCATAGGTTTTATAATTTCGGAAGCTCTCTACGACGTCCCTTTGCAATCCTTTTCTATATTCCATGAAACTTTTCTTGGCCAAATTCTAAAACCAAAATTTTTATTAAAATTACTGAACGTCATCACTTTAGTCATCAAACTAAACTTTATTTCAAGAAAAGATAAGCCCCATTTACAAAAAAGTTTATTTTTATTACTTCTAATGCTAGGCATCCGCCCTAATAATGATATCCCATCAATAGTGAATATATTTTTTAATACTAGGAATATAAATACAAGTTTATTTCAGTGACCCATTTAAAAACAGTTACAAGAACATATTTTTCCATAAATAGTCACTCTAACTAAGATTAATAAAAGATAATAGATAAATAATGTGAAATAAATATAATTTTTAACTTATTTTGTCATTACTTAATGCAAAGTATTAATACCTATGTTGTAATTATAGTGTATAAACAATTTTAGTCAGACCTTAGCTTTAGTAAATGTTCTCTTATACATTTATCAAATTCGGTTTTACAGGTTATCTCTGGTATTTTAGTAGGTAATGAATTCCAAATCATTTTTTCTTCGCGATTCCCTTTCTGACAGAAGTTTTATTATATAATCTTTATCTATTATGTATTCTCTTAGTGATGTATAATGTGGTATTACTAAAATTAGGTTCGTTATATCCGTAAAATATAGGTCTCCAGTTCTATATTAATCGCTGTTGTTTGTTCTCCCCACACATTCATTTTGTGCAGTTTTCTTCTTAACTATATGAATTAAAATCGAAGAACGCGATTTCTAGCCTACACTGCAGTTGGTATTTAAATGTGATTCTGTTGCGCATATGGCAATTATATCTTATTACAAGAAATGTTTCTTGAAAAATAAAATATTTAAAATTAATAAAATTTTTGAAATTAATGAAATAAATACAATGCAAGTTTTATTTATTTCAGCTGAAATATATTAAAATTTTTGAAATAAATGCCATGTACACTATTTATTTCATTCATTTCAAATATTTCATTTTTCAAGGGAAGTGAAATATTTCACGAAATATTTCAAAAGTTTTGCCTATTTATTTCTGAGAAATATTTCAAGTCAGTATTTCAACTCTGTTGCTATTATTATAACGATTATTGATATATTAACGATATTTCATTGACTATGATTAGCCAACGCAATGTTTTAAAGATGCTTTAAAAGTTTTAGCAACAAGGGTTTTTGTATCTCTATATTATAACCACCGTTTTTGATAGAGCAATATATTTACCTGCCTATAACTATGTGTGGTAGGGCGTGCTGAGGCATGTATCCAGGAATTGGGGTAAGGGGGGTCGTAACTATAGTTATGGCAAAAACTGAGCTGAGCAGGGAAGGGGGCCTCTAACATCTTCTGGGTACGTGCTTGGCCCCATTATCCAATAAGCATGATTACGCTGGATGCCTACCTTTAGAAATTTAGTCATAATATGCTGGGGGCTACTAGTTCATTCGTTTTTCATTAAACGCAGATTTTGCACTTGACCCTCAGTTGTAAATTAGTTTCATAAAATATCGAATCTTCTTAACGATAGTGAATGAAAATTATTAATTACAATTATCGTTATCATAGAATAATGGGCCATGTATCTTTATTATCATTTACAATGTTCTGTATATATGCGATTGTAGATAGGGGTACTATGAATATTTGCATACGATTTAACCAGTAATTTGTGCATGTATAGATTTCATGTACAATTTTTCAGCATTGGAAAATGAAAACTATTTAGTGTTAGAACTGTTTTCACTAAATCGGATTGCAAATAAGATTATTGTACGATATAATTTCTGTAAAGTTGATTATTTAAGTCCAGGGTAAAAGTTCAAAATTGCTCCCATTTCATAGGCAGATTTGCATTGGGATTTACTATTTACTCCCCTAGAGATAAGATTACTATTTCCTGTTTTAGCGTAGATAAAAAGTAACCACAAGCCGTAACAGAAGCTTGCCTGAGTGACTGCGTACACATTTTTGATAAAATAATATAGAAATATATTAACTATGACTAACTAAATTAATTGAAGTTCGAAGTACGTTTATTATTAAGGCTGCCTCAACTAGAATGCGTTTTCAATTTCTGGGTTCATTTGAGTCATTTCAAAAGATAACCGAATTTGGTTTTCAGTCCTCGATTCTTGACGTAATACCGAGGGCGTGTAAGGCTTCGTTTTTTGAAATTTTTAATATTGAAAACAGGAAAATTAACCGAAGTTTTGGGTTTAGAGTGGGGGTTTACACGTCTCCATTGTACAGCTCAGTTTTTAAAATAGTTGACTATAAAAATTCCCAAAAAGAAGCCTTACACGCCCCGTTTTTTTGAGACTGATTTCAACTTCCTACCTCAAACCTCGATGCAGGGCCGCAGCCAAATTTCGAGGGGGGGGGACACCGAGAAAAACGCGAAAATTTTAGCGATTTTTTGGGTTTTTAGACAAAAATTTCTTTATTTTTCTCGATTTCGGGGGACGGGGGCACGTGCCCCGGTGCCCCCCGTCTTGCCACGATGAGTAATTTGGATTTTGGAAATTCAGCTATTCAAATACATGAAATGAGAAGTTCCAATGAGCTACTTACTTTGCAGGTTTTATCATAACAGAAAATTGGTAGCAGAGGCAGCCTTAATTATTAATTATCAATATCATCAATAAAAATAAAAGTGGATTAACATTGAGGAACAAATCAAAGCCAATAGAATAGTTGGTTGATATTGACTATCAAAATGAATAGAATAGACCCTTAATCGTTTTTATGGAAATTTACCCGTCTTGGGTAATGTACTGGCAATCTAATGCATTGGTTTTGGTTGATTAATTATAGTTTTATATATTTCTCTCCTTGCCCCTTAATTCATAAACAAGACCACATCAGCGAAAAATAAAACCAGAAAACCGTAATACAGTTAACAGCCTTCCTACAAAAGCATTTAATTTTCGTTCATAAATATAGGGTTAATAAGCCCACAGGACCCCTCGGTGGAGGTGTCGAGAGAAATTTGGTATAACGTCGATATATTTATTTTGAGTAAACATTCTCGCTTTCCCAGAAAACAAACTCAAGAACAATTTGACTCAAAGAAAAATAATTGTTTTAACACAATTATGTAATCTAACAAGGACAGAAGAGATTCCAACATTTACAAAAATCTATTTAAATAATAAATTCCTTTCAATTTCTGATAATGTTTTTGGAACTCTCAATTTTGAGGAAATTCCAAGAGGTTATATCTGAAATTTTTGGCCATGTCACGAACCTTAATCCCTGAAAATCCCCAGTGGTGGCCAATGGCCATGATGGCATATGTTTCATCGTTGACCCTTGTTTCACCCTTGATGACTTAATAAATTGGTTTATCGGTAGTATATATCGGTAGTCACTTAAGATATTGAAATTAAAAAAACCTTACATATGCATTTTCGGTTGCTGGATTAACATTTGTAGTGTATAGCCACATGGCAGTCCTTTCTTTGTTGCACTCCTCAGAGTAATTAGCATTTATTGCCTCGATAAACGCCTTTGCCTCGCTCTCCTCGTCCGATTGCTTGATGGATAACCCTCTCCTTTTTGTTGATGTCAGTGGACTTGCCAGGATGAGGGCATGGCAGAGGAAGAAGATCAAGAAACACAAATAATATTTAATGATCATTGTCATTAATGACAGAATTAAGTAGACATTGCAAAGAAATGCGGTAACACTTGTGTGCAATGCAAACGAAATATAACTAATGCATGATTAGTTATCTTCATACGCTTTACGGCTTGTCTAGTGGGCTCATTAGGTTACCTAATTGTATTCCGATAAAGCAAATAGAGATTAAATATTCATTTAAATGCATTATTCATGTATACTTGGTGTCATCAATTCGTTAAAAATTTCTTTCAATTCATGCGAACATGCTACACATCATATCTATATTATAATGATCAAATTTTAACAACTAAATGTCCCTGTCCGTTTGTCCATTGTGACAAAAGACAGATAGCCCTTCCGTTTATTACATTGTTTAGCGACTCATTGACACATTCTAGAATTGCACTACACAATCACAAAATTCCTAACGTGGCGTCATAGACTAGACATTGATTCTTTAATCTGAACTCACCAAGGTAGGTAAAATTTTATTATCAAGGAGACGCGACGTAAGATAATTTTCTAAATTGATTTTAGAATCATTAACTTCCTTTTGTCTCCTGGTTGCGATGTCAATGGCAACCGGGAGCACACGAAGATACCCAATGCAGCGTCCCTTTCAATCTAAAATACCTCTATATACCTTGGAATTCTCAGTAGATATGTTTTTCAATTAAAAGGTAGGCCAAGATGTCAGTACCCAGTGACCAGCCGGCTGGTCGGCTAAAATGGCTGGCTAAATTGGCCGCCCGGCTGGTTGAAATTCTTTGGTAGCCAGTGACTAAATTGGCCAAAATGGCTAAAATAGCCAAAAATAGCAAAATGGGGCTATGTGAACTGAGAAAATGATTCTTGGTTTGGCGCGAAATTTAAAAATCATGATTTTTGGCCTTTAGCAATTTCAGACATTTTTGCCGGCTGGCTGGTCACAATCATTTTTAGCAGGCTAAAATAGAACACTGTTCACGAGGCATCTTGAGGTAGGATGCCATTCGAAAGCAGGTGGCTACTGTTGAGTCTCAAGTATACAACGGTTGATTAAAATTTACTTTTGTTCAGTTAATTTTACTCAACGGTTGAATAAATTATACTCAACTAATTGAGTTAACTTTACTCAACTTTAGGCAAACGTTACTCAAATGTCGAGTAGAAATTTTCCATAACCTTATTGAGTAAAACTTCTATGTTACTTCGATAGGGTTATTTTTAACTCAAGGGATGAGAAAATGATTGCCAAACTTGAGTTAAATCTACTGAATTTTTTTAGTGTGTAGATTGAATGAGTGAGTAACTCTATAGAATTACCAAGAGAAGATAGAATAATGATATAATATCTGTATTGATAAAAATTGGCCTGTTTGAAAACTATCATTTAAGTGTATTACTATTCTGGTAGCTTAGCTCCAAAAGTCCGGGATAACTTCTCAAAATATTAATAAACGTACATGAAATGTAAACAGATAGAAACAATCTGCAAAACAGATTTATTAGGATTTACTATTATCGCTCGCCTGTCGCCAGCTATTATACCAACAAAATTCACTTAATCATAGCATTATTGTTCTATGGCCATGACTATATGGTCTGTACTACTTAATCCTAAATTAAAACTAATTCTACCAACGACAATAGTGATTAAGATATAAGATATACTAGCTTAAAAGAGAAGCAGGTAAAGGCATAGCCATCTCAAATTGGGATAGCATTTATAAATGGAAGATGATACAATGCATGTTATTAAACATGAAATCGAATTTAAAGAACATAACCAGAATATTTAAATAGTTCATTTAGATGTTTTCACAATAATTGACAATTGAACATATTTGTAGTTTTATAATCATTACAGATGTAGTAACCACGACACAATTATGAACTTTAATTTAAACCACAGAGATTAGATATAGGTATGGAGAAATATAAAAATTGACTGTTTGCGCACTTCATGTTTTACAATCCTACATTTTTATATTACCTAACAATCTACTTGTTAGTTTCATATCTAATCTTCTAAAACGCTGGGATTTTTCTATCAAATCGCGTGATGATGCATGCTCCTAATACTTTTGCAAAAGAGAACAATCTGAATTAATCGGAATTTGCCTATCTCGTATATATGTTTAAGAGTGTTTAACACCCATAATATTCAACATGTATGCAAATAATGATCACATCCAAAATTTCAGGGTGACACTGAGTCACAAAAAAGATAAAATACTTAAAAACTCATCGGGAGACAAGTTAAACCATGCAGAAAACTGGGAATAATATTCCAAATAATCAGAATAGGGCGTAATATAATGAATGAACAATAATTGAGTTCTTCCGAGCAAAAAGGGCGGTTGGATTTTCTCAAAACATAAACATCCTTAGCAACCTAAATAGTATTGTCACGGGTGTGTGCAAAAATTACGTATGCACGTAAATTACGTAGTTAGATAAAAATTTCGAAATCTGATTTCGTAATGTTATCGCCAATAGAGTCGTGGCCTGAAAAAACATTAAGCTGAGGAACCAGAGAAAACGAAACTTAATTTTAATTTTTTTGTTTTTGGAGATTCAATTTTCGATTCTGAGAGGGCATGTTGGAGCCTACTCTACTAGTTTACTGGAATACAGTATCTTAAAACCTTTTTAAAAATGAAGTTCATTCGTACTCCCCGAAGGACGACTTCTTGATGACGTCCAAAGCTAAAAACTATTCTGTTTAATTATCCGAATTTCAAAATTTTAAAAATTTAAAAAAAAATTAAACTAAACAATTTCTAGTTTAATAGGCTTTATTCATTTAAAATTCAAAATTTTTTACTTTAAGTTTTAAGATGAGATTTAAAAAATTACTTCAAGTTTTAAAATTAAAATTTTTAAGTTAATAGCAAAATTTAGGATTTGGAAAAAATAACGGAATTTGGTAAAGTACGTATGTTTTAAACAATATATGATTCGCAAACAGCATTGATAATTTGGTTCCAATAGAGGTGTGGCGATTAAATTTCTAAGCTTCTCCGTATTATATAGTGTAATAATATTTGAATTTAGTTTTAAATCAGATCGTAGGTTTTAGTTAATTTGAATCTATCATTGGGCGTCGGTCTGATAATAACTTTCTCTTAAATTTATAGTTTTTTAAAACAACTTTTCCTTAAGGACGCTGTTTACGTTGGTTGCTAACGAAAAAAATATAATTTCCAAAATTTAACCCGTCAATTGTCACATCCGAAACCCCATAGTTAACCTACCCGGCCATTCCACTACCTCAAGGGGAAGTTTTGGCAGTGCAATATTGATAAACAAGATGCTATCAAGTCAATAACAAAATGAATTCCATGCGACATAAACGGCCGTCTTATGGTATAATATTTGTAAATCTATTGGTTAGTACTTTGGTTAGTACTATATCACTATGACTACGGCGTCAATGCTTGTACTTGATGGCCGTTTATGTCACATGGACAATAGACATCCTTGATAGTAGTTATAACAACCATGGTTATAACTTAAACTTACAAGTATGAATGCATTGAAGCAAGATGCAAACAAAAAAGATTTTTGTACTAAAGTAATAACATTGCCAATGACGACAGGTGGAAATGCTACTATACAAGTCAGTATAGAAATCTTTATAATATAATACACTTCCCCGTTTCCTAGAAACTAATTTTTTGGAATTGCATTGACTTATGCCCTCGGTATTCCATCATCAGCAATTCGGGTCAACCTCCATGCATTTAAAATTCATCATAATATCTTTACATCGACTGTTATAACTTCCGGAGGATCAGTCTGATTTTTATGGGACCTACATTTTTGGAACCGTGGACTATCAAGGAACAAAAGTTACCATTCGGAATTTTGATATAGTTGTTTTAAATGCATTTAAAAAAATCAAATTCCCAAAAAAATGAGTCATTTTTAGTTTTTTATAAAACGTTGATGTTTTTGGTCCATTTAAAGCAACTATATCAAAATTCCGAATGCTAACTTTTGTTCCTTGATAGTCCACGGTTCCAAAAATGTAGGTCCCATAAAAATCAGACTGATCCTCCGGAAGTTATAATAGTCGATGTAAAAGATTTTTTAACATGCATTTTGATAGTCCCCTGTGGTTGCTATGCAGGGCCAAAGTGTAACCTTAAAACATATTTTCGTCATACACGCCAAATTGTGAAAAGGTTGTAATCAGCCTGAAAATAATGGTAATGGTAACCAAAACACAAATGTCATAACCATTTGTAATCGTTAGTTACGAGGGACGTCCATGGGCAACCAGCAAATTATTCTGACTATCATATTGCCTATTAACTCTTTTAGCAGAAAAAAAATCAACTCAAAAACCAATAGACCTACAAAAAAGTTTAAAGAGGGAAAAAGATGCTCCTTACAGCATTCGGCTCCGAAAAAATATTTCAAACATGTTAGTTCAATCTGGAGAAATAAATGTTTTCGTACGGAATTTGGCATTTAAACGCAACTAAAGAAAAAAGTTTAAAATATTCTCCGGAGCCGATTGCTGTCGGCTATGGAGCATCTTTTTCCCTATTTAAACTTTTTGTAGGTCTTTTGGTTTTTGAGTTGATTCTTTTCTGCAACAAAAGTTAATAGGCAATATGATATTCAGAATAATTTGTCAGTTGCCCCTGGACGTTTCCCTTAACATGAAAGAGCTTTTAAAAATCTCAGTTATAAAACAATAGATGATAATTGCATGTCAAATATAAAACTCAAAAAGTCACATTTACAATGTACGTCAAACAACGAAAGATTCGAGATTGTCGAGATTCTAATCACTAAGCTCTAAAACGCCAAGAATTTTAAAATTTCACTTGTGTTGCAATATCATAACTTTGCCCTAATTTCGAAAAAAATGATCTAGGTTGGGCTTTGGGGTTTAAACCGTCCCACAATAAATCCAAGATTTTAATAAATACGCTAAACAATTTCGGAAATAGACATTGACTTGTTTAGGAAAATGCCAGCTTAGCGGGAATGCCCCGGTTGGAGCACCTTGGAGTAAACCAATTTTTTGGCCGGTTGCAACTCTGGTGACATTTTTGTCAATTTTTGTTTGCTTTAGGTTATGGTCATGTCATGCTCGTTTCTATATTCAACCGTAAACATAATCAAACAATATGTGACACAAAGAAAACATTATTTAGATTTATAGTTTTAAAACGTTTTTTGTCCCTAGAGTTGCAACGTTGATACCGGTTAAAATGTGGTTAACCAAAGTGTTAATTTGGACTTTTGCCTTCTCAAGTGAGGAAAATCCGGAGTTTGTTCTGAAGAAGTCAATATATCCTACGGGACGTAAACCGCCTCTTCCACAGAGGGGAGTTGGGCCTTCATGTAAACTCAAGCACCTTGATAGTAGCAATCCCATTTATCTTGGAGGAGGTTGTTTACGTCCCGTAGGATTTGTCGATTTTTTCAGGACAACCGCCGAATTTTCCTCACTCCAGAAAGCAAAAGTCCAAATTAACAATAGTAAACACTTTGGGTTAACCCAAAAGACTCGAGTCTCTCATCCCCCTCGAAACTCGGCTCCATAGATACTTTAGATACACAAAATATATAAATTTGTGGTTCCATAATTTTTGCATTGACCCTAAAAAAATTTTCAGTTTATTTATTTGTTTTCTGAAAATCCAACCGCCATTTTTGCTCGGAAGAACTCAATTTATGCACCACGCAGTTTCTCTGGAATCCGACCCATCAAGTCCTACTACATATACATGATACAATTGACCAACCTCGACCTTGTCATATTATTATTATTTTTGGTAGAGAGATTTCGGAAGGCAAATAATATAGTGTTGTATTGTTTAACTATATGATAGCTTTTAATTTTTCTAAATGTTAAAGTAGGTGCATCCCTAATTCCTAGCGACGCTGTCAATTTGTTAAGTTAATCAACATTTTTTGTCAAGATTCCTCTAATGAATAAGGTCTCTATAGAAACCTTGATTTTTTGTTTGCTGTAGTTAACATGCTATACATACATACACTTCAACTTTTGATTTTCTACTATCACAAAACTTCGGTTGAATTGCAACAAACGGTAGTATCACGACATCTCTACATCTCGGAATGTTTAGACATTCTCAATTTTTTATCGGATTTCTTTTTTGACCTAACAAAAACAAGGTTCTTTTTGTTATGAATGTATGTATGTGGTTTTATTTCAGAAAAGTCATAGGCAGTCAATCATTATTACCTAAACTGGGTTATTCAGAATTATGTCAAAGAGGTCTATGCTTCCTACTTCCTAAACGGAGGCTGCTGCTAATATGGAAGTGCCATTGAAAGGTAAAAAGTTGCAGTAGTCCACAGTAACTCTGAAATGGCAGAAGGAGGAGAAGAACGATTATATTTGACTCAAAAAAGACCCAGTGCATATGTATCTCGAAATTTAACTTTTAAACTGAAAGCTATCAAACTAAGTGAAGACACCTCCATTACCAGCGCCAGTAAACAGTTACAAGTTGATCTTAAAAAGCATAAGGAAATAGAAACGGAAAAAATTGGATTATGAAAGATCATTTGATCACTGCCTTCTTTAAACCCGGCAAAGATTGCAGTGAATGATTCGAAAGGTTAAAGCATGCAGTGCAATCAATATTCACAAATGGGACAGCCAATGATTAACGATAACGAGGATGACATTTTGCTGCCCTCGGACGATGATAACATGGATGTACATATTATCACAGAAGCTATGGAAGCATATATCCTCTGACGAAGAAAATTAATTACATTTGAATTAAAATTTTTTAAATTTTTTAAATAATGAATTTAATAAACATTGACTTTGAAAATATAATTCCCCGTATCGAAATAAATCTCTACCCAGAGAACTATATCGATTTTTCTTGGCCAAAAAAATGGCAATGAAACTATAATTCCCCCGAGGTACAAATTCGATTATAACGGCATGCTGTGATTTGCAGCATAATTGAGTTGTCCAGGTTTGGTATTTGATTACTTGATTAGTTGTGTTACCAAAATGCGCACACGATAATAAGCCAACTTAGATAATTAGTTCAAGATTTGCAGAATTGCAAAACTGCGAAGGCTTTTTGAGCCGAATCCAATCATTTTAATAATTGGCTGATACGTTGGCAAACTCTGAGCAGAATTGCGCAGCAAAAAGGCATGTTTTACTTCTGCACCTTCCTTTCGCAGCTGTTAGAATTACTACATTCATACATGTAGAACTATCTATCAGAGAGTTGCACGGGCAGCATTTTGGTGCCCGTGGCTGCCCGTGCCCGTAGCAGATATGCCCGTGCCCGCCCATACCCGTACGGGCATGGGCCGGGCAGCTGCCCGCACGGGCATTAGGTGCCCGTGCAACTCTCTACTATCTATCAACTATTATTAAAATATTTAGAAGTTAGTTTCTTTTACCTATAATTGATTGGGAACATGTCCCCAAAAGCTAAAAAGTGGAATTAACCTACTACTACTTCCAAAAACAAGTAACAAACAATAGACCAACAAAAGTGGCATCTGATTGAAATACAGTCAATTCTTTCGTTTTTGAAAGAATCGATATGGCAAATATAAGTAAATTGACAAAATTTGATTTAAATAGCTACTACTAAAAAGTAAGCATCAGTAGTAATAAATAGTCGGGCATTTTTGGCAATTGAGTCAACTATATTAGTTTTCTTTTATTTAATGATTTAAGCATTTTAAAACTCCGGAGATGAACGATGCAACTTTTACTACAGGTAAATACGAAATATTAGTGCTGATGTTTTGAGTTGCAAAATCAGTTCAGGCAGGTTGCTGCAAAAATGAGGCAATTGCTTCTGATCATGCGCAAACCAACTGCGTTTCTGCAAGTCTGCGAGTAGACTGAGTTGGCCTAATATATAGGTACACACCGAGGAATTTTCACTGCAAACACATGTCCGAACAGTGATTTTGTAAATGTGCAAAAGTGTAGTTGCCAAAAATAATTTCAGCGACAGAGTCCTTTGTAGCCCCCCCCCTTCCTGCACTCCAACTTTAGCCGTTTTCAGGGCCGCAACCAATTTTAATTGTTTTTGTTGATTACAGAGCAGCGCAGTGTCTTCGTGGCGGACTTTAATCTTTAGTGCATCCAGTGGCGGGGCTAGGATTTTTTCGGACGTGGGCACCAATAAAAAACAAGTTGTTATTTTATTGGTGCCTTTTTATATTTCCCACTTGTGCCCATTACTAGCCCCGCCACTGCACTGAGTGCATCTTCAAGGTGGATACTTCTGGTAGAGGCAACAATCTTCTTCGGCGCCCTTCTGGGCTTGACGTGGGTATTTGTGGCTATGTTATCGTCTACGACTCAACGAGCAGCTCGCTTTTAAACATTAATAATTAGCGGTGTTAAAGTGTCTTGTAATTGTATTATTATTAATTTTGTCTCAAAAATGATTCAGTAAAGAATTAAGGATGCATTAAACACATTCTATGCTTGTTTGTAGTTATCTCTAGATTTATTTAATAAGCACAATTAGCAGTTTTTGGTTGAGATTCAAATAGTTAACGATAAGCTGCTACCCTTCTGTTTGCAAAAACATGTACAGTCGCTGCGTTGGTAAAAATTGCAATATTATTACATTATGACGACTTTTATAACTTGAATCATGTGTAACCCCCTGAAGCGGCAACCTGCATTGTGGACCTGTCTGGGGTTACACATGGTTGAAGCTATACTAAGCCTAATTTTACCATTTAATACTTAATACCATTTTCGATAGCTAACAGATTTGGTTATTAAATGCAATTGACATTTGGTAGAGGTTACATATATTGGCATGAGAAGAATTTTGTAAGGTTACAGATTGTGTAACAGACGAATTTCTTGCCTGTCAGTAGTTGGTATTTGGTAGTTAGTATAATACATTGTACAATTAGGTAGTTATACTATTTATAAATATTTAAAAGCCTTGTTATAATTGATATTAACCTAATTAATATTCCATTATTTAAGAAACCATAGATAAATTGTCATAATCATACTGACTAGTAAAATGGTTATGTTTTTTATGCTATGCAACTTCAACAGTAGCAATTAAATATTTATGTAATTGGCAAAGGTAACTTCTTTGTACACATCAGATCAGAGATAATGTTCATACATGGAAAAGTTAACTAAAGGCTTATCAATATAGTAAAACATATTTAATTAAACATCTCTGAAGTCTACAATAGCCTATTGTTGACAAATATAAAATCGTTAGCCCAATTTCGAGGGTCCTTCACTTCACCGAATACTCGGTAACCTTTAGAAGTCATAAATTTCTTGACGGCTTCCCGACCTCCTTTGTCATGGACGTATTCCACTGAAAGCACCTAAAAATAAAAATTAAGAAATGGTAACGTTTAAAAATGTTAGAGAAATTGAAAAATTCTAGAAAAGTTAAAATGTAAACAACTGGAGAAATTTTAAGTAAATTAAAATGCTTCTTCAAGAATTCCCACTATTTTTTGTGAGAAAAATTTCTGGAAAAAATTTAAAATGTAATAGAGCAAAAAGAAATTCCGTTTACGTTTTTTAAAAAAATATAAACTAAATATTGAAATGGTAATAATTGGAGAAATTCCGAAATTAAACTATGTTTTTGTAATTTTTATAATTTTCTGTGAAAAACTCGGGAGAATTCTTTTTATTTTTCAGTAAATCTCAGAAATTGTTGAACAAACTTACTTTAATATAAACTGAATCAAAAGGTATGGTTCGCAAAACTTCTAATTCGCTCCCCTCGACATCTAAGCTGAAGTAGTCAACGGTGCTGACATTTAATGCAGATACTAATGAGAAGAAAGGGAAACATTGAACTTTGGCGAATCCTGGTACTTCAGAATCATGGACGACTTGCTTGCTTGAAATACGGCCCGTGTTGTAATGCTGCTTAAACATCACCTGATGCGGATAACGTTTCGTCGCCAGACAAGCATCCGAAGACCAAGCTTTTCTATTTTTCTCCAACAGTGATTTGAAATTCTTTGGATCTCCTTCGATCAGCAGTCCCTAAAATATTTTACACTTTGCAAAATTCTTTTTCATTTCTGTTACAGTTAGATATGTAATTTTACTTACTTTCCAACCTAAATGTCTTTCTAAGTATAAAGTATTAGAACGCGTTTCTCCATCCAGAGCTCCGCATTCAACAAAGAATCCGTTTTGCTATTTTATCAAAAAATAATATACAATTATTTTTAATACGAGATGCGAAATTATTTGCAAAATTTAGAAAATATTTTTTCACCATATCATTGAGAGCATGACGAACAATTTTGGATTGTCCCATAGAAGGATCAATATTCGGATTGCTCAGGTTATACGGTCTAGTGGAGGGTGGTTTGAGAAAGCTATGTTTAACAATGTAATCCAGAATACGAGAGTCATTTTGAGACAATGGTCCTTTCACGATTTCTTCAATTGAAATAGTTGGCTTTCCAACTCCAACTGCAAAACCCAAAATAATTAATGCAGGGGAATTCTAGAATCTAGTCTAAAATAATGTTTAACTCACTGGCCCGCATGCCTTCCAACTGGAGAGCCCCATCTTGTCTAAATTCATTGTCTCCTCCCCGATTGGCAATATTCGCATTCGTGTACAGGTAATAGTAGTAGCACAAGCCACAGATAAATGTCAAAGCTCCTCCACCGATTGCTGTTGAGATTCTCATTAGATTTGTAGATCTGGCCACTGAGATTCCTCGCTAAACCTAAATTCATTTAATAATTATTATTATATTTAGTTTTAATAACATTCGGTTTTTAATTAATTTTATGCCCTTATTTAATTTTGTATTTTATGGTTTATATCATTTTTATCAGCACAGCTGTTTTAGTTTTTAAATTAGCAAAATAATAAAAATAGATATCCAAGGCCGAAAGCCAATTTTATAGCCTCATTTACAAAATAATCTAGCTTCTAATTTAGTATTATTAGTATTTAAAGTTTATATTATTTTGTGCGGTAAGATTTATGGGTTAACATAATATAATGTCTTTGCCATTGTGGCCACATGTCTTATAAATATTTTCCTGTACTGCCCTACATAAATAATTGATAAAATGTAGCAATGCTGCTACATTCCATGCTCATGACTTTTATTTATTCACGATAAAAATTATTTCCTCTCTGCAAAATCCGGATCATCATTACAGTAAAGCCATATTGAGAAAAATGATTATTTCGCATAATTTCTGTGTTCTACTTAAAATATTACGTTTAAAAACATTTACGACCCTTTTTTAATGCATACAATCATATGTTGGTATTTAATATAAATATAGTAGAGCTAGTACTATCGTCAAGCACGTTATAAAGAAATATAACACAATAATAATAATATTATGGAAAATCTCATCTAAAATTGCATTACATTTAAAATAAGTTGTAGGCTTGCTACTTGTTTCATTTATTTTCCTTTGGGTTGACCTAGTTTTCTCGCGATTATACATCCTCTAAGAACATGCAGAAGGAATTTAGGAAGGGTTTTGGGTTTCACAACTAAAACTGCTTGTGATAATTGTACATGCAAATTAATATGTAAGAATCGATCGGATAAATAATGAATAATCAAAATACTGCCTTTTTTATGTTTAAAATGGATTTATAATGCATTGACATTATATTTCCATTTATACAGCTTTAAAGATAACACAATCTAAAGATATGTTTACTATACGGCTGCGACACCAATTTACAAGCACATGCATGCACTGTGTAGATGTTGTAGGAGACGAGCTGATGATGTGTAGTATGTATAAGCATGTATTATAAATCACAGATGTTTGTACTATTTACTCATCGTGACTGATAGCTTTAGGTCATAATTTATCTAAGGTAAAGCGAGCAGATGATAGTCGGGAAATAATTGCACCCAACAAACATCATTACATAAGCACATTTTTCTGAAGTGTTTGTGTGCACCATTTTGTCAGCCTTAAATGCAAGTGTTTTTAATTCTGTCTCCTTGTTTGTGTATTCTGTCTAAAATATTCCACACTTTGGCCACATTTACTCTTACAGCTGTCTCTGTCTAACATTTATGTCAATTTAACAAGCCTAACATTCTTGACGTTTGTGCAATTCGCTTAAAATCTCAACTCTGAAAGGTACGTTAGTTAACACAAAATATTTGCAATTCTAAGATATTTATTAAGAATCAGCTGTAATTATAATAAATAAATAACAGGAAAATAAATTATAAATAATAGAATATTTATCGAATTATTATTTGCGGAGCTGGAATTATGAATAATAATAAATTAAATGTTGTACCTTTGTATTAAAGACGGACTAAACCATTTTCTTCTGAAGTTTGTATTAATTAACGATCCATGTCCATGTTGACATCCGAAATATCGGCACTGTAGAAATAGTTAAGAATTAATTAGAATTAAATTGGTAGTTATTATTTAAGATTATAATCATAATTTGTAGTCTAGATAAAGTGTACATGCAAGGAGTAGGTATTTATTGACGTTTGTTTTGTACTTGTGAATTGCGACTTGGATGTTTTATGTTGTAGCTACAGAGAGCTTAGAAATAATGAAAGAGAAAGAAGCCGAGAATGTTGTAGATGGTAAGATATATTTTACACGAGGTATAAGTTGCTTACACCTGAGTGTTACCGATATTTATTGATTTAGTAGGACTTTGTGTATGTTATTGATTCGATGATTGAGTAATGATAGTGAGAAGTCTGACTTTTATCTCTACCACAAAATGTGATTTTATTTTCATTGCTGTCGTAGGTATAGCTTTATGAGAACGGATAGGAATCGAGTGATAAATATTTAGTAGTTCTAGGAGAGAGCATAAAAACAAACAGGTATACATATACCTTGTTTCTCGACTTGTACAGGAAACTCTGTGGGAGATTATATTTTTATCGTCTGTTTTCTCAGCAAATTAAGTGCAGGGAAGCCAACAAGTTCAGTCAGTTCCGTTCAGGTACAATGCGTTTTTATTTACAGAATACACGAATGTAGAGCAGATGCCAAATATTTCACTTCAACAATATTTATGCGTGCATTTTGCAATTTAGAGTGCATTGAAAATAAGGTTAAGGCTGCAGAGAAGGTAAAAATGCTAATTAAAAGGTATTTGAAGATTCGATAGTTTTACAATGATAAGTTTCAAAAAGTATTACCTATTATGACTATATAGCATATATTTTACTATAAGAACATCTCAAATGGATATTATGTCTATAAAATACTTGATGAAGAATCAATCTCTCGTTTTACAAGACTATCTATGTGAACTAGTATTGATTTGTTAATACTGGAACAGGTAATGTTCAACTGAGGTGGCAGATTAAAGTTATTTCCGAGGTCGGTACTTAAAAAGAGGAGCATATAGAAGCTAATCGACAATTTAGTCAAAGAGTCATTCGGGTATCTACTCTATTCGCGCACTTTATTCACAATGGGACTCTACACAGTTCCGCATGACGATATTGATCCGATCCGAATATTTTTCCTCTCCCTCCCGCTACTCTTTTCTATCCTATTCCCTGTGTCAATTTTAATCAGACACTTTTACTCCCTATTTATCTCAGAGTTGAAGACAAACACAAGTAACATGTAAGGACAAAAACATTTATTCGAAATTTAACTTTATTAGGCTAAAGAATTCGGTTTAACAAATATTTTGTATCGGATTAATAATTTAATACCACTTAGAAATTATAGATCCTCACACAAACACAATTACTTAAATCAGCTGCAGTAGATTGTCTGATTTCTGTGAAATTAATCTTTATTATGTACCAAAGAATTTTTAACTGATCACATTTTCTCAGGGAGATGTTCAGCTTAGTTTGCATTCTTCATTTCTCTACTAAAATAATGTTTGTGCACTTACAATCTACAAAATTGCAACTACAACATAATTATTTTTATGCTTGATCAATCCAAAGCAGAGCTATAGATATAATATTTTTCCATTTTTACCGGTGTCACTCTTTCTGTACATAGCAGTAAAAATTGCCGCATGCATCCTGTGTTTGTATATAATATTAACAATTTTAATTACCTAAAATTAATAAAATAATATGCTAAAAAAATTACTAAATTAATCTTATACACAAGTCGCAAATAATCAGCTGAATAAACTTCATAAAATGCAATTGGATTATGCGGATATTGGTTACTATTAATTGGTATTCATTTAACGGAAAATTGAGAAACACTGAAATACATTATTCTAGAATATATTTTTAAATAGGCACAAAATCTAAGAAATTGTGTTCATGAAAAGTATATGATATAAATAGTTCTAGATTCTAAACTGCGAAACTATGAATGGTATGTAAAAATGGTCAATGCATTAGCAAATATGCAAGATGCAATAATTTCATGAAATATCTTGCTTTCTGCTAGGGAGTAAAGGAATGAAGAATAGATAGCTATAGTAACATTGTCGTAAAATTATAAAACAGAAATAAATCGCTAAATTCAATTTCTAATACAAAATTGGCAGTAGAAGAAAGTATTTTACAAAATGAAGGTCTAAAATTGTATTAGAGATATAAAATTGGTCATATTCTTTGCCTTAGCGCAATAAATTCATTGCAGATAGATTTGTTGGATTTCTATTTTCTATCCTTCTTCATGTAAAGTCTATTTAGTCGCTATGCTTCAAAGATGAATTTCCTTTCAAATTGCAGGAAATCGTGAGGAGAATTTTTGAAGTAAGGTCGAGCAAGTGAGATGTCTGAAGTCGAGGGGGAGAGTCCACGAGTGTTGTCAATTCAGAGTCATGTAGTCAGTGGCTATGTCGGAAATAAATGCGCAGTTTTTCCATTACAAGTAAATTTTTAAACACATTTTTCATGATTTATTTTAAGTTTATTTGTTTTAAATATAAAAACTTTGGTTTTAAAATCAGGTGCTTGGGTTCGAAGTGGATTTTGTAAATTCGGTACAGTTGTCAAATCACACTGGATATGGAAAATATTACGGCCAGGTTTTAACAGACAAGGATCTAGGTAAATAAATATTTTACTGTAAAAAAATTGATTAAAATTTTATTTTATCTCTGATTTTTGCTGAATTTAATAGAGGATTTATTTCGGGGACTCAACGAAAATAATTTATGTCGCTACTCACATCTTTTGACTGGCTATGTGGGTGATGAAACTTTTCTGAGGACCATTTGCAATGTAGTGTCGCGTGTCAAAAAAGAAAATCCTGGTTGCGTATACCGTACGTCGAACAGCTTATTTTATCGAACTCATTAATTTCGTAATTAATTAAATAAATTATTTTCAGTTTAATTTTGTGATTTTAGTGTGCGATCCCGTGCTGGGGGACAATGGTCATTTCTACGTTCCACAATCTCTCATTCCTATTTACCAAAACGAGGTTCTTCCACTTGCTGACATTACCACTCCAAATACATTTGAATTAGAGTAAGTAAGTTTATAAATATTTGCGATTTTGGAAATATTTTCATCTTGAAATAAATTACAGACTGCTGAGTGGAATGAAAGTCGGGAACGAAAGTGAAGCTATCGAAGCAATGGGGAAACTCCATGATAAAGGGATTTCCATCGTCATCCTAACTAGTTTAGATGCCCCGGGCCCTGATCTTGTCACTTATGCATCTGTAAAATCTGGTAAAATATTATATTAAATATTTTATTTAACCCTAGCAAACATGGCATCGGCAACCAACAGTATTACATGACGTACATGAGTTGGCCCCAGCTGGGACAAGCTATTTCATTGGTCTAAAACAACGCAGTGTTTTGTGCACGTGATTTACATGATTCGTTGTAACACAGTCCCAACTGGAACATATAATAGTCATGTATTAACGAAGTAATTAGGCCCCATTTTTATAATCTGTAATTTTTTCATGCTATAATATACACCAAATTAATTAAATTTATAAATATAAGTAGAGAAAAGCATTTATGACAAGCACAAAAATCTGCAAGGTTATATGGCATCATATCTGCTCGGAGTTAAGGGAAAGCAAAGTCAAAAAATCCCAAATGGGGCCATGTCATGTATTCTAGGGTTAATTTTAATAGAATCATTACTAGTATAAATCATTCAAAAAGCGGTAATTTTATAATTTGAATTTTAATGAAAAACCAGAGTGTGGCGATCGTCAAGTATATAAAATAGTACTTCCACGTCTGGAGGGGATTTTCACGGGAACAGGTGATGTCTTTGCAGCTCTTTTCCTCGGGTGGTTCCATAAACTAGGACGTAGTCGGGTGCCTGATGTTTTGCGAACCGCCCTCGCCACAATGGAAGTTATTTTATCTAGGACAAAAGCAAAAGCAGACATTAGAGCTGCTGACAATCCTTCTTCGGGAAATGTTAAGAGACCAAATGAACTGCAGTTGATCCAGAGTCTGGATGTCATCATGAAACCCAATGTCACCCGAGAAGTCATCAACGTTCCAATTTAACAGTCGTCCTTATAATAAATGGATACGATTTCAGGAGACAATAATTTAGTGATTATGGTCTTAGTCAATTAACGCTGTCCTTAGAATACGAGACAATAAAAATGCATAATAATTTAGGCTTCGTAGAAAAATGCAAATATAAATACGAAAGGGGATAGAGAAAGGGGTCATTTAAATGCTCCGATTTTAATAGGGAAGAAATTAGCTGTGATTTTTAAGATTTATCCTTTTTGTCATGTGATTATATATCTTTTGGTTAAACATTTAGCAGGATTCCAATAGTGATAAATTATTGATGCCAGTATTAGTAGTTGATTGACAGTTCTTAGATTATTGATGGCATCAATTATGAATTGTTTTAAGCTGTTGGATAATTTTAATTACATTACAATGGTATTAGTATTGTTGGCTGGGGCAGCGCAAACCTTAAAGTTATCTAATTAAATATTATAGTGACAATTTATGTCCACCTAGGAATTGATGCATCACTTACTAGGTTCTCCTTGGTGCTAATTGCAATATAATCCGTATATTATGTTGAATGGTTGTGTAAAACTAATAATTACATACTAATTAGGTATGAGGGCACAAAAAGATTGTTATAGAAGTCCATGTTATGGTATCATTTCACTCAAATAGACGACTCCAATGCAGTAGATGTTATAAATATGGTCACGACAATAGTTATATATACAGGGTGTGTTAGATACGCAAAAATTTCACATGTTTCGCGGACACCCTTACTCTGTACAATCTGTCAATTTAGATAATTACAACTATTCGTAGTGCTAAAGTACTAATTATCCATTGAGATACTATCAGTACCTCTATACTAGAACGATAAAGACAATTAATTGTTATAGTTAAAAAGTATAGCATGCATTTAAGTTTTTGGGGATATCTGTATTAGATACGCAAAGATAAATAGGCACTACAATTTTCATAAAAGTCGAAAGTTAATATTTTATGCTAAATGATGTCACAAAAGCTAATTCAGATGAAGTTCTAGATGGATTATGTTATACGGCATAACAGTCAACCGAGTCAACTCAAAATAAATATTCGGTTGAAGTAAGGTAGTGGTTGTACAAATACCTATCAATGTTATTGTTTTAATTAGCTCGAATTCGGGTGTCGGTATGCCCTGTGTATTTCATGGCGCGATTTTTAAAAATTGCAACTACTGCTTTACTTCAACCAAATATTCATGTGTAAATGTAAGTAAGCGAATGTGATCTGCACTGCACTCTACGACACTCTACGACACGACTGCATATGATACAATCAAAAATGTATCGTCGATTGACCAAAAATACTCTTTACCACCTGCAACTTTAATTGTGCCAATGATCAATGTCTTCCAATAATCTATATAAAATGCTTCTGCTCGCTATACATAACATACCATTCTGTGTCCATATCATTGTCTGATCACATTCACAATCATTCAATTGCTTTTTAATAATTAAAAATTATACTCCTGATAATTGAAGCCAAATCTAATTAATTTGAACTTGATTCACCATATCAAAAAAATGACTCGATATTTTAATTGACAATAAAAAATGTCTGTACTATCAACCTTTTGAATTTGAGATTGAAAATAAATGCTTTTGTGAACTGTTATGATGAATGTTACAATTATTCATAATATAATTATCTATGTAGCAATAAGAGACAATTTAATGATAACATTCACTTCAGAATTATACATTTATTATTGTGTTTAATTTAAGTTAGTAACAATACCGATTAGTTTTGATTATCAAATCATTTGCCTATGAAACTACCGAAAACCATTTTTATGTACTGAGAAGAAACTTACTCTAATCGTATCGTACTGGCAGATTATATTATACCATATTGACTTTATACAATAATTGTCGGAAAACATTTTTAAAAATCGTATGAAACTCATTTCGTGTTTTTTTATAAATAATAATTTTTTGTTTACATAATTTCCTGATGTACGTGTACATTATTATTATTTTATACAAGTATAGGCATTAATTAATATCTAAGTAGTTTATCCACCAACAATACACATACCTACTTAAATCGTAAAATGTCAAGTGACAATCGAGAAAATAAGAATCACGGGAATTGCCATTATCCACTTTCTCACATCACAAAATGTCTAAATATAAAATATAACATTTCGGTGAACTCGGCACACATTGGAAAGCAATAAGCCTGGAGACTTTTTGTATTGCTCAGGGCAGAGAGTAGTAATCTAATGTAAATTTTGCTGGTACTGATTAATTCAACAGAGAAGCTTTCCTAATCTAATTTAAAGGACTAAATTAATTTTTTATGTCTTAATCGAAAAGTGCTATTCTTACAATTACAACCGTACGTAGTATAGTAGATAACATTATTTTTCATGTACATATTCCACAAATAATTTACGTATTTACATGAAGACAACACAAAAGTCACAATCTTCCATATTAATATACCAAAATCTGCGATTGTGCTCTATTAAATAGTAAACAACACTCGACACAACAAATAGTTAACAATTGCAAAAGAATATCAGCTGATGCAAAATGCCTCGCTAATTTCATCCGAGTAACAATGGTTAATAAATATTATAATATCATTAGCAAAATGCAAAATACACTGTAAAGTAATGGCTTTTGAATTTGACTAACGTGAGATAAGATTTAATGAGATATAAATCAGAATCAATGTCAATTAATGTCTTTCGTTAAATTGGTGGATTGAAAATTCAAGTTTTTCATTATAGGCCATTATATTGTAAGTCTCTGATCACAAAACTATTAAATTAAAATTTAAAATAGTAAAAGTAATTACGTGGCAAGAATTTGGACAATATTTCCACCATTAAAATGAAAGCTCATCATTGACATTTACCTAATTTAACATTTAGTACACAACACAACCTTTATGACTGTGAGCAATCGAAAACTACGTATCGATTTCTTAGAGATTACTTAACGTTAAAACAAAAACGGTGGTAGTCTGGTAAATAATTGTTAACTATTAAGATGTTATAAATACTATAATTATAATTGTAGGCCATTAATAACAAAAATTCACAACATAATAGTCTACACTTACTACGTAAACAATCGAGACACGTTTGGGTATAAAATAAAGTACAAAATCAACGTATAATTACTTCATTGCCCTTGTAATGCATTTTTGTAACCATAATGAGTAAAAGTAGTCAAGTAGTAGTATAACCCGCTCAGTGTCAATAGTACAACGATATTATGCGTACGAGGTTAATTAAAATTAGTAAATTAATAACAATATACTTATAGGACGTTACAATTTACGTATATAAAATGTATCTTTTCGATTTCAACAGCATAAGCATGGTATAAAACAATAGCAAAAAATCTTTTCGACGAAATAAAAAAAGATTAGATACACACTTCATAACAAACATTAACGAATGACGATCATAGATGAGTAACCAAACAATACATTGATTTCTACATTTAAAATTGACCTAAAGACAATTCAGATTGGAAAAGTCACAATTTTAATACTCCTAGAATATGGAAACACTTTACTGGTAGACATTTTTGTGTTGTACATCTCATCGTGTGTATAAACACGAATACGAAAGACTTTACCAAACTGTAAATCATAGAATATCATAATTAATATCCTCACTATCTACTTAAGTAGTAATAGCCAAAATAGGTAGTAAAATATTAGCACTTAAATCAAATACAACTTTCAGTGTTTACAATTATAACAATTTAAGAATTGTACATTGTAAATAGTGTTCATCGAAAAACATAATAATAAACTTCAGCTGAGTAGATAGCTTTTTGAATATCCATCCGGCGAAGAAATTCAAAAAAAGGATTTTAAGTTTTTAGCCATTGCTGGGTATTAGGAAACTTCAGTCGATGATGTTGATGTGGGAGATAAATAAAAACACTGTAGTATCCTATTCTAAGTAGTATATTGTTTGTTATGCGGTAATTATTTAATTACGCTTATCTTTGCCACTTTCTTTTTGTCTTCCTTAAAGTATGCGTACGTTTACCAAGACTATCTACTTTTGACTTCCATGGTTAGACGTGATGATAGTTGAAATTACGACCCCGGCCCCCGTATCAGATGTGCGTGGGGGCCACTAATTGTCAGCGCCATTTAGAACGTTGAGCAAAAACGTCGGCCCGTAAATTTTGAGCGAAACAAATCCCCAAAATCTAAATAAAAAAATTGTAAATTATTTTAATCAACTAATCAGAATTTTAAAATTGAATTGAAGTAAGCGAATAGTAAATAATGCATTGAAAAAGGAAGCAAAAGCTACCAAACAAGCAAATATGCCCATTGTAACTACATGCTTATTAAAAACTACATGATCAAAAAATGAATTAAAATTTTTATCACAGGTGAGTGAATATAATCAATCTGATTATTATTTGAAGACTCAAGAGGCCAAAAGAGTCGAGAAAACCTGTGGGTGTGATATCTATTTCAACTGTACCTGAAGGAAGGCCAATGACACAATGGCAGTCGCCACAACTATAAGATTTCTTTCCAGCCAGTCTTCAGCAGCTGACAAACATCCGTTGTCATAAATTACTTTCGAAACATCTAGATGCTGTTGTTTTCAGTTCACACAAGTTATAAAGCAGTCAGATCATGCAGAATTCATCATCCAAAAGATCAAAAGGTCGTCGGTAGATATCAATGCAAAGCAAATTCAGATTTAGCGTGCAATTAGAATACGTAAACACGATACAAAATGATCTAAAATTATCTACGTCAATAATTCGTCAATTTAAGTCTAAACTACTAGGTAGATCTTATTATCAGACTGGCAGATTTTCAATCTACTGCATAATGTCTATTCTTCACTATATATTTTATCACAGACGTATAAAACATCCTGGATCAAAAAATTACCATCACCATCACAAAATGTGGAACAGCTGACATTTAAAATTACCCATTAAATATTATACAAAAATTATAATTATGTAATTTAATTACATTTCACCTTGAATCACCTTTCCAACAATATATTTTAGAAGCATTTTAAATACAAGGCCACCACAAGACTAAAAACTATTAACTAATCCTAAAAAAGAATCGTCGAACCTCGGGGAAAGCATTAAAAGTCTATTTTAAACAAATAGTTTACTACATAGGTAATAGAGCAATTATAAGTAGCAATATTTAAAAAGAGCTTTGCAGAAGGAATGAAATAGTAGAGCCGAAAAGGAAAGCAAAAACCGCTAACTCAAGTCAAACGCCGACCTGTAAAATAGCGACGGCTACACCTACAGCAGCCACAGGAATTAGATTGGCCTCCACCCATTCTTCCCCAGATCGGAGACACCCCTTGTCATATATCACCAAACCCCGATCTTGAGGCTATCACATATTTAAATTGTACATTGCTACTTATAATTCATTCTGTCAATGACATTTATCACAAGTAGAGATTTTACAGAAGTAGAGATTTTACAATATATACAACAGTTCAGTAACGATTTAGAAGTTTGCAGTGATTTTTTTACAATATGTACAGTATCAATAAGAATTGTTTCTTTTGAATTTTTAATGAAAATAGACGCCTGACTAATAACTGCATGATTAATTGAACAATTAGAATCTACTAATTAATTGCTAACCCTGAATTTGATTAAGATAAAATAATATTATGAAGTTTTTTTTTCATTTTAATAAATAATGAAAACTTACATATTCGGGTCGACGCACATCGTAGCCACATTGCGTATTTCGTATCCATAACTAAATAACAATCATATAATTAGCATCGAACTATTATAAAGTGGAATTTAATTGAAGAATATTCCATAAAATTTTAAATAGCTTTCCACAGATTGAGAAAAACAAGTTTTTAGGTGGTGGACTTACTGACTGTTGTTTACAACAAGAGAAAGGAACCCCACAAGATTCCCTGGCAGTGGAATTGCAATTGAAGTAGACATTTTTATCCCAGTCTCGAGGACTCTCTATGCCACAACATTGCAACCAGCGCTCTTGAATCCAATCTATCAAATTTTGTTGATCTGGATCTTCTCTATACGACACAATGAAAGACTGGAATCCACTTGTCGCTTCATTTTTTATCCAATCTTTAAAAATAAATCTGCAATAAAAGAATAATTACTTAAACCCAAAAGGAAGTTGGCAAACCACACTGACATTGACTTAGTGGGAATATTTAATTATTGTCTAAATAGAGTAAAATGACAGTAAATAAACGTACCCTAAAATTCCAGCGGCGATTTCTACCAAAAGAATAGCAGCGAGAAATATTGCATAGACGGCAAGGAGACACGTGTTCTCACGAAGAGCACCAACACATCCCGTAAATCCAATAATAAAAGTTAAAGAGCCAACGACGACGAGAAGAAAGGCAGGATCCAAGGCGACTCTTGTTAGTCTCGACAAGTTCGATAATGTTTCTTTTTCGCTCCACGCCCATACGCCCACGCCCAAAATGAACAGACCAAGTAACTGTAAATATAATCAAACAAATTAGCATTCTGTCTCAAGTTCACCAATGGCAAACCCAATTTGTTGTAACTCAATACTCACATTCACAACTCTTATTATGATTTCCGCTATTTCAAAATAAGTACAAACTACAAAAGCAACTGATTTCTAAACTCAGGAAATACTAAACCTCATGTACACGGTAAATGTAAATGCCTTTTTACGACTTGCAACAACAAATATGGACAGCCTAATTCTAAGAAATAAACAAAGCTTAGGGAAAAATAAGAAAAACTCAAAGTATTTTTTAAGTTATTGAAATGAAAACGGACCTGCTTGACCTACTAATACAATTTTATATCTACTATTATTACGATATAATAGATCATATGCATTCAGTACACATCAAATTATATGACTATTTTTCAAGAAGTAGGATATAAGACAAAAGGGAGCGCTTGTCAATTTTTTGACGATATTTACAAATAATAGTAATATTGTTTAATGATCCATGTTCTGCAGTATTATCGGTATTATCCTTTCGTAAATAATCAGCATAACAGCAATGGCAATAGTTCAAAAGGTTAAAGATTGTATGCAATGCAATGCATATTTCTGAGTCACACCTATCCATTAAAATTATAGTATTGTGCTTTGCTTGCTCTTTTTACAATGTACTACATATTATATACAAAAAAGAGCAGTGATGATACTCTCATACAAAGAAAAGGCTGAATATTGTGAAAATGTGCCAAGAAAACAGTAAGTCAGTCAGCAGATGAAAAGCTGATTCTTACATTACACGGAATAATACTGAATCATGTGTATCGATGTACAGTACAAAGGAGTTAGTAGGACCAAGGAGTTAGTACAGCTACATAATAATTATACTACACATAATGAACTTCGACCTGTGTACATTAAACATTGTACACAGCTGACTGGCATCAAAAACGCAGAGGAAAAAGGAAAATAGTAAATTACACTATGAATCTTTTCTAGATTTATGCAGCATAACAACGAATTCAAATAATGTTGATCCCCACAGGTCAAGAGTAAGAATATTGAATGTGGTACAACATATAAACGTTGTATGTTAATGTCAATACGAGTACCAATCTGCCAATATTTTATTTTTATAATAATTAATTTTGACAATTTTTATCGAACAATTTATCAAGCATAAAAATTTTGAACACAGAAGCAAGGCTGTGGGAACATGCTAAATAATACAGGAAACAGAAAAAACTTGACTTTTGCAGCAATCAACTCAAGTCGAAGGGAGAAAGAAATGAATACATGTACCTAGTGCTCTCATAATATTTCTCCCTGCTTCACAAACGCGATTACGATAATACGTCGACCCTAACAGCTTATTGTTTGAAATGTAAAGATTATTATGAATATACATAATTCTTCTACCTACCTACTACTCTTCACTAATATTGCCATTGCTCTTCACTGCTGCTTTCTCTATTTCTCACATTCCACAATTCTACTTTACTTCACTTTATATGCGCATTTTGCACTGACAGAAGTGATACTTTAAAGTTGACCTATTGAAATACATAACCTAATCAAGATGCGACATATATTGTATGTATTTCATTATATGTCACATTTTATTTACAGTGCAATAATCTTTAAATTCTACATTAACAATAAAACTATAATGATTGCTGAAATCATTGTATCAAATATTGGTATAGGTATGTGAACTTGATTGAATACTTTCCTCATAAGATATGTAATACATGGAATTCTTTAGAAACGAAAATTATTTATAATGCTATGAGAAATGGGAAAGGTACATTACATGGTTTTCAATAGTTAAATATACCCACCCTATATTTACACTAATTACAACGACCTTGAACAAGGTAAAACAAAATTGTACATAAATGGTCAGCTGTTTTCGAGCCATTTATAATGACATAGCATCCTACCCTTACCCTATCTGTCTTGTCTTGTCTAACCCTTAAAATTACTCCGCCTTAATATTTTTACTTTATCGAAAAATTAAGTAATACAATTCATTATATTTCTTTGGAAAATTTTACTGCCAATGCATATGCTGCTAATACAATAACTATTTACCTGATACCATTAAATTCAATTCAATGCTAATATTTCGTCACTTAAGAAAAAATAAGAAAAACTTACCCAAAAAATGACATTGAATCCAAAAATAAGGTACTTGAGACAACAACTGACTTCACTCTCATCCCTTCGGTACTTTTTCCGCAATGGAGGCGGAGGCATTCTCCCGTCCCAAACACCAACTCCAACTCGGAGCGGTCGTCTCTCCTCCCCGTAAATATCGAATCCGTACTCGTTTTTCAACGTGGTTGCCTTTGTCCTATCGGACGGTGTGAATTTTCAATTATAAAAATTATTGTCGATACTTAAACTATTTGACTCCAAACAGGCAGTTCACAACAGTTGAGTTCTAGGAATTTTCATTTTGCGTCCATTTTGATTATTTATAAGAAATGCAGGCAGTAGCAGCTGGTTAATATCAATAAATTATATATCTTGCAGCGTTGCAGCAATTCAAACTTCATTCATTTTCAGTAGTTTTACGCACCAAGGATTAGAAACTTTAGAAGTCACTTAAAAAAGATCTTTTGAACTTGAGGAAATTGAGTGTTTCCACATGTAGTTGTACACGGAAAATACTAGAAATAAAAAAAGTAAACAGTTTTGTTTTAAAAAGTTGTACACGACATGGATATCATTCTTAACTACCTACCTTGAAGTTATTACTACACAAGAATAGCATATTAGTCAATAATTTGTTTAGGGATTAGTAAGTTGGTAAATACGACCTAATAATATCAGAAATGGTTCCTTTTCTTGAAGTAATACATCTGCGTCACTTTTTCAACTGATAGAAAATAGAAACTGACAGTTTATAGTTAAAATAATACTTTAAAAGTAATAATTATTAACATTACAGCTGACAGCTCATAGAGTCATGTTTACTGATCTTAAACTTTATAAAATAAATGTTAACGTTATTAAAAATATTAAAATTTTAAATGCCTTCATCTTTAAAGTAAATAAATGAGCTACAAATCCTCGAATTTAAAAACGTTGTTAAATAATATAGCTATCATCCAAGGTTAAAACGATGAACGACTGAAGATTTAAAATGAATTTTATAGACTAACTTACAACTTACACTGTAGAACAGTTTTAAGAAGTAACCAAAATATAACATTGTTTACAATTATTTACTTACAACTCTGGAATCAGAAAATGGAAAAGTGAAGATTTTTGTTTCTATAATGTATTATTACTGTTTCTAAACTGATGAGTTACTTTACGACTAAGCAAATAAATGATAAAAAACTGAATTGAATCTAACTGAAAATGAAAATATTGTCCATAAATTCAAAATTACCAGATTGTGGAGCCGTTTGGAAATATTTACGGTGATTAAAGAAGTCAAAGGTCATCAATTTTCCAGCCAGACATCAAAAAATTTTGGTGTTGGTAGTTTTATAATTCAGCAGTTTCAAAGTTTCAACTAAACAATCGTCAATACCGTTCATAGACTACAACAGTCGGTGATTTGGTGATGGCGATACTGATAGTTTGATGGCTGTCAGCTGTTTAAAGATCATAAACAAAATAAGAAAAACTGATAAATAAGTACAGTTAATTTTAGAAATAATACCTGATAGTGAGACTGGTGAAATGGCTGGCTGGAGATGACAAAATTGACCTGGATTGACACTCCTCCGTACACCAGAAGTAAAGAGGAGTCTAACCTAATTATGAATTAAATAAATATTGTGGTTGTTGGTTGATTGAACCATTGAATGTAGATGATGATATAGAACAAAGAATCCAACACACAACACTCGAACTCGAACTACAACATCCAACCAACCAAACCAAATACAGAATACGTGCCTAGTAGGATTTAGGAGCAAGAGCGAACTTACTCCACTTCTATTCCTTCCTGTTATGTCTTTCAGCCGTTTTCGTACACCATATAAGTATGCCATAAATCCTTAAATACAACCCTCTGGTTTTATATTCTTGGACCATAGACGATTTCGACCTAATTGGCCTGATCTGGCCTTAAATGGGATGGAATTTTTAAATTATATTTTACTTTTCTGAGTCTGAGACGTCTAATAATTTGGAAATAGAGCTTTGTAAAATCAATTGCCATGGGCTAGAGATTTATCTGCGCTTCCTAAAATAACTCTAAAATTTAAAAAACCTTCCAAATAACATTGTTAGGTACTAAAAGGCCATTAACTTCTGATAAAGTAAGGTAAGCCAAAGATACAAGAGGTAAGATATTATACAATGAGGTGGACTATACGAGACAGTCCAGTCCAAGCTTGAACTTGGACTTATCTACGCAATTTTAGCTACGACAATGGTTTTAGGTCAACCCAAATGTCATGTGTTATTTTCAACGTATAATATTGTATGTATGGGTCGACTATATCACGTATGCCTTTTGAGTTGAAGCCGAACGGAGTTGGGCAAAAATCACTGCCATATAGAGTTAAACTGTGTAAGGAAAAATCCAAGCTTGTTCTGCCTTGGGAGTGGGGTGGTATATTGCTTGATTGTTTAAATACTAATCGAAATCCGGTTAGGTTAGGTTAGGTTTCGGCATTAAATTTCTTTCATTTTCCACAGGGGAGACCATATTAGAGATTCTAGACCATAATGGAGTATTTACTGTATATCACTATATATTGTATGCATACTCAGTCAGACAGAATAAGACTTCAGAGTAGAGAGTTGCACGGGCTCGCTCAGCCCGCACGGGTTGCGGCCCGGCCCGGCCCGTACGGGTTTGGGCGGGGTCGGGGGAGATTTTAAAAAATTTCACTGGCACGGGCGGGTACGGGCTGATAAATTATTTTTACGGATGGGCACGGGCGGCCCAATTTTTATTTAGAAGCCCGCGGGGACCCGTAAAAGCCCATAGCATATTATTATTATTATTATTATAATTGATACACAATACACTCTGTTCTGCTGTACAGAGTACAGAATACAATCTATGTTCTCTGTTCTGTATGTATTCTATGCCCTTTTCCTTTATTTATCTAAGCAATACTTAGCATTCGTCACATTTTGTTATTGTACCATCTAACTACATGTATTTTTTAAAAATGTGGCGCCCGTGTGGGCCCGCGGGCACCCGCGGGCCCCCACGGGCGGATTTGTCAAACTCATTACTGATACGGGCGGGCACGGGTTGGATCTTCGAATTTTTTACTGGGACGGGCGGTCACGGGCTCAGATACTACAGGCACGGGCGGACACGGGCCGTGAAAAGTCAGCCCGTGCAACTCTCTACTTCAGAGTACAAGTATACATAATATGTAATGTACACTTGGTAAGCAAGGAGTAACTTAACTTGCTACATAGTAATAGTACACACGGTATTGACACTTTGGTAAACTTTGCTTAGCATATAGCAGAGTGTGCCTGTGATATTGTATAGAATCCGTACTTAATTTTATGTACTACTATAAAGATACGACATGACAAAATGCATGTATAAAATTATTTGGCTTTGGTACTCACTTTTTCCTATCTTCCCAATGCAATTCATATACTGCTGTACAAAGCAAACTAATGATAAAATATATATGCCATTGCCATTGCCATCCATACTATATAACAACTCGCGCTGGTCTGAGAGTCTGTCCGTCTCAAAAATTAACTATGAGTGTTCAATTATCACTCACTAACATTACTACTTATCCCCATTATGTCCCATTTTTCAACTTCAAAAATGTGTCTATGAATTGATAAATCATTATTGAAAATAATTAATTTTACTAATAATTAAATTTTACTGTTCATATCTTCAGCATCGCCATTGCTATAATTACCCGTCCGTAAAACGGGCTACAATCTAGTTATGCCTTTTATGATGATATCTGCTTTTCTATAAGATTACATCGATAAAGCCCGCAAAGTCTCTGTTATATGCTCACAAACACATACCTACTGCATTTAACTCAACTCACTCATATTCAGCTATATACAACGAACAGGAAAGAACTATCAGTATCGCTACTAAAAAAACAAATAAATGTGAACACTATAAACAAAAGTTGCAAGTTTGCAATGATTGCAAATGCAACTGGCCGAACTTGCAACCAACTTAATGCATATATGCATCTTGCAGCGAAAGCCCGAAAAAATGGAGTATATTCTTTTCACTTATTCAAAATGAGCTGTTAAACTTATGCTCTTTAAAAAGACATTTGTGAAAATGGAGCGATTCTATGGAAAATGTCCCAAAATCATCATTACCCATAATATTTGTAATTGCTGTAATGTATGTATATCAAACAATTGTTGAATTCTCTGCATTAGTTCTGCACATGAATTTGCATAGAACATTGCCAAAAAATACAGGTGATAAAACTGACATGCATGAATGAGTTCTCATTCTGATTGACAGTGATCATGATTTTTTATGATCCAATTTCAATAGTGAAGCAATTATGCAAAAAGAGTCATTTACGGCAAAGTGAAAGTCATCACCATATTTTTATGTCTTCATACAGCAACCCCATTTACAAATTATTTGCCTATTTTGCTATATACAATTTATTAAAAAGAAAACTTCGCTTAATTAAGATATTTTTTGCAACCTGAAATCTGAAATCACATGTATTTCATGCATAAGAAGCATCGTAAAGTCGTAACGTCGTAACTGCTGCAAATCGCTTTTTAGACTTTTTCTTCAATAATAATATTATTAACATTACAATTGTAATTTTTGTATTGATTTTTGAATTTCAATGTCTTTTTTAGTTTTATCATTTTTTTGTTTTTGTACTCGCTTTATGGCAAAGATATCGTTAGTTATCAAAAAAGTATGAGCATCATGCATAAAAAATCATCATCTCCCTTTCCGGTTTCTAATGTTAGGTTAATGTTAATAGTAAACTTTTTATCATCTACTAACTGTGACTATTAAAACTACGACTACTACTTTTTAGACTATGCGAAACAAACGAATTTCTCTCTTTTAGCCACAACATTACTTTAAATTGCATCTAATTGGCTGACAACTACACCAAATGCCAATTAGACCATAATGTTAATAAAAATGCGTTTGTAGCAGCGTAAAAACAGTTACCACTACCAAAAAAGACACCCAACAAACACTCCTACCGGAATAAATAAAATTAGGATTGATTATGTTATAATTATGAAAAAATTGCAGTTAAAAAAGATTGGCTGTAGTCCAAACCAAGTATTCACAGATTGATTGGGTCTTACATTCTTAAAGAAGACGTACAAGATCGTCTATCTATTTCCATCGTAATCATGAAAATCATGATCCATGTAAAATGAAGATGTACATATAACTTTTAGTGCGTAAAACGCAATCTTGCAATCTTAGTCTATACTATACTTAAAATTGAAGCTATTGTATGTGAAAGATGAAAGAGTGTAAGTGAAACGATATGTTTATTTTCATGACCTATAGGCTAAGTTTACGTGTTTTAATCTCGAAACATTTATCAGTGTGAAGAAAAAATTGTACCTAATTGTTATATTTGTGTGTGCGATTTTTTCTGTATTTACTATTTAATTGTGATTGTGAAGGTAGTATAATTTTCAAGTGATTAAAATATACGAATCAAATGCAAATCATGCATCATAATGTTGATTTAAATAAAATTGTCTTTATATAGATTATTCATGAAATTATTATCTGAATGTGGATCACATGTGGTTGCATAGAACAGTTTTTTACCAAATGCATGTACTGATACAATAATGAATTTATTATTGTTGTTCTATAACTGGAATTTAAAATGTTTATAATGTAAGAATAATTTAGTTTTCATGATTTTAGGATTCATATTTTCTTCTCCATTAATTTAATTTTCATGATTTTGATTCCTATTTTAATCATGATTTTAATTTTCAATGATTTTGATTCTAGTCCTGATTTTAATTTTAATCATGATTTTAATTTTCAATGATTTTGATTCTAGTCCTGATTTTAATTTTAATTCAATGATTTTGATTCTAGTTCTGATTTTAATTTTTCTGATTTTATTTCCAGCATATTGGTATTTATAATTTAAAAATATTCACGACTTTTATATTTTCATGATTTAAGGTAAATTATTCATGATTTTATATTTCTATTATTTAGGTAAATTATTCTTGATTTTTATGTTCATGATTTTGGTAAATTATTTATGATTTTGGGAAATTTGAAATTACTCATGATTTGGTAAATTTTTCATGATTTCGGTTTATTTTTCATGATTTTGTTGAATTTTTCATGATTTCTGTAAATTTTTCATGATTATAAGTATATTAATTATTCATGATTTTGGTAAATCATTCATGATTTTAAGTATATTATTCATGATTTTGGTAAATCATTCATGATTTTAAGTATATTATTCATGATTTTGGTAAATCATTCATGATTTTGGTAAATCATTCATGATTTTGGTAAATCATTCATGATTTTGGTAAATCATTCATGATTTTGGCAAATTATTCATGATTTTGGTAAATTATTCATGATTTTAATATTTTTATGATTTTGAAATTTTATTCATGATTTTTAAATTTTCATGATTATTGTGGTAAATTATTCAGGATTTTTAATATTTTCAGGGTTTTGATAAACTATTCATGAATTTTATACTTTCACGATTTTGGTAAATTATTTATGATTTTTATATTTGCATGCTTTTGATAAATTATTTATGAATTTCATTTCCATGATTTTGGTATTTATGATTATCATTTCCATGATTTTGGTATTTATATGATTATCTTTTCCATGATTTAGATTTTCTTGATTTAGATTTTCATGACTTACATAGTTGAACTATTTCGGTAATAAATAGGGATGGTGAATTTGATTTATACCTTTTACAAAAACATTGTATGAAAAAAGTTTCTATTTTTATCCTGTTCCAGACCAAAAAAGGCAGGTCTCTTAGGGTGAGGGCGAGGCTTTTTAAATTTCTGCCGGAGTTATAGTATATTCTATGAAAATGAATAGGCAATAGTAGGGCAGGCAATGCAAAGGTAGATAGAGCCTTTTTGGTTGGAGTCGGAGTCCTTGTTGTGAGCCCAAACAGAAAACAGGATGTCAAAACAAAGAGTTGGATTCTGGTCAATCTGGTCGGTCCGGGATTAGTAGATGATCCCAAAAGATGAGACAGAGAGGTAAAGGTGAAGGTGAATAGAATTGGATGCACGGACTTTGTATTTGATAGAGTGCAGGGCTAGGCCAGGGCAATGCAAAAGAATTGAATAGACACGCGCGTGGTGGATCGGATGAGGTAATGTTAGTAACTGTGCTTGCTTCGTTCGCCCTGCAGTGCAATAACCCTTCAGTTTCTTCTGTATTCCACTGATGGATCTCAAAATGCAGACGCCTTGGATGTGCACGTTACCAGACAGATGGAAATTTTGTAAGTTTCACGTGCTCCCAAACCGCGCGAAGCTCTCTTAACTATAAATTTCAGCAAACTTTGCTCAAAATTGGGCTTTTTACTTACTAATTAAATTTTTTTCCGATTGGACACTTTCATCAGTTACGGACCGATTCTTTGCAAAGTTTGAATATTGATTAAGTTAGTCCATAAGTAAATGGTCAGATTGTACAACCTCAGAAGCTGCTCTAAACCTTTATGAGTCATTACTCAGCATTCTGGTTAGGGAAATTTATTTTGGGCGGACAACATCGTAATTTGTTGACACAATTGAATGAATGAAGGTAGATTTTTCGGATTATTTTTGTTTAGTGCTTTTGTCCATTTTTAACCTATAACTCAGGAACAGGAACAGCTGCGATGGATATAAATATAAATTCCTTTCACCTTTGTTTTGTTGTGACCGATATCTAACATCTAATCAGATGATTTCTTTGTGTTGGTGTTGACTAAAAGTTATGTGATCTTTCTTAATGCAGATATTTGAGAAAGTGTGTGGGACGCCCAGGCGATCGTCATCGATGGCAGTTTTTGAAAGACCTACGAGGAAAGGAAATGGAAATTCTGACAAACTTAGCATGAATATGGGTGCGCCTAAATCTAACTCTAATTTAAGTGTCAGGGATAAACTTCAATTAGCTGTGCGACGTGTGGAGGTAACCGAAGTTCCTCCTGCGGGTTTAAATATCAATGAAGCATTTATCAAGGAAATGTTCACTCTCCATGTCAAATCCGTGGATGCCATTAGAGATCTACAAAAGAAGCTGGAAGAGTCCAATCTTATGTTGGCACTGGAGAGAATGAAATGTCAAGAAAAGGAAAAACGGATCCATGAGGTTAGTATTTTTAATTGTCCCTGGAAGTTTGACAAGGTCTACTAACGACAACGTAAAACATAAATCCAGTAACCAGAATCTTGTAACGGACATTTGGGTCAGATAAAATACAAGATTTAGATTATCCTGGTTTTGGTTTGAAATTCGTTAAATCTTCGTCAAACTTCCAGATAGATGTATAAAAAGTATAAGGTCTTATTGTCAATTTGTTTTGCTAACAGCTGAACAACAATGTCACCGAATTGGAGACGGACCTTCAACAGGAACAAGATTCTCATGAACGAACAAAACTCTCGTATCAACAACTTGTGAAGCTGCAGCAACAAACCGTCGCTGCGGCCAAAGATCAACAGGAAGGAACATCACACAACCAAAAGCAGAAACAAACGTCTAGAAATCAGAATTCAAAATCAGCAAACGCAGGAGAGAATACAAAGGCTTCGGAAAATAAAAGGACTCGAGGAAATTCATCAACAACAAAACCAAGGACATATCGAAGACACCGTAATTCAAGAGGCCCTCCTCTTTTGTCCCCTGCAATAACTCCAGATACCCCTTTTAGAAATGCGAAGCCGGAAAAGGTTCTCGAGCGGGCTATAGATAAAGAACAATCGGGAGATAATTGCGATGAGGACGAAGAGCTTCCTAGTGATGTAGAAGCTGATTCTGTGAAACCAAAAACAATCCCGAAGAAGATCGGTGTTATCGAAGCTAATTGTTCGACAAACTTATACAATAGTTACTTAAACAACAAAGCACCAACCACAGCTACAGCTGTTTTATCAGCGCTGGGAAAGAATTATTCATATGACCCGAAAGTGATTGGTGATATTAGTAATGCAATTCATAAAACAATTTTAAATGAAACTCTAGAAAATGAAAATGCTAAGGAAAGAGCAAGAAGATCCCGACGTACGAATAGCGGAAGGAGAAGTAGAAGTACTAGTTCAGAAGGACAAATCAAAACTCGGAGGCGGAGAAAGTCGAGAGGAAAGCCAGAAAAATCTACAACCAAAGCACCGAGTAAGGAACGCTTATTTGATTCAGGGAACACAAAACAGCTGTTACAAACACTGGAAAAGATCTGTCAGAATAGAACGGTGAAAGGTAAAAATGGAGTGAACGAAAGTGTAGCAGTTAATGGTGTCATTGCTTTAAATGCACCTGTAAACAACGCCAGTAAGCAAAACTCTTCAATTTCTTCAACTCTTCAAAGCAATAGCGTGTCAGATAATTCTACTAATCAGACTAGAAGTCGAGGGCGACGAAAGAAAAATGATTCGGAAGATAAATGCAACGAAGCCGTTTCTCCTCCGAAAGTTTCTACTTCAGCACCAGTGAGAACGATTACTACTAGAAATTCCGTTGCTAGAGGATTGGTAAACAGTTTATCTGCTCCAACAACATCCGTCAATCACCCGAATTCTTCTAAAGGTTCTCTTCTTGGGGGTTCGCCTTTAACTCAGTCGAGCACTCCTTTTTTATCTAAGGCAAGTGCAGAAATGGTGTCTTCAACAACTGTGGCCCCAAAAGTAATGCTATCTCCTGATATTGTATCAAAACCAATGGTTTCTTCGTCACAAGTCTCTTCTTCAGTAATGCAGGAGAAAAAAAGCGTCGCATCACTAAAATTGGATTTTTTTTCTTCAGAAAATCTCCCATCTTCTTCGGGTCTGACAAACAATAAATCGCATTCAATTGCTTCTGCAGTGGCTGCTGTGTCAAAAATAAATCTTCCAGTTTCATCAACGTCAGCTGCAATTCCAAAGGCAAATTCTCCAGGTACTTCTGCAAGTGCTGGTCTCCCAAAAGTTGACCATCCTACACCTGCAGTATCAAATGATGCAGGATTTCATAAAGTGACATTACTACCAGATAATGCCCTTATGAAAATTAATAATTTAACAAAAACCACTTCGATTTTGGCAAAAACCTTGTCATCTGTTTCGAAAGGGGAAGAAAATGAAAATAGCGCTTCTAAGGAAAACAACCCGGGGGCTTCTCTTTTAAAAACCGCACTTAGTTCAAATTCAACTCTGTCGAAAATGACGTCAACAGATATAGCAATGACAGGGCCGACTACCAAATGTTTGATTTCAAACGGCTCCAAAATAGTGTCAATTGATCCCACAAAATTAAAAACTTCTGCACCTACAGGACCTTACATTGAAAGAATTCATCACGGCTATACAAGAAATATGAACCCTTTAATAAAAATCCACTCTAAAATTTCTCCTTCTGCATCTGCATCTGCAACAGCTGCTTCAATGAAAACATCTGCCTTGGTCATAAATATGGTGCCCAAGAAACCAATAATATATCATAGAATTGTTCGCCCAGTCCAACCTGAGAAGAAATGTGAAACCATTAGCAAATGTGATGAAAGTGTTCCTCCTGTTCCTCCTACTCGCTACTCAAGCGATGTTAAACTTAATCAAAGGGAAAATTGCATGACTACTATATATCCATATTTTGTTTTGGATGCTCCTCCATTGGTGTCCAGAAAGAAAGAAAAACGATTTGTAATACCAAGAGCCAGAGAGGGAAACGCCCGAAACGTAGAGGTAGGTTTTCCCTGCAATAATAAATATATTCCTGGTTAACAAGTTTTTCAAACCATTTTAATTTTTTTAAATACAAGGTTCCACGATGGAGAATTCTGGAATTTGACCATGAAGATGATACAAGTGACATTGAAGATATGGACGACAATGTATTTCTAAAACGACACCAAAGATCTGAAATCGATGAGAAAAGGAGGAAACGTTGGGACTCGCAGAGAATGAGAGAGGAAAATTACTTAGAACGTCTAAGGAGAAGAATGGCTATGAGAGAAAAACATCCTCATCCCCTGAAAAGAAATAAAATGGGCAAAACAATCGGATTGTCGTAAGTAAAGCATATAATTTCAATATAAATTAATAACCACAATTTACGATTCATTATTTATGAAAACAGAGATGTTGCCGAAGAGAGTGACGAAGATATGGAATCCTTTCAACCTTGTATTGAGGATATTCGGTATATTAGAATAGATGAAAATATTCCTATAGGCACATTTGGCTATCCTATGCCGATTGTCCAAAATGGGTAAGGCGGTCTTCACACATTTTATAAAATTCTATTTAAATTATTTTTGTACATTTTTTTCCATTTAGGAATAATTTAGGAATAATAGGAATAACACAAACAGCTGACAGCTAAATAGCTATAAGGTTCTAATTTATAATCTCCAAGATAATCTCATGTTTTTTTGAAAATTAAACCCTATTCTGATCAACCAGAATAATTTTTTCCTTGTTTTCTCGTTTTCTTTGTTTCTCCCGATGAGTTTATTAAGGTTTTTACGTTTTGTTATTTATTTATGCATTGAATTTTAGTAAAAATCAATTCAGTGTTATAAATCCCGGTTTAAAATTTACTCAGATGGTTTTAAACAATTTTGAGTACTTAATTTAATTCAATTAATTTAACTTTGTCTATTTCAGAAATTTTGAATTGCCGTGGTCACTGACGGGAATTTCAAGTCGAACTAGCAGCACGACGACAGCAAGTACGAGCAGTGGCAGCAAGCCTTTGTGCCCGAATAGTTATTCGCCAAGGCGAAATGGAACAGTAGTTACAAATGGATATGGGTCTCCTATAAGTAATACTATCATCACTCCGCCACCCACGCCGACATTACCTAATAGTATTCCCAGCTGCAGTCCAGCGGGTCCTAGTGTTAGTAGTTCAAGTAGTAGCAGTAAAGATCTTAACGTTTCCAATAATGCTAATTGCCCTAGCGCTTCAACAAGACAGTCTTCGAAGAGATTATGACAGTTTTCACTTGATAAGGTATTAGAAAGTGGAAGTAATCAACGGAACCTACGAAAACGAGTAGTAATTAGTAAGTAATTCGAAGGAAGCAAGGGATTGTTTTTTAATAATGTAATTAATGTGAACGTATAGCCGTAACCTACGACAAAAATAGTTAACAATTAATAAAAGCATTTAAACTACCGATTTCTATGTGAATTTAGTATAGTTGAGCCTAACCGGGGATGGGAATATTTTGGAAAGGAGCTAATAGTCAAAGTTTACATAGCCTGGCCATTTTTGTGCTGGATTGCTATAAACTTGTAGAAACATATACAGTCTGTAAATATTCCAATAGTGGAAATATTCAATGACTTATAGGCTAAGAAGCTACTACTACTTAAAGTGTGAATTGTATTATTATGACAGAAGTGTAGAATGAATAAATATTATGAGTTTTAGTTTTTAAGTAGACTTAAACATTGGAGGAGCATCCATTCGCGTGTAAAATTTGTTAAAATGAACTCATTATGGTATAATTATAAACAATACTATAATTATATAGTGAACTGAATAAGATAATATTTTTAAGCCATAATTACATAAAAATCTGATGTACCTAACCAACCCGTTAAATGTTTGTATATTAATTGCTTATTATTTTAAGTTTTTTCTAGCTTGTTTCTTTTTTAACTTTTAATTAAGAATTTTTTTAAGCGCACGCACGTACAGAGTTAGAATCACAATTTACCTAAGAGAATACAAGAATAAAATTAATTATGGCTCTCAAAGGGGACTTTTCAAAGAAATTAACTTAATTGTGCAAATTAGTGAAATGTATATTAAAGCTGGATAATTTTTTTTATTATGATCAACGTTTAAAAGAAACGGAATTCGAACTTAAAGTAATTGGGAAAGTATTTTGCATAGAAAGTCCCTGGAGAAGTGTAAATATATTTGAAGCTGTTTTTCTTGGCGTAAAAAATTCGAATTATGTTGCGCTTACGTTAGTACCTACTCGATGCCTATTGTGTGATATAAAATAACTTGATCTAGTGAAGCGTCATAATTATTCGTCTTTTTGAGTTAGCCCGACTTTTTTTCTAATGTTGAAATATTTGTAAAAAATATTGCACTGACAAATACGATCAAGTTTTGATTTCGAAACTTATTTACTTGAAATACGTGTACAGGTAAAATGACTACTACTAAATAATTTAAAAGCAATACAAAAAACTTAAATGGATGCTCCAGTTGCATTTATGCATCACAATTTTAATTAAGTCTACAGCATTTGAGAATTGTTCACAGTAATTAAATATTATGTAGAATATCATATCGTTTATTGTCTTATATGTTGAAGATGTAGAATAAAGTAGGATTTAGTATAAATAGTTGTAATTAGTACGATAATTATTTGCATACGATGTATAACAGTGTCCCGTAGTAGTATAATAGGATTATTCGGATTATTATGATATTTACAAGAGCGTACGAAGTAGGTAGAACTAAATAGAATGGAATAATGTGGAAGATGAACTCATTTCTTAAAAGTGTATCGTGCAACATATATTAACATATATCGTTAAACATGTTTACAGATATTAGTACATTTACAATAAATCCATGATGATATTATTATTGTATGTACTAACCAATAATAGCCATAAATATTTGTAGTAGAATATTGTGTAGTAGTACTACGTAGTACTGGTTGGTATGTACTAGACAAATGTAACTTGAAATTAGACTCGAAAAGTTGAACACGTGAAACATTTTGCTCTTTTTATGCATTTTTCAGTTTAATAGATTGCACCTTGTAATTATGTCGAGGATGATTTTTATAGCATTTAATTTCTACCCTTCCCATTTTTTGTATGACGATTTTATGTACCCTATAATTAATCTATGAACAATTTAATTTTAGTAAAAGCTGTTATTGTTTTCTTTGTTTCGTCTTAAATGTGAATAAAATTGTTGCAGTGCAATATATAGATTATAGTCTAGTTAATTCGATTTCCAAATAAGTTGGATGAATGTTTAATGTGTGGTTGATCAGATGTTATGACTCTGAACAATAAGGTATAATGTACTTTACTAATTGTAACATTATGAAGATCTAATCCTAAGTATACTAATTGGTATTCAGCCATGTTGTATGTATTTTGTGTCTGATGCCTAGTGTGAAGTGTGAATATAATGGTCCCACCCACCCCCATTGTCTTGTATATAATCTATTATTAAAAATTTAGGTATGTCGACTTCTTCGTTGTAACAAATAAATTGTTAACATATACAATGTAAAATTCGTGTCTTACTGCAGAATTTATTTCATAGTTTTAAAACAATTTAGTGAAAATTATATTTGCGCATTTTTTAAAGGTGTTCATAAAATTGGGCAAATGTTTTTGTTGCAAAAAGCATTCCTGCCCTGCAGGCTGCAGTTTTGCATTCAATTTCATAGTGTGATAGCACATGATGGGATGAAATATGGATTTGTTGAATTATTTTTGTTGGTCGTATGAGATTTTGAAGCAGTAAAATGGTATAAACAAAGGATTATTTCAAGTATAAAAGACAGTGCCAATTTATTTCATGAAAATTTAGTCACTCAATAAAATTAGAAACGAGGTGGTAAACAAAACAGATCAGCTTTCTTGTTGCATTGCGTTGGCTTTTGTAAAATATGCATACATTGGAGCACTATGAAGTCATAAAGTCTGTCCTTATCGGATGGAAAATACGGAGTAGGACTCATTTGAAAAAATAGCTTTGGATGGAATTATTTATAATTGTCTATGATTATTTAGGCAACGACAATATTTCCAAGTCCATTGACGGCTCCGAGTCCGACAACATTGTGTCCGACGAGTCCAGCGTTAAGGAATTGAGGTTGGGCAACAAATTGTTGGACGGCTGGTTGAGCAACAACAGTTTGGTGAACAACTGGAGTTTGGTAGATTGGTTGAGCAACTGGAACTTCTTGGATGACCTTGCGGACAGAGACTTCTGGAACGACTTGGGTGACTTGTGGGGTGATTTGGGTGTGTTGACGGACTGGAGCCAAAACCTTTTCTTGTGTGACCAATGGTCCGAAATCGCCAGCTTGAGCTTGACGAACTTGGACAACGGGTTGAGCAACGGCTACTGGTTGGGCAACAGCGACTGGAGCTGGAGCAACCTGATAACCATAACCATACTGGTGGTTAGCAAAGAGAACGAAAATTTTCAATTAAATAACTTTTCTATATGAATTTTTAAATTAAATAATTCCCGCCAAAGGCTGTAAAATTAAGAGGGCATAAATGATTCAGTTAGAAAATCAGAGAATGAAAAAGAAATTGGGTAATATAAATATTAAGAATAAAAATGTATTTGAATTTTCATCTTACGACAGCTGGAGCGACATTACGGGCCTCAACAACGACAGGGGCTTGTTGGACAACTTGTTGGACTGGAGCTACAATTTGAGAGAAGGGGTTGGTCAATTGCAAAATTTGAGATGGGGGGAAAGCTGGGGCTGGAGGAAGAGTTGGGGTTGGGTTGTCAGAAGAGTTACCACCTGGGGCACCTGGGAATTGTGGGAAATCAGCTGGTGGGGGTGGTGGTGGAGGAAGAGTTGGGGTTGGGTTATCAGAAGAGTTTCCTCCGGTACCTGGAAGGCTTGGGAAACCGGATGGAGGGTCAAATTGATAAAATAATTGGTTATTAAGACCTGGGGCAGCGACGACGGCGGGCTGGGCAAGAAGTGGGGCGGCTACAGCCTGTTGGACAATGGAGGGCTTAAGAATGGTGGAGGAATATCCGGTTACAACGGGTTTCACATCATAGTGGACAGTCTTGGTTACTGGGACACTGACTTGGGCAATGGCTGGGTGGGCATAGGTCAAGGTTTGTCCGGCCAAGGCAATGCCTCCTGGAGCGGCCATGGTGGCAGCAGCCAAAAGGGGCAACAAAACCTGGAAAAAGGAGAAAATCATTAGAAAATCGTTTTATCGGTAAATTCAATTCGTTTTCCAAATTTTATTTACCAATGGATTCATGATGAGTGTGGGTTTGTTTGTTTGTCCAGACAAGTGGAAACAAGAGAAGAGAATGAGTGAATGAATAGCCACCGGACAAATTCCAGCTTTTATACCTACAGTTTTCTATTAGATAAATCCAACCAGACATTATAGTACAGCGAAGGAGAAGAAACAATCTTTACCCCATGGCTCCACACTATATTATTTCCAGGTTAGCATTCTGCATTCCATCCAGTCCATGATTTCTAATAAGTGGTACCTCGATCTGTCTGTCTCTATTTGCAGTCAACATTATCACCCTTGCTTGCTACAGACAAAGCCAGCCACACAAACAAGAACCAACACAATTGCACATTGAGTCGTCACATGTAAGATCTTCGTTCCTTCCAAAGTTGCTTCGTGATTTTTATTCGCATCTTTTCGCATTACAGACACATCCTTATGATTGTTCAACCTTTAACCAACTATTGTAATATGCTAATGCAAAATCCAGAAGAAAATCAGGGAAGACGAAAATAGAAGGCAGCGTGTAAAACAACTTGTAACAAATAAATACCTGCTTTCAAATCATTCAAAGAACTCTTGCGTAAGCAACATACTCTAAAGATAAGGAAGAATTACTTTTTTAATTCAGTTTACCTTTTTTCCTCGATAGACAAATATCCAATTCATCGAACATGGACATATTGTTCATCGTCGTTACTTTCTGACTGTATATGGCTATGCACAACTATTTTTAATGCCTATGTGTAAAAACGTCTCCTCGCTCAACTCGACTTTGCATTTTCCCAATTGGATTGTCTTAAGAGAGTTCCTCTTCAGATCTGTAAGCATCTTAAGACGCTCGTCGAATCTTATAGAGATGTTCTTGTCTTATTATGCTAATCATTTTGATTCCCTGCTTAAATTTGTTTATCTCTGTGCCTATATAATTTCTCGCGAGAGCTATTTGGAGCAAAAAATTCTAAATTGCCCATGGCTCCTCGTTCTTTCTTGGCCTATTCATTATTTACTGCTTGCTCTCCACAGGATAATTGTACCTTTAGTATTTTGCATAAACAGGCTACAGAATTACAATTTTATTCAATGTGTACGATTGTATAGCCCAAAACAGTTATTATTTTGTAATGCATTATTTTTAAAGGCTTATTTGCATAATATTTGAAAAACGAGTTTATTTGCTATTTGAACTTAGCATATAGCTCAATATATCTACAAGCTTCTTAGGTAGTGTTCTTACGCATTGGTATCTTAAGTATTAGCTGAGGTGTGTATATAAAAAGTAGTGTGTAAATTACAGACTATATTTAGCTATCAATTAAAAATTGTAAATTTTTATGTGAATTTTTGCACAATTTTTTTTAATTAAGAAGGTTGATTAAAATTACCTGTAAGGATATCTAAGCACAATTGACTTGATAATTTTTTCCAGAAGTTTTCTAAGGAGTGACCAGTGCAGGACAAGTTGGACTGCTCAATCAAGGGTGTCATCAAGTCATCATGCTGATATCACGTTGGCTCTTACCTGCCCCCTCCTTACCAATTCCAATCCATTTTTGTACAATGTCCTACCAGATTAGCATATTTGGCAGCTAAGGGAATTTTTTCGCCGGCAAGTCGCCAACCGATTTACTAGTGCAAAATGAGATCAGTCTGGAGCTCTATTCTACTGGAATTTATCAGAATCCTTTGATGCAAAATGATGCGTAGAGATGTCTACTAGTAGAAGGTAATTATTACCACACCCTTACTCAAGGTTTTCCTCACCCTTTTGACAATCTCCAACAAAATGCTCTGTCATTTGTTTTTTGCGACATCACTTACGCACTTACTTATTCAGGCGTAGAATGCAAACAAAAACTAGCTATGCTATCCAATCTTGCTGAACTATATTAAATTATATTAAAATAATCAGCTATTATAATAAATTTCCTTTTCTCAGTCCTATATAAATCCTATTGAGTTCTGTAGATTCACATCAGTCTAGAAATCACTTTTATCTTGTGAACAACGAAGTACAGTAAATGAACCGTTACAAGATTCACTCTGTAAATACTACATACATTATAATCAAATAATTTAAATAGTCAAACTGATATAAATGCAATTATGCAATAAATTGCAATAAATGCAGAAAACAGTTACAATATTTACGACTTGCATATTTGCATCTTGCAAGAAAGTATTCAGTGTCTATGTCTTCCAGTGTCCTTATACTGCTTTTGCTTAACATCGAACATCGAATCTAAGGGATTTTTTGGACAAAAAAGTACTGATTGGCTAGCTTGGTATAACACTTTAGGTGTATATAATGTATGTAGTGTATAAAATAATATGCATTATATGTAATTAACGTGTAATTATACTTTTTGCTCCATTTTGGTGTTAGTTTCGGCAAAAATATCAATACCTGCAGTTTTTGTGTATAGTATAATATCAATATAATAAGGATTTTATAACTACTAGTCTCCTATGTATTGCATTACCCCAGAAGTAAATATGAGTACCTATGAAGAAGAATTGTAGGATTCTAAGGATTGAACGTTTCTGCAAAATTTTGTAATTTGCAAAATTGGCTAGCATGGTTGTATTATGCCTAAATTATTTTGCAAGGATCGTAGCAATTTCTGCTAATGCTAAGCTATTATCTTATGGAATAGAAAAACGATAGTGCAATGCAAGAAGTCAAGTTGAGACTTGAGACGCTGAACTACTTTTTACTTGAGAATATTTTGTGGATGAGTCCGTGTAAGGAATAGTAGCATGCAAGGTTAAGGTTCCTCTCTTGTTGGGAATTAAGAAGCTGTATAAAGGTTTTGACTGCGTAGAAGCTTTTGACTATTCAACTGTCCACATTCTATTGAATCTTTTGTAGAGTTAGATATTATATTACAGATATCGAATTCGGTCGATATACGGAAGAATAGTAATTTGCATAAAGATGGTAGGTGTGGTCATGACCAAATCTGCAAGGCCGACTGCCTAACTTTTTTGCTTCTTCTCGTGTCCTGCTCTTATACTTGGTCGCTAATTCACAATGCATCAATTCTATATGTACATCATTTTTATAAATCTTCCCTATTAATGCATTTTTATATCACAGCCATTAAGTTAAGTAACTCAACTGGTCTGCCCAATTAAATTCTATTAGTACCTACTTACAATTATAAATACCATTCTGTATACGCCGGTTATCCAAAAATACAATTTACCTGTTTTTAGTAATAATTGCAATTCAAACTTCAAATTTGAAACGCAATGCCACTACTAGTACATAAATCACAATTATTCCTCACAAAAAACGTTGAAAATATTTTAGGTGACAGGTAATAAATTGTTGTAATTATTCTTGGACATTTATTTATTTAGTAGAGCAGTATTATTATTTATTATTTATAATTACAATTTGGAAATGTTTATTTCTGGAGACAGACTCATTCCTTCTGGGTTTCTGTAATTAATTCAGCGTTGATTACTTCGAATAAATCCGTGCAACAAATGGAACTACTGCATAATACTTTCTGCATTGTAAAATGATATTATTGAATTAAATGAGGCGAGAGCATGTCAGAATTACAATCAGCATTAGGGATCTCAATAAATCTAGCAACAACGACCATCCAACTGCATGCACTCCGTGTTAAAAGCACTATTAAGACATTATGAAGATTAATTATGGCCTATTCTTTCAGGCACTACATGGAATACGCTGTACATTATACAATTAATTCATTCTCATTAGTCATAACCGTCACCAGGTAAAATACTGGAGACGTAGAAAGCTGAAACTACTAAAGATCACTTCACATATGTTTTTCATGCTCACTGTTCCATAGCATGACCAAATCAACGAAAAATTAAAGCCGCATTCATCGTCTTTTATCATTTAATAGCTTTCCAAGTTTTATTTGCGGCATTTTGCGTCTTTTAGCCATACTGGCGTATTTTAACTATTATTAGATTGTACTTTTCCCCGGATTATTTTCAAAATTATTATAATTAATTTCCAAAATGAAAACAAGAATCTTGTAAGATTATATCACCTGCGATATTTAATTATCAAAAAATAGAGAAAAAATAAGTGCGATCCTGAGTTATTAGCAAAAAGTAGTACCAAAAAGTTGAGGCTTGAGCTCCTTGAAATTTTGTGGTTGGATTTTTGCCTTTTATAGATTTTTATGGCTTAATTAAATAGAAAAGTGGCCCAGAGCTCCATAACCACAAATGCTATGGTCGGCTATGTCCGAAGCATGGGCAAAAGCAAGGAAGGAACTGTTTACGTAGGTAGTTTTGTTTTCAGCATGGCAAACTTCTTTCCCAATAAGCCTAGGAATAATTTTTTGTAGTTTGATGTTAATCTACGTGTTTTCTGAGTTGAGCTTAGTGTAAGTTACATATAGTTGCCTAGCCATGCAATCAAATCGAGGTCAAGCCGAGAGAGGTCCAGTACTCGTCTATATACCTGCCCAGGCAGTATGGCATGTATTTGAGCATGTGAATGTGGACTAGGACTACATTACCACATTCATCTCAAGGAAAGTCAAGGCCGGCCGCAAAATATCAAGAGATCAAAAACGAACACCCTCATTCCATGTCCAGTCCCTATTTAAACTATTTTTTAGCATACACAAAAGATATTGTGTGCAGGGTGTGGTTGGAATATTCTTATAGCCTCAGTCCATGTAATTTCAAGTAGAAACGGATAAGACGGGGATATGTACAATCCTGCTTGTAGCCATTCACTTCCAGAATGATCTTTGAATTTTAAAGTCCTCATTATTCATTAACAACCTACCTCCTTTGCGAGCTGCGATATTATAAGTGTTTATTGTACCTATATAAATCTACTCTGACACACGCACCCTGATTACTATAAATGCATTGTTATGTAACAATCACTCCAGAATAATGCGCAAAACAACATCGTATTTTAATATGGCAAACATTCTTGTAAATTGTTAGATATATTGCTTAACGCTCCATGCAAATCCAGTTCCAGGGTTTCTAAAACTGCCCCCTATATTAATTTTCTTCCAAAAGAAATTGTAGCAACAGTAGCATACATAATTACACTATGCACTAATTTTTTGTCGAAATCTGATAACTGTATTGCTAGATTACATAAATGCTGGCATGAAAATGAAAATGCGTTTACGGATACATACCAAATTATCAAAATTACTTCATAATGATATGCATAAACTTTGAATTGACAATAAATGGATATAAAAATTACCTGAATAATTTTGTGTTGCCAAAACTGTGTTGGCAATTTGCCATATCGGGTTCATTTTCATGCATTTATACTGGAAAAACATTCAAAATTGTTAAATTTAGCCATTTTTTGCGAAAGAAAATTAAAATTTCTGATAGCAGCTTAAAGGATTGCGATAAAGTAATTTAGTGCTCTAAAAAATAAACCCTGTCAACTAAAAGATGTGTCATAATTTCTAAAGCCTACATGAAGTATTTCGCTATAAATTAAAAAAATAATTTTCAATTTACTCGGTGACTTTATTTATGATGAACTCATAAGAGGATAGGAGAGAATCATTAAAAATGAGAGAGGGTGGGGCTAGGGCTTGGTCTTTTCACGTGTACAGCTATATACGACTACGACAATATTATTCTACATGAGTTGGGTGTAGGGGAATGTTCAATTGCTGACTAATCTGCATAATATGTACCAGATTAATCTAGAAGCATAAAGTGCTCCATATTATTGAAAGTTAGCATAAGAAGCAGTTTGATGTATGGAAAGTTTTAGCTGGACGAGGTAGTACATAAATGGAAGAATGGGTATGGGTATACACATTGTACATTCTTGACAGCTATCGCTGTAGCCATTATTAATGGTAGCAGAATGTATTTTACAGATGTGACAAAGTAGCCCAGAGTGAATTGCTAAGGTAGTGCGATTAAAAATGTAAAATGAATCTTACATTGAACGGACTGCAATCTGCAATTGACAGTTTAACCGGACGAACAGCCGTGAACCTGAATATGACATTTCTGTCCATGACCCTTTATTCGATAATGACTTGAATAGCAGCCTGGAAAGAGAATAATTAATGCAGGGTTACTCCTTTTGATTCGTCCGTTGATACCTTAACAAGATTTCAATTGCCATCTGGATTGAATAGTGAATTTGCTATTCGGACGTCACATTGCGATATCTTCCTGTGCTATAAGCATTGATGAACTTCCAGTTGGCGTGGTCCCAGTTCCTTTGATGAGTCAAATAATAATACTTGTTGCTCTCGGATTGGTAATTCCTTGCCTCATCATCCATCACGCATTTGCATTCACGGACCTGACTCAAGCCTCACCTGCCTTACTTACACGACGATTTAATAGGTTCTTGTTTTGTTGAAATAGATCATATACTAGAAAATCTGGAATACTGGACCGAACCTGCTTGCTTTGCCTGGTTGATTCTGTCTTACTGGGATATCTTACACTGTTGATAATAATACTGACTTGTTACACAATGTACGCAATGCAATATGTTGAAAAGGTGGACAATGGCTGATACTTGATGTTCCGCTCGGCTACCTTAGCTTTGTTTTAATCTCATCCAGGTATTTCGTCCGTTGGTTTTCTTCGCAAAAATTGAAGGCTATATAACAAGGGAATTATTGAGAGACTCTTCACTTCAACTATCTCCTCTCATCAGACTTGTGGTCAATCCATTTGCTGTTTCAACTCACTTTGTTCAACCTTCCGGTTAACTCCACACAATCATCATGCAATCCGTAAGTTATTTTCAATTATTCCGCTCGCACTGTAAAATTTGATTTTCACTCATAGCGCGGGAGTTCTCATTTTCAGACTACTAATCAGTTGTTTTCTCAATGCAGGCCGCCGTTTTCGTTGCTTTGATCGCTGCTGCCAGCGCCACCGTTGTCTACCGTGTCCCATCCCAGGACTCTGCTGTTATCAACAGCCAAAGACTCGGAGGAAACTTCGCCTACAACGTTGTTGAAGGCCAGGCTTATGGAGTCCAGACCCCAGTTGTTTCCTACGTCGCCAACCCAGTCCAAACCACCTACTCTCAAGTCGGATCCTCCGGAATTGTTCAAACCGTCCAAGGAGTTAACGGCCAAAAATTGACCTACCAAGCCCAAGCTGTCCCAGTCTCCCAGACCTACGGACAAGTTGTCAGGAGCCCAGTTGTTGCCAACACCTACACCTACCCACAATACCAATCCGTCGTCGCTGCCGGAACCCCAGCCAACACCTACAAGACCTACGCTGGAGTCTCCCCCATCAACTACGGATCTGTCTATGGAACCGGATACGGATACCAATACGGAAACGCCGTCGTCGTCTAAATCTTCTAGCCAAATTAATTAACTCTTTGTTAATTGATAAAGTTAGTTTTAGCCTTGGATGATGATAGCATCTTTGTCTTTGTCTAATCTTAACTGTTAATTGGTCTCAAAATACTCAAAGTGGATTTGATCCGAAAGTTTCATAGCCGCTTAGCCGACACCGGACATTGTAGACAGCTCACCCTGTTTTTCATGTCCGAGTCTCGAGCAATTTCGTCAATAAATTGTCTTAGTGAAATACAAACACTCTCTGTCTGCCTCAAAATCATTTCATCTTTCATACGCATTTTCTGCTGGCATTTTAAAACATATGATTTTCAAGTATTATTTCTAAGGATTAAAAAAACACGGAGGAACAGTAAAAAAAGAATGCAGAAAACTGACGGCAGAACTTGCGGTCCTAGTTGAAAATCTTTTAATCTTCACGCATGCAATAAAAAACATGTTTATATAGCTAAGAACATAAAAAACATGGTAAAAGAAGTTTAAATTGTAATTCTCATGGCCAATGATTCAATCTGTATCAATCAATCATTCATCTCTGATTGAGCAACTAACATTTGTTGAGCAAATCCGAAACTAATAAATTAGAGTATGTTTTCTGCGGATTAAGCTAGTCAGATTTTCTCATGCGGTATAAAGTGTTCTCAGTTTACCTAAATACACTCCACGCTCTTTCATACAGTTCTAATTCTGGAATAGTCCGGATATCAAGGACATCATTGCGAAAATCTCGGTAATTAATAGCAGTTAGTACTATATACGCAATCGGGCGCATATGATATTATATGGTGATTAAGTTACAGACTAATAGTCTAGCGTATTATTATATAGTACAATCTGATATCTTGAATTAGCGAATCGTATACCTTTTGTAAAGCTACAAATGAAAAGGTCACTATACTATAAAATAAATCTAGAAATTGGGCTCTACGTATTGCAAAACCTCTAATTTTCACTACCTACGGAAATAAATATCAAATATCAACTTACAAAGAAAATAAATTGTTACAATATGTATTTTTCGATCTTGTTCTCAACTTGCCCCAATTTGTAGTGGCAACTACGTACAGGGTACAGGTTTATAGAGTTATTGATTGATGGGAACATTTTAACACTAGGCCATACCTGCTGCAATAAAATTATCGGATTTTATCGTAAACACAATACAAATGGTAGCGTATTCCTGAGACATATTTATTCTTTGTCTATAAAATGTGCATTTCTGGAAAAATGTTTTTGGTGTGTACGGTTCAGGGAACTTGGCGAAACAAAAAAGGAGGACGTTAACTTTTCATCCTTTTACTGTTTGCTTATTTTGAGATATCGGATTACAAGTACAAGATAAAACAAGTAAATACTATTTTCTGCCCGTGGCAGTCACATTCACATCAAGAAAACGATTAGTAGCAACAAAGCAAATCTAATTTGTTACAGTTTGTATTGAAACTCGGTCTGCATTAAAACTATTACTTTCAAATCCTTATCAATTGTATTTTGTTAAATATATTTCAATGGAATATATTTTAATAAGATTCAACAGGCAGAATCTAACAAAAGGTTTTTAACAGCAAAATTTTATCTTATTGTGCAAAATAGCGCCAGATTCTGGAGATTTCGTGGTTTTCTTTTTTTTAATCAAGTAAATTTTTTAATAAAATATATCTATAAATCTGTTTAGAAGATTCTCTATTTTGAATTCTATCGGAAATTTTGCGTCAATTTGAACAAATCAAACTTTGACAATTAAATATACATTTAAAAATTAGGAGTTTTAGTACAAACCAGTATGATTTAAAACTAACCAGATTTCATTACAAACTGCAACAGTAATATGCATATCCAAGGACTTCATGACCAAATGTAAACTAAAAATAGTCAAATTTCTTTCCAGGCTTTCTGTGATTATCCATTTTCCGTTTGCTCGACTTTCTCTTCTTCAGCTCCACCACTTTTCATGGACGTCTTGGCGGATTTTACACTTGCTGATTTTGCTGTGCCGACCGACTTTGCCTTTTCACTTTCCGCCTTACCATTCCCAGTTTTTGAATCTCCTGAGAATATTTATTCGCATTTCTTAGTATTGAACCAAGTGGATTATTTATAATAAATTAATTATTATATTTATTTCTTAACCTCCTCCTGGTTCGTCATCTTCGTCTCCAGCTAGACCAAGTTCTTTTAGTAAATCCATATCGATTGGAGCTTTATGAGATTTCCATTTGCTTTTGACTGAAATAAATCATTCTCCAGTAAATAAATTGTGAAAAATTGATGGAAGATAATTTTACAAAAGTAAAACCATAAAATTATTAAATTGTAGTTTTCAAATCTTATTTCCGGAACAAACCGTTGTGAGTTCTCATGGCTGTTTGAAGTGCTTCTCCAGTAAGACCCTCCAGATCAACACAGGATTCTGTAACTTCGGAACCATTTCTACTTCCACCGCATCCCATCTTGAAAATAATGGGACTAGGACTATCTAGGATAATTTTATTTCTGAGGTATTTAATTTATTATTTTTAACAAGTAGAATTTTGAAGATTTATATTTATCTAGAAAACTGTGTTGAAAAATCCTTTTCTACGTGTTTGAAAGAGTTATTGTATTGTTTTCCAGGATTGCAGGTAATAAATCGTGTCGATAAAATGTGTTGCACATAATCACAATAAAAAATAAATATAGATTACAAATAATGTAGGCAGTTCGATAATTATCACATGGTTGTGGAACGAGAGAGTTTAGTTACATGGCTAAGTCTGTACTGGAATATTTATTGGATGCTGTCCATGAAATCAAAATATTTGCTGAGCGCGATGAAAGTCAATCAACTCTAATAAATGTAACTATCGACATTTTTTTTCACTAAAAATCTACCGACGAGCACTTTTGGTTTTTAGTAGATTGTTCCGGGGATTGAGCGTGAATTGTGTATCGGTTCGGTTGGAGTCAAAGGGGAACTAATGCAACATTCCTTATACCTATCTATCATAGTCAATTTCTAAGACATGTGCAAAGTTATAAAGAATTACGTAAGGAATGAAGCTGGAATTGCCGTGACGAGAAAGCTTCCGTTCTCTGGATTCCAAATCCAATCCAGGGCGGAAGTAGAAGGCCGACTTCAGAAAACACACTCCACGAAACAATACGTTCCAGCTCCCCGCAACCCATAAAAAACTCTCCATCCCAAAAACACCTTCGGCTCCATCGGACTTCGTCTATTCTAAGCATGAATAACAACCTTCATTAACATAGCACTTTCCACAATATTTGTGTCTATGTGTGCACTTTCTACCTACACAATAGGCACACATGATTTCCGGATAACGAATAAACACATTGTACTATAATATCGAAAGCTAGAAAATTCCCCACTCACTGCGCACCTTCCAAAATTATCCTAGAATCATCAAAAATCTAATTTACGCCGTTTTTTCCACATTTTTGCCAATTATCAAGGTAGATGTGCTAAATAAACATTTTATTCTGGTTTACTTTTACATACGGAAGGATTTTTGCTTCCCTGCAGCAATTATTCAACTCCAAATGAAACAACACTCAATCTTATAGCTCTTATTTGATATCAAAATTCATAGAAATTAAATCGTGAATTCTAAAACGACTCCCTCCCGATTTAATCTGGAAAATCTCAATCTATAGCTCAATGTCAAAACTTATAAGAAACTGGAAGGTATATAAATATGGGATTATACTTTACAATGACTACTCATGCAATAGTAAATTGTAGGAACAGCATGTGTGTGCATATTGTAAATCTATAAAGCATGTAATTAGTTGGTTATACGTGGGTGTTCTGAATAACGACTTTTAGTATTGATCTAGACTATAAAATCAAAGCATATAATACATATAGCTACTTAAAGTTGTAAATTTTTATGGTTGTTAATTTAGTGTAAGTAATGTGCACTTAAGTTCAAACACTACTAATAAAGTAGTTAATGCACTGCACTGCGTTCGTTATAAGCATAGGTATATAGAGAGTGATATTGTACAGAATTAACCATAGACGATTTGCTAAACGATTTGGGTTCCTAAAGGCCACTGGAGTTTCCTGGAGAATCGATAGCATCGGGAGAAATATATGACTTGCTATTTCATTATTATTAGCACCATATTAAGTAGAAAAGCAGACTTTGGATATTTTATACACCTTTAAGTGCTTGTCTTTCTGTAAGAATACATTGCTACGCTAAATGAAACAATTTAATATTTTGATCGTTCCAACGCCACAGCGCTATTACTTGCAAATAAAAAATAATAAATGTATTTTCTACACTCCTTAAAGTTGCAAATATTTTTACTTAAAAAATTTTATATTAATAAATTGTATATTAGTAATATTATTAAAATGTTAAATTATTAAATTATTAAAATAATCAAATATTAAATTATTAAATTAATAAATTATTAAAATATTAATAAAATAAAATTAATTAATTATTAAAATATTAATATTATTAAATTAATAAATTATTAAAATATTAATATTATTAAATTAATAAAATATTAAAATATTAATATTATTAAATTATGAAAATGTTAAATTATTAAAATATTAAAATACTAAAATATCAATTTATTAAAATATTAAAATATTAAATTATTAAAATATTAAAATATTAAAACATTAAATTATTAAAATATTAAAATATTAAATTATCAAAATATTACATTACTAAATTTTTAAATTATATGTTACTAATTATTTTAATGAATTATATATAAATTATATAATGATAAAATTACATAAAAATTAGATAGGGTCATAAGTACATAAATAATTATGACATCCATCCAAACAAATAAATATCCAAAAAGCTTAAACCTTCTTGGGAGCATTATAAATTTTATACTTGTTTACTAAGTGTAGTAGTATGCCTATATACGTTATAATATTATAGGAATTTTAATTGTGTTTGAGGGGAAAGAGCTATGTGTTGCACTAAAAATACATTCTTCAGCTTGGCATTTAAAAGCAGTCCTTGACTCTGATTATTGTTGAACATATATTCATTGCTGTATTTGCTACTCCGAGGACTCTGACTTATGAGAATGCTCAATCAATACGAAACGAAGTTTATCTTTTTATGACGATGTGGTCTACATTCAACATTATCTTATGCATTGCATGCTCCCCCTTAATAGCACTCTCGGGATCACAAATATTTTGCTATGACGGGATATGCGAGCGAGAATGGTCAATTAATCACTTTAAACCACTTTGCTATTGAATTCTTCAATCTTAAACAACAATCGCCGCTTTAAATGGAATTCCAGGCTTTTTGCAACAAATGCGCTTTTCTCAGTCAAGGTTTACGATGGCATGTGCATGTGGACATTTAAATCATCTGTATATAATTCAAATCCACAAACGTATGCATTTAAAATTACTTTGAACTTGAACTCAATCCTGTTATGGAACCTTTTCGGCCCTGTGAGTGAGTATTTCGCAACAACAACCAATTCTGACTTCTGAATATTAAGAGAGCTGCTTACAGATTTGATAGTGCTTAACCATGGAAAAATATTTTCAACTAATGCCTTCCTGTTTCAAAAGAAATCGGTTTTGGACAGCAATATTCATTTTTATTAGTTTTTTAAGTCAGTAATTTAGTACATTAAAATTTTACTTATTATGCTAGAATCATGAAAAATCTAATTTACAACTGTTTTTGCCAATTATGAGGGTTTTGTGTGCTAATTAATTTATTCTAGTTTACTTTTACACTACATACAGATGAATGGGATGAATTTTGCTTCATCTAGAATTTCCTGCAGCAATTATTCTTCAACTCAATGAAACAGCACTCAATCTTCTACCTCTTATTTGCCATAAAACTTCATTGAAATTATATCATGAATTCTTAAGCGACTCCCTCCCGAATTAATCTGGAGAATCTCAAGCTATAGTTCAATCTGAAAACTGAATATGCTTCTTCATATTTACCAACGTAACTTATATATTTACGAACATAAGAAGGTATATATATATATAGTACGATTATACTTCTACTCATGCAATGCAGAATGATTAATGAATTATTGTAGGAACAGAATAAGGGACGTTTTTCAAAAAACGTCCTTTATAAATCTTCAAATTCGCTTATAGTAAAATTCCCTATTGGACTCTCCTTATAACGCGCTAATGATATTTATGACAACGTCCAAGCTCCTTGTGTAGGATTTAAGTACCCGATTACCACGCCACGGGAGGACCAAAAACTGAATGTAAAACAAAACCTACAGCAAGCCGTAACAGAAGCTCGCCTGAGTGAAGGTTACCGTGTACACATTTTGATAGACGAAAAGTACTCGCACGTAGCACAAAACCGAGCGTACGGATTTTGATCAAACTTTCAGAATTGGGTCTTTATATATGTAGCTATGACATATTAAAAATTCAGACATTGATATTATAAGGAAACGAAGCTATATTATTTGAAAAATCAACAAAAAATCTAAATTGATTAATGTTGACTATGAAAATCAACAGAAAATCAAAATTGATTAATGTTGACAATGAAAATCAACAGAAAATCAAAATTGATTAATGTTGACAATGAAAATCAACAGAAAATCAAAATTGATTAATGTTGACAATGAAAATCAACAGAAAATCAAAATTGATTAATGTTGACAATGAAAATCAACAGAAAATCAAAATTGATTAATGTTGACAATGAAAATCAACAGAAAATCAAAATTGATTAATGTTGACAATGAAAATCAAGAGAAAATCAAAATTGATTAATGTTGACTATGAAAATCAACAGAAAATCTAAATTGATTAATGTTGACTATGAAAATCAACAGAAAATCTAAATTGATTAATGTTGACTATGAAAATCAACAGAAAATCTAAATTGATTAATGTTGACTATGAAAATCAACAGAAAATCTAAATTGATTAATGTTGACTATGAAAATCAACAGAAAATCTAAATTGAATAATGTTGACTATGAAAATCAACAGAAAATCTAAATTGAATAATGTTGACTATGAAAATCAACAGAAAATCTAAATTGATTAATGTTGACTATGAAAATCAACAGAAAATCTAAATTGATTAATGTTGACTATGAAAATCGACAGATATTTAATCTTAATGATTATTTAAATTTAAAGGAAATCAAAAAATGTAAATTTGACTATAAAATTGAATAAAAATCCAAAATAGATTTTTTCCATCGTCTAATAGTTATTATTCGGTTTAATTTGCTTTATTATAAAATCTCAAATTTGGTAGAAGCGGATTGAAATATTTTATACTATCCCGCTAACAATTTATAGGAAACGCCATTGAACTTTTTAATGTCCATTTAATGCCAAATTTTCACTTTGACTATCAAAATGAAGACAAAGTGAGCGCGCGTTATCTCAGTAACCAATGGACCGATTTACCACCAATTCAATAGGGATCGTCAGTGGTCCATAGGCATTGTTTTTGCCAAGTTTGGTCAATATCCGTCATTGCTTTCGAAAGTTATCGTGGCGACGGACGGACGGACGGACGTACGGACGTACGGACGGACGGACGTACGGACAGACTGTGTGGTTGCCTTATTCAGGCGAGCTAAAATTGAGTAGCCCTCAGAGTTTACACGAGGTTCAGAATTCAGGGCCTTATAGTTTTACGAGGTACAGTCTTGCTTCTTCTATAAAGACCTTGTCGCATTTCAACTAATATCTACACATAAAAGGTTTTACACTCTCAATTCAATCTGTCTGAAATGCCTTTTTGCCATCTTTACATCAGTTTTGTGTTAATTCTGCTTTTTGGTTAACTTTTAATTTCCAAGTTAATATTGTTACTACTCGTATCAAATTGATAACATAATTTATAGGTAGATATATTTATAGCTTAAGAATATAATATTTCCAAACAGAAGGAGAAGGACCCATTGTTCTTGTGTTATCACTGGAGGACTCATTTCTTTTTTACACGTCATTCTCAGGCACGGTAAATTCTTACATTCTTACTTACTAAACTATATGATTTACTTTTGACTACCTTCTTGATCCCTTGTGTCTTTTTGAACACCGTTGTCCCTCATGTGCAACGAAAGTGCTGACTGTAACACTTTTATGTACCTCCTTCTCCCGTTTTTACCTACTTTTTCTTAATCCTTCACTTTAGACCAACTTTAAATTCAGCTGCCAACTCTCATGATAAATATTTTGCTATACCCTACAATTTTATAGATTCCTTAGTAAAATCCTGCTGTGTTTCATATATCTACTGAAAATAAGACATCTTTTGAGCACTTTCCTGCAAGGCAAATTTGCAGATAAATACAAGAGGGATGGCTCTCCTGTTGGTAGTCCGTATATATATAGTAGGTATTTCAGAATTAACTTGATTACTTTTTTGAGATTTTATAACTGCTTTTAGGTTTCGAATTTTGTATTAATTAAGCATCAAATATAACGATCAGGTGAAGCCATTAATTAGCACTGTCCTAACTCTGAAGACATTACAAAACTTATTTATTAAGGAAACTCTTGATATTGCTAAGTTGGAAAAGGAATTTCGGGAAAGGGAGGATTTAGTTCTGGACAAGAGTTATTATTTTCAGCCAGAACAGGTTAGACCAAAAACAGAAGTTTGGGATTTTTGGTTCAATAAAGTCTCATCAGAAAGGGACAGAGAAAGCAAGTACCACGTTGCGGAATACAATTTTCAGAGGGTAAATACTTAGTTGATTACATAATATACTTAATAGTTTTTAAAATGGATCGAACGTTAGAGCAGTGACATTTTGACATTGTAAGTTGCGAGGCATTTAATTCAATATTCAAATCAATCTTTCTCCCAAAGCCAAAAGTTTTGATTTCGATTGAATAATATTAAAGTCCAATGTGAACGTGAAGTAATTTTCTTTGTTTTAATTGAAACAATAAACATTAAAAATATTTATTTATGTATTTAATCTACAGATTAACTACCTTGAGCCAAATGTCTTGGGTGACAAACTTCCTCCATATTAATACGCCAGAACAACGCAAGTGTTCTGGACAAATAGGAAATATTCTATTTAATTCAGTGCAGTTTAATGGGTCGTGAAAATTCCCGTTTTGCTATGTTTCATAAAATCAACCTACGTAAACCTATCTTCGCTGTAATTAGTCTTTGGATAACTAGGTTGAAAACATAAAATACAAATTATTAATTAATACCCAATAAAGGATGCCACGCTAATAATTTTCTTGTGTGCATGTGCATGCATTCAGGATAATTTTTACACTGGGTAGATAGATTATTTTTATCTGTATTTATACACATCAACCACAATAGATATTTCATACATTTAGCATTTGTGTGAACCAGACTCCCATACTGCAAATTAATACAGCTGTCCTCCAATTGCCAAATTCTATGTAAGCAAACAATAAAGAGTCATTTATGTATAATTCACATCATATCCACATTTACTAGATTCGGAAGTAACTAGTGCAGAGTACATCGATGTTACATTAAACGCCTATTAGTACCAATTCTTTTTTTTGCAATACATATAACATAATCACAATTTTCAATGTAGTCATAATTTTTAACTGAACCAAAATTTAAAAAAATTGCAGAAAATAATGAGATAACCATTTTAATCTTCTGTACTATACTTATTCAATACTTAGTGCTAGAATAGAAGGTTTTAAAGTTGTGTTCACTATTTATATGCTTGTGCTGTAGCAGATATTTTTGTGAAAAGGAAGAACAAAACTGAAGATAGAAAATATATGAACTATATAAAAATATCTGATTTTACTTAACACTCATCATAGCATACATTCGCATCATTTTATTTACGACATTACACACTTTCATTTTAAATCATTTGAATTATTATTAGGACTACTGAGACACTTCTTCAATCTTTCTACATAATTCTTCGCTTTAATTGTCTCTGGATGTGTCGGTCCGAGGACTTTCTCTCTCTTCTCATGTACTTCATTCCACAATTGAAATGCTTCGCTCATCCTCCCAAGCGACGGTAATGAGTTAGCTATCCATGATTTAGTGATCAATGTATCTGGATGGTCTGTTTCCAAGACCCTTTCTCGTACTTCCAGCACTTCCTGGAATATCTGAAGAGCACCTACATAATCTTTCATATTATATCTCACAGTTGCCAAGTTGTGTTTTGTAGTCAATATACTTAGATCTTCCTTTCCCAACTTACTTCCTTCCACATGCAGTACTTCTTTATACACCCTCAATGCTTCTTCGTACTTCCCTTGATAGTTAAGTACCATCGCCATGTTATGCTTTAAAGAGAGTGTCAAACCGTCCTCCTTTCCCGCGATCTTTTCCCTTTTCTGCAAAGCTTCTCCGAACCACTTGAGCGCTTCATCGTAGTTATTAAGGTTCCTATGAACATTTCCAATTCTATTAGCTGTCCATAAAGTACCATAGTCTCCCTCTCCAAATATTTCCTTTTGCTTCTCATATACTTCTATCTGCAATTCTAGGGACTTTGAGTACTCTCCCAACTTCTCAAGCGCCAATCCTTTCCAGTATTTCACCTTCAATGTCCACCGATTCCTTTCCCCGACAACTGCTTCCAAAACATTAAGAGAGTGGCAACTGAAGTCGTGCAATTCTCCGTACTTTCCTGTATCATACAATCTTTTGCATATCCAATTCGGAAATATACCATGCTTTTCAACCAGCTCTGGATTCCCTGATGCATGATCCCAAATGGTTTGTGCATGGATCAGTTGATGTGATGGGATATCGTTGTTCCTCAGCATTTTCTTAACACCAGCCAATAATTGATCTAAAGTGTCATTGAATTTTCCGTCTTCACTTATTTTTAATCTGGTGACCTCTTGCACAAGACGGTGGATGGAAATTGTGGGTAAATGATTATTTGCATAAATAATAGAATGATCTCTCAATATTTCTAAAGATGTATTCTCTTGGTAAATCTCGCTGTTCTTTTCTATCTCAGAAAGAATCTTATACAATAGTTCCGATGAGATGTTATCGGGAGATAAAAGTGAAATAATATGCATCAATTTAATGGCACCACGGCCAAATGGTCCCATACCCGCGATTTTGTCAAAAGTGATTCGCCAAGTCAGATAAGTTGTAGCATTTTCCAATTGCTCACACTCTGGTAAAGGATGATCAAGAAGTCTCTTCGATTCGGTATCAATTTTGGCTAAATATTCTTCAATTTTGTATTTTGTGTTCAAATTGTTTCGCCGCAAACCATGTAAGGTACTTTCATTAATGTATGCCGCTGCTTGTTGCATGGCCAGTGGATAGCACTGTAGTCTATCACACAATTTCTTAATAGAATCGGATATTGAGTCATCAATGGAATTTTGATCTACTGTGAGATATTGGGAGAAGAATTGTATGGCTGCCTCTAGTGTTAGCTTATCTAATTCTATATGTGTGCATTTACTTCCAAAAAACTTGTTTGCTGGTCGAAATCTCGAAGTCGTCAGTACAAAAGGTATCAAAACAGTCGGAGGTTGTCGCGATGCCAGATCAGAGAGGGTCTTAAGGAATGGCTGGTCATAGGACTCCAAGTTGTCAAAAATCAACAGACACGTTTTGCCAAAGAGGGTTTTATATATTTCTAATGCAAGAACTTCCAATTTCTTATCTTTCCCTGATTCATCCTTCAAAGAAATATTCAATTCGTATGCTAAATTGAAAAAGCAATATGATAAATCCTGACTGGTTTCTGCATCAATCCAAATACAGTGACCTTTGTAAGATTGGTGAAAATGGGTAGCAAATTTTTTTGCTAATTCGCTCTTTCCAATCCCTCCGAGTCCAGTAATGGCAACAAACATCTTTTTGCTTTTTTGACAGTTTTTCCATGCGTTTTCAATGATCTGCATCTCATTTTCTCGTCCAGAGAAGTAAGTTGTGGGAGATCGAATGTTGAACCAAATAAATTGATCTGCCGAGGCTTTGGAATTGCAACTAAGAGAGCTCGAGGAAGAGGACTGAAGATTTTGAAATTGATTAATCAGGTTTTTAAGAGATGAAGGATTTCCAAAAAGAGTATCAATGTGTTCTGTAAAAGTACAAAACTAAATAATATATTGCTTGCACTTAGATGTATAGTCGATATTTTACAAATATAAGGAGTGTTACTCACCTGCACATTCATTACATTCTATTTCTCTTAAAATTTGAGACAAATTCATTGCATTAGCCTCGGCAGGAGACGAACTCCTCCAAAAGTCCATAATTGTTCCGGTTATTTTGGAGATGGGAGAATTTCTTTCTTCCAGTTTCTCCAAGTCGTACATAATTGATTGGTTAAAGTTCAATCTCCGACAGAACAGCCACCAATTTTTACAGAAGACATTGTCGTTAGCTAGAATCGTCACCACCTCAAATTGGTTGACTTGCTTGATTTCTGTTTGAAAATAAACCTTGATATAAGTTTGCATACACTTAACGATTTATATGTGTGATTTAGGATGATATTGAACATAATGTGTTTACTTATGTGGCTTACCATTAGACGTAGCCATTTTTCGCATAAAAAAGTAACGTAAGTCCTTTTTAGTAATCAGGATAGTAATAATTATTAAAATTTTAAAATATTTAACCGTGTATAATTATTGCACAGAAATTTTAATTTTTAATGGAGATATAAATCGGTATCTAGGTTGTTTGGCGGCTACAGAAAAATAATATGTACGTAGTCAGTATGCTTCATCAAAACGTTTACTAATTACTTAATAGCACTATGAAATGTTGTGACAGTTGGTTGGTATAAGGGGGTTGTGTGACAGTAGTTAATATGTCCATGAAAGGCTGAAGATGTTTATCAAAGTATTAAAATATTTGTAGGCTAAGATTAGAATTTGAAGGTAAGGAATTGTTTTGAGAGTCCATCAAGACTGTAAACTGCCGACCGCAGTGGCCGCATGCAATGTGAAATCTGCGACGCAGTCCAATCCATGTCTCTTTAAAAATTTTTAAATCACTATTGAGGCAAACTTTCACATGCTTTTGTGTTTCTTGGATTAGTATTTGTAATGATTCGACTGAAACAATTCTTCTTCCATTAATGTCCCGAATTTCGTTCTCTTTCTTGCTTTGATTTTCTAGCACAACAGGAAAAAGCTTTTTTGGCTTAAAGTTTTTAATTCTAGTCTTGATTGTTCTATGTCCGCATTTTTTACCCATCGTGCAAAAAATCGTCTACCGGGGTGTAGCCGTTTGGATATCCCACTCAAACGTTTGTACGAGTATCACAATACTTCTTGTCTGACTGTCTTGTAAACAATAATGTTGCCAATTAAATGAGGATTGTATATTTTGATCTATACGTTGACGTCTGGTCGAGTCTGGCTTCTTACTCTAGTTGACCACGGTGACACTGCTGAAATATGAATAATGAGTTACACTATTCATGCTTTACGTTTTATAAATAGGAATATCGTATCTAGCAATATGCAATAATAAACTATTCTGTTTACCCGAATTGCTATGTATGCTCTACGACGTTTTGAGGATTGCAAACAATGATCTTATTGGATTCCCAGTCAATTCACGCAACTAAACACAATCGGTGACAAATACTGTTGAAATACAAAAAAACTAGTTATAATACTCCAAGATGTAGTTTATAAAAATTATGATTTCGAAACCACTAATTTGCAACAAGAAATTAGTCTTAATTCGCAATTTTTTACCCGTATCAGCTGCTAAGACGTGACGAGGATTTCAAGATCAAACAGAATGATTTTCGAAGGTTTGGACCCTAAGTCGAGTCTGGCTTCTAAATCTGGTTGACCACGGTGATAGTTACTGCTGAAACATGAAAATATAATTGCAAAATTTGATGCTGCTAGTAATTTATATAATTAATATGTCACCTCAATTTAGTTCTCTTATACTTACCACCTCAACTTGTCCTTTTCAGATGTAGAGTTTGATGAGGGGCGAGGTTAAGAATTTTAGGGTTAAATGATTAAAAAAATTAAAACTGATAGGAAACTGTCAGAAATAACATTTCGTATTTCTAAAGGAATGCACAATCAACAATTGTACAATTGTGCTTGTTAGTTGTATTTCCACCATTATTTATGAATACTCCGTGCTGGCCTCCCGCAATTTTTGTCGCAGTTCTTAGGCAAAATTTTGCATGTAAAATCTTTAAAAAATGATTTCAAGATTTTGGAAAAACGTAAAAATATAACAAAAATGCCATAAAAAAGAGGGGAAAAAATGAGGGAGAGCATGAGGCGCCTTTTTTTGAATTTGTGTCTGCAAATGTGAACAAAAATTCAAAATATATTTCTTACATGTATTTCCCCACTCAAAATCAAAATTTTCAAATTGAATTTTCGATGACTTAAAAAATGACTTTTGAAAATTGAGCTTTCATGCTCGTCTTAAAAATCTTTGTAAATTCTGAAATAGAAAACCGCATGTCTGTACGCTTAGTCCATTGCTCTGAGTAATATACGCTGAAAGTCCCCACCCCTCCTTAATAAGCCTTTAATTATGGCATGGAACAATGCGAAATTATAAAATTATCAAATAATACCTGATATTGAATGTTGCCAAATTTTACCATAGTTTGTCATTAAAGGCGAGGTGATTGGTAAAATTTGAAAATTTTGTTTAAATGGAACACTGTACAATATATGATAAGGTATATCATAATCGGGATTATTATTATTTGGGAATACTTCCTTGCTTATCAGTTTAAACATATCAATGGAAAATTCCATCAATCATGTTCAACTGATAAAAAACGACGCAACGACGCAGTGGGTGACAGTAGAAAGGGGCAGACGAAATAATAGAGTGCTCCCAATATTATTAAAACAAATCATTGTGAAAAATCTTTATTGTATGTCGCAGTAAAAGTAAAATCTGATATATTTTTGAATAACTAAATGTATTTTGCAAAAATAAACAAATACATGTCGCGGGGTCCGGCAAGTCTAACTAACTTGAGTCACGTTAGTCACCTATAGTCACGTTTGGAAATAAAAAATAATGCATCGTATTACAGTAGGAAAATACTGCTTCTTGTGGCTTGAAAATGGTTTCGCGAGGTGCCAAATATTACCATAGTCAATTTTAGTTATTATAAGTTTTCAATAATATCGCAATAAGTAAATTTTATTATTACCAATACTTACCAGTAAACGACATACATGTAATAAAGGTACTTCAATAATAATTTTTCAATTTGTCATCCATACTCAAGCGTCAGTGGTTAACATTTTGTTGTTCTAATAAACCATTTCATTATAATTACAGAGTTGGTTCTAACAATATTTATATTTACGAGCCATCGTCATTGATTACGTATAATTTGCATTTTTACTACTAAATATACTATAGAATAAATGCAGACCATCTCTTCATGTCCATCTTTAAAATATTTATAAGTGTACCTGTATATGCATTTGAGTGAAGTATTGCATGTAGAAAATAATTCAGTCAGGCAGATCTATAAGTTACCTTGAGGAATTTTTTTCGTCTTCCATAAAATGAGACATTAGGAGATTATAATCACCGGATCGAGCCAATTTTGGTGTAGTTGCTTCTCACTTGTCTTATGAACGAAAGTGGCGTGGGATTGAACTAGGATGTAATAACGTAACAATTGGTCGCTGATTGAAGAAGGGAATAATTGGGTGTCACCTCTTCGTTTCTTTTGCCTTGTCTTCCCTTATTCTGATATTCCTACTCCCAGAGGACCAATATAAACTAATTGCACATGCAAAAAACATTCTAGCTCTTAATATGTACTAAATACTATGCAATATGCAAAATATCTACGTAGTATATTACTGGCCACACATGTTTAATCCTCTCGTAAATCACTTTTCATCAATCCTTTTGATTCAATAACTTCTCTGTAAATCACAATTTGTAGTTACTCAATTATAATCATAGTTAATAAATTGTAATCAAAAAGTGCTTGATTTAATGCATTACTGCATTAAGAGTTCAAAAAAGGAAAAAATAATGCTGAAAATGTCCCCAGTAGCCAATCATTGTTAGAATTATTATTGTTGAATCTTACAAGTTGTGGTTTGTATCTAGATCTTGGTTTGTGTGGCTAGTGGAATAAAAAATGACACCTACTTACACAATTTTTTATTATGGGTGTCAGTCTTAACTGTCTTCCTCTATGTCATGGATTGAACATACCCCAAACTAAAATTGTATGCTCATTGACAAAAAAATTACAGTTTTTAGAAAACAATCCACGCCCTGTCCCTATTTAGAACGCAGTAATATTATGACCTATACTAAAAATCATCCAGCTCAAGCAAAACTTAATTTTACATACACAAACCTATCAAATCTTCTTTTCCCATAAGCATAATGGACAAACGACTCAGAAATTTTGTTAATCTAGCTTGAAATATTTATCTATCGCGTTGCATTTAAATTTCATGTTTAATTTGCGCAGGATCTTTACTTAAAAATACAAATGTTATTGACGCAGATAATCCATTTGAAGAAAATCCATTTAAAAATCCGTCAACATTCATCCTAAGAGCTGACTATTTATTTTGCCAAAAGTTTGGAGATGCTTGAATGTAAATTTTGTATCGTTTATTGCAAACTGTGTCAATTTTTATTCAAATAAATGCAATAGGAGCGGAAAATAAATAAAACTAACGTGACAAGTTAATAAGGCTACCTCCACGACTTAATTGGGCCTACTCCTATGATATTTGGTTTAATAACATAGTGACTATTTGTGGAATATCTCAAGGATGTCTCATTCTCATTCTCACCTGTCTGAGCGTAGAAAAAAATGAATTAGTGAATTGTTTCAAAGATTAGTGATTTAATACAGTTATGTTTACATTTAAGCGTCGTTAAAGCGTATGCGAAAGGGTTAAATAACAAAGGCAATGAAAATATTTAGAAAAGCATTGTAGACGAAGAAGATAAGTGCCCGAGGGGGATAAACTTCACCTTACGCATTGAATAGATAGAGCATCTGCATGTGTATATCATTTTCATATGAAGTTAGTAGGGAAGATTTCATGTGTCCAGGCAGGGCTAGGAAGCTAAAGCAAAGCAGATTGTACTTTTATATAATCTTGTATTGTAGTGATTGTATTGTTGGGAAGATGCACATAGATAGGCATTTCAATTTCAATAGAATCATCTCGTCCGACAACATCTCCGCGCACTCCATCAGTCTCTTCTTGCTCTTCTTCTAAACTCCATCATTTTACTATTTCCCAACTTTATTAGTTTAGTGCTTTAAGATCTTACACACAAAAAGGGCTGTAGGTCGGTACAAAATCAGAATGGACCTTTTCACCAAAAGGGTAAGTCAATTAATTTAATAATTGTCAATTTTCCGATTTAATTTTGATCATTTCTGTTCCAGGCACTTGCCTTGCTAAGTATATTAAGCGTGATACTCTGTACGGCAACTGCCGCGGGGGTCCCCCATGGGAAAAGATTGTACCGATCTCTCCCTTCCGTCTCTCGTGACCACTACTCTGAAATATTACCTGATGGAACTTACAAGTAAGATATTTAAATCTATTTGCATACAAACTATACAGGGTGTCCGCGAACTATGTGAAATATTTCACATGTTTTGCGGACACCCTGTACAGTAGTAGTAGTAAATAGTGCCATTATAATTAAGTACTAATTGTGTATGCACATACCTGAGCAGAGACAAAAGAATATTTTTAAGTAGTAGATACCTGTTGATTGGCACCATAAAAATTTACAGTCTGCATAGAAAGAAGTGTGACTGGAGTATTTTTCTGGATTTTATTGTTTCTCACATGTTTTAGTAGTATAAGATAGTATCTAACAAGAAACTCGAGAAACTACTACTGAGATAAAATGGGATGCTCTCTTGTACAAAGCAAGTATTTTAACGTATAGGTAACTATATAGGACTAGAGCGTACTATATGTAATCTTGTATCGGAGTCGTTCAACTCGAAGCTAAATGCAAAGGTATGTAAGTAGCAGGAGAGCTTGCTATTTGGCAGCTGCGAATTGCAAAGCTAGTCGCTAGTCTATGCACTAGAGGATTCTAATTATGCGTCTATTTAAATTGTTATCTCTAACAAGGAGTTCATATGCTAAAATACCTTCTTCACAGCACAATTAGCATGAGGACATTATTAAATAAGGCTATGAGCAGGTTAACATGAAAATCCCATGTAATTATGTTTACGAATAAAATTATTCTTAATGGTATGAGTGTATCACATCATCACATTTATTCCATTGTTCCATCTAAAGAAATTGTCGCGAAAAAAAAGATTCTACAGTCTACTTATGTAAAGATACACTAATTGTTTAAGATTGTCTAGAATACATCGACAGTTAAAGCAGCGATATTGCTACTGTTTCAATTTTAAATTCTAATTAATAATTAGCGTCATAATAATCACATTTAAAGGAGGCAGCATTCATATTATTCAAACATACACATGACACTTTATAGCTAATAAGTCGTAGGTACAAAATGTACAATTGGTACAAACAAATTGCGTATAACGTTTACCTCCTCAATAAAACCAACAAGCCTTAGTACTGGCTATACAGACAATCGTCTCTATTTAAAATACAAAATCTACTCAAAATGAGCTAATGAATAAGTTATGTACTTGAATTTCCAGCATCTCTCAATGCAAATACGTTATTATTACAGCTAGAGCATTTTTTATTCTAGTTCTAGTAGGTAATATTTATAGTTACTTCTTAGTAATCAGTCTATAAGATTTTACAACCCTAATTCCTAATTCTAGGAATTATTAGAATATTCCACGGGACTATGAAAGGGGAAATATTACAAAATTAGTAGACTCCCCAGTTAATTACCCCCAACGAGTCCATCAAAACATAATTGGGACGAGATTTTCAAATTCTCCATACAGTAAAAGACATTTTTAATTTTTATTCTTGTCTAGCTCATCCCAGAGAGACCAAGACCCAAAATAGTATTCCGTTTTTTTCCAATTTTACAGATATAAAGCGTACTGCTCAAAAAAAGTCTATCTTGAAAATTCCTACAACGATAACAAGAACAAGTGAGATGAGTTCTTAAATAACTACCTAAAAACAAAATGTTAAAACTAGGATTTTGTTCGACTGGTCGTGTCGTGTTATCGATTGTTTTTTGTCACCCTATTTGAGCTCCTTTCTATTATGAAAGTAAATGTCCTTTGAGATGGAGACATTTAAGGATTAATTACATAAAAATGCTAAACTACAAATACTATAAACTGCTTTTGAATTAAGATCAGGATTTACAATTTGTTGATCGAAAGGAGCAAAATAGGATTATACATAAGCTAGAGATGAACAAAGGTAGGAATGGGAAATTCCCTGAGCTCCCACTTGCATAAACTTCCGCTCTGTCCAAACTATCGACAATATTGATTTTCCATCCCATATTGGGACTAACGTAGGAATGGTAATAGACTACATCCGGCCATGAGGAATTTGGCGAAACTTCCAAAATCGCTGGCTCGGACGCATTTTCACAACGTAATTTGAGAGAATTCCGATATTTTTCGAAAGTTGGGTACATGAGGTCGAGTCTTCTGTCAGATCGCTCGTGTCTCCATATGCAAAGTCTTCCAGCAGCTGTAGGACGGACTTGGTCTCTTCGGGTGATCTCTGTACCGGCCAAAATCACTTTCCCTGGGGCAGTATTGTGACCGCCAAGAGGCTATAACAATAGAAACATCGTGAATATTAATTACGTGACTCACTACAGTCGTTATTATTGCTAACTTATATTTACGACTACTTTTCCTCCTATTTTCAATTCTGAATCTCTTTAAATCTACAATTATATAATACAAAACAGGACAGGACTGAATTGGATGGGAGTGGGATCCTCTATAATAATTAGCTACACTCTAGAAGTATGCATATTTAGTTTTTTTGCGAGTATTGCGTACTTGTGCAAAGAATTGTGTATTTGTTTAGAAAGAATAGGTTACCTCGTTAGTAATAATGAAGGGGTGGTAAGTTTCCACGTTATGTGGATTGTTTCCGCCCTCGACACGAAAAGAATACGTAAGTCCACGTTGCATGTAGAGTTCGGGAGCGAGGTAGCCGTGGATGTACCACGCATATCCGGGACTCGCCATACCTAATTATTAGATAATATTCTGTCATTAGTATTCCATTACGGTGAGAACTTTATTTTGCAAATTTTTTGCATATTTTACTATATTCGCTAACCAAAATAGTTTATAATTCCTCAAGTTATAGTTTACCTGTGACGCCTTCATAGCCACGAATTCCAGCTGATGGTCCTAACCGCGCAGTAAATGTCCGTAACTTTCCATCGACTATCTTGAAAGGTCCCCAGGGTTTTCTATGGTCAATAAGTTATATTTAAGTTACTACGTTGTTGGTTAAAATTACTACGTTTACGTTGATGTGAAAGTACTCCAACTTATAAAACCTGTTTTCATCTATTGTTGACTTACATTGTCTTACTCTCGTCGGGCATCACAAAAGGCAAACACGATTTCATTTCTGAACCGTCTTCATTAGAATTTTCGCTACTCTGCTTGTTAGGATCCGGTTTGTTTACTAACTTTATTTTCTTCAGATTTTTCGGATAGAGTCGATGAAAACCAGGTTGCCCATTTGGAAGCAAGCGACCTACTGCCCATATGATTGGAATTGCCTTAAAACAAAATAAACAAATGTAAATACTGATTTCAACATAAATTATAATTAATTATTCTGTAGTTTACCTCTGCGATGTTGATTTCTTTATCTCTTTCATCCGACTTGCTCAACTGTCTTCTGTATTTGAGTACCATCAGCGGCCCGACTCTTCTACCTTCTAAAACTTGCACTGCATCTGGAGAGCCTAGCAAAGCATCTTTACAAACTCCACGTTTATTGTCCAAGACACTAGAACACTACAAAGCAAAAAATGTGCTTTAAATCTGATGCTAAATATTATTGTATTTAAAACATAATTTTGTAGACTTACTGGAGATTTAGCGTCAATGTTGTAATCTTCAACGACGCCTTGTCCTGTTTTCACATTTAAATGGCCAATTGCTACATCTGCTCCGATCATTTGGGATTTATTAGGGGATCCTGAGATTCCAAATCCTAGGTAATCATCCTCACCTACAAAAATGTGGAACAAAATTAAAATCTTAGCAAGGGTAATTAAAATATTGGCTTTTTAAATTAGTTTGTATGTTTTCATACCAGCTACAGCGACTAATTCGATGGTAATAGTTTGTCCTACAACATCCCAGCTAAAATGGAAGTCATTATGAAGCGGTTCGCAGTTAGGAAGACTGTAGTCGTATTTCTAATTACAAATAGATAATAGATAAATGAACAAAGGCTAAAATTAATAATATTATTGGATTATATTTTACTTACGACGATATTTCGAAGACTTGGAGGAACGTTAATATCACTGGGAATGCTGATATATCCTAGAGGTTTATCATTGATCTTGTCGTAAATGGCGAGCCAATCTATATTCTCAAGCGTCACTTCTCCAGGCAGAGTGAGTGTGATATGCTCGCTATTATAAGTTCTCAGCGGTTCTAAGCTGCAATAAATTCACAGACGAAAATGCATTAAAATACAAAAGATAAGCTAGGAGAGTAATTTACAGTCGTTTGCGTAATTTAATTCTCAAGCGAAAGCGTAAAATGGCCTTACTATCCATTTTCGTCGGGAATTCTCTGTGCTCCATTGTGCAGGGTTGGAACGTGGCCTTTGCCCACAACAAAGTAATTCTCTGTATAAGTACATAGACAATATTAATCTCCTTTTTCAGACACGAAAAAAAATGGTTTAGCATAATGAAGAAAAGACCTTGATCTTCGTAAGAAACGAGATTGAAATTATTTATACGAATAGATTTCAAATCCAGCAGTTCAATTTGATCGGATGTGCAGTCGTCAGTTTTGGAAGTAAGTGGAGGTAGTTGTTCAATGCCTGGAGGTTGGAATCCGTCAGGGATATAAATATCTCCAAAATTTTCCTAATGAACAAAAAATGAAATTGCATTCGTCTAAAGAAATATATAGCGTTGAAAGACAGAAAAACTCACGAGGCGTGTTAAATCGTATACAGAAATCCATTTGATGTCTGCAATCTTCTTATTCTCAGGCAGAGTAAGGGTGAAGTCTTTATTATCCGATTTTCGCAAGATATTCGTTCTAAAAATAGATCATGACCTCAAATTAGTCCAAATTTCGTTTTCACTACAAAGATGAATATTAATATGATTTCTTACCGTCCATTTTGATCAGGGATTATATATCCATTTGGATTTGGGCCATTTCCAGCAGAGCCAGCCCAAAAATATGCATCTTTCCCGGTGCCGTCGTAATTGAAATTTTTGATGAAAATGGTAGTTTCATTGACTGCATAGACAGATCCTCCTACAGAATGATGATAGACGTTGAACTTTCCTATAAGGATACCATAGGATTTCTCGGACGCTCCATTTCCATTCTGTTCCTGTCCGAGAGTTGTCAATGAAAGTGCAAGGAGGATGGCGAGGAGATGAAAAACCGACATTGCACTGCACTCGTTACCTCGTCCCGTTCTTCCTTAATTGCAGAACATCAATCTGTTTTATAAAAATGAAATGCAACCTTCAGAGTCTGTACGGGTCTTGTGAACACAGTTCTGAGTTAGAGAGAGAGAGAGATCGGGACACACACGTACACAACAAACAGACAAGGGAATGTGAAGGAAAAAGGTGCTGGAGCAAAGCGAAGAAAAATCCACGAAATAAGTAGAGTAGCAAGAGCAAGAATAAGAATGTTGGCTCGACCACATAAAATCTTCAGATAAAAGTTCTATCCTACTCTTATAATTATTTACGTTCTGTCTCTCTTCTATATAGCCTTTGGGTGGTGTTCGTTTTCTTGCATACCTGCACTCATTGTCAGTCCTTCCTTATACTTACTTACGTACATACTTTACGACTGCCATACCACATACACCTTCAATATATACACATCATCATCTATTGCATTGCACACTGCATTGCATTCGCTTATAACGAAATGAGATTTTCAGAAAGACAAGACTGACAGGTATACTAGAGAGTTGAGCTAACTTTTAAACTTACTGCCCTAAGCTAAAGCTAACTAACATATAACTATACAGACATTATCCTACTATATAGAGCTTGGATCGCACTAAATATCTCACTTTTATCACTATTGCAAAAAATACCCAAGCATATTTTGTGTGGGCATACAATACACAATATTGCAATAAATGTTTTCATGCTAAATCCGCTTGCAAATTGTTTAAATACCCACGCATAAATATACCAATTCAATTAAAAACAATTTGAATTGCAATTTTTACAATTAATTGTCAATTTTAGCAATATTTAATACAAATCTAAATTAAATAGCAGCAAATACACTTAAAAACAATTAGAATAGCAATTTTTAACAATTAATTGTCAATTTTAGTAATTATCAGTGCAAATCTAAATTAAATAGCAGCAAATACACTATTGAGCGTGTTCATAGCTATTTCTGCATAAAAGTATAATTTATGTAGAAATAGTATTTTCTAAAAAATTATGCGGATTAATTTTGTGAATGGCATTTAATTAATAAGATAATTTAAATAGTTGAATTCAGTTCTTCCTTTTTAATTCGTAGTGGATAATTGCATTAAATTAAATTCAGGTGGGCAAAGGAAGAAAATGTATAATCGAATTCCATTCCCATCTCTACAATTTCCCTTGTGTCAATAGTACATTCTTAAGACCCAATAACAATAACTGCGTGAATATTTTGATAAAAGTGTAACTTTGTAAGGTATATAAATAAAGGAGATGTGTATACCTACTTAATAATATTATAAAGTATTACATAGCATATTTATACAAGTTAGGCTTGAGGCTACGGCTTTAAAGGTATGTCTCTCTTTATGCATATTAGTTTTATAGAGTGAGTGAGTAAAAGTTAGTAAGGTATAGTTGAATATTATATGCAGGTGGGTTGGTAAATTACGTACAGGTAGTAGGTTAGTTCCTGTTAGGAAATATCTAATAGTGATGTTAAATATTAAGCAAAGCAGTTGGTCTAAAAGTGACTGCGTATGCAAAGGGAGTTTCTTGGCTACACATATTGTCCGTGAGTAAGTAAATGTAAGAATGAACATTGAGACGAGACAAGGAGGTAGAGGAATGTCTAAAGGTAAGGTTAGTAAAAAGAAGGCAACGGCTATCGACAGGCAAAGGGATTTAAAAGGGACAAGGCACTGACTCAGCTAAGGGGTGGAATGTCTTTCAGTCATTTCAAACACAAATCTACCTCACTTCTCTCTACCACCAAATGCTATGCCATTCTCTCTACATCTTACCTACATACACCTGGCTCTCTCCTATACATCCAATAACAGATGCCAAAACAAAGAACTCACCTAAACTTTGACTTTTGACAGAGATGTCATAAAAAGTTGCCACCTACGCAGATTAATGCTCTAGGCTCTTCTCTCAATATCTTCTTTTTTTCTTCTATCGCTAGCTCAGTCAGTGGTTTCCTTTGCATGACACATCTGCCCACAGCAAAAATGAAATCCCTTTCACATCAAACCACTGGAAAAAATTACAAAAGGCAAAAATCAGCTTAAACACTCAAACCAACTCTAAATTAAATACATACAACAATTTGCACATCTCAACACATTTTGCATATTATCCTCTGTAACTCTTATAATACGCAATTTAAATTGGAAAAAATAATGCCATAATTATTTCATGACACTGATAAATTATGTACTTGAGTAGATTATAATAACTGGGCATGGAAAAAATTAAACTGTTTTGGGAACAAACTTAAAATTACCTGAAGGCAAAATAATTTTTTTGCTTTTTCTTGAAATGATAAAAAAAGTTCCTTAAGCGTTCCATGATTTCCTTTTTAAGGCACGAATGCATTTTTAAAGACCTTCAAAATGCTTATTTGGAGCAAACTTCGCGTGCTGTCTAGTATGTTTTTCCAAGCCTGTTGTTTATTGAGAGAAAAGGATTTTAAGTCAAATAGAAATTCATACTTAAATTGCAGGGAATAATCATAGCTAGAATTTATGGTCAAAATGAGTTTTGTCCGTTGATTCGTGAATAGATTTTGCAAATGTGGCGATTAGAGACCGGCATCCCATCAGAAACGGAGGAGTCGGTATTATTTGATTCATCAAGGTTTGAAATAGTTTGAAATTACTCGGAAAAGGGTAGAAATAAGCAAAAGGAGGTAGCTATTAAGTTTTTGTCTTTGTCGATCGTGAGACTGAGAGAGTTTTTTGTTTGATTTTTTTTGTAGGTATGCGTACACAGGACAGCACCGCTACGTGGCTGAGAGACGCTTAGCCGACGGAACGGTAGAAGGAGAGTCTCTTTACATTCGACCGGACGGAGTCCCCATTAAAGTGCATTACTTTGCTGACGGAGAGGGCTACCGGCCCAACACTGAAGTTTTGTATGCAGAACGTCTGAGGAATTCAGCCAGAGGCAAAGTTGTCGTTCCCGCACCGGATGTTCGCTTCAGAGAAGTTGACCCTGTCGTTGTTCGTCGTAACAATCCAGTGTCCACAGTCTTATTGGGTATGTTCACACAATCAGAAAGGAAATCCATGAAAATAGCCTTTGTTCATCTCAATCTCTCAGGATGACGCACAAATAAATCTTTTCTCTGAAAAGTAGAACAATAATATTTACTTTGTATCCCACTAACACGGAAAAATAGTCCATTTCAATAAACAAGATCCACAGAAAAGCAAAAAAAAACTTGGTCATGAATAAATATGTCAGTCATATTTTTTAAATTGCTAGATTAGTCAGATTTAATTTAATTTAGTCAGAATTTCTGTCAGTTATTTTAATTTATGATGTGGATGCTTACCTGTTTGAATATTTTTCAGCCCCAAATCCGAACTCAGTTTCCGGAGTGAATATCGGAGATGCACGAACAGGAGAACACGTATCTTTAGGAAGCAACGGAGGAGATGTAGCCGCAGCTCTTCCTTCTGTCACCGCAATTGTGGGTCCTGGAGGTCATGCTGAAATCCATCCAGAAGCTATTGCCAAGACAGGAGGTTCAGGATATTTCAGATCGGGAGGATCCGGAGATGTGGCCATTGCTAGGCCTTCAGCAACTGCTATTGTGGGACCCGGAGCATCAGCCGTGATAGCCCCTAGAGCCAAAGCCTATTCTGGAGGAGCTCAGGAGGAGCCTAGTCGTCCAGAAGTAGTCCGAGCATTAACAAGAGTGGTCCACCCACAATCAGTCATTGCCGTTCCAGCAGCCCGAGCTCCGATCCCAGTAGCTGTTCGCACCCCGCTCCCAGTTGTGGTACCCGAAGTGACTGCCATCAGAAGTGCGGGAGTTGTCGTAGTCCCACCCAACCCGAGCTATGCCTACAGCTACTCTTACTCTGCTCCTGATGGCAAAAATCCTAATCATGGAAATAATTCAGCCCACGTTTCTGTCAGAGTTAATCACAAGAAAAAGTAAATAGAAAGCCTATAGGCTTTTACCTTCAACATTCTTCATCTTCTAACTGACTGTTAACTGTGTTAACACTATTGACTTCAAAGCCAACTCAACATTGTATCATAGATGTTTCAAATAATTTATTAACGATTTCTATTTAATATTTCACAACAATAAAGTTTTTACTATTATTATTCATTTCTTGTTCCACATTCTTTATTTCGCATTCACAACTTCAAATGTCATTTAAGAAATTGCATGGGTATCTAAATATTATCTACTTCTCGTGTATTTAACTTTATTTCTCTATTAATATAATACAACTAAATTCAGTAATAATAAGTTAACAAATGATAAGCTACTTAATCAATCTTAACATAATGCCATTTGTCCACTGAAACAAAAAAAATCCGAAATTGAGACTTGAAATTCGAAAATTAAAATTACCAAACAGAAAAGACATACAAATCATACCATAAGGATCTACTTTTCCAGGTTTTCCAGCAGCTGGAGCAGAACTTAATATTTTCTTGGCTTGCTCAATACTTATTACAAAGTCTTTATGAGACATTTGTGGGGTGACTCTATCTCTAAAATTAATAAATATTATTTGGGTTGAAATTAATGAAAGGAATGCCTGATTACAGATGTTTTCCAAGTTTGTCATTCATGTAGCAGAAAAGACTTCAGAATTTGTAATATGATCTAAATTCTTACAGAGCAAGACCAGTACCACAGATGATATCTTTTTTAGACAAGGCACGCCAAAATCCATGGGTCTCTTCTATCAAGTTGTGCGAAAATTCTGCATCTTTTGAAGCTCCTCCAAATGCCAACTTGTTTGGAGCATTTCCACTTGGAATTTTGTACATCTGAAACCACTTCTTGGATTCTGTAAGAAAACCTGGCATTTTGCTTTCGATATCTTTTATATCTGTAAAAGAAAAATGTTAGAAAATATAAATTACATGAAAAAATTTTTTATTTAAAAAAATCATATCCATAACTAGAAAATAAGTTACTTATTTATATTATTTTTCTTACCATGAAGAACATTTGACATAGGATCTGTCACATCTATGGCTAGAAGTTTCCAATCAGTTTCTCCTAGTAAAATTAACCCAAATATTAAAAGCCAAATATTATTGTACAAACTTTTTTGAAAATGTTACTTCAGAATAGTCACAGCAGAATTTATTTTACCTTCATCTAGCACACAAAAACATCCTAAAATTTTTACTACAACCAATGCACCAACTTGGTGAACCTATAAAAGTCGCTTTGATTAAATTAATCTACACATAGATAATTATTTGGTATTTAGTTAGAGATGTCAAAATCTTACTTTGGATCCTATTTCTAGCACATCAATAGGATCATTATCTCCTTTACACTTTGTTGATGGGTCAACATGATAAGGGTTTTCCCAAGTTTGGGGTAAAGCCCCATAGTTCCATATATAACCGTGATGAGGGAAACAGTTACTAACATATCGTAACTTTCCATTTTTTACATCTTGTTTTATAGGATTTAATGGCTCTTTTGTAGCAATCTACAAAGTAATCAAAAAATACATTTGAACAATCAGTCGACATATATTAGCTAGGGGATTCTTATTATTAAAAAGCATTACCTCCATCTTAGCATTTGACCATCTTGGAATTTCTACGATCATATTGAAGGTATTTCTGCCACCTTTATTTACAGGATTTTCACTTGTGGACTTAAGTGGAATATCATGGAATGACGAAATTGGCCCTTTTTCATTGCCTATAACAGTTTTGAAAGTGTTTCAGCATTTTTTTGTAAAAACAAGTTTACTATCACAGATTGTTTTTTACTAACTATTTTAAAATAACCAAATCAAGGTTAAAACGCCTTCGTATGAATTCTATTTAAAATAAAATACAGTACGTTAGCTTCAACCTACAAAAATATAATCTGAAATCCGATGCATTTCTCGAACCACGTTGAACGGTCGTAATAGTACGGTTTGTATGTTTTACCAAGCCCGATTTCCATTTTCCGCCAATAAGAAGTTGAGATGAGATCTTATGTAAACCTTTGAGTTGCATTTTCGCTGCGTATAAAAACAATCAATCTTTTAATTAAAATCATAATTTCAATAATAGGTTATTATATAAACGCCTCAGCTCAGCCTCCCTTACATCTTGTTTCATCTACCGAAGTCGGGTGTACACTGTACTGTACACAGTCTACATCAAAGAGAACACTCGCACTCTGGACTGGGCTGGACAATTGACGATTGGGTCCTCTTGATAATTGTTGGTAATATTATTACAACATAAAATGATTGAAGGTACAAAATACTGTATGCTTTGCTACCCAAGTACTAAATTGCTTTGATTTTCAACTTTTAAATCAAAATAGACAACATTAAAATATTTTCCGAATTATGAAGATATAATACTGCGTATTTCGCGGTATAAAATACCGGGTTATATCCAAGCAAAACTATTATTCAGGGCCGCAGCCAAAAAAAAATTCGGGAGGTGTCCGATGAATTATAAGTGAAAATATGCAAAAACAATTTGGGTTTTAAGGGAAAAATTTCTTTCTTTTCTTCGATTTCGGGGGGGGGGGCTAGCCTCTCAAGCTCCTAAAATTAGGCTATGCTACGGAAAAAACGTTAACCGCCATAATTTAACTTAGAATCTCTATATATAACCGTAGACTTGATAAAACAATAAATTTTCCTGTCTATATATATTTATATATATAATAATATAATGTCTGTACGTGTGGTAGGGTGATCTCAAATGCAAAATGCGCAAGCGTTTATGTAAAGCATATTACAAAAAAATGAACTTCACTCTGGGTTAATATTTAGCTTATTTCGAAATTAACCATTACAATGTTGACACTGAATTTATTAAATAATTACTAATAATTGCCAATAATTCTAATCCTGCCAATTTTTTAAGGATGCTTTAGTCCCAAAATGCTGGGAGCCTAGTTTAAGTTCTTCGATGTATGCTAATCTAACCCTAATGTAAGATGGTTTTGAAGTGAACATGCACATTTTGCATTAAGGGTATCTAAACATAGACAAATGTTAGTATAAGCAGGTATTTATTATACGTTTATTGCTTTAATCTCAGGCTGTATAGTTGCAAAAAATGTTACAATACAGAATTACCCAAGTTTTTCAATGAACCAACACAAAATGTACTTCTAATTGGAAACATGCTTTTGGATTTTTAAAAATTATGTTTACGTAGGTATTTTTTAATTGATTTTTAAAAATTATGTTTACGTAAGTATTTTTTAATTGATTTTTAAAATATTATTACAATTCGTAGAGAATGACTTAAAGCTATAGATGCAAAACTACTTACTATTTCAATTCGTCATTAACCGACTGAAAGAACTTAAATGCAATTATTTAAAAATAGCAGAAAGTATAATACATAATACACTGAATACATCTTGAATATGTATAAAATCAAAAAGTGAAGAGCTTACTAGTATTAAACGAACGGGAAGATATTTTAAAACACGAGAGCATGATGCATTTAAAAATAATCTGAATTTTAATTTATGGTGTTGCAGCTGCGTTGCGAGCATATTGTCTTATGGTATGTATTTGGACTTCAGCATGTTCAAGCAGGCGATTACAGATGTTATATTGTGTGGAGTTTGCCTGAAGAAACCTTTTAAACTCATCAAATTGTTCTACAGTAAACGTAAGTAGCTGAGTCCGTATTTTAAACAAGAGCATGTATCTGTCAACAGTACGTATAGACTGATAGGCCACAATATCATCAAGAACTGTATGGTTGCGAATAAACTGTGAAAATTCGGAAGTTTCTTGCTCAGCTTCAAATGAGTCGTCTGAGATCAACAGGCTGCTATTGTGTGAAATAGCAAAGATGTCATTGGTCGAATCATTGGCCGCGACAATTGGCGATGTCTCTTCTTTCTTAAGCTCTACGTTTTCATTAACTAGACGAGCATCGGAGGGTGGTGAAGTCTGGTCTTCGGTTTCAATTTGTATGTATGACGTGATGGCAGCGACACTAGGCGATGTCTCGTCTTTGTTTTCATTAATTAGACGAGTATCAGATAAGGACTGTGTAGTTTGTATTTCGGTTTTAATTTGTTGGTGGGACGGAATGGGATTGATGCCAACGACACTGGACGATGCCTCTTCTTTTTGCAGCTCTTTGTTGTCATTAATTAGACGAATATCGGATAAGGAGTGTAAAGTTTGGCTTTCGGTGTTAATTAGTTGGTGAAACGTGTCAGCGTCATCGGCGCTTAGCAACATCGTTTCTTCTTGAGAAGCGTCAGGTGAGAACGGTGAGGTTTGAATTTCGGTGTTCATTTGTACTTGGGACATGATGTCAGTGACATTAGGCAATGCTTCGTCTTTCCAGGCTTCTTCGTTTTCCATAACCACAAAGGAATCCGATGAGGACGGCGAAGTTTGGATTTCGGTGTTAATTTGTTGGTGGGACATGTCAATGTCATCGATGTTTAGCAATATATTTTCTTTTTGAGAGGCTTCAGATGAGAACGGTGAAGTCCGAACTTCGGTGTTACTTTGTACTTGGGACGTGGTGTCAGTGACATTAGGCAATGCTTCTTCTTTCCAGGGTTCTTCGTTTTCCTTAACCACAACGGAATCCGACGAGGACGGCAAAGTCTGGACTTCGGTGTTAATTTGTACGTGGGACGTGTCAGTGATATCGGTGCTTAGCAATACATTTTCTTTTTGAGAGGCGTCAGACGAAAACGGTGAAGTCGGAACTTCGGTGTTACTGTGTACGTGGGACGTGATGTCATTGACATTAGTCATTGCCTCTTCTTTTTGCAGCTCTTTGTTTTCCTTAACCACAACGGAATCCGATGAGGACGGCAAAGTCTGGACTTCGGTGTTAATTTGTACGTGGGACGTGTCAGTGATATCGGTGCTTAGCAATACATTTTCTTTTTGAGAGGCGTCAGACGAAAACGGTGAAGTCGGAACTTGGGTGTTACTGTGTACGTGGGACGTGATGTCATTGACATTAGTCATTGCCACTTCTTTTTGCAGCTCTTTGTTTTCCTTAACCACAACGGAATCCGATGATGACGGCGATGTTTGGACTTCGGTGTTAATTTGTTGGCGGGACGTGTCAATGTTATCGTTGTTTAGTGATATATTTTTATTTTGAGAGGCGTCAGATGAAAACGGTGAAGTCGGAACTTCGGTTTGTACTTGGAACGTGATGTCAGTGACATTAGTCAATGCTTCTTCTTTCCGGGGTTCTTCGTTTTCTTTAAACACAACGGAATCCGATGAGGACGGAGAAGTTTGGATTTCGGTGTTCATTTGTGTATGGGTCTGACCAATGTCACCGACACTTGGCAATAGTATCTCTTCTTTGGGAGGTTCTTCGTTTTCTTTGGCTGGAAGGGCATCAGATGAAGACGGCAAAATTTGGAACTCCATTCTAGTTTGTTTTTGAGATGAGTCGATGGGACCTACATTTGTATTTTCAATCGCAAGGTTTTTATTTGCTTGTGATAGAAGAGTGGCTAACAAGAATGGTGAAGTTTGGACTTCAGTTTCAGTGGTGTTAGTTCCTTTAAGACGGAGATGCTGTTTACGTTTGGGTGTTTGGGCCCAACCAAACTTTCCATAAGAGCCGACGATTTGCTTTCGTACAACATTTTTTGTGTCTCGACGGAAGTGAATTTGTTCCTTTGGGGGAAAGTGTAGAGTGCTTTTCCTTTGAATGGTGTGAGGTTGCATAGTGCCTGAAGTCATCTCCATATCAATCTGACTGGGCTCTGCAAAAACTGTTTGATGATTTCCACAAACACTTTCTAGATCTTGTAGTGTTAGAGACATGTCATTTTCCTCTAATTGGTCTTCTGATTGGCTTACATAAGTACGATCACATCTGCTTAACGTCATTTCCATGTTCTCAAAATTTTCTGCTGGTTGGCTTATACGAGTACGATCGCATCTGTTCATGGTCACTTCCCTGTTCATCGTCATTTCCATGTTCTCCAAATTTTCTGTTGGTTGGCTTATACGAGTACGATCGCATCTGTTCATGGTCATTTCCCTGTTCATCGTCATTTCCATGTTCTCCAAATTTTCTGCTGGTTGGCTTATACGAGTACGATCGCATCTGTTCATGGTCACTTCCCTGTTCATCGTCATTTCCATGTTCTCAAAATTTTCTGCTGGTTGGCTTATATGCGTACGATCGCATCTGTTCATTGTCATTTCCATGTTTTCTGTAGTTTGGCTTACATAAGTACGATCGAATCTGTTCATCGTCGTTTCCATGTTCATCGTCATGTCCATGTTTTCTGCAGTTTGGCTTACATAAGTACGATCGCATCTGTTCATACTCATTTCCATGTTCATCGTCATGTCCATGTTCTCGAAAGTTTCTGCTGGTTGGCTTCCATGAGTACGATCGCATCTGTTCATGGTCATTTCCATGTTCTCAAAATTTTCTGAAAAAATTGTAGGATGTTCAGTTGTACTTAAATAAGTGCGGTGATTAGCAGAAGCGAGTGACATGTCAATATTGTCGCAGTTTGATGTTGTATCTACTAAGGTGAAATCTGGAAAATGGCGTGTGGTATTCTTTTCAATGGTCTGAGGCTGGATATGACCTACAGTCAATTCCATCTGACTGGGTTCACCAAAAATTGTAGAATGATATTTATGCATGCTGTGTCCAATATCAAACGTTGACGACATTCCATTTCCACATTTTGTAAATTCCATGCTTTCATTTTCTGACCAAGTCTGCTGCGCAGTTGCATTTAAATAGGAACGCTGATTCACAGAAGTGAGCTCCATGTCAATATTATTATTTCTAGTTTGACTCAAAGCGTTTTCGCTTTCATCATCCACTTCATCTGAATCATCTTTGCAGCAAAAGGTCATCTCCATTTCATCATTTTCTGATGACGGGTAAATCGTCATATTAGCCTCGTCGCTGCATCCAAAGGTCATCTCCATATGATTGTTTTCTGAGGATGGAGCCTCGTTGTTGTCGCCCGACTCTTTGTGCATTTTTTGTAAATGCTCTCTGGCTGGAATTTCTCTGTACAAAAGTAATAAAATTATTTTCAAAATTATTAAATACTGGTAGGTCCCAGCATGTGTAATATAATTATAAGGTAGGCTTCCAGCATAATCATGAGCAATGGTGCATATTATGAAATTATTGCATTTCGACTCTCCCTAACACACAAACATATGTACATAGGTACATTCATTGGTAATTTTTTTCAAGTCTACGATTATATATCGAGATTTGCATATAAATTGTAAACAAAACATGCATTCAATTGTACTCACTTTACTTCCTGCTTAGAGGAAAAACTAACTCTTCTTGTAATCTTCTTCGATACAGATGATACGACTGACACTGGAGCCGTTGTGTTGTCATTTGGTTCAGGTTCATCTGAGCAAATCGAATTTCTAGGCTTGAGAATCTGAAATTAAAATACGTATGATTTTTAAGTATTTACAAATTATCATTCATCAATTGAAAATCCAGAAAATTTTAACTTACTGAACGACGTCTTGGATTAGAAGACATTTTTCTCTTTTAGCATCAGACCTTTCTACAACATTCAAAGTCTTTTTCCTCTTTTTATAGGTATTCCGTTGCTGTTGAGTACTGAATCGAATATAATACAATAATGTACAAAGACAGTTTAGCATAATTTTATTATGGAACGAAATAAGAAACAGTAAACAGAAATAGACATTATATACATTGTATACAATACAATTATATAAAAATATTGTTTTAACTTACAATGAACTGATTATTACGAACTCTTCGCTCTTCCGCCGGATATTTTGTTCAGATTTTTATAGAGTCACTATATTTTACAGTCAACAGTTGAAAGTTTAATAGTATGTTTCTTCGTATTGTTTTGCTAAGCTCAATTCCAGCAATCAGATTTAAACGCATATTATAATCATAATCGCTGTATTCAGTTACCTTCTATTATTTTGTGAGTTACTTATGCGAAAGAGGCCTGGCTGATTAGCAAAAACACAAAATTTTTCAGAATTTAGTCCAAAAACGAAGTATAAAGCAGTCAACAAACAACAAAGAACCAGTAATCTGTTGTTGTTTTCCGTTTCTTTCATTTACTACCACCGACAAATAAAAAATTTGAATTTGAGTTTACCGGGTCAATATTTTTTTGAATGAACCAATTAAACGCAGTTATTCGTAACCGGGAGATGTTAGCGGGAATAGAAATATTTACTTGCCCAAGTTCATGTCCATTCAGGTATGTAATGTAATGCAGATTATTGCATATACACAGAGAACAAGCAGTGACAGTGACAGCGACAAAAATTCGCGAAAGTCAATATAATTTTATTTGTCATTTGTTGTCTTTTTTTAGATTTTTGTTTAATCCATTCATCAGTAAGTAGCTTTATTAAATTTTCATAAAATTCTACAGTCTGACGTTGTTGGGTCTGGTTTCGGTTTCGGCTGTGCTGTAATTTTTATCTGCTCTTTCATCTTTGACGGGGAATGTCTAGTTTTATGTGGAAATTTTCTTCATCGACTACCTGCTGATTTGGTAAGTTTGCGAAAAATGTCGACCTGGCGAATATAATATAATTTTTAACTTTAACTGATACGTTTCCCTAAGTCATTAATAAGGATGAAGGAACCCTGTGGACAGTGGAGTGGAGGCTGGATGAACATTTTTAAACTTTTGGCAAACTCTAAAATTCGTTTTAGTTTTTAAAAGACAAATGAAAATGCGAATAAAGCAAAAAGGAAATAAATAATGTTTTTGCAGTTACTAGCTAGCTACAAGCGCTGTAAACCTGGGGACGGAGGCGAAGAAACATTCAGGTTATTCTGACTTAAAAAGTTGTCGAGTTAACATTTCCTCCAGTTTACAAATGGCAGCAAAATCCAAGTCAAGAGCTTCAACCTCGGCAGAAGCTGTAGTTGCTCCTATTGTGGCTAAGCAGCAAGATGCTGAACAGGAAGACGACGAGTCTGGACCTCAATTGATAAATAAATTGGAGGTAGAATCTTGTAATTTGTAAAGTCTTTAACATTTTTTAAAACTATGTGATCATTTAATTTTTGTATAATATCTAAATGTGGTAGTGCAAAAGTTATAAAAGTATGTCATTTTTCAGGGAAACGGAATAACTAGTGGAGATATTAAAAAACTTCAGGAAGCTGGATATCACACCGTGGAATCTATTGCCTTTGCCCCTAAAAAAGCTCTGATAACTATCAAAGGAATCAGTGAAGCCAAAGCGGATAAAATATTGGTAATATACATTTGCCTTTTATGCACGAAGACCTGTAATCCTGTTGTATTTAATTTAAAACTAGGTAGATAGAGATAAAATTATGAATTTTATTGCATGTTTTATGGCTTATAATTTAAAACCGTTATTCTGACTTTTACTGACGTTACTGACAACTGTAAATTGGGACAGCAGTTTTTATTTGTAAACCAATTCAATATTTATCAAAACCAAGACTAAATGTTGATTGAAGATCTATTAAGTTAGCTAACCCATGATGATTCATTTATATTGAGACAAGTCTTTTCTAATTTACTAATTATATTTTTTTAAGTATGTTTTTTTATTTTATGTTTATAACAGTACCGTATTTAGAAGTCGATTTCGGAGGGGGCAATGACGTCATAAACTTATATGTATTAGGCATAATCGCGCGAAGCGCAGAAAATTTTGGCTTATTTCGTCTAAAATGAATCAAAAACAGCCTAAAAATGACAAAATCGCGCGAAGCGCGAAATTTTTTGGTATTTTGAGGAAAAATTTTCTCTTTTCTTGAATTTCGGGGGGGGGGGGGCATTGCCCCCAATGCCCCCCTCAATACAGCCTTGGTTTATAAGTTTTAATTAATGTAAAAATATTATTTTGTTCGGATCTCAATAATCATTCTATATTATGTATTATGTAGTAGTTCTTTTTGAATGTCCTATTTAATATATTTTTTTAAATTCTTAGATGGAAGCGGGAAAATGTGTTCCGATGGGATTCACCACTGCTACTGAATTTCATCAAAAAAGATCTGAAATTGTTCAAATTACCACAGGTTCAAAAGAGTTGGACAAGCTTCTGGGAGGTGGAATCGAAACTGGGTCCATAACTGAAATGTTTGGAGAATTTCGAACAGGAAAAACGCAATTATGTCATACATTAGCAGTAACCTGCCAGGTAAAATAACAATACAAAGTTTTCTATGAATTCTACATTGTTTTGAAATATCTCTTGTATTTTGATTGTATTTTACAAATGTTTTATGCCTTAAAATATAGCTACCTATCGACAGTAGTGGAGCTGAAGGGAAGTGTTTGTATATTGATACCGAAGGCACATTTCGTCCTGAGCGTTTGTTAGCAACTGCTGAGAGGTTTGGTCTATCAGGACAAGATGTCTTGGACAACGTTGCATACGCTCGGGCGTACAACACTGATCATCAAACAAGTTTACTTATTCAAGCTTCAGCTATGATGTCTGAGTCAAGGTAAAATGTGCAAATAATGTAAATATTAATGTTTAAAATCCGAGGGCAATTTTAACAATACAAATATTTACAATCATCATACAATTTTAAGTACATAATAATAACTGTGATCCTGATGATATGATCTAATTTAGTATTGTATAGTAGTGGTTGTAAAATAGTTGGAAGGATAAAATCAATGTAAATTGTTAATGCCATATTTGTTCCGTTTCAGGTATGCACTTCTTATTGTGGATAGTGCGACTTCATTGTATAGAACTGATTATTCTGGTCGTGGAGAATTGTCAGCTCGACAGATGCACTTAGCTAGATTTCTTAGACTTTTACTACGATTAGCAGACGAAGTAAGTAAAGTAAAACCAATTTTAATACGAATTATTGCCAAAAAATGGTTTTAATTAATTTTTTGGTGCATTACGAATATATAGTTTGGCGTTGCAGTTGTAATTACCAATCAAGTTGTTGCGCAAGTAGATGGTGCAGCAATGTTTGCTGCTGATCCGAAAAAACCCATCGGTGGAAACATTATTGCCCACGCTTCTACAACCAGGCAAGCTAATTAACTTTAGATGTTGTGTAAATTTTGTTAAATGAGGTTCCTCTTTAATTGTGTACGAGTTTTTTTTTTAAATTTCGTGAAGTAATTAACGCTTTATAATTGTGGTACAGGTTATCTTTTCGAAAAGGAAGAGGTGAAAATCGAATTTGTAAGATATATGACTCTCCGTGTCTGCCGGAATCCGAAGCGACCTTTGCTATCAATGCAGATGGTGTTGGTGACGCGAAAGAATAACTGCGCTAATGTGTAATCTCCCGTTCGTGAATTTCCTTGTATTTTAACATAACGTCATCGCAAACTATTTGCTGCAAACAAGTCTTCATTTGTTGGAGACGCAATAAAATTAATTAATATTGCTATTTCCGGAAAATTTTTGTTTCTTTATATCGATTCCGCTCTTTTAAAAAATTTGTGTTTTGCGAAAAAATTCTTATTGAAAAATTTTAAAAAATGTTACGATTATGAGTAAATACTTGTAGTCAAAATTGAACTTAACCTATGATATTAATTTTTAACTATTTTTTACCTATACCAACTAAATTATGGTCGTTTAAATAAAATGTGGACCAAATCCTTTAGTTTACTAACTTGTACTAATATTCTCCAAAAAACAAAAGTGAAGGTAGAAATGACTGAATTGGTTATTGCAATTTGTTCTATTTTGTATAAATTGTCTAGTCTTTAAACTTTTTACTTCGGAGATGTCTATAATTTACAAAACTCATTAATAATAGCATAAACGTTTTAAATTGCAGTAAAGCATTTATGACAATGACAATATGGTATGTTTTTAGAAAATGTTGTAAATGTTCCTAAATTCTTCAAATATCGATAAAGCTGTAATACAGATTACAGAGTCATGGGCTAATAAAGGGTTTAATTTTATTTGTATGGTTTTATATATTTTATTTTTTGGTAAGCATCTTCTTTTCGGCAGCAAGTCAGACAGTACAAAAAATATTGGTTAGTAAAGTTATAAGATGGCCAAGTACGCACAAGGAGCTAACTAAATAAAATAATTATCACCTGAGACAATAAGAAGATCTTGGCTTTATCTTCACGGAAGCATGCACAAGACTGTACGCGCATCTGATTTATATGCTGACAAAATTGTGTGAAATAATGATAACAATGAGAACATAAACATCGGTGCTCAAACAAGTAACATTATTATTAAACCTGACCATTTACTATTGTTAGACTATCCAAAATTATATTCTATCTTCTAAACGTATGTTGAACTTTAAAGGTAGGAATATTCCTTGGCTATATTTAGTACAGAAATATTATAGAGGCTTGTCTGGTCTACTCAAATTTACACCTTTTGTCACGCACACACCCAAAATAGTGCCATGCATATACCTACATCTTATTTTACGTATCCTATTATAATACGACCTTAGTGTAGCCAAGTGACAATTGAAGTTCCTCCTTTAAGGACACTTGTCTACATACCTGTATAACTTTATGCAATGCTCTTCATTTCTACGGTCTAGTAAATATAAGAATTAACAAAATTATCGAACTGTAAATATCTTCCTATAAAGAAATTATGTATCTGGGTTCTTGTTTTGGTAATCTCTCATGAATTAAGAACACATTTAAGAATACTTTAAATTACGCAATTTTTTAAGTACCTACAGCCCTTACACTTGTTTGTCTGGCATTTTTGAACAATAATTGTTACATGATGTAGGTGAGTGGATTTATTTCAGTAGTAAATCCTGCCCACATAAATCCAATTACGTGTATAGTAGGATGTGTGTAAATATATTTTGCGTTGCAATATGTAAATAGCGTAGCCAAGCCTGTTGTGAATTGTGTACAGGTATGCGAACAGGGACACTTATCGACTCGTACGTAATAAGTACATAATCATATCATGTAATAGATAGCACTCTCATTTGGCGACTGTCCACTCCACTCTTTTGCCAATTCATTTAAAAGAGAATCTGAAAACCCTTGCCTTGACTTGACTATTTTGCATGTGCCAGCTAGACAGCTTAGACTTATGGCTAACCTACTCTCTCACTCACAAGAAGCCAAATCCAGTTCGAGAGCTCTCTTGACACAAACAATAAGTGCTATGCCTAAGACATTATTATAATATGGGTACATTGCATATCAATGACTATCTTCACATATCTCACAATGTATGGCTTATCTGTATATACAGCGTTAGTACCAGGGCCAGGATATGTTTTTAAAAATGTAGAAACATTGTTGGATCTAGGTACCCATTGGAATGGAGTATTTATACGTTTTTGAAAAACAGAAATTAAAAAAAAAATATTTGACCCTTAGGTACATATTTTTTGTTAAATATATTTTAAGCTAAAATATTTAAGTAAATATTTTGCCTTTTAAAACATATTTTGTCCATTTTTAGTGTTTGTTTGAATATGTATTACATTTTAGGACATATTTTGTTCATTTTTAGTGTTTATTTGAACATGTATTACATTTTTAGGACATATTTTAAATTTTTAGGATATATTTTAAATTCTTAGGATATATTTTAAATTTTTAGGGCATAATTTCAAATGTTTAGGGCATAATTTCAAATTTTTAGGGCATATTTTACATTTTAAGGACGTATTTTACATTTTTAAGTCATGTTTTACATTTTTAGGCCATGTTTTACATTTTTAGGTCATTTTTTACATTTTTAGGACACGTTTTCATTTTTAGGACAGATTTTACGTTTTTAGGACAGATTTTACGTTTCTAGGACATATTTTACATTTTTAGGACAGATTTTACATTTTTAGGATATATTTTGCCACTTTTTTTCTGAATTTAAAAATAAAAATTTTCCAGCTTTTCATGATTTTTTTAATTTGTAATTTTAGGGTAAAAAAATTTAGTTCCACATTTCTATATTTTTGTATTTTAAACACATTTTAGGCACATATTTTGCTGTTTTAGGTATACATTTAATTAATACATGTTTCTGAATTTTTAATAAATAAATGTCCGAGCTCTGATAATTATTACATATTCCAACGAAAAAGAAGGTAATGCATATGAAAATGCAATTTAAGTACCTATTTGTTTACAAGCAAAACAAACTCTCGCTGTAATAGCCGTGTTCCTATTATTATCTGCCTTGCCTTACAGCCTCCTTGCAGGTAGGTATGAGATGCGAGTAATCTGCAGGTAAATAAAGTAGTACAAGTAGTATGAAGTGAGTTACCTTGATCCTCTCTGCACTTAAGTACAATCTGCCTACCTCGATAACTAATTGTTACCTCAAAGGAAATAATATTTCGTTTGCAGGTGGGCATTGAGCAATAGTTTACTTCGTTCAGACTTATCATCGAGTCAGAGTTCAGACAGGAGCCACAACACTCCGAGACAAACATTCCAGTCTCCGATTAGCTAGGCACATCTTATTATACACCACAATTTATTCAACTCTTTTAGTACCTAACACCTACTTTATATTATAGTGGACCCTTCGCCACATTCCTCAGGCTTTTGTCACATATCAGTAAAAATAGAAATGTGCTACGACAGGTGTAAACGAATAGGAACATTTCTACACAAATAACCGCAGTCTGTGGCTGTACAGCCCATTTTAAAGCAACTCTAATTTCAATACCTAATTCTTTCTCTATTTACAACAGACTCTTTTTTATTTTTTATTAATTGACATTTTTTATAATTTCTTAAATTACTATAAGAGGTTATGGAAATCTGCCTATTATAGTGTCACGTCTTAATTGTTACCAATTTGCCCCAAAATCTTAGCTAGATTTTCGATTTCAAAGTTTCGGAATAGGAATAGTGTCGGTGTCGCGGCGAGACTCTGTTCAACACGTTTCAGGAAAAATTCTTCGGCACAATGGAAATTCAGCATCAACGGGTAAGGAATACTAATTAAATTATCGATATGTAATTTAGTATCGTATTTATTAACTTTAATTAGATGCTAATGCTAAGTATGCTTGTAGTATAGGTACAGAGGTTCGTACTAAGAGTTATTAAACCCATTTTTCTGTTTGTGCAAAAATTCAATTAATTATGCAAGGGAAATTAATTTTTTGCATTGTTGCATTTTATGCATTTTCTGCAATTGAATAAATTATGTAAACAGTAATATAAGCTTGCAACAATACAGTTTGTATAATTTTATAGTGTTATGTTACATGCATCAAATGATTTATTGACTCTTTGATCTACATATGGAATGCAGATGCTTTTAGAGCAATAAGATCTTATTGGATACTTAATTCAGATACAGATAATCCATTTTTTTGTAATCTCACCCATTGTAATTATGGAATTAATTAAAATTATTGTTTTCCCAAGAAGCATTTATTTGTAAATCAAATAGTAATTAGTTAATTATATGCACTAGGAACTTCATGAATTATCACAACACGAACAAATTATAGACAGCATGCTTTTACAGATTATAACTCTGTCCCTGATATGTATTTATAAAGACGCTCTGATATAAGTCACTGTACAGATAAGTATAAGTACCTAAAATTATAAATCTTCCCATTTCAGGCAAAAGTTAAAATAAGCACGCATATATCGAATACGAAACACGCGGAAATTAAAAAAATGGCCACTTCCTTAAAAAACACGGAAGTTGAGAGATGATAGATCGTCAGATAAGTTGTAGGTACATTTTGGACTTTTAAAGAGGGTCGTAGGTATATGCACAACAACGAAAACATTATACCTTCGTCCAGATAGACTAATTATTGTTTGTGTGGATAAATACCTGACAAACTACATTGTATGTCCAATCAATATGCGAAGGAGCACAAAAAAACAATCCATCTCGCATTGTTCCTCTTACTTATGCGTGAATGTGTTGTAGTAACAGTTAAAATCTGGTCTGCTGAAGGAAATCGGCATCCATTCCCAAAACAACAACATCTATGTAGCATAAGGATAAAGAATTCCCTTACAATGACATTATAACATTCGAAAGGTTTACCTATTAAATATATAATCGAATGCACAAGTAATATTGCATGATAATGCGTTTCTTGATTGGATAAATATACTAAAGCGGTTATAATTATATACATGTTTAACGCATTCTATTAAAGTACATTTACATCTAGGCCTTGGAATTGTTGTTACAACTTCCAAGACTGCATTTTATTACATTTCAATCATAATCACTTTTTTGCTATTATTAGCCACTATCATTATATTGATTTCATAATTTTGTATTATACTCCCCCGTCCGTAGGACGGGCTTATTACTAGTTAGTACATATTATGTAAATAATAATAATTATAATTTTGCAAATCAATGCTAAAATCGTTTTTGCAATTATCAAAATTATAATAAATATTCACAGGAGTTTATTTATGACAATAAGCACAGCAAGAAAAGAAATATATTCAGAAATGCAAATAATATGTTAATTAGGTTTCTTTAAGTTGTAAATGGATAAACGCATGAATAAATGTCAATCTGTGCGTGAAGGTCGTTTAGGTCTAATAAATTTAACAGAAAATGCTTAAAAGTATTTTTGTTGTATAATGTGATGTTTTTTGTGTATGTACAAGATTCCTGAAAATGGAACAGACCCTCCATTCAGCGTGTTCTTTGACTTTAAAAGAGATGAAAAAGTTCAATGGATGGAGAAGAACTGGACAGTTTCCTTGTATTGCGTGGCGACGTATCTTATCTTCATCTACCTTGGACAAGAATACATGAAAAATAGAAAACCATTTCATCTCCGACATGCAATGGTCTTCTGGAATTTTACACTCGCAGCATTTTCAATCACAGCTTGTTGTACAGTCGTTCCTGAACTGTATCGAATTCTCAGTAGACCCAATGGATGGTACACCTCTGTATGCGCATCTTGGTAAGATACACTTAAGAGCAAAGCCATGTACCTCCTACCAAAAATTTTATTGTATGCATGTACTTACAGATAATTATAGGTATGCAGCCTATAACTATCTACTGCACTATTTTCATTTTACACACGTATATTTATTTCCATGTTGCATGATAATAAAATCCATTACCAGAAGTACTTCCGAAGTAATGTTTCTAAGTCTGTATACAGCAGAGGGATAACAAAAACATTAAAAAAGTAGTTGAATTTACAAATTACTTTCTATGGGGAATGATAATTTTTGTTAATAAATTGTTTCTTCAATTGCAATTTCAATTTATACATTGCAAATTACTCAAAATTTATTAAAATGAAAATTATTTTCTTAATTAATTTTAGAAATTAAAAATTGCTTTCACAATTTTAGAAATCGAACATTGCTTTTACATTTTTAGAAATTGAAAATTGCTTTCACAATTTTGGAAATCGAAAATTGCTTTTACATTTTTAAAAATTGAAAATTACTTTTACAATTTTAGAAATTGAAAATTGTTTTCACATTTTTAGAAATTGAAAATTGCTTTCACAATTTTAGAAATTAAAAATTATTTTCAAAATTTTAGAAAATTAAAGTATTTTCTCAATTTTAGAATTCGAAAATTACTTTCCCAATTTTAGAAATTAAAATTTGCTTTAATTTCTGGAGTTTAAAGATTGCAAATTTTTACAAGCAGAAACTCTAGGCTTTTTGTATTTCTCTTTTTGAATTTGCACTTCTATTCTAGTACTACTATGGCTATGTTCACCATTCCTAGTATGCAATAAGTTAAGTTATTAGTTATTATTATTTATTATGCTTTGATAAGACAAAAGTTTTGCAGTAATTTCAACCATATGAAAGGAGCTTAATGGCGATTATCATACTTGTTTCTACACTAAACGTGTTTAAAATGCAATAAACGTTAAATATTATGAATTAGTTGTATCTAAATTGTAATTTTAAAGCCTTTTCAATATTTTGTACCTTTCAGCAATGAGATAAGTGACCAATCATTATTTTGGGGCTGGCTATTTACTTTATCAAAAGTGATGGAGCTCGGTGACACCGCATTCATCATTCTCAGGAAGAGACATCTCATTTTTCTGCATTGGTATAACCAAAACTTTCTATTATCCATTACATAATAAGTTTTAGGTTGAATGTTGTTGACTTAACACTTCACTGTTACATAAATATTTACTTATACATTCTACTCACGCATTTAGTATTGATCTGAAGTGGTTCCTGTTAATTAAAAGTTATTTGCTGGCAACAATTGACTTTTGTTAGCATACCATAAATTCTCATTATAAATGACCCCATTTTACGTGGGAAACTTCTTATTTTAAAATGGATTTCTCTCTCGTTTTACGTTTTACGGATTTCTAGCAATAAAATATCTCCCATTTCATCTAGGGACGTTTCTTTTTACAAAAATTTTACAAATAATGAACGACATTGAAAAGATGGATAGAATCCTTCGAATATGGAATTTTTCTTAATAAAACGGTCTAATAGGTTCAATTAAGACAGCTGTTTACATGTTCCTCGCTAGTCACTAAGTCACGAAACATTTTAACATTCTTTGCTTATAGAAATCCTGCTTGATCATCATTGTAATAATTTTCCTTGACAAATTACCACCTGATTTTATAATCTGAAAGACATTTTGCATTCATTCTTCATCTTTAGACAGAATCGAGTTGCGTTGAATGCTAATTCTACATCAGCAGTCCATTATGATCCATTTTGCATCTCATGTATCAACAAATTGACATTCTTTTAAATATAACAAAGAAATGCCAACAATGCATTAGCAATTTAAAATTTTTGTCCCTGGCCGTCATTAGTAAATTGAATCCACTACAATTAAATTAGAGCTTACAGCGATACTATTATTCTACTTGTACATCTAGCCCACAGTACAGATAATATAACTATAACGCATTGGAATTTGTCCTTGCTATATAGGTGTAAAATTGTTCTATACTTGACCCACCCGGAATTTTATCTTTGCATAAAATTCAAGGGTTTAGGAAATGGTTGACACTATATAATCAATTAATCCAAGATTTGTCTAAACAGGTTAGTTGGTCCGGGAGTTGGGAAATTAAAAGTGCACTTTTTTCACCTCCATATTCACCTGCCTGTAATCACCATGGTAGTTAGCAATGGCAGTCCTTTATCTATCCAAGCAGTGGAGGACAAATTATAGGATTTGTCCTCCAGAAGTGACAAAAGTGAATTTTTAATTTGTCAACTACCGGATCGACTAACCTGTTACCATATAGATGAATCTTGCAATTAATCTGCTAGAAGTATCAATAACTGTTATTTGCTATTATTTAAATATCAAGATTTGCTGAAATCATGGAAAACTTTAGTTCAAACCAGGGAACAAAAAAGGACCTATTTTACCTTTTTTATAAAAAAGGTAGAAGTGAGATTTTTAAAAAGCAGTATTTTTTTGCTTTTTTACATTTTTTGATGTAGCAGCGTGTCCCATTTACTTCCATATTAAACGAAAATAAATTAAAAAAGGTAAAAAGGACTGCTTTTTTTTAGAAAAGCAGTACTTATTACCTTTTTTGTAAAAAAGGAGTACCATATTTTTGTTCCCTGGTTCAAACGAAATTAGTTGTTATTTTGCAATTTTAAGGTCCTCCTGAGATTTACCCTTTCCTAGTTAAGGGGTGGTTAATAGCGGGGTGACTTCAGCATACACTTTGTGTGTATTACTTCGGATTAGAGTACAGACCGTATTTTTTATTTATCAAAAGTCTTCACAATTTCCAAAAAGTGGCGGAAAATAAATAGCTCGAATTTGTGGCTTTAAAAAATTTGAAATTTCCAATAAATTTTAAATTATCGGGTTTGGCGGGAAATCATACTTCAAGTTACCCCACTATAAATCGTCTTTAAAACTAAAATAAATACGGAGATTTTCTTTTTTAGGTATCACCACATGACAGTGCTCGTATTTTGCTGGTATTCGTATTCGGCCCAAATCTCTCCAGCCCGTTGGTTCATCGTTGTCAACTACGTCATCCATTCGATAATGTACACTTACTACGGACTCCGAGCTATGAAGATCTGGGTTCCTAAACCGATAGCTATGGGCATCACAGCGATGCAACTGAGTCAGATGATCATCGGAGTTACGGTCAATGTTTATGCCTACAGAATGAAAACGAAAAGTATTGACTGTCACGTTTCCTTCGAAAATCTTCAGCTGAGTCTTGGAATGTATGCCTCTTACTTCATTCTCTTTGCCCATTTCTTCAACAAAGCGTACTTTGTCAAGGGAGGCAAGAGAAATAAAATAGACTAAATTCGTCGTACTGCTTATGAGGATCTACATTTTAAATAAATAATAGGGGAAGGGTATTTTTTATGCAAAAACTTCTTCCCATTTCAAATCTTGTGAGTTAAAAACACCACAGAGAAGAGTTTGCGACGAAAAAATCATTTGTAATTATTAAATCAATAAATTATATTTTAAAATACTTTGCCAATATTTATTTAACATTGCCTACTATCACGTAAGTTATTTAAAAAAGCGATCTAGGTCGCCGAAGAACATATGGTGGCTTAATTTACGTTGGCCGGGCTAATTAGCACTTATTTAGCACTATTTGTTTAGCATTGGCACGATAACTCAACGCATTGACAAAGGTCAATTTTCATTGCCTTATTTTGTGCACCTGAATGAGGAACCATATTATGAAAATGTGCAAAATTGTTCCAACGGATTTTGTAAATTACCCGCTAAATTTTGTTAGACCAGGAAAACGAAAGAAACAAAAAAAGTTTGTAAAATAAAGTTTGAAGAAGTACTTCTTTTTCGCCGTACAATGTTTCAGCCACGTTTCAGCATAATATTTGCAATATTTGAAAATCTGTAGTAAACAGCATGCCGCTTTATTTTAGTCAGGAAAAATCAGGTCTGTTCACAATTCAATAATGTGTATTGGTAAACCGGGATGAGTGAATATCATACAATTACTTTTCGGGGTAGTTGTTTGCTATTGGAATGTGTACTAACGTACTAACGTACTCAGCAACATTTTAAGATTTTAGTGAAAACTTTTAAGTCTGCTTCTATGTAGGTTTATTTCAATTTTTTCATAAAATTCTAAATTCATTGGTCTTTGTTGCACAAATCAAACTGTTACTATATTCTGTACACGTTTTGTGTTCCCCATAAGAGTCACGAAATTCAAACTCCTATTTTGCTCGTCTCTCCCTCACGTGTCAGTCAAATAGTCACACAAAAGTATTCCTCCAGCAGGTCCATTTGTTTACAAACCATTTCTAATTCAAACATCAAAATGTCGATTACTTTTACAAAATTGTGTTCTATTGTCCTGGATGAATATTTTGGACAGACTGTCAAATCAATAGGACACCTTTTGATGCAGAAGGGTGCTTTAACTTTAGCAGGAATTGTTTATATGGGAAATTTGCCGGTTGCAAAAGTAAGTATCTATTCAATGTTCAAATGTCAAAAAATTTCATTTCAAATCAAATGAAATAAAATATTTAATTTTTATTTTGTGTTCATAGTGTATAGTTGATTTTCAATGTTATCATCAAATCCAATAACCAATATTTATTTCTTGTCACTTGTAACTACAATAGGTTCAAAAAGCATTGAAAACTCTGCTGCAACATGACTTAGTAACTCACAGTACCCCGGAAGAGGAAACAGAACCCGTTTATAAAATCCACGCGAACAGAATTTACGTTTTTATTCGATATTCCAGGTAATAATCAAAATTGTGTTGAAGGCTAAATGTCGTATATTTTAATAATGAATAAAGTAAACAGTATTAAAAGAAAGTATAACAATGTGAAAATGATATAATATCTCAGTCAGATTCAGATCTACACTGAAAAATAATCTAAACTCAAAATATTATAATATTGTTATTTTATACAGATACATTGCTTTAGTGGACAATCAGCTTGGTCTTAGTAATGATTGCCGGGATATAATTCAAGAAATGTTTTTCGCTGGGGAAGTCACACTTTCAAAATTATTGTACGTATTCGGTCAACAGCTTGTTAAAAGTTCAGGGACGGGTCCTCCTGAATCGTCGGTTTTGTATGGTCGGTTAAAGTGCTTACTAGATTCGTTTCGAGTGTTAGCTGATAAAAGATTAGTTAGTCGAGGAATTAGAACAGAAATCGATCCAAATGGATTAGACAACACACAAAAATCCTCAGACTTCATTATTCCTCCTGTTGATTTGAATTCCCTGTGTTCAAAAGTGTTGAGTAGCAATCCAGAATTAAATGAAGAACCTGACGGCGATGTGTACTGGAGAGTTGATGTTCTAACGTTTAAAGAAATCATTCGCAATAGTGTCATTGTCTCTGCTATGAATTTGAAATTCAAGCCATTCGTTGATTATCGTATATTTGATGTGATACTGGAAAAAGGGTTGAAGAACGAACCTTGGTCTGAAATGACTTCGCAAGTCAGTGTATATGAAATTAGAGATACCCTCAATAAGAAAGACGGCGGAAACTTAACTGTAAAAAATATTTTTGAACACTTGCAAATAGTTGGTAAGAAAAATAATTTTATTTTCCAGTGAATTCGAAAAATATTTTTATTTGTTTAAATATATTTGATTTTTTAACATTTTTAGAGGATGATCCAATGGAAATTATCTACAAAACTTCAGACCTCCACGGAGGAGTATATTCTTTAAGTATGAAAATCGCCTTTACTCAGCTGATGTGGCAGACCGTTGAGCGTTTAATTACTGAGAGACATGGCTATGAGGCAGCCAGAATATTTCGACTGATTAAAACTAAAAAATATATAGAACAAGATAGCATCCATGAACTAGGAATGATTCCTGCTAAAGAAGCAAAACATATTACATACACTTTAGTTGAAAACAATTTTATTGTTATGAAGGAAGTTCGCAAAAGTTATGCTGTTTCAGCTGCCACCAACAAAATCATATATCTATTCTATATCGATATTAATCATGTAAGTTGTTTTTATTCACATTTTATTGATTTTATATTTTTTATGTAATTTGGCAAGTAAAAAATTTTTATATCATGCTAAATTAATTTTATACTTCTTATTTTTACTAATTTATTTTTTATTTTAATTCTGTAAGTCATTTTTTACCTTTTATTTTGAGCTAATTAATTTTTTAATTTAGCAGTAATTTTTTCTCTAGTTCATTTAATTTTGAAGTCTAATAATTTTTCCAATTTTTTAAATTTTGCGTTAAAATGCAAATTTCCACAAGCCGGATTGATTTTGCCAAATATTATTTAGTAAATTTTCAAAATGTAAAGTACATTTATCATGGAGTTAATTGAATTTGTTGTACATGATATTTAAGGTGGTTTACTCCTTGTTGGAAAACTGTTACAAAGCAATAATTAACTCTAAATTGCGGAGCAGTAGTGAGAAAGAAAAACATTCAAGGCTTCTAATCAAAGAGGAGAGGATAAACCGAATATTAGAAAATATGAGCAGTCAAAATTGTACAGATGAACAAATTCAAGAAGTCAGTATTTTATATTTTATACACATTCGAACAAGTCTTAGGTTTTTTAACCTTTATTAATTAATTTCTTCTTTGAATTTTTTTCAGGTAGAAGAAATGATCACGCCACCAGAAAGGGCAGTTCTGTCAAAAGTTCAAGGCCAAACTGACAAGTTGGCTAAAGGGGTTTATCAAATCGACGATACAGTGTTCATTCTAGAAATGTACATGTTTTACAATAGTATAGGGAAGCAGCCTATAAAAAAGAAAAATGTCCGAAACTAAGATTGACATCATCTTATAACTTGAAAAGCAGTAAATCCTGGGGAATGTTTGTTATTGCAATTTAATTTATTAATAAAATATACCTACCTTTAAATCAAAAATTATATTAATTTTAATATTACAACGTATTCCATTGAATAAAATACAGATGTAAGATACGTTAATGATTATTTATTATTATTAACTATTCAAATATTATGTGAATTATTCTTTATTTAAAAAATTCGTCATGTTCCACATAATTTTCCTAAACCACTTTCTCGATATTATTGTCTTAAAAGATTAGTTGGAAATGTGATTGAAAAAAGTGTCATAGTCATTAATTAGCAAATACTTAAGTTTTGTATTATCATTTTATTACATTTTTTAGAAAGTGAGGACACGGAACAGTTCACTGCAAAAGGGTATATATAATATACTATAAACTATGAACCTCTGTATACGGAAAATTTTATTACCCCATTCATAAATTGTTAACCTTTATTCAGTAGACGAGTCAGCACAGTCAGCAGCAGCATTACTATAGTATATGTACAAGTGCAGATGTTCATAGAATTATCACAGGCTTGGCCATGCAGTACAATTTCAATCGATGTTTGCAAGGGTTGGAAATCCCCCGTAATAATAGGATTACATGTATGAGATTAAAGTTGTATTGTAAATCTCTTCTCTTATCATAACAAATCCTTTTAACACGGGAAATGCCCAAAGCAACATTATTGACTAATTTAATCGTGACTAGGTATGATTTAGTAAATATTATCGATCGATCGAAAAAATTACCCATGCATCGACAAAATTTTTTTTTACCCTAGGCATTTCAACATAACATTGCATAATCTATGGTTTCGAACCAGTGTTCCATTTTAGCCGACTGAAAATGATTTTGATTAGCCGGCTAAAATGATTTTGATTAACCGGCTAAAATGCCCAGTGACCAAAATGGCCAAAAATCATGATGTTTTAAATTTCGCGCCAAATCAAGGATGATTTTCTACTATTTTAGTAAATCGTCAATGTTTTTATAAGATTGATAAATAATTCATAAAAATGATTCTTTCTTTGAAATTGAGCTAGTAGAACAAAGAACTATGATTTTCCATTTAGGTTATTCCAAATACCAAAACTGCATAAAAATTAATTTATGGTAAAATCATGAAATATGGAATGTTGGAGTATGGAGTGGAATGTGGAACTAGTACTTTGTGCTGTTGTACTATTGGATGTGCATCTCAACAGCGGCAAAATACTTTCTTATTTACACCGACTTTTCGTTTAAAAACGTAAGATTCGTCTTCGTAGTAGTCCACATTTAATCAAATTTAGAAATCTGTTTAGAAAAATTTTCTTTAATATTTGTATCAGTATCAGTGTCAGCAGGCAGTGAGGTATTAGTTATTTTCTACCAAACACTATCCTGAAGGAATTTTTTTGAATTTTAATATTTTTCTATATATTTTAATCTCTTTAACGAATGTTAAAAGTGAATGAACCAATTTTTTAATTATTGTTAAATAGATCGAGCTGATTAGATTGACTTCAAGGAAGCAGAAGTACCAAATATTTTCCTGAAATGACAATTTGACTTTCTTCAAGACAGGGCTAAAGAGTGAAGAAAAATCAATGTTTATTGACGTTTTCATTTGCAATAATTTACCGTAATTTAATTCAATTTGCAATATCACTATCAGCTGCAAGATGTTGGCTCTAAAGTTAGCTAAGCCCAAGAAATTAAGAAAAAAGGAAAAAGGGGCTTCTAAAAAATTCAAGGGAACTGGGTATGTTGTATTTAATCATCAATTACTGATTGTAGTATTGATTTGTGTCGTATAGTCATATTACTTACTAGCTGCGTACTGATTTTGAACATTTTATTTAATTGCAGCTTAAGAATTGTGGATGAAGACGATTTTGGCTTGAAACCTGACGGCGATTCTGATTCTGACGGAAGAGAAGCTGATGAACTACCCCAAATTGCGGCAGTAGTGGACGAGAGACCAGAAGAAGTCAAAGCATTAGAAAACTTTAGTAAAGAAAATAAATGGAAAACTCTAACATCAAATGATAATGCATCTCCTCAGCCGCAGAGAGAAAATAGTCTAGTGGAAATCCAAAGGCAACGTCATGATTCAGACGCTTCCCCTCCCAGAAGAAAACGGCACGACTCAGACGCTTCCCCTCCCAGAAGGAAAAGGCACGATTCAGATGCTTCCCCTCCCAGAAGGAAAAGGCACGATTCAGATGCATCTCCTCCCAGAAGAAAACGGCACGATTCAGACGCTTCCCCTCCCAGAAGAAAACGGCACGATTCAGACGAGTCGCCTCCTAGAAGAAAGCGGCATGATTCAGATGAATCTCCTCCCCGAAGGAAACGGCACGATTCAGACGCTTCCCCTCCTAGAAGGAAACGGCAGGATTCAGATGAGTCGCCCCCAAGAAGAAAGCGTCACGATTCTGATGGAGATATGTCACCTCCTAGAAGAGCAAGACATGATTCTGATTTTCCTAGACGGTCAAATTCCCGCGCGTCACAATATCAATCGGATCGAAATTCAGGGACTTCCAGGTATCGGAGCAATGAAGAAGATCGTGATTTATCACCACCTCGACGAAAAAATCCGTCCAATGACAGGAGGAATCGTTCACCACAGAGTAGCAGTAATAGAGATTTATCACCACCTCGAAGACGTCTTCACGAAGGACCGAAAAGGCGACGAACAGCTCCAGAAATTTTAGACAGTGAGCCAAATGACAGTTTCGGCAAAACTCTTGGCGGCAAAAAAGCAGGGCTTCAACGAGGATATGCCCTAAAAAAGGAGATGGATGAACTAAGAAAGAAGGAAGACGAAATGTTTGAAATGGTAAACTTAATAATTTTTGCAATTTAAATTGTGATTATTATCTTGTTGATTGCGAAATTGTGTTATTTATTATTAAGTTGTTAATAAGACAATTAAAAAGCAAAATGATGATCAATTTTTCCAGCTGGATGACTCAGTTACTGGTCGTTATGCCAAAACTCGTGTTGGTGCGGCTAAAGAACGAGCTTTAGCAGAAGAATCAGCCCGAAAATTGGAGGAACAGAAATTTGCTGAAGAACGTAAAAAACAGTATGATAAATGGGGAAAAGGGTGAGTAACGAAATAATTCAATTTTCTTATCAAAAGCTTTGTTTATTTTTTATTTGGCATATAAATAATTTGATTACATTTTACAGCCTCAAGCAAGTGGAAGATCAAGCTGCCCGACTTGATTCTGCTCTGCATGAAATGTCTAAGCCAATGGCAAGAAGTAAGGACGATCAAGACTTAGATGATCACTTGAAGAGTCTTGACAGAGACGGAGATCCAATGCTAAAGTTTATGTCTAAAAAGAAAGGAAAAGCTAACAGTAAGTTGAGATTGGTCGATTTAATATTATTAACATCTGTGATCTTTAATTTCTAATAAATATATTTATAATAGATAAACCAATGTATAATGGACCACCACCTCCACCAAATCGTTTTCATATACCTCCTGGCTATCGCTGGGATGGAGTTGATCGTTCAAATGGATATGAGAAGCAATGGTTTGGCAGGATCAATTCTAAAAAAGCCTTACAGGAAGAATCATACAAATGGAGTGTGGAAGATTTATAAATTGGCAATCGTGATCTACCATATTTTTGTACTGTAGTGAGTAGTGAATTTTCCTATTATTTAAATTCATGTTGTTAACAATTATGATCTTGTCTATATATACATGATTTGAATTTTTATTGGGTGACCATATGAAATGAAGTACTTTTGTATATTTTAAAAATGCATTTTTAGTAATTAGTGCATTTACGGTGTATATTGTTATTTATCCTTTATATGAAATAAATAAATAAACTTCCCAACCCAGACTCGTTGAAAGTGGTTTAATCCATAAAAATATAGCTAAGAAAATTACACTGAAGTCCTGACTAACAAATTAATTAGCTGACAAATTAATGAATTTATTTTTGCTCATTTGACGAAGTTTTGTTGTTCAGTTTTGTAGAACTTCATTCTGTGCGAGTGTCTTTGTCTGCTAGTCCAATTATTATTGAAAAAAATGTATTTCGCAATCATTAACATCAATCATGATGATATCCTTTAGCATTTTACTTCCTAGTTTCGAAAGAGCATATAAATCAGCATAACTCTTTATTTTGTATTTCAAATTGAATATGCATTATTTTAAGATTTTGAAATCTTAAAATCCATTTTCTCCAATATTTACAATGCACTTTTTCATAAAGATATATTGAAATGTGATGAAAACGTATTTTCATGAGTTTTGTTGATCATGCATGCAGTGCATAAATGTAACGCATGTTTAGTGCATGTGTATTTGTTTAGTGGTGTCATCTTTTCCACTTATATAACTTATCGGAATCGCAGCATTATTTATATAACTAATTTATAATAATTTATATAATAATTAGTAATAATTTATATAACTTAATCAGTTCAACTTTATGTACATTGAGCATCAATAAAAATTGGCATTGGTCGTGCACTTTGCCTGTAGTAAGTACTTGTACACGGTAGTTGCTTATCAATGGGAAATTTTGATGTTGTTTCCTTATCAGGAAGTGTGATCCTCAGACAGAAAATGATGGATGGATGAAACAAAGGATAAGGCCACCATTGGGATTCCAAAAAGTATAAATATTGAAAACATCTCTGGAATGGGCCAGTAGCTGCTTTTCTCTCTTTTATTGAAGAAACCACAAAAAAACAAAATGAAGGCTGTCATTCTTGTCCTTTTGGGAGTAGCCGCAATTTCGGGTAAAATAAATTCCAGTAAATTTGGCAATTATTTCTTAAAAATATTCTAAATTAATTTTTGATAATTTGTACAGCTTTCCCCACCTTGAAACAATACCCACACAGGATTGTTGGAGGATCCCAAGCCACCCGCGGAGAATTCCCATCCATTGTCCAGATCCAACGTAACGGAGGTCAATATTGCGGAGGAGTTATTGTCAATACCAATTGGATTGTCACCGCTGTAAGAATTTTTAAACATCTTTCAGAAACTATTTTAAAAATAAAACCATAATAATTGTGTATGATAAAACCAGGCCCATTGCTCCACTGCCAGCGTTGGTGGATACACCGTTGTTGCTGGAGAACACAACTTGAACGCGAACGAAGGATCTGAACAACGCAAAACCGTTTCCCAAATCATCCGTCACCCCAACTACAACACGTAAGCGATTATCTTATTAGCGAAATAAAGGCCATTTAAACACAATTTAATAATCGGTGTCAATTTTACAGCAACACCTTGGCCAACGACATTGCTGTCTGGAGACTCGCCTCTCCTTTGACTCTTAACCAATATGTTGCCGCCACCACCATCCCCGCTAGTGGATTCACTCCCGCTTCCAATGTAAGAATGCACAATTTCTGAAAAACGGAAAAATATTTTCTTAGAGAGTTCTAACGATGAAATTTTATTTATTATTATTTATAATTATTATTTTATTTTGCAGGTCGTTGCTGCAGGATGGGGAACTTTGACTGAAGGAGGTGCCATCCCAAGTATCCTCATGAAGGTCACCGTCCCAATGGTATCTATTGCATCTTGCCGTAACTCATACGGACAGAATGCTATCCTCGCTGGTATGATCTGTGCTGGAACTGGTGGCAAAGACGCTTGCCAAGGAGACAGTGGTGGTCCACTCTACTCTGGAAACACTTTGGCTGGAGTCACCTCATGGGGTAACGGATGTGCCCGTCCCAACTACGTAAGTCGCACCATCTATTTAATTCCTAGATTTAAATCTTGCCGCGTGAATGAAATGGTTATCAATATTTGTTTCGTTCTCTCTAGCCTGGAGTCTACACCGAAGTTGCATACTTCTCCGCCTGGATCCGATCCAACACTGCATAAGAAGCTACTCTCTACATTTCTCGGCCTTTTTAAATCCTCTGTCCAAAAGTATTCTGTGATATTCTCTGGTTTCAGAGAAATATTGGCTAAAATTTGTTAAAAAACAATTCTAAAAATATCGCAATAAAAAAACCGTCCCTTATGTATTCAATTTTCACTTTCTTTCTACGCCATAGAAATCTATACATTCATATCCATAAACGGAAAAAATGAGCATTCTGCTATAGATTCGATGAGTTTAACATCGGAGTATCATTCCACTTCAACTACTTGAAGATTACACCACATTTGATATGTCGTCACAGTCACTTTTGGGGTTTTCCATTGGATTTGTGGTGATAGTACTAGTTCAAGTTCAAGTTCAACTGTTCAGATGTGACACAGGCCCATCAATATCAATTACACGAATTGAAATCAGTAATAACAGTTAAGCTACCACTGCTCTTTCCCCAAAGTCACATGCTGATACAGTTTTAATTGAGTAATGTGGCAATTGTTTATTTCACGAGTGTGGATCAATAAAGAATCTATTTTATACAACTTCATTTAAGGTCAAAGTCAATGACAAGCCCAAGAATTCATGTAAAATGTATACAATCCGATTTTCAAGGAAATTTTAATAATTAATTTTATGCAAGCGCCAATCTTTGAAAAATTGTAGTCTGCTAATTGCTTATTGTTTTGAATACTCATCATAACCCTTTGTTTACATAAAAATGTGAATAAACCACATGATTATCGCGGTAGTGTTTTCTTAATACACCAAATGTTTACTAAAAGCAAGTGCTATTAAAAATGTAGATAAAACTATATGTCAATTTAATTTTCATGAGAGAAGTTCAGTTTTATGCCATTTTTATTTGGGTTTTAAGGTAATGCTTGACAATCAATTACTTAAGGCGTCTTAACAATTTTCTTCGGAATCCAAACATGTAAAACGTTATTGCAACATTTTTGTATCAGGCTAAAATACACATTACCTTACATTAAGTTTTAATTTTTTCTGTTTTCATAAATTCATAACCAACCTTTGTGTGTAATAACATTTAGATAAATTGTGGCTATCGATACGATAAGACAATGCTACCATACATTAAATCGGCATTTAAAAATTACCATTGTGATTGTGATTAGGATTATTTTCCTCAGTTCTTACAAGGACACTTTTAATGTACAAACTTCAACTAATCTCCGATGAATTACAAATAGTTCTCTAACTGATGGTTACGTTTCAAATGATTGACAGGTCGGAAATAATACGCATTATCATATAATTACATAACATTCATTATCAAGTACTTCATCAATGTACCTAAAAATTTACCTTGCTGAACAACAAGGGAAATTATGGAAGTGACTTTCGTCCCCAGTTAATCAATACTGAATTTTGTGGACTAAAACTAAATTATACCAAAGTCCTTATTGTGCGCAATTATCTTACACAACAGTTAACTAATTGATACGCGCATTAAATTGTAATCTTTGTTTATTTTTCTTCATTTTCATCAATTTTGTATGTATTGATAATGAACCCGCATTTAGTAGATAAAAGAATGTAGAAAAATTGACAATAATTTTCATACAATAGGGTAATGTGAAACAATTGAATTGTCAACAACGTTAGTCAATATTGGAACTCAATCGAAAAGATACTTATTAAAATTACACGTGCCTCGGATAAAAATATTTTCTTTGGTACTCACAATTACAAAGCAATTAAAAAATAAACTACAAAATTTCAAATTATTTTGTTAATAACATTTCATCTACCGGAAAATTAGAATTTGCTCACAACAATATTTGTAAAGCAGTGTGAATTCAATAGAAAGTACAACAATCACCTTTATAGTAGCTTTGAGTTCATGTTTCTCCTATAATATCATTAAATACAGTCCAGCCGTACTTTAATTAGACATGTTACTCAATTTAATTATAAAAATCGGCAAGAATTTCTTTTAATATTCCTCGGTTAAATTGGTAACCTATACATTTTTAAATATATATTTCCCCTCGTAAAAAATTCCAGTCTTCCACACACCTGCACAATATACTTCTATAGATATTTAAAGTGAGTGCGCATCAAGTGCAAAGGCAGATAGGTGAATATTTAAAGAATCGTGTAGATTTAAGATTGATTTTGTGCGAATACGTTCTCGCATTGATTTCTGATTTGTCACAAGCAAATGTGCTAATTGTCTGGCAAGTTAAACGAGAACATCTGAGGACATGTAATTTATGCCATGCAAACAAATTCCACATTCTGTGCATTATGCATTAACAAGTACACTACGTAGTAGCTACAAACATGTATTGTACTCATTTATACGTATGTTTATGCAAACGTGGTTGAAGTTGTGTTTGCATTATTCGTCAGCCTTATCTCAATGTGCTAGTGGAGTTGAGATAATGTGGTTGACATTATTAGCTGTTTGAGTAAGCATCAAGTACTTTGCTTATTTGATGCCTATGGAATAATTAATGCTAATTCATAGACCTTCTTTTAATAATTGTTTGTGTAAAAACTCGAGATTTGCACATGCAATATCCAGGTACTTCTACTAGCTATTTCCTTTCGCCAACCATAGATTATGTTAATTTCTAAATGATGAATGAGTACATTTTAGTATCCACCAATGCCAGGTTGGCAGTAGCATATTAATTCGCGATTAAAACAGAGAATGTCTCATCCTATGGCATGTACGTATACGTACTACAGAATATGCCGTAGATCGCTAAGTGCCTATTATGTAAATACAATCCTTGCTTGCTATAAGGCTTATGCATTCCAGATTTGTATTTGTATTGTACTGGCATTCAACTATAGACAATATTATACCATTTAACGCTTATTATTTGTATTTGAATTCATAATCGTCTATAAATATCCTACGCGTCACGTTCATTGTGATGTAGAATAATAATTCCTCTATAAACTACACAACAAGTCGTAAATATTGATATAGATGTCTGTGGAATGCTTACACTTATAAACATCATCCATTCATTTTTACATGTACCTAAATGTATTTACTGGATTATAAATAACACAACTAACACTTACGATATCACCTTTAATTAGCATTTTAGTAGAAATTCATTTTTGGTTGCAACAAATGGACGGATTTACTTATCTTGAACATCAAGACACTTTGAGGTTAAAGATTATTGCTTTAAAATCATTTCATTAGCATGAAATTGTTGCTTGAGCTGATTTTTAAGTACCATTTTCACTTTGGACGGTAAACGGTGGGTAATACTTTATATAAGAAAGAACTGGGGACCACTGGAGAAACCACACAAAAGTTTTGAGAAGGTACTTGCGTGTATTGCATAGATCAACTTTCTAGAATCAGTCCGCTACAAAATGTCTGTAGCTGAAGAACTTGTTGCATAATAAATACTAATACTAGTTTACATACAAATAGCTGACGATGACTCATCTGTCGTCGATTATTATTGCATTAATACACATTTTGAGATTTCACACGTGATGAGAAGTCGGAGACAAAGATGCATTATCGTATGCGTATTCTGGCAGAGTTGATTCAGATGGCTCTCGCAGAATCCTCTGACTTATCGTTGGAGGAAGAGGAGCATTTTCATATTTCATCGGACCCACTGAATTATTATTTCCCAATCCAATCGAACTTGGACTCTTCAACGATTGGTTCGTTGACGATACGTCAGAACCATTATACTGCAATTAACACAAAAGAAAAATTGTCGCCATAAATTTAATTTCATTCCTTATGTAAACAGTTATGACTACAAAAAATTGATTTACTTCCTCGTTCAAAAAATCTTTGACCTAAATTAAAATGTCTCATTTCCTAATTGTATCAATTTAATTGACTCTCTGAAAATGTTTTCACCCGTGTAATTCGAATAATAACTTAATCAAGTTGATTTTATGCACTACATTTGCTCGTTATTATTAATTAATTAATATTATTCACTTGAATTCATGACTGAGGTGTAATTAACCCTTTGAGCTGGATCGGGAAATATATTTCCCAGCAAAACAAGTTGCCATGAAACGGGCTGGGAAGTATATTTCCCGTAAAGGTTATATCGTTATGACGGAACGGGAACTATATTTCCCAGAATAATATTTTCGTTACTATGGGTTGGGAACTTTATTTCCCACCACAGGTCTCATCCATCCTACGGACTGGGATATAAACTTCCCAGTGAAAATTGAAATTGCATTTCGTAGTAGAAAATCATTTAATTTCAGCATCCTCACAAGATTCGGCAGTGATATTTTATTATTAAATAGTAATTTTAATAAAAAATGTCACAAACGCCGTATTGAGTCACGTCTGTTAGGTGAGTCAGAGTCAGAATCAGAAAGTTCAAGGGACAGTCGGAAAGTTGATGAAGGGACAATTAGCCATTCAAATGACTCCTCAGCCTGGGAATCAAATGAGTCAACGTCCTGACAGGATTTGGACAAGAAAGACAAAAAAGTCGTGACAATGATTACTACTGAATGGAACATGGAATGACCGAGGTTACTCTAAGGAACGGCACCCAGAAGTTTGAACTCTGTCCTTCAATATAATGATAATGCCCGAGGAATAGATTTGGCTGATATGCAGATTCGCAACTATGAAATAATAAGAAAAACAAAATTTTGGTTCAAAAAACTGTTCTTTCACTTAGTGGATACATGTGTGTTCAACGCGTTTGCAGTGTTTCGATCATTTCATGATGATCATCCCCGCAAAATGAGATTTCTACAATTCCGTCAGAATATAATCAGTCAGATTTTGTCTCAAGAAAATACTATGCAATCAGTAGGATCAGTTGTTTTGGGATGCCAATCTACTCGGCTTGTGGGAAAGCATTTCATCAAACGAAATTTGGGGACTAAAAACTCGACCCATGGGGCCAGGCGATGCTACGTGTGAGCTAATAAAAAAATAATACGGGAGAAAAAAGGACTATACGTACAGCTGTAAGACTTGTGAGGTTGGACTACGCCTTGTACCCTGTTTCGAAATTTATCACACTAAAACATCATTTTGATTTATTTAGTAGCTCTCTGTAATAGATATTTCAGATATTTGTATTTCTGCAGTAATTACTTTTCTGCTATATTTAATTAGTAATCTAGATTAATATTGTATAATATATTATGTATCGTGTATTTCAAATTTAAGTCTACTGCAAATGGCTATTCATTGTTGTATGGCTTCTATTATTGAATTAATTACCTTTATTTTACAAATTAATAATAGATTATTTCTAAAGTAAAAAATACGCCCGCTTTGCGAATCCTAGCATTAAAATAATATGCCGTTGTGAAGAAGGTACTAATGTATTTATTGTCCCTACGAACTTCACATAACTTATTATGAGAACACCCATAGTAACGTTAAAAAAATTGCGATCTCCGTCCAGCTCAAAAGGTTAATTAATTTAATTTGTAAAAATGTTTTCCTATGATTTATCTTACTAGCTTTTGCTAAAATAAAAAAGGTAGATGATTGTGAATACCTTATTGGCATTGTTGTAATTTTCATTAAGCTCCAGACATTTAGATTTCTCAGATGATTTTCCACCCCCGTATTTTTTAACAAAAACGATGAACACAATAATAACTGCAATTAAACATATTGCTGTTAAACCGACAGAAAGACCGACGAGGATCTTCAGTTGTTGAATATCTTGCTGTAGATCGCGATACATTTGCGTAGAATGAAATTCCGTGATAGTTCCGTTGCCGTTTTTCATGTAGCGTTGGTCATGAATATGATCTGGGGAGAAATTCAATAAAAAAATAAGTAAAAATGGTTTAAATCGGAGAATTTAATGTAGAATAAATGATGTCTTACCTTGACAATCTTCTTCACAACGTTTTTCGTCGAAATTGTTAGTAGTTCGATCGCAGACTCGACTACAGGGTCGACAGCTGTGATCTGTCGGAGAGCAATATTCGTAATCTGTGGAGAGAAATAAAAAATGTCGTTAAAATTGTGTCAATAGAAAAAATATTTGTTTATTGCATACCTTGGCAGTTAATTTCTCCACATTGTTTTCTAAGCGTGAGCGATGCTTGAACTTGGGAAAGGACACCAATGAAAATGAGTCCAGTAAATAAAATCCTATTGAGATTCTCCATTGGACTGAATAATCGGATTTATATCTCTCGGCTCTTTGCCAGAATCGGATTCCTTGTCACGTCAGCCCATTTCCAAGATTTGGTTCACTTGACACTGCAGACACACTTGTTAGAGCTTTGGGTGATTAGAATGGCTCGGAATTTCCGTGCGAGTTGAGCAATAAAATTCACCAAATATTTCACTCTCGCAGTTTATCTGCTAAATAAAATAGATAAAATTTGTAATTTGATACAAGAGAGGAATTAAACTCTGGAGATCCTATTTCCAATGTTTTCTTATGTGGTTTGCGTGGGATCAGAATATTTTGTTTGGGCCATAGTATGGCTGTGTATTGTTATGCTCAACTAGAGTAGCTGTCTGACTATTCCATTCCATTGCATATTATACTATTGGGTACCAAAGGAATTATTACTCCGTATTCAATAATAGGTACTACGTATAGTTTCTAAAACACGTTTAAAAGGTACTACTAGGACATGTACAGGTAAAAAGGCTTATATGAACTCTGATGATGGGGGAAAACATTACATTGGGTTGCCTATTGCTAACTCAAGCTCGTTTCTGTGTTGCTCATTCCTGTGTTTCTAATACACATCCATGTGCCTGTGCTACTATTGTTCATATCTTATAGCGTGTATATGTTAGGGGTAATGAACAACTTCAGACAGTAAGACTACAACGATTGGAAATATTATAGAAAATTTTCTCATCAGTTTCTCTTCAATTAAAATTATGAAAACCATTTCTGTAGCCAAATAATTTTCATAAAGGCATAACTTTTTAAAGATTAAAGATTTAGTTAAACCGAGAATTTTCTAAAAATAGAACCTGAATTCTTAAAACTCTAAAGTTTTTTAAAGCCTAGAATTTTTAAAAACCCAAGAATTTTAAAACCACGAAATTTCCAAACCCTACATTTTTTTAAAATCTAGAATAATTATTAAAGTTTTAAAAATTTTTTGAAACCTAGAATTTAAAAAAAACATTTTTTACCCTAGAACTTTAAAAAACATTTTTAAGTCTAAAATTTAAAAAAAATTCCCCTATAATTTTTTAAAAAACATTTTTTTATCCTAGAATTTTAAAAACAGTTTTTTAAAACCTAGAATTGTTTGAGCCATAGAATTTTTTAAAAAGTTTCAAAATACTGTAACTAAAATATTCAAAAAATTGTAGCCTTTTAAAACATTGAAACAAACTATAATTTACAGAATTTTCAAATAACTGTAGCTAGAATTTTTAAAATAGAGGCAGTATAGCTTACTGCCTGAAGTTCCTGAATATCGCTAACACATAATTATAAGTTGGTGGTGGTTTTGCTTATACGATGACGTCCTTGACAATTCAACAGAACGGAATATGTATGTATACAGAAGTTATGTATATGTACGTACGCCATAATTGTAACTGCATGCTCCTATTATTTAGAAGTTACATTATACGATTTACACCAAAGTGCTATATAAGCAATAAACGTAGAGAGAGGCACACACCACACTCAGAGCCAACTACACTCACTTAAATTCAATTCATATAACAAGCGTATAAAGGAAGACAGGCAGGTGTTCCATTCTTTTTAACACACGCAATAGATTTACCTGTACAAACAAACAGGAATTTATACATATGTAGGTATACCTACTTAAGCTTACTTACAGGTACATTTCCTAATAAATTGTAGGCTATGCATTCGTGCAATACACTCAGGTGCTCTCGCTGCCTTCCCCCAATAACAATAGTAAAGCCTCTATTTACTATACAATAGAAACCCCAACATTCCGATTTCTAAGGATTAGTCATCACTTCACAAAACCATTTTACTAGACCAGACTCCAAAGCTCCCTTTGCTCAATTTCATCCGGCTCGATGCAGACTTTGACTTGACTAACTTATACAGAACCATTAGACACCCAACAGAGTAACTAGCAATGGGGCAATATGACATTACAATATTCACATAGTTTTTACAAGATTTTCTAAGTCCAGGAGATTTTGGTAATGATAAAATGCAATTTTTAACAAAAATGTTGCGAAATTATTGCTAATGAAGCGAAAAATATTTTTAAAATTTCCAAAAATGCATCAAGATAAGTTTTGCGAAATGGCTTAAAATTAGTTCTGAAAAAGTTGAAAATTCTGGAACCACAAGCTACGCCAATTTGCAAAAACTTTGCATTGTAGAATAGATGGGCAGTTGGGAAGGCGTTAAGTGAAGGTAAAGGCAAGTCACAACACAAAACACTGTCCGGCACGACAGAATCGAAACAGACAGAGAACACTCAACTTTCATTTGCATAAAAAAATTCATTGCTCTTTAACATGCGATTTCATTTTAAGGTAGTTCTAGGAAGAAGCAATTGCTTTTTCTTTACCTATCTTTTGGGAAGGGTTTCGGACTCTAGAAAGATTGAGGAATATAACAAGCAAATATATGTACATTAATGTATTTGGGAACAAAATAAGACCTTTTGCCTTTTTATAAAAATGGTAGGAGTAAGATTTTTTTTAAAGCAGTCCTTTTTTGCCCTTTTACCTTTTTTGATTTAGCAGCGTGCCCCATTTACTTCCACGTTACATGTAAATAAGGTAAAAAAGGTAAAAACGACTGCTTTTAAAAAAAGTAGTACTTTCTTTTACTTTTTTGTAAAAAAGGAGTGCCTTTTTTGTTCTCTGATTTAGATCGAATAACCAGATCACACATCTTAATTTATTGGCTTTCCCCAGCGTGTACTACAAATAAACCCAACGAGATATTTTTGGTTATTTAAATGATTTTGTTTAGTTTTATTAAGAAAAGGATAAAATTGAGATTTCACACTAAAAAAACGAAACCTTGCTAAAGAATGAATGAGTAGATTCCATTCAGTGGTTCAGTAGTATTTGTAATTTGCATGTGCAGTGTAGGCAATAGCCAAAGTCGAGTCATACTCTTTTATTACTACTACGATATAGCAAACTTTAACTTATAGCTTCACCAATCGCCAATCATGAACATAAGAAATACCCAATTGCATAATAAATTCTCTCCCACATCAATAACCTCTTCTATACCGAATTACCGGTGTTCCTGCATTCACATGAAAACATTCCAACTGTAATGGGCAAAATTTTCCTATTTATTATCGCAAAACTTGTATAAAGTTGCCAAATAACTATGCACTTAATTAATCAAATGGATAAAAGAAAGTCTCATGTTTTAGAGTAAGACAAAAGTTGGATTTGTCAAAAATTAGAAGGAAACTTAATTAATATGCCTTACCATGAATAATTTAAAATTCCAAATTTTACGAAAGCAGAATTGTAAATCCTTTTTGCAATTTCGAAGCACTTTTTATGGCAGATAACTGCAGTAGTTTTAAGCGTTTGTTTGTAAAAACGTCGAATGACCATTGCTGTGTAATTTGCGATTAATTTTCCTGGTGGAGCTTCTAACTAAATTCTATCCAGCAGGGACAAAACGACAAGGCATAATAAACAAACCGTATTATGTCACGGTTTCCCAATAAAATCTGTAACTATAATTTCCTACAATATCCTCTAATGCAATTGGGGAAAATCCCAAGATTTGTAATAATAATAACATACATATAATATAACATAATAATTTGTAGACATAATATTTCTTAAGTAGCTAATTGTCAGTTGCTATAAATTATTTTTGGAATTTCCTTTAAAAACAACGTAATAAAACAGTCATTGAAACGAACTTAAATACGTTCAACTAATCAGTTCAAACCAACACTAACCTATGCAATGTAACATTGGCTCTTTGTTTTCCATGCTTGAGTATATTAATTAAATTAAGCTGTTAATGGAATTGTTTTTCCTGTCTTCTAGAGTTCTTAGAACTATAAACATAGTAGTTTGTGTAGTTTCATATGCATAACTGTTTTTGTTATTCGTGTTGACGCGTAGTCTCATTCTAACCAGACAAATCGGGAGAATTATTGATTCTTTATTTACTGGAAGAAGAACAATTTATCTCGAAATGTTCAATGTCGGTATTATTCAATCTTCTGCGAAGTAGTAAATAACTAAAATAAATATTTTATTATTTAATAATAAATAGTACACAAAACACAAACCCGCAGTTGAAAAATGCTATTTAGAAGACGGATAACCTTGAACCTAATTTTTGCGTATTATTATCTTGTGCGGTATTTGCTGTGCTGTCTCCAGTCTGCGCCCTATCATAAACATTTATGCTCATAATAATAATTACCATTACATTAGGATACAATTTTTGCAATGTGATTCTAAGTGTATTTACAGTTTAGGTCAAACGAAAATTATTTTGGTATAAATTGGATACAATTTTGATAATGCTGTTAAAGCAATTTTTAAAAATTCTACAGAAATCATTACTAATCAAATTAGCACGTATATAAATAGGAAAATATTTACAGATAATCCGAAAAACACACAATTACACCCACATTAAAATAAAAATTGAAGATCTTGAATTTGCCAATTTCTTGAACATTTTGATGGTAAAAAATGATTAAAATGGTCTAAAAATGAAAAAACTCTAAAATCTTATGCTGCGAACTTGTCTAGATAGTCAATTTATTATTTTTAATGCTATTTTCTATTTTTCTCAAGCTTATATCAATTTTAGCAGAAAAAACATTTAGTGAGAAGAAGTATTGGAACTTGAATTATTTGCAGCAGGTATAATCATTAACAATGTATTGTTAAGGGCACACAAGCTGGAATTAGTTGAGATATTCAAGGAAGCAGTTCCATTATTAGCAACAATCAAAACGGTGGTTGCATTAGCTGGAAGATTTTTGCAGCAACATTTGTATTCTTTGTAGATATCCGAATAATTCAATCCATTGCTCATGGCATTAATTCCCAGAGTGTGGCAGGGTGGAGGGCAGGGTTTCGGTGACCATTGACACTTCAAATTCTTTAGCTCTCCTACAAATCCCAAATTTAAAATTAAATATTTATCAGTCGCCTGAATTTATTTAAATAATTTTGATATACTTACCAGGTTTTGCATAATTATTTTCGGATACCACCAAATAAGTAGAAATACCTGCCAAAAAGAAAATTAATGCATAATGGAAAGGAAAGAATTCCATTTTTGTACTTGATCTCCTTCAAATGCGGACTGGAAAACATTTTAGCAATGATTTATATATAATCTGGATTTTGCATTGAACTTGATATTTTATGGATGTAACAAGATGTTAAAGGAAATAATATTAATTAGGTCTTAGTTGAGATTTATTTTAAGGTTAATTTATTGCTTGAGTTGATATTGAGGTTGTAACAGTTGTAAGTAGTAAAACGTTGCATTGAGCTGATTATAATTTTATGTATCATAATCTATAACCAGAAGAAAGCTAAGAATTATCGTAAATGCAGCTTAAACAATAGCAATATATTGATTGCCCTTGTACAGAGTTGAGCTATTGTAAGATTTTTAGATGTACTAATAATTACCGTTCTACATTTTTTACTTTCTTGGAAGTAACCTTTAATGTTACATTACACTCGCATTATTATTCAATAGCAACAATAAACATTCAAAGAAAAACAAGAAAGGTTTTAACAGTATTAATTCTTCCTTAACTGATAACATTAACATCAAAGAAAACAATACCGGATGATAAACAACTTTTTATTTAGACAACAAAGACGGGATAGCCGATGAGCTGTACTTGACTGAAGCCTGGAGTTTGCTGATTATTCATTTGTTGGGAAGGTGCAACTTGAGTTTGGCCCTGAGCCTGGTTAGGGAGATTTACAACAGAAAAAGTATTTAGGAGGGCTGGACTCAGAATTTGTTTTTGTACTTGAACATTTTCTTCCTGTTTATTAGATGCTAAATCCAAGTACAATGGCGGAGATGTCTTCTGTTGAACTTTGTCTCCAGAATGTCTCACTTGAGCGTCATGAACAGCTGCAATTGGCATAGCCCCGAGGAGAGTGGCACGGAGAGAAGTCGGGAAATTATTTTTGACCAGAGAATTAGTATTTGATGTCACATAATGAGGAGAACCACCGACACTGACGTAATAGAAGTAAGCTGAACCCACAAAAAATCAAAATTCTTCAGTTAATTTGCAGTAAAAAGGATACAAGCTCTAAAAATGAATAATTTCCAGTTTGGACTTATTGAACGCCAATTATGTTTTTAGAAATATTGATTCCATCAGAATTCAGCATAATAATATTGTTAAATGAATTAGAATTTATTACTGATTATAAAGTCGATATTTTGTACAAAAAAATTAAATTACCTGGTAGTTGATTTTGCTGATTTTGATTATTGGTGTTTGTGAGCGGCACCTGGACTCCAGGAGTGATAGTTTCCTTTGTCCAAAATCCATATGAGCTTTGTACTTTGTCTTTGTTCTCTTGACTCAGTAGATTTTCAGGTCTGAATTCAGTATTTTTGTTTTCGCTGTAAAATGTGGCTTTGTTGTTTTCCTTTTCCTTCTGTTGTTGAGCATTGTTGTAGCTATTGGCCAGAGCTGCGTAAACTACTTCAGTGTCATCTTCATCATCGAAAGTGTCGGGTTTCTGACCTTGGTTGTTATTATCAGAAGCTATCCCCGAAATTGGAAGAGACGGTGAATTTTGATTATTGAGAGGAAGGACTGCCGGGCTTTTGTCAGATTGCTGGACATTTTGCTGGGGAATTTGACCTTGGGATTGCTGTTGTTGTAATTGTAGTAGCTGCTGCTGTTCTTGAGCCCTGGCACTGTTGATGCGGTTCAGTTCTTGTGCGTAGGTGTTCAGAAATTGTTCACGAGCTGCTTTTACTGCTGGGGTATCCTGCACTGGAACTGGTGTGTAGGCAATTTGACGTGGAGGAACATTGTCTCCATAAGCGTTAAATCCACTATCATCTGCAGTGTATTGAATTTCAACAAGACGACCAGCAGGATTTCTTTAAGAATTATTTTTGTAAAAATTTAAGATAAAAAATAATTTTAATTGTAATATTATTTATAAAAATAATTAAATGGTTTTATTACCTGTAAGAATAACTTCCTTGAACAGATCCATCAGAATTGCGACGTTCTTGGCGAGAAGAATCAAGAGCAGAGTACGCGAAACTGGTCATTGTGATAAAATGTTTTTTTTAGTTTTTGGTAAGTTATTTAAAGTCGATCATGCAAAATAAAATTGCAGAATGTTATTCTCACTTGTACTGTCCATCTTGATTCATATTAATGTACTGAACAGATGCAGGATCCTGATTTCCTTTTACATTTTGATTTTCACTAGGAGAATTTAGGTCAATTCTGTCAATCAACGGATTATTAGCAAAGGCAAATCCTCTGTTATTATTGTTTTGATTATTATTATTATTTAGATTATTGTTGTTATTGATTGGAGGAAGTGTCAGGAGCGGTGATCCACTGTAAACAGAAACAGGGGAGTTTTTTTCACCATCACCTCCGGTGCACCCGGCACAGTATACATAGGGAGCTTCGTCAATAAAACGTCTTTGACCCGACTGGACATTTCCATGATGTCCAGCACTTCCTGGAGCAACTTCCAAAGGCAATCCAAAAGAGCCAGACGGAGCTACAACCAAAACCTTTAACACAGGTACAAAAACTGCATGAAAAAACGGGGGCGGTCCAAACTCATTGTTATTGTTTATGTGATTATAATGGCCACGTCCGAAATAACTCAAAAGAAAAACAAAAATCGCCCACGTCCAGGCTAAAATGCCGACTAAATGACGACAACCTTTGCACAACAGATCCAAATCGAAAAAAGCCATAAGCTAAGCAGGCACCACTCCACAAAAAACTTCACCGCACTAAAAGTTTACTAAAACTTGACATTTTCAAGCAAAATCAGCGCAATTTTTGATTCTCTCTTCGTTTTACACACTTAAAAATTCTCATGTGCAAATATGTTTAGTAAATGAAGGAAAAGAGGAAGCCTCGACGTCAACTTGTTCACTTGGCTTTGGGATTTGATCTCAGTGTCCATGTAAAAAAGGCAAGTAAAGGGAATGCTATAGTAGAAAGTTGACAGCCTTTGCAAACTACGTTTAGCACTAAAGGTAAACTGGACTATCTTAAGTATACCTACAATGTTTATCAATTGGTGTCTTGTTTTTCTTTAAGATGCCCTTCTCAAATATATTGTTAGGGTACCTGTTTGTACGTAGAGGAACACTTTTTTGCATAGATGTATATATTTGCAAAATATAACTGTATATTGTTGGTAGGCTCTGTATTTATGTCAGTCACTGTCTTCAGTCAAAGATTTTGCGTGTCTTGGTTTCCTTTCCTTCCCAAAAGTTGCAAATCTACTCAGTGCACTTGTTTCTCTTTAGGTAAGAATGTAGTGCAGCCAAGTGCAATGCAGATGACTTTTGTGTCGCAGGAAAGAACTATGTTGACTTGACCTGATCTATTCTGTGGTTTGGCTGACTTGCCCGCAGAAAGTGGGTTGCTACTTTTTTGCTTTGAATATTATTATATACCGATAGTATAATTTGGTATATTGAAGAAATGGCTCTTAAGCAATGGAATTGTTATTCTTTAATAATTTGCAGAATCCTTCAGTTCCTAGACAGTTGTGAAACTCACTCACTCTGAAGCGTGTTTTAGAATTTTGTGAAGTATTTTGCAACAAGATTAAAATGAAGATGATGCAAAACAATAGGCATGCAATCTAAGCAAGCAGAATTATGGAAACTGAGACAGGAAAGAGAACTCTGGATGCGGAAATCCTTTATAGAAGAACTGCTCATTTGGCGTATGAAATAATAATGAGATATTCAATGAACTTGGCTTGCGTGTTTCTGTCCTAATGACATTTTCTATAGAGTAGTGCACGTATAAGTTTGTTTGCAATTGCCTTACATACATTAAATTGTATTTAGTTGTAAATACTACAGAGCTAGTGTCTTAAGATGGGCAGTTCAGTAGAGTAGGCTTAGTGTTACGAGTATTGACCGTTATTCACCACTCTCTTCATGCTGTAATCACAAAACGCAGAAGAGTGCAATAAACTGATAGAGATAATCCGCTATCTTCCTTGAGAATGTTTTCTATGAGCTACCTATATAATAATCACATAATTAAATTCTGGTTTTTCGGAAGCCTTTTGCCTTCTGATCATGCGCGAGTTTGGAGGAGGAGAGGGCTGATGATATAGCAGGCAATGTGTGCGTAGTAAGGAAGGTTGTAGGTTGGGAGATGCAGGCTATTGGGATTGGAAGAAATGTATTGCAGTGAATACACCGAGGCGAGCGAGTAAATAACAGAACAGAACAAGAGATGGCAGCTGTATCATATCTCATATTCTCCTACAACATGAGAAATGTGCACTTAAGGCCTCAGTTAGAGGTGTAAGCTCTATAATATTAAATTACGCAAATGTTGTACAACTGGGTTGATGAAAAAATTATTTTTGTTATGGGGCGGGTTATGGGTGGGGAAGTGGAGATTACGTGGAGCGAATAAAAAACTTTTTTCCATTGTGGGAGGAGGATGGGTGGGGAAGTAGAGACTACTTGGAGCTAACAAAAACTTTTTTTGCTTTGTGGGAGGGGGATGGGTGGGGAAGTGGAGACTATGTGGAGCTAATAAAAAAACTTTTTTTGCTTTGTGGGAGGAGAATGGGTGGGGAAGTGGAGACTATGTGGAGCTAATAAAAAAACTTTTTTTGCTTTGTGGGAGAATGGGTGGGGAAGTGGAGACAATGTGGAGCTAATAAAAAAACTTTTTTGCTTTGTGGGAGAAGAATGGGTGGGGAAGTGGAGACTACGTGGAGCTAATAAAAAAACTTTTTTTGCTTTGTGGGAGGGGGATGGGTGGGGAAGTGGAGACTACGTGGAGCTAATAAAAAAACTTTTTTTGCTTTGTGGGAGGAGAATGGGTGGGGAAGTGGAGACTACGTGGAGCTAACAAAAAACTTTTTTTGCTTTGTGGGAGGAGAATGGGTGGGGAAGTGGAGACTACGTGGAGCTAATAAAAAAACTTTTTTTGCTTTGTGGGAGGAGAATGGATGAGAAAGTGGAGACTACGTGGAGCTAATAAAAAACTTTTTTTGCTTTGTGGGAGGAGAATGGGTGGTGAAGTAGAGACTACGTGGAGCTAATAAAAAACTTTTTTTGCTTTGTGGGAGGAGAATGGGTGGTGAAGTGGAGATTACGTGGAGCTAATAAAAAACTTTTTCTGCTTTGTGAGGGGGGATGGGTGATGAGGTGGAGATTATGTTGAGCAAATAAAAAACCTATTTTTTCTTTATGGGAGGGGGTGGGTGGGGAAGTGGAGAATACGTGGAGCTAATAAAAAAAACTTTTTTTTTCTTTGTGGGAGGAGAATGGGTGAGAAAGTGGAGATTACGTGGAGCTAATAAAAAACTTTTTCTGCTTTGTGAGGGGGGATGGGTGATGAGGTGGAGATTATGTTGAGCAAATAAAAAACCTATTTTTCTTTATGGGAGGGGGTGGGTGGGGAAGTGGAGACTACGTGGAGCTAATAAAAAACTTTTTTTGCTTTGTGGGAGGAGGATGGGTAGGGAAGAGGAGACTACGTGGAGCTAACAAAAAACTTTTTTTGCTTTGTGAGAGGGGGGTGGGTGGTGAGGTGGAGACTATGTTGAGCTAATAAAAAACTATTTTTGCTTTGTGGGAGGGGGATGGGTGGGGCAGTGGAGACTACGTGGAGCTAATAAAAAACTTTTTTTGCTTTGTGGGAGGAGAATGGGTAGGGAAGGCGGAGATTAAGTGGAGCTTATAAAAACTATTTTGTTGGGGTGGCGGATAGGTTGGGAAGTAGGAGACTACATTAAAGATATTTATAATTGGTTAGGTAGATATGTTGGTTAGAAGTAAATGGATAATATTAATTTTTTGGTTTCCTGTTAACTTTAATCTTAATTTCTATTTTTGTGAATAAAGATTTTCGAACAATTGCTACCGTGACGAAGTCACGGGTCGAGAACGGGCTCGTATTCTTTACAATACAGATACACCCAGTAATAATATATCGTTAGCAAAATATTATGAATGTATATACCTAGACGTACTTTTATTGTATACCTTATATCGAAGCATAGTCTTGCTGTATAAAGAAGTGACAGAAGGACAGCATAGGATTTTATGGTCAGGGTGTACAATGGGTTAGTGTATAAGCCTTCCAACCACGTTCTGTATTCTCGTATATATTATGTTACCGTTTGTATTGAAACACTCTTGTATTAAAATGCTAATTGTGTATGTATACTCAAAAAGTAAATGAGTATCAAGCTGGCTAAATATTTCTTATTTAAATTCTATATTTAATTCTACTTATTTTTTAACCTGTAAAATTCACACTAAACTAACCTTACAAGTAAAGGGTTTGTATGGACTGCAGTTACGAATGATGAAATCATTACTACAAACTAACTGACTAGAATGGTGGCTGGGTATCCCTTTGTGCTCACATTTTATTTTTTCGCAAGCAAAATGCAAATTCTGAGACTGGAAGGAAACCCCCATCGGGAGAAAATTCTGGGTATTGCCTTTGCCTAAACCCCGGATATGGAATGGATAGAATGTACCTATAGCAATCGCTATACTATTTTATTTTTACCCATTTACAGAAATCATTGAAAAGTTTTTTCGTCGAAAGGATGAAAAAGTTACTGGCTGCATTCTGAACTATTCTTCTCGAATAAGAAATATTATAAACTTTCATTCAATATTCACACAATTTTGAAAGCGTTCTTCTTGAATTTGGCAAAGCTATAACCTTAAATAGAGAAACATATTTCTAGTCTCGAAATGTCCACAGAAAACGAGGTAACCGTAGGAAAGGTGATCTTTAAACTTCTTATTGAACATCTTCCACTAGTCCATAACCACTTTATTTTTAAAAGTCCTCTGAAGTAAGGCTGAGGAAAAATTTTAAAATTCGCGCCATGATATAGAGCATACCAGGACCCTCTTTCGAGGGACCTAACCTAATTAAAACAATGTATTTAATTACCTGATTTTTGTACTTAAAATAGGAAAACGTGGTGCCAGTCCTTCCTTGGGATGTCGTGGAACGAATACTGCAGTTCGTGAATAGCACAAAGGACCTCAAAAACTGCCGGCTAGTATGTTACAACTGGTTGTGCATAGTTGATGTCTATGTGGGTGTATCTGTGAAGTTGACGAGTACAAACAAAGCAAAAGTTTTCGCGTCAGCGTTAATTAGATCGTGTAGATCGTTGAAAATCTACAAAAGTGCCGGACTGCTCAATTGGTATGTCTGCTTTTTCAGTCCAACGAACCTGAAGTCTGTGGAAATCCTCGAAAATATCCGATGCGATAATTGGCGGCTTTTGTTGGAACAATGCAAAGGAATCCAGTTTCTGACGATTTCGGTTTTTGTGCTTTCAATTAATGAAAGGACGAAAAAGTTGACTTGCAAGGACAACGTCTTTAATTTTGAGGATGAAATCACTGGAAAAATCGACCACTATACCTTACGGCGATTGTTTTTTAAAGCCAGTTACCCAAACATAAGAAATGAGATAATCAGCTGCAGACCAATAGCAAATATGATCGATACCATTGGGAATGCCCCAAGATTGCGTCAACTTGTACTTGTGACTTATAGTGGCACAATTTCCGGGTTTGATGATGGTTTGAAAGCATCAGTTCGTTCATTGATGGAACGTAATCCTGGTATGCACAGTTTTGGAACTACGAGTTGGTTCTCATCGTTTCAGGAGAAGAAATTGTGGGATAAGTTTCTCGAAGAAGATCGCTCTTGTTTGGCATACCAAGCATTGCGCAGTGAATGGACAGAAGTATTGTTACAGAGAATGGTAGATGTTCAAATATTATTTTATGGAGTGGGCAAACCTGATCATTGGACTGATTTCTGCACTCTTGTTGGCAATGCCAGAAGACAGTGTCACAAGTTGAAGAAGTTGATTCTTGTTGTAGGCAATCTTTGGGATGCCCCTTGGAGTTGTGACTTAAGTCAAATTACTGACACCTTGACAAATTTGAAGGAATTCAATCTTCGCAAGTTTCGGTGGGACGATGACGATATGAGTCCACATCTTCCGGCTTTTGAAAACTTTAATGTTTTGTCTAACGCTAATATCCTCATTGAATATCTTGAAGTTTCCCTCCATCTCACAGAAGAGAATTTGACGACAATTTTCTCAATGTCGAGACTGCTAGAACTGCGCATTGAGTTTCAGAATAATGCTGAAGCATTAAAGGAGAGACATTTTGAGCAGATCGCGAATCATCCCACGCTGAAGCTAATTTTTTGGCAAAACAACTTCCAAACGAAATGGAACCTGTTTAATCAGGGAAATTTGAATCGTACTTGGGACAGTGTCGAAGTGGAACCCAAAAAGTTCCCACAATGCATACTTAAACCCGGTGACCCAAAAATGGTATTAGTCGAAGACAACGGATTCTTCAATGTAAGATACTGGAAAATTTTCTTACAACATACCCATGTTCTTTTCAATAGAGAACGAATCACAGAGAGTGACTGGGCTAAAATTGGGCAAAATCCCTAAAAGAACTGAACTGTAAGATGGAAATAAATATAGATATTTTTGTATTAATATGCATGCACGAATCAAACTTTCGTAATTTGAATTTAATTAGCAAATCAAAATCAGTTGTAAGTGGAAGCATCTGTGTATAAAATGTAAAAATAATAGTTATAAGGAAAACATAATTTGTACATATAAACATTAATTACAATATTAAGCACACTATTCAACAAAATTCAATTCAACCACATTTTATAGTTTTCTTGAAAGCTTTTTGCTATTCGTTGAAAAACTTTTAAGTTTTAATACAAACTGATTTTATTATACGCTTAAAAGTAAATATTGCATTGGGCAATGCTGTAAGCTAGATATTCCTAAAGGTTAAATGGCTAAGTTAACTTTGAGTAGAGTCTGTGTAGACAAGATCAATGAGATTTGTTGTATAAATATAATTCTGTGCTTGTTACTACATGATGTAGTGTACCTTGCCTTGGTACCTCATCTACCCTGTACCTCTCGTCTCGACTCGAGTCTCGTCTACTTATTAAATAGAAACTGTCTGAACTGTAAGAATTGATATTGATCAAAACAACGAGTTATTTTCTGTTGACAGAAAATTGTGATGTTTATTATTTCATTGATAAGAATTTATACAGCAGTTATTGTAATAGCGATGGATGTTTGATATTTGTCTCTTTTAATGTACTACAATGTATAGTAATACTATATAATTATTTTTATAATACCTCTAACAGCAGAAAAGTAGCCGATCCTATTCCCCTGAGTTTTGAACTAATTCAGTTAACTTTCTGTTCTTTAAAGTCAAAATTAATGCAAAATATTTTAAGCCGTTACTGACCTATTATTTCGCATAGACATTATCCTCTAAGCGGGTAGAAAAGCAACTATTAGGTACTTCATCGTTCGTTGTAGCAAATCTTTGCGAAATTATTTCGCAATTTTACTTTTGATTAATGGTAATTAAATAAATGAGACTTTGCCCACTTCTTGAGTACTAAAAGGTTTCAGAACGAAAAGTTTATGACTATAATATGTTGTAAATTATTTCCGAAGGGTGCTTGCTCTATTTTTTATTTAATTTTATATGACAGCCATAAATTGGATAAATCAGAATGATTTTGAAATGCCATTTCATTGTCTGTAGATAATGATGAACAAACGGTCAAGAAATGCAAACAGTTTAAAGAAATAGTCATTTAGTATAATATGCAGTAAAATATATAGTATACATTTACATACATATATATATTATGCACATACATAATATACAGTATACAGTTAGTAATTCTATTTCTATTCCTAGTTTGCTCCAAGTACCTTTGTAAAGAAAATAGTATGAATAACAATATTTTTGTAAGGATCCTGTTTGTGTTAATTAAATCGGTAATTAAATATTTTCCTTTTATACGTCTCATGTACAGTTGTTGTCATTGTAAGGAAAATCTATAGTATGCCCTTACCAAGTATTAATGCTACATATTTAATATAATGTAAGTATAGGTACTCCTTATAGTAGTCCTGCCATTTTGCCACTTAATGTCTGTGTAAATATTGTAAGTGCAATTAAGACAGAGTAGTTTGCTTCTAAGTGTTCCAATGCACTTGACTGTAAATGCAATGTACTATGAAAATCTTTTAAAGCTGATTATTGACTCAGACGATGTGGTTTCCCATCATTAAGAGCAAATGGATAGTAAATATTTGCTAAATGTGCAGTTTGAATACTTATGTGGCTAAGAAACCGTAAAAGCCTTATTAAAACAAAAGCGAGAGGTTTATGTACTTTAAATAAACACAAGCCAAGCCACAAAAATGTATTGTATTAATAGCACGATAGCTATACAGACAGAGATAGTTATAATTAGAGATAGTAGTATATTTCCGCAAGTGTCATAACAGTTGCGTGTATTAATAGACGAAAGTTATATAAAAATAAATACTAGGTGTGCATAAAGAATAGGAGAGAGGGGAGTGTTGAATTTCGTGACATTTAATCATGAGGACGTTCATCCTCATTCATGACAATGGCAATTGTTATCAAAATAAGAAGTAAATTAGCGCCAAGAAGCAGAAGTTGACGTAATTATTCAAGAAATGGGCATAAGATGATTAAAAATAGAATTAACACCCATTTAAAATAATATTAAAAATCTTACCGACAAGACGATGAAAGATATCATGATGAGTCAATCACTTCCAGAATGGCACGAGGTTAAATATTTCTACGAAGATGCAATTATAATACTGAGATTGGTATTTGGAAAAGATAAAATGGTTAATATGTAGTTAATATGGATGGAGAAGAAGATGAGACGGACGGATCGGATGGACGGAGAAGACTGAAAGTGAAATCTAATTTTAAAGTGACCATCTTCTGTAATGCGAAGAGGGATTATTATCTCATCGACTCATCCCCGCACATCTATCAGGTACTCACATACAAAAGAGTGGCGCAGAGAAGAAGACATTCAATCGAATACATCGGCCTTCGTTGTCAGTCCAGCCAGAGAGTGAGTGGATTAAATCCAGGTGAGCATTGAGCTGGAAGAGGAAAACGAGTCTTGAGATTAAAGAAGACTCTTTGCCATTGGCTTATTTATTGCTAGTTATTGTAGTTTACTAGTCTATCTTACTACTTAGGCTCAGTACCTGCTAACTTGATAAAATACACTCCAATAAATGAGAGTTAGAGCTGATGTCATATAATTATATGTAATATGAGCATCTTCTTCACTACCAGTTTCATCTTCGCAAAACCTTGTACTTGTATTACTACGTTGCAAGAATGCTAATTTTCTACCCCTGGCAAATTATTTTGCAACGTCTTTTTGGCACCAACACACTCTCATTCACATATCTATCACCATTATCTTAATATATTATGCAAGTCATCGAGACATGCTCCATTTTATGCCATAACACTGCAAAAAATGTATTTTACACCTAAATCTCCAGGTATGACACCTGAATACAAACCCAAAGAAAATTTTACAACCAGCACAATACAGAATTTACATTCTGATCACTTTTCATCCAAAATGTCGTCCAATCTATATTGGAGACAGGGAAAAAATTTACTCCTTTTTTTACAAAAATGTACTCCATTTACAGAAATGTACTTCCTTTTTTACAAAAATGAATTCATTTTTTACAAAACTCCTTTTTTACAAAAATGAGTTCATTTTTTTTACAAAACTCCTTTTTTACAAAAATGTACTCCATTTTTTACAAAAATGTACTCCTTTTTTACAAAAATGTACTCCTTTTTTTACAAAAATGTACTCCTTTTTTTACAAAAATGTACTCCTTTTTTTACAAAAATGTACTCCTTTTTTTTACAAAAATGTACTCCTTTTTTTACAATTATGTACTTCTTTTTACAAAAAAGTGCTACTTTTTAAGGCAGTTATTTTTACCCTTTTTTGCCTTATTTACTGGTAAAAAGGAAGCAAATGGGGACACGCTGCTACATCAAAAAAGGTAAAAAGGCAAAATAGGACTGCTTTTTTAAAAACTTATTCCTACCTTTTTTTATAAAAAAGACAAAAAAGGTAAAACGCATAAAAGGTCATTTTTTGTTCCCTGATTGGAGATTGAAATTATAAATTAATTAAAATTCTATTGTGAAATAACGGAAAATAAATCTGATTTTTTGTCTGTAAGGTCACTACTACTTAATATTCATTAGCAAAACTCAACTTTATTGTAAGTAGAATAATATTTTGCCAATTATTAGCCATACCCTGAAATTAGACTATTTTCATGCTGAAATTGAATAATAGAAAGAGAGAGTCCATGTAAGTTCGTTCGTGTGTTCGTTTCGTCAACCAAAAATGTACCTGGGGTGTCGCAACACATTGCTAAAAACAATGTGAGACGGTTTACCCTTGGCGGAGCCAGGCATAAGCAGTGTAGTGCTTATGCCTGCTTGCCTTCTACTATACCCTACTCTACTCACTCGCGGCTGCTGGCTGGCTGGACTGAGATGAGAAGACAAGCACTCTGCTTGCCTTCTCATCCTTGGCGGAGCCAGGCATAAGCAGTGTATGTAGTGCTTATGCCTGCTTGCCGTGCTTCTGCCTATTCTACTACCCTACTCACTCGCGGCTGCTGGCTGGCTGGACTGAGATGAGAAGACTTCTCATCTGATTTCTTTCGTTAGTGCAAGCCATCCTTGCACCAACTTTTGATTCTTGCGGCAGATACAGAAATCTGCCAAAATCTACGTTTCATCGTGCTACGGCTGCATACTGCATGGTGGTTGCTGTCGTCAGTGGCTGTTGTCATTTCTGTCCGTCTTTGGTCATCTTTGGTCATCTCTGTCTGTCTTTGGTCATCTTTGGACTCATCTCTGTCCGTCTTTGGTCATCTCTGTCCGTCTTTGGTCATCTCTGTCCGTCTTTGGTCATCTCTGTCCGTCTTTGGTCATCTCTGTCCGTCTTTGGTCATCTCTGGCTGTTGTCTTTTCTGCCCGTCAAGTCATCTGTGCCCGTCAAGTCATCTGTGCCCGTCAAGTCATCTGTGCCCGTCAAGTCATCTGTGCCTGTCATTTGTCATCTGTGCCTGTCATTTGTCATCTGGACCAAACTACTGAAGTAAGTGGGGGGGGGGGCAAAGATAAACTAGGTTTTGAGTGTCACTTTCCCTTTCACTTCACGCGGAAAAATGACCATTCAGTTACTTTTTCTGCCTAAAATTACAAATCCCCTCACCTGGGGATTATTTAAGCTAGGTTTTCAGTTTCCCTTTCACTTCACGCGGAAAAAGGACCATGCAGTTACTTATTCTGCCTAAAATTCCAAATCCCCTCACCTGGGGCGTATTGAAGCTAGGTTTTGAGTTTCCCTTTCACTTCACACGGAAAAAGGACCATGCAGTTACTTATTCGCCTAAAATTCCAAATCCCCTCAACTGGGGTAACGGCAATGTTATATTTGTCAATGTTCCTTTGCGCGTGAAGTGAAAAGGAAGTGAAACTCAAAACCTAGCTTTATTAATATTCCTTTGCGCGTGAAGTGAAAAGGAAGTGAAACTCAAAACCTAGCTTTATGAATGTTCCTTTGCGCGTGAAGTGAAAAGGAAGTGAAACTCAAAACCTAGCTTTATGAATGTTCCTTTGCGCGTGAAGTGAAAAGGAAGTGACACTCATAACCTAGGTTTTACTGTTAGAATTATCAATTCGCGAAACCGAATTACCAAATAATAATCGCAGTGAAAATTGCTTCTGATTGGTGGATGCATTTTTAAAATTGACCAATGATTTTCATAAATCCTCCCAAGGGGAAATATTTATTTCAACACTGAACTTTGAACTACAGACATGTGATACGAAAATACGGACTAACACTTTTAGCATCATCGCAAAATAATACACTGTACCAACTCTATGATGTAATTAAAATTATATTGGAAAATTGGTCAATGATTTTCATAAATCCTCCCCAGGGGAAATATTTATTTCAACACTGAACTTTGAACTACAGACATGTGATAGGAAAATACGGACTAACACTTTTAGCATAATCGCACAATAATACACCGTACCAACTCTATGATGTAATTAAAGTTATATTGGAAAATTGGTCAATGATTTTCATAAATCCTCCCCAGGGGAAATATTTATTTCAACACTGAACTTTGAACTACAGACATGTGATAGGAAAATACGGACTAACACTTTTAGCACAATCGCACAATAATACACCGTACCAACTCTATGATGTAATTAAAGTTATATTGGAAAATTGGTCAATGATTTTCATAAATCCTCCCCAGGGGAAATATTTATTTCAACACTGAACTTTGAACTACAGGCATGTTATAGGAAAATACGGACTAAAACTTTCAGCATCATCGCAAAATAATACACCGTACCAACTATATGATGTAATTAAAATTATATTGGAGAATTGCTTCTGATTGGTGGATGCATTTTTAAAATTGGCCAATGATTTTCATAAATCCTTCCCAGGGGAAATATTTATTTCAACATTGAACTTTGAACTACAGACATGTGATATGATAGGAAAATACGGACTAAAACTTTTAGCATCATCGCAAAATAATACACTGTACCAACTCTATGATGTAATTAAAATTATATTGGAAAATTGCTTCTGATTGGTGGATGCATTTTTAAAATTGGCCAATGATTTTCATAAATCCTCTCCAGGGGAAATATTTATTTCAACACTGAACTTTGAACTACAGACATGTGATAAGAAAATACGGACTACCACTTTTAGCATCATCGCAAAATAATACACTGTACCAACTCTATGATGTAATTAAAATTATATTGGAAAATTGGCCAATGATTTTCATAAATCCTCCCCAGGGGAAATATTTATTTCAACACTGAACTTTGAACTACAGACATGTGATAGGAAAATACGGACTAACACTTTTAGCATCATCGCAAAATAATACACTGTACCAACTCTATGATGTAATTAAAATTATATTGGAAAATTGGTCAATGATTTTCATAAATCCTCCCCAGGGGAAATATTTATTTCAACACTGAACTTTGAACTACAGACATGTGATAGGAAAATACGGACTAACACTTTTAGCATCATCGCAAAATAATACACTGTACCAACTCTATGATGTAATTAAAATTATATTGGATTAACTTCAACTATGAACTGCATTCACCAATCATTGCATTTAAAATGCCTCATAACATTTTTTTTGTATTTTTAGGCCTAATAATGAGTAATAAACGTCGGGGAAGTAATCCTAATCAGGGCTCCACACCCACTTCGAGCCAATTTGTTATTCCTAAACGCAGTTTACAGCTAAGTGGGTCAGCTTCCAAAACTCCTGAGGATAAACATGAACTTGGCAAGCTTCCTTTATCACTTAATGATAGATTTTGCCCCTACTGTTCAAGAACAATTCGAGACTATTATGATAAAGGTAAGGGTAAATTTTAAAAAATGTTTAAATTAAATATTTTTTTATTAAAATATTAAATAAGTTTCAGAGAAGAATGCAAAAATTGTAATTTTGGATTTTGTTTATTGCAGATGAATGTGTCCATGCACAGTGCAAAAAATCATTGAAACACGATTTGCCAATTTTAGCCAATGGTTGGGAATGGTGTAAGGCATGCAAAATTGCACCTATTCGCCCCGGTCATTTTCGCTGTTTGGTGTGCAATTCTCCAACGACGATTGGTACAGCCTACTATAAGGCTAACAAAGATCTAAATCGAAAACATTTTGCTGAAAAAGATGATCTTTTTTTGAAGTATCAAAAATCGTCGGAGATGGACCATCCTGTAGAAAAAAGGACCAAGGATTCTAATGGTAACGTTGTTGAGGAAGACAATGCTTTACTTAGCTCCGCAAATAGCGACACTTCTATAACTGGTGCCACCATTTCGGAAGGAAAGAATTTATTGCTACCTGAATCTAATTTAGTTTGTGATGCGGAGATGGCATTAATTGAGGAAGATAAGCAAATGCTTTAAAGAAATATTGTGAATTTTATACTATGAGATTTTAAATAAAGTACTGATTGCTACCAAACACCGTAGCGTGGTGCGTAACCCTTTCTGTCTCCCTGCAGTATAGTATTATGTGTCTACTGTAACTTTTTAAATTCTTCCTAGGACATCACATACTTTTATCTTTTATGATATTAATTTCTAAAGTCCTGATCGCTAACCAACAGTTATTTCCCCGTCCGTAGGACGGGCTGCGTTTCTCGTTATGCATAAAATATTATTGGTATTGATGTAGGAAGTACGAAATTACAGGTGAATCACATAATGTGTCGAAAATAGATGACTAATCAGGGGATTTTATTTTCTTCGTAAAAGGTGCGCCCGTATCTGGACATTCGATTGACTTGGCATTCGCATTGAAAAACTAGTCCATGTTTTATAATAGGATGTTCAGGATCCATTGGGGCTTTACACAAACAAATACATAAAGATCTAAGTGTTCATCGCTTACAAAGATGTAAATGTGTTTAATGCATTTTTAATCAAGCGAAGTCAGCGAGTCAAGTTAATTCTCCATCACATCAGATTAGAGTCAGCAGGCTAAATAATGAACATCATCACGAATAGCAAATCAGAATAAACAGCTGAAAAAATCTCCTCTGTTGAAAGATAATACGAACGTCTTCTTCTTTGGCTCGGTCGCTTCTTTTTTATTTAGCATTCACTTTGTCTTATCTAAGCATGCACCAGTCTTCGTCGTCGTATTTGCCAAGCCATTGTGGTCTGTCTAATAAAAGTCAACTCCTTCTGATTCTTTATAATTTGACTCTCTTTGATTTCTCATCTTTATATTAAGATGCATTCTACCTTGCTACAATTAATTAGTATTTAATACCTTTGAATCATCTTACGTATTGAAACTCGATTTCTATTAAAACATTCTACATATTACAATGGCCATATTTAAATTAGACTTTACAGCTTTAGTGTAAGTTTCTTTGTAAATATTATAATATTAAAATTGTCTACAGCTGTGAAATTAGTTTCTAAAATACGAACTGAGACTTCTTCCGAATTCTTCCAAATTCTTCCGAATTCTTCCAAATTCTTCCGAATTCTTCCAAATTCTTCCGAATTCTTCCAAATTCTTCCGAATTCTTCCAAATTCTTCCGAATTCTTCCAAATTCTTCCGAATTCTTCCAAATTCTTCCGAATTCTTCCAAATTCTTCCGAATTCTTCCAAATTCTTCCGAATTCTTCCAAATTCTTCCGAATTCTTCCAAATTCTTCCGAATTCTTCCAAATTCTTCCGAATTCTTCCAAATTCTTCCGAATTCTTCCAAATTCTTCCGAATTCTTCCAAATTCTTCCAAATTCTTCCGAATTCTTCCAAATTCTTCCGAATTCTTCCAAATTCTTCCGAATTCTTCCGAATTCTTCCAAATTCTTCCGAATTCTTCCAAATTCTTCCGAATTCTTCCAAATTCTTCCGAATTCTTCCAAATTCTTCCGAATTCTTCCAAATTCTTCCGAATTCTTCCAAATTCTTCCGAATTCTTCCAAATTCTTCCGAATTCTTCCAAATTCTTCCGAATTCTTCCAAATTCTTCCAAATTCTTCCGAATTCTTCCAAATTCTTCCGAATTCTTCCAAATTCTTCCGAATTCTTCCAAATTCTTCCGAATTCTTCCAAATTCTTCCGAATTCTTCCAAATTCTTCCGAATTCTTCCAAATTCTTCCGAATTCTTCCAAATTCTTCCGAATTCTTCCAAATTCTTCCGAATTCTTCCAAATTCTTCCGAATTCTTCCAAATTCTTCCAAATTCTTCCGAATTCATCTGATTTCATTCATTTTCATTAGATTATTTCCCATCCTATATGTATTAATCATATTTTATCCGAATTCAAAGTTTACTTCATTTTATATTCTTTCATTTTTCACCTCTTTGTTCGTTTTTGCCTTCTTATGTCTTATTTCAATTTCGCATTTCTTCTCATTCCGATTTTTGATGGAAACAGAGGCCTGTCTTTCTACTAGTCAATACAATAGTGAGGATAATGACAAAATAACAGTAATGAAATGAATAAAAGGTCACACAGTCAAACGCAGAGGTATTGAATAATATGCAAGTATATGGAGGCGACGAGGCGAGAGAGAGACTCGTTCGTGATCATGAGAATCTTATCACGGGCATGAGAGTTGAGATTTAGAGATGCTCCCGTCTCAACTTACCTCTTCCAGCAGATCCAGCATTGAAGATATAAATAAACGTTGGTAATGAACTTGAGTTTGCAGAAATGGGTTTGGCTTTTGTTACATAATAATGTTAGAGTGTGTTTATGTAGGTGTTCTTCAAGACCCACCTGCATTTACATTTACATTACAATATAATCTTAGACATGGGTGGGCGCACACAATATCATTTTATCCATGCATAAGTATACACAATATAACTATATATAAATTGCCTGCTTGAAAACAAGACTTAGATTGACGTTTTGTTTCTGGATGAAAGGAAGAAATAAATAAAAGGATGAGTATTTATAATGCAGGGATACTTATAAATTGTACTATTTTTATCCATGTGCATGTTGTGCCTATATATTGGACAGATATATAAGCTTAGCTTGAAGAATTGTATTTATTCACCACAATGAACTTTACTATTCACATTAGCATACGCAGCTATTACTGTTGGGAGACAAAAACATTCCATAAAAGGAGCCTCATAAAATCATCTTTGATTTGCATTGTCATTACATCACATCATGTAAACATCAACAAGGATCATTCACAAATCCTCCATCAACAATAGAATGAATTATTATTATAGAAATGAAGAGCAAGTCATAATCCCCAGCAAATCAACACCCTCCAAGGAATAAACAGTCAAATAAATTGCATACGCTATTAAAACCTTTTTTGTTATGCCATATTTAGATTTCGCTTTCAATTGAAATTGTTTTTAAATATTCTCCAGCACAAAAATAGTTTTTCAATAATAGAATTACAAAAAATTAAATCCTTTGTAGTATTCTCCATTTATGATAGTCCATTGTTGTGTAAATCAACATTTTAACGGAAATAGTATTCAATATTTGATACCATTTATGATTGGGACTTTTTGGGCAGAAAATAAGAAAATGTTTAAATTTTATAACTAAAATGATGCTTTAATAGCCCAAATCAGGTACAGGTATCGTTTTAGCTTAAATTCGTGGTTGTTTATAAATTGTTAACAGCTGAGACACAACGGATACCCTAAATTGACAATTAAATTGTCACAGGACAGATGATTGTTAAAATTTCATACAGTAGACAATGAAAATGCCTTTAGGCATTTTACAATTTTTACAAATTCCGTTATGCTTCTCGTGTGATTTTTATAATTTGTCCCAGTTTACACAAACGTGATAAAAAACGCTATGCCTGTCCATAAAATAAATTGCCTGTCTCCAGTTTATTAGTCTACTCAGGTATATTAAACCGGATCACAAGAATGGCATTGCATGTTATATAGTTTTCCCTTGCTTCAATGCTAGTTATATGCAATATTACGTTCATCTTGCAAAATAAAATTGGCAATGTTTCCTATGGGTTTTCACAAGTAACTTGATATATGTGTGACTGTCTTATCATTGTATTTAGTATGGGATGTTTAAGTTTAAGGATATAAGTATAGATGATGATTAAGCATATTTCTCACTTGTTGTACCTACTTGTTGTTAACTACGAAAACACTTCCAAATTGTAATCTTGATTAACAATAAAGATTTGAGATTTGAGAATGAGACTTCTGTATACGTGAAAGCTTAATTGCTAGAGGAAGTGTGTAATGATGGACCCTATCCTTATAAATCATCTCACTCCTATCTTTGTACGCTTTTTGTTTCGACCATTGTATTACAAATGGGCATCTTGTCAGAGTAGCTAGAATTACATACGGATATTAGGTACTTAGCGTTTTAGAGTAAATTATCTTAAAATCGAAAATTTGCCATAAATTTTAAGGTTCGGTGACCAGGTGATTAATTTTTACGGATTTTATAATTTAAGGTAAAAAATTTGACGCTAAATTTTGATGTTATTAGTGTCTGGCATTATTTTGAACAGTACGGTTTAAGGATTTTTTATTCTGGCACTAAAACGCTAAATACCTAATAGCTACAGCACCAGGTTGTTACAAATTTGTAAAATCATGGCGTTAGGTGAAACGAAACAATATATTATAATCTAAGTAGTTGTTATTTATTGTTAAGTCCCTACCTTACCAATTGAAAATGTCCAAAATTATGTTGAACACATGACATTCTAAACAGCAATAAAAATTACTAAGATGTCCAAGGTTAATTGCAAATTGAGCTGTGGCTATGGGACGTGATGTACCTCCTTAACAAGCTGAGTCTTAAATAATTTTTTATGCTTGCTTGCTGCGCATAATATGATGTACCTATGCAATATCATAAACAAGTTAATGGAGAGCAGGAGAATAATTTTGAAAAGCTGTTTTTACAAAGTGCTGAGAGTACAAATGACAATAATAATAAACAGTACGCATTGTTCTGGCAGACCAGGAAGAAATTCCTAATTTTGCAAATAATTCGCAAATAAAATGGTAGGAAAACTCTAGTGTTGGTAGTTAGTGCAGTTTTTATCTCCCCTCCTCCGCAATTAAATCTAAACACTTTGTGTAAACTAACATATACTTAAAACTAATTGCAGAGAATACAAAACCTCTGCTTTCATTTTTACTACACATTTATATCCTTGCATAAACTTGCAAAAACCAAGAGTAGAAATGAAGATGACTCCAGTCCAGTACAATGTCAAGGGCGACCAAACCAGTTTTTAACACTGCCAGCTGCACATCTTCTCAATCTTTATAACACTAACTCCAATCTCAAAAATGCTAACATTCTGCCAATCTAAAGATTCGTTCAGCTCTACTTGAATATTCGTGTTAGTAGTTAAACTATTATAAATATTAAAAATTATGCAAATTTTCATACTTAATAAAATTCTGCATTAAATTAAATTTTCGCAAAAATTATTTAGGTCTGCAAATTATTTAGCAATAGATAAAATGGGTAGCTAAAATGTGTAAATAAATAAGGATTTAGTGCTAATTAAAAATATTTCAGCATCGGTAAATCTATTTTAAAGCATTTGGTTATACATTGGAATGTTGGCTAAATGGAAGTATAGATTGTTGATAGATTCAGTTGGGTTGATTGCACTCTTAATTGACACCCCGGCCGGTCGATGCATGCCAATCATTCCTTATCTGGAGTTGAATTTTTAGACTCGCAAAGATCATTCACTCCTTATTACGTCTCCTTCTGTAGCTAGACCAAGACTGATAAGAACTCATAATTATTAAGCATTATATTATGAGTATAGATTAGAAACGTATGTGAAACCTAAAGATGAACTTCACTTCACTCCACCCTTTTGCCTTAGGCCTTTATCATAATTTCAACCCTTATAACTGTAATCTCTCTTCTTTTAATGAATTAAATATCAATTTTTTTTTTAAAAAAACGGTATTTTTCGATAATTTCAATACTAAAAATAATACTTAACCTTTTAGGCTCAAAATACATGACATACTATTTAGGTTACTAGAAGTCATTTACATCATTTAGAATATTGATCATATTATTCTGTTCATCTTTTCTGTAAGAATTTCCTCATACGCAACTCAAATCAACTTGGACATGTTAAAGTAACAAGGATGTTACTAAATGCATGATCATCATTTTCAGATTGTGAATTTTATCATACCAGAAGAGTATATTATTTGAGATGCATGCTTGAACTTAAATTACTGAACTAATTACAATACGAAAAAATGATAACGAGAACCTGCCTAATAAATGTAAATACTGATTAATTCATATATTGTTACACTATACTTTAACAAAGGTCACCTTCAAGTTTTGACTACTAGATTAGATCAGTTAGCATTATACCAAACTAGTCTTACTGCACCCAGTTTTCCCCTTAGGTGGTTGTCCTAATGAGTCAAAACTGGCTGCAGAAAGAAGGCAAAACGGTCTATTGTCTTCACCTTGTATGGGAAAGGGTTGCCATACCATGCTTTCTATTCACATTGGCCTTTGCCTAAACCCCGGATATGGAATGGATAGAATGTACCTCAATGTACCTATAGCAATCGCTATACTATTTTATTTTTACCCATTTACAGAAATCATTGAAAAGTTTTTTCTAACAAATTCGTCGAAAGGATGAAAAAGTTACTGGCTGCATTCTGAACAATTTTATTTCTTCTCGAATAAGAAATATTATAAACTTTCATAGAATATTCACACAATTTTGAAAGCGTTCTTCTTGAAAATGGCAAAGCTATAAACTTAAATAGAGAAACATATTTCCAGTCTCGAAATGTCCACAGAAAACGGGGTAACCGTAGTAAAGGTGATCTTTAAACTTCTTATTGAACATCTTCAACTCCTCTCTAACGATATATTATTTTTAAAAGTCCACTGAAGTAAGGCTGAGGGAAAATTTTAAAATTCGCGCCATGAAATAGGGCATACCAGAACCCTCTTTCGTGGGACCTAACCTAATTAAAACAATGTATTTAATTACCTGATTTTTGTACTTAAAACAGGAAAACGTGGTGCCAGTCCTTCCCTGGGATGTTGTGAAACGAATACTGCAGTTCGTGAATAGCACAAAGGACCTCAAAAACTGCCGGCTAGTATGTTACAACTGGTTGTGCATAGTTGATGTCTATGTGGGAGTATCTGTGAAGTTGACGAGTACAAACAAAGCAAAAGTTTTCGCGTCAGCGTTAATTAGATCGTGTAGATCGTTGAAAATCTACAAAAGTGCCGGACTGCTGAATTGGTACGTGTGTTTCTTTAGTCCAACGAACCTGAAGTCTGTTGAAATCCTCGAAAATATCCAATGCGAAAACTGGCGGCTTTTGTTGGAACAATGCAAGGGAATCCAGTTTCTGACGATTTCGGTTTATTTGCTTTCAATCAATGAAAAGACGAAAAAGTTGACTTGCAAGGACAACATCTTTATTTTTGAGGATGAAATAACTGAAAAAATCGACCATTATTCCTTACGGCAATTGTTCTTTAAAGCCAGTCACCCTGATACGTTACGGCACGACAACAGCAGACCAATAGCAAATATGATAGATACAATTGGGAATGCCCCAAGATTGCGTCAACTTGTACTTGTGACATATTTTGGCACATTTTCTACATCTGATGATGTTTTGAAAGCATCAGTTCGCTCATTGATGCAACGAAATCCTGGTATGAACAGTTTTGGAACTTTTAGTTGGTTCTCATCGTTTCAGGAGAAGAAATTGTGGGATAAGTTTCTCGAAGAAGAACGCTCTTGTTTGGCATACCAAGGAGAGTACAGTGAATGGACCGACATATTGTTACAGAGAATGGTAGATGTTCAAATATTATTTCATGGAGTGAACAGCGCTGATGATTGGACTAATTTCTGTACTCTTGTCGGCAATGGCAGAAGACAGTCTCGTAATCTGAAGACATTGATTCTTGTTGTAAGCAGTATTTGGGGTATCCCTTGGAGTTGTGACTTAAGTCAAATTACTGACACCTTGGCTAATTTGAAGGAATTCACTCTGCGCAAGTTTTGGTGGGTCGATATAATTCCAAATCTCCCGGCTTTTGAAAACTTTCATGTTTTGTCTAACCCTAATGTCCTGATTGAAAATCTGAAAGTTTCCGTCTATCTCACTGAAGAGAATTTGACAACAGTTTTCTCAATTCCGAGACTACAAGAACTGCGTATTGAGTTTCAGACTAATTCTGATGCATTAAAAGAGAGACATTTTGAGCAGATCGCGAATCATCCCACGCTGAAGCTAATTTTGTGGCAAAACGAATTCCAAACGAAATGGAACCAGTTTAATCAGGGAAATTTGAATCGCACTTGGGATAGTGTCGAAGTGAAACCCAAAAGATTTCCTGAATGCATACTTAAACCCGGTTTCCCAGAAATTGTATTGGCCGAAGACAACGGAATCTTCAATATAAGATACTGGAGACTAGATTTCCTACATACCCATGTTCTTTTCAATAGAGAAAGAATCACAGAGAGTGACTGGGCTAAAATTGGGCAAAATCCCTAAAAGAACACTGTACATGGAAATAATTATAATATTTTTGTATTAATATACTAGTGAACCCAGCTAAGAGGCGAACTTTGCAGTCAAGAGAATATCGGTAGGCACCGGCAATACAGTAATAAAAACATTTCCTAAAATGTCATCGGCATTTTCCTTAAGTTATTATTTCAAATCAGTACTGTTATTTAATTCTACAAAGAGGATGTGCAAACCGGTACAAAGAAATCAAGGGGCAGTAATAAGTAAGAACAGCTCTACTATGCTCTACTATAAATAAGTTTGTCGGTATAGCATAACCATTTTGTATTAGGTTTTGAAATGCTAATTAATACGCACATTACGATCATTACAAAATGTCCCATTTCGCTGATCATTTCTATTCAATTACCAATATTCAATTTATGTAAATTTCTATTTTGTTTTTATGTTATAATAATTTATTATGAAACAACTCATTTCAGTGGTTTAGAAGTGAGCATGCGCATTTTGCTTTTAAGGAACCTGAATATATCACGCGTGCAGTGTTGGGGGGAGTGGGTACCCAAAAGTTTTACAGTCAGCTCGATTGCGTTGTTACACATTGGGGAGGGGTTGCGTTACGTAATAGGGACTTTGCAACAATCTGGTACGTGCTACGTAAGCACGCAAAGAGAAAAAAATTTCCCTTCAACGTTCTACGTTACGACAATGTTTGATATGTTTGTGCAATTTTCCGTTGTAACGTAAAACAAGAAATTTGAACATCCAAGGCGCGCATCAAATAGTTTGCCTGAAGAATTTATAGAAAATAATGTCTTATTTTGAAAAACTGTTACCTTTCTTAGAAAACGAGAATATTGATGATGAAACCTTGTTGTTATTGTACCTTCCTAAAGAACCATATTATATACTTCCCAGACCTAAAGTATTCAATTTTGAATCTTTGTCGGACGATTTTTGTAAAATTCATTTTAGGTTTTTTAAAAACGACATTCTAAGGTTACGACGAGGATTAAAAATACCTAAAACTGTAATTACATTTTCTGCGCACAAAGTATCTGGCTTGGAAGGTTTATGCATACTGTTAAAAAGACTGGAATATCCTAACAGGTAAATAACAGTATTATTTGTCGAGTTTTATAAAATCATTAAGTGACATGTCATTAATTTGGATTATTATATGTTGTAATATTGTATTTATTACTAGGCTTGCTGACTTATGCTCAATATTTCCTAGAACCCAGTGTGAAATATCAAGAATATTTAATACTATGGTCTCATTTGTTTATGATCATCACATTCAGCTCCTCAAAAATTTACACCAGTCATATTTATCTCAAGAAGTATTATCCTCATTCGCAGACGCCATTTTGAATAAAGGATCACCTTATCCCAAATGCATCGGATTTTTGGACGGGACAGTACGACCAATATGTCGTCCTGGAAAAAATCAGAAAGAAGTACGAAAGCTAGACAATTATAAAATCCTCTTACAACGTCAAATTCCATTTAGTAAACATGTTTAGTAAAATGTAATTTTCATATTTTTAGTTCTACAACGGCCATAAAAGAACGCATGCTATTAAGTTTCAATCCGTGATGCTTCCTGACGGCATAATTGGATGTCTATATGGACCGGTTTCAGGACGAAGGCATGATGCTTATTTGCTTCAACAGAGTGGACTTATAAATGAGCTAGAAAATATATTCAAAACTCCTGAAGGGGAACCGTATTACTTGTATGGAGATCCAGCCTACCCACTCAGAAAATGCTTGATGGTACCTTTCAAACGCTACCAAAATTTGACTCCCTCAAAGTTGTTATGCAACAAGCGAATGAGTCAAGTTAGGGAATCTGTTGAATGGGGATTTGGCAAAGTGACTAATGTTTTTGCTTTTTTGGACTTCAAGAAAAATTTAAAAATCGGGTTACAGCCTGTTGGCAAGTATTATTCCGTGGGGGTAATTTTAACTAATTGTCATACTTGCATTTATGGGTCACAAGTTAGTGAATATTTTAATTTAAACCCACCATCCATGGAAGACTATTTGGCCCAATGAAAACCAAGTAACTAAATAGAATTACAATAATATTTTATTTAAAAATGTTCATTTGTGTTAATTAATTTTATTCATAATACTGAAACGTTAGATGAAGAATGAAATAAAAGTCCAGTACTTAAAAATAATCCACTCAGTCTTTAGCACAAATAATTCAATTTTTACTTTTCTGAACAAATTCCAATAGCGCACGAGTCATTGCACTCCGCTCTTCGAACTCCATTGCCTGTTTTTGCTTAGTTAATTCCAATTCAGATTTTCGAATTTCGGATTCTGTCTTAATTCTTTCACGTTCCACGGTCAGTTCAAGAAGCTTATTTTCTGCTTCTTGTTGCCTAATTTTCAGCTCTTCGCACTTAAATTTCATCTCAATCTGTGAATAATTTTAGATTTGACATTTACAATCAGAGGCAGATAATTATTAGGTAATAATTGTATCTTTAGCTCACACTGACTTACATCATGTTTTTCTCTCAAATATGACACAGCATCAGTTCGTCCAGCAGTACGCTTATTTTTGGGCTCTTGTAATTCTTCTGCATTGCGTTTCTCAGGAAATTTTGAACTGGCTCCATCATCTGGCTCTAAAGTTTTGGAAACATTAATGCTTGTTTCACCCTCTTCTTCCTGACTATTTCGTGTATCGTCCCCGTCTTTGGGCTCACATGCTGATCCTCCAGAATTAATGTCCTTTTCCAAATCGATCAATACCGAATCTCTTGTTTTTTCGGCACTCTCTCTGTTTTTTTGGAATATAACTTGCGAATATTTTTGCAATCCACATCGTTGCGCAACTTCAAAATACTTGTTAGCAAATATTTAACTGTTTCGAAATCACCTTCATCAATACCAGACCTGTAATTATACAGAATTAAAAAGGATAAACTATTATTTATATATTTATTCGGACCATTCTACTTCAAATTGTAGAGCCTTACAATCTTTTGCTAATCGTTTCTTCTTTTGAAAAATCCTTCAGCAGTAGATTGGCTCTATCTCTGCAACTTCTTCCAGTAACTGACATCTTCAATTCACACTTCTGGAGCTTAATGGCAATTTCATCCCAAACGGGTTGTTCAACTTGAAATGCGTATGGGTTGAGTGCTTCTACTTCAGCTAGGAGAGCAATGTCATAATTGACATTGGACTTAAAAGAAAACTTCCCCATATCACTTTTGGTCAATTGAACTATCTAATTAACTTAAAAGAATAATATTCACAATACAGTAGTAAAAGGAATTTGCTCAGTTATTCAAAATTTGTTCGAAAAAGTCTTCGATAAGGAGTAAGTTATGCATCCCGTAATGAGCACGGTAAATACAGCATATTTACGTTGCACATTCGTGCGCGCCGACGTAAGTCGTAAAGAGAAAGCCAGCGAAAGTCTGTCCCGCCGCGTGGAATTCAAATTTTACGGCCTTACGATGCACGTCCCAGATTGTTGCAAAGTCCCTAATGTATAGCTATAGCTATGTATAGTATGTATAATGTATATTTAAAAGATTATTAGATATGTAAATTTATTGCTTTATCTCAGTCTGTGGTTATATATTAGAATTATCTGCACAAATGTTCGATATAGTGAAAGGCGGGGTTGTAAATATCACGGTATCCTAATATCCAGAATAATTTGGGTCCATTTTATATTGGGCTATATTAATATGTGTTCATATAGGAATTTTGTATTTATTTTCAGGTTTTTGTAGATTTGTAATTAGGCGCTAATTTATTTTAACCCTATTTAAGGTGCAAATTGGTATATCAGCCATGTTGGATGATAAGGATCTCAAAACTTTTTACATCCCCGGGATAGGTTAAGCTTTCTTAGCAAGTCTTGCTTGAAATTAAGTGAAATTAAGATATATTGCTCTACTAAAGAAATGTTTATCTATTTAGATGAATAGCAAAATATTTATCAAGTTTGTAATACACGTGGATCTAGTAAATTATGACATGCCTTCTCTTACTGACCGTGTAGTGTTTATGACTACTGACCCAGCCAATATGGAACCTGTTTTCTTCATTCTACTGAATTTGTAGAATGCAATTATTATGCATTACATAATACTCTGGCAGCAATTCTGCGATGCATTTTCCACTCTATATCGCAATGATCGTTGTATAGTAAACAATGAAAGAGAATTAATCTACTGTCTGCAGATTTGTACGGTTTATATAATATAACAACGCATTAAATGTATGAAACCTACCTATAGGTATAAGAATTAGGTATATGTTCGTAGCATATAAATAGCAAATCGTAAAATGGTATCTGTAACAATAAACCTCAGATGATCTAACTAATAAATGGTCATCAGCAAAAATAAATTACAATCTCCAACTAGTAAAAAAATAGCTATAGTACAAGATAAGTTACAGGTATGAAATTCAGGTGGATTGACAAGTAAGGTAAGTGAAGATGCTTAAGCTTGGAATAAACGCTTGGCTAGAAAAAACGTATTATGTACTAATTTAGGGAGAGTGATCTTGAATAGACGAGTCTGATTGTTGTGAGTCTGGAACAAGACTTTGCCAATTTATGGGAGACGATAGAGTTTAGTCAAGTCGAAGCCAGGGTCACCTTTGCAGTAGACTGTTGACTTTTTTGCAGAGAGCATAGCAACTCGGCTTGTTGTTCCCAACAGCCTTTTTAATCAACCCTACTGAGCTACTAAATGGCTGAAGATGTTTCCTCAGGATGATCCTGGACTGGATATAATATATCACTTACAATAGAATAGTCTTAATACCTTCAGGCTGGACTTCACGTGTGATTCTTCGATAGGTGGAAAGATAAGGTACCTACCTAGCATGAAAACAATTCAGGTAAGAAAATCATCGGTGGATTTTACAGAACTGCTGTGGCTCTATCATTCTGTATATGGAGAGTTTCACGTGAGTTAAAAATGATCTTGAACAGCTTGGATGTGGATAGGGACTAAATAATTCAGCAACTTGGGGAATTGCATTATAATGCATTGTTGAAATATCATGGATGGACTCTTCTGCCACACCATGCTATTATTTGCCCAAGAAAGACTGTTGCTACGTGCGTTGATTAGGTTCGAAGAGACAAGAAATGGAAAAGTTCCAGAAGCTTTGTGCTAAAGCTCAAACCAGTATTACGGTCAAATGGGGGTAAATTGCCAGATGCTACAAGACCAAACCAAATATGACCAAGTATATAAATACTCTGGTATATCTCCATCGGCCTCGGAGTCTGTTGCCGCATTCAACAAACTTGTTCCTTCAACATGAAAGCTTTCGTGAGTATTTTTAACACCGCTTTTTAATTCTTTAAATCAATTGTTTATTTAAAATTGCTTTCTTTGGTTTTCCAGGTCGCTGTTGTATTGCTTGTCGCCGCCGTTGGCGCACAGGACTGGAAATTGAAAAATTTCCAACGACCTGTGACGACAAGAGTCACTGGACAAGAAGAGGGAAAGCTCTACCGTGAGTTGCCCTACCAGACAGTCCGTGATTTGGAAATCCAGCGTCAGTTGAACAAGGAACGTGTCACCGTTCTCTCCATCCAAGAACTGTACAATACCGAATTATTCCGGGAATATTTAAATATCCCTCTTTTCAATCAGTGGTTCCAACAAACCGTTTTCCAAAGATACGTCGCATCTCCTCTTTTCCAACAATTCTGGACCTCTCCTCAATTCAAACAGTATTTCAGAAACCCAGTTTTCTTCTACAAGTACATTTACCCTCAACTTCAAGACTTATCCCAACAAGTGTATCAATACCAACCAGAAACAACAACACCAACTGGAGTTTTTGATCGCATTCCTGAAGTTTACAATGGACAATATGTTCGTCCTGTTTATGAAGACCGTGTCGTTGGGGATAATGTTGATCTCGATCTTCTCCGTCGTATCCAACTCCAACAATCTTTCCTTCCACAAACTGGATACCCTACAAATACTCAAATCTATGGACGGGAAAACTTTAATTTAAACAATGCTCAGTACAAAGTTTTGTTGGATAAAATCTACCGTACTCTTTTCTTGAACAAACAAGGAGAAGTTACTGGTATTGTCAAAACTGATATCAAGACCTTGCCAGGAACTCATGTTGAGGAACAAACTGTTGGCAAAATTGTCGATCCCACCACTGGGGAACAGAAAATCACCACCGGTGATGTTAAGGTGCGATTTTTATATTTACTAGCATTATTTAAAATTAAATTAATTAATTAGAATAAAATCAGAATATATGTTTTAATGTTGTTTTTGTATGACTTAATAGATCGTCGATGAAAAAGTTGTCAAAGTTCCAGAGCCAGCTCGTGAACTCGTTGCCCCCAAGAAGGACAATGTAGACACCATTGTTGAAGGAGAACTTAAGAAGGATGCCATTCTTAAGAAAATCCATTTGAACAAGGGAAAGAAGGTCAACACCGAGGAACTGAAAACAATTCATCTTCCCCTCACTGTTGAAGAAGAATACAGAATCCGTCGCGACCCTGCTACTCTCGTTAAGAACATTGATGAACAACAATTCTACAATCCCATCGTTGCTGCTTTGTACGCTCGTTACGGCAAAGAACTTTTGAACAAGAACTTCGAAGGACTTAACATCCCAGCCACTTACAACACCCGCGACCTTCCCACGGAATTTCTTCCTCTTGAAGATAAATTGAACTTGTACAATCCTCAGCTCCAGAAGGTAATTCCCCAATTCATTGATAATTCATCAATTTAATTTATTATAAGCCAAAATCATCATGAATTTTTATTTTTTGTAAAACAGGATATTTACTACACCGAAGAAATCCCAAAGACCTTCGAAGGAAAGTTGCACAAAGTGCCTTTGACCTACCAACAAGCTACATTGGTCAATCCTGCCTTGACTACATTCACACCAGAGCACACCAAGGATATCAAAGCCTAAACTCACAAAAATCTACATATAAGTTCATCTTCTGTCATAGAGTCTTAACCTTTTTGCCAGAAATGAATTTTTCAAAAAGTTTTTGTTGTCAATTGATTTGAGATTCATTCAGGGTTCTATTTCCATGATTAAGGGACACGAACTCGGACCGCCCTAAGGAAAATCTCACAGCCAAACTTCATATTATAACTAAATAAATAGACAAGAGTGAATGCCAAATTACACATACATAAATAGTATAATATGTAAACCTTACATTTCTACTCAATCTTTTGCATTTATTTGTCAAAATCTATAAAAAACGTACTGCAATAAATACATGAGCATATCAGTTCCGAAAGGATAAGCAAATTAAAGGCTATAAGGTAATTACTTTCATTTTCATCACATTTTTGCCTAAAATTAGGCTTTCCTGTTGACGAGGCAAGATGAGACTAACAAAACCAATACATTTTAGCTACCCAGAATTAAATTGTTTTGAGTGGGAAGGCGGTTTTGTCAACAAAACGGTGACAAAGTAAGTGTTAGCATATACGATCAAAGGGTACATCCTTTGTACACCCTTTAGGGGGTGCGTATTTGTATTTAGATCTGAGATTACCTTATGGTTAGGTTACAGAAATGGAAATTTGGCCATTCTTAAATGAACTTTTTCTGTTGAAAACTAAATCTGCTGAACTGAGTGGGTGATGACAGATAAATCACGTATTTAGAAAAGATACTGCCCCTCCAAAATCTACAGCATAAATGGGGTTATTTTGTAAAAGAAGATTATCCTGTTGATTTTGATAGTTTGATAGATTTTGAATTAATTAATCTAATTTGAATTAATGGTCACTTTAATAATCAAAATCATAATTATTTTAACTATTGATCTACCAAAAATGTGCACACGGTCCCCTTTACTCAGGCGAGCTTCTGTTACGGCTTGCTGTAGGTTTTAGAAATTAGCACCCCCTAGATCAAATTTCTAGATACACCATTGTCAGTTACGTTATTTACCTCAGCTACGTGGAAAAACCATGTAAAAAATATGCATTTTGTGTCCTAATTTTAGGATTATTCCATTTTATGCCAAAATTATACGCACATTCCGCATTAATCGAATTAATTCTCCGTATTGAAATAGTGCTCCCCCGGGTAACTATTTCGATTTTTATCGTTTTCAGGGGCCTTTGAGAAATAATTCTCTGTATCGAAATAATTCGCCATCCCAATCTAAGTTTCAGTAGGTCAGGTCAGGCAGTGGGCATATTTGAGTGCATATGTACTTAACTTCAGTCCCAAGGCCGTATTGAAAGGGGGGCATTGTGGGGCAAATCCCCGCCCCCCCCCCGAAATCCAAGAAAGAGGGAAATTTTTTGTCAAAATACCAAACAATTTTGCGCGCGATTTTATGTGATTTTTAGGCTATTTTTGACTCATTTTAGACAAAATAAGCTAAAATTTTTCGAATATATATTGATCTATGATATCATTGCCCCCTCCGAAATTGACTTCTAAATACGATACTAGTCCCCATAATGGGGAATATGATATTCGAGAATTACTTTTCTATGAACTCGGACTTCAATAAAAATTGACTGTTTGTAAAATAATTCTCCGTACTGAAATAATTCACCACCTGGTTAACTATTTCGATTATCTTCGTTTTCAAGAGCTAAAAAACTCAAAATAGGTAAAGTGACTATGAAAATCAACAGAAACTCACTCAAAATAGATAAAGACTGACTATGAAAATCAACAGAAACTCAAAATAGATAAAGATTGACTATGAAAATCAACACCGATTAATGGTGACTATGAAAATCAACAGAAAATCATAGAATAGTGTTCACTAAGAAAATCGACAGAAAATCATAGAATAATGTTCACTAAGAAAATCAACAGAAAATCAAAGTAGATAATTGTTGACTGAAAATAAACTGAAAATCAAAATTGGTTAAGATTGAGTATCAAAATAAACTAAAAATCAAAATTAATTAATATTGAGTCTAAAAATCAAAAGAAAATCAAAATTGATTAATATTGGGTATAAAAATTAAAAGAAAATCAAAATCAGTTAATATTGACTACCATAATGATAAACAATTCGAAAAATGTAAATTTGACTATCAATTTGCATATAAATGCGAAATAGATTTATGTCCGTCATATATTAGGTATTTCCAGTTTTATTTACTTTATTATAAAATCTTAAATTTTGTCGAAGCGGAGTTAAATATTGTATTCTATCCAAACAATTCGGGTGCAACCTATGAACCAATGTGTCCCATTTTCAATAGGCTTTGTCACAGGTCCATAGACAATGTTTTTGCCAAGTTTAGAAGAAATCCATCAATGTCTTCAAAAGTTATCGTGTAAACGGACGGACGGACTGCGATTCTATAAGCTGCCTTTTCAGGCGACCTAAAAAGGCCAATGAAACAATAACAGCCCGTAGAATTCGATTAATACGGTAGCAGTGATTTTTTTAAAATTTACATAATGAACTGTTTTATTAAGTATAATTTAACATTTAATTCTATGACAGTTTTACAATATTAATTGGTACCTATATATCTAAAATCAATATACTTGTAAAAAGAGTAATAATAAAAGAAAATAATGACTGCAAGTGCAAATGGATTCTTAAATTAATCTGAATCTGATGACTCATTTTTGCGATCTCGGCCACCACTTCTTACAATAATGGAAAACTTGTACTCTTGATCGCATCCCATGTAGGCATCACTCATGTAATACAAAGTGTAGGTGTGTTCACCTGTACAAAAACATTGATTATTACATACCGTTCTTTTATTATATAAAATAAGCATATTTGAATAAAATTGTCGTCTATTCTATAAGGATATGTAAGTTTAGAAATGTAAATACCTGGACTTGGTGCCACAAAATCTAGTTTGACTTTGGCCTTCTGTTGCAAAGTTAACCTCTTGATTGACAGAAGAGAATTGTTTTTCGGGTCCCCGATAACAACCCACCATCCTTCTTCACGTTTCTGCAATTAAAAAAATCAATCATTACCGATATTGTGTCGAGCAGTATTAAGAAACCTTGAAAGTAGAAAGAAATAATACCTGCGGGTAGTAAGGAGCAATAACTGGTCCGGTTAGTTCGTCCTCTCGTTCCAGTTGAACAGTCACGTTGACGCTGCTTCCAGATTTAATTCGGTCTTTGTTTTCAACTTCGTACACAAGTTCTATATTTGGATAGCGATTGCAAAATCTAGCAACATCACTCATCTGCGGAGTAGCTAAATCACTTAGCACACTCATTCGATCCTCGTCTTCAAGTTCCATTAAATCAAAAACAGTTTCTATTCCCTGGAAATTAAATATGACAAAAATACGTTAACAACAATTTTATTTGAATATTATTTTAGAATGAGGTAAATGCTTTAAAAATTCTTCGACGATGAGTGTACCTTCTCGGTGCACTTTTTGATAATATCCGAATTGAAATGAGGAATTTGTTTCAAATATGAATCCTTGGCCCACATAGCCTGAGTAACCATTTGAGCTAACTCCATAGCTGCTACGGCAGGGGAAAGCCAACCATTTGAACTTAGGACATCGACACAAGCTTGAATCAAACGAATAGCCTACAAAAAAAGAATATTTTACCATATTAGTTAAGAAAAATTAGAACTTTTTCAAAATATTTCTTGTATTGATAATACGAAATGTAGTTTTAGATTTTGCTAATACTTACCTTTGCCAAAACAAATTCTGTGTCTTGCTGCATCTCCGCACTGAGTTGGATTCGGCATAAATGGGCTTGGAGCAAAATATTTGCTTTCACATTAGGGTCCGTAAACTTTATTTGGGCTGAAGTTGACGATGGCTTATTAGGCAAACGTGTCGCCAACGCTTGAAGTATCTGATCTTCATGATGCCGAATCGGTAAGGAAGAATATTCAAACGATGAACTGACAATGTCCAATAATCCTCTTAGCTTAGTCTTCGCTGTCAACGACATGCTGAATAGTTCTGCAAAATTTGATTATATAATTTACAATATTAGATAAATCAATCCTAAAGAATTCTCATTCTTGCGCCATGATAGTAAAATCTAATTCAAATTTTATTACCGATAGTTGTATAGTTGATGTAGTAGTAAGCAGCGATCATTCCCAAATTAAGAGGACTGGTATCCATATCGTCTTCAACAGAAATACATTTAGATTGTTCCAGATCATTCAATGTATTCTCCACCAACTCTGACAGATGATCAGACAAATGACGATGAGTTACTCCTTGCAAATTATAATAATTTGGATTTTGGGTCATTCTCCGGTACAGGAACGTCCATGTGAGATAGTCAACAGCGTCTTGCTTATTTTCAATAGTTTTTGTCACAATTTCAGCATTAAAATGATCATGCATGCAATGATCCAAATGACTCTGTAAAGCAAACCACAAATAAAGAAAATTATTGTAGATTTTCACAAGTTATATTATCGTTCATTCATTAAATTCATTTTCACACAAGAATTAATCATACGAACAATAGTTAACAAAATAAAAGTAGATAAATTTAAAATAGCATTAAAATATTACCTCAACGGGCAACGGGTCATTAAGGAACTTCTTGAAGAATTCTTTCTTGGATGTCTGACACATAAGAACACACTTAGCATCATCGTCCTCCAAAGGTCTATTGGCCCTTCCAACCATTCTCAAAACATCTGTCACTGCATAATCTTCATATCTGTTAAATATAAAATAAAATATTACATCTACCTGAGGTAACTGAATCTCACCATAATATAATAAAAACGTTTCGGGAATTGATAACGGCACTTACGCATGAATTTTTCCGTTGTAGTTCTGTGTGTCCATAATAATTACAAGATGACAATGAAAGCCGATACTCCAGCACATATTTCGAGTAGCAACAACCACTTGAATGGCTCCAGATTTAAAAAGAGTGGACACAATATGACGATCGGTCGGTGAAGTTCCTTCATGAAGATAAGCTACACCTTGAGTCAGCATGCCCCGTAATGTCTGCGATTTAAATATTGGATTGAATGAGATGGAATTCATTAAATTATACGATTATAATACAGAATTTTGAAAAATGTCTATAAAAAATACCTCGTCTTGAACTTTTTCAAAAACTCCTTGCAATTCGCTTTCGCTGAGAAGGAGAAATCTTCCTTGTTTATCATCAATGTCAGCGTAATTGATGATATCAATCGCAGTCAATTTGGCTTGCTTTCTAGCAGGTACGAAAACAATGACAGGCTTTTCTGGAGAGTGTTTCAGAATTGCATTGTAGACAGGCTTGGACATTGTCGCCAATCTGGAGGCATTATGAGAAATATTGTAGCCTTGGATGTTTAACTCCATCGACAAAGGACGAACAGAAGGATGGAAATTGAATGTGTGCGTCAAAGGACAGCCCAACCATTGAGAAATGTCTCTTGCATTCGACAGAGATGTAGACAGAGCTACGATACGAATAGGACGCTCTGTTTGAGAAGCAATATAGCGCATTCTGGAACAAATGATTTCCACGACGGGACCCTCCTCCCCTCCGATCAACTGCAAAACAACGAATTGATTATTAATTTTGAATAAAAAAGTATTTGAAGTAGAATTTTTTTTAAAAAAATGTTATAATTTGAAATAAAATATAAAAAATAACCAACCTGAAGATCGTCAACGATAAACAAATTGACATTTTGAACGTTTTTCCTCTGTTTCCATCTTCTGGACAAAACGTCCCATTTCTCCGGAGTACTTATGACAATATTCCCTTTAGCCAATAGTTTCAAGTCCGTCCCCGTTTCTCCAGTTAGCAAAATGACCTTCTTCCCCAATTTTGCGAATTTTTCGCTCCAGTCGTTGTACATGATTTCCGCGAGTTCTTCTTTGGGCGTGATGTAAACGCAATGCTCTTGGGCTTCTCTGTCCCTACTAGCAGCAGTGAACATCCTCATGATAGCGAATTCTCCAATTAGAGTCTTTCCAGATCCTGGAGGGGCGCCGATAAAAATATTCTCGTCAGAATTGTAGACAGCATTGAAAACTTGAGTCTGTATGGGATTAAATTGAATCAATTCCTTGTACAAGGATTCAAACGCCGCATTTCGCAAGGCAGAGATAGGAAGTGGCTGAAGATCCAAAAGTTCAGTGGGAGGTGGATTTTTCTCAGGTAGAATTAAATGACGGAAAGATACAGGTAACACTGTTTCGGAGCCAATCCAACGATCAGAAACAACTCGGATAAAATACTGAGGAGGCAGAGGCTCGAAAATCGGAACGTAAAACTTGACCACATGTTCATCGTTCTTAAATCTTTGTTTGAGGACGAAATGTTCATTGTGAAGAATGACTTCAGAATCGACGTCTTCAACAATAATCCAAAATGCAACTGAGCTTCCGTGAATTTTTTCATCCCATTCAAAATCGGGTGTGACGACCAACTCCACTTTCAACGTGGAACGAGTCACAGGTTGAATAGTGCAGGAAAGATCAACTTTCGGCAAGTGATGAATGAATTTATGAATAGTTTTTCCCAGTTTCGGCATTCTTATCAACTCTCCTAATTCCAATGGATTCAGATCAAAAAGCCGGTCAAATGAAAGTGATTTCTTCTCGATTTTCTTTACCACCTCTTCGGGGATTTTCTTGAATTGTCGCAGAGGACACATGCTTTGCCACATACGACGGTCAATCATTTTAGCCAGGGCGAGAGTTTTGTCTGCCATTTGGGCCCAACCACGAGTCAAAACTATTTCATATATAGCCCGGATCAATCGGCCAGCTGATTGGGTCACATAAACCATATCTGCCATTAAAGCAAAACCTTCCAATTTCAGTTGGGAAATGTACGCCTAGAAACAGAACAAAATTATGCAAAATTAATAATTCATTGTAAATGACATTTTTAACGATTTTGATATTAACAATGACTTACCTGAAGTAAAATCGAGATCTTTGCTGAAGATTCTTCAACACTCTCCTTGATGGGGATTGGAACACGTTCCATTAACTTTTGAAGTTCTAGTTTCTCTTCCTCTCTAACACCCAGATTTTTGAATTCTCCTGACAAGGAAAACACTCGAAGTAACTCGATCTCGCTCAAATGAGGCTTCAAAAGTTGGTTGTAAGTTTGTATCTACAACACAAAAAATAGGTCAATTAAATTCTACAAAGTGATTGTAGTATATCTAAATACTAGCAACAAAAAATTACGACATAAACTTACAGTTTCACAAGTAATGTAGTAATGAGAGGCAATTCTCCCCAATTCAGTCGGCAGAAAACTTCCACTTGTCCTGTCATACCGAACAAGGCCACATTTGTCTAATTTAAATGCGGCTGTGTGTATTAAGTTTGCTCTGTGAGACGTCAAATGTTTATCATCGTCAGTTACATCAACTGAGTACGTTTGGGGAGCTTTCAAACTTCTTACATACAAATATGTATAGCCTAACCAATCCACTGCGTCTTTAACATTTTGGATCGACCTAAGGCAAAAAATATTTACATTAAAATTCTAGCTTTATTTTTAGTACAAACTTTTTCTATTTAGTTGAATAGTTGAAATCAATTAAAATATACTCTATTACGGAATAAAATTTTTTTTAAACTTGAGTTTTGGAAATCGTTAAATAAAAACATACCCATTCACAATTTCCGCATTTAATAGATCAGGCAACTTGGCTACAAGTTGAGACTCAATGGGAAGCTGTTGATTTAACAGTGATAAATAATAGCGTAGCTCTGAGTGATTAGTTATCAAAATTCCTTCTCCTTTCGTATCGTACTGAGGACGACCGGCTCGACCCAGCATCTGAAGAACATCTAAAGCTCCTAATTCAACCCAACGTCCTTTCTCTGGATTGTATACCTGTAATAAATAATAAGAACCACTTATTAATAACATTAATAAGACATGCTGTTATTTTTATCAAAATGGTACTGATCTGAAATCTATCAGTAAAACACATAATAATGCGATATAATTTTCACGGGCGTTAAAATTATAAGTGAGTATTACCTGAGTTCCCTTAATGATGACAGTATGAGCTGGTAAGTTGACACCCCAGGCTAAAGTAGCCGTAGATACTAAAACTTGAATGTGACGATCAGCAAATAAATCCTCGACGAGTGTACGATCCACACGAGTCATTCCAGCATGATGGATAGCAAATCCATAAGGTAGTAAATCTTTCAATTCACCATTTTTCACCTTAAAAATTTAATATTACTAAGGCGCGAGAATAACAATGGAAATAATATAGAAATAAATAGTAATTACAACGCAATGAAGGAAATAGAAATTGAGATTTACCTCTTCTGCTTCTTTTCTCAAAACTTCCATCGAGGCACTTCCCTCCCTGAGGAACATTCCTAAAGTGTCCTTCTCAAGACACATGTCCCGGAGTGCTCTCGCGCTTTTCCCCGTTTCTTTTCGAGAGTGCACAAAAATCAGAACTTGGTTCTTCCCAGCATGCTCCATAACTTTTTCGTATACTATTTCATTCGTTAGTTGATAACGTTTCAAAGCTTTCTTCTCTGTAATTCCAATATATTGCTGTTCTAAGGGTACAGGGCGGAAACTGTTGTCAAAGAAAAACAGTCCGGTGGAAAGGTCAACCTTCAAAAAGTGAGCAACGTCTTTGTAATTGGGCAGCGTAGCTGAAAGACCAACTATTCGAATTTCTCCTTCTTGAGAAACCTAAATTATTAAAATAGGCTATTAATTTAAAAAGCACTGGCTAGAATGAAAACTCAAAAATCATTCAAAAAGGACGAAATTAAATACCGATCTAAGAGCTCTGGCCACGATAGCCTCCAAAACTGGACCACGCTCATCGTGCAAAAGATGAACTTCGTCCAAGATAATTAATCTGACAACTGAAGTAATGCTCCGATTTTCCTTACGAGTGATTACATCCCACTTTTCAGGTGTGCAAACAATAATCTGAGTAGCATTCAACTGATCACGACTTAGTTGAGTGTCCCCAGTCAATTCCGACACGACAAGCTTGTAGGCCGATAACCGCTGTAATGCAATAAATTAATATTCAATTAAATATACAATTGCTAGAAAAATAATGATCAGAAAACTTTCTAATTACGAAAACTAAATTGAAGCTTAAAGGGACTTGGTGACTAACCTTTGAAAAGCTCCCCACCATTTCCTGTACAAGAGATCTCATTGGGGCTATATAGACGATTTTGAATTCATCAACGTTGATAGTTCCATCTGCATTGATATGCTTTCCTATTTCTCGCATCATTGCCAACAAAGCTACATTCGTTTTACCAGCTCCCTACAAACCAATGGAAAATAAATTATTAAATACCTCATTTTTGTAGGTAGAAAATGAATATTAGAATTTTGGAGAATAAAAACGGTTATTACCGTAGGAGCACACAACAGAATATTTTCATCACTTTCTAAAGCAGCTTTATGAAGACGAGACTGGATACGATTTAAGCTCTTGAATCCTTCAAAAGCAGGCTGTGCATATTTTGGCAAACGGTCAATACCGATAAGGGATTCATCTGCTGAAAATGTTTTCGGTTTTAGGGCTGGAACGTGAACCTCCTCATAACCTACCAAAATAGAATGAAAGAATAAGATTTAACTCTAATTTTGCAATAATGAACAAATAATAGTACAAATATGTAAGCAGAGTTATTTACCCTTCTTTTGCTTTCTAAATGAACCATCAGGTAATTGACATTTATCATTTGCCATGAAGTGAGATCCCTGTGTAAATGTCATCAATTCTAAATCCAAAACTTTTCTTGCGCCAGGAACCTGACCTTGTCCTGCATTGGATCCATCACCACCGCCTATTTTTCCAGATTCTCGATTGACCAGAGAAGCTTTGCCAGAACTGTCGTCAATAGACTCTCCAGTTTCTAATCGACTTAGGATTTTTGCCAAATCTGCATCTTGTTTCATTTTATCTTTAATCCACGACTTTTCCTTTTCTGTCTGCGCCGTTGCCAGCAGGGTGCAATAAAGAACTGCAAATTGTTAAATAAGAGTATCAGTTTTAAATGCTAAAGTTGCAATCAGTTTATATACATACAGCTGTTTACAAGTAGACCATTGATTGTTGAATGGTATAAATATAAAAATGAATCGCATTTAAATTATTGACTTACTCATATGCCGATGTTTTTTGAGAATTTTAATGAAATCAAAACATTCGACGCCCAGAAGTAGGACAAGGCGATTTTCAAAGTCACGATCGTCCAAAGCGTTCTGAAGAATGTCCAACACATCTTTAGCTCTGGCTTGGGAGGTAATAGAGTCCTTGTAGTATTTTGAAAGTTTTCTTTGAATCCAGTATGCGTCTATGTCAAGAGGGTGAAGGGATTTTTCTTTCTTAGATGCCTTAGATTCGTACTCCATTAACTGAAATATACAAACAATTAATTTTTAAACTTGCGATGTAAGTAATTTAAACTTTTAATCACCAACCTGGTCAATATTGAACTTGTCATTTTATCAATTATTTAAATCTTAACCCTTCAAACTATATAAAGGACATTTAGTTGGCTTACATTTTCAGCAGCTTGAATGGCAGAGCTGTCTTTTGCTTCTTCACCTTCCATATCTTCTTCGTCGTCTTCCTCTTTGATTTCACCAAGCGCATCTTCTTCGTCCTCTTCTTCTGATTCCTCAAACTGCACATTTATTCCGTAGGTATCATCAATGCTTTCATCTCCACCAGCTGGAGCTCCTCCAGTAGACTTAACTTGGAAATCCGTGATTTTCTTTCCCAGATTAACAAGAAGGGCAAATCTTTCTTCTGGTAGTGGGCCTAACAAGTTTTCAGTCTCTTTTTTCTTGTCCTTGTCCTTCAGTCTGTCGTTTTTTAAAACAGCAAGAATTTCATCTGCTGCACCACAAAGCACGTCTCTGGGCTGAATTGGAATAAATTTTAGAACATTAGGAACAATTCCAATTCCGTTTAGGAATTTATTTAAACGTTTAAATAATGATAAGGCTTCTAAATGAGTAGGAAATTTCCTCAATCATTGATGGTTTCAAAAAGGTCTAATTTAGACTGTAATGTCAATGTTTCAATACAAACAATTCTTGGTTTATAGAATTTTTAAGTTTTAAATTAATGCTTTACCTGATCCCCGATGGCTACTTGTATAAAATTGAGCAGAACTTCATAAGTTTGTCTAGTTTCTTGAGTTTTAGGACGATAAAGGATAGCGCCGCCCCCACCAACGTCCCCCGCTATCAATTCATCGTCCCATAACGATCCTCCTTTTATTTTGTAAACAGATGTAGTCGCTTCGTCCCTCTTCTGCCTCTTGGCTTTCTTCTCTTCGGTCTTCACTGGCTTAGTTCTTTGGTAGCGATCGCCCATCCTGGTTCCCAGAAGCTTCCCAGACAGCGACATAACCTCACCAGTGGCATCATCTCGTCCACGACGCTCAATAAGGCGTACATCCGCTTGTAACACCAAGTTGGAATTCTGTTCAAAAAGAAATTTGAAAATGATTAACACTATTAATAAAAATAAACAATAATAATTAATTACATAATATTAAATTATATTAAACAATATTAATTCACTTACCGCCTTGTATTCATATTGCAAATTACGGGCTTCATCAGCCGCCATTGCGAATTACTTGTAACTGTAACTGACTGCTTGAAGATTTAAGATTTCAATAGTCAATTTCAACTGAAAGTTTGTCTAGTCTTCAATTTCAATTTACCTACGTCCCTTTACTTTGCTTGTCTCCTAGATAGTAAAAGTTCGGTGGCTGGCGTCACATCTGCCGCCGCTTTATCTAGTATAAATTATGCACTTATGATGACACCTCTGTAGTTGTCCGTGGACGGGCATATTATTCAGTTGGTGACACCGCCATTTCCGGTCAATTTCTATTAAATTTAATTGTTTTCGAAACACTTTCTTCTTCGTTTATTCACTGTTGGTTAACCAAAAGCAATCAGCATTTTTGGTCGTTCAACGAAGCCGAATGTTTTGTAAACTGGCGGTAGTGAACACGACCCTTATGATATGCTTTCTACACAGTGTACACAGCACAGTATACAAGATTTTAGAAGTTTCTTGCATCTCCCCACTTCTGTTGAACAACATAGAACGGTATGGTAGACATTCAAAGTATCTTTGTATTTTAATCACACAAAATGGGATACAATAAGAAACTTTTCAATACAGACGAGACACAAAACGCATTATGCAGGACACTATAACTATAGCATGTACCTTAGCAGGTATAGCATAGTACATGGATGAGTATTATTAGACGTACCGAGTAGTGCTAATGCAGTTTCATAAGTGGTACTACAAGGTACACTGTACTGTACACACTACAAGTTAAGAGTTACCTATCCACTGTCCAACTACAGTAAATACTGTGCAAGCGGATTGTTACTTAAATCCTATCGTCGCCTATAAAAGAGAATCATTGTGGCTCAATTAGACAGGGACCGCAGTCAGGAGCAAGAAATTTTTGTCTCGAAATGAATTTTTGTGGCGTCCACCCTAATTTTTTTCCTGCAAGTAAATGATAGGGTTAAACCCAAGCTACCCAAACTAAGTCAAATACTGACTTGATAACCAATAATGCAATTATATCAGGCCTATTGGAACTCGATTTCAGGAATTTTCAATGGGAACTACTACCTTTTCACTACTTTGCACTGAAGAATTTGATTATTGTAACCGCCTTTTTTATCCAACCTCGCTGGATGTTCGACGAGATATATATTATGATTACGATAGCCATGCAATATGTATAGAGGTAACCACACCAGGTAATGTATAGAGGTGGCCAGGCAAATGCAAGAAAGGCGACTTCTTGGCTGAATGAACACAAGCTCACTCAACCCATGGAAATTGACAGATATGTCAAAGGTGGTCCTGAGTAGCGGTTTTAGTGTATATAAATACATGAGAGATGCGAAGTAGTGTGCAGAGTGAACACGAATGACAATAATACAAATACAGGGTATAGCATATAGCACTAATGCAATGCTGACCTGAAATAATTTTTCTCGTTCAAATTCTCATAATATCTCCCAAATGCAATGCAATCTCACATCGTATCCGTATCCCATCATCCATTACTATTACTCATCTGTCCCCCATTTGTCCCGTAGTAAATATTTTACCTTTACATTGACATTTACTGCTGAATTGAAATTGATCTGCATTTCTTATTGATGATCTGATTCCAATTCCACCAAGTTCAACCCTTTATCCCATTCAGAATAGTTCAGCGTCAAAGGTAAATAATCAGTGTTGACACAAAAGTTGACTTTATTTTGATTTTGGGCCGGTCAACTTATGGCCCTCGTGTCGATTTATTTTTATGGGCTTTCATATTTCATTGTTAATTTGACAAGTCTAACTATTATTGAGGTCATTTAATAGGTAATTTATTGTTACCTATTATCTCAGCTAATTTACTAATTACAGCAATTACATCTTAGCATCCCATTGGCCAATATTGAATAATATGGTAAAGTTGGCGAATGATAATTATTTTACTAATTAGTTTTATATTGCTGTTTACAGGTACAGACAGTTCCAGGTGGTGTAGTTGGCAGTTTTTCACTTGACATTTTGTGTAGAGGTATGGGCAATTTTCAAATTTATTGCATAATTCATAATTAAATATTTGACAGCACAGCTGATCGAATAATGATTATAGTTCCAAGGTTGACATAATTTTTAATTTGTAGTTTCTATATAATTCATAAATGATTGGATTCAATAGGCTTGACCTACAAAAATATATTATAACGTTGAACGTAATTCGTAATTGTAAGATATTTTGATTTTCTAGCAATGTCAAGGAACTGGGAGGAGTCAGAAGCAATGAGGTCCGTCCTGTGAAATGTATGTGGCAAATATTTCGATTGATCAAAGCTAACAGCTAAAGCTGAAAGCACGGCAATGACTTTGGATTTACTTACACTTGTAGATTCCGGATTTTAAATTGACTTCTTTCTCGTCGTTTTCATTTAATAAAGGTATGTAGTTTCACTAGTTTCAAATATTATAATTGTCAGAGATTATAGAGTGGCCCTTAATTGTTAATAGCGTGTTGTAATCGTTTTTGTAATTTTTACAACAGGACTGATTTGAGACACTGCGGGGGCTAAACTAACTTTAGGCCTGTGATAATCCAAAGTTATCGCCTATTATGAAGAAATATTGCCCTGTCAATCTTGACAATTGTAATTCACCTGTCCACTAAAGTATTACTGCAGAAATAATACTACAGAAAAGTGGATAATTTATCAAGAGGGTATTTAGATGAGTACGCAACGAGTTTCAACTTCGCCAGTACGTCCAACTTCGCAAGAAGGTAAAATTAATTTTATTTAGTCTAAAATGTTAACTAACATATCACAAATTAATAAAATTAGTACCAATTCTCCATATTAATTTTATGATTATTCAGGCATGCATCATCTATCGAAAGAGTGGTAACAAAAATGATTGTGATCTCACACCATTACCATAAAATGTAAAAAAAAAATGAATATAAAGAGTTATTGTTTGGGATTGTAGAAATGGCTAAATAAATGACACTTGCATTGTTGCACTTAGTTTCAATGAGATTTTTTGTAAAAGGCAATGATTTTTAAACATGGGAAACAATTTAAACATTATATGGTGCTTTCAGTTGAACGAAAGTAGGTAAAGGTAAATGATGTGATATGAGGTTTACCAGATTGAAGTGTAAATAAAGCTATCTGTCTTATTTGACATTTCAAACATAAGCTAACCATATTATATCATGAACTAACTAAAGCTTATATTTTGTTATTTGTGCCTGGGTTTTTATTGCACTTTACAGCGGGTATCAGTATCGATGTATGTAGTTACACATTTTCTGACATGCTATTGAATGTTAATTACAGGTGTTGAAGACTCCACGTGTCAGTCGACGTCAGCAATCTCCCACTGTACTGCATTAATTAATCCGCTGATTTTGTGTGTGCGAGAAGAAATATACTAAAAGCAGCAACAGACAGACTGATACAATTTGTGTGTGAACTACACCGATAAAGACAATTGTGAATGTGATTGAAAAAGTTTACTAGTGTTTTTATTATTCCATTTACCAATGTGTTATTTTACTCACGAGTGTTACGAGTATGAAGTGTGTGTGGTTACGTTTTAAGTTTTATAGTATTTTTATGACTAACAAACATATGCTTTGAGACATCAAAAGATTTTAAATATGATAACTTAGCAGAAACATTCATATTGATCTGGTGTCAATATTATAGTAGAATATTTTAACGTTTTATTTCTAATTCTGAATAATTCAGTTTATGGTGTTTTTATCTTAGATTTAGTTTTTATCTTCTAACTTCCAGTGATAAGTGTTGTACATAATTAATTCGTCGACATATGCATATGTACGTTAAACATATGACACGGACACAAAAGATTTTCCGCTTTGTTAACAGAGTGTTAATTTCAGTCAAGTAGGGAATGCTGTATGTAAACGAATAATATTTACTATACGGCAAGTACTTGAATTCTCCCTAAACCAAGATGATTAGAATGAATGCATGTAAGACTTTTATTTACTAATAATCTATGTAGTGTTTAGGCCCTTCTTACTATACTATTTATTCAAAAGTATCTTTTCTATTTTGGTTGTAATGTTATAAACCAAGTCATTCAGGTAGGGTACACCTGCATTTAATATTAAAATTGTCTTGTGTGATTAATTTCTTGCAGTACGAAGTTGGACGGGACGGATGAGTCTTCGGAGCCGTCGCGCGAAGGAAAAATATTGTTTTTTCTTAATACTCATGAGTTTTTTTGTGATATGTGTGGGGATGGTATTTTTCCTCCCAGACCTCAGAGCTCGTACTACGAATGGAGTTCAAGACGTCTATGAAAAGTTACCTGACCTTTTCTTAGCTCCGCATTTACCACCTCCTCCAGCCGCGTTATCGGGTATTTATATTTTTTCAATGTTTCACAAGATTTAAAGATGGTTTTCATTAATTTAATTACCATTTAAGATAATTAAATAATTGTATAAATTTTCCTTATTTTGTCGTAGGAAAAGAAAACAACGAATTAGGTGCCAATAATGTAGATGGAAATAGTATGAATAATGCAGTAAATGTGGTCCCAAGGCCGTTAAATGCACCCCCACCGCGATACTTGGAAGACAGAGCAAAACTGTATGCCAAGATCCAAGAAGAACTGGAGCAAGAACAAAAGCGGGCGGGTATCTTAGAAAAACCGAAGATTTTCGGTGGTGGATCATCTACCTCTCCCTCCACTTCACGTCCGGCTCAAGTGAATGCTCCTGGCTTGTATCCTAATGTTCAACCCTCCAATGGACTCCCACTGCCAGCCATGCCTGGAATGTCCAGTTCTAAAAGTGATAGTTATCTAAACAATAGACAGAATAGCATTGTTCGTCCTAGTTTGGGCCCTCCATTCAAAGAGCCAGGACATTTTAAGGGAAACGCTTCTGGTGGCGGACTGATCCAAGGAGGAGAAGATCCTAATCCGGATGTTCGAGCTCAGAGAGATCTCATCAAAAAGGTAAAAATTCTTATCGACCTTCAAACTTCAAAAAATAGTATAATATTTTTAAAATCTCCAGAATCGAATGTATTGCATGAATAAGACAAACTCTCTCTTCATTATAAGTAATATTCAATCTCAATTCCACGTCTGAATATCTAACTTGAATTGCACAATACTTAGTAATTTCGTTTGTGCTTGATGCAGAATAATCATACGGTCATACAACTCTCATGCAATATGTTAGTATCCAATTTAATATATGTTTGTATGCAAGAGCAGATCTGACAATGAGAGACAAAAATGTTATATTGCCAAATGCCAAGAAGATTCGTTTGTTGGTTCCATTCATTAAACTTTTGTGAGTGTTAGTAGCTCGGAAAGTTTTATTACATCCCTCTTACGTACTCACGTAGGGTCAACTACTGTATAGAGAGATGTGCACCAGAGTTCTAAGTAAAGCAACGAATTTATGAACTGTATCATTTATACTGCGTGCTGATTTGGCGATATTATCTTGTTGTTAGTAGCCGGTTCTTTACGTTGTGGTGGTCTGCTGTGCTAACTGATTCAGCTGTACAATGCACAGAGTTTAAGATATCTATTCCTCCTACAAGATTATATTCATAGTGTGCATTATGAAAGTTCTTATCATTTGCACAGTGCCCTTGTTGGCAAAGAGCTGTTTCCACTTTTAAGTTATCTTAATAGTATAACCAATAAGGCTTTAGTTAACAAAGAGTTTATGTAACTGTACCTCATGACTTCGTTTAGAGAAGGATTCTGCCTAAACTGTTCGTTGTGGTTTCGTCGAGTTGGTTGGCTTTTGATAGTTACTTTATCATATCATAACCAGCTCATCCAAAATTTAAGACAGGCTTTGCCTTTTATTTGCGCTTTACATTACATTTATTATCATAGTCAGCTCTAAGCTACAGAACGAACAACTCACTCCGTACGGGCTCCTGTTGCTACTTGAAACTTATATTTCTTATATTAAATTGTCATATATTTAGTAGTGACAACTTTTTATTGATGTGTGTGAACACGTGTACAATACAAGTGATAGCAATTCTCTATACTTGAGTTTATATCTTGTTTGTGTAAATTGTGCATGAAAAAGTGTAGTTACGTATGTATACTTCATTATCGTGGGTTTAATCTTTGCAAAGAGGGTTTATGTATACATACCTAATGGCTATGGAATAATTTATGTACCTATCCATACTATCCTTGCTATTTATAATTTATTCACGTTTTGCTACATATATCACACGTGTATATTATTAGTGTTCGAAAGGAAGGCATTTGTTTTACTCAGAATTATGTTTATGACTTTGACAATTAGGTACTAGCCTTTTCCTCTTTCACTGAACTTTAGTTACAATCAACATCAGCTAACGTTTATTGTACATTTCACCCTTCTTTTACGTATGGAATTGTTATCTGAGTAAAACTTTCAGTTTTTTTTGAATTTTTTTGAAATTGTGTTACGGTGAACTTTTTTCAAAATGTATTTAGTGCAATGGACTTATCGTCGCAAAAAGATTTTTATGCTTGCGACTATTCTATTCTGTTTGGGGGCAATTACCCCTGGATTTTTATTCTTAGGATGGACGAGAGATATTAGAACTCTTGTCAATGCCATGGATTTCGGTGTAGATTTTGCTTCTTTCGAATATCGAAATAGCACATTACATAAAAGTAATGCTACAGCGTCCTTTGATAAAGTTGTCATTTTCGGCGATTCCTACAGAGGAACAGATTCAAATGCAACTGTCAAAGAAAAAAGGGATTTTATTAAACAGGTGAATTGTGTGGGCAATAATTCCATTTAAAAAAATTAGTAATTAATTAATTAAAATTATTAAAATTAAAATAATTAGTAAAAAATAGTTAGTAATATTTAAAAGTGAGTATTTTATGTCATTTTAATATTTTTTTGTTTTTATTGTAGATGATGAAAGATGCTTGGGACAACTACGTAAAATATGCTTGGGGAGCAAATGAACTGAAACCGATATCTCAAAGAGGTCACTCATCCAGCATATTTGGTCCATCGAAAATTGGAGCTACAATTGTGGATGCAGTAGATACTTTGTATATCATGGGGTTGAATGATGAGTATCGTCAGGGGAGAGACTGGATTGCAGAGAACTTAGAATTTGATCATGTTGTAAGTGACTAATTTATTAAGAGATAGAAAACAATCATTTTCTTGTGTATTATTCATTTTGAAATTGTCAATTTGTTTTAGAAGGCCGAAGTTTCCGTATTTGAAACAAATATTCGGTTTGTCGGGGGGCTTCTGACTGTTTATGCAATGACTGGGGATACTATGTATAAAGACAAAGCATATAAATTGGCCAAAAAGCTCCTCCCAGCATTTGACACTCCAACAGGAATTCCATATGCACTGATAACTTTGCATTCTGGGGTAAATAAATAGCGATTTATAATAATCTTGATTTACTTGTGATTTGGTTATAATTTTTTTATTTCTTGATTTCAGCATAGCAAAAATTATGGCTGGGCATCTAGTGGTTCGAGTATTTTATCCGAATTCGGTACTTTGCATTTGGAATTCGTATACCTGTCGGATATTACGGGAGATCCTATTTTCAAGGAGAAGGTTTACAAAATTAGACAAGTTCTAAAAGATCTTGACAAGCCAAAGGGACTTTATTCCAATTATGTTCATCCGAGATTAGCTAAATTCACTCAGAGTAAGCATTTATAACTTTATTTACTTTTTGAGCATTATTACTGGAGTGTACTGGTTTTCATTGCTTTATGTTTGTTCAGATCATGTGTCAATGGGAGCTCTGGGTGACAGTTTTTACGAGTATTTACTCAAGTCTTACATTCAAACTGGAGATATTGATGCCAGACAAATGTACGATGAAGCTATGGATGCTTTTGAGAAAAATGGACTTATTCGGTATTCGAAAGGTGGCTTGCTCTATTTTGCGGAGATGCGATACGAAAGGATTGAAAGCAAAATGGATCACCTGGCTTGTTTTGCTGGTAATTTTTTACCTATTTAAAGTTAGCTTGTTATTCTCCATTTCAATCGATTTCAGCCAGGTGTGATTGTTTTAGTTTTGTATTAGCGACTTTATTTATTCAATACTCCAATGCTAAGTGATAGATAGAAATCAGCATGAATAAATTAAATGCTACGACATACTGTTATGTTGGGTGGTAACGAATGGCTAGCGTTGCGTGTTGTCACACATCTAATTTATTCTAAACAGTTTCATGTATTCCATTCAAGGCTTACAAAACTGGTGCAAATTTGTGAATTATTTAAGTATCCTTTTAGAACTTGGATACGTGGAAAGACATAATTTGCTAATGATCAGACATTGAAAACTATTTTTAAGATTTCTCTGAATTGTAATAAATAAATTCTAAATAATGAATTTTGAAAATGTGTTTTAGGTGGAATGTTTGCATTGGGGGCTCACACAGATCCTAACTTGGCGAGCAACCCTGCAATCGATGCAAGATCTAATCGTCACATGAAAATCGCCGAAGGAATCACTAACACTTGTCACGAATCTTATATTCGTACTCACACCCGTTTAGGTAAACATTGAATAATTTAATGATTTCGATAAAGGAGAAAGATACTACTTGTGGTACCTCCTTTGAATTGTGTGTTTAAAATTTGATTGTAATTGTTATAGGACCTGAGAGCTTCCGATTCAGTGATGCAATGGAAGCAAGAGCTCTCCGACAAAATGAGAAATACTATATTCTTCGTCCAGAAGTAATCGAATCGTATTTCATTATGTGGAGAGTTACCGGAGACCCTAAATACCGGGAATGGGGCTGGGATGCCGCCCAAGCTATTGAGAAAAATTGTAAAGCTGGTCAAGGTGGAGGGTACTCAGGATTGAGAAATGTCTACAGTAAAGAACCTCAGCAAGATGATGTACAACAATCATTTTTCCTCGCAGAAACACTAAAGGTGAGAATTTTTACTCATTTATTTACTTTAAGTGTTAAACAGCTAACGCAGTAAGTTTTGAGACAATAATCACAATAATCAGTTACTCCGAGGATATTATTCAGAAATTGGTTTTTTGGTTTTTTAAATTGTTTCATAACAGATTTAATTTCCTTTTGCAGTACCTGTACTTGTTGTTCAGTTCGAAAGAACTCATGGACTTAGACTACTGGGTTTTTAACACTGAAGCCCATCCACTACCAATAAAGGGGGTGAACCCCTACTATCGGCAACATAACGTGAATTCATCATAGCTGTGTTCTTCTGTTCATCAATGTTCGTCAAAGTCGTCATAGTGTTTGTTACCCTTGCCAATTGCTGAATACTGATTAGTAATGGAGATAATGCTGATTCCGCGCACCGTATTGCTAAGCCTGTGACTATAGTTGTCTTCTCCCGAGAAAGAAGGGCCTTTGGGTTGCTATGATCGTGCCAAAAAATTTATTAACCGATATAAAGGAGTGTTCATAAATAATTGCTACAATAATCTGTGACTACCGCTTGAATAACTAGTGTTTGGTACCGTTTAAAACTTCAAAATGAATCTACAGCTTTCTTTTCGTATATGAACTTAACAACGAAATTATTAATACATATAAAACATTTAGAAAACAGTACAACAATGTCTGATTGATCATTATCAATAGTTACAAATCGGTGGCAGGTTAAGTTAGAAAGGCCGTTACGGAGGTAGGACGAAATTGATCAGGGCATGAAAAACCCATGGGTTTTTCCTTTTGGTGAGGTAAAACCCAAAAACCCGGGTTTTTGGATTGGGTTGTTTTTGGCCTTGACACCAGCATATTGGCTTGTGGAACGATTTCTTGGAATTTTCTTCTTGGAAAGCCAGGAAGATTTCAAGGTACATCATTCGAAATTAATTTTTCGAAATTTTATTCATATCGTCTAAAAATTATCATTTCGACTTTTTCTATGCACACTGGTCTGAAAATTAAATTGGCGAAGTTTTGTGCACATTGTGAGTTGAAAACTAAAATTTCGAAGTTTTATGCATACTGGGTTCCAAAAATTTAAATTTCGAATATTAGTGCATATTGCGGTATAAATATTAAAAATTTTTGCTTGCTAAGTTCCAAAAATTAAAATTTCGACTTTCGTTGAGCACACTGGTCTGTTAATTAAAATTTCGAATTTGGTGCATATTGTGGCCCAAAATTTAAATTTTTGAAGTTTAACAAAATGATTGAATGTTTCCTTGACTGCTCCCCAAGGGTAAGGTGACGACGTGCTCCAGAAAACTGCTTTCCGCCAACCAATATTTTTATTCGGGAAAATGGTTGGGAAAAATCAGCTTTCTGACGCACGTCGTCACCTTACCCCTGAAGGAGAAGCCATGGAAACATTCAAATCTCCTTGAAGTTTAGCGTACAATGTGGTCTGACAAATTTTTTCTGTCCAAAAAATTTAGAAAATTTAAATTTTATGTCACAATATACACAAAACTTCGAAATTTAAATTTTCAGACCTGTATGCGCAGTCTTTTATATTTAATTTTCAGAGCAATGTTCGCGAAGAAAGTCAAAATTTTAATTTTCAGAGCAATGTTCGCGAAGAATGTCGAAATTTTAATTTTCAGGCCAGTGTGCATAGAGAAAGTCGAAATTTTAATTTTTAGACGATATGCATAAAACTTCGAAATTTACCGAATGATGTAACTTGAAAACTTTCTGGCTTTCCACGATTTCTTGGAAGTCGGGCCACAAACCAATATGCTGGTGTCAAGGCTAGTGTAATCGTAGTCGAAATTTTAATTTTCAGGCCAGTGTGAACAGTAAAAGGCGAAATTGTAATTTCTAGACCATTATGTGCGCAAAACGTCGAAATTTTAATTTTTGGACCCCTCTTCCTAAATATTTGAAAATTTTAATTTCAGACCACTATGCGAAATTACGTAACGCCTAACTGTGCATTTCGACCGTCATCTTTTTAGTGGGGGAGGGGTGGTTTTTTAGGTGGCCTGCCGTCGATATGTAAGGCGCTCCCAAGTTTCTTTCGCTTTTCCTTCGAGCATTTTTATTTAGATCTAAATGCTGTCTAATTCTACCTATTTTTAGTTTTAAAACCTGGTAACTTGAAACTTTTAAATCCGTCTGAACCATATAACTAAAGTTGAAAATAGGTAATACAAAAATTAACCGAAATCTGTAATAACATTGTGAGCTTGCAGTTACAAATATTTCGTCTGCGTAATTTTTGTAAACACCCATGACCTTTCATATTTGGTTGTCACGGGCATCAAAATCCAAGGGCCCTTCTTTCTCGGGAGAAGACAGTTAGTGAATACTAAAGAATGACAGTGGGTATGCTAAAGTCATAAGTAAGGATCATTTTAAGTCGGGTTAATCAGATCTTGCTGTACAAATACTTTCTGTTTGTTTAATAAGATATGATTGATGGAGAATGTTTATAAAGTAATGCAACCAAAGAGGACGTCCTGTTTTTTGATAAATCTTCCTGTTAGGACTCGCCACCTGAAAATTAGCTAAATGTAGACTAATAATAATCTAGTAGTAGTAATAGAAGGACATCCCAAAACCAGACCACTTATTGTTGCCATAATTTAAATTATGTATGACTGGGGACAATGAGAGTAAGGGGTGTCTGTTTTTATATACTCAGTGGGGATGCGTACTACGGAAGTAAACTAGAAATTAGTGCTACACGCTACGCAGATACATAAAAGAATTATTAGCATGCTAGAATTAGATTCTGTGATTGTGGAAAGGCGACATAATATTGTTTGCAACAAAGATAGCTTCGGTTTTTGCATTTAATAATATACTTACAATTTAGACAGAGAGATATACCTTAACAATTCGTATAAAAAGAAATAATATCAGTATGAAATGACGTTTATGTGATTGTGACGTGGATGTGGGCGCACAAATCTATCATGAATAAACGACAACCATAATGTGTTAGTTGATGGTTTGACTGATGTGTTTATATAATGCTTGGCCAGGCTGTGTTCCCGTCTCAGCTGTATATAATATATTGTGTGTTAGTATTTTTGATTGTTGTGTTTTGTTTGTGTCAATAGAAATTAGATACCTAATAGTTGCCTTTCCTGTTTCGTGTAAATATCAATTGTAAACAAAGGCAGACTGAGAACGTCATTTTATTTTCATGTTACATTTAGAAAATGGCAATAGCCCATGTCAGTGATGTGTTTAGTTGGAAAAATGGGATATGGTATAGAAATGTAATTAACTACTATATGAAATTATTATACCTAATATATTATTATTGTATTATACCTAATATATCATTACGTTATATATTATTGTATTATACTTATTATTACGCTAGAAGTGGCATTGGTCATGCTCATGATAAATTAACCATCATAAGCATCACCTTTTGTAAATAGTATATCATTACATAAAAATATTATCATTAGCAATTTACCTTAATGAAAATATGTAAATTTACCTACAGTTATAATTTTAAATGATGCGATTATTTAAAAGTCGAAATATATATTGTATTATATTAATTATTAGTCTCATCCCCATTCCCATTACACGAATTACACCATTTTGATTTAAGGCTATTAAGTAAATAATTTATTTGCTCATTTGCAAATGGAATGTATGTAACAAGTTAATCAAGTGAGTTGCTAAATGTTTCCTCATAATTATATTTATGTTCAGTTAGGTTGCAGTGCAACCTACAATATTTATTAATAAATCTTTGAAAGGTATCAGTTCGGTGTCTGGCCATTTATTTACAAAGTTTAATGCTATTTTGTTACATGCAGAATTGTGTTTGATATTGTGCAGTAAAGGATTTCTCCTGATATGTGTAATCGTAGTCTAAAAACACGATAACCTATATTGTTGTCCCATCATCTAAAAATAATACAGCTGGTTAAAAAAGTAGGACAATTCCTTCACGATAATGAATATTGAAAGCATATCTAATTCACGCAAACATGGCGAAAATGATTAACCGTTATCAGATTTAGATTTGTTGAACGATTCAGTTTCATTTGTTTTACAATTTGCTTCTATAGGGAGTATGTATTCTATTTGGAGCCGACTCAGCTGATTTGAGTAATACTGATAGTCGAAAGTTCGAAATAGCGTTAGAAGTAAAAGTAGGGACAATGAAAAATGTGCATGAAATAAAAATAGTAAATGATTCCGCAAATTTTTCTAAAGCTAATCAATTGGGCTAAAACGAAATATTTGCTTATACCTGAAATAATAATTAATTGAAAAACAAAAATTAAATTACGTTAATATTCCTAGCTTTTATGATTGAAATTCGCAATTAAGTTAAACGCGGCTGCAATTTTCAGTTTTGATGTGAATCGCAGAAACATGCGCCACTTTGCCATAAATTCATGAACGGAAAATTCATTTTTGTATAAATTACATATTTACTACAACGTTCACATCGTCAAACAACTTGTGTGTACAATTTTTATATTGAATGTAAACACGTTTCAACAACAAATGGCAAAACATGAATAAGTATTTTAGTGAGCAACCTATCAATTTACATAGCAAACTAAAGAATAGTATAAAAAGGAAACTAGGAATTACCATCTAGAAAACCAATTCATTCTTAGTCTATTTTGAAGCGTAGGTCCGTCTACTGTCTTCTTTTTCATATCATTGAATTGTTTTTCAGCTTCTTCCAATTCCATTTTATCAGACTCTAACAAATTGTAGGCAATGACTTCTCCACTTTCCTTAAGAAAACCATGTTTAGGATCTTTGGGAAAACCATACTTAAAGGTGATGGGCTTTATCTCAATTAAATGCTTAATCTTGTACAGCTTGGCATTTATTTCGGGTGTGTTCTTGACAATACCAATAGCTCGCCTCTGCAAAATAAAAAACTAGTTAGCTTCTTTCATATCGAAAGAAAATGTGTAGTGGGCAGAGTATTGGCGTAAATATTATTGGCGTAAATATTATGTACGGCACTATATCTTATATGAGTTGGATTACAATAAATTTGAAAATTCGATTTTAAATAATAGCCTCTGCCACTTCCACGGATCAATGATCAATAAGAAAAGAACTTACGTCCTGAATTTTGAACGCTTTCAGCAAGTCGATCTCCCAGTATGGCTTCTTTTTCATGGATCGTATTCTTCTAACCATTAGTAATTTTGTAGGCTCATAAGGGGGATCTACATGGTCTGGGTGTCTAGAAGAAACAAAATCATTACATAAAATATAAATTCATTGTTTTCTATTTAAAATGAATGAAATATAAAAATATATGATGAAATAAGGTATTTGAATTAATACCTGGGGAAATAAGTAAATTTATGATACTTAATTCCACCTTCTTCTGGATGAAATTTCGGATCGTAAACTATTCGCTTAGAATGTTTAAAACGAACTGTAGCAAAACATGGAAGAATGGGGAAAATTTTGTTGGTAACCGCAAAAGGGAATAAGTTGGTACCGATTGAATGTGCTAAGTTCAACGGGAATATCTGTTTCGCAAGCCCGAAAGATTTTAAAGGTTGTATGGCTAGCATTTTGAAAGTTTCAAAGACCAAAATCTAATCTTCGAACTTGTGTGGATATCCCAGATAATTTTCTTCCGCGTAATCCCTAGTTAAAGTTTTTATACTCTTACCAACTTTTCGCTTCACGTTGTGAGCTGTTGATAAGAGTTAAAGGACTGTGGCCCAAAATTTTGGCTCCGGGAGACAAAATCTGCCTCCAACTTGTTCTCGACTTTCCTGTTATAGTGGCGCTGAGACGAAAATAGTAAAGGGAACCCCCTTATCACTAACTAGGTCTAGCGTTTATTTTCGAAAACAAAGTCACCTTGTTTAGCGGGATTTTAAATATCGCTAGGTCAGTCTCCTATCTACGTAATCCCCACTAAAGGGGACAAAGCAAAAGGAAACCCGAATCCCAACCCGATAGATCTCTCAATTTAAATTCTGAGCCTGATCTGATTCTATTATACCATCTGATCGCTTTGGATTCCGCTTCGGTCTAAAACTTTAGAAAGTCTGCCGCAACCGCATGCATGCAAGTCAGCCTACAAGATTCAATATCCATCGCCAGTCTAAATGTGAATTCTCGACTCATTCGTTCGTTCGTCGTTCTGTGACTTACTTTTGTCTTCACTTCAGCAACGTTGTCTTCCGGTTCAGCGATTTCTTGTTCTTGGTTGCCAATCCAAGTAGAATTCATACTGAATGGTATGTCCCTAGTCCTTTGTAATTTAAATTATTTATATTTGTCTAATTTCTAAATTTTGGCGTGCGTCTATTGTCTAATGTTTTGAATCGTGGCATTTTCTTGATCATTTTTTAGTAGATCAAATGTGATAGTTTATATGAATCGAGTGAAAATTGGGTCGACCAGGTGGGGAACAATATAGAAATCGATTGGTGTTTTAGAAGTACTGAAGTACGTATGTTATTAAAATACTTTTAATCATAATAAACTTTTCTCAATATTTAATTTTTGCCCTACCCTTACCTAACACCTGAAGGCGTTATTATATTTAAAGCCTCGATTTAGGCGAATATATTCTGCCATGTGGTCCGAATCCGATTTCAAATAATAACCAAATTGGATATTGTTTTTAGATAGTCCAAACCTGAATTTTTTGCTGTAAAAATGCCACGAAAACGAAACACAGGAGACGATTCAGACGAATCTCAGGAACGGCCGGTGAAGGGAAAGGCTAAAGGTGGCAAGAAGCAAGGAAAAGGTGATAATGAAGCACCAGCTGTCCAAGTAGATTCAGATGAAGAAAAACCGGTGAAAGGAAAGGGCAAAGGTGGAAAGAAGCAAGGAAAAGGTGATAATGAAGCACCAGCTGTCCAAGTAGATTCTGACGATGAAAAACCGGTGAAAGGAAAGGGCAAAGGTGGCAAGAAACAGGGAAAAGGTGACAATGAAGCACCAGCTGTCCAAGTGGATTCAGATGATTCTCAAGAAAAGCCGGTGAAAGGAAAGGGCAAAGGGGGCAAGAAGCAGGGGAAAACTGAAAATGAAGTTCCTGCAGAAGATGAAGTAGCAACTAAAGGAGGAGCCAAAAAGAAATTGACAAACAAGGAAAAGAAGAAATTACAAGAAGAGGTTAACACTTCGTTTCAATTTTTACAAGTTTTTTATTGGAAACATGTATAAATTTTATAAGCACAGGAATTATTAAATTAAATTTGCTGATTTGTCTTAGATGGATTATGCCAAAGAAATGGAGGAGCTAAGTTTAAATGAAAAAAAGGCACCTGGTCAACCAGATAAAGCAACAGACGGTTCTCCCGAAAGGCCAGTTAAGGAAAATAAAGGGAAAGCTAAAGGAAAAGTTAAAGGTGGCAAAAAGCAAGCCAAAGATGATTTTCCGTCTGACGATGATGAGCCTGTATTGCAATTGAAGGATGATAGTGATTCTGAAGATGAAGTCGTGGAAAGGCCTACAGTGAAAAAGAAATTGACAGGAAAACAAAAAAAGAAATTAGAAGAGGAGGTAACATTTAAAAAAACAAACATCACGATTACAGAGTGTAATTTAACAATTCATTACCGGCAAATATTTTTTTTGTCTATAGGCTGAATTGGCGCGTCAAATGGAAGAAATGTTGGGTGTAGACAAAGACGATGATGAAGATGATGATGACCAAAAGCAAGATTCGGAAGACGAAGAGGATGAAAAGGTCAAACCAAAAGGAGTAGAAAAAGAGGTAAAGATTATAATATACACTTATACTTATCTAATGGTTAATTAGTTGAAAAATAACTTTAAATAATTAAATGAAGAAGGAGAAGAAAGTGGAACCCGTGGTTGAAAAAGTACCGGAGCCTGAACCAGAGCCTGAACCAGAGTCTGAACCCGAGCTTGAACCAGAGCCGGAACCCGAGCCGGAACCCGAGCCTGAACCAGAACCAGTGGTGGAGGTTGTTGCGAAAGAAGAGGAGCCTCAAAGTAAAGAGTCATCAAAAGAAAAAAGCAAGGCCAAAAAGGGCAAAGGTGGTAAAAGAGAAAAAGGGGGTAAGAAAAAAGGAAGAGGTGAAGAAAATGTAGCTGCAGAAGAAGCAGTTGAAGAACCTCCGGTGGATGAAGCGCCTGAGCAGCCTGTCGAAGTAAATAAGGAGAAGGAAGAGGAGGATACCGTGGAAGAATCAGCCGAAAAGAAGCTAACTCACAAGGAGAAGAAAAAATTAAAGCGAGAGGTATGTTTCAGTTTTTGCCCTAATTATTTTGTTTAAGCCAAAATACTGTTTTCCGTTTTGACAAAAGTTTAGATATTTAATTCATTATTTTATTTTGGTAGTCCGAGTATGCTCAGCAAATGGAGGCTATGTTAAGAAAAGGTGGCCAGGGTCACAGTGATTTAGGTGAAAACTTTACCGTCTCTCAAGTTGAAAAGAACGTGGACGATTCTGCTATCGATATTAAGGTGGAAAGATTTAACATCGCAGCCAAAGGAAAGGATTTATTTGTCAATGCAGATTTACATATTGCTAATGGACGACATTATGGCCTTGTTGGTCCTAATGGGTAAGAATAATATTAAATAATGACTTCTACATATTTTAAACATCGAAAATCGGGTAATAAAATGAATAACGTTATAGACATGGGAAAACAACGTTATTGCGACACATAGCAGCCCGACAACTCAAAATACCTGCATCAATCGACGTCCTTTATTGTGAACAAGAAGTAGCACCTGAAACTGTTTCGGCTGTTGAAGTCGTTCTGAAAGCTGATGTTAAACGAACTTCACTGATGAAGGAGTGCAAAGAATTGGAAGAATCAGTTAACACAGAGGTAAAATACATTTAAAAAATTAAATGCAGATTTTAAAATGTATATTTTATTTGTACACATTCATAAGCTAATGTAATTTTGGTATTCAGTAACTGTGTTTTTTATTTTAGACTGATGGGAAGAAACAACAACAAATCCTAGACCGCTTAAATGAAGTGTATGATGAGTTAAAAGCTATTAATGCAGATGCGGCGGAACCTAAAGCAAGAAGAATTTTGTCTGGTTTAGGCTTTACCAGAGAAATGATGGAAAGACCTACAAAAAATTTGTCCGGAGGCTGGAGAATGAGAGTGTCTCTAGGAAGAGCCTTATTTATTGAGCCTACCTTATTGCTTTTGGACGAACCGACAAATCATTTAGACTTGAATGCAGTCATCTGGCTTGACAAGTAAGATAACTAGAGAGACACTTTTACATTAAAAAGCGTCGATATTTAAACACAGTAAAATTCACTGGACATAGTTCCTTCCAATCCAATGGCATATGACGGCTTTAGTAGTCCACAATAAATACAATGTGGTTATACTTCTAAGTCTGTGCCAAATAAATATTTTCCGATTTGCCAGAGTAGTAGAATAACATAAATGCTCTAACTACTCAGGATCAGGAAAAGACAAAAAAGTACTTTTCTATTAAATTGTACACTAATTTTTACTATTTTATACTAAATACTAATTAAAAATATTTTTACAGCTATTTGCAAGGTTGGAAGAAGACATTATTGATTGTTTCCCACGACCAAGGATTCTTGGACAACGTTTGTACCGATATAATTCATCTAGATCAACTGAAGCTATCTTATTACAGAGGAAATTATACCATGTTTAAAAAGATGAGCAAACAGAAGAAAACGGAACTTATAAAGGAATACGAAAAGCAGGAAAAACGAATTAAAGAATTGAAAAAGTCGGGTAAATCAAAAAGTGCTGCCGAAACGTCGACGAAACAAGCCGCAATCCATAAGAAAAAGAAGGGCGGGAAGAAAGACGACCGCGACGAAGAAGATTCTGCAGCTACAGCTTCCTTAATCATGCGTCCAAAAGACTACATTGTAAAATTCAGATTTCCTGATCCTCCACCTCTACAGCCTCCGATTTTAGGATTGCATAATGCTTCCTTTAAGTACCCTACAGCAAAAGATTATATTTTTGAAGACTTAGAATTTGGTATCGATATGGAATCCCGTGTTGCTATCGTAGGACCTAATGGCGTTGGAAAATCTACATTTTTGAATTTACTCACCGGAGTCTTAGAGCCAACTAAAGGAGAATGGCGAAAAAATCATCGATTGGTATGTAAATTTTTAACAACAAAGAAATATTATCTCAGAGCTATTAAACTATGAACTAACATTTAAATTTTATGTTTTTAGAGGATCGGCAAGTTTGATCAGCATTCTGGTGAACATTTAACTGCCGAAGAAACGCCTTCCGAGTATATTATGCGACTTTACGATTTGCCTTATGAAAAAGTAATCAGACTAACAAATAGCTAAAAACATTTTGAAATATTTAATTTCAATCTTTTGTAATGTTTGATTGGATGATTCAGGCTAGAAAAGAATTAGGATCATTTGGCCTTCCTGGATATGCACATACTATTAAAATGAAAGATTTGTCTGGAGGACAAAAAGCTCGAGTTGCTTTAGCTGAACTGAAATTAAATGCACCAGATGTTCTTGTACTGGTAAGTGAATCTAACAAAGATAACCTAAAATACTACGGGGTGTCGGAAAAGTTTTCCCTGCGGTTAAAACATTTTCCTCTACCCCCGAAATCTATTTTGTTTCTCACTCAAGTGACTAATTTATTATTTACAATGGCACATGACGGCTTTAGTTATCTACAAAAAAGTAGTTGAACTTCTAAGTCTGTGCCAAATAAATATTTTCCGATTTGCCAGAGTAGTAGAATAATTTAAATGCTCTAAACTACTCAGGATCAGGAAAAGACATTCATATGTATGAATTATTGTAAATTGAGGTGGATATTCAATAAGCTAATAATCTTGAATGATATTCTTTGTAGGATGAACCGACGAATAATCTGGACATGGAATCTATAGAAGCTCTTCAAGATGCTATAAACGAATTTAAAGGAGGTGTGCTTATAGTCAGCCACGACGAACGACTTATTCGAGAAACAGATTGCCAACTCTGGGTTGTTGAAGACAGAACGATAGCAGAAATTGATGGAGACTTTGATGATTATCGCAAAGAGCTGTTAGACTCGCTGGGAGAGCAAATTAACGTGAATCCGAGTGCTGCCGCAAATATGGCCTGCAAATAAATAATATATATATTAAATATGAGTTTTATATTATTTCGATGATAATGTCTCGTAAAAATATAGTACACTTACTCCAGCCCCAACTCCAGCATAGCGGTTCCACATTTTTGCTAAAATGAATTAGAAATTAATTGTAAAATTATTTTGCGCATTGAATTATACAAAAATATCAGAAGCACGAAAAGCAAAAACAAAAATCACGCTTTTTTAAAGAAATAAATCTATTCTTTTCTTACACAACCTCGTTTTTCCAAATTATTTCCAAGATAATCATAATTTTACAAGAAATTGAAATTCCATTCAATCGTCATAGTCCTACACTTGCTGGGCAACACACACTTATAATATTTTATTTATTACTATAGTAAGGCGACTTTCAATTTTGAATAATAATTTATTTCAGTAATTTAGTCAAATAAAATATCCATATTTTATTAGAGCCGAAATCTATACTACAATGGATCTATTTTCATTAGCTTATGATAATGGGCAAGAGTATACATACCGCCATGTCCCATGTGTTCGCCGACCAGAGATTTTTTTCCAGCAGCGGTTGATCAAGTATTTAGGGGGGCCCATTAAGCGGTACAAACTTCCCAAGTCATCAGAGTAAATCATTTTACAATTTAAACCAATTTTAAATTCCAATTTTCTATAAATAATGTTAGCTTTCCTTTAGACTTTAATAACAAGTACACTTTTTCATTTTGATATAGTGAGAAAATTGAACTTGAACCCCTGAATCAACTATTATTTTCTCCAAGGAAGCCAATTCTAGTCTATTTGCCCGAAGAAAAAATAACTGTTCAAAGAATTGTTGGATATCGTGAATTGTATAGGAAACGCGAACGAATCTATTATTTACAGTTAGTAGAAGGAAAAGAGCCGAAGCAAGTAAAAAGGGATTGCAAAGTAGACATAGAACGTTCATTTGCATTTTTTCCTGAAGCTGCTCCAGGTGGAGGAAAACAAAAGGACAAGGAAGCTAAACAGTCGGAGTCAGAGACTAATGAAGCTGCGGATAAAAAGGCAGCAAAGAAAGAACTTGCAGGTAAAAAGACAGGACATAAAGTAAATGCAAGTAAAAAGCACCACAAGAAAGAAATTACTGGGAAAAAGACACACCTCAAAGACCATGCTGCTAAAATAAAAGCAGAGGACGAAAAAAACGACAACAAAGCACCGGCAGATGAAGAAAATAAAAAGTCAGAGGGGAAAAAAGGGGGAAAGGCAAAAGGTGTGGAAGCAAAATCTGGAAACACTGATTTAGTGACAGAGGCTGAAAGTGAAAAGACGGATAAAAAGAAACTCAAAAAAGATATAGTTAGGTTTGGAGCAGATGGGAAACCTCTCACCAAAAAGGAGTTAAAAAGACTGAAGGAAAAATTAGATAAAAAGAAAAAGGAATTAGAGATTCTCAAGAAAGAAAAAGACCAGGAGTGGTTGCAATTATCAGATAGTGATGAGGAAAGAAAGCAAGATGAAATTGATGATTTGCAAAAACCTTTGATGCCTTGGTAGGAAATTTTTAAATCACTTGAGGGACTTATTATGGGCCGCAGCCAGATAAAATAAATATTTCACAACCAAAATATCACGTAATTTTGGTTTAAAAAATTACCCGTAGACATAATTTTCCTTTTTCATTTCGGATAGTTTCTTTAGCCCTGGCTGAGACCTAAAGACCTTTTAATAAATTTGCAATAAAATCTAATTTTTGGTCATTTTCTTAGGATGAAGAAAAACTTATCTCACGAAACTCAACTTCTTCATTATAATTTAGAGCTATACATGATATTTTCAAAACTGGTGGGTCGGCAGTTTTGGTATGTTCGTCCAAATCTTGATTCCCATTTAATTGAGTACAATATCAGCAGAAAGAAGATGTTCATATTTGTGTGTACCACATTTCTTCTTTGGTAAGTCTTTCCCCTTTCTTGAATTTAAATTCAATTTCATGAATTTTATTCCAGTACCTAATTCAGTTGATGTGATCACATTTTTCTTAGGGTTTTCTTGTGTTTCGCCATGCACGCGATCGTGGATATCAAATTTTCGGAGACGAAGAAAAAGAACTATCAAGTCGTGCATTACGGGTGAGGAAAATATAGTTTTAAATGATAAATGACAAATGATAATAATTGGTCGATATTTTTCAGGAATATTGAAGAAATAGAATGGTCGAAATATGGTGCGATGATGTATTTGATAGTTGCTCAAGCTCTCATCGTTGGTCTTTGGAGTGTTATTGTGATTCTAAGTGATGGTTTAAAGATTTCGAATTATTTAAATTGTTGGAATGCAGCGTTGACTGAAATGGAAACAAGTGGAACTAGCGGAATTATAGGAGCAACTGTCCTTAATTTAGGCATATTTTTCGTTTACGCTGTGACCCTAACAGTTTGTTTCGCAGTGGATTTCCCAAAGACTGTCAGAGGAAGTTCAGGACTTTTATCCATGCTGGTTTTCCGTGGGGTGGTCGCTGAAATAAGAACAATTCCAGGGGATGGCTTCTTTAATTATCAAGTTATCGGTCATATCTTCCACCTTTACGTCATTTACTGTATTCGAAATATGAGCGCTCTTCTCCAAATTATGGCTTTGCTTTTGAAGAACGCTGCAGAAATGTGGAATCTAAAATTTGGAATGACATTTTCTCAATGTAAGCCTCCGTACTTCAACTGTCAGGAGATATTTTACATTCAAAATAAATAATTATGAGAAAATTATACAAAACCCACATTTAAACATTGTAGTCATTTTTAACGATCGGGCGGGAAACTTAATGCACGTAAAATTGAACCATTCTCTTCTGAAGACGTTCACCCACCATCGACTTCTTTGTGGACTCGTGGACCAATTTGGTATTGTTTTCGCGTGGCCAATTGCGATCAGTGTTGTTATCCAGGTGAGGCACTCATTTTCATTTCTCCAGAATTGTAAAGTCATTTTTGTTCTTAGAATTTATAAGAAATAATGGAAAATTATTATAAATAAAAAATCTCAAATTATTAAACTTAGACTTTTGATACAGATAAGTTCTAGGATGTTTATGGGAGTATTATTTTTGCATTTCTTATTTAGCTGAATAGTATTAGGCTACATTAAATGATCTAGAATTTAAATAAAACAAGTACATTTCATTAATTTTTGATCTCTTTAGATGGGAATTTTTACTAGAGGAACAGTTGCCATTATGAGACTCAAGTCCTTAACAAAAGAAGACTTTGATGGTAAAGAAGTGCTGGAATATAATGGTGTATACGTCGAAGTAAGTTTTCAGAAAGTTCTGATAGTTTAAAAGTTTATTACCTATTGGTTTATGAAGCCCATTGATTAAAGAGGAGTAAGAATTTTTTAATACTTCTGTGAAAATTAAAAATAAAGAAAAACTATTTTTTGAACAGACTTTTCTGAAACTTAAAGACAATACGGTCACAGAAATCTTCGTATTGACCTTAATCACTATGGACTTCTTGCTGAACACGGAAGCGGTGTCCGCAACTTGTAGATCAGTATGTTTTTTTAAAAATTATTTTGTAATTTTTAGTACCTGCTCGTGGTTTAAAATGTTGATTTCATATGGTACTGCATGCTTTCATATAAACTTAAATCAATGTATTAATGTATTGTAACTAATTTGGCAAATAATTTGAATCCTTTGATCAATAGTTCACAGACGGTTTCGAGTTTGTCCGTAGACAGGGTCTGATAATGTGCAAAACTTCTCATCAAAGGCGTTTGGTAACATGTAACATTTACTTATACCTTAGTTCAGTTCATTTGATTATTTTTTTACTATCTGTATTTTAAACAGATTCAAAGTTTGCAGTGGAGTATGTCGGCCGCATCAGCGTATCTTTTAACTGCTGGGGGTCTGTTTTCTTTGACTCGGGAAATGGTTTTTGCCGTAAGAAACAATCTTTTATTGTGTTTTACCGTGTTAATGGTTTTTTACAGTTAATGATGATTGTTATCAGTTAGTCATTTTTGTTAATTAGCCTTAATGTTTGTTTATTATTTACTTTTATTTTGCAGGCGATAGCAAACTCGTTTAACTTTTTCTCGCTCATCATCCAGCTTACAGAAAGGAAGGACTTGCTAGTTCTAATGTTGACACGGAAGCATTGTGAAGGCAAAACCATAGATCGAGATGGATTTTGCGTCTTATCGAAAGAGTCAGGCTTTTACAGATCTGTCAGTACTATATCTAAATGTCTATTTAGGCATCAATTTGTAAAGAGATTTATTTTTATATAGGCCCCAAGAATTACTACCGTCTACTTGACCAATCGCTGCTGGATAATCCTCCTACAATTAATTTTATTATCATTTAACCACAATTACTGTATTCCAAAGGTATTACAAATACCAATAGCAGGAAAGGAACTAATTTTGACTGAATATACCTTTTGATAGTTAAAACAACTGCTAACCTAAGTACATACATATAGGAATATATTACAGTTCCTACTATAATAATTATTGTGTGTGGTTTCCCGGATGTGGGAGACGGGATAGAGTCGTTCGCGTTAAAAGATTCTGTAAAGACTTTCTAACCTGAACTAGTAAATATAAATCATGCACTTACCCTATTGAGATGGCGAGAAGAAGGATGTTTGTGGTTATTCATTTTAATTACATAATTTATTCGACAATTAACTGTCAATTAGATAGATTAATTAAACCATTTACATGATGTCTGTAGGATTTAGATAATCATTAGGAGGCAATGTAGGTTTAAAAATCAATTAATTGCCTAGATAGTTGTAGTTGTACGAAACAATTCAGCCCGACGATTTACAGGCACGTTATAATATTTAAAGAATATTTTGGTAAACGCTTTTACCTTTTGTGTTATATAAATGCAGGTAAGATATTATTTATAATGCACTATTTTGTTAGTTTTTCTAATTAGTTGTAATGTGATTAAATGCACCTTTAGAAAAATATTTGCACTATTTTAAATCATATTTTTAACAAAAGACAGTGACACAGGAAAATAAAATAATAATTGCAATTATTTCATATTTAAATAGACAAAACGGTAATTTTAAAACTATTTCGCTTATTACCGCCAAAAAGTATGAAATAATTTTGCAATTGTAACTAAAATCCACTTCCTAATTTTTTTTCTTTTCAGGCCATGAATGGCATTTTGAGAATATTATTTCTGTGCTCTGCACTAGAAATAATTGTCGTGTTGACATATTCTCCTCAGTATTATCCATCGCCATACACGCCTTACAATGCATATCCAATATATCGGTACAGAAATGAACCCCGGACCTACCAACTACCAAGTTGGCCATATTATGGTCAAAATCATCAGTATTATCCAACTACAAACTACTATCGGAATCAAAATGCTGCCCCTCAGCGTCCGAGTACTGTAAACGTGCCACCATACTATAATCAGTATCCAATACCGTCACAAAATTCTCAAGTTCAGAATAGACCTACCAATAACAACCCAGCTGTATCAACACCACGAGTTGAAAATCCTTACTATGGTCGAGTTTCTCCTCAAACTGGTACTCGGGAGAGTTTTGGGGAATCTGTAATACCTCATGATTGTGTTGGCCAGGCGTGCTGTAGAAAAGGAAAAGAAAAGTGGAGTGAAAAACTTGCAAAATGCGAAAAGAAAACCAGACTTATCAATTGGTGATTAGTTACTACATATTTTCAATTTTATCACTTTTATAAGAATGAATTCAATATTGTCTGATGCTTTTTTTTAGTAATAATAATAAATAACTCCAGTCAGGTGGTCAGCAATTGCGTCTTCGCATATTTAGAATGCAATTTGCAGTCTTAACAATATTATACAGTTTGACTTTTTAATCTATACCACACAATTAGAATTTTTTCATGCTTATTTAACTTTTGGAAATGAAAAATTAATTGAATAAAACCAAAAATTCTAAAATATATTCATTTATGCGGACGAAATAAAGTCAAAGACATTATCAGAATGATGACCAATGGTAATGATTTTGCTGTCACCGTCGTCATACTCGAGAGTTGTTTTTGATGTACAGTTCTGTACATAATCTTGGTATTACAGAGGGGAGTGTTGCAAAAACAGGAAGTGTGTTCGTTGTTGGTGATACAATAAGAGGAGTGTGTTTCATTGTACGCATCTCCTCTATCTCTTTGGTGTTGGAATTTTCTACGGCGACTGCAACCGATAATTCTCCGAGGTAAAGCTTGATACTTACAAACATCTTCATCTAGAAGGCATCTTACCTCAGTCGGTACTTCAGAGTCGTCATTACACTTATAGTCATACGGAAACGAATTATATTTGCAACCCCAGCATTTTAAACCTAAATCAATTTACCATTCTATAAATTAACGATAATATTCAATTAATTAATGAGTGTTTTTATTTTATTAATTAATTTTAATTTTTATATTAATTAAATAATTAAATAATTATAAAATTAATTAATTAATTTTAAGACTTACTGTGGGACTTGTAAGTGTTGCACAAATCTGTTTTACACAGACACTCTTTAGATGGTTTCGTGACATTCGATGAGGCTTCTTTGTTTTCATCGTTATAAGAAGTGGGTTTGCAGCGCGTGTCAGGTTCAGGGATTAAAGATATAGGTTCCCATTGGCATCCTGCGCGGAGGGTCAATTGCTCCGGATGTGATTGTTCGATTAGGCAAAATGCATGTTTTTCATCTTGAATGGGACATTCCTGTTCAACGGGTTCCTGTTCTGAACCACAGCGAGTTTTACTATCCGAAGCTTGAGGATTGCAGCTGTAGCATTTTAACCCTGAAGAAAATGTCAAATAATTTTGCATTTTAAGTTTACGAGACGGTAAGTTATTTTAAGTGTGTTTTAGGCATTCAGACCCGTGACACGCAACTAGAATTTAATTATTGTACACCTCGGTTAATTTACAAATGTAAATATCTCACCAAACAGTTTTGGAAAGTGCAATACCAAGAGCAATAATAGAGTATTAAAGGAAAGCTTCATTTTTGCTTATGATCACAGACCAATTTTTACTATCAACCCTGATTCTTCTTCTGTCAGTTAGGATTTCATGATAATCGTGAAGCATAAATAATTTATTCTACAAATTGGATGACCGTGACCGAACTTTCTGAAAAGATTTGGCCAAATCTCACTCAAATTCGTTTTTTGTTATGTAGTAAATAAAAATTAAATCAGCGAAGTATTTCATATAGACAGATTAAATTATTTAGAATGTTTCCTTTAGTTACAAGTTAAGATTCTTTATTCAACCAAAAGCAATCAAAATCATTCCAAGACAATAATCATTTTTCTTTACTATAGCCTTGAAATCAGTGTTTTCGATCGATTGTTAAAACTCTTCTATATATCCATCGTATAGTAAAACCCAAAGTTTTCCATTATTGTAGGGGTTTGGATTTTATATAATCTACCAATAGGATTTCCGTTTTAATTCGCCGGAATTTACAGTTAATTTTAGCTTACTTGTATATTTAATTATTAGTCCACTGGCTTGTCATTTAATTAATTTTTTAATTCACTGACATTTTAAATTTCTCTTTTTTAAATCGCTAGGATTAAAAGCTTCATCAAACAAAAACCATCTAAGATGAAGATGTGATAAAGTGATAATTCAAACTTCGCACCTAAATTTCGACCGTTCCTTTTCTTTGTTACTTTGTTTAGTTTGTTCTCCAACAAATTCAACTTTTAGTCAGTAGCAATGAAAGACATTGGCATTACTTCTGTACTGGATTGGCTGGAAAGACTGGAAAAGACTGGACAGACTGACAGCAAAATTCTGTAGGTTGTAACATGATACAGAAATATTTTAAATTTATTTGGATAAAACGTTTGGCAAATGAAAAAGTGAAAAAGCTCCTATGCATATATGCATGCGCTACTTACTTCTGTCCATCCACTGAAAAAAACGTGCAGCGAGTGGTTTTATGACTCGCAGTTTTCTGTTTATTGTACTTTAGCTTAATACAGTTTGTATGTGGTAATCGGAAAGTGAACTCAGAATTAATTTATTCTTGTGTTTTCCTTATTCTACTTAAATCAGTTAAGGGTGGCTGATATTGGGTGCGGGCACCTGACGGAATCAGCCACTATAATACATTACACTGAATTCAAGGATAAGGTATTTGTGCTACCTCTACCTTACTTCAACCAATAGATATAAGTTTAAAAAATTCGGTTTTAGGCCAATTCATCCAATTTTTGCTGCCTCCTTCAAATTGATGCCCAGTGCCGGAGCCTCTGTTGCTATACCCAGTAGTCCTGCAGTGGATATTCTGAATACAGACCCACCTTAAGTAATACGCGTAGATTATTATTATACAAGCAAGTTCGATAATTGCCTATCGTGCTCTAATAAACTTACTTAGTAATGTAGTTTAGTTACATAGACCATTTACGAAGTTGTGTTAATTATAATTAATTATCTTTTTGGTCGGGTGAACAAACTTTTTCTCTGAATTTCAGCACAATGATTACGAAATCAGGAACATACGAAATTCATGTTTTTTAAAAATATGTTGTAGTTATAGCTGTAGTGGTAAACCATTAGACTTATCTATATAGATAGGTCCATGACTCTTTACAATTGACAGTACAAACAAACTACAAAAGTACATTCGTCAACCAACAGTATACTCGTTCCTTCTATCCATAACCTACTTAAAACTTGAATTACAGAATTTGTAAGTTAATTCACTAATTATTTGTTTTTGTCTTTTTTATTTTTTCATCCTACTGATATATAATAGAAATAATTATCGAAATATTAAATGAATTCAAATAATTTCAATTTTGGTGTCTTCATTATGCATTGAGTGAAGAATTTTATTTTTTTGACATTTTTATGAAATATGGAATTTCGGAAGACAGACAGGATGTTGACATCGTTGAAAACAGTATTTTTGACCTTGTCAATTGGGTTAATGGTGATATCAGTGATTGGGGAGGAACCAGAAAGTAGAATAATGCCGGGAGGAGAATATGTTCCCTCGAAGATCTACAGATACAGAAATCCAATGCCTCTTCCTAATTATTCTAACCCCTACTACTACTCAAATCCCAGTAATAACTATTATGGCCACAGAAGAGAAGTATCGAATGCCCGTTCATACAAACGACGAAATCCGATGTTCGCAGTGCACGAAAGAAGAAATGGAACGTCCAGTGGCAGCGGAATGGGAGAGGCGCTAGTTCCCATTGCCCCGTCGTCCTCGCCCACGTGCCCGGAGAAACAAGTGTGGGATAACAAATTGAAAACTTGTCTAAAAGTCACGAAACTTAGGGCTGGAGGACACATTGGCTAGTAGTTGTCAATTTTCTAATACAAACCAACAGGCACGTATCCAGTGACCAAAGGGGGTTGTCACATCAAAATATATTAGTAAAATTCAACATTTTCGTGTGAAGCTTTATAATGATGAATTCGAGCAAATATAAGATATTTTTCGTATACATTCCATTTAACTTCTAGACGAAAATAATGATCTGCTAATTTTATACTCTAAAATTATTGGTGATAATAAATAATATTATTGAGAATAAACTTTTAATCAAATCACAAGCAACATATTACATCAACGTAGATAAGTGATAGATAAAGGGTATTTTCATCAATGGATGCAGGCATAACGAGAGGAGCACAAGGGGAGGGAGACATTTTAATCGGCATCGATTGAATGTAAACACAAGGTGACATAACAAAATGTAGTAGTGCGCGTGCATAAATGAAAGTTTCATTCGAAGAATCTGTCAGGGTCGGAACCTCACCCAGAAAAAAATTTCGGGGGGGGGGCACCGAGAAAAAATACCACAATTTTGCGAAGCACGAAAATTTTAGCGATTTTTTGGGTTCTTAGACAAAATTTCTTAATTTTTCTCGATTTCGGGGAGGGGAGGTTTGTGGCCTGGTGCCCACCCTCGCTATATACGGCCTTGGACAGGGTACTTTAGAGTTAATAATTTTATTTTATTTTTGACAAGGAAAATAGGAATTTAATGGCGAATGGTGCACACAGGCAAGATATTTCGTCGTACATTTGTATGGTGTTATAGGTTATAGAAATCCGTGTGATAAAGTAATGATGGTTTTGAGGATACTATAAGTAAGACTTTTTCTAGATTTTGTCAAAACTGGAGTAACCCGCACAAAAGTGAGAAAATCGATCACTTCGGATTTTGATGAAAATTGGTGGAAAAATCACAAATCCGATTCTAAAAATGATTCTGGAAACAATATTCCAAAATAAAATTCTTGGAAACCTGGGGAAGTTCGGAGATTTGGAAAGCAGGCAGAATTTCTAAAAAAAATTACCATTTTTATTCCAGAATTGTTTTACCCAGTTTTTCTTAAACAATTTGCATGGTGTTAGGATCTCGGTTAGATTTGCAAAAAGATTCTCTACAAGATGGTATATTATAGACCTTTACAACGATTATAATATAGTGTCTATAGAAATACAAATGAGAATGTAGATAAGAGGAAGCAGTAAGCAGAGTCAATGTTCTACTAATCTGAATGAAGATATTAGCAGCATATCTGTGGGGATGCATTTATCTGTTTGCTTTTAGTATGGAAGTCATCATTTGAGTGGCTCAAGCACTACTCCACACTCACAACATGGCTGGGTCAAATGTAAGTTTAGGATGTCTAACAGACAGTTATAGTATAGTGACAGTGACAGTGACGTCTTAGACAAGAAAAATACGACAAAAAGGCTTCAAAAATGGACTGAAATTTTTATTGGGTTATCTCCAATAGAATTGGAGAGCGAATAATACCAGGTCGGTCAAAGAAACCTACAAAGTTCTAAGACAACAATAACTTTACTTTAGACATATCTGAATAATTTACTAGATATTGACATTGCCCAATTTTATTTTATGTGGTTAACACAAATTCATTATGTTTGTTAAAGTAATTATTAGTACCTAAAATGACGATAAATTGCAATTAATTTGCTTTTCTTAATTTTCAAAATCCCACAAATAAAAATAACGTACTTGCAATGACTAAATATTTACATCATCAAAATCATCATTTTTCTTAGTTTAAAACCATACATTGTTCCTTAAGGCTGCCTCGATGATACGGTTGCTTAGCGACGAGCAGAAAGGAATAATTTTACCACCCGGGTGCTTGATAATAAACAAACCCAAGCAGTAGATTAGTAGAATGTGGCTTAATTTTAAATTGGCGCCCTTCCTCCCAGTAGTAAAAATTAGCACAGAGCACAGTTCAATAGTACCGTAAGGAAAAGTAATAGAAAAACGGAAAACATTGATAAACCCAATTTGAGGCAACGGATTTCAAAATTTAATACCTCAAAAAATAGATCACAAAGTTCTGGAGGGCTTATTATGACACTATTTCTTTTAATTTTTCAAACAACAGAAAACGAGACGAGTTTGTCAAATTCAGTAACTCTCCCACTCTAAAATCTATTTAATTTTGAAAAATTGAGGGACTTTTTGGGAAAAATGTCCCAATAAGCCCTCAGAAAATAGGTGGTAAATGTTTTAAAAAATATGAAAACTTTTTATTCCCGTTTGGGGACGTGTTCTGTGCATCGTCGAGATAGCCTTAACTTGCCATTCAATATCACACGGTTTTCTATAACATACTATACATTAATGTACGACTGTTGGTTGGAATATCTTACCAGGTGCCTAATACTAAATTCTTGTGTGTATCATGCACGTTAATTCGCAGCCGAAATCACCACATGCGTCGCGTCAACTTTACATTGCTTGCTATCTGTAGATAATGACATTAAAATTACCCCCTTTTGTGGCTGAAGTCGGACACTGAAACGAACCTTTTACTGTCGCCAGGAGAGTATATCGAAATCCAAAGGGACATGAATATCATGGTGGATGCTTGTTGATCAATAAAAACAGAATTCCATGGCAAAATTTTATATGATTTTCTGATGATTTTCATCCGAATTTTCATCAAAATCCCAGGGGAAATATTTATTGCAACAACACTTTGAATTTGAACTCTGACTCTGACTTACAGACACTTATGATAGAGAAATGCGGACTACGCCTTTTTAACATACAATAAACCATTGCAAAACGGAAAATGGACGAGAAGCTTAAATTGACACGACCTTTGAGCTCTGACTAACATTGATCTATACTAAGAAATGTCATATAACTTGTCAATCTGCAGGACTTTGTACGATGAATAAAACCGCTTTTTGCAATTTTTTAATTTTTTTACCCCTTTTTAAATTTTAAATTTTTAAATTGTGACCGATTTAGCCCATTTACGATTTATCTCAATCCTGTAGTCTCCATCGCCCCAAACAAAAAAAAATTTTATCAGCTCTATCTCCACTTCGTATCCATTCCGCCCCCCCAAACAAAAAAATTATTTTCATTAGCTCCATATAGTCTCTATCTCCCTACCCATTCCCCTCCGCCCCCAAAAAAAGAGAATGATTTACTAAATTTATAAATTGTATAAAGCTAAAATTTTTATTTCAAGTATTATAAAATTTATGTTACAAATAAAATAAATTGTAGACCTTATTTCATTCGTATGAAGTATTATGTGAAATGTAATGTTTTGCACTTACAACAAGGCCAAGTTTTAGATTGATATTCATTTCTATCCTATAAAGTCTGTAAATTTTGACCCTGACACACCAAACTTCCTATTATTTATAACAAAAAATACTAGGAAACGAGAATATTTTTCTGTGGACTTTCTATAGGAATTTGAATTTTTTCTTGAATTTTGATTGGAAAAATATTTTTATTCCTCTCTCATTCATTAGGAACTATTACATTAGACTTCAGCGACCTTTAAATTTAAACATGCTATCATTTCAACTCCTTTGGATGCATCGTCGCAGAAAACCTTCAAAATTAGCTATCATTTTGTTCTGTTTGTCAATGATTCCAGTGTTTTTTATATATTTAATTGGTATTGGCTTGATCAACAATGAAGATAATGACAACGTGGTTATCTTGGGCGATTCCTACGCCTACAAGGGTACAGATTATTCCGTGAAAGAAAAAAGGGATCTTATAAAAAATGTAATTCATTTCTGTCAATGGTTATATAGTGAATTTTAAATCCTGGGTTTCAGTAAATGTGTACATTTTTTATTACTTTATTGCAGATGATGAAAGATGCTTGGGATAACTACGTACAATATGCTTGGGGAGCGAACGAACTATTACCGCTTTCTAAAACAGGTAGTGAAGCAAAAATTGGAGTCAGTATTGTGGATGCCTTAGATACTTTGTATATCATGGGATTAAAAGATGAGTATCTTCAGGGGAGGAACTGGATTGCAGAAAACTTAAATCTGGATCTTGCCGTAGGTAGCCATTGATTGTCAAAATAAAAGGAACGATCTCCAGCTTGTTTTGATATTGTGTAAAAGAATCATATTTTTGTTTTGTTTAGAATTATGAATTATCGGTGTTTGAAACAAATATTCGATTTCTCGGAGGACTTCTTTCGTGTTATGCCATGACTGGAGATACAATGTATCGAGATCAAGCGTATAAATTAGCCAAACAATTATTGCCGGCTTTTGAAACTCCTACTGGAATTCCTCATGGACTAATCGGGGTGAGTAATAACAGTTCTGTGGCATTGTTTACGAAGTGAATGTGAGGCTAAAGTCGAAAATTATTTATTTTAAGGCGCAATGAATTTTCATCCAATTTTATGCATGAATTTAAATTTTCCCGCCAGAAACTGCTAATAGAGCGACTCAAAATAATTATTTTGGAGCCTCAATTTTAATTTATTTGAGGGAATCTCGCGGTAGCTTCCCGTTAAAAGTTTTGTGGCATTTTCTTTTCGAATTTGGACATATCACGGCTATTATCACAAATTATTAAAAAGTCTGTTCAATTGTTTATAATTTCAGCACAGCCAAAATCAAAATTATGCATCTTATAGTTCTGGTATATTGGCTGAATTCGGTACTTTGCATTTGGAATTTGTCTATCTGTCTGATATTACGGGGGATGACACTTTCAAAGAAAAGGTTTACAAAATAAGGGAAATACTAAAACTTATCGAAAAACCAAAAGGACTTTACTCAAACTACATTGACCCAGGAACTGGAAAGTTTACCTCATACCGTAAGACCCAACATACTATTTATCGTTACAAGTTACCAACTCGGAAGTTTAAATTAAAACTTGGCTATTTTCTTCGAATTAGATCATGTGTCAATGGGGTCCTGTGGTGACAGTTTTTACGAATATTTACTAAAATCGTACATTCAAACTGGAGATATCAATGCCAGACAAATGTACGATGAAGCTATCGATGCCTTCGAGAAAAATGGACTCATTCGGTCATCCGAAGAGGACTTATTGTATTTTGCTGAGATGCGACATGACAGTATCGATTACTCAATGGAACATTTAGCCTGTTTTGCTGGTAATCAAAATATTTGTGCCATGCCTTAATTTTCAGTTATTAATCAGTCATTGACAACTTTTTTTCTGCTGATTTTTCTTTTTGACTATTTTTTATAAATTGTTATAATTATCTCATAAAAACTTTTATGCGAAAATTTTAAAAAGTGCTACACGTGTAGTTTTTGACTTAAATATTTACACTTTAATTGTGCGGATTCACAAAAAATATAATTATACTGCGCAGGCACGTATCTAGAAATTTGTTAAAGGGGGGCGGAAGCAAAAATTATACGAAAAATAAGACATATTCGCGCGAGGCGCGAAAAATTTTTGCACTTTTAGGCCATTTTTGAGAAAAAAATTCTCTTTTTCTCAGATTTAGGGGGGCGCTGCGCCCCCCCGCCCCCTACTAAATACGTGCTTGATACTGCGTTCACACGGATCTGAATGAATAATAATGAATAGTTTATTGTTTTTTGGCATATTTGGTAAATATCTAAATTATAACTAATATTATTTAGGTGGAATGCTTGCATTGGGGGCCCACACAAGTCCTAACACGACGGGTTGGGAACCACCGAATGGAAATCGATCTATTCGTCACATGGAAATGGCTGAACGCATCACAAACACTTGTCATGAGTCGTACATTCGCACCTACGCCCGTTTAGGTTAATAAAATTAGTTTTATTCCCATTTATTCATTCTGGTCTTTGTAAATAGAGTAAATTCAAGAACTAATTATTGTTCTACTCGTTGTAGGTCCTGAAAGATTCCGATTTAGTGATGGATTGGAAGCCACAGCACTCTTTGAGAAAGAGAAATTTTACATTCTTCGTCCAGAAGTAGTTGAATCTTATTTCGTCTTGTGGAGAATCACTGGTGATCCGAAATACCGGGAATGGGGCTGGGATGCGGCACAAGCTATTGAGAAACACTGCAAAGTTGGTAAAGATGGTGGCTACTCGGGAATTTTAGATGTATACAGCAAGGATCCTGGACATGATGGTGTACAGCAATCATTTTTCCTCGCAGAAACTCTGAAGGTATTTTTTCTCTTATTTGCTTATGATTTCCGGAAACGGAAACCAACACTTTAAACATTCAGTCTTCATGTATTATAAATATTTCAAGCTTGTTAAAATTACGGTTTGATTTTTCTTTGTAGTACCTGTACTTGCTATTCAGCTCGAAAAACCTTATAGATTTAGACTACTGGGTTTTTAACACTGAAGCTCATCCTCTACCAATCAAGGGAGTCAACCCTTATTACCGGTTATATCAACATGAAGACAATTCTAATTAGAAATAACTTCCTAAATAACATCTACGATAATGGTAGACATTTTATAGGTAAGGTATTAAATTTTGATGGATCATCTGTTACATTTACAATTAATTAAAATTTCAAAACTGTGATTGGGTTTCTTTATATGATGAAACCATAACATTTATGTACTAGTTAATTATCGTACGATATACGTAATGAATTAAATGTGCAGTTTTATTTTATTTTATCTACTAAATAAATTTTCTAAAAGATAATTTTTAGAATGATTTCACCTTTGAATTTTAAATTCCAAGTCCTCCCCAGTTTCTTCATAACAGTCAAATACAAAGTACATTATTCACTTTTGGTCACCTCGATTTTTCTTGAATATAATATGGTTGCCAAGTTATTTTTGCAGGAGTTTGATTATAAAGTGAAATAGAGTGGAATAATCGGAATAATAATATTATGAAGAAAGGTACTATAGAGAATAGCCCCCCTGGAACTGAACTTTGACTTCAATTTTGGAATCCATTTTTAATTATTTCCAAATCCAAAATATTTTTATCGTTATCCGGCGAATGAAATCTATTAACATCAGATGACATATTCATCTTTATCGGGCGACGTTGAAAACGTATTTTAAGCATTTAGAATGTATCGTCGCATAAAGCTTTCAAAGTTGACTGTCATTTTGTTCGTTTTGTCAATGACCATCACAGTGCTTTTAAATATTTTTGGTGACAGAGGAAGTGTAGTTATTTTAGGTGATTCATTTAAGGGAACCGATTATTCTGTGAAAGAGAAAAGGGATTTTATTAAAAATGTAAATACTGGATTTATTTTCCAAATAAAAAGCAAATGCTAATTCAAATGTTTAAAATGGGAATAGTTTTATTATTACAGATGATGAAAGACGCATGGGATAACTACGCAAAATATGCGTGGGGAACGAACGAACTACTGCCGATTTCTAAAACAGGAAGTGTGTCCACTCCAAATGGTCCATCAAAAATAGGAGTTACCATTGTGGATGCTTTAGATACTTTGTATATCATGGGACTAACCGATGAATATCTTCAGGGGAGGAACTGGATTGCAGAAAACCTTATGCTTGATCTTACCGTAAGTAGCCATTAATTAACTTTGGTTTTTTAACCAGTTTTGACATCAATGCATAATAAAATTATTGTATATTTAGTATTACCAAGTTTCATTATTTGAAACAAATGTTGGATATCTTGGTGGACTTCTTTCGTGTTTTGCAATGACTGGAGATATCATGTACCGAGATCAAGCGTATAAATTGGCCAAGCAATTACTTCCGGCTTTTAATACTCCTTCTGGAATTCCTCAAAGGCTGATTGAACTGAGATCTGTAGTATGTTGAGGGGAGATACCTTAAAATCCACTTCGACTCTTAGCTAGTTGTAAGGGACAAACAAATTAGTCGTTTAATTTTTATAATTTCAGCGAAGCAAAAATCGTGGTCCGCTCTTTCGTAATTCTAGCGTATTATCTGAATTGGGTTCCTTGCATTTGGAGTTTGTTTATCTTTCTGATATTACCGGGATTGCTATTTTCAAGGACAAGGTCTATAAAATTAGAAAAATTCTAGAAATTATTGAAAGTGAAAATGGACTCTACTCCAATTATATTGATCCAAAAACCGGAAGTTTCGCCGTAGACAGTAAGCCCCGATTTTTGTAATAATTTATTATCATTGCAAACCCTGGAAATTAGATCACATTAAAAGAACTATTGTAATTAAAATGTGTTTTTTGTTTTAGACTACGTATCAATGGGAGCTCTCGGCGGTAGATTTTATGACTATTTACTCAAATCTTACATTCAAACTGGAGATATCTATGCTAGATATATGTACGATGAAGCTATCGATGCATTCGAGAATAATGGACTCATTCGGTCATCCGAAAATGGTTTATTGTATTTTGCTGAGATGCGACAAAACAATATTGAATACTCTATGGATCACGTGGCCTGTTTTGCTGGTAATCAAATCTGTACTCTTCAAAAATATTACTGAAAGCAAATGTTGTTAACCAAAAAACGGCAAAACCCTCCGCTTAAAACTCCACAGTCGAAAAGGGCGGGAATCGACTTTATTGCTAACCGAAATGCCCTATTTTTGGTTAAATGTCCAGACAAGGACGTATTGAGGGATGGGCTTGGCTGAAGCCCCCCCCCGAAATCCAAGAAAAAGGGATTTTTTTATCACAATAGAAAAAAATTTCAAAATATCTATGGGAAATCTAGCCCCCTCCGAAACTCAGTTCTGTATACGTGCTTGTGTCCAGATGCTGACTTCATGTTGTTAAAAATAATTATTTTTTATAGCTTAGACAAAATAGTCCAACACACTTTGTTGGGCATTGTATTTTCATTTGCTCGTCCACTAAAAACGACATCTGTGTACATTATATAAAGTGTCAGCTTTTATTCCTACTTTATTTCGCCAATTTTGATTATTTTCTTAGTAATAAATAAATATTTAACGTTTAACTGTAACGTTTTCTATGGGATTTTAGGTGGAATGCTTGCACTGGGGGCCTCCACCAATCCTCATTTGATGAATCTACCATTCAGTAAAAAACTATCTAATCGCCATATGGAAATGGCTGAAGGCATCACAAACAGTTGTCATGAGTCGTATATTCGCACCTACACTCGTTTAGGTTAAAAATTATTTTAATTCCTTTATTCATTCTGGTATTACCAAATCAAAGTAAATTCTAACTACTTATTCTATGCGTTGTAGGTCCTGAAAGGTTCCGATTTAGTGATGGATTGGAAGCCACAGCACTCTTTGAGAAAGAGAAATTTTACATTCTTCGTCCAGAAGTAGTTGAATCGTACTTCGTCTTATGGAGAATCACTGGTGATCCGAAATACCGGGAATGGGGCTGGGATGCGGCACAAGCTATTGAGAAATACTGCAAAGTTGGTAAAGATGGTGGCTACTCGGGAATTTTAAATGTATACAGCAAGAAACCTGAACAGGATGGTGTACAACAATCCTTTTTCCTCGCTCAAACCCTAAAAGTAAGCATTCTTCATTTTTGGCTGAAGTTTTTCACTTTTTATTCATTTGAGCTATATAGCTGTCTCCTAATGAGCCAAAAATTAACAATTCACTCCCTTATACCTTATTGCATTGGTGGAATTAGGTTAGGAAATTATTTTGGATTTTCATACGATTACATAAAAGGTGTTTTTCTTTGCAGTACCTGTATTTGCTGTTTAGTTCGGATCAGCTAATGGATTTAGACTACTGGGTTTTTAACACTAAAGGCCACGCTCTACCAATCAAGGGTGTCAATCCCTACTATCGACTCTATCAACACGAAGACTGAATAATTTCATTTTCTTTTAAGAATCTGAAAGAAAACTGATATTTTTCATGAATGAAATCTACGAGGAAAAAAATTTATTTACAGGTAGGGTAACTAATAACTAAGTTCAGATGTGTTATCATTATCAATTATTTTACTCTAATAATCTTTTGTAAAATTAATTTTAATTGATTTTTGATTGGTGTTTCTAATTTCTAATACAAGGCATTTATTTGAGCAGGAAACAGTTTACACGTTATAATTAATTGAAACACAGTTGTAAATTGAGAAAGAGTTATTTGGTATCACTAGGAACATTTTTCGTTTTTGCGGAACTATCTGCAGCTTCGGCTCCTGATTTTGGGCGCTTTGTTTTCTTGTAGGATTCTCCATAAAAATCTGTAATTTCAGAATTCATCGTTAAGAATTTTATTTATAAAAGTAATTAATAGTTTAACAGTAATTAGAATTTAGCAAATCAGACAGGAAATAAATAATTTAAAGTTTTGCGCTCGATCGGTGAAAATATTTGTATACTTTAATTTCAATAGTAGTAAATAAGAATGATAAATGTACCAATAGCGTCGTCCCCGAAAGGTCCGGATGTTCTTCTGACAAAAACTTCTTTGGCTGCTTTTGAAAGAGATGGCTGCTTAATGAGAATAGATTTGGGTTTACTTTGTCCTTGACCTTGACTTTGAACCTTTGCTGGCTCTGCAACGTTCTGCGGTGTTTGCGGGCGACTCGATGGTTGGTAGTGCATGAAATTCTTGCTGAATGCACCCGAATGACGCTGGTTTTCAACATCTTCATCTGCTTTCAGGTAGTTTGGATCATCTGCATCTCTGTAGTAATCCGTTGATTCTTGTGGAGCTGCTAATTCCATTGCTTCTCGTCGTACATGAGACGATCCCTTCCCACACCTAAAATATACAATGACAAATATTTTCAGGGCTTTTCCATCCCAATTGTAATAGAATATAAAAATATCGTAACTGCACCCACTTTAAAACATTCTATCCCATTTTATTAATTTTTAAGAATTATAAGATAAATGCCAAATTATATTATCGTACCATCGTTTATACTGCTGGATGATTCCAAGTGTGCCTATCAAAAGAATAGCACACACCAGAAGTGTAGCAACCGCTTGGAAAGCCTTTGGTACTTGAAATCCCAATTCTACAATATCATAATTTTTTATGTCACTTTATTCACCAATAGTAGTAAAAATTCCATGAAACGTTTTTAGAGGATTAAAAGAGGAGAAATAATTTGAGTGCAATTGGAAAAAAACAATAAACTAAAAATAAAACAATGTATGATTACGATTACATGTACTGTTTTATTTTTGGATGCCCCAATATAAAAATTAAATTTTTTTGCTCGCGTGGAGTCATCCAAGACCCCAGGAAAGATATCATCATCCAACGGTGGCAATTTACATTAAAATTAAATAATTTTTTTATTTTCAAGTTATGACTTTTAAACATGGAAATTACCTCTGAGAGATTGAGAATTACAAATTCGTAAGTTTGTAATTTTATTTAAATAAATTATCATTTTTGAAAATTTTAAATAACACAAGTTCAATTTTTAACCATATGGAATAAGAGGGTACTAGAAAATGGACCTTGCTCTGTTTCGCTGCTGACACTGCTACTACTGCTGTTGGTCAAAAGCTGGAAAGCATCGGGAGGAATTTTCAAGTTGTCATCTTCCAAAGCCACGCTGGAGTCTGTTTCTTCCAAAAGTGGAAATAACGTGCTGCTAATTGACATTTTGTAAGAATCACTTGAACCCAAGCACTATTTTTGTATTTTTATCAAAAAATAGCTAAAAATTAGCTATTAGCTAAAAAAATGTGAAGAAAAATTGTATTTCCAAAACTGCACTGGCCACTTTTAGAAATTTTTCATTACGTTTGTATTTTGGCTAAAATCAAGAATACACATTTATAACACCGAACTACATTCGGAGTCAGGAGAAGAGATCAGTTGACGTTGACACAACACAGACCACTTGCTGAAATAGAAAATGTAACGACGAAAAGAACACGGGCCTGGGTTTAATACCGGATTCACTATCCTCTGTGTGAATGTTATAAGATTAGTTTGTTTTTAGCAGTGAAATGTGGCAAATACATGGATAGCATAATACACGAAGACTGCCTCAAATCAAATGTACATGTTCTTGAACAAAAGTGTATCGTCAAAAGAAGCTGCTCTTGGTTTAATCGCACGTAAAGAACGGAATTAAAGATAAAAATACATTTTGCTCTTTTGTTGTTATTGTCACCGAACATTCGGTCTTAATTTAATCGTATTCCCAGAGACTGGCCTACTTTTTTCTAGTATTTACTAGTGTTAATATTTACATCCTCATTTTATAGTGCCATTCCCTGAGTGTGTCATTGCCAATCTGATTTAATCAGTTGTCAGATCACACATAGTAAAATATCTTAAAAGACCAATTTTTAATTTTACTATTTGATTTATTGATTTTAATAATTTAGAATGATTGACACTTAAAATCTATCAAGATTTTGATTTAGATTTAAATGTAAAATTAGCCATCTTTCCATTAAATATTTGTCATTGTCATATTATATTATGTATTGCATATAGCTAAAAGATCTGATGCGTGTCATAATTAGCTAGAAAAATTCCATAACAGCTTGAGTATATAATTGGCATAATAAATACACGAAGAAATTGACTTTAGAGATAAATCCGGAATTTGTATCATTTAAGGGTCAAGATCATTCGGATGGAATTTTTTTAGTGTCTGAAAGTACAGCTTATCGTATCCCATTGTAGAATTTGTTCTCAACAGTCAAGAAGTAGAGTAGAGTCTGTACCAATTTCAGTATTATATATAGTCCCTCTCAGGCTTATATGGTTATACTATACTATATGGATATATATAAAAGTGTGACACTATTTGACTCCGTGACAGGATTCGTCTCTATTTCTGTTCCGTTTAGCATTGATGAGAATGGTTTGTAGTTTATCTAATTAAATATTCTTTCCTGGTTTCGTAGTGCAATTATCTAGAAAGTAGTCCACGTAGACTGGGGCAACGGATTCTCTATAAATTCAGTTGACATTGGCAGATTGGCTAATGGTCTTGTCACAAAAACCCTGCCAGACACGACAAGAACAAGTCAGCAAAGCTAAGAAAGCAGTTGAGGGAGGAATCAAACCCGTTTCCGTTTCGTTCTCTCTCTCTCCATCCCAACAACTCAGACACAGACTCAATTCTCAAACTAGATTCAAACTTATAGCTCTTTGCTCTCACTTCCATTTTTCTTCTAGGCTAATTTGATATTTTGCCAAATATCTCTATCCGAACTACAGAAAGCACAAATCTAACATCTTAGGTTAAGTTTATATCTCTGCATGCATTTCTCCGAGTCTCACACCGAGAAGAGTTCATACTTTTTAATAGCTCATGTATTTCCTGCTTGTAACTCTTGTAACTTTACCATTTCATATTATGCTCCTCTTCAGTCTGTACTACAATTTTATTGTTGTATTAACCGTAAAATGGAAAAGACCCCAATACCCTTTTTTGAAATGTGAACTTCATTTCAACACTTTCAATTATCGTTTTAATTTGTTCCTGATTCACCATTCATCCTTGATAGTTTGAAATGAAAATATTTTTCGGCAAACACCATTTATTACTTATTTTCTAAACAAGCCTATTTCTTTTTGAACTTTTATTAAAATCCATCTCTATATTATAATAAACCATAATCTCTATTCTATGTTCTAAAGGCCGAAATGCGAAAGTTTCATAAACCAATACCCATGCCATGATTATGCTGCGGAAGTCTACTTTTCGAAATTGAGTCACTCCTGCTGGGGCCTATATACTAGTCTGAGAAGCAATCGCCCTACCTAAAGTCATTTGAGCTAGTCAGCTGCAGCTCAGAATGGTGGAGTGACCTCGAACTCTCTGCTAACTGGTCGTAGTTTTACATTACTGCTTATAGTGCTTAGTCAAAAATGACATAGGTCTTCATAGTGCATGGTTGCTAACTTGGGTAGTATTCTGGCTCGGTGAAGTTCAGGAACAGTACGGGAGTACTATCAATAGATCATAATGGAAATTATTGGTTTCAGTTGCATGTGCTGTACCCCTTGGGTCAAAAATATACACTTTTCTGTTTTATGTCCGTTGTACAATGGTTTATTTAATATCTGATATAATAGATGAAAAACTATTTTCCAATTCCCCACCCTTTTTCATTAAAGTAACAGATATCTTGTTAAAATCAAGAATAAACTTAATTGAAGATCTATAATAGTAGTAATTCAAATAAATAAATTATAATATTAAACATTCACCATAATTTAAGTTTTTATCTAAATGTTTTTGGAAATTAAAAAAAATACATGTCGTAGCCCCATTTTGGAACAAATGGAGCTAAAAACTAAATAAAAACTAACTTCTTTTCAATGTAAATTTTATTAGCTACGCCAATCAAATACACGAGACTAAACTACTAAAACTTGTCCTGAATACTTTGTAAATCATTTACCTTTAGACTCAGTTAGTATAATAGAAACTCGCCATAAAACATATGCAAGAAATTTGACCAATGTTAATGCGTATGGTTACAGATCCCTTAAACAGCAGGTTTTCTTGTATTGGTTCACTATTCCTGATTATATAAGGTGTTCCCATAATTTAAATATATTTAAACGGAGATTAAAAGCATTGTTACTCAATAAGCAACTTGAAGAAAGTGATTTACCAAATGATGTGAACTTCTGTAATCTTTCCTGTATTGACTCTGTTGTGTTAAACCATCTTAATGTGTAAGAATCCTTTTAATTTTAATTTATTTTACTTAATCTAAATTTTCCGTTAAATATCTTACGATTCCCCTTCACCAAGTATTGTATTGATTAATTTGTTGTTGTCAGATGTTGGGGAATCCCGGCAATTGTAACTACCTCCGAGGGAGGGTTTTGACCGTGTATAATATAATAATAATAATAATAAATATATGATATATATTTAGTTTAGTTTATCATAGATTAGCTTATAGGCCTTGTGGACGACATTAAAAGGTGCAACTTTTGCTGGGGTTTTGCATATTCCATGCTTCAAAAATTAATTTGAATGCCTCCGAGTCACATGAAATAGTGGTCCGGCGTCAGTTACCTCAGCTACGTAAGCTACGCCCGTAGTGAGTCAGGGACGCCTTTGGAGTCAATGCGCAGTGGCACCGGCAATGCAAGGGGCCCCAGTAGTTCAATTAAAATATGTACACATAATTGTTTGTCAAATACAAGACGAAATCTCTTAATAAAATTAGACAAATCGGTTAAGTAATCCGTGAGCCGTGAATATCTTGTTAAGTTAGTTATTACAGAAGAAAAGGCTTCTTCCTAGAACTGCCTTAAAAAGAACATGCTAAATAGCAATGAATTTTTTATAATGAAAGTTGAGTGTTCTCTTCCTGCTGTCGTACAGGACAGTTTTTTTGTGTTGTGATTTTCCTTTAGCTGTATTGACTTTTTCGTGGTTACATAGATAGAGGCACTTTTGGTGGGCAGAACGTAAACAAGACAAACGTAGACTATCGGACTATCTATTTTGGCCCACCAAAAGTGTATTTAACCGCCAAAAATGTCTTATATTATACAATGCAAAGATTTAGCAAATTGAAGTTTTTTATAGGCTAATAATGGTTCTGAATAAATTTAAAGTCAAGGCAAAGTCTGCACATTAGAACTATTCATAGAAAATCGTATTATTTAAATACAGAGATGTGCAAAAGTAAATGGGCCATAGGGCTTATGTATAACAGTGTCCAAAAATATAGTAAAATACAATCCAAGGAGTGTTAGCATTGACATGGACCATGGTTCCTGGTACCCCGAACTCAAGTTAGTGATTACCGACACTGTATAACCTCCTATGGTCCAGTTACTTTTGCACATCCTTGTATTTCCCATTGAATTCCGCGTGTGGTATCAAGGCATTCGATTCGACCACCTGACATTTTTAATGTTAAATGGCCCAATAACAGAAATAGCTTACAATTGTATTTATTTTTTGCTGTAGGTCCTTTAATATGACTACTAATAAAATCTCTATATAGCAAATAATAATGATAGCTTGCAAAGCGTTTAGTATTTGTAGACAAAGGATAATTATTATTGTGTGCAATGAATCATCACAGTTACATGTAAATTACATGAAAGCTTTTGTATTTTATTGCCAAAGTATTTTTAGTTTTGATATGCACATATATTAAGTACAATGAAGAGAACGCATAAATGGATGGGTTGAGAAAATAGAAAAAAATTAAGTATGCAAAAATACATCTGTATTTACCATCTTTTTAAATTACATATTTTGCGGTAAGTGAGGTACTTTGTCATAAATACTTGTTAATTTTGGCTGAAGCTATTATTAATATAGCTTACATAAAGATCTTCTTTGGGTTTGTATGACTCATGCTGAACTTGACTAGCATCTTTAACTTTTCTTCTTACAAGAGGATGAAGATATTTCTGGTCAATTTCTGTATCTTTCGTCCATTCTAAATACAAAGTGCAAATAAAATCGATTATCAATTATTATATCAAAAATGTTTTTATACGACTCACCTCTCGTAATTAAGCTCACTATTAAACCGACACAAATAGTAATTAGTCCACCGATAATAGGATACAGAATATAAGACACTGTGAAAAGCTTTGTGGGCCATTCTCTAAAATATTCAATTCAAAAAATATAATTTTTCTTCATGAAAAATCATTTCAATTTCGTCTTTTACTATTTTTACATCATGGTGGAATCTATAATTGGAGTGGCAGTGCTATTTGTAATAAATGTCGAATTTAAGATTTCAGCAGAGCACCCCGCGATACTTGTGGGCAATTTCTTCTGAAAAGAAACTTGATTTTGCAGAATTATTGCTTGGACACTTAAGAAACACATACAAATCAATCCAGTTACCCCTCCAAAAATTGCTCCCTGAAAATTACAATATTTTCGTTTTTATCAAGCATTTATATATAAAAAATAATTTTTCCTGCAATAGATGGCCACTTGATTTGCTTTAAATAATGTAATAATTAATGAAATAATTTTTTATATCACTCACGTATTTATTAATTACAGGCATAAATACCCCCATTAGAAAAACAGCACCTTGAATTCCTGAAGTGGTTCCAGTGACTGTCACTGCCGACTGGAAAAGAGAACCAAAATTCTGAGCCAAGAGGGCCAGAAGAACGCAAATGATTCCATAAAATGTGGCTGAAACAGAAATTATTGAACGGAACAGCCTTAAAATAGATTTCACACATGAAAATAGTAGATTTAAAAACATACAGACAATTTTATAAGTTCTGGCTTGAGCTTCGTCTTTCATTTCTGCAAAGAATGGAATTTTCGATAGAAAATCTTCCCACGTCACAGCGGCCAAGGAATTTAATGTGCTGTATTTTTAATATTCATTTTTATTGTAGTAGAAAAATACTTTTTAATAAATAATTTTAATTTACCTTGAAATTGTGCTGCAAAAAATAAAATTTTGTAGTTTAATTTTGATTTTATAGAACTGAACAAAAAAATTATTTTAATATTTTTGTGTTATTATTTTGTAATAAAATAGATGAATGTCGTTGTCTATACCTGAGAACTGCACTGAAAACGACAGATACAAAAAGTCCCATCATTCCTGGGATGAAAGCCAATTCTTTTACAACAAAAAAGGGGAGAATTTGGTCGCCTTTTTTAATTTGACCTGTAAGAAGGGGGTCACAATCCGCAAAGGTTGAGAAAACAGCCAAACCAGTGAGAACAACAATAAAAATTGTGGAGACACCGAGAATGTATTTGAAAATCATGGCTCTAGTTCATAAATTATTGGATTTTAGATAGCAATCGTTTTATTTATGTCGACAGTTTATAAAATAGATTTCAAATATTTTTTCTCACTTTACTGCCTTTTTAAAACTGGACAGACTGCAGTATCGCTGAACGATAGGCTGATGAGTTCCAACGAGGCATAAAGTTGAAAAGCCGTAGCCCAAGAGCATATTGAGAGTGTTGTGTCGCATGAATGGATCAACTGTCAAGCTACAAATACATTTTTAATAAATAAAAATTTTAATAATTGTAAAAAAATATTTTATTTTGATTAAGTCGCTGTTTACTTTATAAGTTCCAATCTTCCTCGGTCGTAAGCTGTTTCAAATGTTTTGTAAACTCCTCCGGAGGAAATAAACCCTTTTACAACGATGCATGACATCCCTACGAAAATCAGTATAAATTGCAAAACGTCCGAAGCAACCACACCCCGCAATCCTCCCTGTAAATAAAACCATTCAGTTTACATTACACACCCAATTATTACACAGAAAAAGAATTAAATTACAAATTACTTTCTTGATAATTACACATTACAAAATAATTTTTTCAATCCATTGGAATTAATTTCTGAATATTATAAACTGTAATTTAATATTATTTTCTGACTTTGGAAACTGGAAATCATTTTCTGAATATTAGAAACTGTAATTAATTCAATATTATTTTCTGACTTTGGAAACTTGAAATAAGTTTATGAAGATTAGAAACTGTAATAATTAAATTAATATTATTTTATGGATTTAAGAAACTAATTTATTATTTTATGGATTTTAGAAACTAATTTATTATTTTATTTATTTTAGAAACTAGTATATTATTTTCTGGATTTTACTGACCGTAAAAATTTTCTGAATTTTAATTCTAATCCTGTACCAAATTACATTTTTTGAAAATCATGAGATTTGTTATAATAATTTGTAAATGTAATAACTATTTTGCCTACCAATGCTGCCAAATAATACTAACCCAGTAAAAATAAAAAATATATCGTTGACTGTGACTGAATTGACTCACGATTGAGGTGTAAATGGTTCCACAGATAGCAACGCCAATAATGGACATCCAAATTGGGATTCCGACCATAGCTTCAAGAGCAATCGATGGGGCATACAGAACAATTCCATTTGTAAAGAGAAGCTGGAGCATAAATGTTAAAGAACCAAGCCACCGCACAGCAACCGAATCAAATCGTAATTCTAAATACTAAAAAAATAATTTAATTTAAAATGGGAAAATTTTATGGCAAAAATTATAGCAAAAAATTACTTTGTAGGCAGAAGTCAACTGTAACTTGTACAGAACGGACACGAACATGTAAACGCTTATCGGTGTCGCAATACCGCTGACAATAGCCAGAAAGAAAACCTGCGTCCCATACGTGTATACTTCGGCAGGATACCTTTTTGAATTCAGAATATTTTAACAATTAATTAATTTGCATAACAAAATTTTCCATTTAAAAATGAAATTATGGATAAGAAATAATGCCGGTACCCTAAAATGGTAATTGCTGATAAGTAGGAGACTAGCATTGATGCTGCAATGGACATAGGTCCCATTTGCCTCCCTCCGACCAAAAGTTCATCGTTGGACTGTTTTCCAGAGCAGTATCCATAGAAGACTCCAACCAACAGTGAAAATATTAGAGTAGCACCAATCACAATAAAATCCACAATCCCCAGAAAATTCTCACCAAAAACCATTTTGCACTGAATTTCTTTACAAAACCAAAATTAACACTTTAAAAATTTCAGTTATTTTATCACGTTCACATTTCTTAATTTAGCCAAGTGTAATAATAATATAATTGAATACCTACCGACAGAGAGGATGGACTATGGACTAATAAAAACTTATAAATGTAGGACAGTAGCCAATAGCTAAAATAAAAAACCTACTTGGTATTCACTTGCAGATAGACTGAAATGTAAACAAAAAATAATGAACTTTCTATGCAAATTATTATTATGGCATTGCATTTTAAGTACCTTAGTTATGTTTGAGCACATTTTTTAGCAATAAAGTTCTGCGCACAATATGACCTAGGTGTTCAAAAATAACTGCTCGTTTTGAGCACTAAATTGACTTGGGCATTCATCAAAGAAATTTAAATCGTAATCTTTTTTTAATTACCATTTTATTAAAAAACATTTTGGACATATTTCTGTCAATTTATTGTGTGAAAATATAAATGTCTGAGATTATCTAGATCTCGAGTAAATAATGAGTATTATTTTGTTAAAAAAGATTAAATAGAATAATTTTTTCAGAAATAAAAAAATCTAATATTTTACCAATATATTTTGTTTTCCCGCTCTCTTGGTTAAATTCTTGGACACGTGCCTGGTTAGCTGTGCTCAAAAGTAGCTAGTAATTTTTGCAATCGCCGAAATGTGCTAGAAAAATAATTAGTAATTTTGGAATAATTTTCAATGCTGACAAATGTGCTGAAAGATAACTACGGTCATCTGAGGTGGCTGAACAGTTGAACAATTGTCCTTTCACTAATACCAGACTTGGAGTAGGAGCTTATAATTGCATTTATGAACAATAACAATCAAAGGTACGTCATTTTTAATGAAGCGAAAGAGACACGAAGAGTTTAACTTACGGGCCTTCACCAATTCATTAGTGTTAGTTTTTTTAAACGAAGAGTAAATGGGAGAGGTGATTGTTGTTTTCATAAACTGCTGCTTACTGCTTTTATTTGATTCTGCAATTGAATAGATAATATCTGCACACGATAAGAATAGAAAAACAAGTTCAATCTTCACGTGCCACACTCACGATCAGATTCTGTAGTTGGGTAAGAAAGAAGATACTTTTACTTATACGCAATAAGAAATTTAGTAAATGCTAATAAAAACTGTTTTTATGCACAGGATTATTTTATGGGGATATTTATGGACGTTTAACTATTGTCCGTATCTGAATGATCGATACAATTGTCAAGCTTGCATTTTTATGTCTGAGGCTACCAATTTATCTGCCAATCAATACTATATTTATGAACTTAATAAAGAATTTTGTTTGCATTTGCACTACGTTGTTGTATAGTACAAATTAGTTAATTTTCTATTGTTTTTACTGTTTTGTTATTGATAGAAATTGTTTTAATTGTCGACACATGTTATAGAGATTATATATTTTACAGTGAAATCTGGCAGTCGTTGCGGAAGAGAGTTGTCTAACGAGTCCAACAAGAAATAACTGAATATATATATTTTATAGCAATCTATACGCAGCTTTGGATGTAATTATCATTATGTGCAAATACTCAAAATGAGTAATGCAAATACATGATTGGTGTTACTGTGCCAGTAAATAGTAGAATGACACATTTGCTTCCAAATTGACCATTAAATATTAAAAAATAATTTTAAAGAATTTATTTCCTCCAAGGTAGGGACACAAAATCGATTGTCATATTATTTAGCAAATATCAATAGAATTATAAATTTCATCTTTGTTAAACCTGATCATTTTTAATAATTGCAAATATTTTAATAATAATAATATCTAGTGCGACTTTTTGCTTTCGTTAGGATTTTCTAAGCATATGCACTGTAATTTACTAGTATAAAACTGCTGAAGCAATCTAAAACTAAATCAGGAAAATGGATGATATTCATGTAATTATACGCTACATTATTATGGCTACATATTTTTGCTGTGTGATTTTCCCTAATAACAAAGCATATAATTGTATCCCACAATCTCCAGTAGCACAACATGCAAATCAATTCATTATTTTTCCATAATTATCAGGAAAATTGGAAAAAATGAAGAAAAACTTTCATTAGATTAATTAAGTTGTAAAAAACGCTAAAGTGGCCAAAGATAAAATAAAGGTAGGTTAGGTACATGTACATATTAATGGGAAAATTTTAAAATTTTGAGCCAAATAGATGAGCTACGTGTTTTTATGGCTGAACTGTTCCAATTTTAATATAGTCTATTTACTTTATATTAATTACCTAATATTGCGCATAGCTATTTTTAAATGGTTTTCCGTGTTGCTGATGAAGTCCCTGCTTAAATGCTACATAAAACTTTGTCAATCTCTATTTGCTGAAGATGATCTCACTGAATCATAAACTCATGTTTTTCTGCTTACCCTGACACAATTGTGCGAAAAGGAAGTCCTTGTTAATATTTTCAGTAGTAAATTCTCAAACTCCATTCTTGGGCAATTTTCTTGTATATAAAACTATTGACAAACAATATTTACAAAGGCTCTAAAGGCTGAATAGATATAATCAAACGCTGTAACTGTTTTTAATTAAAACAATTAAAGGCTAGAAGTATATTTTATTTACAAAATATTTACACACCATAGACAAAGGTATAAATATAAAGGTAAGTATATTGCCTGTACAGAATTATGCAAATATGATATGCTTTGTGTTTATTCGTTTTGTCATGTAAGAACATAATAATCTATCGTCGTAACAAAAACATAAATATTTCATTTAATTACTACTATTAATTAAGATCATTCATTTCCAATGCCAATTTCAATGTTTGTAAATATCTACTTGTCATTTGGACCTTCAGTATAGCCCATATTGATTTCTGCTCTCTTTTCTGCACAGTCATTAGTCTTTCCACTCTGCAATTCCATGTCCGTGGTTTTCTTATTTTTTGGCACTTTGGGGTGAATTAATGGATGAGTGTAATCTAAGCAGACATCAGGAGCATGTTCGCACCCTTCTGTAAAGAGACTGACGAAAACTCCAACAAAAATTGTAATCATTCCACCAATCACAGGATATAGCACGTAGGAAACTGTGAAAATTTTTGTGGGCCATTCACTATAAAATAGAAAATACAATAAATTAAATTAAATTCTGGATGGAATAAACTGTTGAAGAAATATTAACATATTTTTCTTACATATCAGCTGCTAGAGTGTTGTTGTTCGACATTATAGTTCTGTTGACTATTATATCAGCAGGGCAATTATCGATATTGAGAGGGAGTTGCTGCTGAAAACTGACAGAGGCTTGAAGGAACATTGCTTTGACAGCCAAGAAACTCATGCTGAGCATTCCAGTAATAATTCCACTGATGGCTCCCTGTTGAAAAATAACTTTGCATATTTAAAAAGTCTAATTAATTCAAATTAATATTGAGTGTCAACTTACGTATTTATTAACAGCTGGGATGAAAACCCCCATGATAAAAGCAGATCCAAGGACTCCTCCAACTGTTCCGAATATGGTAATTGCAGCTTGGAAAATTGTACCGAAATTCTCAGCAACAAATGCAAGCAAAACACAAATTACTCCGTAAAATGCAGCTGAAAATAATTAGGAATAATCAGTCCATGAAATTAGACACAATTATATATTTTGAAAATCAGTTTAGAATTTTTAGAATATTTACAGAGGAGTTTATACATCCAGGCTTTCCCGTTTTCAGACATATTATTGAAACATGGAATTTTTGAAAGAAAATCTTCCCATGTCACTGCAGCTAATGAGTTCAATGTGGAGGATATTGTGGAGAGAACGGCACTGAAAATAACTGCTACGAAAAGTCCCATCATTCCTGGGATGAATGATAATTCCCGAATCACAAAGTAAGGAAGTATTTGATCTGTCTTTTTGATTTGTCCGGCCATTACCGGGTCACAATTTGCATATGTTGCATAAACAGCGACTCCAGTTATGGCTACGAGGCAAACAGTTACGAGACCGAAAAGCCAACTCCAAAGAATTGACCTGAAAATATAATAATTTATTTGTAAGTGATTTTAAATGTTTTTAGGTAAATAATAATATTTGACCAAAGTGTAATTACTTGACAGCGTCTTTGTATGTTGGCAAGCTGCAATATCTCTGCACGAGTTGCTGAGATGTTCCAATGAGACAAATTCCAGCAAAACCATTACCCAGAATTATGTTGAAAGTATTGTGCCTCATAAAAGGGTCGATTGTCCAGCTATTTGAACAAACAAAATTATAAAACAATTTGTTAGTGATTTTAGTCAAAATTCAAATTCTCGCGCATTAATCAGTTGCAATTAAAGGAAAATCCATGAAAATTGTCTTACTTGAATAATTCCAATCGTCCTCTGAAACTAGCTAATTGTAAAGCATTGACAACTCCTCCAGCAGAGTAAAATCCTTTGATTACAATTGCAGACATGCCTAAGAAAATCATAACAAACTGGAAAACATCCGTCCAAACGACTGCCTAAGAATAAATACATACCAAATTATATGTAATTAGTAAATTATAAAGCGAAGAATTATTAAACCAAATAAAAGTGTTTTTTTGTCTTGCCTTTAGACCTCCAATTGAAGTATAAACTGTTCCACAAACCCCGATTCCAATGACGGATATCCACATTGGAAGTCTAAAATTAAAACACATTTAAACATCGGAATTCCTCATTTTTTATTATTAAATATTGGATTTAATTTAATAATTTTCGTACCCCAGCATGGCTTCCATTGCTATCGAAGGAGCATAAAGAACTATTCCGGAGATGAAAATCAACTGGAAAATAAAAATGATGGAGCCGAGCCATCTGACCACAATAGAATCGTATCTTAATTCTAAGTACTGAAATCAGAATTTTTTTATTTACACAAAACTTCTTTAATTGGATCGAAATATTTGAATTCCATTGCATTTTGGTAATTTAGTGTATTATTACTTTAAATGCACTAGTAAGCTTCAGCTTATAGAGAACAGAAACCATGAGGTAAATAGACAAAGGATATGTGACAATTCCAAAAAGTGTCATCACTAAAACTTGCATTCCATAACTGTAAACTTCAGCAGGGTACCTATTTCCGATAATGAATAAATTACAAACGATTAAACATTTTCATAGTAAATTTGTATTTTTATAATATTTACTATTTCTATTTTCAAAATAAATTTTGTTTTCATTTCGTTTCAATTTTATTTTAAGATAATTTATTTACAGTTATTATTATTTTCATTTTATTATTTCATGAATAATTGCATACCCTAGAATAGTTATCGCAGATAAATATGAGACGAGCATGGAAGCAGCGACAGGTAAACTTCCCATTTGCCTTCCACCAACAAGAAGATCGCTGCTTGTTTGCTTTTTGGAGCAAAATCCATAGAAAAGGCCGATGAACAAAGAAAATGCTAAAGTGGCTCCCACAACTAAGAAGTCCACGATTCCCAGATGATTTTTTAAATTCACATCAGCCATTTTTGCGTATTTTTCAAAAATATCCCAAAGTTGTGTAACAGATGGTCAGAGTGTCACTTTAATTTGTAAAAGTGACAGTGGACACCAGTCACTCACTCACACGTAATTCACTATAGGTAGTTATATTGTATTGACTATATTTAGACTGGTTCAATTGTTGGAGAGTGTAAATCTCAAAAGAAAAAGTTTCAGAAAACGAAACTATACATATATAAACTTCATATTATCCTTAACTATAGTTAAGAATGGCAATTTCCAATCTGAAGTGTGAAGAGAAGGAAAAGTTAAGTACGTTGGCCACTTTTTGCCTTTCAATTCCTCTTTTTTCACGTGCTGATTTCGTTAGGCTTATCTATCGGCAAACATGACACTAATAATATTATCATTATAGAAGTAAATCTCTTACGAATGCTACCCCAGTTATGTTTCAGCACAATTATTAGGTACATTCTATTACTCTTGAACAGAATGCACTCAGAATGTTTTTCCACACCATTTGCCTCAGCCTCAGCGTTGCCATGCTCGAAAGTAGTAATTAGCTTTTGGCACAACCAAATACGCTAAAAAATAGCATTATATTTCGACGCCAAAAAATAATATTATATTTCGACGCCAAAAAAATAATATTATATTTCGACGCCAAAAAATAATATTATATTTCGACGCAAAAAAATAATATTATATTTGGACGCCAAAAAATAATATTATATTTCGACGCCAAAAAATAATATTATATTTCGACGCCACAAAATAATATTATATTTTGACGCCAAAAATTATATTATATTTCGACGCCAAAAATGATATATTTCGACGCCAAAAAATAATATTATAATTGGACGTGAAAAATAATATTATATTTCGACGCCAAATAATAATATTATATTTGGACGTCAAAAATAATATTATATTTCGGCGCCAAAAAATAATATTATATTTTGACAAACTAAAATTAATTAAATTTTATTTTGATTCCAAAAAATTCCAAAATGCGGCCCAAAATAATATTTTTGTGCAACGAAATGTACTTAAAAATGAAATTATCTTCCAGCGCTCTAAAATGCATTTAACATTAATTAGATGTGTAGTGCACCAAAATTCAAATAAAATAACTAATTATATTAGAGAACAGCAAAAGGCGCTTTAAAAGTATTTGCCTGTAGTTACGTATTAGTGCCTCTTTGATGAGTTGAGGACGTGCTGAAAAATGACTTGGGTGCGCACAAGTATGACTTTCTATTGAAGTGGCACATTATCCCATAAGACAAGAGTCACACACACTCACACGTCCCTCTACTCACTCACTCAGCACTGACAAAATAGTAGTTTGTGTATGTGGACAACAATAACAATAGAGATCAGAATTAATTTTGTTTTGCTGGCGATGGACGTGAGGATGAGGAGAATGAAATGGACGAAGGATGAGAAGTTTGAGGACAACTTGTTCAATAGGAGCAGGGAGGCTGTCATATAACCAATTAAATCTGCATCAGCCAAAGTTAACTAGCCAAAACAACCAACTCCTTTACAACTACCTGACGATAAACGTCACTTAGATTGGACAGCCAACCTGATTGCTGTTGGGCATCAACATTTTGTCTATGCATTCAGTATTTTACTCGCTTTTTATTCTAAACTGAATGAAATTGCATCGTAATTGTAATGCACCTTGAACCTAAGGTGAACTGTTCAATATAAACGTGCAATATAACTTACTGCATACATAACTATTGCCACAGTACGTGCCAACTATATAGTAAATATATTTGCTAACAATTATCATATATCATATAATCAAACGCATTTCTATATACTGTTTGTCTAACCCATGGACCTAGATACAAATGTAAGGCCCAATTTAACTAGTAATAGCTAGTTTATTTTGACAAAAATGTAAATACTGGTTGACAAAGACTTTCCATGAGCAAATAATTATTAATTACAGGATATGTCCGATATTATAGAGCAAATGTCACCATAAAACGTTAGTTGTCTAATTTTCAGCTGTAAAAATCGATCCTTAATTTCAAATATCTATTTTAATCGCATTAACAGTTCCCAAGTCTATAAATACATATAACTTGTCATGTTAAATGTGATAATGAAGAAATCAACGTAATTTACAACAGAAATAACTTTAATAACAATTCATAAACACAAAAATTTGATTTATTTAAAAGCCCTGAAAAGATAGATTTCGACAATTTCATTAAATAAGCATATTCAAATAGATCCTTCAGTACTATGTACTTTCAATGCAAAATTTTAAAATGATGTAAATTGGGGTTTTTCCTAAAATTATGTACCCGAGCATAGAATTCTATCGCAAATTAGTTTGAATAGAATTTTTTTTAATTCAGACGAATGTGATAGTTTTTGCACAAAAACCCGTGTTTATAAAACCAAGTTTCTAACACTAACCTTAATTATTGTGCTAAATATAATTAACACACATGACAATCTATTATAAATAGCCCTCACACGCACAAGTTTGATGAAGATGAGTAAATAAACCTACATAAACCTCGTGGTGACATTATATCACAGAATAAACATTTTCCTCTTGCTTCTGGTTGCGATAATGATTCTGATTGTCATAATATTTATGATGAGTTAATAAAGATGACGTCATTAAATGTGATAGTTGGTGTTACAGAATGTAGTGAGTGTTAGTGTGCATATTGTATTACAGTCCGGCATAGCTCAATGCAAACAACTTTTGTCTTTGATCATGACCATGCCGTAATTACCTATGTCGTTAACACGAAAAGGAAATACAATTGGCACCAGTATATCTATGGAACATAATTGAAGGGCCGTGCCGTGTATAAGATTTAGAATTCGTATATTGAAGGTGCACTGCATTGAACTGTGTACTAGTGACTAGTAAATGTACTCTACAGGGTTGACTTGTATCCTTCAAGTCACAAGTTTTATTTTCAGATTCAGCCCATATGGCCCACTAAATGTCAAAACAAATTTTAAGATTCAAGATCAAATTGATGAAAAACAACATTTCTACTGTATTTGCTGTTGGAACTAGAATAACTTTGCTTGTTCTTTTAGCATGACTATAAAAACTCACTTTGTGTTGCCTTTTGAATGATTTAAACTGTATAAGTATTGTTACCTTGATTGTCAATACAAAATTTATTGCGATATTTAACCCTAGGAATGAAAATACTCAACGAAAAGAATTCCTTCAGTCACTGTCAAACAATATTAACCAAAGAAATGGAAATAATAAAACTAATCCTTTATTATGCACACCTGATTAAACCTAAACAAAGAATGTGAAATGTTAAATGTCCAGGTTAGTAATACTTTGCATGAAGTTGATTACCTCGATTATATTGAGTCAATGTCATAATTGATGGCATGCTATTGCTATATACTCGGTTTATTATGAATATTGTTGCAGCATAAAATAATATTTTCAGGAGAGCCCATTCTATGAGTCATTGTGTGCAAAAACTGGAAAATAATTAATAAAGGTCGTACATAGTACTTATCTCAATAAAAATTAAGGCCAGGAAACTTTTTGTTAAATAATATCTTTATTACATTTTTGCACTGAATGATTTCTGCATTTTTCGCCTTCCTGTGCATTACATACATACATAAAACAGATTTCCTAAATAAACGAAATTAGATGCCTAAAGCTAAAATACTGCTGTAATGATTGTCCAATTATTTACGTAGGAACGTACAATTTACTATTTATTGTCTGTGTCTGTGGGATTTTGCAACACTAAACAATTGAATTAAATACCACATTCCAAAATTTTTGCAACATAATGCAAATGCATATAATTTAAGTATCAACTGTCTTGTGTAAAATACTTTTGGTTAGAATATATTGGAGGAGTGTACAAATAGACAGACTTGGGAATTGGGAAATACTCGTTTCGTGACTAAAACTATTTTCAATATACCCATGACATTGAATTAAAATGGTTTTATTTAATCTTAACTATGGCTTGTTTAAAACTTCCATCTCTTAAGCAATTGCGTGCAGTGCAGACATGCTATATCAACTATAGAATTAACTATCTATATGTATATTAAGGTTGATTCGCACTTTTACAAAAATAATTTAGAACTACATGCATATTAGTAAAATATATATTATGATACAGAAAATAGAAATTCAAGACAATTAATTTACAAAGATTGATTAAGACGAAGAATTAAAAATAAACTGTTGAAATATAAATATCGTTTTCCATTTCTTCTTCTACTTATCTGTGTCCACCATAACCACCGATATTAGCCTGGGCGGCAGAAGCTGCCCAAGCAGCCTTGTTTGCGGCTGACTGGGCCAGAGACAGATCATGAAGTGAAGCTTGCTGTTTCTGAGCTAAAGCCCAAGCATTTTGTTGAGCTTGATAGGCCATTTGAGCCTGCCAGGCCTGGACATTTTTGGCTTCTAAAATTTACAAATAATTCAAATTCATTTCAATTAATTTTTCATTCTAGAATTAATTTTAATCAATTTAGTTAATATTCTTATAAATATTAAAATTAAATTAGAAAAAATTCAAATACATTCCAATTAATTTGCTCAACGACGATTTGAAATTTTGAATTGAGTTTTTTATTAATATTTAAATTAAATTAGAAAAAAATAATTACCTTGAAGAGCGTGCTGCGCGGCATAGAGTTGCTGCTGAGTACCGTAGCCCCCATGTTGTGCATTGTGGAGCGCGATTCTTTTGGCGGCTTCTGCAGCATGCACGGCTGCGCTGGCCTTAGCTGCTTGAGTACTTTCGGCATAGGCGGCCGCCTGCGCTGCATTTGCGGCTTGAGTTATTTGCGCTGCTTGGGCTTGTTTTGCTGCAGTCACAGCCTGAGCCTACAGTTTTGCGTGTTTTTCAGGTTAATTTAAAAAATAAATTGTAACAATGTTGTATTATATGCAACAATTTTAAATTACGAAGTACCTAGATAGAACTGATATTTTAAAATAAGTGATTAAATTAAAATGCATGATAAAAATTTTTTATTGCTTCACTTTTCAGGATAGTTTTATTTAAGGAAACAGTCAATGAAAGTAACTTCTTCAGCTAAGAACTAAGTTGAAATAAATAGTTGAAATTATTTGATTAAAAATGAAAACTGTGTATAAACATTGGAAGTTTTATGGATTTTACGTGTCTGAATTATTTTTTGTAATTAAAAGGAACTCCATGAAACGAATGGGAGTTATGTGATAATTGTTGCAATTGATAAACCTGAAATAAGTTTAATTCTTACTCTTAGTTTCAAATGGTGCAAACAATTATAAATTCGAATATTTAAAATAAGCTCATAATTTTTATCCTGCGTTCTACGTTGGTTTCTTTTCATTTAAGGTAGGATTTGGGAAATACAAAGGTTTTATGTGCATAGAGGATGAGCATTTTATTTCAAATGATATTTTTTACAAACCTGGTGAGCTGCCTGAGCCTAAAAACAAAAGTGAAATATTTATTAATTTAGAATAAATGATAAATAAAAAAAAATAGTAATAGTTAGACTCAAACCGCTTGTGCAGCTAATGTCGCCCGAGCTTGTTGGGCAGCTTGGTGAGCCGCAGCCCCTTGTGCAGCCTGGGCAGCCTTAAAAATTTCGAGCAATTTTATAATCACGATTATCATAAAATTGAGAATTAATTTTACTAAAAATCAATTATTATAATAAAATACTTTAGCCTGGTTAGCCGCTTGTTGAGCAATCGCTGCAGCACCTACAATGGTAATAAAATAAACATGCTTAGAAGCTAATAAATATTTTAAAAAAATTACCTCTATTCATATTTCGAAGTAAAATATTTTACTTTATGAACATATGACATCAAATAAAAACCAAATAGATATACCTCCAACTCCTCCCCCAAATCCGTAGCCCCCACCGCCTCCATGTCCATAGTCTCCTCCCCCTCCAAAACCGCGTTTTGTCTATATACATATTAAAAATCACTCTCTCAAAGTAAAAACGAGAATATTTAAAATGTAATTACTCGAGAGTAGTTTTTAGCATAATAGTATTCCGGTTTCATTTCAGCATCTGTACTTCTTTCGCTTGCTACAGTTTCGAAAATTCCAACACCTGGCCAAAAATAAAAATGCCATTATTAAAATAGATGATTTATTCCAGAAAAAATTATTAGATAAACTTACATAATGTTGTTAGAGTAAGATAGACGTATAATGTAGAACCAATTTGGAGTACGGATAACTTCCTGCCCAAGAAAATCGATTTCATGTTTATTGGGCTCTTCAACTTCTAAATCCAGTAAAAATTGAGTTTTCTCGTCCACCTAAAAATCCTGTCTGAAAATTCCTTAGAAATATTTATTTGAAACCTTTTAATCAGAATTTAAATTAACAACAATCGACTGATCTTAAGTTTTAGTGAAAACCAATAAGTAAGTACTCCTGAAAAATTTCTTATGTGGCTCCGTAGTCAAATTCCACCACCAAATATTCAATATTGAAATGCTTGATTTACAAAAAGCATTTGATAATGCCACTCACCAGACAGGACCCAATTAAGCCGAACCCAAACTATTACTACCCCCCACTCCCAACTTGTAATTTTATGGATGTGAAAAAAAGTCACCGTAATTTATGGACTTTAAAAAAATTATAAAGTTACAAATATGTACATTGGGTAATTCCGTAAGTACTACGACTGAAAAGTAAACAAAAAATGGAGTTTCGAAATCTGCTTTGACAAATCAATATTATTGTTAGCTTGAGAGGTTCTGATTGCTGACTAAAAGAGCCGGAGTTTTCTGTCGACAGTTTTAATGACAATTCAATTAATTGTGAAAATGATCTGCTGAAATTCTCACACTCGTTTTCATCGTCTTTGTCAAGGAAAGCAAAAGCCGAGCTACTGAACCAACGAAACCTTTTCTTTTCAATTTTAAATAGATTCTTTAGAGTACTACCTTGCTCGCACCACAGTATACATGTGGATTTGGGAAAATACATTATCATGTGGATACATAAAAATAGATAATTGTTGTTTTTGTTAAGAAGATAATAGCCCCAGCGCGAGGCACGGCACAAGGTACTTGCATACAGTCAGCCAACGAAATAAAAGGAAATGATGTGAATCGGATCTTTTCACGAAATGTGAAATCGCTCTTCTTTATTGTTCTTCAGAATCTCTTTCTATCTCACAGTACCTACTACTACTGACTACAGATGAGATGAGATAAGAAAATAATCTAGATTCGTTACATATCCAATGCAAATTGTAATTTATTTCTTTTACAAATAACGTTTTATTTCAATTTAAATTAAGCATGACTGAAAAACAAATCTTTAATTTTCATTCTAACAATTAGGATTTTACTAACAATCACCCACCCCTTTTTAATTACTTTCCCCAAAATCCAATTTCCCACCCATCGCTTAATTTTATACATAACCCCTGATGATTTTTTTATTTCAATTAGGTACATATAAATAAACAAAATGAATAAATAAATCCCCAAGTCCCACCCACTTTTACAGTTCCCATCCCCATAATACATCATTATATCACTAAAATACATCAAATCCTTTTATAAATATTCTGTACGTTTGTTGCTTTAGTTGCTTTTGTAGAATTTTCTATTGTTTCAATTTGGTTTGTCTTTTTGTCCCTTGATGACATAACATGACAAAGGACACTCATAACAAATAACTTTCTCGTATTTTTTAGTTTGAATTTAAATGGAAACAAAAATATTGTTCTGCATTGGGTCGCGAGGTAAGGCTTCTTGCTGCGAAGAAGTTTCGTAATCAAATCACATCAGTTTGTCCGTGGAATATAAAGAGTAATTGTCTCACACAAAATTATCTTCAATAGAAAGACCTTTTTCTTCGCTTTTCGCCTTTGTACCCTGCAGGAACGGGGCCTGTGGCAATAGTATTGTACCACTGTCCTACTTGATTGGCTGTTGAATAGAAATATATTTTTTATTAATAGTATAACAATATTTAAATCATAATAATGATTAGAATGCTGAATTTACCTGCTAAACCAGCGTAGGCTGCAGAATGCTGACCATTTTGCTGGGCATAGTCCAATCCTTGACCTGATGACGCGGCAGAATTGATTTGTGCCTAAATAGCAAACAAAATAAATAATTTACATTTTCGAAAAATTGGTTAAAATTAGGTAATTCAAGATTGAAAATGTACCTGATAAGATTGAACGAATGCATTATTGGGAACGGAGACAGCCTTTAGTGCCAAACTGTCAAAAACAACAGAAGGACCGCCGACACCGCTGAATTGGGCTCCAGCAATGTTAGTACCTCCGTAGCCATTTCCCAAGGAACTCTGAGCTCCAATTCCTCCAGAATAACGTTCTCCGTAATTTCCACGACGAACCTGTTGATTTACAAAATTACAAACCAAGAGAATTAATCAGTAAGTCAAGAAAATCATTTCTTGGAAAATCATTATTCTAAAATAGGTAAAATTGAATTACACGAATGTGAACTTGTTGGCTGTCGTCCTGAGGGTGAATAGAAGATGTCCAAGCTGAAGAGAATCCAAGACATACGCAAAAGCAAATGAACGGTAGATTTTTCGGCATTTTGATATTTTTTGACAGAAACAAAGGTGAGAAAATTGAGTGGTGTAGATTAATAGAGTGGCGGAAGGAGGGAAGACATGAAGAACTAGAGGAATGGAGGAGTTGAGATGCTTTATATATACCGTCTTATGGTCGTAGATGTATAATAAAGAAATGAGTAAAACTTACAAATTACTACTGCTACATATAAGTAGATTAATTTAGAACAGAAGACGTGTAGGTTTGAATTCCTTGGGATTCGTTCTAATTTCAACGGAATGAAGTATTAAGAGTCTTGTGACGAGTATCAATAAATAAACTCTGCGGTCGAGTCGAATTAATGTCTACAATGAGTTGGGTAAGAACAAAAAAAGATAGTCCACAAAGAATGAGATATGCCTACAATTAGAAATATTGGAAGAATGGAGTCAACGGTATGAGCTAAGTGTATCGAATTAAATAACCCAAGAAGACACAAGATTGGAAAGGGAAAGGCCCGGAAATGACAGCAAAGACAACCTTTTCATTGTCCTCTTTGTCATTTTATGGTCTGTGGGAAACAAAGGCTAGGATGTGGGCTGTTTCTGCAATAATGACTCAAAAGACTCTTTTCAACTCAGAATTCAGTTCATCTTTTAAGTAATCCAGAACAATCTGCCAACGCGAATGGATGTACTAAATATATTACTAATTGTAATCTATATAATTTAATGCATAAATTAACCAGTTACATTTTATAATGCATTGCCTAAAAGTAGTTGTAGGTATAACATTTGTTTACTACATTTATTTGTGCCGATTTCGTGTAATTAAGTAATTTCGGATTAGTACATTGGTTCTCATGCTCTCATCAGTGCACTGCAGTGGTGCGAAAAGAATATCTTGGGAATACGCAGTTGAAAATTGAAAAATCAATCACTGTATAAACTGCAGGTGGCAGGCATGTGTTATGTAGAAATTATAATTTGGTTTGTATGCGTAATTAATAATGTACATTTTACGGGTGACTCTCGTAGTGTTTAAATTATTCAGCTGAAGGTCTGACTATTTGCTTACTCAGTTAAATAAATAATTTTACTGTTCAACTACTCATATATTTTATTTTATTCATGTCGTGTCATGTTCTCCAATCAACATTAGTTATCTATATCACAAAGTATACCGAATAAATCCCTAGACACTCTCCTTTTTTTTGTGGCCATGATGTAATAGCCTGATAGATAATAGATAATTGTGCGAATCAGAATGTTGAACATATACATAACACTCCAGTTAAAATTTACTGCGTACTGCGCCATATACATTTACAGAAGCTTTGTGAAATTCAGATCAGTGTTTGACTTGTTAATGGTGGTTGTAATAGTAGTTGCTAAATAAAATGGCATAGTGGTTGGTTAAAATGGCTGAAAATATAAATAAATTCAAAATAAGCTACATTTTCGGATTATTGCAGGAGTGTAACAATTTAAGAGTTGATCTAAATCCATTTTAAATTCGTAAAAACATTTTGAACTGAAAATTAGCGTCTACATTTTCAGGACTTCCAGAAGGCGTTTTGACCATTTTATACTGTAATAATTAATACTATAATATTAGTACTGTAATAATTAATATTATGATATTAATACTGTAATAATTATAGGCCACTATGCGCCAGGTGGCTGGCTAAAATGTAAAAAAAACTGTCGTTTAAACGAGTATGAGTAATACATTCGTTGGGTATTTATTACTTATCAAATTATAACATGCTTTAGACCAGTAAAATGACAATGACATGTGATATAATTATCTGGACCTAAGCCTAACTACCTATCTTATCTAAGCCTTAATTCTTCGAATATTGGAGTGGTAATTATGGGCACTCGTAATCGTTCATACACTTATTTTATTTTTTGCAGTAAATATATTGTATAAAGTGGTTAGCATTAATAATGAATTCACATTTATTTTAATTGAGAACTTTAATCGATTTACATTGATAATTTGGATTTTATTGAGGGAAAGGTTTGGCAAAAAGTAAGTATTCAAAGACTTGTTGAAAACTGATGTTCATGCTTTATTGTTTAAAATGGTGCTGTGCACTAATAGTTGTATACTAGAAGAGGAAATTCCACAAAAATTTGAAAACACAAATTAAATTATATGTTATAATCATATACTACAATTTCTATATTTGAGCTTTAACGATAATACGAAAAATCCATTAGTTCCAATGTTATTATCGAATTATATTTTAATATCAAACTTAGACTAAGTAACGGAATTTGGAAAATTGCAAAGTAATTTTGAGGTTTTTCCTTGGAAAATTTTAAAGCCTAATTTAAAGAATTTTTGTAGCAATTTAAATTTAAATTCGGTTAATTTAGGATAATGGCTCTCATATTTTATTTTACGGGTTCAATTTTCCGATGGTTTGGTAAGGCCTATTAAGAATCGGGAACATCTGAGAGACAAATGTGTTTAGGTTCAATCAAAACGACAAAATTTAAATCGAGGTAATTATTATGCGTTGATATAAATGGTCACAAATTACATTAGATTATCCTAAACCTATTTCTAGAATTAAAAGCTAAAAAAGTGCTATTGATAGATTACAATTACAAATGAGCGTTTTTTATATACTAATCTGAGCAAAGTGTTTCACTAGCCTCTATAGGGGATGCTTTATCCTATAAATAGTTGGTGGGTATCACGTCAAAAATTAAATACTGATTTTCTGATATGTAAAATTAAATTACTTGCTAAACAAGTTATCACAATTCATACCTTTACAATGTTGTGCTTAAATATACAATAAAATGGTTTAAAAAAGTAGCTAATAATTACCTATTTCAATTGTCAATTTTAGTAAAGATAAATTAATATAAATTGGGTAATTAAGTACACTATTAAAAGTTAATTAATTAGAATCTTAAATTGATGTGTCATCAAAGTCCTCCCTTGTACGGTCGGTAAGGTGGATTTCCTGAATTTAGCACATCGAAAAGATGATTTTGAGAATTTTGAGAAGTGGTTGCTGCTTGTAAAAGAACATGAGCATCCAATGTTGGTAGAGAGTGACGTTGTGCTCTGGGTGAAGACCTAGAAAACAATACAATAATTAAATAAAATCGTTTCATAATTATTTAATCAAATCCCTCCCTCCCTCCCTTCCAAATAAGAATTTTCTGTTAAGGCATGCAGAATAAGAAAATATGGCCTTAATTTTTTGGACAGAAAACTTACGAGCCCCCCGACCCAGAATTAGCAAAGTTTGGAGTAATATTCCCAAAATCGGTTGTATGGTAACTCCCGGCATACCCTCCTGAAGGCTGCCATCCTGTAGAACTAGGCCGTGCAGGGGATGTTTTTGAGTAGGAACTCATAGAGTAAGAGTTCAAAAAATTGTTATCCAATGGACCTCCACTTGAGCCATCGTAGCCAGAACGAGGCTGAGCTTGGAGATTGCTAAATTGAGAGCCTGAATTTCCTCCGTGTGAATTCTGGGGTCCTCCACCTCCAAGGTACTGGATAAATGGACTTGAGTCAAAACGGAACAAATAACTGTTTTGCTCTGCTCCGTGCGATGAGGATGAGCCTGAACCTCCGAATACTGGGTAGCCTGCTGCACCACGCTTAATTCTCTACGACAAATATCAAATGTGTATTCTCCGTATTTTTAAATCAAACTTTCAATTTATCTAAGATGTAATTCGGAATTGAAGATTTTCAATAACGAAAATAAATAAAATACCGCCGACTTGCTTACTTCAAGTCCTAAAACAGTCTCCGCAAAACAAATCACAAACACCAACACTGAAAATTTTAGCAACATTGTCGACTTTTCTGAAAAACAAAAAGAAAATCAATCAAGTGCAGATAGTTCCGATATTATGACAGCTGATCTAGTGTAATTTCACAAAAACGTCACGAAAAGATTGAAAAATAGCACCATTAATTATGCTTGGAATTAACATTAGTGTACACTGATATAAATAGAAAGAAGAAAATAATAAATTAGCTGGCAGACAAGTGCAACTGTGGGGGCGTCATAAAGAAATGAGATATCTCTAAATCTCAGTAAATGTTTATATATGTCGGCAGGTTTTACAAGGGACAAAGTGAGTTGAGTCTGAAGATGTTTTCAACCAATATAAACTTGGCTCATTCGAATCGAAGCAAACGATGCGACTGTTTTTAATTCGGTTCATCTGATGCCTTATTTCAACAGAGTCAATCTGTTAACACCCAGAATATCCTTTTTAATTGTTTCTTCAGCAGACTATGGAGATTCTTTTCATCAGAATTCCGCTTGGATGATCATTTTGACAATCGGAGAACACCAGGTCGCAATTTAATACAAATAGAGTGGATTAGCTTGGCGCCAACAAGAACATCTTAGGAATTAACATCTTAAGATAGGATCAGTCAATTTGTAAAGAGCTTCTATTTCATCATTTTCTTATGGAGTTGCAATAGATGATGTGCTAAGTGATTCATTAAATAATCTTTTGTCAACAGTAAATGCAGATGAGTTGTAATAACATTGTCGTAAACAAATAATATTCAGTGAGCGAAACGAAAACGAAAGTTTCGTCATTGTTCAGCAATGATTTTCAACTGTTCAACCTGATGAATTCAAATAACAAAGTAAAGACATAATATCTTGAGATTTCTCGCTTGAGATTATATAACCTGATGATCTGCCTATGATGCTTTGGTACATTTAAAGCTTTTCATTTTAGTCTTTTGTTTTTCTCCCTGTCATCTACTACATATTTTAGTCATCTTGCCAGGGAAGAAAAAAACACCTTTTACAAAATTTATCTTAAAATTGTTTTGGGTTTTTGACTTTTTCACCAGGGTTGCGTTTTGTCCGGACAAAACTTTTACTGTCCAGGATGAAATTAGTTTTGTCCACTTTCTATCCAGGACAAAAGTGGACAAAACTAATTTCTTCCAGGACAAAACTAGTTTTTCCCTGGATAAAACCACTTTCGTCCACTTTTATCCACACCTTCCTATCCGGACACCGCAACCCTGTTTTTCACAATCTATATAATTATTTATTTATTTAGTAGTTTTAACGAGTTATTTGTTAATATTCTTTAGTATTTTTAACCAGACTTGTTAAATTAATATTTTACTAATTATTAGTAATTTACTAATTAATAATAATTATTATTTTGTGACTTATTAATCATGCAAGTTTTTTAGGAATACATAATGAATAATGCTTGTTTTATGAATTATTTAATTATATAAGTTTTTGATGAATATGAATAATTTAACAATGTATATGAATAAACTGCTTATCATACGAATCGATAATATTAATATAAATAGAGATTTGTGAATTGTGAATTGATAATTTATTGAATAATTTTATCACTGTTTTGTGAATTAATGATTTAGCAATTAATTTTAAACAAATTAAAGTTTTATGTCGGTATCTTGCTTGATATTTCATTTCCGAACTATAAAAGGGAATCTGTTTTTGTTCCCTGTTGTAATCTTATCGATGTCGACTCAGTCAGATGTCACATTGCAAATTACGTTGAAATCGTAATCTCCAAGTTTGCATTGGAGTCAACTGCATCTAATCGTCAATTGAAATTCCATTATTTCTCAAATGCAGTTGTGGTAACGACATTCTTGGGAAATTGTGAGGGTATTTCGGTTACAATGAACCACCCGCAGACAGACAGACTAATTCTCAGAAATCTGTCACTCTTAATCGATTGTTTTGTTTCCGGACATTCTCTCTGAGACAATAATGCAAATCTTAACCACAAACTCTACTGCATGTCTTTCCATTCGTACTTTACTCTCGTACATTGTTTTTTTATTTGCAATTCAGAATCAGACACGTTTGTTTGTAAAGACTCATAAATAAACATTCGTTAAAGATTAATGGAGAGATTAGATTACTCACATTTTCGTAGAATACATATTTATTACCTATATTTCGTAATCTTAAAGTGTCTACTGCCAATTAGTCTAGCCTTATTGTTTATTCTTGAACTAATTAAATGTGCAATAGTTGCATAGAGTAATTCAAACTGCTATTCATTGGTTAATTATTATTTCATGCTTGAGATTTCAATGGAATGGGAAAATCCGAAACTGTAGGAGCAGTGTTCTATTTTAGCCGGCTGAAAATGATTTTGACCAGCCAGCCGGCTAAAACGGGTGAAATGGCTAGTGGCCAAAGTGGCTAAAAATCATGGTTTTATAAATTTCCCGCCAAATCAAGGATGATTTTCTCAGTTCACATAGCCCCATTTGACTATTTTTGGCCATTTCAGCCATTTTGGCCATTTCAGCCACTGGCTAACAAAGAATTTCAACCAGCCGGTTGGCCATTTTAGCCAGCCATTTTAACCAACCACCCGGCTGGTCATCGAACACTGTGTAAGAGGTAATGTCCTATTAAGGCATTGTTTACACCGTATGAGGCTAAAATCGGTTATGGTAATTTAAAACGTAAAAATTATTATCTTTAAACAGAATGAAGATATGAAAATCAAATTAATAATTTCCGGTAGCGGGAACATATTGCTTGTTTTTAGGTTTTTATTTATCCAACATTTTTATGTAAGTTCGCTATTTTACAAGTGCATTGTCCTAAACAGTAAATGAAAAATAAAAATACGTTCCAACTAAATCTATGAAACTACCTGGGGGGCTATTCACTATGGTTCCTATTTCAAAATTTTGCTATTTCTAAGAAAATTTTGATTCAGTAAAATTGCTAAGTATTTCCAAAAAGTGAGACAATTATTTGCGATGCTTACTGAATGAACTTAAGCCTGAAAAAGTGATTAAGTCAAGCTTGAGAGCAATTTTCGGACTTAAGTCCGAAATTTAATTCAGTATCTTTACTGAATCGAAGATGGTGACTTAAGACAGATTATTTGAGCAAAAAGATAGGGATGATCGGAGTTACCCTAAGTGGGATTGTTGAGATTGGAAGTAGGATTGTAATGTTTTTAAATGAACTTTTGCGTAGATCTTATTACAAATTTTTCATAGGTCGTAGCATGTTGAAAGGTTGGACGTGATACAGCTAGTAAATTCGGTATTCTTTCCTCGACGCTCGGCGAAGCGAGTGCTGGTCGAGGAAAGACAATTGAAAAGCAATTAGCAACACAATGCAAAATATCCAATTAGTGATAATGTTTCCTTTGTTTCCATTATCCTTGATTTTAGTTTGTAATAGTAATAATTGTGAAGGAGGAGAATGACATTGTTAGCATTGGGTGACTTGAACAAGAGGACATTGTTGGGTGTGGGTGACTTGGTGACTATGATGGGGATAGAGTGGAAGAGGATTAGTTTGTTGGCAATGAGTGCCTTTGAAGGAGGAGGATGACATTGTTGCATGGCAGTGGACAATTTTGAAGGTGAAAGATGTGATTGTAACCAGTGTGATTTTGAAGTAGGGTAACATTGTTAGTAGTGGGAGATTTTGAAGGAGGAGGATGGCATTGTTATAGTGAGTGATTTTGAATGAGGAGGATGACATTGTTGGCCGTGAGTGATTTTGAAGGAGGAGGATGACATTGTTGGCAGTGAGTGACTATGATAAAAGTAGGGTAGATGAGGGTTGTTTTGTTGTCGAAGGAGGTAGTAGATAAATGCTGAGTTTATTATTATCACATTTACTCAATTTTCAATTGTATCATCAAGATACTCCGTCGTACGTAACCAATTTAACACTAAAGACGGCCATTTCCAAAACTAACAACAACTAAAAACAACATGCCTATTGACAGATTTGCCATTGATCTCTCAAGGGTCCGTCAAATCCGCAGGAAAAGAAGCCGGTAAAACTGGTAGCTCGATTTAATAAGAATAGGTTTACTTTTATAATGCTTGTGTTTGAATTTTAAAACGTCGCGCTTGGTTACGTCCCAGGCTTGGGAATTTTTTTTCCTTAAATGGTTGCTTATTGTAAGTTTAACTTAGCAGTCAATTTTTGCTAACCGACTCTTAGCATTTTTTTTACTGAATTAACATAAGAAATGGATTAACTTTTTGCTAAGTCAATCTTATATTCGGATACTTAATCCAAAATCCTAAGCAAACCATAGAGAATAGCCCCCCTGGTTCCCAAAGGCTGTCCTTTTTTGTGACGACGTCCACCTCACTCGGCCGGAAATATTCTCAAGAGTTCCTGGCATTGGAAAAAATATAGTTCCTTTCTGAAGATGGCTCGGACGACTCAACAGTCTGTTTATTACAAATTACAACCCAACAATAGCACTGTCAAAAATTAAGATCCTGTCTGGATAAATGATACAAATAGCACATAAAAACATTAGAAGAAATTAAAAATAGTTTCAAGTGAGCTGATGTACATTATTGTAATTACCTCTAGAAAATCTTGTAGCTCATCTCCATTCAGAATTCCGAAACGGAGAACTTTTCTTTCCCATAAACAGATTAGCCTCGACGAAACTCTATTGATAGTAAGCAAAACTATGATATTTCCCGTATAACTGTTCCCTGTCACTCAAGGCCGTATTGAGGGGGGGCATTGGGGACAAATGCCCCCCTCCCCCAAAATCCCAGAAAGAGGGAAATTTTTTCTCAAAATACCAAAAAATTTCGCGTTTTGCACGATTTTATGTGATTTTTAAGCTATTTTTGACTCATTTGAGCCAAAATTAAGCCAAAGTTATCATCATATTGCCCCCTCAAAAATCGACTTCTAAATACCGTACTTTTTTGGAAATCATCGGGTCACAGTATACAGACACACAGTTCCCTACATTAAAATACAATCTAACATTAACACTAGTGTATTTAGTTAAAGCTCCCAGCATGCGTGACTCGAATTCAAAAGGTATAGGCATCCATAGCATAATGATTAAATAACGTTTTGGTTAATTTGGAAATACTGTTAACCCGTGGTGGGCTTATTCAGAGAAGTTCATCTTTTCTGCATACGAATATTAGTTTCTGTCTGGAAATCTCTGTGAACGATAACTTTCGAACGGTTTGAGATACACCTAACGTCAGGGTACAATCTGCAGGTAAATAGAAAGGCGAATATCGTAAATGCGCAAAATCGGCAGAACCCTGACTGGGGGAGTTCAAGATGTAAAAAAAATATTAGTCAACAAATATAACATGCTAATCATGAAAAATTGAAAATAAGTGAAAATCGGCTAAGAACATTATTTTTATTTATCGTACAATTCAGTGTACATTGAACAGCCGGTGATGAGCGTATAGCTTGTTCGACAAAATGTGTGACATTTCTAAACTCAACTCGAACTGGTTAAGAAGTCAAAATTTAGGTAGTTTTGGCTCAAATAAACTGTTTGTATTATTTTTCCTTTTTTCTGTGTATTATTTAATGTTTCAAGAATGTAAAAATAATTTTCCACTATCACAGTATCTCCTTGTTACAGTTGTATTCACTGTTTATATGAGATTTATGTGGCAGATGTTTTTGCTAAAATCAAGAATAAATACAAGTGAAGATAGAAAATATATGAACTATATAAAAATATCTGATTTTACTTATTAACACTCATCATTTTTTCTTGAATATTGACATCAATTCATTTACGATATTGCACACTTTCTTTTTGAAACATTTAAATTATTATTCGGAGAACTGAGACTCTTCTTTAATATTTCTACTTTACTCTTCACATTAATTGTCTCTGGATGTGTTGGTCCGAGGACCTTCTCTCTCTTCTCTTGCACTTCCTTCATCAATTGAAATGCTTCGTCCATCCTTTCAAGCGACTTGAATGTGTCAGCTATCCATTCTTTAGTGAGCAATGTACTTGGATGGTAGACTTCCAAGACCCTTTCTTGTACTTCCAGCACTTCTTGGAACATCTGAAGAGCACCTACATAATCTTTCAATCTATATCTTACAGATGCAAAGTTGTGTTTTGTAATCAACGTCTTTGGATCTTCCTTTCCCGAAACACGTTCTCTCACTTGCAGTACTTCTTTATACACTCTCAGTGCTTCATCGTACTTCCCTTGATGATTAAGTACCATTGCCATGTTGTTCTTTAAAGAGAGTGTCAAACCGTCCTCACTTCCCGCAATCTTCTCTCTTTTCTGCAAAGCTTCTCCGTACCATTTGAGGGCTTCATCGTAGTTATTAAGGCTCAAATGAACACCTCCAATTCTATTAGCTGTTAATAAAGTAATCTCGTCGTCTTCTCCAAATATTTCCTTTTGCTTCTCATATACTTCCATCTGCAATTCTAAGGACTTTGAGTACTCTCCCAACTCTTCAAGCGCCGATCCTTTCCAGTATTTCACCTTCAATGTCCATCGACTCCTTTCCCCGACAGCTGCTTTCAAAACATTTACAGAGCGGCAACTGAAGTCGTACAATGTTTGGTATTTTCCTGCAACGTGCAATCTACCGCATATCCAATCGGGAAATGAACCATACCTTTCGACCAGCTCTGGATTCCCTGATGCATGATCCCAAATGGTTTGTGCATGGATCAGTTGATGTGATGGGATATCATTGTTCATCAGCATTTCCAAAACACCAGCCAATAGTTGATCTAAAAACTCGTTGAATTTTCCGTCTTCACTTAATTTGAGTCTAGTGACCTCTTGCACAAGACGGTGGATGGAAATTGTTGGTAAATGACTATTTGTATAAATAATAGAATGATCTCTCAATATATCTAAAGATGTATTCTCTTGGCAAATGTTGCTGTCCTTTTCTGTCTCAGAAAGAATCTTATAAAGTAGTTCAGATGAAATGTTATCGGGAGATAAAAATGAAATGATATGCATCAATTTAATAGCACCACGGCCAAATTCTCCCATATCCGCGATTTTGTCAAAAGTGATTCACCAAGTCAGGTAAGTTGTAGCATTTCCCAATTGCTCACACTCTGGTAAAGGATGATTCAGGAGTCTCTTTGATTGAATATCAATTTTGGCCAAGTATTCATCGATTTTGTATTTTGTGTTCAAATTGTTTCGCCTCAAACCATGTAAGGTACTTTCATTAATGTACGCCGCTGCTTGTTGCATGGCCAGTGGATAACATTGTAGTCTATCACATAATTGCTTAATAGAATTGGAAATTGAGTCATCACTGGAATTTTGATCTACTTTGAGATATAGGGAGAAGAATTGGATGGCAGCTTCAGGATTTAGATTATCGAGCTCTATATGTGTGCATTTACTTCCAAAAAACTTGTCCGCTGGTCGGAATCTCGAAGTCGTCAGCACAAACGGTATCAAAACAGACGGAGGTTGTCGAGATGCCAGGTCCGAGAGGGACTTGAGGATTGGCTGGTCATAGGACTCCAAGTTGTCAAATATCAACAGACACGTTTTGCCAAAGAGAGTTTTATATATTTCTACTGCAAGAACTTGCAAGGTTTTATTTTTCCCTGATTCATCCTTCAAAGAAATATTCAATTCGTCTGCTAAATTGGAAAAGCTCTGTGATAAAATCTGATGTGTTTCTGCATCAATCCAAATACAGTGACCTTTGTAAGATTGGTGAAAATGGGTAGCAAATTTTTTTGCCAATTCACTCTTTCCAATTCCACCAAGTCCAGTAATGGCAACAAACATCTTTTTGCTTATTTGGCAGTTTTTCCATGCCTTTTCAATGATATGAATCTCATTTTCTCGTCCACAGTAGTAAGTTGTGGGAGATCGAATGTTGAACCAAATAAATTGATCTGCCGAAGCTTCGGAATCGGAATGAAGAGTTTTACTCGAAGAAGCGACCTGAAGATTTTTAAATCGAGCTGACAGTTTTTTAACAGATGAAGGAATTCCAAAAAGAGCATTGATATAATCTGTAAAATTATGATAATAAATAATAGTGAAGTTTGATTTTGCAAATTGTAATTAAGGAGTGTGACTTACCCGAAGATTCAAAACATCCGATGTCTCTCAATATTTGTGCCAAATTCATTGAATTGGCTTCAGCAGGGCATGAACTTTTCCAATAGTTCATAATTTTGTCGGTGATATCGTAAATGGAAGAACTGCGGGAGTCCATTCCTTCCAACTCGTACATAATTGAGTGATCAAAGTTCAATCTTCGACAGAAGTGTCTCCAATTTTTACCAAAAAGGCCGTCATGTGCAAGACTCTTCACGACCTCAAAATGGTTAACCTCCCTTACTTCTGTGGGATAATAAACCTTGATATATGTTTGTATACATTTTAAATGAAATAGTGATGTTAGACGATATTCAACAAATGTTTTACTATTGTACAATTCCGTAAAAAATCACCTTTAGTCGTAGCCATATTTTTAACATAAGCTGTAAGTAGATTTATTTTCTAGTTAGTAGGATAATATTTGAAACGCTAAAATATTTCGACGTGTATAATAATGTTACACTGCAAATTTAATTTGTAATGGAGATGTACATATGAATCAAAGTTGTATCTATGCTGCAGAAAAATGATGATATACCAACATATTATACAGTTTTATCACAACGTACAATGATTATGAAATGGTTTGTATTGGATATGGATCGTTAAGTGTTTCGTATGCCAGTATTTAAAATATTTAGTAATGAATGAAAATCAATGATTATGTCCAAATTAGAAATTTAAAGATAAATTATTAAGCAGGATGTGGAATATTGCGAAACTGAAACAACATCAAAGAAGATCGTGTTCGTGTAATGTTGAATGCTGTCTTGCTGCCAAAGTGGCAAACTAGACAATTTTGACCTTAATTGGTCATTAAATGACAGATGGTTAATATAAATAAAATTGTAGGCTTAAGTGAAACACTGCACAGGGTGTTATTGTGTATAATAATTGGAGTCCATTATTAGCTGTGAATAATTCCCTACTTATCAGTTATGACTTATCAAAGGGAAAATTCAATCAATCGTGTTCATTTGATAAAAGCGACACGGGGTCATCTGTAACATAGGACAGAGTGCTCAGCACAGTATAAAAAGCAAGGCGAGGAAAAAATTTTTTGTGTTGAAAATTAGCAGCGAACCAAAAATAAAAACTGAAATTGGATTTAATGGGTCCGGCGAGATAGTCACTTTGGTCAACTTAGTCACTTTAGTCAACTTAGTCAACTTAGTCAACTTAGTCACTTTGGTCAACTTAGTCACTTTAGTCAACTTAGTCACTTTAGTCAACTTAGTCAACTTAGTCAACTTAGTCAACTTAGTCAACTTAGTCAACTTAGTCAACTTAGTCACTTTAGTCAACTTAGTCACTTTAGTCAACTTAGTCACTTTAGTCAACTTAGTCACTTTAGTCAACTTAGTCAACTTAGTCACTTTAGTCATCTTATAGTCACTTTAGTCATCTTATAGTCACTTTAGTCAACTTAGTCACGTTAGTCAACTTAGTCACCACAGTCAAGTTAGTCACCACCACAGTCACCCCAGTTCCAGGGCTAACAGGTATACTTACTAAGTGACAAGTACGTCATGAGATAACTCGTTCGAAAAGTTTATTCCTTAAGTCATGTCAAGGCAAAGTCACACTTGTCAAAAGGTCATTAGAAAGACTCACTAAAAATGTAAGTTTGTAAGACTCATGTAAGGTTTGAGAAAATCAGTTCAAAATTCGAACCTTTTATGCGATTTCACACCACTTACGCCCATTTGTACATGGTTTATATTATATAGTGTGAAAAATATCAAGTCAAAACTGACTTCCAAAGCCCAAAGCAGCGTCCTCTATATAGCCGACAACAGTCAGCTCAGGTGTTGCTGAAGTCAGAATAATTACTTGCCTCTTTTCCTCATACGCCGCCATAATACCATTGTTGGCTCTGAAATACATAGACCTCAAATTGTGGACGGACATTCAGAATACAAATCCTGAAAAAGCACTAAATTAATGACAGTGCTCCATTCTTCCAACTTTCCAACCATAGCAATGTGATCGACGGTCAATATAATCAGCGGTGTCGAGAAAAAATGCAAGATATAAAATTTTCCCTAAAATGTTATTTAATTTACATTTAAATTAAATTTAGTTATGTGAATCAATTCCCATGAGCATGCCAGTGGAAGATGAAACAATTAATTTAAAAAATAATTAGGTCAATCACAAAAAATGTCAATGTTAACCCGATTTTTATTTTAATTTCGCAACTAGTTTTCGTGTTAAGTTACAACTTACAACTAGGTAGCACTCTATACACTAAAAAGTAATCTGAATTTGATCAAATACCTTTAAGAACAAAATAACAGTACCCAATATTAAAAATATCCTAAATATTTGTACCTACTTTGTGATGTAACATACAATTTTGGTTTTTGTCTTTGTTATTAATTGGTCACACAACAGCCGCATGAAAAACTATCATTATTTTGTGAAATGGGGAAGGTATTGAATTAGAAAATATTAATATTTTAAGATGCGGAAAATTGTCCTGAGAATCTGAGATTCGTAATAATTGCTGAGAATTGAACTGGCTGGATTCCGGTTTTCTACTTCCTCTTTCCGTAGCCTCCTTTGAACTTCGATCCTGCAGCCGCACTTGTTCTAGTAGCTTTGGCGATTGAGTTGGCATCTAATTATTAAATAGATTTAGAAAAATTAAAGTTTGTCATTTATTTTAATACTAGTTAACGGTAAAAAAAAAGTCTTACAATCTCCGACGTCGAAAGCATTGCCCAGGTCTCCAGCGTTCAATGAGAACAAATTGCGTTGGTTTTGCTCGTAAGCCAAATTCCCTCCAACTCCCGCACCCAGAAGCAAATCCGAAGAATATGCATAACCTGAACATTTAATTTCAAATAAATTACACCCTCTCTCATTTAGGCAGATGACAATTTACATTTAAATAAAAGAAATGTGACAATAACATACCGCCATGTCCAAATCCTCCTCTTTTTACCTGCAATTATACAAAGTAAAACAACTTTAATAGGAATTAACACTTTTTATTACGTTACGTATACGTATACTGAAGATTTTTTTATTATTTATATATAGCTAAAATTAGCATGATTCTAAAAATCCTGATTCTTATGGTACAATTAAAATCTTTTAAATTTATTAATAAATTATTGCTAATTATTGCTTTACGCTAAACCCTGAAAACAATTGCAGCTGACAAATGTTAAAATGTGCAATAGGTAATAGCAAACAGCTAGGACGACTTCATAATTGCGATTTGCAGTGGTATTTGCAAATTAATATTGCTTTTAAAGAAAAAATTAATTATGTGTGGTTGCTTACCCGTTCGTTTCCAATGCTGGTACAGACAAATAGGGATAAGGCAATACTAAGTGCCAAAAGTATTTTGGTACAAACTGTCATTTTTTAGATTTTTTTTGAATTATTTGGCAAGGAAGAGGATTAGAGGAAGTACACAACTTTTCTTGCAAAATTCTTCTGAAGTCCAATCCCAGGAGTCAATTGAAAAGCGAGTATGGAAAGGTGGTTTTATTTATAATCTTGCAACATCCCTTTCAGATCTACTATTCCACATTTTCTAAAAGCATCCTCACAAATACCCCTCCTGTTGTTTTTACATTTCTGGTTGACTTCTTTTAGGGGTTTATTTAATTCAATGTATAGGAAGTCGTGCAACATGCCACTTCCTTCGGAAAAAAGAAAATCACACTCACACAAGTGTCTTTTCAATTGAATATGTGTAAATAGTAAATAATCTGGGAAATTAAATTAATTATCTTTAGTATAGTGATAGCAATTACACGGGAAAAAATTATCTGCTCAATTTGTATTACAATCTATTATATAGTCGATGTTTGTCGAAATTATGTAATTTCCAATTACACAATAGCTCAATAGCTGATGATTTTGGTTAATTATAAATTATTCTATCATAAATCATCCATATTTAATCCATACAGTGTTTAATATAAATACATTTATTTTCTATTACAAATGACATTTTCAACCTTTGAATCTTTGTATTATATAGTGGTTTATTTTTAATTGTGCAACTGTACAATTAATTGTTAATTAGAAATGTAGGGCTATGTGACAACCTGAAAACATTTCAGCAATTCTGGGTATATTTTGCACAGTAGTTGTTTCTATCTATAATACATTACTTTGGGTAGGAGTGCAGAACAATTATAATCATTCATTTAAGTTAGAGTATTGTTAAAATTGTCAGCGTGAACTACAATCAGTAAGTACATTCACTAGATCGTCCTCTATTGTAAATTGTCGATGTACTATGTACAAAGGTGGTTTGCAATTATTACAAAGTACGAAACGAATTGTGTTGTTTTATATGCAACTTCTACGACTTTTTCTCTTTCATGTTGCCATTTTTTCAATTTCTCTATTTTTTTGTATTTCTTAAAATCAGTAAACTTTTAAAATTTTATTGCATCAAGTTAAATTAAATGATGTCATCTCTATCACACATTCTGGTCTGGATTCCTGAATATTTCGAAACCAAGCTGTGACAATTCAAAAATCGCGTAACTAAATCTTGACAGTTTCTTTTCATTCTTCTCATTCTAACAAGTCCAACATGGCAATTAATAATTTATGAAGTACAAATCAGTACAATAATAATTTAAATTGTATAAATATGAAGAGATATTCTGTTGTGCTGCAGCATTGCTTAAAATTGCGGATAAGTAATTTACTTCGCACCTATAATGTAAATTGATCAAAATAAAGATTAATTCGTTGTAGGCGAAGCTAGTGCAAAGCTTTATAAATTTTTACTACTTTTAGCCTTTTAGAAAAATTCTTCTTCCTTAGATTCCGCAGCACGTATTGTGCAAATAGTATTTATCTCTGACATGATATTATTATAGTAAATTAATTATTGCAAAATTTTATCAAATGAGTCAGTCAACTAAATATTTGGACAGTTCAGGAAACTTTTTTTCGCATAAATCCCACTATCGCAAATACAAATTCATTTACATTTAATAAACAATAAACATTTTCTTTTCCGGTGTCCAATCTCTTTCATTCTATGTTAAAGCAAATGTATTCTTTAATCCTCATTGAATAAAAGCCATTTACATCATAATTCATATTCTTATGCACTGAGCACAATTCATCCCAAATTCATTGATGAAGACAAAAATACTTTCTTTTTTGACTTGGTTTCGTTGTAACGGGAGGAAATGTTACGTTAAAAGGCAAATTCCGTCTCGGATTTGAATTCGTGTTGAAATTATACATTTTCGTTATCATCGCAAATCGTATTTAATTACTATGTATCAGGTAACATGTCCCTTAATTTTTAATTTTTACACAGTTTTGAGGAAATTAATTAACACTGGTACAATTTACCATTTGAATTTTGTAGTAATGTTACTGGAGTGTAAAATGAGATGTTAATGAAATAGCAAATCCTGGTCTGATTATTTTAATGGCAATATTCATGCTTAATAATTGAAACGTTGTGCCGAGTAACCTGCTTATTTTTTTGCCTATGTCAGTATCGTAGGTAACGTAAATATAAAAATTTTGAATTCGTGTACTTGGTATTTCATAACTATTTAAAACAATTTTTATTGGCAAACTGCTGAATGACTCGTATCAAACTCATTTAACAACAGCTAAAGAATGTCATTAACAAATTATACTGTTATGTTCATAAACGAAATACTACTTGTAACATACGGCGGTTGGTTTCATAATACTAAATTAAAAGAGCGAAACAGGAACGCGCAAGCATTTTTAAATTCATTCGGAACCCATCGAATTAATGTCCGCAAATCGTTAAAGAGTGGAGCAGGTATTGGAATTGGATTAGGATCTTTGACTTCTAATACAATATTTTTAAGCAGAAGCCGGGTGACATTGTAAGTGTTCCAAATGATACCATTCATTTTGTATTTAGTGAAGATGGTATTTGGATGGGGGACCTACTGGAGACCCGAAAGCCGAATGCTTTATACCCGAAATTCGAATGCTGTAGATCTAATGTAACTTACGAAAACTGAATAGTGTAGACCAAGGTTTCGACTGGGAAATATCACCAACGGGAAGTTTCTACTAACTAATGTGGATATCAAAATATGGAAAATGAGAAGTGTGGGAAATAGTCAAAATTGCGGCAAAATTCAAATTTTTGGGCTTTATTTCCCACATTTCCCATCTATTTCCCATTTACCGTAATTTCCCACATTTCCCGGACGTAAAACATAGTTGGGTGGGAAATGGAAATATTCGCAACTCTGCTGTAGACCCGAAATCCGAATATTGTAGACCAGAAAACCTACCGCAGACCCGAAAACCGAATACCCAAATAACCACCCAGAAAATGACCGAAAAAGTGGTCAAAATGGCATAAACCTTCAATTTTACCCAAATGGTCAAATACTTTTGCCATTTTGTAAACTTTGATGGTCATAATGAAGTTTTTGGACATCTTTATCACTAGGGTGGTCAAATCAAAGGCTTTTGCCATTTGTACCTCTTGGGTGGTCAAATTAAAGACTTTCACCATTTTTAACCATTTAGATAGTCAAATTGGAAGTTTTGACCATTTTAACCACTTGTGTGGTCAAATGAAAGACTTTGACCATTTTTAACCATTTAGATGGTCAAATTAGAAGTTTTGACCAGTGATTAAATTGAACTTTATCCAATTTTAACCATTTGGGGCGTCAAATTATAGGTTTATTTTATATTGACAACTTGGGCGGTCAAATTGAAAGTTTGTCATTTTCAGCACTGGGTGGTTAAATTGCAGGTTTATGCAATTTTGTCCATTTGGGTGGTCAAATTGGACGCTTATGTCATTTTGGGTCAAATTGTAGGTTTTGACCATTTGGATAGCCAATTTTGCCCATTTTGACCATTTGGGTGGTCAAATTGAGAGTTTTGGGGCATATTTGGTATTTCGGACACTTTCGGGTGTCCATGGTTCGGGTGGCGAGATTTTTGGGTCTAGGGTAGTCGGTTTTCGGGTCTACAGTATTCGGATATCGGGTTTACAGCATTCGGGTTTCGATTCTCTAGTATTCGGATTTTGGGTCTACCGTATTCAGGTTTCGACTCTCCAGTATTCGGATTTTGGGTCTACAGTATTCGGGTCTCGGGTCTCTAGTAGGTCTCATTTGGACGGACACTCTAGCTTGATCCACTTCCCTTGCGATAATTTAAGACGCCGGTATAATATAATATGGTCTTAACGGGACAAAGTCTTTTATATCCCTCTTGACATTCTATTGACAGTATTTTGTCTTTCGTGATTTGTTTGCTCAAAACTTGTGAGTAATCTTCAAGAGTATAAATCTGTCGTTTCGGTGGTGGTATATTGCTCTCCCCGATTACGTCTTCGTTTTTGAATTTTGTCATGCCATTCATGAATTCATTTATTCATTTTTCGCTTTGGCTGCAAATTTTGAATTCTGATTCTGACCCGATTAAGTGTTAGCGGAATATTGTTGCTTGACATTTGTTACAAAATACAATTTAAGAGACAGAATAAATAGAAGAATGAAGCAATGGAATTGAGTAAACCGTTTAGAACAACTAATATCGTATGAAAATTAATTTTCCGTGTATTTGTAAAATTGACTTGTTAGAGTTCAGAAAATGATAAGCGATAAAATCTACTTTCGCTTTTAGTGATTAAGGTAGGTAACGAGTTTTGTGCATTGTATTTAATATTTTATATCAATTTTCCATGACCCTGTAATCATGTTTTTTTCCAGATTTTTTGTTTATTTCCTAGTTACTGAAATCCTATACTGAATAAGCAGGTTATTAGACACAGCGTTTCAATTATCTTAATTTTGTATCACTCTTATTATTCTGTCATACGCGGAAATGGGGTAAAAGAAATAGAAACAGCAACAACCTCGTGTAGAGAAGATGGAATTATGACATTAAGTAGACTATAGACTAACAAAGATAAGGCATAGTAGGTAAGTAACTCAGCACGGATAGGCACCAAGATGTCCATATCGTGTGACAACAATTTTGCATATTCCTTTACACAATATAAATACTAAATTATTTAAATATATATAAAGCGACTAAAATTGAAGAGATGCGACTTGCTCTGGTTAGCCAAAGACCAAACTCGGAAAGAGTGTCAACTAACACTTATCTCACTTCTTGCTTCGTTGCTTTACCTGCAAGGATGATGTTATTAAAACATCTTTTAATGCTTATCAACCCATCGTGCTTTGCATGTGTGAAATAGCATTACGTTCTTTCCAGTCAATAAGTACTCAAGTTCTGATTAACATAATTTAAACCAAGTGAAATTAAGACATTGGTGCCCAAAGATGTATTTCAATTATAAGTCAAACTTCTTAAGAAATTTTCTTGAGCGATTATAAGCCACAAGTTGTAATTCAAAAGCGCAAATTTGGCAGATATCAAAATTAAATATAATTTATGTATACATCCAAAGTACTAATTTCGTTTTCATGAACATATGATTGCAATTTTCCCGGAATTATTTTTGTAAAATTAATTATTTGGTTTTTTCAATAGTTTTAACACATTCTAGATAGCTATAGCTTTTGGAGAATTTGTTCAAATGAATTTATAAAACTTTATTTGCTATATTAACACAAAAATGGTATTTAGACGGTGCAATATTAATGTGATACTCTGGCCGTTATTTTTAGATTTGTAAAGATGTAGGTTGTAGCACATATTTGATTAAAGGTAACAGTAAAATCATAAAGGATGGTTTTATGGCAGTTGTGCTATTCTCATTGTCTTCGGTGCCATCGGATTTGCAAATCAACGTCTTATAGTCCCATTTGTGATGTTTTTTACAGCTGCATCTAAGACCCACGTAGTTGTAGCCTGTTCGACATTCAGAACCTGGAGCACAAAACTTATCTGACTTTCCAACAAATTGTCTAAGAACCAATCGTCCATCTTTAACATATTCTATTTGTCCGGATGGAATCACAATTTCATGTCCACAAGCGCTATGCTGGCCTACAGTCACAATAAGAAGTTACATTTTTGTATGTATAAAATCACAAATAGATTGAAATAAAAAGTTTGTACCTTTGTTAGCAGGGATGAAGCACTTTCCATGGAGAGTACCTTTAATGTTGCCCTCACCTTCGACCCAAATACCATATTGTCCCAATCCTAGTAAACATTGACAAGTTCCCTTAGGATAGATAACTGAAAATCAAAAACAATTTTTAAATTAAATTTTTAAGTATAGGCTACAATGAAAAAAATCAATACAAATCGTTACCGGCGTCATCGGGTTTTGGTGTTGGAACCGGGATTGAAGGATCGACACGATCGGGAACACACTGCAAGCGGGCGAGACGCCAGCTGCAAACTGGAAATTCGAAATTCTCTGCAGTAGCAGCTGCACTGGTATCAAATTTCTTTTTCTTGTCCTCTGGGGTTAACCCTGATAATTGAATTTCGTTGATTGCACTCGGAACAGATCTACAGGGTTCACCTTTTTTCACTCCGAGTCCTGAATATATAGTCATCGGGGTTTGTATTGGTATCGGTGTCGTAACAGCTATAATAATATAATATTTCAATTAGTCAGTACTATTTATACTTAAGGAATTTTCAACAGATTTTCAGTACTTACGAATCTGACAGGTTTTTCCGGATGGCCCTTGAAGACATTTTGAATCCTTACCCTTGAATTTCGCGTCACAAGACTTGTCATCAATACATGTTGCCTTTTGACAAGTTTTGTCGGTTCCGGTTGTAGATCCAGGGGGATCGAGACATTCGTCTAATCCATCTTTATCGGTGCAGTCTGCATCCGTCGTACAATTTTCACTTGTGGCTGCCCGAGGCTGTATGCCATTAGCTCTGGAGAATATTCTTGCATTATCTTCTGCATCTGAGCCTTTTCTCAACCCTGCGATGAGTCGTGTGTCTCTTATTTGTTCATCAGACGCATCTGACAATCCCGATCTTGTGTCGTTTTTAGGAGAGTTAATAATATTCTTTTCATCTGAGGCATCGAAGATTACATTTTCGGCCTCTTCAGACGGCGTGGCGGGAGATTTTAAGTGGGAATCCAGAAGAGGGGAACGAGATTCTCTGCCAGTGTTTAAATCGGTGTACAGAACTTCAAATTCAGGTGCTTCCAACTCATCATTCAGTGGATTCAGGTGCTGCCAACCAGATGTGCATCCTGATATCATTAATATCATCAGAATTTGCAATCCGATGCAACTTTTCGACTTCATACTCAGTTCCATCATTTATAACATCAAGAAAAAAAGCCACCGCTGTTCTTTTGACATTTTATTGTCGGTTATTTACCTCTGAAAAGTTCAATCCGACGGGTGCAATTTGGTAAGTTATAAACTTGTTACGTTACTAACCGGTTGCTACGCTTTCTTTTTTAGGCCGATAGAACTAACAGTGATTTTATGACTGACTTTACTCATTGCGGATGATTCCGTAGAATCTCTTGAAGAATTTACTCCAAAATGACGAGTCTAAGATGTCTTAATGTGTTTTGTGTCTTCGCGCTACTGTTTTCTCATTTGCTATTGATTTCCTCAGAACACAAAGGAGCAGATTATGATTCCGACTACCCAGATGAAGTGTTTGCGCCGCCATTTAAAACAGTGAGCAGGGAAGAACGAGTGGGAGATGAAACATGGAATAAAATTTACACACTACTGGATGATGTCAACGCTAGACTAACTAATATGTCAACTTTGGATGACGGCGCTGATTGTCAGTTGGAACATCGTGACAGAATTCATCATATCATTCACATAGTCCATAATATAGATCAGAAAGAGTTTTACTGGGAGAAAGAAACTATCTTACAACTCCTGGAAGATGCCAAGCTATTAATCAATAACGGTTCAGCTAAGGATGCGAAAATATGCAAATTCCTCCAATTTAGAATGGATTGTGTGAATGGAAAATGTCAATGCTACAAGGATGGCATGGAAAAATCTCCTAGCGGAGAGTGCATATTCAAAGCGGATGAACCGTGCTTGTCATCCGAAGAGAAATGTCCAGACAACTATGAATGTGGGATGAAGTACATAACAAAGGATAATCAAGAACTATTGATCAACTGCACCACTGAAAATATTAACCGATTTTGTCTAGGAGCCAGTCCACAATTTACTACTGTGTTAATTAACGACACTGTCGAAGTTCAAACTAAAATCCATACAAATTGCTGCAAATGTGTCCAAGCATCGAATTTAACTGACGCACCCGAACCAATGGAGGAAAAACATGGTAAAAATCCTAAAAATCCCAACACCAGCTGCAAGCCGATATCATTTTCAGTCCTTGGGCTTCTTTTATTGTTTCTTCTTACGATATTTAATTTAATATCAACGTTATAATATGAATTTAAAGGATCATCATAATCATTACACTATCAGGGGTCAGAAATGTATTTACAAATATATACTTTTCTAGATCTTCAGCACATATACTTAAATATTAAAATGAACTATTTGCAATAATATGATATTATTTCCTGAAAGGTAAAAACATTTTGCCATTTATGGAAATAATTTTGTATTCGAAAAAATGTTCATCAAAAGTAAACTTTAATATCATTTTGGCTTCTCAAATCATAAAGAAATTCTATACACCCTCACAAGGACGTATTTAGGGGGGGTGCTAGGGTGCTTAAGCACCCCCTAAATATTTTGAAAACACACTAGATATTATCATGTTTTTACCATTTATTTAATCTTGAATTCCAAATTGGAAGAAACATGTTTATTTTGTTTTCATGACACAATTGCATATATCTTATTTTCGAGCATTTTTAATCTATAATCTGTTTCAGCATTTTCGAATTCTCTTTTTCCTATATTGAACCTTTGTATCTGAGATTTCTTATGGTTACAAGGCAATACCTAGCAAATGGTTCACTTTTGAAATGAGGTTTTCTTTTTAAAGCACCTACTAAAATTAAATGCGCCAAACCGAGTGCGTGATGACAGATAAATCACGTATTTAGAAAGGGTACTGTACTGAATCCTACTGAACCACACCTCACTAAATCTCTATATTAAGGAGGCTCACCACACAAGCCTGCATAGCAACCGGGCCTATCTAAATGAATGTTAAAAAATGTTTTACTTCTGGCTTTATTCCTCCCTAAAGACAAGCCCTATTATTATGGGACATACATTTTTGAAATCCTGAACTATGGAGGAACACGTGAGGGCGGATGGATTTTTGATATTGTAGCTTTAAATACTTTAAAAAAAATCAAATTCCAAAAACAGTTAATCAATTTTAGTTATTATATAATGTAGATTTTTTGCACCATTTAAAGTAACGATATCAAAAATCCATCCGCCCTCGTGTGTTCCTCTATAGCCCAGGATTCCAAAAATGTAAGTCCCATAAAAATCGGCCTTATCCTCCTGGAGGAATAAAGATTGATGTAAAGCATTTTTTAACACTCATTTAGATAGGCCCATGCGGTTGCTATGCAGGCGTGGTGAGCCTTCTTAAGGGGATTTTTTGAAAAAGAATAAAAACCGCAAATTTTTTATTCTTTTTCGCGCGAAAATATTTCTTTTATGCCAATATTCTATGGCGTTCTAAACTGTTTGATTTATGCAGTACTCATTTTCAGAAATTAGCACCCCCTAGATCGAATTTCTAGATACGCCCTTGCACCCTCAGTAATAAAAGGTTAACAAATTCTAAGAAACGTTTTCCCTATTTTAAATATTGTTGGTTAAAAAAATATTTGCACATTTCTGCGAAAATAAATGCATTTCCGACACCTGATTATTAAACTAATATTATATTACATATAATATACAATTTCTTATTGATGATCCATAAAATGAAATAAAAATATATTAATTTTATTGTTTTGTATTTGAAAAACTAATAATGCGGAGCCTGATGTCCATTTCTTTGTCCATGAGCCAAAGCTAATCCATGAGAAATCAAATTTTCTTCGGCATGTTTTTCCATATTTCTATGCCCAGTAGAAGGCCGAGCTTTCATTGTAGGCACATAGGGATAGGGCAATCCATCCATGACGTCGTGCATTATGTGACCGTGTTGAAAAAGAACAGGGTAGCTTTGTTTGTAGAGTGGTAGTCGAACTTTGACCATAGCTCCACTATGTCCGTGACCATGGTTCATTGAAAGTTGGTGAGAAATTCTCTGGGAGGCATCTGAAGCCTCCACAGCTTCGGCAGCCAGTTTGAACACCATCTGCACATATGGACTGTGACCGTGGGAATACGGCAGATGATTTGTTGGTGATCTATCTATCGATTCATCAGAATTTTTTTCTCCCGAACTTTTCTCATCAGAAATTCCTCTGTTTATCGAAAGTGTAATACTTTTTGAGACTTCTTCACTCTCCTCACCAACAACCTGTGCAAAAAATACAGCAAGAAATTCAGTTTCGTTTTCAAACATCAAAAAGATTTTATGCTCTAGTTGTTGCAAGAAAACTTTAGGAGAAATAACATCTGTTAGCAAATTGAACCTATTGGTAATTATTGTAATGTAATTATGGGAAAATTCCTCTAGTTTTCTTCCACGATGCAGAGCTATTATTGAAAGTGCGTGGTTGACAATCTGGCGAGGACAAAAAAGATTTCTGTCTCACGCTTTTCATTTTATTTTACGTACTATTTGTCTCCTGTGATTTATGAATCAACGATAGTACGTGATATTACAAACTATACAAATGACATTCAGATACTGTAGGTAGGTATAAGGAATCTTTAGCCACAGGTGATTCCTTAATGATTTATTTTGTGACATGACTTTCCTTGAGGATGATTTGAAATCACTTCTGTATGAACAAATGGAAATTAAATGTGATTGTCGTCTTAAGAATGTAGGAAGAAAATCTACCGTATTTATCATAAATGGTTACTACATTCGATGCCTACCAAATAAATTGACAAAGAAGGCTTGGCTTGAATGGCTTGACACACCAATAAATAAAACTTGTCTGTGTCGGCCTGTGGGTGGCCTCTGGCTTTATGACAAAGTTACGAGCATTGTCAATTGTCTTCCACTATGAATCTTCCTGCTATTCTACAAAAGTATTTCGTCGAGAAATATATTTTGTGGTAGTCGTTGTCGTTGGTCATTGGGTAAAAAAATGTGAAGGCTCGCGCCAATATTATCACTGCTGAAATGAACCCGGCATAATTTAAATATTTGTAATTAGTCACAATTTTACATTCAGATACTTGATTTTGATTTTCTAGTAATTTTCTCAAAGATTTGTAAGTTTTTGTGTACCTGTGACAGTTCCGCCTCGTTTTCAGAAGAGTGACTAGTAGAAAACAAACAGAAAATTAGAAAATATCTCAATTCCATATCACAAACAGTATTCTCTGAAAGTTTTCACGGAATGACGACGCGATGTGAAGCTTAGCTTATTTTGATTACTGGCTTGGATTGAATTCAGATGCACTACAAACAGAAATCAGTTTGCCGATGAAAAGATTCTTTTTGAATTGTGAATTGTATTTCCATGTTTATATAGAAAAGTAGTAATTGGAACAAAATGTTATGAAAGAAACGAACGACGAATGGGAAGTGGTCTCCGTGTTATCTATCTGGTGTTTTTATTTGAGCGTTAAATCAGACGTGAGAGGAAACCTTGACCGAATTAGCAAGATTATGTAACGTTTCTTTCCGTGGGTTGAATTTGAACGGAATCCTGCATAATGCATCTCTTATTGCAATTGTAGTAACTTAAACAATTCCAATAATAACCTGAGATAGCGATATCAGATCAGAAAAGATTCAAGCTATAATACTCTGACAGATTTGTATCAAGGCACCGATGAAATTGAATTAAATGCATTTAATTTGATTATTTGGCCAAACTTTAAGAAAATAAACAATACTCCGTGAAAGGTTGTTTGCATTACATTAAAAGTCTTATTGGGCATTCAGGGAACAAAAATTCATCTTTTTTTGCCAAAAAAGGAAAAAGTTCTTTAAAAAACTGTAACAGTTTACAACAAGACAAATTTTGTTTTAGTTATTGATATTTAAGGAAGAATATAGTTGAATTTTCAGAGTTTGTATTAAGTACAGTTAATTTCCGCATTTAAATACATTTACTGAAAAATAAAAAAGGAAATGCTTTTTCGTTCCTTGATATTCCTATTGTTTACATCCTGAATGCAACTAATGTAGTAATTTTTTGATGCACTGGTTGTTGATTTCTTTGAAATAGTTTTAATAGTGTATCTCCGTGTTATGCAATAAATAATCTATTAAAGTGTCAACCCCGAAGTACATCCCAGCATGTGGTACGACTTGGCATGAGGTTTGCCCTTTACTTTTGCATGCGCTTTACGAAACGTTTAGTATTCAGTCCCATTGTACATAAAACATTTTATTTGTGATTATTATGACTGTTGTAGCTGCACAACCATTCAGTCAGCCAATTTCTAAGTCTATGAGGTAACAGTGTTGAAGGTTTCCTTTATTTATTATCCCCGACCTCCTTGTATTAACTCAATGCAAGTTTTAATGTGATTTTAACTAAAAGAAATGCTTTTCTATCATTTATTTTTTAAGATTAAACCTCGTCACACATTTTCTGTTTACATTTTTTCATGATTAGGCATTAGTAGCTATGCATTTTTATCCCATTAACACAGAGAGAAGATACTTTAATAGAGAATCCGGTTTTATACATAATCGATAATGTAATTCTGAAAGAGTTAATTTAGTAGGGCCATTTAATGAATGTTGATTTTCTTTAAGACGTCGGATCTTTGAAGCTGACTTGACCAAGCCTTTAAAATTAATCATGTCAGCAGGTTACCTCTGTCTTTTGTCTCTGAGAATCGTGCCGAGGCTGTTCCTTCGGTTTAAACAACATTTTACAATTGTTCAGGAATATTAAGAAAACAGATAAATTAAATCTGGTCACACAGAATCCGGTAGGAATACATTTAGATGTCTAAACACATTTTTCAGTAGAATATAACAGATGATTAAATCTTTCCAAAAAGAAGTCCTCCGTTTCCAAATCCACCTGAAGAGAGTACAGTTGGTCCTTTGTGCCCCAAGTAACCTCCGTAAGATCCAAATGCACCGGCAACGGTAATTCCTATTATTTAATTTTTTTATTACGAATTTAAATTATTAGATTAATGCTTTACAAATAAAAATACAAACCTCCAGCAGCTCCTAAACCATTTCGCCCAGAACCAGCTCCATAACCACCAGCTGTTGAACCCCCGCCTCCGTGACCTACAAAACCGCCGTAGCTCCCAAGGGCAGACTAATTACAAATTATTAATTAAAATTCAATTCTTCACGTCATATGATATAGTAGTGCGGTAACTTTATTAAATTTAAGCTTACAAATGTGCTTTGCTTAGCCACTCCACTGAAATCTCCGTGTCCTCCTGCATATGCGGCTCCACGTTTTGTCTGCAAATCAATATTTTTAAAGTTATACCATTTTTCATTAACACAAATACAAAAAGAATTTTGGAAAACATTTCAAGAGCATTTCCATACTTCCTTATACAATACTTAAATATAACTTATTTAAAATTTAAATGTTTTGTATATAAGTTTCTAGTTAAATGAGCTGAAGATGATTTAGTTTATTAATTTCAAACCTCAATTTGTATTTCCTAACTGTAGACGAAAATTTTAATTAGCATTTTTTCAATTAAAGATAAAAAATGAACGGACAGACAGACTGTGTGATTCTATAAGCTGCCTTGGTCAGGCGAGCTAAAGCGATAAAGTAGCTAATTATCAGAAGCTATAGGTTTGGGTTTGAAATTTGTGGTGAAGTAATAAAACAAAGAATAATAAGGATCAATTTTTGCAATTACACTATAGTTCTACATTTTTGAAGTGGGATTTCCTTTCACGTATGTACCTACTACAAGTATTTTAATTTCGATTAGCTGTAAGATTCATTCATCCTGTGCGTTCTTCTTTATCGGCATTATTGAACAGTTGAAAGATGAATTGAACAATTCGGTTGTGATTGAACGTATTGATTTGGAGGATCAATCAATTTTCAACTCATCACAAGGAGCATTATGAATCTGACACACGATTATCGATATTAGAAATGATTAAAGTAAAAAATGGGAGAGCACGATCATTACCCGGGGCGATAACGGCGATTGGTTGTTCGTGTCTTCGGCGAGTACAACTCCCACTGCCCACACCATAAACAAGACGGTGAACATCTGAAACGAAAACTGTAAGGATGCCATATGTGAATCCAATATCATACACTTTCAATAAAAATATAAAAAAACTAGAAATTTTATTATTTATTTGGCAATAGTTTGCGAATTTCTAATGCTAATTAGCAGATTTGGCGCTAGCACGAGCTATCTATAATAATGAGAGCAGAATTTCTCTCGACGAAAAATTCTTCTTCACTTGTATTTATAGCTTTCGTCTCATTTGAATAGGAAGTTACTCATCGTTGGCGTTGGATCTTAATTGTTTAGATATTTACTTGAAATAATAAAAATAACAACGAGAATAAAAAGATTTACATCAGTCAGGCTTTTGTCTTCTTTTCTGTGCTAACCAAATCACGTATCCTCATGCACATCCACTTTAGAGAAAATAGTAAAGAAACTGTTCTTTGTACCTATTTGCATGAGAGATGAACCCACGTTCACTTTCCGGTTTCCATTCATCTAATTCCTGCTTGTGCTTAATTTTACTACTTTATCTCATTGCATCCTATTCAAATCACACCTGAATGGAAATACCTGTACAATGTATATACATATATCTGTATAAGTATGTTTCAATACATTTTATATACGTATCACTTATGACACTTGTATAACCTCGCCATATAATCTTATCTTGTCATTTCATCCTGCAATATAATGAGTCCAATTCTTTCCTGTCGCTTATAAAACATTTTAGCACAATAAATTGTCATGTTTAAACATCGACATTATTTAATTGGTTAATTTATTCGAAAACCTTGATTACTTGTGAATTGCGAATATAAAGGTATTTAAAAGATAAACTATTTGCAATTTTTTGACATTTTGAATATAGACTGCAGATTGACATGAAAAAGTTAATATTCTATTTGTTTTTGCATGCATTTGCAAAGTGTTTGAATGTACTTAAGTTCTGACATATATATGAAGCATAATATTAGCATAAAAGTTTATTATAGCCAACATACGCATAGAGTGTGAAAAGTATAACAAGCAAAATACGCATCAATCAGTTCGTATATTTAATCTAATGGTTTTTGTAATAATAGAAGCGTAAAGTAACAAATATATATGCGATTTTTACAGCTCTTAGATTTTAGATCTCATTAAAATGAAAGTGCAAACTTGGAACTAAGTTGAAATTAATGGGAGCCTTACTAATATTATTTTTATTGCTTGAATTTGCATTCTATTGATATTTGCAGTGCCTACCTTATTTTATCCCAACTTTTCATTTATGAATTCTATTTCTATTTTATTTCTACTATTAATGGAATTAAGTAGTAACTCATTGCTTTTTTAACAAGTACAAAATACACGTACTTGGTCGATGCGACGCTAGGATGATAGCATGGGAATATGCATGAATATGAATCAAACATGCTATGCGATGCGGCTTTGTAAAATACGAAGCGTATGGGTAGGATGAGACAAGTAGTCTTTGCTATGGAATAAAAGGCAGAAAAGTGGTTGGGGCATTTGCCAACGGCCATACCACGTTGAACACACCAGTTCTCGTCCGATCACTGAAGTTAAGCAACGTCGGGCCCGGTTAGTACTTGGATGGGTGACCGCCTGGGAACCCCGGGTGCTGTTGGCATTCTTTTTTTGCTTTTTAAATTCACATTTTTTGCACTGTTTAAAAACGGGATTTTTTACAATCAAAGATTTTTAAAACTAGTAGAATACTTTGCTGTGGTAATTGATTTTTTCCCGTTGCATAAAATCTTTGTTTTCTACAAAATGCGATTGCAACAATATTTTGTTCCTAAAACCTATGGTCTTAATTGGTCTTTAGAAAATTAAATCTGAAATTCCTGCAAAAATTGTACAAACTAAATCTAAATCTATAATACATATTATAGATGTATTATATCTGTATAAGTATCTGTCTGTATAGTGTTGTACAGTGTAAATGTATGTATTGTGGTGGTGTATCCATTTACAGCATGTAGTTATGAGTGGCTTTTGTAAAACGTGAAGCGTATGGATAGGATGAGACAAGTAGTCTTTGCTATGGAATAAAAGGCAGAAAAGTGGTAGAAGCATCTGCCAACGGCCATACCACGTTGAACACACCAGTTCTCGTCCGATCACTGAAGTTAAGCAACGTCGGGCCCGGTTAGTACTTGGATGGGTGACCGCCTGGGAACCCCGGGTGCTGTTGGCGTTCTTTTTTTGCTTTTTTAATCCATATTTTTTGCACTGCTTAAAAACAGCATTATTTACATTTAAAAATTTCTTTGATTCTTTTCTACTGCATAAATAATTCCACCAAATCGCGAAAATTTTTGCCCCAAGAGATTTGCAAACCAATGGTCTTGGACAAATCAAACCTGAAATGAATGTAAACATACTGAAATCTATATTAATTTCCCAAATAATTGTTTTCTACCTGTAGTAATATAAATTGTGAATGAATTCTTTATTCTGCCAACAAAAAAATCACAAAATAGTACAGGCTTCTTTGAGATGGCTGTGACTTGTGACGCTGTGAGTATGAGTGTTTACAAACAATCATTGAATATTCACAGTAGTCGTTATCCCCAAGTAACTTATCTCAAAACAAATATGAATTGTCCTCCTGCAATTTAGACTGCGTCTTGTCATGATTGTTGGTTTTGACTGTGAATTTGATTATCCATGTCATTTATCAAATCAGTGAGCTTATTAATAGAAATTTATTTGTGTGGTTGCATTTATAATATTTAGGGCACGATGAGATGTGAAGGAACGACACGCCCTGCTAGTTCGCTTTAGGATCATTAATCATAACATAACTAGAATTGCATTAGGAAAAGGAACTACGTCTATATAATCCTCTATTATTGAAATACCAATTTGCGATTACATACGTCGCTTCTTCTTCTCACGAGTGGTCTTACTAACTACTGTACGTATTAGATTTCTAAACTACTCTCAGACATTAAACAAAATACATATTAGAGATCTCAACATATTATTTGATCTTTTCAAATGCTACTGACCTAGTAAGTAACTTATTCAAGTGAACTTCCTCATTATTTGTGGACGATCAAGGAAAAAATTAAAGATTTATTCGAAATATCTCATGCGAAAATTGGAAAATATTGCAGTAACAATTTTATATGTCAATTATGCGATTTGCAATAATTTATTTCAAAAAATTCACAAAATGATCTGTCAGTAGAATAAAATAATCATTGATAGTTTTTCAACCTTGCCCATTATTTTGTATAGCATTTTTGCAAAACAATTTTCTAGCTATTTCTCGGTAAATTTATTTGTGCAAGAAAATAATTGGGATATTAAATAATGCAGCTTAAATTACAATTTGTGCATGTATTTAGTTTTTTATTTAATAGTTGCATGTAAATTCAACCGAGAAATTATAGGTTATTCTTGGGTATTTACGTATGGAGGTAGCTGAATGAGCTGAAGCAGTTATTTAAAAAATTGCATTCCTGTAGTGCAACTTTTTTAGGTATCTATAAAGTATTTGTGAATGTGCCAGGACGCTGTAGGACTTTGAGCCAGGCCGAAATAATTGATGAGTGTAAAAAATGTCAAAGTGCACTAATCGTAGAAGAAGGTATTATTAAGTGGCAAAACAGCGAATTTAAGATATGCATTTTACAGTAGAGCGCGACTAGAAATGGCTTCATGCATAAGTTCCGTTAATGGATCGATATACTCGTGTCAGTCATGCATAATAAAAAAGTAGATCCAAATAATATATACAAGTGGATTAAATACAATGTAAATTCAATGGAAGCCACATCGTGCTATAGCCAAATGGAATAATAAGCAAAAAAATGATCTCAAACTACTGCATTTTTATAATTTGTGGCACGATACTTGAATGATGGTCATCTATATAATGGATAGAATATTTATGACAGATTAACGCTCCTCCAAGTCAGGAGAAGATCATACAGGTATGGAAACACTTGGTATTAAGATACTCCTACTGCATGTAAATTCTTGTTAGTCTAGAAATTCAATTTGGATAGCACAGAAATACAAGTCTAATTCATATTATTGAAACATTTACATGCTACTCGCGGTCTTTGCTACAACTATATAAATTACATGGTGAAACGAAATTGTAAATCCTTAATGATTATTGCAATATCGGATCGTAAATCGTAATACTAACTTATAATCTTAGTTCATAATGTTTAACACTACAAAGATCAGACTTTAAAATAAAAAACTTGTAATAATACAACTTTACAAGTCATACAGGTAAAATAACCAATCGATACATCCTAGACAATTTAGACAAATATTTGCCAAATTTCTTAGAAATTCTGATATTCTTTTGCACGTTTTAAGTTCTAAATCCAAAATTTACGTATGATTTTACTGCAGGCACAAAATATACCATTTTTCCGAATTTCTGTAAGAATGTACTTTGTTTATTATTATTTTTGCAATTAAATTCATCAAAATAGTTTTATAAGAGCTTATTTAATGAAAACAATATATTTTAGGTCAGATTGATCATTTTTTGTGTGTAAAATGCCTAGGTAGTGCTTTATATATTTATATTGCCTGGTGTCCACTAAAATCTAAGAAAACAAGTTGATTGGATAAAAAAGTGCAATATAATTATAATTAATTACACTGAAAATGTTTTAGCAGTAGAAATAATAAGTTTTCGTGAGCTAACGCTGTAAATGTTATGTGAAATGTTTATGGAATAACTAATTAGATGTAATAGAGGTAAGGTAGATGGATGCCAAAAGTCACAGATTCACAATGCAGGTGATTGTTTGGAGATGAGACGAAAACCTGTAAGATGAGTCTGAAGAGATAAATAAAGGAAGGATGAAACTCTCGTCCTTTTCATTTCGAGAAGTAAATCTCGTAATACCACTTCGTATCGTAATATACGATTTAAAATGTACTAATAGGACACAACATACATTCCACATTTCCTTTACCTCAATTCAATCTTGTTTCGATGCAGTTCTCTATACAACTCTCATCTATACGCATTGTATCACTTCTTCAAAGTACCTACTACAGGCTTTGACCGATTAAATAACTTGGCGGTCGGTTCTAGCGAACGAGATTCGTGTCATGACATGTCATACAAACTATATAATGCTTAACTCCTAATTTTTATATAACACCCATATCGATAAGAATTCACTTACTTTATAGCTACAGCTTACAACAGTCGTGCAGGCGAACAAGATGCAAAACGATGCCATACCTCCTCCTGTAACCATCTATAATCCGACACAAACTAAACCTACTCATTTCTCAATTGACTTGGCTTCAAAACCTGAATGATCTCACTAACCAACAAACCTAAAACATATCCCCATCCTTATCTCAGACACAAATTCACAAAACTAATGCAAAATTATGCACTAGATGCATTATTCGCTTTACTGAACTCAAAACAAATAAAACGTCTTAAGGCAAACTAACGATTTGGAATTTATTTAATACAAAAAAAAATTTAAAAGCTACATTTTTGAATTTAATAATAAAGTACTGAAAATTTTGAATATTATTAGGTACTTAGCGTTTCTAGGTAAATTACCTTAAAAATGAACGTTAAATTTTAAAATCCAAATCTGATCAAGACCACGTGATGTAATTTTTTAAAATGTGGCAATAAATAAAGATTGTAGTGTCCGAATTAGCGTCTGCCGCTATTTTGAAACTTACGCTTTTAAGGTTTTTTTCTCTTGACACTAAAACGCTAAGTACCTAATATTAAATATTTAATTTTGCCATTTTATTAGATGCTAAAGTGAAAATTAAATATCCGTAATTTCTGTAGCTGAATTTTAAAAAACAATTTCAGTTATCGTTAGCAAAATGATTAATTGTATAAATGAGTGTGTTAGATATTTTTGAAGATGATTGAGTTCAAGCATTTATTAGAGCTCATCATTTGTATTTATATTATGAACTTATGCTTAAGGTAGAAAAGAAAGTTGTGGAAAGAGTGCATTAGTGCTATACGACAACAAAGCGATAGGAAGATAAACATAATAATATGTGATAAGTATTACTGCCAGTAAAATGGAATGCATGCAACTACTCTAAGTAGTTTATAGATTTCTGTTACTTGTGTGCACTCTGCTGTAAAGCGCACTGCAATTTTTTGATGTTTCGTGGATACCTCTGCGATAATGCACTCATGTTAAGTAAATAAGGATGGAAATAAATGTACTACAAATGACTCTATGAAATTATTTTCCTCTCTCCTCCCACCAATCCTTATTTACACGCTAAGCAACAGGAGTGAAAAATCACATCTTTAAATACGAAAGCAATAGCTACACATATTAAGCCATCTGTAAATAAAACTCATGCAAATTCTACACATGCACAGAAAAAGCCAAAACACATGTTAATTCACTACTTGCTATATGCTAGAGGCAATTTTAGTACCAGGCTGTAAGAGCAACTACTTGGTACTATTATTTCGAAAAGCTATTCGCTAAATTTTTGAAAAATTACAGTTTTTGCTAAAAAAAAAGATCAGTGTATAGCTCAATTAGATGTGCGTTGTATATTATTAAAATTATTGAAGACATATTTATATTATATGAAATAATTGTAACTAAAGCTAACTAATTCCCTAGGCCTTGCTGGAACAGGGAGCAAAAACCTTTAAAAAAACCTTCTAAAACCTTTATTGCTTTTAAGCTTTTTAATAAAAAGGCAGGAGTAAGTTTTTTTAAATTGCCTTTTATGCCTTTTCTGAAGTAGCAGCGTGCCCCATTCACTTCCACTTTAGTGTTTAAGGACTGCTATTTTTAAATAAAACAGTACTTTTTTACTTTTAACCTTTTTTGTTCCCTGTACTGGAACAATACCCGCGTTTGGTTATTTTAAAATTGCAAGAATGTTTTTTCAAGATATTAATCAGGCTAAAAATAGTATTTTAAATGAGAATACAAAAAATATAAAATTCCGTCTAATGCCAAGGCATTATACATTCCAGTGCCTGAAGTTACTCATGACCGCCAACACATACATACCTGTATAGCTGTAATAGCTAATTATAGTTAAAACCATTGACTTTTTTTAGAAAGCCCACGTAAAATACATTTGTATTAAAATATATTTTTGTCTCAATAATAAAATTAACTCTTCCTATTGTAAAGTGCATAATGTGTAGCATATTTGGTAAATATTTAGCATTTTAAGCGTTCTGCTTGATATTCTGGTTTCTTTTAAAATTTTGAATGATAGTAAAAAGTATAAAATGCAATTGAGATCGCAGGTAGATGTCTGACTTGACTAATACTAATGAATGAGAATTCAATTTATACGATTTACATTTGTGTATAGACGCACAAACCACTAAAAATTACTAGACCATGATAAATACATTGAAGAAGCGTAGTTTTATGATTTGCTAATAAACCGAATCGAATATTAGGTTTATGAAGCATCTTATTTGGTATTTTATCATTCTTACTCCGTCTTCCTTGTTCCTCACCTACTTCAACCTATACGAAAGTTATATTTAGTAATAAAAATGAAATATTAGGCTTATATGTAGTAATACTCGTATTATTGTCTAGTAATCCTATTATTTTTATTACTGCTAAGACATGTACACTCCATACTATCGTTAATTGAGTTTTATACACCTAAACTAATTGTGTTAGGGCAGTTATCTTTTAGATTAGGTACCTTCTTTTATTACCTATAACAGCACCAGCTAACGCATGAGTACAATACAAAACGCTAAATGTACATAGGTCGTAAAACATCTTAGGACCAATTACTATTGAAGATGAGCAAAATTTAAATTGATATAGTTACGTCTATAACTATAACTTGAGATACTTTAAAACGCGTCAATTCACAACTATATTTATGTAAGTGTGTAAGTATAACCCGAGAAGTTAATTGATAATTGAAAACTAATTTGGCTTGTAATAATTGTTAATTGAAAATTAATTTAGCTTGCAACTAGATCAATTATAGCAATTAGTACCTTTTTATTTAGTAATTGTACAAAATAAAGTCAATCATTACAAATATTTTGGTATTTATAACAGAATTAATTTTAAATGCATAAACATGCATTGAATTTTATGAAATTTATTAACATACATACAAAAATAAGTTACGAATTACGAGAGAAATAAAATAAATTATGGACTACGATCCAGAAATTTAAATGGGCATGAAATTTTAATCAGTGATTACAAATAGTTTGTGTTTGTTATTCGCAGATAATTTTTAATCTAGATTATTCTGCATGTTGTTGGAAGTTTTGATTATAATTAAGTGTGTGTGTGCACGGATGTTAAAATGGATTTAAATGAAGAAGCGAAATGAAGTCAGATGAGATATAAGGAGTCATGGTAGAAAAGCAAGAAAAGTGGGCTCTGGCTCTGATCAAAAAATAATGACATAGGATATGGTTAGATATTCTAACCTTGTTTGATTGATCGAGACTGAGATTGAGGATTGAGAACAATGTTACTACCATATAATACTAAATAGATGTACATGTACACTGACAATGAGACATTTAAATGGATATTATATATAGGTAGGTCGTCTCTGGTGTAAATTGTGCATTCTGCATGCATATTGCTGTGTAACAACTTACAACTTGACTTTGACCATTGAACTTGTGTAAAATCGAGTCGAAAGAATTGTTGTCCATTTACACGCTTTGTGATTTCACAGTCCATTAATACTTACAAACATTCGAGATTGCAATACCTACTTAAATACAATTACAATCCTTCATTTCATATCTAATAGGGTGATGTGAAATATACCGTAGTCCCACAATTACACCGCAGGGGCTTTATTTACAACGACAAATTACTCCTCCGTTTATAAGAAGCTACTCCGGCCTTGCTTATTAAATAATGTTTTAATAAGTACTTAATGCAAAAATGAATGCCAAAATTATTTGCAGATTTTCACTACCATTTACTTTAATTTGCTAATTTTCTATTTTATTATAAATTTTAGGTTTCAGGCTTCCTTGGTCCAATTCTGTCAAATTATTAATTAATATACGAATTATAACCCCTGAATGCCTTTAGTAAACGTATTTGGGAACTTAGCATCTATTTGGGACTGCGACTCTTGATGCGGTTTATTTGGGACCCTCGTTTTAAATTTGGGAATACGGTAGTATATAGTATAGTTATAAATGTAGTTCATATTTACTTCTGCAACATCGAAGAGACTTGTCTGACTGATAATGCCAATAACGCAATGGATAATGGTTTATATCACATCATTTACCACGTTACACCGTTGCATATTACCCTCCTCTTGTTTATATTGTATAGAAGAAAGTTACTATATGGTACAACAGGTATCCATTTTTTTATCCTGGCTCAACTCTGATCTGATTATTAACTACATTACAATTAAATTGATTCTTATCTTCAATACTGGTCTTCAATAATCTGATACCATATGTAATACACTACACTTAAGTGCCATTGCTCCAATTATCAGTCTAAAAGCCTTCACTGCATATGCCTACGAAAAATTAACTAATTAAAAAACGATGTGTGTGGGGCACGCACTCAATACAAATGAAATCACTCAATTGTTAACGTGACTATTGTTTATTGAACAATTAATACTCCATTTGTAACTGTATACTGGGGCAAATGCATTTAAAATTTAAATTCGCTTGATTGATGCGAGATTGTGGAAAATAAATGCGAATTCCAAAGAATTCAATCCCCTTGTGCTTAAGTTATAGCGTAGCTTATGCTAAGACATAATTTTACTGTTACCTACATTTAAGATTAAACAAATTAAAAGAAAGATATAGAGGCAATAAATAATATAAATACAATAAAAGAGATGGTAAATTAAAAAGAAGAACAAAAAGATTGATCAAATAAAATAAGGACTAAATATAAAATTAACTTAAAAAACTTAAATAAGATAAAACGATTATTTAAATCAAATAAAAAAATTTAAATGTATAAAATTTCAAATAAAATAAGATAAAAAGAAAAATCCAAATAAATAAAATAAAGATAAAAAGATTAATCAAAATGAAATAAATAAAGAAGAAATTAAATACTAAACTTGAAATAAAACACAATAAAATAAAGACAACGTATACAATGTCGGTGAATAAAAACTGTAACAATAAGCAAACAAATTAAGGTTATTACATTTATTATTATTTGTAATTTCATTGCAGACTCAATTTTACTAAATTGAGCATTGTTTGCATTATAATGATTATTGCAGCAAGAAAGTCGAATTAAGTCAATAGAAAGGATCATTGAAATTGGTAGCAAAGGAATGAAAACAATTGATAAGTATTTAAGTTTAGTGTAGGGTAAACAGCGAGATTATTGCACCTTGTATTTTGATAGAATTTGGGGATTTGCATAAGTGTTATGCCAATGTAGGGCATGTATTATCACACTATTCACTTTGCATTGAATTAAATCGACGAAACGAGTTACTATCTATTTTAATGAGACATTGTGTGCATGTAACGTAGTCTAGATAAAGTAAGTCCTAGAACTGCATGTTCATGCACTAAAGTAGAAGTAAAACAAAAAGGCAGTATGAAAACAAATAGTTGCTAAATAGTCCAAGTTGGGATTACTTTTGTACAATGTAAGTGTTATGTCTGTAGTTGGCATCAGGAGACTGACTAGGAATTACATACTTACTTAAATAACTGCACAATGCAAGACAAACACTATCTCTATTGTATCTGCGGAGAAGGCAAAAAATGGCGAGAAACATTCCTATTAGAGTTATCAGCAGATTTGACATTCACTACTTCTTCGATGGTTATCTGCTTACCTGTATGTACCTCCATCCCAATTCAATTCAAACCTTGGATTATGTATACATAACGTCATAATGGACACTATTTCTAAACATTGTATAAATGCTGCTACTTAGGTGAGAATACTAGTTCACAACTATTATTTTACTCTGATGTATGATCTGATTAAAACGTCATTATATGTCTATTCCCTCTTTTGTGTAGCCAAATAATAAACACACACTCCCCACCATGTGTTTATACCTATATTATCAAAGAGCGGATATGTCCTTACATAAAAATTTTAACATTGCTAAATGTGTACTATGTGGCTGAAAATATTGAAATAATTATAATAATGTACCAAGATAAAAAATAATGACTTACAATTTGCGCCAAAATTAAAAATATGAACTAAAATCATCGAAATATGCGCCAAAATTAAAAATATGAACTAAAATAACTAAAATATGCGCCAAAATTAAAAATATGAACTAAAATCATCGAAATATGTGCCAAAATTAAAAACATGAACTAAAATCATCGAAATATGCGCCAAAATTGAAAATATAAACTAAAATCTTCGAAATATGTACCAAAATTAAAAATATATGGTATTTAGTAAATAAATAATAAAAATAAAATGCTAAGGACTAAAGATGGTGAATTAATACTTTTGTATTAATAAATTGGAAAATTGAATACTGTAAACAGTAATCTTAGAAATATCTTAAGACCATCACTAAATTTTAGGTGCTGATATGCGTGAAAATTCATTTAAAAATCTGTTAATAGTTTTCTAGTACATTTTAAGTCTAACATGTCCAAATTTTCCAGAAATGTTATTTTTACACACATATCCGGTATGTGCTTATTATAGGACATGTTATATGCGCTTTTGCTCGTATGGTGTACGAAGCCCTCATATATTTGCTGATACGTTAAAGTTCATATAGGGATTACAATAATGGCTTAATAGTAACAATATACATATATATAAAGTTACATGAATGAAAGCTGATGCAAAGTCTAAGTAAAATTGTGCAAAGCAAAGAGATTCATGTAATTATTGTGACTACAGGTGAAGATATAGGTAAGATTATAGGACTATATTAAAGTGAAGATTTCTCTATATGGAAGTGGCTGACAATAAATGCTGAGAAGATTCTTTTGTTGCGAGAATTTAGCGATTCAGCTCGTTGACCATAACCATAACATTCAATCTGTGAACTTCTTTTAAGGTAAAGTTGGTAAAGGTACGTTGGCTTCGATTGTGTATGCATTGGGCTAGCCTTCCCTCTCCTCCTCAATTTCATCTCTCAAATACCATAAGTAATACAGAGATTAACGAATATGATATCAAGGAAATTCTGCAAATACTACACAACTTAAGAGAGCAGACGAGACTCTCGAGTCCTACTTAACAATTTCTTGACTATCGCGTTTTACAACCTTGACGGACAGGTTTAACTGAAAAAATTCCGAGCTCCACACAAATATATGCCAATCTGTACAGATGTCTGCATTTTGTGTTACAATATCTTATATTACTAACCCAAAGTCTTCATTTCTAAATTTCCTATCACATACACATCCATTGACCACAACCATTTTCTACATTTTCGAAAATTAATACCTCCACAACGGATTATGTATTACAATATTATATTACGTTATATATCCTTCGTCTTAAATGACATCAATGACTCAGGAGATTGCTTTTTGCTACAAAACAAGCACATACGGATACTTTTCGTATTTGCTGTAACACTACACTATAAATCATGATTCATGACAGGTTTCTATTACAGATACAGCCAACCTCCAACATTTTAGTATTGCAATATACCTTCAGGTGTACTAAAGTCAAGTCTAGACTTAATTCAATGTTTAAGTAATTGCTAAATATTTCTTCAATATTTTTATGACCTCATTTTAGTACAAGCGTAAGGAATCTAGAAAAAATCTGCAATCGGATTAAAGTATTAATGCGCACAAGAATCGAAAGCAAATGGATTAACATATTTTTTTGATTGTTGGAACGACATAATTTTAGAGACTCACGCAACACCGAAAAGTTAAGGGCAGATGCACCGACATGCATCCGGTAAAACAAGTCCGTGTTTGGGTCTTGTAGATCTTGAAGATTCTAGTTTTGTTACTACTAGGAATTACATATAAAAATGCATTCTAGATGCATAACTAATGTATAACACTTGTGACTAGCTATTATTTTGACCGGTTTCTCTAGATTTTAGTAGACGAACTCAGTTGGTATCCCTTCTATTTAGTTTTCACCCTTTAGATGAAAAATATTTGTGATGCGTTTAGAAAGGAATGAGAGCGTGAGTTATTTCATCCTACTTTGCATATTATTGTGTATGAATAAACATGTGAATAGCTGGTTTCGTTTTGTACTACCACCAACTACGTCAATCCTCACCGAATCAAATAATTGTATACCCCACTTCTTCTTGCTCAGACTACAACATTACTTTCATGGCTTCATAATATAAGCTGTACTACATAATAGCAAACACACAGCTCCTATGCAAACCGATTATCGCAATTTTATTGTAAATTGACAGGTCTCCTACTAGGTACTCAAAGATAACCTCGTCTAAAAATCCTACTATCTACAGGAATTACGATCTTATCCTATAAAATAAAAACAGAAGTTGTTTATCCAGTAGGATCAAACATTCATTTCTATCAGAACTATCTTGAGTTATGCAAATTTTGGTAATCCAATTGCTATTAAATTGTGCGATATGTATCTTGCTTTACATTATAGTTGTACGTGGCTTCCTTATTCTTGTATCCAAGTATACTCCTTTGAATTATTATGCATATTAATTAGATAGACCGAAAAATTAATCTGGTCACTAAAAAAACAAGAATTTCGTTAGTTTTCTGAAAATTAAGCTGTAAATTTGTATTGATTTAATATGATTGAAATAATATATTAAAGCTGACAAGTTGGGAGAGCATTTAGATATAAAGTATAGTCTTAGTTCATGTTTTAGAATTGATAATTAGAAATTACGTAGCTGACGATGGTTGAATTGAGGAATCGACAGGTTATTAGAATTGATTTACAAACCAGACACCAATTATGTACATGAAGCAGGTAGAAGTTTACCTATACATGAATTATAACTTAAGCAAGCTGTTTTACAAGAGATGAGGCCTTATTAATTGGTAAGGTCCTAGAATTCCGTTAGATTTCAACGTGCAGTTATAAGAGATGTGCACTTTTAATACACTAGGTTTTGTATACAAGCTAGATTGAACATTGTCCATTAAAATATAACGTTAACACCATGGACATGAGGAATTTGCAATAATTGCTAACATACATTATCAATTAAATTATATAAGGTAAGTAAACGGATTACGTGGCTAACTAAACAATTACTACCACAAAATCCAATCTGCCTGAACTACTGTATCAGGGTACAACTTAAGCTGAATGTTATTGCGAATGCGAACCTCAATATACTTAATCTATAGTTTGAAGTGTAAATATACGTTATGCACTAGAGGAGGTACTTGCTTATATACCTAAGTGAAACATAATGATGGAATAATTTGATTCGAGTTTGTGAACTTGATTCAACACAGGAGTGAAGTGATGTTAACGTGCACATAAAATGGGATTAAGCCGAAGGATATTTAATGCTGACGAAACAAGTAACAGTAAGTGCAAATGAAATACATAATTGACTGGGCCACTCAGCCGAACATTACAACTGGATGTTTAAGTAGGAATCTTTTGTGGAATAGTCCTCCACACATGTAATTGTTTTAATTATAAAAATTGTTTTAATCTCACATAGGAGAGTAAGTTTGTATACGTGCAAGTGAATAGAGGACATGCCTTAAGGTACTAAACTGATCGTCGTGATGCAGTCTGAAAGGATACGTCTTATTGACAGCCTTCTTACTTTATTGAGACTGCCGCAGACTTTTCTCAATTGAATACAAATTAGCAAGTGACACTATTACTAACACAATGCTTTATACAACATACAGGGTCTCTACCATCTTCTGTCTCCCTACAATGTACAATATTGTATTACTATCCGAAAGAACATGCGATTCTACATTTATTCGCCGATTTTCAATCTAGTAGCTTTTATTTTACGAGTATGACGCCAAGATTTCAAAAAATTAAATGAAATAAATTTACCCGCATTTAAATAGCTGATTTTTTCTAAACCTACTTAATTTGGTTCAGAAAATAGTTTTGTTAGTTTGCTTTACATTTATCCACATCAATTAGGGACAGGGAATATAAAAGGTAACTCCTTCTTTACATAAAAGAAAAAAAGTACTCATTTTTTACAAAAAAAGTACTCCTTATTTACAAAATGGTATAAAAAGTTTTTTAAATTACTCCTTTTTTAAAAATCAATCATATTACATTTTTTGCCTTATTTACATGTAAAGTGGAAGTAAATGGGACACGCTGCTACAAAAAAGGTTAAAAGGCAAAAAAGAACTACTTTTTTAAAAACTTAATCCTTCCTTTTTTATAAAAAAGGCTAAAAGGTCTTTTTTGTTTCCTAAGTAGGGAAGAAGGATCGATTTAGTTTTTAAAGGCAAAAAAGGATCTTCTTTGTTCCCTGATTAGGGAAGAAGGGGTTGATTTAATTTTTGTGCCCGAAAAGTTTGGAGAAAATGGACATCCTGTAGATTACATTTACACACATTAGACATTTCTTTATTCATTGATTACAATAGGTACTGATTTGTTGACTGGATTTTGGTAGAAGAAAATCACAATAAAAAAGCAAATGTGGAATACACAGATGTTGCTATTAAGAGAGGACCGGAGGAGGTAGGTGATTGAACTTTTACGAGGAATTCGGCAAGAAGCGAATAAGAAATGATGAATCGAATTCATTTAAACTTTAAAGGTTGGCTTAATGTAATGTTATGCGACTGCAACTAACCATTTAATTTTATGCGAGTGAGATGCGTACAAGATGCATCTATTAGATATATAAGCATCAATAGCCTTGGGTAAAACGTCTGAGAGAATGCCCTAATAAAATGAAACAACTCCTTTATCATGACAATCTCGTGACACATAGCCATAAATTAGTATACACTTTTCTCCACACCTAACTATAACTACATACATTAGTGTAACCGTGTAACACTTTGTCAGTGTTTATGCATTTTGTAAATACATAACTCCAGCATTTGGACAATCAATGAAAATCTACGTATACAGCGTAACAACATATACCCACGCATTACATGCTATACATCATAGGATGTTAAATAACAAGCATCAAAGGTCAATCAGGAAACAGAGATTATGCAAATTGCCGACTCACTCGCATCTTGCGAAAAGTCATTAAAGACAGTTTGTACTTGACTGAAAGTGGGACATGGAATTTTGGGCAAGTCTTGATTTTAAGTTCACACATTTTTTTATGTATTTGGGTAGACATCTGAAGAGACATTATTATGACACACTGTCTATGTATAAAATAGAAAAACAAAGTTAAATTCCCATAATTTGTGTTACACGATAAACCAAAGATGGAACACAAAAAGAAACACCTGTTTCACCCCGTTGTGTCTCTCGAATAATTTTCTACTTACTTAGCATTGAACGTGAACCTGACTCTATTAAATACGCAGACCATTCCACTAGGCATCATTATTAAACTAATAAGCGAAGCCAAGTCGTCACGCTGTGGCCGATGGCAAATCTACTAACAAATTTTGTGCAGGTCAAGGCGCCTACCCACACAATAATCGAAAATTAGTCTTATATCGTTAGCCATCCAGTTAACTCTACGCAATTTAATCCTCCTAGACCCATCGATTACTATCACGCACTATTCTAAATCATCATAAGAATTCTAAACTTCGGCAATATAAAAAAAGTAATATGAGAACATTCTTTTGTTTACATAATACATATTATATTTCGTAATATAAAGATTCGAAACTTTATCTCTGCACGGACTAGGAAACACTAGACAAAGACTACAAAGTGGATCTACCGCATTTTGTATGCTTTTCAAGCTTGTTGAATAACAATTCGTTGATTGTATAACAGATAGATTTTGCTGTAGAAAATTCACAAATTCATCTCACGTAAACTAGATCTCTTTTAGGTAGAAGAAACCAGTATCAAATCTACAATTAGTACCTAACGATAAAACGCTCGTTATTTAGAAGCTGAACAAAATACAAAACAAAGAAATTACACAAAAAATTATATCATCGTGGTATTTTTTTGACATTTAGTCCATTACGATTTGTTATTGATAGCCAGGACGTGAGTATTTTTCGTCAAGAAGATATCATGAATAATCTTTTGATAGAAGACATGAAAATAAAAAATGATCAATGAGCTGAAAACATAACGTCTACGTAATAAGTTAGTTTTTCTGGATTGTCAAGTTTATTAGCGTATGTATTCTTTCCGCAGTTACGGAGTTAGGGTTGTAGGACATGGTACTAAAAACATAATAGAGAAGAAAGACGTGTTACACCCCACAGCTCTTGTTATTTATGCTGTGCTGTGTGAAACAGCGAAACAGAGTACACAATATGGGATTCCTTAATAGTGTCAGCATTTCTCTACTGCACTTGAATACTCATACAGAGCAAAATAAATCTTAAGATACGTGTGTGGGTAGTAAAGTACGTTATGTAATAAAGTCTTTCTGTATAAGTGTAAAGACACTTACTATGTTGCAGTGACTTTATAAATTATCACAGTTTACCGTAATACTCCCTAATAAGTTCAGACGTTCATTATACACATTAACTAGTCTGAAAAATGTCAAAGTGAAAACCAAAGGTAATGAATCTTGAAAACTATATTTACTTGTGAATAATTCGCAAAAATTAATTTGGCGCAATGCCTTAGTCTAACTTAATGGAGCTCTTGACTCAATTGCAATTAGTAAATCACTTTGAAGATATAAATAATGACAGAAACAACATTTACAGTCGAGTTCAAAGAAACACTATTAATTTTGTATACATAATAATAGTCTAATGGCCATTTGAGTAAGATTGGCACTTTCCAAATGCATCTTCTAGTACCGTTGCGAAATTTAACTTTGGCAGAATGTCAGACAAGTGCTAAGAGGAAAAATTCGCCACGTCTCTTCATGTTAATTTTATTTTCTTGGCTTACTTGCCATGTCAGTTTTATTGTTGATGGATATCTCATCTTCATTTGAAGGGTTGATGTTCGAGCAACGGAAAAATCTTTTGCACCTTTCAATTTACATTAAAGCAAAATCGCCGTCAGTGACAGTGAAATTTATACTTAAATAGCATTTTGCTTGCACCGCTATATAGGAATGTAAATAAATGTACAGCTTCACTCATGCGATATCATCGGAAATCTCTCTCTAATTGTACATTTCAATTAAGACATACGAAAATGTCTACTTTCAAGACATTACATATTACTCATGTTGCATTGCACCTAATAAGATAATAATTAATCATCATTAGCTATGTCTGATTTCGCTTTGTATCATTTTTATAAACATAAATGCAGTATTCATTTTGTACATGCATTATCTAGGTGCAATTTGATTTTTAAATAATTTAACATCAATTAGAAGTACTCGGGGAGACTTACGGACGAGATATTTAATTTCCACGTTAATTAAATACTAATGTTTACTTATTTTTAGTATTCAAATTTTAGGTACTCGAATTACTTAGTTTTAGCGTCGTAACTGCATTTCTAAGATTTCCATTTAATATCATCAGATTAAGAATTACTTTCGTATTGCATTTTATGAAGTAACTGATCTCTCTAACAGTAGCAAGTTTGATTGTTTTTAGTGATTAGTCATAGTGCTAAATGTTACATTAATGACTTTTAGGCAACTGAAACTTTTTTGGGCATAGGATCATTACTTGTCACATTAGACATTGAAATATTAGATACAAATAAATATTGTTTTCTACTGACACGAGTCATCATAGTGCTAGTCCGAAAGTAAATAGAGTTTGTTTGCATTACGTAGCATTTTGTTCCCTAATATTTGTTTTATTGTGTATGTATTGTGCTTAATCATAAGAAAGATGAGCACATGTGGATTTAGAAGGTACAGGTATATAGATACAGGTAGGTACAAGATTTTTGCATTTAATGTAGGTGGTTAGAGCTGCGTATAGGTACTCTTGGTTGAAGATGATAATCATAATGATAGAGAAGGTTTGAAGAAGATAATATTGTGTGTAGGATTTAAGCAGAAAGTCTACAATAGTATTATGTGGAGTTTAGGTATGTCTAGGTAGGAATTTACATTAAGCAAAGAGAGTTGGCGAAAACCTTTACCTTCAAGTTGGTTTGATATGAAGATGTTTTGGTGCCTGCAGGAGATGAGGAGAGGATGATCGAATGTTCATCTTGCCAAGCAAAGAAGTGAGATCAGAGAGCATTACAGCAGCAAGGGTTCACTTCAGTTAGTAAGATGAGCCAAGCCAGCCGGCCAAAATAACGGTCAGTAGGTTTCTGAGTCTCCAACAGGAAATACAACATTCGTACTCGCACTCGCTCGTCTACTACCTAAAGATTAAACCAACACCAGAACGATTTTCATCACGAATCCTTTTTCTGTGTGGGCAGGTGCAACTTGTGAAAATAACTATTTTGGAAAATGAGATTTTTCGCGGAATGAAAATCACAATTCAAAATGAGCTGACGAGAACAAAGGATTTTCTTCGAGTGTGATGTAAAATAAAAGTGGATAATGTGTGTCTCTCTTGTTAATTTAAATTGACAATGTGTCGGTGTTCTTGCCGCCAATTGACAGACGAACAAATGTGTCCCACCTTGGCCACGGATTCCTTGCAGAGGCTAAGAAAACGACGGAAAACAATACCCGTTTTCCTCCTTTTACTAGTGACTCTATACGCTAATGTGAATATTGTGAGTGGCGTGTGTGTGTGGCAAGGCGGAGGCAGTTTTCGTCTCGCTTGCGGTTTTCGTCAATCCGGTTTATTCCGAATAAGGAGCTTAGGTGGACTTAAGGGCTACGTTGGTGCAGGGTTTACTGTAGGAGATGAAGATGGGTTCAAAGACTCCATGACAAATACAGAAGGAAAAACACAACAACAACAACAACAGCTCCAGCAACAACAAGCTCAAGGACAGTACTATGGACAACAACAAAGGATTTCCACTGGACATCAGAATCATGTCAATTATCCACATCAATTACAAGGCCAGTATAGTGAAATAGATGCAGAAAATGTCAACGCGAAAGATTACCAACGGAATATTCAGAATTCACAACTTATTAGTCACAATCCTAATGCTAATGTGAATCAGTTGTCTCAGGCTGAGGTCCTTGCACTCCAACAACAACAAACGGAACTCCTCCTTCTCCAGCAACTCCAGCAACAACAAGTTCAAATGCAGCAGCATCAAGAACAGGCTAAATCACCAATGCCAGCGGCACAACTTATGGCTCCTACTCCTACATCTAGTCCTCATAATGATGATCCTAGTAGAAATGGACTAACGAAAAGAGCCAGTTTGTGGAGGTGGCCTAAATTACCCATTTTCGGAGGTAATAACAAGGAGAATAGACATCATAAAAATCCTCATCGTGGAAAACAGGGAAGAGGTCCTCCGCCAATGAGACAAGGACCAATTTATAATCAACAACAACAAAATCAATATCAACAGCAGCAACAACTTCAACAGCAGCAGCAGCAGCAACAACAGCAACAACAACAACAAGTTCAGGGTCCACCACAGAGAGGACCAGGTCTACGACGACCAAGTGTTCAAAGACCATTTGGAGAACAATATCATGCTGGGGGAAAACAGCGACCTAGTGGAGGATTTCCTCCACGAGGGCCACCACGACAAAATCATGTTAATTATCGAAGAGGACCTGCTGCTTCTTACCCTGGCAATTTCAATTCCATTTCACCTAGTGTTCCAGGACCAATACCCCTTCCTTCCCAACATTCGCCGAATCAATATTCTTCGGCACCAATGAAAAGACCGAATCAAAACCAGTATGGATTTGGAGCGGAAGAAGGACTTCCAGAATTTAAAGGAATCCCGAAGGAATACTTTGATCAGACGGACTACAATGAGCAGGATCCAAATGCTCCAGAAGAAGAGCAGTATTTGGACTCAGAGGGAAAACCTTTTGGTTTGAAAATGCTACAAAATACTGACAATTATGGTTCAGCTTTTCAATTGATGGATTCTCAACCGAAAGCTCCACCTTATCTTGAAGAAACTGGATCGGAAAATATGCAAAACCCTTATGATAATACTCAAGGAGCAGATCCAGGTTTCGGAGCATTGTCTGGTTATGATATGAATGATCCTGCTCTTGCCACAGCTGGATACGATCCCAATATTTTCCCAGATATTTATTTCACAACAACTGAAAAAGAAAGCGATAGACATATTCATCGAGTGTTAAATGGACATTTTGGAGATCCAACTGCTCATTTGCAAGAACCAAGTGTTGTGGAGCAAGAACCAGAAACTGTTACCGAAGAGGCAGTTGTTGAAAAGCCTAAAATAAAAAGAATCAGGATCATAAAGGGAGGGAAAAGGAGGAAGAAGAAGAGAAGGCGGAAGCTTCGTGTAAACAATTCTACTTTAAATGCTATTGATAACGAAATAACTCCTGAACCAGAGCAAGCACCGGAACAAATCCCAGAAGAATCAAGCACATCCAAACAAGTTATGACAACTTCTGCTGAGACGACAACAACCACTAGAGCTACTTCGGCTGAAATGGTAAATGCTGCATCTACCTCCACGGAGAGACTTGAACCGGCACCTGCCAGTCTTCCATTGACTTCCACATCTCCAGATTACGGACCGAATTTTGTTGACGAAAGGTATCTACCTTTTAATATTGAGAGTTACTATTATGAAGAGAGTAAACACGAAGTTCCACCCCCGCCTCCGCCAAAACCACCAACTAAATATGCAAACGATTGGATGTCAAAACCCGACAATAGTTTTAAGCCACCAAGCTATTCTACCCCGGATCCTTCTTCTGGCTACGATCCACGTTATCCTCCAAATCACGAAATAAATCGTGGGAAAATACCAACAAAGTTTCTCAGGAGTACAACAACGACAACAACACCAAGACCATTTTTCACAGAAGACACACACTACAATCCGCAAACACATTTTAATAAAACACGTTTCATGAATACAAACCAAATCCCTGTCACGGAGAGAAATGATGTCTTACAATTTGTACCATTCGGCAGTGGAGAGAATTTGAATGCATATGATAAGACGAGACTGTACAATGATAAATTCTACTCGCATTTCAACAAGAGTAACAATGCTCCGGTGACAGGAAACTTTTACAGCAACCCAGGTTATTATAATCCTCAATTTTCATTCGATACAGATAACGGAAAATTGCGTGGAATTAATACCAGTCCACGACCATTTGGTCCGCCGTCGGATTTCAACCCGGAGGAAATTATTTTACCTTGGGAAAAGAAAACCGCAGATCCAACTCCGATTGTAATGAATCTCAATGGAGGAAAAGGCCGAATGAGGAAACCTCCAGGTCCGGTTTTCCCTGGAAGTAATACAATGGATATTGATCAAGATCCTGGATTTGTCAAACCTAATATGAATCTAGATATATTCAATTCACCAACAATGGAAACATTTGGCTTGCCTAAAAAACCAACACCACCTCCAATTCGTCCTAAATATCCTGATGAGTCTGAAGAACGAAGTGATACTTTTACTATTAATGAGTTGAGGAAGAAAACTCTGTCAGATATTAATTCCAATGGAAATAGTGAAAGTGACACTCCGAATTTCTGGGGAAAGATTCAAGAATTGGATCGATTTGGGCCTAGTTCAGATTTTGTGACCAATGATAATTTTAAAGTCCCTGTAGATAGAGTTTTATCTACAGAGGCTCCACCTCAACCACCAACGACACCATCACCTTCCTTGTCAACAACAAGTAGTAGTAGTGTCCGATGGACGAAATCTCGAAGAAGGATGCGTACCAAACCAACAACAACAAGTACAACCGAAATGCCACCGGCTGAATCTTCGATAAGCGCGGCTACAATGGTCCCTCCTAAAAATTCTCCATCACCTTGGAACAATTTCGAAGAAAATGGAAAAGTGTTTTCTGGAATGGGAGTCCAAGTAGCTTCTAAAGATGTAGCAATTGCTCAGTCAGTCAGTGATGAAGGATTATGGGCAGGTGACACCCACAAACTTCCCGTTCTCACTACCAACGAAGACAAAACTATTTTCCAACTCCATAATTCTGATCACAGAGAAAATATGTACGTAGGAAATGTAATGAGCAGTACAACAATGCCTCCAACAACTTCGGTAGATCCTTCAGATCCAACAAAGAAACCGAAATGGAGAAGAAGGAAACCTGGATCAAGACCTAATGTGCAAATAAAGTTTAAGGGTGCAAGCGCCGAACAGCAGGATAAAACTTCTCAAGAACAAACATCTGAAAAAGTAGAAAATAGTTTCTCACAGAATTTCTTCGATATCAATTCAGTGACTAGTGAAAACAGTGTGGATAGTGTAAACAATCCAAATCCATTCGCAAAATTTGAAAATGTGGAAGTGAATTCCGGTAGTAGTAATAGTGGTGAAGGATTTGTGTCTAAAAACGAATTTCTAGATATTGCTTCCACCATTAAGAAAATGACAAAGCAAAATAAAAAGAAATTCTCACAAAACGTGCATGTGGACAGTTCAGAGGAGAAATCCCAATCAACAGGTAAATTTATTAATCATTCTCATTAGAAGATTTTATAAATTCTTTTATTAGGAATTAGAGGATGAAAATATATTTAAAATACTGCATTTCCCATTAGAAATTGTTATAAGGTCAATTCGTGCTGTTGTTACCGTTTCGTCTGGCTAAGCTAATTAGCATTTCGCGTTCAATTTCGCTTCTATTTCCGTTCCGCCTATATGCTATACTTTCATTATTATTTTTATTGTTAGCATGCTCCTTTAAAGATATCATTTAGTACCCCACTCAATTTGAACGCATTTTTATTAAGCATAGATATAATTAAGAGTCACTACAGAATGTGCGTATATAGAGCATCTCTCCTTGATAACTCCAATATGAATACTACGTATAGCTTACAAACAAGTCTTAGTATAATTGAGTATGTGGTAGTTATAATGAAGGAATATGTTGATGTGCTGTGCTACATTTTACTTTCCTACGTGTTGTTTCATCTCATTTCTTAACTTCACTTACTTACGAGCCACACCGCAACTACATTAGAATTTACGAGTATAATATCCGGGTCAGTGTATCTCATTGCTTTACTAACTCTTACATACACTTTTATATTATGCTACACAAACTGTTTGCTCACAATGCCAGAACTTAAGTACTACTCATCGACAAGATTCCTCTATGGTAACAGGTTAGTCGAAGCGGTAGTTGGCAAGTTAAAAATTCACTTTTATCATATCTAAATTCCCCTGCCTGGAACACCATGGTAATAAGTCAGGTCCTATTATCCTATCCAAGCAGTGGAGGACAAATTATAGGATTTGTCCTCCAGAGGTGAAAAAAGTGAATTTTTAACTTGCCAACTCCCGCTTCGTCTAACCTCTTAAGGGGGTCTCTATAGAAACCTTGACTCATCGATATAATATAAGCTGAGGTATTATAAACAGATATGCAAACCTAATCTGTAATGCATGCTAAAAACTACTGTAAAATTATTTTACACCTATTTAGACGTTATTAGTCATATTACCCGTAGGTATTTACACAACACATACGTATAAATATTTACCGTAAAGAAACACTTGTTCTTATTTGGAAGGCAACTATTTCTAATTTTTTCCACGAATAACATCGCTAAAGGCATAAATTGTAAGAATTTTTTAAATGCTCTTACTGTCTTTGGAATTTAAAAGTTTTTGTCGGTATTATAGTAGAAAAATTAAAGTTGGCAGGTATAAGTTGAACTTATCTTGTGATATGTATTTGAAATAACGGAAATATATTTTTCACTTTCGATCTACATAGAAAGGCATTAGTGGTTAGTTTTCTATTTCTTCGCGACTCACTTTTGTAGAGGGACATTAAGTATTTGAAGTCATAAAAAGTTTATTTGAGTGTAAGGAGAAGCCAAAGCTAAGTTGCTAAGAATGTAGACCGGACAGAAAATAGACCGCAGAGCTATTGTCACGTATATAGCGTAGCAAGTAATATTAAGTTTAATACATCGTGCATATTAAGTGCACACTTCCAAATGCACACGCGATGAATACACTGTCAAATATGTAACAACAAAGAGGAATAAAGAACCTTTCTGGTTGACAATTTTCTTTGTTAAACTATTCTCTCCAAATTTTGTAGAGCAGTCTTTATGAGAATGATTTAGTTTCCTAATACGAATGAAACGAGGAAGATAATAATAGGAATTGAAGGAAGAATTTTCAAAGCAAACAAATGAATCAACTCTTTTATTATTAGCAATAGTGTTCTCGTATATTATGTAGCCGTGTATGCCGCTATAAGGTACTCTTTTCAACTTGAACTGTAATGTCTTACTATACAATTACGACTGTAGGAGTATTACCACGAAGTAGAAAGTATGCATTCTTTTGTCGTTTTGCATGCTAATGAGAAAATCGTGACAAATTGCAAACAGAGCAGTAGGCAAAATAGTAGAGTAGCAAAACCCAAAACCAAACAAAATTATTGCAGTAGAAACATATGCATTAATTAACTATATTATAACTACCTACTTAATAATTCAAATTGCATACTTAAATCGTTAAGTCTGTCAGTACAATTTATTATGGTCAATTCTGCTTTCAGATATTTATTACTGTCATCAGGAGACTTTTGACTTTGTATGCACTACCTTAAATTAATTCTGTATCAATAGTTTAAGAATCTATTGTCTTTTATAATGACACTAATTGCTAGAATCTACATTTTTATTGTACTTATTTAACCGATGCTGTGCTCAGGTAAACGATCTATTTATTTTAAATGAAAATTATGTAGAACTTATTAGGTTTTATTTGTCGGCTGCTAAAATGCACAGTGTGAAAAATGAATTTATAAATATTTAACAGTTTTTTCTCTGGTGTCATTAAAAATCTTGTGTAACTCGTCCTGTTTGTTTTTTGTTGTATGTCAAAATGTCAATCTAGTCTAACCCAGGCTGTAAACAAAAGTAACACGGGCTCTTGTCATTGTTGCCACTTAATTGGAAAATGCGGAACTTAGCACGTTTTTCTGGTCTAAACCAATAATTTAACATAATTTAGTGATTGAAACAAAGTGAAACGTTCTTACAATATTTTTGATAACGTAGTTGGTTTCGGTTATATACTGTTATTACAGTTTCTTTTGGATGTTAATCTGTAAATCTGAGGATTTAGACTCTAAACGTTTTAACGTTTTAAAGAAGGTTATAAAGCCTATTTAGATGTGTATAAGACTTATATAGCGTAACAGTGAATCTGTTTGTAATAGAAATTACATCGTTTGAAAACTGAAATTAAGTAAACTGTAACATGAAAGAGGATCTGTGAGTGCCGTGCACGTAAATAGATTTCTATATTCCTTGCCATAAAGTTATCTGTGAATTTTGGCAAAATATTTTAGTAGACCCACAAATTATTATTTTGAGATGCATGCAAGAAACTTTCCACTGGCCTTTTTAATGTTTCTTCCTTTCTTGTGTAAGTTTATATTTACTACTAGAGATTGGAAGAAGGATGACGAGAAGGAAACTGTAATTGTAATTGATGATAAGTTAATTGATCGCATGAGTTGAGTTGAAACACAAACATTGCCAAACCAGACGAAACCTCGAAACACACGAAATGTTATCGAAGAAGCACACACGAACGGTAAACAATTGCTACGGATGCTAAATCAACTAATAGTGACGTACGATAATAAAAGTCTTATGTTCATAGTTCATACGAAAATACACATTAACCGCAATTGTTTTTAACAATTCGCTAGAACGCTATGAAAATTATTATTATTAGAATTGGTCTATTGCATATTGTAGATTACTAGATTCTATTACGATTTTAACGAATTTTTATTCTTTTCAGGAGAGGGAGAAGGTTCTATTTCTCCAGCACCACAACCGGGTAAATTACCTTCAATGCCCAACATTGTACCTTCACCGCCAGATCCATTCCAGTTTGAAAATGCCCAAGGAACACGATTTAATTTCCCAACCCAAAATTTCCCCCCTCCGCAGGTTCCATCGCAAAGTTTTGCCCCTCCGCAGCCACCGTCCCCACCTCAGACTCAATTCAACAGACCTTGGGGAATTCCTACTGCTAAATATGAACTACCATCCTTACTATCTTTCCATTCGACAACAGCAAGTTCCTTCCCGAGAAAACCTGTAGATTTGAACACCATAGATTATTCTACATCGACAGAAAATTCTAGACAGATTAAGGTAGATGATGAGAACAATTTGGAATATCCTGGAAATCGACATCATGGAGGAGTGGGAGATTTACACGATGAACTAGAATCTCTCAATCAAGAACTGGAGGATTTAATTTCACCAAGACCAGTCACAAGAAGACCGCCCGAACATCATCATTTCAATAATGGGTTCAAGAATATTGCTCTACCAGATGCGGTCCCAGTTCAGAATATGTTTCCACCTCCACCACTTCCTCCTCCTTTTGCAATGGACTCAGGTCCTTCTATCAAAATAATTAAACCGAGTACCTACGAAGATACTCGTGCAGCTGAGAGTGAACCTAATCGATACGAGAAAAATATTCCTAGTCAAAAGGTAAAGCCAACTACTCCCACTCCCGTCAAACCCACGTTACCTCCTCAGAAAAGTAATTACTTCAAAAATGGAAATACTTTCCCCAGTCCTGGAAATCATTATGATGGAAGTAAAATAAAGGTTCAGAGCAAAGGAGAGAATAATGGTAACTTCAATAATAACAACGGACAGTTTAATAACCAGAAGGACAAAGACAAGAAAAGCGAATTTGGTTCTCAACCCATGAAAGAAAAGAAACCACCTGCTTTAGACCAAAATAGCCAACAGCAGAAAAATCCTAGTAATTTCAACCAAGGTCACTTTGGACAGTCTCATCCAAATTTCAATAACGGAAACAGCTTTGGAAATCAAAACATGCTTAGTACGATGACTTCCATCATGGCCAATAGCAATGTTCGATACGGTGGAAATAACAATGGACCAAATGGTGGAAACAACAATTTCAATCCTGGAAATAACAAGAATGCTCCAAATGGAGGAAACAACAACAATTTCAATTCTGGTAATAAGAATGCTCCAAATGGTGGAAACAATAATAACAATTTCAATTCTGGAAGTAAGAATGCTCCAAATGGTGGAAACAATAACAACAATTTCAATGGTGGAAACAACAAGAATCCTCCAAATGGTGGAAATAACAACAATTTCAATAACGGAAACAACAACAACAATTTCAATGGTGGAAACAACAAGAATGCTCCAAACGGTGGAAATAACAACAACAATTTCAATAACGGAAATAACAACAACAATTTCAATGGTGGAAACAGCCATAATAATAATTTCAATAACGGAAATAATAATAATAATTTCAACAATGGTAACAACAACAATGGAAACAATGGAAACAACAAAAATAACTTCAATAACGGAAATAACAATTTTAATGGTGGAAACAACAATAATAACAATTTCAATGGTGGAAACAACAAAAACAATGGAAACAACAACAATAATAATTTCAACAAGGGAAACAACAACAATTTCAACAATGGAAACAGCAATAATAATAATTTCAACAATGGAAACAGCAATAATAATAATTTCAACAATGGAAACAGCAATAATAATAATTTCAACAATGGAAATAACAACAATAATAATTTCAACAATGGAAACAACAACAATAATTTTAACAATGGAAACAACAACAACAATAATTTTAACAATGGAAACAGTAATAACAATGGGGGAAACAATAACTTTGCCGCTGCCGCTTCCAATCACTTCCCAAACAACTTAAATAGACCTGGCGTGGGACCTGGTCCAACCCAGATTCCCCACCAAACATTCCAACCTCCAATGCCGATGCCACCACCTGGAATCCCCACAATGGGTTCTATTTTAGGTCCATTCAGTAACATGTTGACTAATACTTTCGGAATCGGAAAGCATAAGCAACCACCACCACCCTTCAATGTCCCAATGATGCCTCCAATGATGAATCCTCAGCAGCAGCAGCCACCGCCTCCTCCGCGAACTCCTGCTCATCCTCATTTGCCACCTCCTCCGACAACTAAATTCCCTCCTCCGAATAAATTCAACAACATCAACTACCACAACAATCGTTTCCCTCCTCCACCACCACCAATGAATAATAATCAGTTCAACCATCCATTCCAACGACCACCACATCAGAATTATCGCGACGGTCCTCCTCCTAAAGGATCCTCACCGAATCATCCATTCAATCGTCCAACACTAATGGACGGTGATCCAATGCACATGGTGGAACAACAGTCTCATTCCCAAATGAAGAATGTTCCTCCAATGATGCCAATACCAATTCCACTTAGAATACCACAACAGCCACAAACACCAGCCCCAAAGAAAAAGCCTTTGAACGACAAAGAGAAAATCATCGAGGCTCTGGAAACATTAAATAGTGTGAAATACGATGAAATCGAATCTGTAGCTGCAGAACAATTCGGTCCAGATCTGATTGAAAGGATCAAGTCCAAGAAAAAGTTATCCGTATCATCGACTACAACTCCTAGGCCAATGACAAGAGCTCCTAGCTCAACTACAGCGAGACCTACTCAAAGACCGAAATTCGCATCCACCACGATGAAAACACCAAGTTCCACTGATCCTACCATTCAACTAGCATCTCTTATCAGCTATGTTAATAAAATGAAGAAGGATCATGAAAAATTGAAGAATATCAATCAAGCAATCGCGTATGCACATTCCAGCGAGTCTAAGCACTCTTATACCAAAGGTCAAGCTCCCGTTGCATCTATGTCTACCGACGATATTTCCAGTTTGTTCGCATCGATTTCGTCGATGGAACGCGGAAGTAAAACTGCGACGAAACATCATACCACAACAACTACACCGAAACCTAAAACAGCGAAGCCTTCCTTAGAGTTACCGATTTTCGGCCCGACTTCCGGCAGTTTTAGTTTCGGAGCAACTGGGGGAGATGGAAATGACATCAAAACTCTACAGAGTCAATTAGCCAAAGCCATTTTGGCCAAAGCAGCTCGTCAACAAGAAAATAAAGAAAATATCAGTCCAAGTCCAACTGCGCCGCAGAAATTAATTGCGGCTGCACCCGCACATCATAATCCTCTTCAGGCTGTTGTTCATTTGGCTGCTTTGAAAGGAAACTCTTTAGGGATCAACTCCAAGAATTATACATCTGCCCAAATAGAAACGTTGAAGAAACTCATCGCTCTGAACAACATCGAGAAGAAATTGATGCAGAGTCACGGTTTTTTCAATTTATCTTCCGCAATCAGCGGTCGTGGTCCTCAACAGTCCCCTTGGAGGCCACCACAACAACCTACACCTTTCCAAAATAAAATGCTGCTGGACCACAGTAGCAGTCCGGGTGTAAATAACCTGGACTTCAGTAGCAACTCTGCAGTACAAAATAATCCTTTTAGTGCTAGTGCTAATAATAACTATAATAATAAAGTGACAAGTCATATTAAATTAATTAATAATAATAATTTCCAAAAGAACTTTGCTGCGCCTGTGCCAAGTCCTAGTGACCCTACCTTGTTAGCCCTTAAGGCACTTGCAATGAAAAAAGCTCAGGGAATTAACCCTCAGCCCAATATTTTATTGCCGCAGCAAACTAAACCAAAGGAGGAGAAAAGCGCCGGCGGATTTCAGCCCATTCCTGTTGACCTCTCCGCCATTCTAAGCCCTTCGCCGCCCTTAGAGGTATTAACTCTACTTTCCTTATAAGAACATTCTTTTTTAGTTGCACTCTTGTTGAAACTTCTGTTTCTGGTTTACCAACTCATACGGAATGAGACAAAGTACAAAAACTTGAATACCTACCTACCCATTAAGATCTATGTTCTTGAATATGCAGTGGATTGAGCTATTTGACAAGCACTACATTTTAGTTCGCCCTACAAGACATGAATACTAATTAACTAGTTAACGAGTAGGAACCATTTTCAGCAATTTGTTCTTTTTCGGGCCTTTTTTGTCAAACATAAAGCTTTATGAAAAATAATGACTTAGATAATTCATCCTTGCTACAATTATGCTACCTTTGATATTGTGTGAACAAATGTTCCAAATGATTGCTCAATTAATAACCTCTATGTACTTAATGCACTATATAGCCAGAAACGAAAATGTTAATAATAAAAGAAAAGAAAACCTACAGATTTTATAGATAAGAAATTAATGATGAATTTATGAAAATTATTTCAAACGATACCATATTATGATATAGACTCAATTTTGTAATTTACATAAATTATATCCAGATACAGCGATATAGTAAATTCCCTGAGGATGGTTACAGGATTTTATGCATAATGTACTTGAAAAATGCTGAATAAATCGAGATAAGTAATTGTGATTGTTTACGCAGGTTGCCCAACCGGAGGGAACGAATTGGCAACGGCGAAATCGACTGACGGACATTAAGAATGCTCCTAAATCATTTTATCCTGGTAATGTTACTCTGGAATTTGATGGTAGCAGTACAACGCAGATGTTCACAGACTTCAGCTGTGACGATCAAAAGTTCTTCCCAGGTCTGTATGCGGATACTGCTCTTTCCTGCAAGGTTAGTTCAAATAAATTGATTGTCAGTTATTCGAAACTCATCAAAAGATTCCTACTGTGCACGTCTATACTTATTATAGTAGTAGCTACTATATGCTTAAGTAATTTTTGGTTTAATTTTCATGAATGAATGTTCTGATTGTAATGATGAGTGTGGATAGAGTCTGAGGGCAAAGTGTCAGTTTTCTTAGCTTTTGTGGAATAATATTCTGTATTTATGCATGTACGTGAAGTTGAGTTGGTGTTTCTTGTTTTGTGAACCTGAGTGGCAAATAAATCATGGTCCGTCTTCAATCTGCTCTGCATCAAATCAGAAATGCTTAGCTTACTTTATTAGCTTTGCAAGATGAATGCTTAGTGGGCTTACTGTAAAAGCATAAAAAGATGCTACGGATAGGTTTTTGCACCTAAAACTGGTTTTCTTTCTTGTGGCTTCCCTTCCCCAGGAAAAGAATTAGGACACGCAGAATTCAGAGCAAAATTCTAATGCAAAATTCAGAAATCTGTGTCTAGCTGTATTATATTCATCAGCTTCTGGGATAACATAACAGTCAACATCTAATCTTGCTTCTACTCCACGTGCATTTCTATACAACCCTATCCTCTACCTTTACAGTACAGTCTACACAGTCATAAACTTTGAATGAACCATTTTTTTGTACTGCAACTAGCTACACGTATTACGTGGCTAGTACGCCCCAGTACTTAATTTCGCATCTCTGTTTTATTGCTATATTGCAGAATTGCAGTTGAATCATTCAGAGAATACATAATCCCATGAATGGTCATGATTGATGATCTTTTTAGTTGTTCTGAATTATTCGCAATATTTTTTTCTAAGTGCAAGTACCATTATTCTGCATTTCAGAGATCTAATGACCCTACTCTATATGGAACCTAAAAGGTCAAACGATTAATTAAGATCATCAATATCGCGCTTAGTGCTATTGTTTGCATAATAATTATTTCAATTTACAGTTGAAAACCTTTACTTAGAGTTACTACTTACGCTTACACTTTAAAGCTATAAGTTCTGTGATTGTTGCCACTTTGATCTAGAAAATGCGTGATTGTCATGCTAATTGATGCAGTAAGGAGAAATATAGCATTGCAAAAAAATCTTGTTTGTCTTGTTAATTTGTATGATTTCGGTGTGGCTGTTTTTGTCAGTAATATTAGTCATTTAGCCTCGAACTCACAACTTGAGTATAATTAACTCATACAAAGATTAAAATTGCCGTATTCTGACAGTAGCAAATTTCCCTGACGAGATAGAATTGTTTGCAACGCATAAGAATTAATTTGCAGGTCTAATAGTACGTTATACGTTATGAATGTATAATTTCTTTCATTGCCTTCTTCCAAGATTGTTTATGTGCACTGTTATAACATGTGCTAAAAACTTGCAAATTATCTCCTTTCTTTTGGCAGAGTCTCTTACTCTTTGAATATTTTTTTTCTTCTTTTCATAGTGCTTATGTAAAAGTTACGTATTGGAATGTTGTTTGTATGTTCATTGGATTAGTTTGGATGTTATTTATTTGGACACAAGTATTACACCGATTTTATCAAAAGACTTTTGAATAGTCACAGTTTGACTGCAGAAATCGTCCGAACTTGTGAATAATTTATGTCATTCTTCAGAAATATTTATCCTATGAATTCAAATAGCAATATAAAGTAGGGAAGGTCAGTTTAAAGCTCAATAACCCATAGCGTGTTGACTTTTTGATTCTATGCTGTTTAAACTTGGTACACTTGTCACATCCAAGACCTGAATCATAACTCACAATCAGTAAAGTAGACAGGCTGTAAGACGATGTCAGGTCTAAATTCTTATTTGCATGTTACAGAACAGGAGATGAGATTAAATCACTCTAATAGAAAATGGGTCTTTAAGCATGTCACTGTCAGTATGTCACTTACATGTTGTCAGCTGACTGCACTCTTGTTTTGATGCTAAAAGTAATACAGAATATTCTGTTCGTGTATCTTTATACCCAAAAATGTTTAAAATGTGTTCTTATGCAAACATGTCGTTAAATTATTGTATTAATTGCTGTTTAGAGAGATAATCGAGTACTCTATATTACTTATAGTATTTATTTATAGTCAGAGCTGCGTTTCTACATTTTTGTTGAAACGCAAGTTGCGTTTTTAATGACACTGTATTCGCATTTCGAAGAAATGTAAGTGTTACACTTAAAGTACTTGTTTTTAGGTTGGGTAAATATTTTATGGTTATAATTAGGAACGCCATTAAAGTTTGGTCAAATATATCCACACCTTTTTCTTGCCATTCAACGGACTTGCTTTTTATCATCTTTAAAATTACACGGTTCCTTTCGTTGAGTTTACATTTAATTTTTGCATGAGTTTTTTGGGCTGGTACTAAGTTTGTTGATCTTATTTCTGTTTTGCATGCATTGCTAATGTCCACTTTTAAATGTCTTTTGAGTTGTTAAGTGAAGATGCGTAACCACCTTCTTATGATTATGTGAAGAAAGCTGAAAGATTTTTATGACAATTTTGCAGGTGTTCCACTTGTGTGCTAAAACAAATACAGGCTACATGATGAAGACGTTCAGATGTCCACGTGAGACTGTCTTCGACCAAGAAGTATGTCAATGTCCATTTCAGTTCTATTTCTACACATTTTATTTAAATTAATTAATTATTTATTTATTTAGGTTCTACGTTGCAATTGGAATTTGTACGTAGACTGTAACGAATCGCAAGACAAATACCACTTCAACAAGTACCTCTCTCAGAGCTTCCAATTTCTCCGAATTCTCGGAGAATTTTCCGCCAGCTATCAGAAACCAAATGCAACAGTCACTGGATAACAAATAATTTATTCAATAGAAATCAAATAGGTTTAAATTGATTATAATTGTACCCAACTATGTATAGTTATACCTAAATTGACCATAGTTGACCTTTTAATTTATAGTACATATTTAATTTAGAATAATTTTAACTGTATTATGTGAACAGTTGCTTTACACCATAATACTTATCAACACTGTAAAGTATAAAATATTCTAACGAAAGAAAAATTATTTCTGCAGTTTTTTTTGCAAATATAGACTTGCAGAATAATTAAAATGTAATTTCTTTCACTGCTTTTCCTCTGAAAATAATTGGAAAAGGGAATTGTGGAACAAAAAAATTGTTCTCTTCTTGGGGTTGTTTGTTTTTCTTTGTACATGTTATGTTGGTTGGCTCTTGCTTCTCATGTTTCGCCTTAGAAATCCTTTATCCCAAAGATATTCCATGTATTGTGCACACATAACGAAATTATTGATTAAATTCAAATTATTGAGCATTGTGACTATAATATGTAAATTGTGATATCTATACAGTTCCAATTGTTACGTCGGTAAATATTGACCGGACTAAAAGTCGAATAACTTGATATTATTAAAATAACAATAAGGGATACAAATGATTTGAATAAAGTGTATTATAGTAGAGGATAATAGTAAATGCTCCCACAATGATTGTAAATCCAAATAGAAAGATTTGACTGCTTATTTATTGCTAGCTCTCAAAGAGACAAGAATGATGTAGTCATTAATTGTTATTGTTATTATTGCTACACTGAATATATTGTTATTAATTTGTTGTTATACTGCAAAATATTATTACCGAGTTGTGTGTGTTGTGTATTTGTACGAATGTAAATGTTATTACTGAATGTTTAGATTGTTATTCGTAATTAAAGTATGTTTATTACGTTTTTTTTACAGAATGCCTGTAGATATATGCATACTAGATAAATTATTATAGTACATAACACACCCATGGATGATATATTATTATATTTTACACATTACACTCCGTATAGTAGTTATAAAATGTTTGCTGTTAATATTGTTTTAGGTACGCTTACTATATCTACCTTAATGTATTTTGTCGCCATAATTTTATAATGACAATAATAGATACCAAAATAGGAAAATGTAAATCATTAGGTAATTATCCGACATGCCTGCGTGCCTTTAGTGCTAGAATCGTATTCGTTCCATTGCATTGTTGTCGTAAATACTGCTCAATAAAAGTAATGCTAATTAATTCGTTTTAAATCTCAACATCACTTTAGCATACTTTTACCTTAGTCCAAATAAATATTTCTTTCCCTTAGGATTTCCAATTTCTTTTTCAAATGGATATTTTATAAGTTTCAAGGAACAAAAATACCTTTTTACCTTTTTTGATGAAACAGCGTGCGTCATTTACTTCCCTTTACATACATGTAAATAAAGCAAAAAAGATAAAAAGTACTGCTTTTTTAAAAAGTAGTAGATTTTTTACTTTTTGTAAAAAAGGAGTACCTTTTTTTGTTCCCTGAAAGTTTAAATCTAAATCGCTAATGTATTTTAGAAGTATTCAAGCTAGGTAAATAAACTAATAATAATTTGAGTCAGGATTCTTCGGATATTTAATTTTCTATGGTTAGACGCGTAGGTCACAAACATCGTACGTCATATCCTGCAAGTTATATGCGATATTATTTACACAAACAATTATTGTCAAATAAAAATATTTACGCATTTAATTATAATTACAGACAGGAGAAATCCCAAATGTTTATGCGTATTAAATTTTACTATATCCTAGGGAAATGACGTTTATACAGGCATTGTAAGGGTTAAATTGCAAAAAAAGCTGTATATGATTTCCTATACGCGAATATATAGATGAAACAATAAGCCCATTATCATTATCAGATTTCTTTTGTTGTAAAAATACCTGTCTTGCTCTGTCGTCATACTATTCTGGTTTGCACTGGTTAAGAGACATGCTTAGATTAGAGATAAAAATCCAGATCCGAGAGTTGTTTTTCATTTCTAGTATATATACGAATGACTGACATTTGAAGAAAATAGAAGTTCGTCTTACGTCGACCAAATCTGAGCTGAGTGTATCCTGCAACCCGTTTTCCATTATATTACATTAATTCCAATCCATTTGGTAAGCCAGAATTACTATAAGTTTACATTATTTTACATTAGAATAAGAAAGTAACAAAAATTATTTTTTATACCTTGTCAATTTTATTTGTGCACAGAAAATGGCGCGCTATTTATATTTTGGACTACTTGTTGCGGTTTTGGTGATGATAAACATCATCGAGACAAAATCTGTGTCAGGACCAAGATTTTCGGAGTGGTTACAATATCCTGCAGAAATTAATCCCCTTCATAGAGCAGCAAGACAAGTTGGACTCCCTCCAGAAGGATCAAGTTGCTCAAATCCAGACAATTATTGCAAAAAAGGACGAAATTCAAGAAATAGATGCTGTAGCTAATTTTACTTTATGAAGTTCATTCATACACATTGTTATTTATTCTATTCTAGGCTATTCAAATTTGCTATTTTAAGCTTTTTACCGTAATTCTGGTTTTTGATTTTGCCATTATTCAGTTATTTAAATATATTCTTTTGATTCATATTGCACAATAAAGATGTACACTAAATTTTACGGAGTAAATTCTGATATATCTGATCAATAATGAATTTTAATAATAAGGGACTTTGCCAATTGCCATTACTAGCACTAATAAAGAAGTATAGGTACATTAAAAATTAATATTCCGCCGAGGCGAGGTCATTTTTCACCAAAAGCTACAAAATCTTGTTAGGAATGATTTTTTAATTTCTTAGTTTTGCCAGCCGATTAGTAAGTTCATCTTTATCTTCTGGGACGGGTGGATTGATAACCGAAGAAGTTCCGGGGAGTTCCATTTGCAACTCGATTCCTGCCTCTTCAGCAATGGATTGCATGAGAATGTCCACATCTGCTTGAGGGACTGACGTAGTTGTACTTTGTGACATTGTGTTTTCCATGTACGTACTTTGTACATCAAGACCTTCGAATTGATGCTCGAAATTATCCAGGAGACTCGACATTTTTTCAAGGTTCATCGAATTCATAGCGGCTTCCATAGCTCGTACAACCCCAGCGATAGATTGTGCCACTTTCCGAGTGGTCACTGCAGATTGGACACGACTGGCGACTGCATCCACTCTCGCTGACATTCGGAGATAGTTCACAGACTCATTTCTTTTACGAATTGCATTCTCTGCGTGGATACGGGCAATGTCCTTGTTCCCTTTCGTCATGGCTCTCTTGCATTTTAATTTCTCTGCACCCTCGTCTTTAGTACACTTCTTAGAATTCCGTTCCAGCTCTTTCACCACAAACTTCATGGTGAACAAATTATTTTCCATCGCACTAACCGACATAATTATTATTTATTGTCCCAACCAAAGTAAACAAAAATTTATTCCAATTATTATTAAGTCTATAATATAGGTTGTGAAATAAAGGAAGAGCAAGTAAAAATTATTGACGAATGAATTTGGGACAGGGCACTGGTGTTAAACTTATTCCTATTAATTTTGCAATACAATGAGTTTTTTTTTTAAATTATGCCCAATATGCCATGTTATTTTAAACTTGATCGCATCGCAACGAAACTCGCAGTTTTTGGTGAGTCAGAGCTTAGAAATAAAAAATAAAAATAAAGGTTCTAAGCCACGGCCCCAGTAATTTTGATTTTGAATTTCAAAAGGCTTGACATCATTGACATCAAAATTTATTTATTTCCTCTATGTTTATGTGAATTTATAATTGTTGCACGTAATTATTGCATGTAGTGCAGTTTCTTTGGTTTACTTACATTGCCATCCAAATCAAGCAATAAGACCGGGAATTAAGCCTAATGCCTGGCAAAATTCAGGCATTACATTTAAGGGTGCCAATTAATTTGTATGACTTTTGTATGGGGGATTTTTTGACATTTAGTGTGACTTTGTATGGTGTGGTACGACTTACCTAATGAATTTGTATGGAAACAATGACTATGTATGGCGATAATTTTTTATAAGCATACATAGTATATCAATAATATATCACCATAGGTTGGTAAATTTATTCAAGCCTAAACTATATTGTGGAATGATAAGACCCAAGTAGAAACTGAACAGCCATGCAGAAAGAATGGATAGGTAGTTATGTGTGTAAAGTGAAGTCAATGCTGTGAGCTCATAATCAACATGTTACCATCATTTTTCCAATCTGTATATTTTTTCTCCTCTGCATTTGTGTTTGCTATATTTTGTTAAACATAGCTTGTGAGTGAACACAACTACCATTGCAGGGAAAATTTACCTATTGTGTTAAATTAACTTAATACTGCCATACAAAGTCATAAAACGCCATACAAAGTCACACTATCTATTTTTAGCTCTCCCAAACATATAAGTCATGTGTGTGCCATAAAAATTCATATTTTCCCTACACTTAATGCCTAGACTTTAAGCTTATAAAGACTATATAGTCTTTAGGCCTAATGCCAGGCATTTTTAGGCACTAGGCCTAATGCCTGATTGCACTTATTGCCGCTAACACATACATTACATACACAGCAAAATGGCGACAAACTCCGATTTTACATTTCTACGATAACTCATACTCATACTCACGCTATCCGAGAGGTCCGAGGAAACATAGCATATAACCTTACAAAATAAAAATTATTGAGTATAAAACGATAGCTTTCTATAATGTCTGGTTAACATATGAAAGAATGGCAACGATTGAGCAGTCTGACAGACGACAACGCTCAACTCAATCACTCTTTAGCCATTTCAAACTGGCTACTTTTTTAATTGGATTTTATTAGACACATGCACCCCTTGAATGAATAAGCTTACATTTCTTCAATCGACGTAACCACAAAATAAAAGCCTTAACAATTGGTTTAATGACTTATCAAGTTCAATTAGTCAAAATTGACAGAATCAGTCTTTTTATTCTGCAAAGGATGGAGATTGAACGCCCTACTAAACACACGAAGATTCATTTAATACTCCCCTGACCCTAGCATCTTATCAGTCTAGTCTTCAATCTCCCACTAAGCTGACTGAGCTCGTCACTGTCGTCACGCTTTGGTGAACAGAAGAATTATGTAGGTATAGGTATCCATAATTCATTAAATCTACACCACTATACATTCATGGTTATTAAAAAGTAATTATAAAATATGTTGTAATGTAAAAATCGAATAACAATGAAAAAGCAGGGCCTATCACAAGGCCCAAGGCCATCATACTGGAGATAATTATATACTACATCAAATATAATCCATACGGGGTATCCACAATCTGTTATTTTCCCTCTTGTCTCCCTACCACAACATAAGGTGTTTAAAATCGTGACTTATCCACAAAGCCCTCCCCTTTTGCCGTGCGCGTTTTAATTGGCCTTATTTCTCTGTTAAATATGTGGTAGTGTCAATGTATTTGAAATTAATGCCAGCAGAAGGTTGAAGGTTAAATCTTTTGGTGAATGTATAGGGGGGACATCGGAATATGGACACTGTGTACATTTTCATGGTTGTAATTCGTATCATATATACAATACACAATAAAGTACATATTATTTAACTGAATACGTTTTGTTTTTCAATAGATAAGGCTTGAAGTATAGCAATGTGAAGTGTGCATTGTGCGTGATGTGATAATATCTGTATAAATGATACACATAATAATACATATTATTATGATTGCGTGATGAATAGAATAAGAGCAAGCTTTAGAGGAAGTGAGGGACAAGTAAACGGAGGAGACTGAAGACCTCATTAAATATTTACTTATTGATACTTTAGTATAACTTTTTCCTTGGATTCTACTGTAAGTGTAAATTGAAAATAATATTTTTGTCTTCTTTCTGAATAAGTTTCATAAAGAAGTTTATTCCTCTTACTATTGACTACTGTGCTGCTCGTACGCACGGAACGATTTATTGTAATTTTCTAATACTTTGCGCCATTGATTTTACCGCAATTAGTACATTGAAATTCACTTATCATGGCGGAAACACTGAAAAATTTAGTTGAGCAACGATTGGCAGACAAAAATTTTATAGAGGGCTTAGTGAAAGAACCTGTTGAAGATTTTGGTTTTTCTGAAAATTCTAAGGGTGGATTTATGGGTACTATTAAACCTATGGTAATCAAAACAAAATCAGGAGCCACACACAATTTAGTATACAAAGGAGTCTCCCATGAAAGTGATAAACTTTTCAGCCTCTTCTACCACTTCAGATTATTCGAGAGAGAAAATCTGTTTTACAAAGTCGTTGCTCCCGGAATTCAAAAACTTTGCAAGTCTCCGCTGCCAATTGCAAAGATGTACGACTGTCACACCGACAGAAAAACAGATTTCGTCGTTCTTGAAGATTTACGTCCTTTGGGCTATACGGCACCAGAGAGGTATCCTGGACTTAGTTTTGACGAAACTGAAATGATTTTACAACAAGTAGGAGCATTCCATGCAAAGGGATTTTACTACCTGCAAGAACAAAGGCAAAGGATTTCCCGCCAAGATTTTCCACTGTTATCACTACATTATTTTATAGCGAAGGACCATCCGTCGAATCCACATTGGCCACAATACAACAAAGTGTGTCAAAATGTTTTTGATGTTATCAAAGACAGAATTAGTATCGACCTTGTGAGTAAAATGGATAAGATTTGTTCTCAGGCTGTCGAAAATATAAGCCTTCCGTGGAAACTTACTCAAGAGGGGAAATACCTCAGTGTCATCTGTCACGGAGATTTGTGGGCTACTAATATCCTATTTAAATACTCACAAGAAACAAAGAAACCTATAGATGTCAAATTCATCGATTATCAAAATTGTCACATAGGAAGTATTTACTCAGATTTGTACTACTTCATTTTCTCAAGCACATCTCCGGAATTCCGCAAGCAACATTTGAAAACTATGCTGGATATCTACTACGAGGCTTTTGTTCAGGAATTGCAACGAATAGGAACTCAACATCCCAAATATTTCACCAGGGAGAAATTCAACGAAGAGTTTTTTAGCAGTGCAATTAGTGGTTTGGCAAAGACACTTTTCGCTGTTGCTTTCCATTTAGGAGAATTTCCTCAGCCAGATGATTCCGCTGCCAAAGACAAAGAGATTGAAACAAAGCATGAAGAAATCAAAATTGTACCTCTCCTCGATACATTTTCCGACTTTAATGTTATATGCCCGATCGCTTTTAAAAATAGCGAGAGAGCTATGAAACGGTTGGAAGATGTAATTCACGAATTTTCGGAGATGAATATCCTGTAAAATAATCATCAGGTATCACATCATATAATAATAACCAAATAACCAATATACATAATTTCTCCATATTATTTTTATTTTTAACTATAAATATAATAGGGCATAGTATATACTACAGTCTAAAGTTTAATACGAGTAACCATAAAGTTCAAGTTACGATAATTGCACCACACTAACCACACGTATTTGATAATATTAAGTATATTGAATTTGGTGACGTAATACATGGAAATATTTGTTTTAAAATAAAGTTAATTAATTCGTTTTGTCTGCTATTGCAAATAATTAATGTGTATAGTTTCCTTCCATATTTTCTTTTTTTCGTAATTTGTTAATAGAACACCTGTTTCGGGACATTCCTTCGGATTTTATAGTTTTGGGACACTATTCTCCTTACACGAATTACATAAAATACGAAAAAATGTATTTCTGCAGTACATAAATCCAAATAATAAAAGTCATAATATATACAAACTTTTGAATCAAGGCTGATATTTTTTTCTTTGAAAATGTTGAGAAAATGTTTAATTATATTGTTCATTTAAGTGTACTGTCAAGTGTCAATCAGCTTTCATTTAGTAAAGTACCTTACACCACGGATGGAAATTAATTCCTTAGTTGCATCATTTGCAAGTTTGTGTAAGTGTGTTATATGGAGATTTAGAAATCTGCAAACATCTGCCAATAAACCACTATATGCTACTTTGCGTATGGTTTTGAGATTGAAAATTGCCAACTACTACTAGCTACAAATAAATACGTGTCTTGTGTTTCAGGATAAACATTCAAGCCAGATCTCATAATGCGTGTGGACATTTAACTAGCGACTAAGCTACTTGTATATATCTATTATCCTATAATTAGGGAATTATCCTGTATATCCTTGTCAGTTTTTTTATTTTTCAATACGAGATCGCAACTGACAACACACGAGACATGACTATGACACATGACCCTTATCGATGCAAATACCATGCAATTTAATCGCAATCAATGAAAATCAAGTTCAAAATTATCGCAAAATAATCTTGAATTGTAGATATCTTGCTATTAAACTAGCAGTGATTATGCTACTGATTTGATTTTAATGGTTTCTGCAAAATCAGTACCAGCAGTAGTAGAGTAGAATCAGTAGAGAACAGTTGGAGTAAAATATTGGAGAGTAAACTGAAGTGATATTTAGGAAAATGATGGTAATTTTTAGAATTGTAACGAATTGGATTGCAGCTAGCAGTACTAGTGTGGTTATTAATTTGAGAAATAGATAACCTTAACCTGCAGTGTACAGTGTATTGGTAATAGACAATGAAACTAGTAAGAGGTGGTTATCCATATACAGGCGGAGCAGAACCAGCAGACCATCTGGGGCCCCACATTTGCAAGGACCGTGTAATTGGTGAACCCATTTTCAACCAAAAGTATATTTTCATCTGTTTTTCATTTTTTATCGTAATATTTAATAGGAAGATAAACATTCCCCAGCTCGCAAAAATTTAAATTTTGGCTGAAGTAAGACAGTGCTTGCAAATTTTGAAAACCGCGCCATGAAATACCTCAGCGAATACCAGAACCCGCTTTCGAAGGACCTAACCTAATTAAAACAATAACATTGATAGGTACAAGGTTGGTGGATATGGTAACACACTCTGCCACTAGTACTAGGTTAACTTATACTTGTTTGAAATATCACCCAAAACCACTTATGGGGATCAAAAGAGGGGTAACCATAGATACATAATATAGAGATGCCTGTTCGTTTCCCCCATAAGTGGTTTTGAGTGATATTTCAAACAACTATAAGTTAACCTAGTACTAATGACAGAGTGTGTTACTGTTACCATGTCCACCAACCTTGGATAGGTATTTGTGCAACAACTGCCTTACTTCAACCCAAATTTTCGTGATTTAATTTAAATCCATGAAATACATAATTTTTAAGAGTTTTGGCAAAATAATTTCAATTAAATTGAATTTATTTAGTAATTAAATTTTAGTAAGATTTAATACTTTGAAGTGGAAGTATTGAAACAGGGTCAATTTTTTGGAGCCTGAGTCCTCGATTAGGGCCCTGGAGTTGGTAGACCGCCTCTGAAACCTCAATCACTACACAGCACGATGAAACAACAAGGATCACATAATTATGCAAATTAAATAGGGATTTATTTAGTTGAGTACATAGACATGAGCTGATATTTATTATCTGTTTTGCATAGCATGTATCACATGTGGTAATGAATGATTTAAATGCGAGTTGGTCTTATTTGCGGTGAGTGAGACTGTTTCTCAGAATACCTTCCACTGTACTCCAAGATATTGCTCTTCACAATTTGCAATGACATACATAGAAACCTGAGTTTAAATATGCAATTTATTGCTCCTCTTTGTCTTAGATTTAATTTATGTCTGTCTACACGTACTAATAGAGCTAGGAGAGGCACTTAAGTAGGTACCGTCATCTCACCTGTTCGGTTCATTAACACAAGCAGGGCAGTTAACACAAGTAGGTTTGTTATTGTCACCAATTGATCTATACACTCATTCCTTTCTATAAACTTGTACAACTAGTTTGTATTTCAGAGCATTGATTGATAAGCAGCATTTATTGTCAACCTGGATTTCAATCAGATCTTATACTCTCTGCCTCGGTTCTCCAAACATCTCTTCCTAAAATGCATATTTCCGACAAAATAGCCCGGATTTTGTGCTTCGTCATTCTGCTTCAGGAATACAAATTCGTTTTGGCTGGAGAAACAAATACGACTGACTACGCCAATCCAGTCATAAGACCAGTGAATCCAGGATGGACCTATTTGGATTCCAGTAACACAACTTTCATGGGAGAGACAGAAGTCCAGATAACATTGAACTGCACCGCGCATTATCCTGTCAAATGGGTCATTACAGGTCATCAGGTACACAAATATCAATTATAATACAAATTAAAATATCTTTGGATGCAAAAAGATTATTTCTGCCGGTTTACCTCAAGATTTGTACTCCAAACCAAAAATAATCCGTAAAATATTCCTAAATACGTGGTAGTCCTTTTTTGTGTGTTTCGCAGGGAAAACACTTTTTTCACGCTGGTGCCAGGAAATCAAGACTGCTTGCGGAAAATGCTGATTTTCAATTGGATGTAAATGGCGGTCAGCTGGAATACTCCATCGAAACTTGGAATTATTTTGAGAAAGGTTCTGTTGCAAGTGTCCGCATAGTTTGCCAAAGTGTCACAGATGAAGAAAAGTCGAGTCACGTTAATGTTTTCATTCATGGTATAATTTTTTCATTTTATAGTCGGCACATTCGTCGGAAGGAATTTATTGTAGATTTGTTCATGATGATGATATTATTGTTACATTTAATACTTATAAATAATATTTATTCCTTTAAAAATTCCAGATAAGCATCCACAAATTATTTGTCCATCTAAATCAAGTCGACTTCCTCGTGGAAATATAGTTCCCTGTCCGGTAACAGATCCTAGGATTTCGGTGAAGTTATTTAAAAGAAATCCTCATCCTTCAACGCATTTGACGGCAGTCAGAGCAAATTATGATCCTGTGGTGGGATTCAAACTGTCAAAAGACAAACAGGAGTCTGGGACCTTTATCTGCGTCACACCCAGGGATGTTTGTACGATTTTTATGGGAGACGATAAAAATGAGCATGGTATATTTTTAATATCTACTACTTATTAAGAAAATACTGAATACTTAAATTATTAGTTTGTATTTTATGTTTTAGGCTTTTATGCTCTTCCGGATGAGCCGACGGTAACTCAATGGTCAAACGAAACTCTAAAATTAAAATGTACAGATAAAGTTCCTGTAGAATTTGAAATTAATTCTAAAAATGTAATATCGCGCACTGAAAATGAGGTTATTCTTCTGGGACATAATGGAGACAATGGAAATATAACGTGCAAAGGCGGGAATTTTTCTCATACCTGGGAGTACCTGTTCGTTGGTAAGTTTTCCGCTTAAAATCACTATTTACTTAACTATAGTTAAAGTAAATGTGGATAATCTATAATGTAATGATTAAAAAATGTTTTCCAGATCCTCCTAGACTCAGATTTAATTGTAAAGCCGGAGAAATTGATTGTATTTCGGAAGGCAAAAATAAAAGTGTTGCAAGTGTCCGTTGTGAAGACAGAAACGACTGCGCCTTACTTCGTGGATGTTTCGGTGATGAAAATTGCAAAAATGAACCACAGTTGTACTTCACGGGAGAACCTAAAGAAGGACTTTGTCCCTCAGCTAACTCTTCATCGTGTATTAGCTTCCGGAATTTATATTTTAATGGACTCATCGAATGTGGGGTGGCAAATAGAGGAAAAGTCGCAGTGTTCGAATTTTTTACTGGATTAAGCTTAATTAAATGTACGACTTATTAAAATTCGTTTATTTGTCTATTTTTACTTTTACGGATTTTTAATATGTTTTCGTTTTTACAAAACAGATGAAAATTGGAGGGATGCACCTACAGACGAATTAATTAGAATGGATGCTGTTCCTCCTGTTCTTTATGCAAACGAATCAACATTATTCGTTTGTGAAGCTTCTAGCTATTTATTCTCTGATGGATTTCACTACGAACTTAAATTTGATAATAACAGTCGGATAATTTTAGATAACAGTAAGCGTGTTTAATGGTCGATTGTTGTAGGCATTTTGGGAGGATGCAGTCAATGTGTTAGTAGAATTTACCAACAGATCATAATTTACAGGTTATTTTGTGACTGGGAAACTTTTAAAATGTTGCCAAATCTTTTGACTAAAATTAAACAATTAATTTTAGTCGATTCGCAATATAAAATCCAATTTTCGATGAAAAATTGTGAGATGTTGGAGGAATCTTCTATTTTGTATTGATTTTGAGTGTTTATTTACGTTTTGTGCAGATTCCATAATTTTTATTTTATAATATCGTTTTATTACAATAATTTTAGATTCATTACGGGTGAACAAATACATTCAGGAACGAAGGCAAGTTTACGACCTGAATATTGTATCTGCAGTTGAAATTCTTTTGCCAGTTGATGCCGTGGAAATCACTTGCTTTGTTTCTTTAGCAGATGAACCTATGGTACTCTACTCATCCAGAACGTTTACTGTGAAATGTAAGTCAGTCGACACCTACAGCCTTTAATTTGTTTAGAGTAATAATACAAACTTAAAATATTATTGTTTTACAGATTTGCAGAAACCTTACATAATTAATGAAAATAAAACCATCGAATTTCAAAAAGGATCTTATCGTCAACGATTAATTTGTTCCGCCAGAGGAGAACCAATTCCTAATACTCGTTGGGAAATTAATGGCCAGGTTAGTGTTTTACAAAGCTAATTAATTATTCAGCATATACAAAGAGATGTACTTTGTTACAGACGCCTGGAGCAGAATTTATTACAAGACGGACATCAGACGGGGATTGCATTTTAGAATTTCCACCGATCTCTGATGACCACGCAGGGGATTACAAATGCATTGCTACCAACTCTTTAGGAAATGATAGTATGGCTTTTAATATTTCTATTGTGGAAGAAAATATTGCTTAGTTATTCAGATTATAATACCAGGTTTAACTAATTTGCATTTATATTGAATAAACTTACTTGTGGGTGTATAAAAATAAATTATCTTTACTGTTTGTCTAAATGAATGTACTAAAACATAAATAAATATCAATTCTTATGGAATTTTCATTTATAAACGAAATTCATTTATTATTTTTAACCCAAAGTCCTATTTCCAAAGTCCAATTCTAGGGGTTTAATATTTACATTAAAATTATCCTTAAAAGAGTCTAATAGGAATTAATACAAATGTTTTGTTGTGTATCAAATAATCTCAGTTAGGTACAGTGTAATTAGTTTAGTCTGGATTACATTTTTTCAGAAAAAGTTCAAAAAATTATCAATGACCGTAAAATGGATAAAGTTGACCATGAATTATTTAAATACAATGTTAAAGATATTTTAAAATATCGACCTTCAATGTAATGTACTCTGTATTCTATTATTACATATAGTATATTTTTGTTACTTTTCCTTTAAACCCATGTAAGTTGCATAAATGTGTTTTTTGGAGTCAACGAAGTATTTTTAGCCTTGCCTTGCTTGGGTTGGCACTTTTGCACGATCCACCAACACAGCAGTAAGAACTGTCAATCTACCGTACTTACAAACTTATATGTACCGTCATGTGGAAATGAATTGGTTTTAGCGGAAGTTTCTGTAATCTGTTACTATTTTTTGAACTAGTCATTTGGAATATTCAGCAAAATTAGTTTTTCATTCAGAATATACGAAAATTAGAGAAAATCCTGCTCGAAATTAGGCAGAGAATGATACTGTGCACTGTGCCCACATCAATTTCTCCGTTTTTCGTCCAATAGTATTTACTGCGTATGGTTGTGTGGGAGTATTTTCGTCTGAAACTGTTATCTATGAAATTCCGTTGAAAATAGAATTAAATATGACTTCTGATCAAGGCGGCGAAATTCCTCCGATTATGACTCTCCCAAGAGAGGTAAATGTTTTGTATTTTATTTTAGTCGATTTTTAGCCGTAATCTAACCTACACGAATTACCTGTTTTAAAATATTGTTTAAACTTATATTTGATTTACATTTTGATTTTTGACATTTTATTTCTTATTGTTTTTAATTCCTTAATGTGCCATAATTAAAATTCTTAAAAAATATTTTATGTAATGTAGGTAAGGGCAGTTATTTACAACAAGCTTTCTGAAAAACAATTGGTTGAACTTCGACTGGTGTGTCAACAATGGCGAAAAGAAATAGATGACCTTTGTGACTTTACCGTTGAAATAGACGACAGAAAGCCATACTTTGAAAGAATTTTGGATCTCCGTGTGAAAAAATGCAGCGTGATACATTTTCTCCGACCTCCACCACTAGGAACATCAACAACTTACTTAAACTATCCGAATTTGCTTCGTAGTCTGCATATTCTTACAGATAATATTTCCCCGGAGAATTTCTTTTCACTTATTGGAGACTGTGCACAATATCTGAAAGAGTTTTCCACGGTCCTCTCATGTCCACTTATTACTTCATCATTTCCGATCACTTTATCAAGTGTCCGCTTTGAAAAATTGCAGAAACTAAATCTGATTTTAACAACAGTGTCAACAGCAGGAGGTCCTTTTCGCCCGCCAATCGGGCCTATGAAAACTGAAGATATTATTCTCTCCCAAATTCTGAACAATCCAATGGAAAATTTAAAAACTTTAAGAATTGAAATTCGATGCGTGGGAACAGTACAAATCTCGCGGTTTTCCTCGCTCGTTTTTGCTTTTATTGGAAAACATTGGAAACATTTGGAAGAGTTAGATTTTGATTTAATTCAAGGTCATGGGATGCCTTTAGCTGAAGCCAGACCGTTAAACGAATCGGATTTAATTACTATCGATTTTGAATTGTTGAAAGAAGTTACAAAATTAAAATCTGTTCGTGTTGTGAATTCTACATCTGTAGGGATTGACATCTGGGCCCATTTGTTAGCTCAACAGGAGAAATTGGAATATTTCGAAACGGATATTCTCCCGGTTTCGAATTCCTTATTTAAATCCGTAATTTCTAAAAATTACCAGAGCCTTATTCAGGTAGATATTTCTGATATGAGTGTTTGGGGAGAAGATGATGCTGAGCAGTTTGACTTGTCGGTCTTCCAAACTTGTACTTGTTTGAAAAAGCTGACTTTGGACAGAAATGCTGTTCAACGGAGATTGTATGACTGCCCTGAATTAATTAATTTGTTTAATCTCCCAGACACGATCGAAGAACTGGCCTTGAATTATTTCTTAGTGCTCTCTGATGAACTTTTATTCCTTTTCAACGGAAATATCGGCAACAGCCTTCAAAGTATAAGTCTAACTCAGTGTGGGAATTCGGGGAATTACGGAGTTGATGGCTCTGTCTTGGAAAGAATCATTTCCTTACCTATAGTCAACTTTATTGAAATATCTGCTCTGAATTATTCTGATGAGGGGGAGAGAATCAAACTTAATTTAATTTTAAATGCTTTTGGTTACGCAAATGATCGATCGTATTTTCAACTGTCTAAAATTGGAACAGATTTACAGGCAGATTTAATTGGTTGATAAAAAATAGATAAACATATTTTGTCAAATAAAATATTTTCAATGTAGAAATGATTGAAATGAATAGTCCATTCTGCATTTATAAATGTCATTACTGATGTACTGATATTTATTGAACCTATAATATAGAGAATTTGGGCATTTGGGGGACGAAAACGAAATAAATGCATGTAAGATTGCTAAGATTGTAAACAAAAGCAAATACACAATTACAAGGAAGTATTTAGTATAAATTGAAATAAAATGCCTTATTATTAGTTGTTGTCACTCAGTCCGCTCTGTGTATTTCATTCCATAGATAGCAACAATCGCAACAATTTGACAATTTAACCGTCTATACAACAACTGTAATAGCCTTGTCTAGTACTAGATCTTTTTGCCTTGCAAATAGGTCTAGACAGTTTCCTATTAAAAAATGGATCCTGTTTGTATTGTTCCATTACACTAACGTGTCCGTACAGAAAGGATAGGAGATTTATACTTGCTATCCTTCTAATGCTAAAAAAGTTTCCATAGGGTTAGATTTGTCGCCAAGTCAGTCTGTGTTAAAATTGATTTAAACCTGTGAAAGCTATGTCACAACGTCCTGCCCCGTAGTTTGATCTGTTTTTTACAGCCCTATGGAAACAGCTTAGAGATCATATCCAAGATGACTTTCGTACGGGGCAAGGAATATAGAATATAATATTATAGAAAAGGAATGGCAGATTATTCGATTTATTGGGGGTTCGGAACAAGTGAAAATGTGTGGAAAATTTACATGACTACAGCCGATCCCTAATTCCCCCCACTTGGGGATCTCAATTTAAATACACACTCGCCAATGACGTCAATTGGCGAGCTTTCCCACCCACTTTTCATTTTTTCATTTTTCCATGGGGATCTGCCACGGGTTGGTACGGGGCAGGACGTTGTGACATAGCTTTCACAGGTTTAAATCAATTTTAACACAGACTGACTTGGCGACAAATCTAACCCTATGGAAACTTTTTTAGCATTAGAAGGATAGCAAGTATAAATCTCCTATCCTTTCTGTACGGACACGTTAGTGTAATGGAACAATAACGATATTCGTTACAAATAGTTGATGGCCGATACGGAAATGAGGGGAGGCGGCCAGAATATCCATGGTTATTATAATAAATCACAACCCGTGATCACAACACAATATTTTATTTCAAAATTTTATATGATTTTCATAAACATTCTCAGGGGGAATATTTATTGCAACATGTGACTTCTGCATTACAGTCGTTTGATATCAGTATACATTACATACCTTTTAGCATATCATATTAATACCACCATCCTAAGCTACACTTATCAATCATACTACTCCACTCTATGAATAATACAAGTTATAATTATTTTATTTGATTAACTTTCAAATTATGAAAACAACATAATAGAGTAGATCATTTTAATTACTTGCTGTAAGGAGCAACTGTTGATACAACTATTATTATGTTGACACACAAAATAGACAGTAGGCATACTAAAGGGCTTAGTTAAGGTAGATTTTTCGGTTATACATCATCAATATTGCAAGTCACTGCATTAGCATGTTACTCTCTCTGAAATTATACACATACAATTAAAATTAAGCTAGTCTAGTCTATTACCACTACACTGAAGAATACGTACATATAAGTGCTGTGGTGGGGCATCTATCGAAGTAACGATGATTCTCCCTTAGCGAGGTCCCAAATCCACCAAAAGACTTATATTAAGGAGGGGTGGGGACTTTCAGCGTATATTACTCAGAGCAATGGACTAAACGTGCAGGCATGCGGTTTTCTATTTCAGAATTTACAAAGATTTTTAAGACGAGCATGAAAGCCCAATTTTCAAAAATCATTTTTTAAGTCATCGAAAATTCAATTTGAAAATTTTGATTTTGAGTGGGGAAATACATGTAAGAAATATATTTTGAATTTTTGTTCACATTTGCAGACACAAATTCAAAAAAAGGTGCCTCATGCTCTCCCTCATTTTTTCCCCTCTTTTTTATGGCATTTTTGTTATATTTTTACGTTTTTCCAAAATCTTGAAATCATTTTTTAAAGATTTTACATGCAAAATTTTGCCTAAGAACTGCGACAAAAATTGCGGGAGGACAGCACGGAGTATTCATAAATAATGGTGGAAATACAACCAACAAACACAATTGTACAATTGTTGATTGTGCATTCCTTTAGAATTACGAAATGTTATTTCTGACAGTTTCCTATCAGTTTTAATTTTTTAATCATTTAACCCTAAAATTCTTGACCTCGCCCCTCATCAAACTCTACATCTGAAAAGGATAAATTGAGGTGGTAAGTATAAGAGAACTAATTTGAGGTGACATATTAATTATATAAATTACTAGCAGCATCAAATTTTGCAATTATATTTTCATGTTTCAGCAGTAACAATCACCGTGGTCAACCAGATTTAGAAGCCAGACTCGACTAGGAGTCCAAACCTTCGAAAATATCATTCTGTTTGATCTTGAAATCCTCGTCAGCTGATACGGGTAAAAAATTGCGAATTAAGATTAATTTCTTATTGCAAATTAGTAGTTTCGAAATCATCATTTTTATAAACTACATCTTGGAGTATTATAACTAGTTTTTTTGTATTTCAACAGTAATTGTCACCGACTGTGTTTAGTTGCATGAATTGACTGGGAATCCAATAAGATCATTGTTTGCAATCCTCAAAACGTCGTAGAGCATACATAGCAATTCGGGTAAACAGAATAGTTTATTATTGCATATTACTAGATACGATATTCCTATTTTTAAAACGTGAAGCATGAATAGTGTAACTCATTATTCATATTTCAGCAGTGTCACCGTGGTCAACTAGAGTAAGAAGCCAGACTCGACAAGACATCAACGTATAGATCAAAATATACAATCCTCATTTAATTGGCAATATTATTGTATACAAGACAGTCAGACAAGAAGTATTGTGATACTCGTACAAACGTTTGAGTGGGATACCCAAACGGCTACACCCCGGTAGACGATTTTTTGCACGATGGGTGAAAAATGCGGACATAGACCAATCAAGACTAGAATTAAAAACTTTAAGCCAAAAAGCTTATTCCTGTTGTGCTAGAAAATCAAAGCAAAAAAGAGAACGAAATTTGGGACATTAATGGAAGAAGAATGGTTTCAGTCGAATCATTACAAATACTAATCCAAGAAACACAAAAGCATGTGAAATTTTGCCTCAAAAGTGATTAAAATTTTTTTAAAAGAGACATGGATTGGACTGCGTCGCAGATTTCACATTGCATGTGGCCACTGCGGTCGGCAGTTTACAGTCTTGATGGACTCTCAAAACAATTCCTTACCAATCAATACTGCCGCAGTTTGGGGAACAATGGAATCTGGTGGGGGCTATGATTCTCTTTTCGATTTACTAAAAATAATGGATATCCCTCCAATTAATTTTAAATTATACAAATCAAATGAATATAAAATACATGAATACCAAGAACTATCTTTGATTCAAAATTTAAAAGAAAATGGCAAGGAAGAACTACGATTAGCCCTAGAAGATGAAAAAACTTTACTATGATGGTATTCCATGTATAGCAATAAGTTGTGACGGTAGTTAGGGAAAGCTATCGTACGGAGACTCATACAAATCTCTTTCTGGTTGTGCGGTTATCATCGGAGTACGAACTGGTAAACTGTTGCACATCGACATTCGAAATAAATGCTGCTACACTTGTTTAGTTCATCCTGATTCTCCGCACAAATGTTTTAAAAACTATAACGGAACAAGCACTTCAATAGAAACAGATGTAATTGTCGAAGGATTTCTCAAAAGTGAAGAAATGCATGGGATGTATTACTCACAAATAATAGCTGACCAAGATTCGAGTGTTTTTGTTAATGTACAAGAATCCATGAAAACTAAATTTGGATTAAATGAATGACTGAATGACAATTTAATTAATGGAAAAATTATATGGTAAATTGCAATAATGTGTAATGTTATTTGGATGTAGAAATGAATGCAATTACTTTATAGACTATATAATTTTTTGAGTGTAGGATAGAAATTCAAAAATTTTACAGCTCACGAGTGGGATTTGTAATGGTAATTACCCCGGAGTGACAATTTAATTGATTCAAAATTTATAATTACTACATTTTTACATCATTTCAAAGTGCATGATAATAATATGTAATGTTATTGGGTAGCAATCCTAATATGGTGTAAATAATCAATTCATTTTAATTATAATATAATGTTTTATTGTTTAATCATGTGTCATCCAATAGCCAATGTTATCATAAAAATACTTACTCCCACTCGTCATCATTTACATTACTTTGAGTCGCTGATCCCCCTTATCATCATCAAAAAGTTTTGAATTTGCATTACCAAAAATACCCTAATGGTCTAGCAGATGAGAACGATATTTTTTCGGCTTTGCATACCCACAGGTACATTTTTCCCATTTTAGATGTTCTTTTTTCTTTTTCATCGGCAGATCGCTCTTCGTCAAATTCAGGACAGCGAAAACTTTGTAGACTTGGGTGGATTTTCAAAAATCATTTCATCCGGTGATAGCACAGCATAGTCAGTCGGGCATCAATAATTTCCGAATGATGACCATTTATGTTTTGCCGGTCGACCCCAAAAAAATGCTTGCTTAAATACGACATTCCAACTTTCTGTTTTTTCATATCAACGTAAAAATCTTGAATGTCGATTAGTTGACTAGCTTCAACGGTGTTAGCATTCAAATCCAATGACTCCAAATATTTTTGTATTTCAGTTGCAACGACCACTTTTCCTTTTAGACACGACTTTATATAAGGCAATGTCTGTTAAAATTAATTTGTATTTAATTTCGTGGAAATTTCATGAGTGAGTAGTAGCATAAAATAAGTAATTGTAATCCCAGTAGATCATTAAATAAAAAGATAATCACAAACCTCCTCTAATGTTTTTCCATTAGCTACCATTTCCTTGGTTATCCCTGTTAGGTTAGTAAAATATTTGCATATTTTCGGATAATTTATAATTGCCCACAGTAAAAGTTTGCCTTTTTCATTGACCACGGCAATTGATGACGCTGCTTGCTTATGACTTCCCTGGAGTTCTAATTTCTCTACGTCAAAAGAAACCTCCTTAGCTTCAGCGATCAAATTACCTCTGTAAATAAACGGCACCTATTTCCAATTATAATAGTGTAATTAAAATCTTGCCAACTCATTAAATATTTTTAAACATCCTCAATTAAACTGACTTACGGTAGGGAAATGAGGTAAGCCACAATTTAAAATTTTGGGGCCAGGAACTGGTGCTGCACCGAGGTCAATCGGGTTGGAGGGCCTACTCACAGACGTCTCCTGACCCTCATTAGGAGGCATAGCAGCTTTTGGCTTCTTGTTAATCTCCACGATAAGATTTTTAGCAGAGTTCATTTGGATGCGGCTGCACGGACTACGCTTGACAATTTCAGAAGTCAGGCAGTGGTAAGCATCTGGTGTCAAATGTTTTGACATTTCCAAAATGTCTTCCTGTTAATTTAAAATAATAAGTATACTATTCTTACTGAGTTAACTTTAAGTGATGATTGATGCCTAAAAGTAATAAATGACTCGGAGAGAAATGAATTACTTACCACCTCTTTTGGAATATAATATATTGCCTTTTTTGTGGAGGCAAAGATGCACATGTTTTGTGACTCATTGTTGTACTGCAAATTAAATGGTATATTAGGTACAGTATCGCAATATTTTTAAGATATAAAAAACGTTATCTGATACAAGTCGTTAGTACGGTAGTAATGTACTTACCCAGATATTTATGATTCAGGTCAGATTATCACCAAACAAAATTGAAGTGAGGACAGTTTTTGGCTTGTTTGAAAAGTAAACTAATAATAAGCAATACCCTCATTGCGTTTGTTTACGATATTGAGCTAATAATATTGTATCGCAATTTATGCACACCTCGCAAAGTGTCACAGTATTTATCCTTCTTGCTCTGAAAGTTACCACCCCTCCTTAAGAAACTCAGCAATCTCTATATAATAAAATTATTTCTTCCTATGTTGCAGGTAACTATCTATGTATCTATCTATGCCATGGACAATGCGGCATTTTGTTGCAATGCACATGCGCAAGATTTGTAAAACCGTAGTTTCCATGAACACGGTTTTACAAATCTTGGCACATGCGCGTATACAATACATGTTTCATAAAACAAGGAAGTCCAATATGGGTTAACATTAGCTTATTTCGAAATTAGACAATGATAATACAGATCCTGTCACCCCATGGCATGGTGACTATTTTCAGATCGAAGGTGATATGAAAATCGCTTCTCATTGGTGGATGAAATTTTTTATTGACCAATCAGAACGCAGCATTTAATTTCAAAATTTTATATGATTTTCATAAAGCATTCCCAAGGGAAATATTTATTGCAACATTTGACTTCTGGGATATTGTACACTTTATAGCATGTAATGTTATTATCACTATCCTAAGCTATATACTTACTACATTGCGTACTTAACTCTATGAATAATACAAGTGCAAGCTATATGTTATTGAATTAACTTTCTAACTATGAAAACATCATAATAGACTAGATTATCTTGATTATTTGCTGTGAGGAGTAACTGTTGACTCAAATATTATTATGTTATTGCTACGCAAAATAGACAGTAGACATACTACGGTTTAGTGTAGATTTTGTTGCTATAAATCATCAGTATCTATAGCTGCTCCTTACAGAAATTAAAATTAATCTAGCCTAGTTACATATAAAACTATAATACATCAATAGATATCCATAGATTAGACTTTTAAAGTGGTAACCCGAAAGCCCATAACAAATTTATGCATATTTTTCTTGTATAATTTGTACACGACACGTACGAATAGACGAGTCCTTCTACGATTACATGGAAACACAGGCGGTATGACTTTACATGAGACTTATATCAAAAAGATATACTGATATCAAACGATTGTAATGCAGAAGTCACATGTTGCAATAAATATTCCCCCTGAGAATGTTTATGAAAAGCATATAAAATTTTGAAATAAAATATTGTGTTGTGATCACGGGTTGTGATTTATTATAATAACCATGGATATTCTGGCCGCCTCCCCTCATTTCCGTATCGGCCATCAACTATTTGTAACGAATATCGTTACAAACAGGATCCATTTTTTAATAGGAAACTGTCTAGACCTATTTTCAAGGCAAATATAAGGTCTAGTACTAGACAAGTAATAGACAACTCGTTTATAAAACTGCCTTCAATCGTTAAAAATTAATTATAAAATGTTTTCTGCGATATAAAGTTGAGTAGGATAAAAAAGCTCACACTCGCACAAAAATGACTTTTTCGTATAAATGCCAATTGTTTTTTTCTTGTGCGAGTCTGTCCAAACAATTCGCTATTCGCCATTTTTTGTACGAGTTTGTTGAAACAATTCGCTTTTATACGAAAACGATGTTTTTTGTGTGAGTTTGTCGAAACAATTTTATAACTTATGTAACTTTTAAGAATATTGATTTAAAAATTTACCAATTTATTCTGTTTTTTACACTCCTATGGAAACAGCCAGATATCAAAAATGACTTTCTCACAGGGCAGGACGTTGTGACAGCCTCACATACGTTGTTTTCACTTTAGCATATGCCTTACGGGGGACAGCTTACTTACAGGGACAGTCAATAATTTTACTGTTTACACGACGATAGTGGATCGTTTCTTGCCCTGTACGTAGATGTTTCAGTACGACAACAATAACTGGCGTGACTGAGGTGACTAAGGTGACTTAGGTGACTGAATTGACTAAGCTGACTGAGGTGACTAACTTGACTGAGGTGACTTTAAGGTGACTAACTTAACTGAGGTGACTTTAAGGTGACTAACTTGACTGAGGTAGTGGCTAAGTTGACTAAGGCTCTGAACTCTGATTTGAGACCACTGCAAAACTTATGAGTGATTTATGACCTTTCCTCAAAATCGGTACCACGATATCCTCATCTCAAGACAATCTTATAGTAATACCTTTTGTCCATTTTATCGGTACCATGATCATCATCTTATGACTAAAGATCTTCAAATAACAATGTGAGAATACGGGAGTAGGGAGTGTCAATAGGAGGGTAATTGGATTGTTGATGAAAATTTTAAGTACCCGTAGTAACTCCACCGATTTTGTCTAAAACTTTGCTCTGACGAGATCGTAAGATGGAGTTGAGATGAACTTTCCTTGATTTTATGAAAGATGGGACTCAAGACAGTCTTGTGTAAGACGATGTTGTCACAATGATCGTGGTACCGATTTTCAATAAGACCTCCACTGGTCTTAAGATGATCTTACATAAGATAATCTGAAGATGGTCTTATGACGGCGATTGAAAGTACCACCCTAAGGTGACTAAGTTCGCTGAGGTGACTAAGGTGACTAAGGTGATTAAGTTGACTAAAGTGATTAAGTTGACTATAAGATGACTCGCCGGACCATGCAACACAAAAAGTTTTTTTCAAAACGAGATGTTTTAACAATATTTAACCCGTCTGCCCTTTGCTACGCCTTTGCCCGTATCGCTTTTATCAGTTGAACACGATTGATGGAATTTTTCCAATGATAATTCATAACTGCTATGCAGGGAATTATTCGTAAATGTATAATGTACTCCAATTAGGAAATACTTTACCACCCTGTACAGTGTTTCACTTACGCCAACTATTTAAATTATACCAACCACCTAGCATTTAATGACCAATTAAGGTCAATATTGTTTAGTTTGGCACTTTGGCAGCAACAGAGCATTCAACATAATAAGATCTTCTTTGATGGTGTTTCAGTTTCGCAATATTCCACTTCCTGCTTATAAATTTATCTTTAAATTTCTGATTTGGACATAATCATTGCTTTTCAGTCTTTACTGCACATCTTAAATGCCGGCATACAAAACCCTTAATGACCCATTTCCAATACGAACCAATTCATAATCATTGCACGTTGTGATATAACTGTATAATCTGTTCATATATCATCATTTTTCTGCAACAGAGATACAACCTTGACATCTTTATTCATCTCCATTACATATTAACTTCACAGTGTACCAATATTATACACGGCGAAATATTTTAACCTTTCAAATATTATCCTACTTACTAAATAGGACCTCCACTTACATCTAATTTGATACAAAATGGCTACGTCTAATGGTAATTATTTCAAGATTTTACATAAGGACACACATGGTATTTTGAATATCATCCAATTCCACTCTTTCATCTTTAATTGCGAATTCAAACTTATGTCAATGTTTATTTTCCAACAGTAATAAAGGAGGTCAACCAATTTGAGGTGGTGACGGTACTGGCCAACGACAGCGTTTTCTGTAGAAACTGGAATTTATTCTGTCGAAGATTGAAATTTCCTCAGTCAACTATGTACGACTTGGAGAAAATTGACAAAATAAATTCTCCAATCTCCAATATAATCTTCAAAATTATGGATTATTGGAAAAGTTTACGCCCTGCTGAAGCCAAATTAATACATTTGTCTCAACTTTTGAGAGAAATCGGGTGTGCTGAATCTGCGGGTGAGTATCCTTAATTACAATTCATAAAAAGTCCCCTAAAAATCAAATAAGACTTTATTACTATTATTACCATAATTTTATACAGAACATATCGATGCTCTTTTTGAAAATCCTTCATCTGTTAAAAATCGGGCAGCTCGATTTCATAATCTTCAGTTAGCTTCTTCGAGTAAACCTTTTCATTCCAATTCAACATCATTAGATCAACTTATTTGGTTAAACATTAAATCCCCCACAACATACTACTCCGGACGAGAAAACGAAATAGAAAGCATTGAAAAGGAGTGGAGCGAATGCCAAAATACCAAAAAGATGTTTGTTGCCATTACTGGACTCGGAGGGATTGGAAAGAGTGAATTGGCAAGAAACTATGCTAAATGGTTTCACCAATCTTGCAGAGGTCACTGCATTTGGATTGATGCTGAAAAAAGTCAGGATTTATTACAAAGCTTTGTCAATTTAGCAAACAAACTGAACATTCCTTTGAAGGATGAATCAGGGAAGGATAAGAACTTGGAAGTTCTTGCCGTTGAAATATATAAAACTCTCTTTGGCAAAACGTGTCTGTTGATTTTTGACAACTTGGAGTCCTATGACCAGCCAATCCTCAAGTCCCTATCTGATCTGGCATCTCGACAACCTCCGTCTGTTTTAATACCTTTTGTGCTGACGACTTCGAGATTCCGACCAGCAGACAAGTTTTTTGGAAGTAAATGCACACATATAGAGCTCGATAGCCTAAGTCCTGATGCTGCCATCCAATTCTTCTCCAGATATCTCCAGGTAGATCAAAATTCCGACGCAATATCCTTTTCTATTAAGAAATTGTGTGATAGACTACAATGCTATCCTTTGGCAATGCAACAAGCAGCGGCGTACATTAATGACAGTATTTCACATTGTTTGCGGCGAAACAATTTGAGCATAAAATCCAAAATCGAAGAATACTTGGACAAAATCGATATTGAATCGACTAGACTTCTGAATCATCAATTGCCAAAGCTTGAGCAATGTGAGCAACAATTGGAAAATGCTACAACTTATCTGACTTGGCGAATCACTTTTGACAAAATCGCGGACATGGGACCATTTGGCCGTGGTGCTATTAAATTGATGCACATTATTTCATTTTTATCTCCCGATAACATCTCATCGGAACTATTGTATAAGATTCTTTCTGAGATAGAAAAGAACAGCGAGATTTGCCAAGAGAATACATCTTTAGAAATATTGAGAGATCATTCTATTATTTATACAAATAGTCATTTACCCACAATTTCAATCCACCGTCTTGTGCAAGAGGTCACCAGACTCAAATTAAGTGAAAACGGAATATTCAATTACACTTTAGATCAACTATTGGCTGGTGTTGAGGAAATGCTGAGGAACAATGATATTCCATCACATCAAATTACCCATGCACAAACCATTTGGGATCATGCATCAGGGAATAAACAACTCGTTGAAAAGCAGGGCAAATTTCCCGATAGTATATGCATTAGATTGTACGATGCAGGAAAGTACCAACAATTGTACGACTTCAGTTGCCGCTCTCTGAATGTCTTCGAAGCAGCTGTCGGGGAAAGGAGTCGATTGACTTTGAGGGTGAAAGGCTGGAAAGGATATGCGCTTCAATTTTTGGGAGAGTACTCAAAGTCCCTAGATGTGCAGATGGACGTATATGAGAAGCAAAAGGAAATATTTGTAGAGGGAGACTATGATACTTTATGGACAGCTAATAGAATTGGAGTTGTTCATTGGAGGTTGAATAACTACGATGAAGCCCTCAAATGGTACGGAGAAGCTTTGCAAACAAGGGAGGAGATTGTGGGAAGTGGGGACAATTTGACACTCTCTTTAAAGCATAACATGGCATCAGTGTTGTATAAACAAGGGAAGTACAAAGAAGCAATGAGAAGGTATAAAGAAGTACTGCAACTGAGAGAACGTGTTTCGGGAAAGGAAGATCCAGAGACGTTGGCTACAAAACACAACTTGGCAACTGTAAGATATAATATGAAAGATTATGTAGGTGCTCTTCAGATATTCCAGGAAGTGCTGGAAGTAGAAGAAAGGGTCTCGGAAGCAGACCATCCAGATACATTGACCACTAAAGCATGGATAGCTGACACATTCGAGCCGCTTGGGAGGATGGACGAAGCATTTCAATTGATGAAGGAAGTGCATGAGAAGAGAGAGAAAGTCCTCGGACGGACACATCCAGATACAATTTATGCAAAGGATATGTTAGAAAGAGTGAAGAAGTGTCTCAGTTCTCCGAATAATAATTCAAATGTTTCAAAAAGAAAGTGTGCAATATCGTAAATGAATTGATGTCAATATTCAAGAAAAAATGATGAGTGTTAATAAGTAAAATCAGATATTTTTATATAGTTCACATATTTTCTATCTTCGGTTGTATTTATTCTAGATATCTGCCACATACAACTCGCCACATAAATTTGTTTTGCATCAATCTGTCTTCAAATACTAAATACTCCATTTGTAATAATAAGACATTTTCGTGCTATACATACCTTAATTACGTGTTGCAATACCGCGTTCACGAATGTTTAATGGCTCGGTCATGTTCTTTTAGTTGTAGTTCATGTTGGTAGAAATATTATTTATATAAAATGAATATTAATAGTGCGTAAGTACAAACACGTACTCAGTTTATTTATTAAAATTTATTTTAATATTTGAAATACATGCCATGTACCCTATTTTATTTCATTTTTCAAGGAAAAAGGGATGTGAGATATTTCGCGAGATATTTCAATTTCATCAATTTATTTCCGCGACATAATATTTCAATTTCAAATATTCGCATATTGTTTCTAATTTTCTGTCCTGTATAGTACTTATTGTATTAAAATGCTTTACTTTACACAGTTTAATACACTGTAAACTTTTCAGTGAATATTAAGTTGAATCATGTTGGACATATTTATGCATAGAAGTTTATATCTCTGTTTTTGGTTGAAGTAAGGCAGTAAATGTGCTGCTTTTTGGGTTTTTATTGCCCTGTGGTTTAATTATCAGTAGAAATAAAACTTTCATTCAATATTAAGACAAAATTAAAAGTTACATTTTTTGCAATCTACAAAATAATGTAATAAAATATTTCATTATAAATTCTGCTCCCAAAACAGGTGTATCTTAGGCACTTGTTAAACCGTAAATTTTGATGATACTTTCATTACTTTTTCCTTAAATATTGTTTACATTACATAATTGACATTGAATTCATTCTATAAGTTACCTATAATTTTATTGAATTACTCCTCCATTTGACTAAATAAATAGCCTTATTTTGTTACTGCCTTAATTTATTGGTTAGTGCAATTGTTTTTAATGCCCCCTTGATTAAAATTACTGCCTAATAATATTATTTTTGCTGCCTAAATAGTTATTTTTACAGCCCTCTAAAAGTTTACCCTATTTAGATTACTGTCGGTAGCTGGTAGGTGGATTTAATTTGACATTTACTGTGCTGGTCATGATATATTTATTTTTACATTTGCATAATTAATTAGTAAATCACTATAATAATATGGACTTCAAAATTGTAATTTTAAATAGGTTTAATGTGTTTATTCTTAACATAGTACGTTTGTCATCTCTTCGTGTGTCATTTTCAAATTTAAGTCATTAAATTGTTTCGAAGGATGTATGCATTGCATCTTCAAAGGATTGGAACGGACAATGGCAAATGGTTTGAGCTCCCCGTTAATAATAAGAGTCACTCCACCCAAGGAGTTCAACGTTTTCTTGGCCAACAGTATTTGACGCGAGTTGTACTGCCATGGATCGGATCCTAACATCAATCCTCCTCCAGAAGCAACATATTTTTGCAGATTTTTGATTTCAGCCTCCGTTTTTATATAATGATCATTTACAATCACTACATCGTGTTCTTTCAGGTAGGTAAAATTTGATAAAGCCTATTGAACAGAACAAAAAAATAAATGAATGCAAATGTCATCATTTTTGAAGAGTAAAAAATTATTTTGCATAAAGCATAAAAAACAAAAAACAATACGGGATGATTTGAAAGATAAAAATATGCAAGATTTGGAAAACGAAATAAAAGTTACCTGATTTGTAGAGCAATTATTGATATCGCTGTAGGTAATATATCCTAGAAGATTATTACCATCGCCTTCTATTGCTCGGTGAAACATTTTGGATTCTTCAGGGCTGACACAGAATCCAACATTTGTGTCGAATGGATGTAGTTTAGAAGACGATATCCATTTCAGAATGTTTCTGACAAGCTGATCGTTATCCAATGCATTTGTTTCGGGTGCTACGACGAACGGAGTGTATGAAAATCTTCCTAGTTCATGACGCCCAAGGCTGACAATGGGACGAAGAGAGGAATTTGACTCTATGGGCACAATTGCCTCCGACATATTGCCAAATGCCAACCGAGTACCTTCAGCAAAAGGTCTGCCACAACAATTCTGGTAGCCAAGAGCCAATCTGCTATGCCTCACTCCGTAGAAAACCATACTGAAATCCTCAATATTTTTGTCCTGAACTACTTTTCGGGAAAATTTTGGACTTTTGGTGCTCACTCCCATTTTAGCTTTAACCACAAATTATCATACAGATTTTCCATCCAAAACATTTTGGAACTGAATTGGGCTTCAAATTCAGTGGAAACCAGAAACTACCCACAAAATAAAAGAAAAAATGTTGGCTTTGGCTTCAGTTTAAAATATTCTATTTATGTTCAATAAGTTTAAGGCGGATTGTAAAAAAAATGATTTTCTATTAAAATATTTTAAATTGTTGAACCACGTGGATGTCTTAACATTTTTTAAATAGACAATAATTTATTCCTTCAGAAAATAAACAATTTTCTCTAAACTGGGAAAACGAAGCAAAAAATAGAAACAAAAGCGTTTGGAGCCTTGGAGTCCAAACGTTATGCCCTAAAAATATGTCTTGTGATTTTAGAGAAAACTCCGAAAATGCATTTAAAAATAAATATGATACATTTCCAGTAAACCAAGTTGTATGTTTCTTTTATTTTGTGGGTAGTTTCTGGTTTTCCACAGTTAAAGTTTCAATATACCCACGCAGTTTATGATATTTTGGATAGAACATCTTTATAGGATAGTTCACAATTCACTCTACTTGTTTTAGCTTCAACCCCCATCAATGCCAACTTTTCTTTTTTGTTGAGAATTTCATTTGTAGCCTTTATTTGCGGTTGTTCTGAAATCTTTGGTGACATTTTTGTAGTCACTGCTACCACAAAATCCGCATTTACTGAAATGTTAGTCAGATTTGCTGCTTCATCAGACTGTAATTCATTTGAGCTTGGATTCACTTTATTTCTTGAAGGTAGGGAATACATTATGAAAATATGGGTCGCAAATGCTAAGATAAATGCTATACCGATAACAATCGATTTATGTTTTGTAAACTTTGTTATTTTACGTTTTTGTACGTTCCCCATATTAAACCGCAGACCAAAAAGCTTATTCCAATTTTTGCTGTTTATATTCTGTATTATTGATTACTAGTTTTAATCACAGAAAATCGGGAACATTTACCAAGAGTAATATGAAGACCCATTACATAGTAATTCGGGAAAAATCGGAATTGGTGTAAAGTATAAATAGGCTATTATGCTTGTCTACAAAACAAAATCGACTGACTTCAAATAAATATACATGGCCAAACGGCACTAAAGTCATTTATTTTCTTCGTATCGTTTATCTTGTCAACACTTAAAATTAGGTTTTACGAGGTCATTGGTTCTATAGAACTTTAATTGTTATAAATAATGATATATTATCTACATTTCTATAATGTTTATGGTATGCATAGACTATATAGTTCAAACGAATCCAGGAAGTATAGCTTTTATTTTATACTCTGGTAGATTCTGAGAACCATACAACCAAAATGTTATTGATTCATTTTATTCAAAAGCCGGTTAGACATCCCCAGCCGACAATCCTCTATTTCAAATTATCAAGTTGTAAACAAATCAAATTTCGCGCTACCTATAAATTCCTATTCCGACCGTTTCTTTTCTTTGTTACTTTGTTCTCCTCCTGACAAGCTCAGCTTTTAGCAAGTAGTGCATATGGAAAAATTAACGATGTCAAAATTTATCTAATTGTAAAATAAATTTTATTACAAAATAGTACATAAACCAGCATTTAATTATTTTTGTACATGCTCATAACGTGACCAAAAAATATATTTCAAGAATACGCGTTTACACTTCAACAATGAGTCGACGAGGATATAAATATTTGAGAAGATGAGCCCCTCCGGATTGAAATTTCATTCGTCTTCGAGGTGTGCTTCTCAAAACGTCAAATAAGTGTCAATTGGCCCATAGCAGCCTTTTACGACAGACCTCATGTTTTCTGAAAGGGCTTTGCTGGTCAATGCCTCGAGATGGACTTTATCCCCTGACGAAAAACAGATGGCGTTTCCCTCAAAATTGTCCCCAGAGTAAAATGTCCAATTTGATCTTGGGGAGATGATGAAGGATCCTGGTTCGAAACCCACATAGGCATACGCAGGTCTTTCAATTATCAATTCAGTCCGAGTGTAGTGAAAACTACTGTACAAAGTAATGTGTTCAGCATTTGTGTCACTGGGTCCTAAGAATCTTACTGAGCCGGATACTCCTGGAGCAGAGCCATTGTAGCAGGTCTTCACCTCATCAAATTTACCTCCAGTCGCTAAACCTTCGAAATTTAGCTCTCTGTAACCCTTCCAGCTGAAAAATAGAAAATTGAGACATATTAATTTTACTTTTTGAAGCTAATGTAAATTGTGTCGAGAAATTTATTTATTTCCAGTTTTCTACTCAATTTTAAATCACATTTATATTGAATTATTAATGAAATGTCATTTACCGTCCCCAAAATGCCCGTGATTTGTGATTGGCAATGATTTCCGGTGACAAAGCATGGAGATCCGCCCTCTTAGAGTGAATGGTGAGAGACTCCCCTGTACAGTCGTAGCCTGTATAATATGTGGCTTCTTGTTGAAAGGAAGTACAATATCCAATTAGGAGAAATACAAAAACGACAGTCGCTTTCATTTTGGACAAATGTCGAGGGAATGAGAGATTAATTGTTATGTTTATGCAGACTAAATTGCAATTAATAACCAAAGCAAGGAAACTATTTATTTATATGAATTTTAATCTTTATTATCACTGCATGGGCCACTTAGTTTTCCTCCTATTTGATTTAAAGTGATCACAATTAACTGGAATCAAGTGATTACAACGAAATTTTAGGTAACATGAAACAGAGACCTTACTTGGCATTGTCTGTGCCTTGTTGTACTTCAATCTGTTCAATCTAAGCTTTTTCTCCATTCCATTATACTCTAAATGAAGTGGCCAATTGTGTCAACGCTATATAATATTATATTGTATATAACATGATGCATTTCCATATACTATGACTCATACCAATATTATAGTTGCAGTTTATGTATGATAATGATAAGCATTCTGGTATGGTGAGTTGGTGAGGTAAGTTACTGATACTTATAATTGATTGATTGACTGATTATTATTTATTGGCGATTCTCGCGAAATTATTAATACTATGAAATCGCGTAGTGGAAAGAAATGGCAAAAAACCTCCGTGAATTTTTTGTCAAGTGACTCTAAATAACTTAAGTTAAAAATATGAAGGAAAGACAAAATATTATGAAAAAACAGCCACACTCACTTCTTATCTTTCACTTCTCCGACATTTATTTGAAGTCCAACATCCCTTCAAGGGATTCCCTTGTACGACTTCATCTGAAAACAATTTCAACGGCATTTTCAGCATCATTCCATGCCTTTGGCTGAAATAATTTTCCGCAAACACACTACGACGAGTAACTTATGAACGGGATAGGTTTTAGTAGGCGTTTTGATAACGACGTCAGCGAGGCTGTAATTTATTTGCGGAGATCCTCCGCGTAATATCGCGTTGGCCAGATGACCTTCGCGCCCGAAAAACCGATATTTGGGTCTCACAGGCGCTCTAAACTGATATTTTGGCGAAAAAAACTTGGTCACGGATTATATTGGCCATAATGAAGGCTTTGGGGGGGGAGGTCCCGGGCACCCAAAGAAGAAATTACAGCCCCGGATATCAGAATCCACCGGTTCCGCATTTAGCTTGTCAGATTTGTAGAGGTGCACCTGATACTTTGATTTGACTTCAATAGGCCTCTTTTTCCTATTCAGAGACGTGTTAATAATGAAATTAACGTTTTCACTTTTGTACCCCACCCTGTGCCTTATTCATGTATTACATTTTACGTCTAACTTCTAAGGTGTGCTTTGGGGTACATACGTGAATGAAACATTTCATGGGATTTCAAGTCGGATCTGTCAGATTAATTCGCAGAGCAATCTTGAGGGCATCATTCTCAATGTACTTACCTCATCCATTTGCATAAAATTGTGGAACCTAAAGACCATTATATGGTTAAGATGAGTGTTGTCTCTGCCGTATTTTGTATAATGACGACCATCAGGAGATAACAAGGTGATTTCAAAATTTATTTTGACAGCTTTGATTTGTCCAGTGTTGGACATCACTGTCGGATGCCTGGTCTGGATCTGTAGGAAGTTAGGAAGTCTCCGTGTAAAACACTTTCGAATTCAATCTCGCGGTTTTGACTTTCAAGAAAACAGTAAAGTTGGAGTTGGAAATCGTCCACTGGTAACTAAATGACACCTGGAAAACTCAATATAGTAGAACAAGTTGGCAAAGATCCCATTTTCAGCTAGTATTTCACTTTATTTAAAAACAACCCAATCAGTACCGTAATTAGAAGTCGATTTCGGAGGTGGCAAAGATGTCATACCCTTATATGTAATAGGCATAATCGCACAAAGAGCGAAAAATTTTGGCTTATTTTGTCTAAAATGAGTCAAATATAGCCTAAAAATCACATAAAATCGTTTGAAGCGCGAAATTTTTTGGTATTATGAGAAAAAATTTTCTCTTTCCTTGGATTTCGGGGGGACATTTGCCCTCAAATGGCCCCCTCAATGCAGCCTTGTACCCAATGTGATTTCAATCCTGATTTCCCTCAACGGACGACGTGATAAATAAAGTACCGACATCCAAAATGACTCTTTGACACTTTTAGAGGACACAGACTAGGATCAGGTATGTTTTCTAGAACGTTTTTATGATATTAATTTTTATGAATTTAGAATTTAGGACAATAAAACGATTCCTCCTCTCAGCTTTGAGAGGAGGAATCTTTCACCGACAAAAATCTCTTGCAGAAAGTCACAATGTGAGAAATATTGAAGGCGACAGTGCTAAAAGGCGCTCTATTCAAGGTGCTACCGTTCTGTGTTGTTTTGCTATTCGCAGAACTTCACTTGCTGAATTTTGTAAAAAGGATTTCTCCAGAAACTAATTAAATTGTTAATACAACATTATTCATAATCTCATTTTTAGAGTTGGGAAATTATAAGCACCCAAGAACAAGAGCATTTTTTTTCTAATTGACAACTGATGAAATCTGCTTTAACCGAACTACTGCAGTTTCTCTACAAAATAATAGTTGCAGGGAAGATTAAAAAATGGATACAAATAAACCCATTTCCATTGGCGTCTCTTCTGTAAGTTTTATATCTATAACATTGAACATCTAAATAAAATTTTATTTCAAGATAAAGTAAATCTTTATTTTTTTCATCAGATCCATACTCCATACCACACAAATGCTAATAATGATATAATATATATTAATATTGAATATAATAATAAAAGATAAGAAAAGCGAATACCAATATTTTGTTATTCTCAATTCTATTCTGCAGGCTCTAATTGACTTGAAAGCAGAACTTCTCAAAAAGCAAGAAGAGCTCAAAGCTAGCAGATCTCAACAGCGAGGAGCAGTCAAAAGTGTGAAAAAGTCTGATATTTTAAAGCAAAAATCGGGACCTTTAAAAAACAAAGGTGTTGAGAAAAGATCCCAAAAAGATATCGAGGAGAAAGCAGCAGAGGAGAAATCTATTGATAGAGCAAAGTAATTTTACAATATATTTTAATTTATGTTGCTACTCAGAACAGAATTTTGTTATTCAAAGTTTCAGTATTGTTCGTGGAATTTTAAGTGACGAATCGCCAGCTAGCAGGGAAAGGTGAATCTTTAGACCACGGACTCAAATAGAGTTGACACTTTCTGGCAATTTTTGCTTTATATTCTGAAAAACTCAATTTTTATACGGGGAGAAACTGCAAAGCAGGCAGCGCATTGCCCGAAGGGCAATGTGTGGTTTCATTATACGGGGAGAAACTGCAAAGCAGGCAGCGCATTGCCCGAAGGGCAATGTGTGGTTTCACCACTTATACTGCACTTCTGACGTAGGTAAAATTTTGTCAACTGGAATTGCTCGTAAACTAGCAGCTTTTATGAAATAATGCAAGTTACCGAAAACGTAAAGCATTTCTTTGCGGGGTGTGCTTTAATATCAAATCAGCTTTTCCGTGTCAACTTTAGCCGTAGGAACCGGAAGAATGAATTTTGAAATTGTTTGGTCATCTAATTTATCTCCTTGGCTACTTGGTACAAAGCATCATAGTCATAGTCAATTGGGTACTGGATAGAGTGTATGGACTAGGAATACACGTTGAACATTCCATTTCCTAATTCAATCTCCGTAGATACGCAGTACTGAGTGCACTGAGTGATGTCGACCATGTCGGATTTAAAGATGCATTATTCCTGTTACTATACGTAGTATTCCCATTCTCAATAATCCCAGTTACATTCACACCTCAATGCAAATACGGAGTACTGAGAACAATTCCAGGGATGGAAAATATATTAGGCTTGAGGTTACTTACAGGGATTTAAAAAAATAAACAATGAGGGAAAATTTCAGGGATGAAAAAATATCATTGAGTGCGATTCCAGGCATCGAAAATGTCTAATTGTAATAGGCATGCATATCTATAATGCTCATTATTACTATATACTATTACAAACATTTACGCTTTGCAGGCTTCTGTTTTACTAACTACGAGGATACCAACTATTTATCTCCCTCAAGCGGGGGTTTGGGGGCGGCAGCCCCCAATAAAAAATAATATATTATTACATATATAATATATTATTAATAATTTTGCGAAAATAACAAATTTATAAAGATCAAATAGCATATTATATATCATTTTTCCATAAACGTAAAATTTACATTATAATCTAGGCAGTGATAAATATTTCGGAAATGGCAACTTTACTAGAGTACTGTACATTGTCATGCATGGTATTGATACCTACACAATTAATTCCGAAATATTCATAATCTAGTTAAATCTTTTGTAGTTCGTAGTTATATGATAGTTATAACCAGATATATCAAGAAAAACAATAAAATAAAAAATATAACAGGTAAAAACCTGGAAAAATATACGGTGAGAATGCCAGAAAAACTCGAAAACAAGGCATTATTTAGATACCAAGATATAAACCAAACTTGTAAATTTACAATTTTCTTCAAAAAATCTCCCAGTGCGTTTACCGCTAATTTCCTTGCAACAACCCTACAACTTGCCTAAAACACTAGATACACACTCGTATCAGTGTCAACTAGACTTTGAGTGCTGACAATGCAAATAAACTGTTCCCTTGCTTATTAAAAGCTCAAACTCTCTTATGGGACCTCCCTCTACTGAACCCACCTGATGCCAGGGAGGGGGAGAGGGCGGGAATCAGTCTATTTGCCTTGAGTGCTGATAACTGCAGATATTAAATTCCTGGAAATTCAAACATTGAAATGAGATGATCCTACATTTAAAAGGAAACAAACTTTTCCGTATAAATAGCTGAAAATTGTAATTTCACAGTTCATTTGAATATTATGGCGATTTTTTCACACAACAATCACTGACGTATCTAAATCAATGTTCCATTTTAGCCGGCTAAAAATGATTTTGACCAGCCAGCCGGCTAAAGTGGCTGAAATGGCTAGTGGCCAAAATGGTCAAAAATCATGATTTTTTAAGTTTCCCGCCAAGTCAAGGATGGTTTTCTCAGTTCACATACCCCCATTTGACTATTTTTGGCCATTTCAGCCTTTTTAGCCACTGGCTAACAAGAATTTCAACCAGCCGGCCGGCCATTTTAGCCAGCCATTTTAACCAACCAGCCGGCTGGTCATCGTACACTGATCTAAATATATTTTACCGTTAAATGTTGTTAATGCGGAAAGATTTATACTCTTAATTGTTGCTTAATTACAATGGATACGACAATTTAACCTGGATTTTGATTTTCAGAAAATAGCTTGGAGTCGTTTCAATTACTGAGTGAATACACCGTTGTATTGACGATTGCAAAGGTGTTCCCAAAGAACACTAAATAGCAGCTTTGACTGGTGTTCCCATTGTCAAAAATATTTTCCATCCCCGCTTTAGGAGTGGAGTTATACTATTGTATTTGTCCTTCAAATCGCTTTGTTTTTCGAAGAGTCAGTTGCAAGTGAATTAGCTGTAAACGCACGGGGAGATTTTTTGAAGAAAATTGTAAATTTACAAGTTTGGTTTATATCTTGGTATCTAAATAATGCCTTGTTTTCGAGTTTTTCTGGCATTCTCACCGTATATTTTTCCAGGTTTTTACCTGTTATATTTTTTACATTTATGTTGCTCCAAATCTTTTATTGTTTTGAATTTTGATTTTAAATGTTTATAAAAGTCGATTTATGAATGTTAAAATATGTTTTTAAGTTTTATTTTCTAAAGATATTTCCATCAAAAAGATCAAAAATATCTTTCGAAAAAACCATTCTAAACACTAATATTATACCGCCGTTTTTGATGAGGAGCATTGTTAGCAAAATTAAAATAATTTCCAATAATCCTACTGTATACTTTTCTTCATTGGTAAAGTTTCAATGCTCAGCTAACTATTATGATGTGTCTCCAATGCTTATTAATGCTTTGCAGTTTGTCTAACCAACCTGAACATAAGTTTCAATTTAATTTCAACTTCTATTTGGTATAATGTAAGTATTCCTTGACTGATTAATTTTTGAATTTCATTTGTAGGTCTGTTCTTGAGGCCAAAGCAAAATTGTACGAGCAAATGACTGCAGATGCCCTTAAGTACGATGAGCATGAACATCCTGTATTAGCAAACTCACTGGTGAATTTTCAACAAAAAGCTATTGATAATCTGAATAATTCCAAGATAAAAGCCCCTCCCGCCTCTGAGTCAGCTGTGGTGGATATAAATGAAGAAGAATGGACCGAGTTCACAGATGCACTCGGTAGAACCCGTCGCTGTCTTCGTACTGATCTGCCTTCCTTCATGGCTCGTGATTCAGAGCTAACGCGGCCGGAAAATCCGGGCATTTGTCTTTCTCAGGCAGCAGACGATAGATTACGAGAAATTCAACGAGAGAAATGGGAAAAACAGCAGGAGGAGGTGGCTGCTAAGGATCACGTTCACTATCAAGACGTTCTCTATGACGGTATGCAATTAATGATAAGGTCCAACACTGATATTCGTTAAATCAATGTCGATGATATAACGAATCCACGATGGGGGTCCTCATGAGAATCATTGATTAAAAATACTAATAATATTGTTACGATATATGGCTTATGATAATACTTTACCACGCTGGTTTAGAAGAAAGGCTGAATGACGCAGGAAAATTAAGATGCTGAGTAACGCAGTCCAACATAAAGGATTTCTTATTCCCAGAATACCATTTTGGGCCATTATAATGTTATTCGTAGACCATTTTGGTCTTTTTTTCGGCAACAATGGGCAGGCCTAAATTCTAAATTATTCGACATTGATATATAAAATGACTTTTCCATGAAATTTCTCACTTTACCGAGACAGACAAACTTTTTAACGATTTAATTCAATTTATGCAACACTTTCTTTAGAGGAGTTTTTTACGTTTTAGGGACGATCAGCTTTTAGTTGGTTTTTTTAAACAAAGAGCAGTTAGCAGTTAACTTTCTACTAGATAGTAGCAAGTTGATTTGACAAGATGGAATTTAATCAAGTCTTTCGTCAAGCTCAAAAGACAGGCAAACCCGATTTTTCATGAGAAAGTCCGAAAACTTCATCGTAATCGACAGCCTCGTAGGAATTGGCGGTCAAAATTTAAATTTAACAATATATGTTAACATTGGAGGTAAAATACCTAATTGCAAGTTAAATTGAGTTAATCTGTGTTGAATGGCACGAGTCCGTCCGTGGTATAGCAGTTCGTAGTCTATAATGGGATCCAGGGAAGGAATAAGCGGATGTAAAGGAATTAAGTTTTAAATATTCATAGAACGTCTGTCTGTCTCTCATGCTTTAGTTACTACTGCTACAGCCGTCGACCTAGGTAGGTATAATGTAAACACGTTGAAAAACGAGGTCAGGCGGAATCAGCAAAATTTATTTGCCTCCTCAGCTATTCTTTCGTTGCCCACTGCACAATCCCTTCTTGATTTTTCTCCAATTTATGGTGTATTTCCTACGGAAAATGTTTATTAATATAAGTTGGATGGAAAGAGACGCGCCCTTTCTTAGGTCAGTCCTTAGACTTTTACCTTGATTTCCTCTAGTTAAATATACGCCCATAATTTTAGTAGGTATTTCCCTGGGTATTCTTCGGAACAAGACAGAAACAGTTTGCTAAGCTCTTCTCCTATTACTATTAGTAGACTGTTCTTGTAGTGCATTGTGCACCAGCGGTGCCAGTGCCAGGAGCATACGGAATACGGAACGTTCAAATGTTCTCATTTCCATTTTGTGAAAGGAGAGAATAAATTTCTTTCTCGGCCGCTTCAAAGTTCAAATTGAAAAATGGGAGCTAAAACTGGGAACTGAGAATCTTCCACCAAGCATTACGCAACATGACATAACATAACATAACCCTAAAGCACTTACCAACGTCTTTTATGCTTTCCGAGCATCACAGCTTGTTTTTATATCCACACACTTCATTGTACTGCATATAACACTACTCAACTCAATGCGCTCCAATCTTAATCCTTTAAAGTCTTTCTACATACGACGGGCATGGAAAAAGTATTTTTTTTATTGGATTGGAATAAAAATGACATTTAAAAATTTTTGAATGGCAAAAACTTGATTTTTATAGAGTATTATCTATTTTCTTCAGCAAATAAAATTTGCATATTTAATTTTCTAAACATTAAATACCATTATCTACTTTAAAGTTCCCTACAAAATTATTTTCCCGAAAAAGGAAAATTTTATTAAGCAAATTTTTTATAAGGGAAACTTTTCCTTAAAACTGGATGATTTTTCGATCCCTGAAAATGCATAATTTTGTAGGCAAAAATATTCTATTTATAAGTATGTTGCATTGCTTTAATTTTTTCCATACCCGCCTCAACGCTGTACTTCTCTGTATAGCTGTTTCACGGTTGGAACTAACACTTCCTCTTTTATATAGTGTTTTACTCTATGCTTTCAGTTTTGTCTTCGTTTTCCGATCTCTACCTACAAATACAGGAGCCATCTAAAATGCAGGTCTAGTTTCCCCTCACTATTCCTCTGCCTTATTCTTCCTAGCGTTAGAGAAAGTAATCTGAAAGTGAAAAGAAAAGCATAAGAGAAAGTTATAAAAAACGTTGACTAACAATAAATCATCCATCTTATACAAATACAGCTACCCTGGTGAAAAGCATTCTACAAACCTAAATAGCCAAGTCAGTCAAAACAGACCACCAACGTTTCTATAATTTTTCTTTCTAACGAACTCTCCATCCATTAAAAAATACCTAACTAGCTTTTATACTTTTCTGAATGATATTTTTCTTGCATGGACTAGTAATGAATGAAGCTGTATATTAATATCAATGTAATAATATTAAATAGATAATATTTCATTCTTTTTTAGTTTTAAACAGGAAAGTATAATCATGGAGGATGGTTAAAAATAGAGATAAAATGAAATGTTTGGTACAATGTGTGAGTTAGGCAGAGAATGAGTATAGTTGAGATGAGAGAAGATGAAGATTAAAGATGTGGGAAAATTGGTGGGAAGTGAAGCGTGTGAGCAGAAGTCGGATGTGTGCGTATGCCACGTTTTACTTCGTTCTTCCTGGTCCAGGGATATAATCTAGAAAGTGCGTTGGGTGTTGCGTTGCATGGTTGACATGAAATGATGTGATCTTGATTTTCCCTGGCACTGACGTGGTAGAAAAGTTTTAACACTCTTGAAGAGCATAGTTGTCTTTAATAATAAATACATCCTGTACGTCTACGCATCGTTAATAGGGCCGCAAAGGGATGTTCGTAATTCTACTTTAGTGTAGGCGTATAGTACAATCGTTCTATTCTACAAATGAAGATGGAAGAGTCAGTGTACAAAACAGTGCCATTTGCCACTTCGTGGTTTTAATGGTATTTAATATTCAATAACCCAACCTATATTGATATAAAAATGGTAAAAAGTAAGGCTATTTTATTGTACAAAGTATTTTACATTTTTCCAAAACTATTTTTCCGAAAAGTGAATTTTTGCCATTTTAATCCACAAAAGGGAAATACTGAACACTGGTTAGTAGTAAAGATAGATTTGTCGATGAAATTAATTGGTAAAAAATAAGTCTATTTGCACCAAATGTTTTATATTTCCCATTTTTACCAAAAAGTATTGGTAGCTACAAAATAAGGTATTTTTGGTACACTGAGTATACATAGGAAATGAGAGGAGAATAGTGAAACTAGAAAGAGAGGCTGGTTACGTAGCGTAGAGAAAGTTAAGTTTTGACAGTTCATCTGTGATCTTTTCCTCGTCTCGTGTGGTGTACTAATGTATCGAGAGCAGTAAGTACGTGTTCGGTTTTCCTTTTGTTTCCAGTAGTAGGCAAGGGAGAGAAATGAAAGGAGCCGACAGGAATGGAATGAGTAGGAGACAGAAAAGAACGGATCTCGGAGAAAACTTCTTTGAGTTACAAATGCTTCCTTTGTATAGACCTCTTTTCTCCATTTTCACAAACAAGGGACGAAAAGCATTGTGCTTCTTTGGATTTTTGTAGAGTATACGTGTGTGGTGGTGCGTTATACCACTTAGCGGGGTATCACTGCCATCGCCCTCCCCCGCTGCACTCTCGTTATGGCTAATGGCCTTAGCAATGGGAAGTTCATGTCTTACATTAATTTAGGCCATGGGTTGGCCTAATAACGTTTTTCCGTTACCTATAATGTTTGGGACTCCTACAGGCTAACATTTACATTCCTTGTCTTACAAATCTGAACTCATTAGATTTAACAGCCATGATATTATCTTCGTATGTAAATACGAACCTTTGTAAACCGATTCTTTAATTTTTTTATCCAATTTAAGATTTTATTTTAACCTAATTATTTCGAAATATGCCCATTTAATGTTACAAATTGTACAAATTGTTACATGATTGAATTTTTGTATTGCAGAGGTTCGCAGTCACGGTGTTGCCTTTTACGGGTTTTCAAAAGATGATCAGACTCGGGAGCAACAAATTCATGAGCTAAAGAAAATGAGTAAAGCGACAGAAGCGACTAGGGAGAAAGTTCTTAAAGAAAGAGGGCACCGGAAATTGTTGTTGAAGGAGCGGTTGAAAAAAGTACGGAATAGGAAGAGAGCCCGATTGGGACTTCCCCCAATAGAAAGTGAAGAGTCGGAAGAAGAGGCAGATGACGAGTCGGAGAAAGTGAATTCAGATCCAAATGTTGCAGAGGACAAAGACAAAATCGAACCTGAAATGCGTGCGTGGGATTTCGGAAAGCCAGGAGTGTACGGACCTCGCCCGACTAATTTCGACGAATTGGATGAAAAGTGGCTGAAAGACCGAAGAGCTGAAAGGGACTCCCAGTTCGCTCCTCCATCACAGTACAAACGAATAATAACAAAATCAAATCCCAACAAACCACACACCGCCCCCGCACCTTCGTCATCCAGTCACACGACTTTTCCTAACAATTATGGAAATTTTGTTAGAGCCACGGAAAGAATTTATCAACCTGAAAAAATTAGTCTTCTACAGAAACCTGTAATGATCCAAGATGAAATGCCTGCTCCTGCACCCGAATCCAGTGAAGACTGGAAACGAGAATGTGGAACTGAAATCCCACCACCGCCTACTTTTGAATACTATCGAGGCGAAGTACCTAGTAGCTTTGGAAAATCGAGAAAACTTCCCCCAGAAAATAAAGATATAGTGGAAGATGCCGTTTCCGCGGGACTAAGGGCTCTTCGAGAAATGGCAGAGAAAAAGAAATCCAGCCAGCACTAATTGTGGTGATGTTTTTTAATAATTGCCATTTTCGGTTATACTTTTGCAATTGAAAAATCTAAAATAAAATAAAATATATTTGAAATTTCAAACGAAAGTCTGGAGGAATTTTCTCCCAATATCATGAACATGATTTAAAAATTTGATTTCCGCCGCCAAAATTTTTCCTAGACAGAAACTGAATCAATTTATATTATTTTCTTTTCTTTGGAAATAATATCTTGGGTGTGTGCTTCTTAATTTCTTTGTGATGTTTCTTCATCCTCTCTGCATGCAGAAATCAATTCAGATTCTTAGCAATGACATATAGAGCAGACAGATGCGTGGAGAAATCCAGAATTAAAAGCAAAATTAAAATTTCCGTTCTCTTAGTGGGGCTCATATCAAAAGCGTAATTCCTTTGATGAATTAATATTGATAGCACTGCTTCAGTCTTCAAAGAATTTTTGGTGTGTACGTCTAATCTTATTATCGTGCTGTGCGGGTAACATTGAACACTGATCACTTTGCTGTTTCCTTTCTTATGATGTAGCAGGATTTTCCATCACTCTTTCTTAGTGAAAATAAGCTATTTCCTTGAAAATGTGGAACGAAAGCTTTTAGTACGTAATAGATGATTTTTTATTTTTATCTCATTTTGCATGAAGTTTCTTTGTGAATGTTTTCTTCGTTTTACATATCCAGCACGCAGTAAATTACTTTTTTTAATACGCGGAACTGCCTTTGGCGTTCTTTGACAATATCTCAGTTTGCTTTCCTATTTTGTTTATTTCTACAGCGAGGCTTTTGTGTGCTCGTGCCCGGGGGATTCCTTTCTCTGTCCACTGTGTATTCCTACATTCTGAAAAGTCTTCATTCTACCAAACTTCCAAAAGAAAGTCAACCGAAAGAGTTTTGTGCCAACACAACCTAATTTGCTTAGTCAAAAGTCCCTTATAGACTCGATAGAATTGTTAAGAAAAATATCACGAATTATTATAATTTTTTGTTAGCACAATCGCGCATTCCATGTAAATTATTAATTTCATTCTAAATTTAATATACTACAAATTAACTACTACATTTCAGTAGGATTTGTGTTTCAAATATTTATCTGGAGCAAGTTTACTTTATTTTTAGGGAAATTGTGAAGGAATTTATCCTTTCCCTCTCCTACTATAGAAATAATTCGATATACATAAAAATGTGTCAACTGCCAAGAGAAAAGTGACATCTGTCAATGTACAATAGTTTGTTTCTAAAAATGGCAGGGACATTTAGTTTGGTGTTACAACTGACACGTGTAAGTACATGAGGGTGTTCATGATAGAAGTTTAAATAGACAGACAAGGAATTTAGTAGTGTTGTTGGTGGTAAGATAGTGATAGCAAAACTGACATGGAATAGACATGTTTTGTGTTAGTGTAAGTAAATGGATTGATATAGTAATGGAAAATATTGAGAGCATGAAATGCACATAGACATCGTAATCTAAACTCATCCCTTTCAATTCACAATGCATAGCAAAACCATTTTAACTTCCTTTTGCTCGTATTTTTGGATTCATACCTATTTTCCATACAATATTAGATGTATCTCCTTTTGTAGTATGTATGTATGAACAGTGTCGGAATTTAAAAAAATATAATCTGACCTAAAATCCCTGCTTAAAATTATTTTTTCGTGTATGTGTACATGCAGCATTCTATATTTTCGTCGTAGAATTTTTTAAAAGGTGGAATCAGGGAGCAAATGAGGTACTCCCTTTTTACAAAATAAATAAAAAATGTACTACTTTTTTACAATAAAAACTAAAAAAATACATTTTTACAAAAAACTAAAAAAGAAAGGTACTCCTTTTGTAAAAAAAAATGAAAAAGGTACTCCTTTTGTACAATAAAACTGAAAAAGGTACTCCTTTTGTACAATAAAACTGAAAAAGGTACTCCTTTTGTACAATAAAACTAAAAAAGGTACTCCTTTTGTACAACAAAACTAAAAATGGTACTCCTTTTGTACAACAAAACTTTAAAAGGTACTCCTTTTGTACAATAAAACTAAAAAAGGTACTCCTTTTGTACAATAAAACTAAAAAAGGTACTCCTTTTGTACAATAAAACTAAAAAAGGTACTCCTTTTGTACAATAAAACTAAAAAAGGTACTCCTTTTGTACAATAAAACTAAAAAAGGTACTCCTTTTGTACAATAAAACTAAAAAAGGTACTCCTTTTGTACAATAAAACTAAAAAAGGTACTCCTTTTGTACAAAAAAACTAAAAAAGGTACTCCTTTTGTACAATAAAACTAAAAAAGGTACTCTTTTTGTACAATAAAACTAAAAAAGGTACTCCTTTTGTACAATAAAACTAAAAAAGGTACTCCTTTTGTACAAAAAAACTAAAAAAGGTACTCCTTTTGTACAAAAAAACTAAAAAAGGTACTCCTTTTGTACAAAAAAACTAAAAAAGGTACTTCTTTTGTACAAAAAAACTAAAATAGGTACTCCTTTTGTACAATAAAACTAAAAAAGGTACTACTTTTGTACAAAAAAACTAAAAAAGGTACTCCTTTTGTACAAAAAAACTAAAAAAGGTACTTCTTTTTTACAAACAGCAGTCATTTCTACCTTTTGTGCCTTATTTACATATAAAGTGTAAGTGAATGGGGCACGCTGCTACATCGAAAAAGGTTAAAAGACAAAGAAGGACTGCTTTTTTAAAAACTTACTCCTGCCTTTTTTATAAAAAAGCAAAAAAAGGTAATTTTTTGTTCCATGAGTGGAATCACTTTATACTATACCAGTTTAAATCTAAATTGTCTACGCTGTTTCGATACTGCCACCGAAGCATTGCACACGTAAATACATGTAGTCATATAAATGTATTAGGAACATGTCGTGCGTGTGTTACTTTACACGATTCGCATGTAGAATTTAATTTAGTTGGCAGTGTGTGTGTTTGAGTTGAAGATACATAGACAGTGTCCCAAGGGAATGAAGATGATTCTGACGTGTGTGAGAAGACATTGAGAGCGTTGAGCAGACTACTCCACTTGTCCTGTCCTTGTCTGTTTGAATATTATGGATATTTTAAGTAAGAATAAACAAAGCAGGAGTATTTAATGGAGTAGCCTTGAAGTAGAGCATAAGAAGGGGATTGGAGAGGGAGAATGTTTTCATGTAAATGGAGGAGTGTAATTGATTTCTATCAAGTCGTCGTCGCAGAGTTATTGAGTAGAATGGGAGTATTACATGTGAACGAGAAGTAACAGTACTACTCTATTAAAATGGGTTATGCACAAACCCGGATTGTAAATTGCTCCAGAGCGGACCGCAAATCGTGGACAGGGATGTTAGTGGAATGTCTATTGCCGCAATTATGCATAACTTGTGTGTATGTGAATGTGATGACATTTCAATAGACAGATATGCACACAATGACATGTAAACGGCTATAATTACTCTCCACAACCAGTCCTACTACATTCATGTTCATGTGCATGCTTACGTAAAATCACTTCGTTGCGCAATTTATGTGTTAGCGGTAGCAAGTAGCTTTCAGGCAGTAAATTCAATATTAACTAGAGGGAAATTTTTTGTATGCAAATCTTTTTGATCCACTCTAATTTACTTTGCATAATACATTACTGTAATTTTTGCGGTATTTTTGAAACTAGATCAGAATCTTTTGGGAAATTTTTAAAATTTTTAGAAATACAATAAGTGGCTTGTTTATTCATCTTTATAAATTTTTTTCTAATATTTTAAAAAACCAGGAATGGATTCAGACAGAAAATTTCTATCAGTAACAATTTAAACAAAATAGGAAATTAGAATTTTTTTAAAACGTTAGGTTATTGATTAATTGCATTATTTTAGTAATTACCGCTAACATCCTTAACCATTCTGTGAATGTGTATAGTTTGTGATTCTTTGCAGAATCAATGAATGGATGTGTGTGTTTACATAGGAAATGGTTGAGTAGATACTGGGAAGGTGTAGAGCAGGGCTGAGTACTCTTTTATGGACTTATATAGCAAAGTAGTTTCTGACTTTCACAAAATGTTCAGTTCTCAGCCAACACTAATTTCAGCTGGACACAGAGAAGAGAAACTCAAATCCCAGTTGAATGAAAATCGTGGACTTGGTACATTTGTGGCTTTAGCCACTTCCATAATATACGCACTCACGTAGACATAACATTATGTTTGGCTACTTTCCACCAATTTTAACTCTATTCTTTCCCTAACACATATTCATTCTTCTACAGGGTATCTATAATCCGTTTGATCTCTCCATCCTTATACAGCAGATACTAGTACTACTAGATAAGACTGTGTATGCTGTGATAGTATCATCCGAAAGACTGTGAGGGTGGGATTGTAAGTGGATTCGTCTATTTGAAATCTATTCCGATGTACCATGTTCTCCAAAAATTCTCCACCGCCTGTTTTTTCATTGTCTGAATTTTTACTTATTTTTTTTTTTTTTTTAATTTACATTTTGGAAAATTATTTCCATAGTCCATTTTAGAATGGCATTGATTTTATCATCGATTTTCGTCAGGAGGTTCTAAAACTATCAGCCAAAATTTAAAGAAGCTGAACAATCCGAATTTTGTGACAAAAGAAAAAAAAATTATCTGGAAAAGCAGGTTGAAATTTCGGTAGTTTTTTCGATTTTCTCGGAAAATTTGTGTCCATCCTAGAAAATTAAAGCAATCCGTGAATAAAATGATTTCTACTCTCTAGCTATTTATCTTGGGGAATCGATTTCATATTCCCCCAAAATTTGCGGTTAATCTTTTGAGTACTGTACTTTATTCAGGACATTAGATGCACTGGATAGACTATCTATAGTAAGTTGCACAGAAAAGTAACCACAAAATTTGCGCGAAAACCATATCGATTCCACAAGATAAATAGCCGGAGAGTATGCTTTTTAAAATCATAAATAACTAGTTTTGGCTGTAGGAGAACGAAACATTGGATTATGGATACCCTGTATATTTTCCAAAATTATTCCGTATTAGAAATCGTAGTATAGTTGAGTTAAGGGTCGTTGGATAAGGGACTGACGTACGCATCTATACACACGTTCATTACATTTGTAAGTTTCCCAAAAGTCCCTCTCATTTAGGTATGGATTCATTGTGGACAGTCTGTGACCACAACTAAAGCCAGAGCATTTACGCCACGCTCCGTCAACACAACTTTATATGAATTCATTCTGATGTCCTCATTCCGTGGAACACTCCACTTCCCGTTTTACGCAACTGGTCGACTACCTAAAGTTCTAATGCATTTTAGCACACTGCACTCTCTCCCTATCACCTATCTCATTCATCCTACACACTACGGTGCTCTGAATTGTCTGAATGAACAAAATCATACAATGACAGGTATATTGGAGTTCTATAGATCTAGACAGTTCATGCTAAAATGTAAACGACAAATTGATATGTGGTTCATTTGTAACAATTTGGAATAATTCAATTACATACCCATGATATGCACACAGGTAAATATCGATATTTTGTTAAATGTTGCGGTTTAATTACCATCATAATCTTAATTGGTTACTCTGACTTACCATGGTTAGGGTTCAATAACACTAGTTTCAATAAGTTTCAAAATTAAGATCTTGGACTGGACGACTGGACATGATATGTAATCCCAAAATGAAAATTAACATCCTGCAGGGATTGAGAAGTCGCCAAAAATCTCTATCGATCTCTGAAGTTAAAACTTACAGAGAGAATGTAATTTTTTTCATATAAAATCCCTCAAATAAATTAGATTTGAGCATTAATTAATTAAGTTTGATTAACACAACAGCAATTAATGCTTTAAAGAAATATTCTAAACTTAACTTGGAGCCAACGACCACAAGCTGTGTTATTATTTCGCCCCAAAGAAAAACATTTTAATTTATTGTACCATGTTATTTGCATCTAAATGTCTAAAAACAAGGACTCTTGTTTTTTATCAAAATGTCAAAACGAACTCATTTTATAGATGTTTAGACCTCATTAAGAGATCCTATGTCCATATTACTTTTAAAATTACATATACATCCAGGATAAAAAAGCACAGGTCCAGGTAAGTAAATTAATTTTTTACAACTTCAAGAGTTTTTTACTTGAAATGTTTTGTTAGTTTGTCAAAAGAAAAGTTTGGCTGAAAGAATTTTCCTATAATTATTTGAAGTATTTACCAACATAGCACTTTGAAAAAGATGGTTTATCTTTTAGCAAGGTACACTGCTTTAGAAGTATTTGCCAAAATAGCACATTGAAAAAGACAGACAATTTCTTTCTTCAGATAGATAGCATCCTCCTATTAGAAGTTGCACTTAGTTGCACAAGAGATATTCGATTGTGTGGATATTGAAAGGGCATGAGTATTCCATTATAGTATTCGAAAGCTTGTTTGACTTTTTCTTGTCCAGTTCCGTCCTCTTCAAGTTACAAATACAAAGACTCTGAATGGGAAGACAGATTTGCCGATGCAGTTGTAGTCGAGTTTGAGGACTTCGGAGTATTTTACCAGCCGGCTGACTGGTAAAATTCATTAAAATAGCTAACCGGTTGATCATAAAATTTTGGAGCATTATTAAAACCTTAGTTTATTACTTTTGAATGGTACCCTTTTAATTTATTTTTATTTACATCAGATACCAAGATATAAAAAACGGGTATTAAAATTCAAATATAGTTTCTCATAACGAAATGCATAGCAGTTATTAAACTAAATGCACGAAAAATTTAAAAAAGTGGGACCTGAAACCCTGGTGGGTAAGTGACAAGGGCAGAAAAGGAATTGAAAGTTGAAATGTATAGATAAGTGAGGACTGAAGACAAGCGATGTCGGATCACAGGTTGAATTTCGGTTTTGACGTCAGCATTTTCTCCAGGCAGTTGCTGTGGCCAAACCGACAACCATAACCAGCCCAACTAACCATATCATCAGCCGTCAGCAATAATGTGGTCGAAATAGAGCAAAGAACAAAGAGCCAAAAGTAAAATCATCAAATGAACCAACTGCCAGAGTCTGGACATAGGAAATGAATTCCTTCTAACAAAAATCTTCTTTTCCTGAGCCACTGCAATGCATTATCCCACTCCAGTTACTCTGATCCCCATCCTACATCTTACATTTGTAATAAATCTAATTGCTTTTACTTTAAAAACATCGTTACATGCAAATATACCTATCTTATCTACATACTATTATATATCTCAAATCCTATTTTCTCCTCGATTATAAATAACATATTTTAATCACTGGAAATATTAGCTACGCTAGAATAATTAATTCAGAAACTGCAATGCTATTATCTATTCGCGGGAACCATTGATAACAAAATTACAACAATAATGCTCAGGTTAAATGTTGATTGTCTAGACAAGATTTTGGCGTATATGAGCAACATTTTTTGCAACATCTCTAAAATTAAATATTAATACAAAAAGTGTAAATTCAAAACAAAATACGAAAAATGTACTTTACACTTTTTTAAGGATTTAAAAATGTAAACCGTGTTTTATGGTAGAAGTACACTAAATATGGGATTTGACAGTGGTGACGATTGTAGTTGATTAGATTTAATGTCTGAAATTGGTACAAGTGTTTGGAAAGTTAAAGTGCTGAGTTGAACGGGATAGAAAAAAGTCAGGTTTTGTGATTCAGCTAGAACAGTCGACATGGTGTAGTTATGTACTACTTGTGGAAAGGTAATTGAGAGAATACAAGCTAACATCACAAGTACAGCAGATACAGTAGTACTGATAGAAATATAAATCTACATGGTCATAGAGAAATATATTGCTTTAAAGGGTGCCTATAGCAAGACAATCTTTATTCTTTGAAAAAGTTCTGCCCAAAGAATTTATTTGACCAAAAATCGTCGAGAAAGAACTCTTCCTGTTATTTATCGGGCACAATGATAGATTGTGCTTTCCCCTACTTTCTTTCACTCTCTTCAACTAAAACTAAAGTTACACTCTCCAGATTTGGAAACAGTTGGATAATGGATGATTAGAAGATATTCTTATATAAACTTATCTCTTCCGGCGAAGAACGACAGAACAATGAAAACTCGAGATAAATGCACATTGTTGCCTCTACTGAGGTCCAGTCACTCTTTCGATACTCATTATTTTATACATTTTTTAAAATTCGGATAAATTCTTCGAATATTATTCATCCATATATTGAACATCCTGATCGAAAGTACATCCTCGTCTTTGAATTATTTGTGTTGCAGCCCAGATCCCGCATCTTACACATTTGTCAATCTCTTTGTCTTGAATATACTGCGACAGAAATCCTGAAATATTTTTTGTAAAAATTCAGCAAATTTATTTAATTTATAACATTTAGTAAACAAGAAAATATCATGATTTGAACTTTCTATTTAACATACCGCCCACAAATGCGTCGCCAGCGCCATTGGTATCAACGATTAATTTTTCGTCAATCCTTTCGATGGGGAACTCTTGGACATCTGTGGAAATAGTTATAAATTAATTTTACTTTAACAGGATACATTTAATGATTATTTAAAGCCTCTTGTGACGGCTTTAATAATATTTGTAAGCAAAAAAGACATACTCTGTTCGCTATGACGTAAACATGGACACCACAAACTGGAACTAGGTAGCGAACCTGCGTTAAATATACACATTATTATTTTATAATGGCACCTTCAGATCTTTTTTTCAGTAATTTTTGCCATGCTGGCATGATTATACATTGCCTAACCAGTGGCTACAAGAACGCCTCCTGATCCCCCTTGGGTAAATATTACAATTCTAGGTCTATTTCGGTTTTTCTTGCGCAACGTGCATATCTTTTTCGCAATCTCTACAATATCTTCAGTTTCAAATTGATGGGAGTTGGAAAATGCTTGTGCTTCCTGTACACATCCAAACATTAACCATTAACCATGCAATAGTCGCATAACTTGCATTTTAACAACAGAATATTCTAATGTGCATAGTGTTAATGTTAAAAAATTAATAAATAAACGTAATTAACAATTACCTACCGTTTCGTTACCAAATAAAATATCAACATATGGTAAAATGTCATCCCATTCCAGTGCTTCGCATATATAAGAAGCGTTCAGATTCATGGAAAATGAACGGTTATTCATACACGCAAACTTCGCCACCTTTTTAATACTTTCTGGGCTCACAGCCAAAAAGAATCCCTGCCGAAAAAAATCATCTGATTGTTATTATTATCACATAAATGAAAATTAAAAACGAATTTTAATTTTGGAATTGTATTTTTTCCAAGAAGAATTACCGAAACATAATAAAATCTAGCCTTTTCCACTAATGACCAATTGTAGTTATCATCTAAGTGATCAATTGTAAAATGTGCTGCCGCAGATGTGTAAGCACATAAGGATCGATTTGTTCCATTGATTAGAACAGCACAAATTCCTGTGGGAAAATTCTTTTCTTGGTAGCTAACTAGTACTCCATCATCTTCCGCTTTTTTCTTTAAAATCTTTGCGATTAAATCATCGCCTATGGCGCCTACAAATGTCGTAATGTTGGGTGTTTTTAATATCCACTGCAAAAAGTAAATTAATGATTTTTATTTCATAAAGCAATAAATTAGATTAATTTAAAATAAGAACTTAGTAACACTAAAAATGTATATTTTACAAAACCGTTTACCTGGACTACCCGTAGAGTATTTTGAGTGGATCCCCCAGCAGTACAAGTTGCAGTTGGATTATCATTCAACTGATTTATCATTTGATAATATTTTTCCATATCTTTTTCTCCGACCGAAGTAGCATTATTTGATTGCAATCCATGTTCTAGTATAAATTCTGTTGAAACCTCCGCCGAGATATCAAACAAAGGGTTACCCAAGCCAAATAGAACTCCCTCTCTGAAACGAACATAAATAATCTTTGAATGTCGATGTTAATGTTGAGTTGAACATTAAATAAATAAAATATTAAAAGATCTTCAAACTTACCGGACAGGCATTGTGATTGGCTTCTGGAATTATTCTGAATTTGAAAAGGGCGGCCTGTTGGAGACAAGGGTGTTGTTACAAAGAAAAAGATAATTGAATTGTACACATTTTCTAAAAGTTGGAGACAACATCGACAACAAACGAAGTAAGCTTTTGTATAAGTAGGTGCAGCAAGAAACAATAAATAATGAACTAATTAATTGAGCACAGAATACATGAAAGGAATCGGTCATTGGGTGTCGGAGTAAATGGTAAGTATTAAATTCAACCTCGACGATAATAAAATACTATGTAAAAGAAGTATTAAGATGGTGGATGGAACGGTGGGAGTAACTTAAGTTACTCCCCCAGACAGGGGATACGGGTACGACTGAATATCAACTCCTGGACTTTTGTCTAAAGTTCTTAGCCGATTTTCTTGTGTGGTACATTTTTGGAATCCTGAATATATTCAATATTGTCGACCTCCCAAACGTATAATATCAACGATATGTTCACTCATTTCATTAATATACCTTATTGCGATTATAATTTTGTAAACGACAAAATTTTGTTAGAAAATTGTAATTCGTAATAACGGAAGACATAACAATAACATACCGTATATTTTATATGTTGGGTAGTCAGGAGTCTGAGTACTTTTTGCTCCACCGTGCTCTTTTTTCCCCGAAAATTTCATTTAGCATAAGTTGGTACACGGAAGTATTCTACCATGTACTACCATTTTATTTAGTATGCTTTTGTGCCAATTTATTCTGAAAAGAAGGGGTGGGATTTTAAACAAAAATGTCTCGTAATTAGTTAGTAACTAAGGTGATTTTCAAAAAATTTGACTCCGACTCTTGATTCTCTTATTACGAAGTGATAAGAATAGAATACAGGAAATCAAGGAATATAGAATATAATATTATAGAAAAGGAATGGCAGATTATTCGATTTATTGGGGGTTCGGAACAAGTGAAAATGTGTGGAAAATTTACATGACTACAGCCGATCCCTAATTTCCCCCACTTGGGGATCTCAATTTAAATACACACTCGCCAATGACGTCAATTGGCGAGCTTTCCCACCCACTTTTCATTTTTTCATTTTTCCATGGGGATCTGCCACGGGTTGCAGGAAATCTTGATTATATGTTGGGGTGGTTGACAATATATTCAGGATTCAAAAAATGTATCACACGAGAAAATCGGCTAGACAAAATTCCAAGAGTTGTAAAGCAATTTTTACGTGTATTTTGATAGCCATCAGAGATTTCCAAACCTGAGGGATTATGTTATTCAATGTCTGAATTTAGCAGCGGTTGCTATGTTATTTTATTATTAAAAATTTATAATAGTAGTTGGTAGTTGAAATTCTATTATTTGAGAGAGAAATACCCGTCGCCGCAGTCTAATCCATACGTAAATTAAAAAAGTTACAAATTCAACCGTATCCAACAGGTGATCCTCACCCATGCTGCAGGTTTTGGGTACTTTGGTTTGGAGAAAGGGAAAATGAATCCCTTAACTACCGGTGCCGGCTTCGGAGAAATGAACCCCATAGACAGTCTAATTTCTAATTTATTGTTAAAAGGAACTCCTAATTTGTACTTACAAAATGATTGAACCATAATCCAATTTAGTCTAGTGTAATAGTCCAGCTAGATTTATTATCTACAATTGAGTCCGTCATTTATGAATTTAAAATTTCAGAAATTTCAAAATAAATTCGGTTGAAAATCATATTTACAGCCTAAATGTTGATTAATTTGAAAAAGTAGATTGGGGTTGATAGTTTCCTATATAGTCAAATAAAAACTTTGAATGTTATTCAGAATATTGTATATCCGTGTCAAATGTACACCCTGACCTTTGAATTATTTTAGATGCTGCCCATATTCCGCATTTGACACATTTTTCTATCTCTTTCTCTTGAATATACTGCGACAGAAAACCTGGAAGATAATTAACAAATAGTTATCAAAAATGTTATATTTTATCATTGTTTTCATATTTTAGGCTTAAAACCATAAGAAAATAAAGAATGGCCTCTTTTATTTTCCCGATCCTAGATCAGGTGGATAAAAACGACTATGACTATAAATAAATGTCGAGGAAAAGGGCGGGGCAGATTTCGGTCAGGTTCAGGGCAGGTTGAAAACCCGCGGAAGAAATCTATGTGACCTTTCGAAGCATACCTCCAACGAAGGCGTCGCCCGTTCCATTGCTGTCCACTATTAAATTATCTTCGATTTTTTCAACGGGGAACTCCTGAACAGTGTAATCTGTTTTTAAGGAGATCATAATATAATATATTATGTCTGCGTTTTAAATACAAAATAACTAAGCCTAATATGATGCCTCGTGATAGATTTGAACAGAAACATAAACAAAAGGAAAAGATTCATCCCCCCTTACTCATAAGACAAGGACACAGCAAACAGGAACACGCAGAGTGACTCGGGCTTCCTATAAAATAGACGAAATAGTAAAACAAATGTTGAAATATATGAGAGCTTCAGAGTACCCAAAATTCATTTTCGAATTTCGCGTTCATACTTGGATGGCTAAATGTAGTTGACAAAACGTGTTTTTTCTGAAATATACTTTTTCTGAAAACGCACCGTTTCTTTATCGTGCACTGAAATTTTCTGGGAGGTTGTTCGATTAATTAATTAATATGATTATTTATTTAATTCTTAGGATTTATTGTCCAATTTTTAAGTTTTTGTAGTTTTGGAAAGATGTCGAGTAACTATACTCGAGAATTACGATATGATTTTATATACATGATAATAAATGATGACTCCAGAATTTTCGTCTGACATGACAATATATACAACTACGATATTCGATTTTTCAATGACTCATTTTTTAGGACTTAAGAAAAGCTTCTAACCCGAAACAACGATGACGTTGTCGTACCCCTGTGTAAAGATAACAATTCTAGGTCTCTTCGGGTTTTTCTTGGGTAACTTGCAAGTCTTTTTGGCAATCTGAATAATATTATCGGTTCCAAATTGATGCGAGAGGGAAAATGCTTTGGCTTCCTGTACAAATATCAAAACAAAACCACAATAATCGTCTAACAGTTAATGCTGGGTGGGTTTGGACTATCACTATCAACTATATTAAACTTACCTTTTCGTTACCAAATAAAATATCGACATATGGTAGAACTGCATTAAGTTTTTTCGCATGTAATTTGGGTATGAATGAAGCACTCAAGCTCATTGCGAAACAACGGTTGTTTTCACAGGCAAACTGAGCAACCTTTTGAATACTATCAGGGCTGACCGTCAAAAAGAAGCCCTAAAGATTGAAAACAAGATATATTTTTATATTTATAATTACATAGTTAAATTGCACCTTCATAAAAATTTTCTTTTGGGAAATTTAGGATTTGGCGTCGAATGGCTACCTCTACATAATAGTATTTAGCCTTTTCAACAAATGCCCAGTTATCATCTTGATCAAAATGGTCTATTGTGAAATGCTCTGCAGCAGATAAGTAGGTGTAGAGGGATCGGACTGTTCCCGTAATAAGGACAGCACAGGTTCCCGTTGGGAGATCTGTTTCTTGATAGCGAACTAGAACACCATCATCTTCTGCTTTAGCCCTTAAAATCTTTGCGTAATTTGATTTTCCGACGGCACCCATGTATGTGGTCAGGTGTGGTGTCTTTAATATCCACTGGGAAAAGTAATTTATAGAAAAAAAACTAATTTTATGTAAATAGAAGGTTATAATTGGTGTACTCACTCTTTAATAATGTTACCTGTATTTTACAAAACCGCGTACCTACCTGAGCTACTCTTAGAGAATTTTGAGTAGACCCGCCTGCGCTGTACTCTATAGTATCTTTATACTTGTTTACCAGTTGACGGTACAACATTTCTACAATGGTTCCTTCTTTGGCCAAAATGGTTTCATTTGGTTTTAATCCATATTCTCTAAGAAATTTCGGTGAAACAACAGCGGAGAAATCGAGTAAGGGGTTCCCCATACCAAACAAAATTCCCTCTCTGAAAACAAATAATATAGTCAAATGAATACAAGTTGAGTTAATTCATCTTGAAAAACAAAATAATTTCAAACTTACTGGAGAGTCATTTTATTTTTTTGTTTTGTTATGCTCTTTCGTCTACACACAAAGATACAGGACTAGGAAATCAATCAGCAAGTTCGACTAATAAACAGAGTTTATGTAACTGAAAAATTCTGGAGGCTTGAGTTGGCAATGGACAGGTGTAGGTGTAATTGATAATGAAATGGTAATAGTCAGTAGTTCAGTAGGTATGTTAATATTCAATTCATTTGCGTCAAGTGTGTATGTATGTGTGATGCCTCGGTTCATGTAATGATTAAGTTTTGCTATTAAGCATGGTGAAGGCAGTAATGAAGTAATATAATAGCAGTCATTTTTGTTGGGCTTAAAGGTTCAATTCCTCTGATAACTGAGAAGCGAGAAAGCTATTTCTAATTTGGAATAATATAAGTCCAAGATCTTCCTAAATGATAATAATATGACAATAATGCCGTGCATCGGGCGACATTCTCATTTTTGAAGTAAAGTTGCGTTATCGCAAGAATTTCTACTGCTACGGTCAACTTGAGAATTGTGATTTCAAAATAAATCCATTTCATGTCAGTCCTAGCAAGTTTGCTACGGTGCAGGGTGCATATGTTTTTAATAAGTTACCAAAGGTTACGAACTATATGGCCCTTTGGCACTTTAATCTGACAATCATCGATCGGTATGGATCCAGCCAAGGAATATAGAATATAATATTATAGAAAAGGAATGGCAGATTATTCGATTTATTGGGGGTTCGGAACAAGTGAAAATGTGTGGAAAATTTACATGACTACAGCCGATCCCTAATTCCCCCCGCTTGGGGATCTCAATTTAAATACACACTCGCCAATGACGTCAATTGGCGAGCTTTCCCACCCACTTTTCATTTTTTCATTTTTCCATGGGGATCTGCCACGGGTTGGATCCAGCCAACTCGATCTCTCCATAAATGTCCGTTGTCAGTAACAACTTTTATAGATGAACCTTACAAACTTACAAAATATTTTATTATTTCTGAGTTTTTTCTTTCATTTCGCATGCAAACTAATTGACGAGTTGACGGCAAATGGCTTTATTGAAGGAGAAAATAGGTTTTCAAAAAATATATAAGTAAAACTGGGATTTGATTTGCTGAAGGTACTGATAATTTTCACTTCAAATAACAAAGGGTTGTGGTGTGTGAATGGCACGAAAACTTCTCGGGAAATCCAAAGACCTCAACGAACTAATTTAAGATACGCAGTTCTCTTCGTTTAATCTCAAGTCATCGGTCAGTTTAAATACCTCCAAGATTATGAGGTACTACTTCCTATTGGTCACTACCCTTCTCGGGATCATAATCTCAAGCGTCAAGCCAGCACCGTCGCCATCATGGGACACCAATCCATATAACGACGAGTATGATTTCTACAACAAAGCCAAGGCTAATCACGGAAGATGCTGCCGCTATTCTTACATGTGTGATAGATATAATTATCCTCCTTGTGTGAGATATCTTTGGTTTCCTGATGGTGGCAGTAGCGCTCAAGAGAATGAAGGCTTAATGAAAATTCGGAAATCGAATACGGTTGTGGCTAATACTATCGCTCAAGAAGGTCGCTCCTACTGCATATTCCCAGCGCACATCAAAAGTGCGAATTCCAGTCTCAAGGATTGGTCTACATTCAAAGCCATGAAGGAGTTGTGGGAGGAGAATTTAGATATTGGAACACATATTAACCCAGAAGACTATTCCAAAATGAATTCCGTGGATCCCAAACCGTCAACAAATACAACAGCTGATGAGGTCATGTGCAACGACAAGGATAAAGCTTACCTAAACCGGGCAGCAGAGTTCGCAGAACAGCCAGACCCCAGCTGCAAGAACCCGTACAAGGTGCAAGTGACAGAGATTTACGCCAATGGACTCCGACTCCACAATTGGCTCCACATCAGAGTCTATGCCGAGAAGATCTCCCAACCCGCTGGAGCCACGAAATGTCCCACTGGGAAAATCAAACACTTGTTGCTGGAGGTGAGAGACCAAGGTGGACTGCCCGTCGGCGAGTTCACCGACCAAGTCCCTTGTCCACAAGATCCCGACGAGATATTGGAGTGCCCAAGCGATACCACCTGCAAAAAAGTCGTCGGAACGCGGGAAAATACAATGCCTTGCATGTTCAGTCCCTACAGGGCTGTTATGGTAAACTATAGTGTATGAGTGTTGGGTCACATGCAGAGTTCAGTTTTAGCCGGCTAAAACTACATTTGCCCACCCACCCGGGTAAAAGGGGCAAAAGTACCTAATATTCAAAATTTTGCGCCAATTTTTACATCCTTTAATGTATCTATTAGCCCCATTTTGACTTTTGCCCACTAGCCACCTATCAATTTACCCGCCCACTAGCCACTTTTGCCCCCTAGCCACCTAGCCACTACCCACCGGCTAGTTGAACTCTGGTCACATGGTCCCTATATTAAAGAGTACTGTTACCTCAGAGCTTTCGTATACTTTTTCAAATTCCGACCACACTCAAAAACGATTCTGATTGGTGGAAATTTTTTTCGATTAGCCAATGAAATTGCAGATATCCATGACGAAATTCTATATGATTTCTACTTACTACACCAAGGGGTAATATTTCATGTAACAATGCTCCCAATAGTGAATAGCCAAAGAGGTTCTAATAATATACAGGGAATAGAGCTAAAGTGGAGAATATTTTCTTTGTAACATTGATGAATAGCTCCGCCGTGAAACGGCTCGAAAATTTACCGATACCTACTAATACGTCCGGTCCGGCTACTTCCGCCGTGAAACGGCGCGAAATTTTTACGATACCTACTAATGCATAATCGAAGACAATAGGGATTGATTTTTGTACCATTGAAAGGCATTACGGTTTTGGCTCTACATTTTACAACCTCTTTGTGAACAGCCTGTCCACTTATGGTAAGATAATGCAAACTAAGAGTTTTACATGATCGGAAACTCATTTTACGTTGGAAGCATATACGTAGACAGAGTGACATAGGACCGAGTATCAGAAGAGGATGATTTAAAGCAAGAAAGTGTTTTATTATACTCTAATAAACGGAGAAAACTGAATACAACTTAGAAGGCAACCGACATAGGCACATTACATGTGTTGGACTTCGGGTAAACTGCTTTGGGGTACATTATCGAAGACATTAAAATTATGTAAAAGTTGGTTCTGTGTATCAATATATTTAGTGAAGTCCGGAATTGCTATTTTCTACTATTTCTAAAATTTAAACTATTATACTATGTACATAGTTCGAGTACAGTACACCTACATTTGTAATTATTGTATGAAATGTGATTTATTATTATACCATTCTCACGTCAGTAAGTACTTGCCATCCCGTAATAATATACGGATTGATGTTCACTATAAAAACTGGCTTTAAATCATCCTCTTCTGATACTCGGTTCTCTGTCACTCCGTCTATGAATATGTTTTCTACGTAAAATGAGTTTCCAATCATGTAAAACTCTAGTTAAAATATTTATACTCATTCGAACTTTGCGCTTTACGTTGTAAATCAGTTGAATGAGTTAAAAGACTGTGGCCCAAAATTTTGGCTCCGGGAGACAAAATCTGCCTCCAACTTGTTCTCGACTTTCCCGTTATAGTATGGTGTTGGGACGAAAATAGTAATAGAATAATAGAACCCCCTTATCGCTAACTAGACCTAGAATTTATTCTCGAAAACCAAGTCACCTTGTTTAGCGGGATTTTAAATATCGCTAGGTCAGTCTATTAACTAGTAAAACTCATAGTTTGCATTATTTTACCATAAGTGCACAGGCTATTCACTATTGGGAGCATTGTTACATGAAATATTACCCCTTGAGGTAGTAAGTAGAAATCATATAGAATTTCGTCATAGATATCTGCAATTTTATTTCATTGGCTAATCGAAAAAAAATTCCACCAATCAGAATCGTTTTTGAGTGTGATCGGAATTTGAAAAATTATACGGGAGTTTAAAAGTAATAAACATCCTCTAACCTTTTTCACCTTGTTAGCTAAAACTGAATCAAGTAAACTTATTTTTACAATTATTTTTACATTTAAATTTACAATTTTTTTCTGTTAAATATTTATTGTCTTCCGGGATAATCCCAATGAATGTGGATTCAACTTTCAGCATCCATGGCTTTTCGTGATGTCTGTTAGTGCAGATGCTAGTGCTGAAGTACCTGGTGGTGGCGGAGCTCCCAGTCCTCCTCCCGGTCCTCCCAGCCCTCCCGGTCCTCCCAGCCCTCCCGGTCCTCCCGGTCCTCCTGTTAGTGTAGGAGTAGGAGGTGGTGGTGGAACTACCTCGGTTAACTACTTCACCGAAGCTCATATTAATTGGAAGTTTGCCCAGCACACTTCCAGCGTCATCACCGAACTTCATTTCTCGTAATATATTTGTATTTACAATACAATTACGCTGCATTACAATTTGTAAAGTTTATTCACTGAATTTTATCGGTTTTAAATTGTCAATTAATGAAGGTATTTTTGTTATTAGAGCCCTCATCGTTGAAAACACAAAAAAGGTTGCCTTTTTCTCAGGCAGAAGAGACAAATTCAGTCCTGAATTTAAATGTGGACCATATTTTCCTAATTATCCTAATAGTGAACATTGCCCTGATATGAAGTATTACGTATGCAGCGCCGATTTGAACGTTTATCTTATACCACAGAAATGCGATATAAAATACCCTATTCCAACTGGCGACAAGACAAGCTTCTGCCGCCATTGGAGCCCAACCAATGAACCAAACGAACCGAAAACAGACTGGTACGGCTGTCCTCTTGTGACCGTAGATAACAAGAAAAGGATGTATGGCTACACGGCGCAGTACACGATTCTGTTTCCTACTCTGAAAACTCTCGGCGCTCCAGACTACTTCAACAAGAAGTACATCAATTCGGAAGACATCAATTGTCTAGTTCCCATAAAAGACGACACATTTTACCAAATGGGGAAAGATTGGACGGGAATTGTCCCTAAACGACAAAATTTACTCAAGACCGGAGCCCTAACCAAGAAACTTAGATATTGTAAGGATGATGAATACTTTCAACCGTTTGGTCCTGGAATAATTTCTTCTAGTGGAGGGAAAGCAGAATGTTATATTCTGTCGGAACAAGCCAACGTAGCAGCATATCTAAAGGTTAAAGCCAAACTGCAAGATGATCCTGACTATCAATTCACTTCAAACTATGATGAAATAACCGTTGGAAATAACCTCGGTACGTACTTTTATAACCTATTTTCTTGTTTCTATACATAGTTCATTACTAGTTCACCATTGGCATAAAAACTCTTTAATTCCACCAGACCAACCGGCGACTACTTATTTTGGTACTAAGCACACTAGAGAGGCATACGGACAGGATTATGACAAATTGAAACCGAAAATGGAAAATGAGTTCAAAACATTCCAAACTCTTCAGCAGCAAGCGGCCAAAGAGAGATGTCCATGTCCGAAAATACCGACCACTGTCCCCCCAGAATTGGCTACTCGACCACCGAACGAAGTTTAAAATATTACATTCCATTTATTATTTGTATTTGAATTGTTTGAATAGCTTTTGTGTCTGTTGCAGTTGGATGGTCGTCGTTACCACGGAATTCAAATGCTGATCGCTTGGGTCATTCTAGTCCCGATTTCCATATTTAGTTCCCGTTATTACAAAGAAACTTTTTCGAAGGTAGACTCGTTAGATTTAATTATCAATTAAATAGTGAAGTGTGGTAATTGTTGTATTTTTGTCAGGTGTTTTTCCTGCAAGAATTCTGGTGGTACACGATCCACGTGTTGAGTCTGTTCACGGCGTTGATCTTCATGCTGGGAGGGATCTACTCCCTGGAGATCAAAATAACGGAGAGGGGTGTGTGGGTGAACGCCACGTGGATTCACGTCCTTCTCGGCTCTGCCACCATGATCCTGTTTACCATCCATCTGTGCGTCGGAGCCATCCGCTCCTACAACGTCAACACCCGGGTATTGCAGATCTTGTTCCACTGGATCTTCGGCTGGATCGAATACCTCATCGCATGTAAGCATTTAATTTATTCTCCTACATACATACTGATCATTAAATGTTTGGAATAATTCCTTAGCGGCGACTATCTTGTCTTCTTCTGCCATCCCTCAAGGGTTCATGTCCTGCGCAGCTATTTATGTCTATTACGGCTTTCTCGCATTCCAATTTCTCTTCTACATAGGAATGGAGGTATTATTACTAAAGGACTACAAAATTAAGTTGTTTGTAATTGTATTGTGTAATTGATGGTGGATGTCGTTTCAGGTTCATATGAGATATGTCGACAGTTTACTCCACTTAAATCCTCCTCGGTCGTATTTACCTCCACCCATGATGCGTCTCTTTCACAGAAATGCCCCCGTAAGTTGAAGTTGAACTCGTACTAACAATATCTTTGTTTACTAAGGAAAATGAATTGACCATTTTGTTTATATGCATTCAATTTTTGTCGTGAAGTCATATGACTTTATAAAGTATCATACTTCAAATTCATTTTGGTCTAATGTTTTACAGTTTTCGGTTTTCCGTATGTACATGTTGCTTCTGTATACTATTGTTTGTCTTGGTGTATATGGAGCAATGCATGTGATGATGGCACTCCATGGAAATGAAGCGAGTTGTTATCAAAAAGTCAAAAATAAGGAGGTCGTAATAGAAATTTGAATTCTCTCCAAGCAAATAAGTAGCCTACGTGTAATTTAAACGAGGCCTATTAATTGTATATTTTTAAATATTGTTTGTGTTTGTTAATAAACTTACAATTAATAATAAATTATTTGTTGGTATTTAGTATTTATCATTAATTAATTATTAAATAGAGCTATCTTGGTTATAATATTTAATCAGCCTTGGTTTACTTTTAGTTTTGTCATTTGTCATCTATTTAGTTCTTCTGCATTGTAAGTCTTGATGCAAATGCAAGCAGACTGCATCAGAAATAATAATTTATTTCTAAACCGATATGGGATATTTTTACAAAGACAATACCGACACATTGAGTGGGAGGAGATTTAATATGATGCTTCAATAAGGAACTCATTGAAGACGGAGAGGAGCAGCTGTTAGAATGTCTGTTAGGAAATCCCTGACTTGTGTTAATTTTAGCTACCCTTTTCTATTATATTTACTGGAATGCATTGGATTGAATTGGATTAGATGGAATTGGCATGGCATATTTATCTGGCTGAAATGAGAGAAAGTGATTCGATCCACTTTCTCCCTTTTCCATTCGCATCTAACTAAATACATCCAAGTGGGGCATTAGGTCTTTTATACCAACTACACACACAATTCTATTTATAACTATCCACTAATATATTATGTTACCGGGAATGTTTCACTCAGGCATTAAGAACCTCTTCCAGTAGTTCAAAACGACTATTACTTGTTTTCCCCTACTCTCTATAGCTGGTCATGGACAACTTATCTCATTTTAAATCAATTCGTGCATAATCCAAGATTTGGAACAGTTATAAAAATTTCTAGTGGTTCATATTGTAAAGTAGAAATATTTTTGTCCTAAAGTGATCCATTAAAAATTAGTAAAAAGGGTAAAAGTGGCAGAATGTGTAAAACAAATTGGTAAAACATTTTAATTTCCTGCCATCAAGGTAGAATTTTCAAATTGAAATTTTTTAAATTGTAGCAACCTTTTTTATTAAAATCAACAAGTAATTTTACCATAAACTGTCTATGAACATTATAAACTAGAAATTAAAAATTTCGCTTAATGCCTAGCCATTTTGCATTAATAGAAGTGATTTAATACCTCTAACATAAGGTTTACATAGAGTGGCATTGCTGGAGGAGAAAGAAGCGTAAAAGCTAGTCTACGGTCTGGATCTCAACTGTAATGTAATGGACATGTATTTAGTGAAATGGATTTGTAGCCGAGTTGTTTGCCTCTGACGGCTCCTTATTTGTCCCGACTCTACCTAAACGTCTTCATCTCCAGTCCTCTTATACAAAATACTCAAATCTCAGACTGTATTTCAAAGGATTTACGGATTTTTTCATCCAGCCCCCTTGACTAATGCTGATTCTGACTCAAGTATCGGTTGTACCTACTTTTAAACAGTAGGAGACCAATTTGCTTTCTATTAAAATAAGTGAGCATCGAGTTATATGGAGCAGAATTGAATTAAATTGTCTGTACTAGAATGACTTTGAATTTTAACTCATTTGCATTTATACAAAATTATTCTTCCACATCTTTTATATAATATAATAGTAGCATATCCATAAGATCAAAAATTGTGCCGTAAACATTAAACATACAGTAATTGATTCCAAAGAGAAAGTTCCAAAGAGAACTGCAAAAAATGCTTTCACTTTTCATATGCTATTTTCACATAAAACTTTCACCAACATTTTATTTTCTTTTATTTATTCATTTTATTTATTTTCAATAGAATTTTTACCACCACATACAAATTTTGATCAAAATTTCTTTACAAACTTAAATGATTTAAACTTCTGTAAACAAACAAATTGAAGAAAATAAAACAAAAAATATGAAAAATGAAATAAATAAAATGAAAATAGTGAAATATAAAAAATGAGAAAGTGCACAACAAAAACTACAGAAATGCAAATATAATGAGAAAATGCGACAAAAGGTAAAAATGTTGTCGACGAGCGTTAATTTTTCATCTATGAATTGATAAATTGAACCTGAGAGTGCAAAGAGATTTCGTTAAGTACACCAATCTAATAGAAGTTGGTGAAATTCTCATATTAGTATTTTGAGGACGGAGAAAGTTGACTTTCATTGGATATTGTCGATGGATATACCTGGGCGATGATGCCAATAATATAGGATTTAATACCAATAGGTTACAGGATGTTGTAATATTGGGATGATTAATGAACCCTTTTTCATTCAAATGCACCCATATCTAGAACAATGCAGTATTTTATGTGAGAATTGGGTGGATAGGTCTGGATTTGGTTCAATATCCTTCTAATACGTAACTAATCAAATGAAGGAATACAGAACTGAGTTGAGTTGACTTACGAGAAATCCAGTCTTATACAGATAAGCCTATACATGGCTGTAGTAATTTACTATTACACTATACACCTTCGTCGTAATCTACCTTTCTGTTCTGACATGGTTTCCTTTCCAAAACTCTACAGTCTTGGATATCCAAGAGAGAAAAATAAAGTAACCTACAGTCAGTGTACAAAATCTGATTTTCCTCTCGCCGCTTCAGTATTTAAATCCTATTTTTGGACATACAAAGACTATATGACTAGTATTTAAAAGGACTAAATAAATAATTTCATGAAGATAGAATTTATTTTTTATAAAATAACAATATTATTTTAATGTTATTAATTTAATCTAATGTTATTTTATTTTCTTATAAAATAGCTAACGTAAAATGTTATTTTATTTTCTAATGAAACAGCTAATATTATTTTATTTTCGTATAAAATAGCAAATCTTTTTTATTTTCGTATAAAATAGCAAATCTTTTTTTTATTTTCGTATAAAATAGCAAAAAATTTTTTATTTTCTTATAAAATACCTATAGCCTAAATTTTTTTATTTTCTTATAAAATAGCAAATATTTTTTTATTTTCTTATAAAATAGCAAATATTTTTTTATTTTCTTATAAAATAGCAAATATTTTTTTATTTTCTTATAAAATAGCAAATATTTTTTTATTTTCTTATAAAATAGCAAATATGTTTTATTTTCTTACAAAGTAGCTAATGTTATTTTATTTTCTTATGTAATAGCTACTGTTATTTAATTTTCTGGTAAGAGAGCAAATATAATTTTCCTTTTTATAAAGTAGCAAGTAATATTTTTATATAGAATAGCAAATATTAGTATTTTATTTTCTTATAAAATGGCAAATATAATTTTTTTTATTATTTTATGTTCTTATAAAATGGCAGATATAAAATTTTACTTTTACTTTATTATTTTATTTTCTTATAAAATGGCAGATATAAAATTTTACTTTTACATAAATATTTTATTTTCTTATAAAATGGCAGATATATTCTACTTTTACATTCATTTTATTTTTTTTATTTTGCATTTTACTCCCAATTTGCTATTTTTGTGTACTACTAATCTGATTTTACCAAAACATTGATATATTTATGTAGTTGTCTAAAGTTGTCGGCCGCTGCCTAAGGTGTCTAAGTCTAAGGTAGTGATAAAAGTAATATTTTGTTACCCTGTGTAGGGCACTGATGAATTTAATGCAGGAGATCGTGATAAAACAGAAAGAAACTCAGTAACAATAAGTTAGGTATATTTGAAGTGGGCATAAGGCATAATGTAAGTATGGGTTGAGACGTGAGTGCGGAAATGTATCCGAACTGCGAAGTTATTTGGGTTGTGTTAGTTGTGTTCGTGGGAAAGAAATTGATTCCTGCTGCCAGCTTAATTACTCGTACCACTTAGAAATACAAATGAGGGCACTCAGTCAGAGTCACCACAGAAGAAGAGAAAGCGGGTAGACAATGTTATTACTCCACTCACTCCTGCTAATACAAATCGGGGAGGGCTGGACAAAACTGTCGTCCCAATCTCTCCGAATCTACTTGGATTGACTTACTTATTTATTTCGTGTCGGAGAGATATACTTAATCCTTTTCCTCCCAGCCCACACAACACACTTTTGTTTTCCCATTCCCTACCCGCCTGCAATACAAACTACAATCAATCGATATCTTCCCTACTTATTTTTTCGAATTCTTCTGTCAAACTCAATAAGCCTCATTCGCACAACTACTAACGACCGAATTTTTCATCCAATACTACATTGCTTAACTTTTTTTCTGGGAAAAGCAGATTCCTTTTTTCATGCTTCGAGGACACTCTTGAGAAAAAAATATACCAAAGCATTCTCTCCCAATTTCTATCAAGGATTTTAAGGATTAACTATGAAATACAAATGCAATCTCTCCGATTTGGAAATTTGATTGTTTCTGTAAGGATAGTAATCTTCACAAACATTTTCTTTCAGTACAAACGACATTTTGCAATTAGGACATGCCTCCGATTTTTTAAGAAAATGTAAAATCAATCCGAAAATGTCAATTCGACTCTCTCCACTTATTTTCACAAGAAATCTGAACAAAATAATTCCAACAAGGTGCATGGAAGAGCACAAATCACTCAATAATAAAATTATTTCAAAATAAGAAGTATATTTTGACTCAAATTCTTATAAATTCAGTATCTCGTTAAATTTACTATCAAAAGGAACGTCGAACATCTGTAAGTTACTACTGTGCCTTTTTACAAAAACTGGTTCAACGTGCAGAAAGTACGCTCATTAAATTCTGTAGGGATTGTTTTTCAATTAAACATTTGTTTTTTAAGATCCGTCTGTTGTTAATGCAATTTAGACAGGAGACAATGTTATTTATTTAAAGAATGAGGATCATTCCAGATAATCAGGAGGTTTACTTTGTGTGTGGTAGACCTGAGACCTGAGAGAAAGTGTGCCAGTACCTGTTTCTGCTATATGCTATGCTGCTGAAGATGAAACTATGTCAGTAGTGGATCCGAAGAAGAGAGAGACGCTGATGATTGTTAATAGAGTTAGTTTCCTCATTACGAAGGGCTAATTCGATTTACTAGCTAAAATTGAAAAGGGTCTCGTCTCATGACTCATCTCTTCTAAGCTAAGCTAAGCTCGGATACATTTCCGAAGCAACTACCGGATATATTTAGTAGAAGACGTCAGCTCCTGTGTTTAAGGAGGTGTGTGAACGAGAGATGGCCTTATGACTTACGAGTATCAGAATATTTAATTTAATGCATTAAATTGAATATTTAACATGCACATAGGCACTAATAAATTATATCGCATGCTAAATAAATGTTTGTGGTTTTTAAAGAAAGTTAAATCTTAGTTAATAATATATTGTGGATTTATTTAATTTTAATTTATTTCTATTTTATTATTATTTTATATTTTAACTTTTTAATTTTATTTCCATTTCTTATTATTAAATGCGTTGTCATTTTCCAATTTATTTTTATTTAATTTATTCAATTTATTTTAATCAATTTAATGTATTTAATTTATTTTAATCAATTTAATGTATTTAATTTATTTTAATCAATTTAATGTATTTAATTTATTTTAATAAATTTAATGTATTTAATTTATTTTAATCAATTTAATGTATTTAATTTATTTTGGCTTATTTTTGATTTAACATTAATTTATTTTAAATGTATTTTAAGTTTCTTTTCAATTAACATTAAACTGCTTTTTTATTTACCTTAATTTAATTATCAATTAACATAAATTATTTTTTATTTATTTTAGTTCAATTTTGAATTATTTATTTTATTTTAATTTTGAATAAATTAAATTCAATTGGCTTTGAATTAACTTAAATTTATTCTAATTTATTGTAATAACCATTTGAATTTGAATGCATGAAATATCTCACAATACCCATTGGCACATCACATCTCCTTAAGTGGAGGTTACTTAGAGGAGCTGATAAAAGTATTTTGTGTGTGAATCTGATAACTAAAGACAGGACTAGGACTCAGTGAGGATGAGCTAATGTACTTACTCGTACAGGTCAGTGGCCTTTACTAATTTAATTTGACTATAGAGAAGACTACATCTATATAATAAATAATAATAACGTTAGTTTAACTTCTCTCCATTTCTTCACAAACAGACTCTTTCTTTCCATTTAGACCTTGTTTCACTCCATTCTCCGATGACTTCATCTAATCCTTTTTCTTTTGTAATCTTTTTATATGTAAACCAGAAAACTTTGCACGTTTAATTTCTCCAAAGATCTCTTTTCACTATTACAAAAGAAATTCTCACTTGCATCTTAAACAGGCACCGCAGCTTTCAAATATATAGCCATAGAATTAAGCGTGGTAGATTTTGGTCTGTTGTTTCGTGTCATCGCTCAATAAATGTTTTCTTCAAATGCAGAGTTATTGTCCAGGGTATAAAATGTACATTTATTATTATTATGGAACATATTATTTTTTGTAGGGAATTTAATTTATTTTTTTTACTTTTGATGTATTAATATATTTTAACTTTGGGAGTTGAAAGATTGTTGTTTTGTTGCATTTAAAATAGTGCAAACATGTACATAGGAATTTCATGGATATGTATTGTAGATCGTTAATGTCATTTTAGAGTGTTTTCTCTGAGGTTGAGAACGTATCCAGTTACTATTATGGAAGACCCCATTTTGTATTATATGATTAGGTTACATAAAAGATTTCGGAGAACGAGGTAACAAAAGCTCCTTTTACCTTTTGGATATATTCACGACTGTTATTAGCATTGTATACTCAATGTCACGGGAGTAAGCAGGTAAGTAGGTCTGGAAGAAAGAAAAGCAATGGGTGGGAGGTGGGAAGAATCAGAGCATATAGCTGTCAAAGCTTTCGGGAAAAGACGACAGACGAAAAGAAACCTTTTGAGATGAATGAATCAAAGACTACGAATCACATATCCATTACACTTTTATATCGTACACAGGAAAAATTATCTTTTTAAGCTTTTACTCCTTTCTTCTATTTCTAAAGGTAAATCCTTAAAAGTTTTTGCTGTTTTTATAAACAAATTTTTTCAAAAAAAAGTAATTTCTTATACCTGTAAATAAAATCCTAAAAATAAATCAGATGTTTTTATGGAATGATCTAAAAGGATAGCATGGTGGATTTTCCATTTTGTTCCAGGATTCAATACAAACTAAAAACTATTGAAACTACTGAAAAAATCTCTTATCAAAGGTCGTATGGATTCTAACTTGAAACAAGATCCTCCGATCCTCCCCAAGAACAAGATCATGTAGAATTATGAATACTGATTTTCGTAAAAGCGTAGAAAATATAAGACGGTTGTATTTTGAATATTTCGGAGTTGAGTCTGACAGTAAGAAGGAATAAGGAATATGCATATAATAAAGTGAAGGTTGAGCAGGGAAAGATGAATTTGAAGGATGTGATGTAATGTCATGAGAGATAAGATCTCTTCCCTAGAGTCCTACTCTCACAACGACCACAATATTTTCAGAGGATGCTCCAACCCGACATTCCCGCAACGTTTGTAGGATGTTGCCCGAAGCGGATGGTGTTTGTGTTCCTCTCTCTCATGAATCGCGTCGGTCGGACTCACAAACTGAAGTGGAAGGAAAAGAGACTGTGACTGAAGTGGAGTTGAGTAGCGTCGAGTCGAGTTGAGTGGATGACTAAGAAAAAGGTTAAAGAATGTCAGACAGAAAGAGAGTATCCGTGAAATTTTTTGAAATTAGATTCCCTATTCTTTCACAGAAGGAAACCAGGCCTTCCTCTCGGCAAACATATTTTCTTCCCTGATAAGTAGCTACAAGGTTTCCGATAGTCCCATTTCCCATTTGATTATATTCTGCACGCATGAATTGGAAAACAGATGTAAAATGTAGAAAATCAAGACGTAAAAGTTAGGACCAACGTATAAATTGGAAAATGAGCCTTGGGCAGCAAATATAGAAAATCAAGACATTAAAAATTGGAAAATTATCAGCAAAGAAAGGAAAATCGGTATCATCTTAAGAGAAATTGAAAATTGGAGGGAACTTTGAGTGATGGTGGTGAAAAATTGAAAACTGGAGGGAATTTTAAACGATGGTGGTAAAAAATTGAAAATTGGAGGGAATTTTCAGCGATGGTGGTGAAAAATTGAAAATTGGAGGGAATTTTAAACGATGGTGGTAAAAAATTGAAAATTGGAGGGAATTTTTGGTGGTGTAAAATTGAAGACTGGAGGGAATTTTGAGCGATGGTGGTAAAAATTGAAAATTGGAAAGAATTTTCAGCGATGGTGTTGAAAAATAGAAAATTGGAGGGAATTTTGAGCAATGTTGGTGAAAAACTGAAAATTGGAGGGAATTTTAAATTGAAAATAGGAAGTAAATAGTGGGCAACATACTTTGAGAGAGATTACTATTTTATTTCCCAAAAATTTTGTACATTTTCCAATTTCCTACTCTGCGTCTCGTTTCTGTTTTTGTCTTCTGATTTCCCACTCCTTTTCTACCAGGCTGGAAACCATGTTGTGGCTATATCCTTCTATCTGCAAATCCAAAGAAAGTGTATGAATGGAGATAGGTGAGTAATATGCCTAGTAATTGAGAAAGTTGTTCCTTGTCTTGATTCTTTGCTTTCCTCCTACTGCGAACCCTTTTACATTTTTACTAGAACCAACACTCAAAAGAATGCGGAAAGAAATTTAATGTCAGTGAAAGACTCTCCGTCCACTGCTCCTCAATGAATACAGTTCTTTCTCATTCCAAGAGGTGAAAGCACAAAGAGAAAGCACTTTCCCCAACTTTCGAATGGCTACGTACGTACTTGGTGCCTTTTCTCATGCCATCTTTTCAAAATCAGTTTATGTACCTATACACCATTAGGCATAATATTTCTTACGCATTAAAACTACTCTTTAGCTACCATTTAAACACATTCGCAAAATTTATTCCTCCTTCCTCTGACTTTCAGTTCTAGTTAAATATTTCATAAATATGAAATTATAACAATGATTAATGCTCAGCCAAAATTAAATCATTTTCACAGCATAAAGTTATTTACCTGGTAAGTCATTATTCTGTACAAAATTCTGTACTCTGACTCTAACTTTTGTATTCCTAAGCTAATTATATTTTCCCCAAACTGTGGTGATTATAATAATATCTTTACTAACTAATTCGCAAAACTCACCCGAATTCCCCTAAGTTCAACAAAATTTACCCAAATTCACCAAAATCCAACAAAATTCCTCAAGATTCACTGAAATTCACCAAAATTCACTGAAATTCATCAAAATTCACCCGAATTATTTAAAAGTCACCAAATATTCACTAAAAATCCAACAAAATTCCCTAAATTCACTCAAATTCACCAAAACTCCAACAAAATTCCCTAAATTCACTCAAATTCACCAAAAATCCAACAAAATCCGCCAAAATTCACTCAAATTCCCCAATATCCACCCAAATTCATCGAAAGTCTCCCTATCAATTGACCCAAATTTACCAGAATTTACTGTAGCTAATATTTTTACACTGTTATCTGTTAAGACAGAATGGCATAGAAGGTCTGGGTCTGGATTTCAACAATAGTATTTGTTCAAGGAAAGTTTTGGGTGTTAATGGATTGTGTTGGTGTGTTTGGTGAGAAGTAAGTAGGTATATGTGATGTGATGTTATTGGACCATTGGGCTTTGCTGTTCCACCTGACGCTAAGTAGTTCAATGCGATGTAACTCGATATCTTTGCACTTCTTTTACTATTTACTCTTCTTCTTAGTATTAGTGCTTTGGCAATGACTGCACCCTCTCCAAACTAACAGTTACACCTACTAGCGTATCAAGGACTGTCCGACTTTCTCCGAAATAACCCTTTCTCCTTATTACTACAGACTGTAATAATATAGGACTAGGAAACTGCAGGTGTGGGCAAATATGCCCGTTGAATTTATATCATAAATATTTTATTTATCTGAAATGGGTCTGGGATTTCCCCTTCCTCCAATTCCAACTCCTCCAACTCACACTCCCTACATGACTTTTCTTTCCAGTTGATGTGCCAAAGTTTTATATTGCCAAAATACAAAGTTTTCTTTTACTATTTATATAAAGCATCTAGATACTTATGCAAGATATGACAATGACCACAAACGAAAGATGTCGTGTAGAAATAACTTTCTTCGGGCAACTCTCCTACTTACATACGGCGTGCATACCAGATTTATATCACAAGAAATTCATGGAAAAAACATTTGCTTCTGAAATATTATTGCAGAAGAATTCTAGAAATTGGCAAAAATCGAAACGGCTTTTTTTAAATAAGAATTTTGATTCTCAAAACATTCACATTTTATCTTATTACAGACATTTTCTGCATCAATTGAATCAACTCTACATTCGTAGATGGAGGACAGCAGGGTTTTCTCATTTTTTTGGACACTGGGAACTACTGCGAATTTTAAAAAATGGGAAAATAAATGTTCTCATCATTATTGGTTTTTGGTTTATGTGTATTTCCCGCCCAATTTTTCTGTTCTACAATTTCCATACTGACTTGGTGTTTTGTTTTCTAACTTTCCCTTGTCCAACTTTTCGAAAACTATACAATCGTTACCAAGGCAAATATAACCTAATAATCAAACGATTCAAAGCTACTTTGAATCGTTACTGTAAAGTCTATTGGGCATTATCCACGTAAAATTAAAAGTGGCTTGGAATAGACATGTATTTACTGTAGAAGGGTATTAGGAATTTGAAAACGACTCCCCAATCGGGTTTTCAGTCACCATGGAAGGGTATTTGTCCAAAAGAACCGTAGTCTGTCCTGCAGTGACCGACGAAAATATTTGTCCGGCTGGCTATTGAAGATGTCGTATATTGAATAGTTGGGTGGCTTTATTGGATTGGACAGACAGCTAATGATCTTTAATCCATCATACGCCTGCCGAATCCTCTATAAAAATTTCTTCCGCCACTTACGTCAACACAATGCAGTTGTTCCTAATTTCTTTGCTGTTTGTGATCTATCTTCCAAATTCGTCATTAGGTAGGTGTAATTAATCAATTATAAATAATAGTTCAGGCATGCATTGTGGATTTTTAGAACTACAGAACTAGAATTTAAAAAAAACCCAAATACCGATAACATTGCCCCAAATAAATGGTCCATTTTCAAATGGGATTTTGTGACTTCAGCTTCGCATATCTCAGAGCATGTTTGCCATATTATAGCCTCGTAGTTCGTAGTCTAATCGTCACAAATTCGTTTCTTTGCTTATATTTTTAAATTGAAGTAATTTTGTGCATCGATAAGACCAGGAATGACGAAAGTCAAAGTGGGACCTTTTTTGAAAATTGATTTGAAATAATCGAGAACACCTGAAAATAAATTATTTCGAGTCGGAAGGAAGGCAGTTATTGACAAGAACTTTCGAGTATCATCGTCTGGGCGGGAAAACTTCGAAGTAGCGGATAACACCTTCCTACTCGACTTTACGGATACAAGTCTTTGTCCTTGGTTTAGCTTGTTATAATTTTGCAATGAAATTAATTACAGAATTTAATTTCGTTTTAGGGATAAACTGTTTGGGCTGTCAAGATCCTAATAATTGTGCGACGAATGAAACACCGACAGAAATAGACTGTGGGGACAAAATGTGCTATCTTGAAGAATACATGAAAAACTACACGATTCGAAAAATTGGCTGTGATTCTGAAAATAATGCTTTCAATAAAAAAGTGACTTGCTGGACGGATCATATTGTTAATCCTGAAACATATTTAAGAAAATGTACCTGTGGGACTCATTTGTGCGTATAAAACAAGCAACCAGCTTCGAAAACTTGGCTGTGATTCTAATAATAGAGCGTTCGAAAAAAATCCCAGTTGTTGGACAGAGAGTACAAGTGACGATATAAGAAGATGTACTTGTGGGAGGAACTTGTGCAATCGACGTTTGCAGTGTCGTTCTTGTTATGGGAACAGAACGCCAGAAACAAAAGTGACAGATTTCGTATGTAAAGAAAATGAGATACCAGTGAATACAAATTGCCCTTTAGATAAGTCGATATGCATGATTGAATGGGATTCGAATGGTAAGTCCGAAACGATCGGCTGTAGTAGCCGTAAGATTCCTGAAGGGCAGACCTTCAAATGTTCTGTTGATTATTATGGGAAGGGGAGTCATTGTTATTGCAATACTAATTTGTGTAACCAAGATAGCTTGAAAGAAAAACTTGAAAAGCTACCGGCAGCTGCCCAAAGTGATGATAGTGATGAAGAAGACGAATTTGACGAAAACAAGAAGAAGGGAGTTTTACCCTTCCCATTCCCATCCTCTAAGTCCTCTGTGGATTGGGACCAAATAGTGATTATAAAGGTAGCAGTATTTGTTGCGATTGTGGGACTTGCTATTTTACTGTCCATACTCATGATTATGTTCCCAGGGATTTCTATTTGGACGAAAAATTAGAAGATTATCAAAACATAGATAAATATAATAATATATTCTTCAATTTTTGAAATAACATCCAAAGGTCTTAACCGATTGTCTTAAGAAATAACTACTTCCAAGACGATGACCACAGACGAAAAATATCGTGTAGAATTAACTTTACTTTCTTCAGGTAACTCTTACACACTCCGGGCATACCCGTTTTATATCCCCAGAAATTCACGGAAAAACATTTGTACCTTTTCCAAAATGATATTGCAGAAGAATTTCAGATATTGGCAAATCGAAATGACATTTTTCTAATAGGAATTTTGAATCTCAATACGTATTCACATTTTACCTTATTACAGACATTTCTGCAAAAGCTGAATCAACTCTAGATCATCAAATACGTGAATATACGTAGATGGAGGTTTTCCCCATACTTTTTTGGACACTGGGAACTATTGCGAAGTAAGAAAAAATGGAAAAATAAATGTCATTATCATTATTTGTTTTTATTTCCCGCTAGATTTTTCTGTTCCACTTACTGGCTTGGCATTTTGTTTCCCACCTTTCCTTTGTCCAATCTACTATTTCGAAAACCATGCATGCGCTATCTGTAAATGGTCTATTATGCTCTAATAGTATTCGCCAGGGAACAAAAAAGGTACTTTTTTTTACAAAAAACGTAAAAATTACTACTTTCTCTAAAAAATTAATCAGTCCTCTTTACCTTTTTTACCTTGTTTACATGTAAAGTGAAAGAAAATGGGGCACGAGGCTACATCAAAAAGGTAAAAAGGACTGTTTTTAAAAATCTTACTCCTACTATTTTTGTAAAAAAGTTAAAAAAGGTCTTTTTTGCTCCCTGGTATTGGCGTAAAAAATGAAGGTATTTGGACAAATTCTTTCCATCAGGTTTTCAGTCACCATGGGAGGGTATTAGTCCAATAGAACCCCAGTCTGGCCTGTAGTAATCGAAGAACAAGCATTTGTCCGACTGGCTATTGAAGATTTTGTCTTGAATAGTTGATTGGGTGGCTACATTGAATTGGACAGACAGCTTATGATCAAATTTTATCCATCACACTGCCACATCATCTATAAAAAGTTCTTCCACCACTTTACCTAAATACAATATGCAGTTGGTCCTCATTTCTTTGTTGTTTGCGACCTATCTTCCAAATTCATCATTAGGTGGGTGTGAAATTAAAAATAATAGTTCAAGTTTACATTGAGGACTTTAGAACTAGTGTAGAAGGCAAATGAATATCGTCGTTTAGGCGGGAAAGTTTTAAAGTAGCCGATAAAAAAATTCTGCTCGACTTAACAAATAATTTTCGGATACAAGTATTCTTTGTCATTACCGAATTTTGTAATGAAATTAATTCCAGAATTTAATTTTGTTTTAGGGATAAAATGTTTGGGCTGTAAAGATCCTAATAATTGTGTGGCGAATGAAACGCCTACAGAAATAGAATGTGGGAGCAAAATGTGCTATCTTGAAGAATACATGAAAAACTACACGATTCGAAAAATTGGCTGTGATTCTGAAAATAATGCTTTCAATAAAAAAGTGACTTGCTGGACGGATCATATTGTTAATCCTGAAACATATTTAAGAAAATGTACCTGTGGGACTCATTTGTGCAATCAATACAGTTAGACTTTATAGACTGCTATTTAAATTATTTCAAATCTTCTATATATAGCAAAGTCAACTTTGACATCTTTTACTTTCAGTTATTCAATGTTATTCTTGTTATGGGAACAGACAAGGGCCAAACGAGGATAAGCCCTTTGGGCCAGGAGATAGTACAATAGTGACTGATTTTGAATGCAAAAAAGAAGAGATACCAATGAAGGTAAATTGCCCTTTAGATGCGTCACTATGCATAATTAGATGGAATCATCCGTCTGCAGGCATCAACACGATCGGCTGCAGTAAACATGCTAGGCTTCCTGAATATGAAGAATTGCCCTACAGATGTTACACTAATGAGGGGGTGACCAGCAAGTGTTATTGCCAAACTAATTTGTGTAACAACGATACCTTGAAAATACCGCAGAGGTCGAATTCTGACGAAAATACTGAAGAAGGGGAAATTGGAGAAGAGGGGAAGGAAAGATCTTTATCCTCCTCAAACTCATCCTCCAAATCCTCAGTACATTTGGACCTAATTATAATTACAATGATAGCAGTATTTCACTTTCCGAATACATATTCTATTTTAGTTTCCATAATCATCACTAAGTTTCTAATGACTGCGATTTGAAAGAAAAATTAGATTATTAAAACGCAGACAAGATATTCTTCAATTCTTGAAATAATTGTCCAAAGTTCTTATCCGATTTTCTTAAGAAATAACCCGCCTCCAAGAGGGCACAGCGATTTTAGAAAATACTTTTCAGTTGGGCTTGATTCGATCCCATTTCCGTAAAAAATAAATGTGGGCTTGTTCATTTATTTCTTTTTCTTGTAAATAAATCTCTATAGAAATAAATGCAAGTCTTTTTCGTCAGTGAATCGGCGTTTCGATAAGTTCTTGTCATTCATTTCATGTCTCCTAGTACAAGTGTTGAATAGCAGTCAACGGTTCCATCCAGGTTCATGCAGTAGATGTGGCAATAGGGATGCGTAGCGAGTAGATAACGAGGAAATTCTTGTTCAATTTTTATTTGGGGTATTATAAACCTCGTCTTAACTGCTGAGAGCTCTTCAAAACGTGCAAAATACGTGGAAATCGGCATATTGACTGCTTCTTATGAACACAAGACGATTGTCATAATACAGGCCTTTATCACACATCCGCCGACCCAGTCCAATTCGCCATAAAAACTTTTTCCGCCATCACACCCCAAAACAATGGATTTGTTCTTTATTTCTTTACTGCTTGCAATCTACCTTCCATTGTCAATGGGCGAGTGGAATAAATAAAATAAATTAATAATAATAATTAAATGTGACTGAACTTTTAGAATTGACAGACAGAACCTTTACCTTTATGATTGGTGGTTTGGGTCATAAATTATTTCATACATAAGATCTGCATTTTAAAATAAGCCATCAATTATATGCCGATGAAATTGTAAACTGTGTAATTAATTCCGAATGATTTAATTTTAGGCTTATCATATTGGAAGTTGATTAGTTGTTATTTTGAATTTTAATATTTAGGAGTAAAATGTTGGAGCTGTGAGAAATTGAAATGTGAAGAGAATGAAGTGCAAATAGTGAAAGACTGCAGACGTCAGTGCCAGCATGTAGAGTATGTGAAAAATCGGACGACTTATGGAGTAGGATGTACTGTACAAGAGAAGGATGAAGACTACTGTTCAAGGATTGGTATTAATGGAATACCATTAAGAGATTGTATCTGTGCAACTGATTTATGCAATAAACACCGTAAGAAAAACAACAATAATAATTTCAAATCCCCAGCTGGTATTTTTATTTCCAAACTCGACTTATTTTTAATTTTTAGGTATTAAGTGCAGATCTTGCTTCGGGAACAGAAATCAAGACGATCCATACAGTTCCATCGGCTTTGCATCTACAGCAGAGACTGACTTCGCATGTAAAAAGGATGAGGAGCCGGTAGTGATAAATTGTCCTCTGGATGCCCAATTATGCATAATTAAATGGGATAATGGAAATAAAACGCTCGGATGCACTCACCATAAGATTTCTAATGGGCAGACCTTCAATTGCTCTGGCTATTTAGGGGAGGGGGAATGTCATTGCAATACTGATGAGTGTAATATAGACACCTTAAGTGAACGACTTATGCCGAAGCCACCACCGGCAACGACAGAGAAAAGCAAAAGTATTTTGGACAAGTTTTCAAAGCTTTCCACTTCGGACCTAATTATTTTAGGAGGGGGAGTATTATTTGGGATTGTGATGGTGGCACTATGTATTTGCTATTGCTGTTGTATTTGTAAAGAACGAAAAAGAAATAGAATCGCAATTGCCTCAAGTCCCACTAACATAAATAACGTACAATCCAAACAAAATGCCTCTGATTCCGAAAATCAAGAAGAATGAATTGTAATGTAATTGTTTCCTTGCTGTGCTGTGACCAGCTGACTACCCCTGTGACTTTTAATATGCAAACCAAAATAAGAAGTACTATAGTTGGTTTTTCAGACTTATCTATCCTCGGATGTTTGTTAATGGATTAAAAATTTAAGACTCTCGAGGAAAACATTTTAAAATATTTATTCAACTAAAGGTCAAGCTTTCGACAACTCACCGTTGTCTTCATCAGGACAATTATCTTTTTTTAAACTAAAAACTCTCACATTATGAATCTATAATCTATCAAATTCATAATGTGAGAGTTTTTAGTTTAAAAAAAGATAATTGTCCTGCTGAAGACAACGGTGAGTTGTCGAAAGCTTGACCTTTAGTTGAATAAATATCCTAAAATGTTTTTCTCGAGAGTCTTAAATTTTAATCCATTAAGTACTATATAGTACTAATACGAATCGTCATACGACCACATTGTGCTGATGGCAGTTTTAAAAAATATTTTTTATTTTATGAAAATCTTCTTCGCAATGACATTATACCCGAAAAACACATTTACACACATAGTTGAAATGAAGTCGGTCAATAGTCAATTTTGTAGCATTTGTAACATTATAACATTGTAACATTATAGCATTTTTGTACGTAGTAGTGAAAACAGATTCATGGTTTTGTGTATAGGTTAGTCTATCTAGTATCAATAATTAAGTGTAAGTCTCTGTAGTTAATTCAACAGAACTTGTAAAGAAACTGTAAATAATAGTTTACTCTTCGTATGCTTTTTTGTGTTTTATTCATCTTTTGGGGTGGGGTGCACAAATGCGGAAATTATTGCACATTATGTAAATATGGATTTTTTGGCCGCTTTGAACACATATCCGTATTCTTAAGAATTTGAATTTTTCTGTCCATCGAAAGTTTCAGACAGGTATATACGGTGTCACGAAAGAACTATTCCAGTGTTGTATATCCCTTCCGTACTCGGATACTGCAGGTATGAGAAGGTCTTTTTAATTAGGAACTCAAGTGCAGAAATAAGTTTGAGCATCTGCATCCATGTAAAAATGGATTTTGCATAATACATTCAGTTGTCATTACTGCTTTTTAGGATAAACGGGTCAGCATAAATAATATCTTACCTGGCTGTTACAAGTGGGGATCGAATTCTCATACGAACCAGTTGATGAAACATCTGAAAATAGTTTCAAAGTGGTTGTTGACAGCAAATGATTAAATTAGAATTGGGGAGTTGTTTGTAAGACATGTTAGGAAATATCTAGTAAATATTTAACGAAATAGCGAATTGTTGGGGAGTATCGGTTCTATTAACGTTATTTCATGTGCAAACTTGCCCGAACAATAGTTGGATGCCAATTTTGCAGTGCTTTTTAGCTGGGAAGATTCTACAAGGAAAGATTTGCTGTTGACCGTGGAAAGTGGAATGTATTGTAGCATATAGTGGACCATGGGACTGTTTACTAGGAAAAAGTGAAATGAAAAAGCAAGTGGTAAAAGTTTGTAACTCTTGATAGGTGGGTTATGACATGGAAAAGGAAAAGACAATTTTTTGAGTTGGTTTGATAGAAATAGTTCGTATCATTTCCCAAGAAAATAATTTTAGTAGTAAAAACGTTCAGATCTGCAGATCTTCCCTAGCCGTTTTATTTTCCTTGCAAAGACGTCTTTCAGACCAAACTTGTTTCACTACATTTTTTCAAGAATTTGGGTGAAAACAAGTCTGGTAAATTTAAAAGTCTTGCGCCAAAAAAGTGCCACAGAAATTCTGTAATTGGAAATTGGTTGTGTATAAATAAAATATGATGTACAAAAAATATGATTTTGTATTTCCCACGAAGAATGCAAGGTAGCTCATCAATTTTCTGGGCATTGACCAGTTAGCCTTAAAATGACGTTTTGAATCCAAAACATGTTAGCTGGGTATGAATGGTATGAAAAAGAAAACGCGAGCTGGATTTTAAGTTGGGTAGCTATAAATAGTTTTGTATCATTTAGTACGTGTAGGGAGTGTGGCCATAAACGTAAGTTGTATTTTCATGTGTTATTTGGGGCGAGGATTGTGTGGTGACAACTATCGATATAAAGTTTGTCTTTTGTGGCGGTGTGTGGTTTTCTAAGTGATGTCTGTTTTGTTGCAGAGGGAAAGTGACGCTCTTCTCTTGACAATAAAAGATCTTGGCTGATTAAACGATGACAACAAAAGCTGCTTGTTACATTTGTTGAGAAAAATGAGGACTGTGCCCTACAGACTTGACTTTCTCCTGCTTTCCCCAAAACTGTGCTCATTCGGAGAAAGTAAACATCACGTCGCACCTACATGCTGGAACTTCTATTGTGTCTCCTGACGATGTTCACAGACGGTGCAGTACAAGACAACTCGGGAATAAACTTTTAATGGTGAAACTAGATCAATTCGTCAATTCAAAGAGAAAGTAACTTTCACTCTATTGGATTCCTCCAAGCCAAAAAGTAAAATGCCCACCTGTCAACTCCAAAAAGAATATTTCAAATTCTCGTTTTTATTTTCATTTTTTGTCTTTGGTAGTCAATAGTCTCGACATTTGTAATTTATACATAATCTGTCTAATAATGTTTTCGTAATATTCTTACATATACTTAATCATTAACAAGGGTAATAACATATTTTTTAACTAGAAAACAAAAATTATAACAGTATTTTATACGCTGGGTTATTCAGTTAAGCCTCCGATGGCGTGTCTCTTCATTTCCACTTCACGCGTAGGAATTATTTTGGATCTTTTCCACGTGGAGAGGGAATAGGAAGTGATACTCTACCAGGGGCTTTATAGTTAGTATTGGGTATTCACTGGTAAGTTAATAATATGATATTTTTTATCTATAGACTACAGATCTTTCCTATTCTAATCTCAAGTGTAGTCTTAGCATGAGAAAACTTTTATTAGTAAGTAGTACTTTTATATGTTATTGACGAGGGGTACAAATCACCTACACACCTAAAGATTAGGTTATTTAATATAGATACAATAGGCTTTGTGCAATATAATTATTGTATCACTATATGTTTATATACTCGTATAGTATTATAATGTTATCTATATAAGGAATTATATAACATGATAATTAGATCTATGTGTTGATACAGATATTAATTAACAGCTGCCACTAATGAGTAGATAGAGTATTTAACTGTCCAAGAGTAGATTTTCCTTTGATGCTCTACTCTGTTCTAATTATGCATTATTATTACAATACAGACATAGTTAATTATTTACACGAATAGGAATGTTTTCCAATGCATTCCTCTATACATAATTACTTTAATGCTGTATTGTATCTTACGAGGTTGTATCACCTTCAAAGGTACTGTTCCTGCTCAAGCTAACCAAACAGTCATTTACAATACTGCACTAAAGATCCAATGCCCAAAATACTACCATTGGAAAATAGGAAGAATATCTCATGACTTACAAACCTGAATATCATAAATTAATTAATCCTAGATCTTCGTCATTTTATGCAACTTTTACTCTTCCTCCTCCCTTTTGGCAGAAAATGGCATATGAGGGGAGAAACATCAAAATATTCTTTGCATGTCATTACACACAATAAATAAATTCACCTCGCCGAAATAATCGACTCCTCTGGAGTCCCTGGAGTTTTAAAATTGATCTCAATTATTTACCGCCAGGGATTAGCGTAAACGACATGATTGAAATAAAATTTGACCCTGGTGATGTATACGGTATTAGAAAATACATTTTGACACGTTTCTCCCCCCATATGGTAATTTATTTCTCCCAAATCTCCTAAAGAGGGCTATTTAAAAGTTGCAGTAAATTGTTGAGACCCAGAATAATTTATTTTGTAACTTTCAGGTTCCTACAATTTGTGAATAGCCGACTGCATTGGATTTTCCACGTTGTTCCAATGTGAGAATTTTGTGCAAGGGATCTTTAGTGTACTTGTTTAGAGTAGCTGTAGCGGATTGGAATTACAATGTATATTTTAGTCCTGCAAACAGGTCTTGACAGTCAAAATCGAGGCTTGTCACTAAATCACATGCATCTTTTCCTTTCTGAAATAATTATTAATTAGATTTATACTCTATATAGAGTGTATATAGTCTAATAATAAAGGAAGCTATTTATTATAGGCTATATTTGCCTTGTGCTACTCTCGAGATTAGCTAAAGATCTAGGTTTATAATTAGGATTTGCTTTGTTAAGTATAATAATATAATTTAATGGGTATATTTAGCACGTACTGTACTTTCTCTACTTTCTCGTTCCCGCTTTCTCCTATATAAATGTGTAAATGCCATTAGCACAGTAGGCTGTCTCGTCTGGTTTTGGTATATGAGGCTATATTAATTTCGTCTGCATTTAATATTCTATTTACAGATGTCTATGACTAACTACCAATTTTGTTAACTGAGGTAAACTATATATCAAGGTGTAAGTAAGTGGGGCGACTACGTATTAAGTATATATAGTAACTTTATAGTATAGTGTTTCCTATATCGGCACTTATATATAATGTGTCTTGCATATATTTATATATATCTCCTATTGTGAACCCAAACAAAATCAAGTCTTTTGATCTGTTCTCGTGTATTTACTAAATTATTTTCCTAGAGGAGTTACCTGCTTCCTCACCATCAGCCTATTCACATAGGATAGAAATTCTGTAGTTATCGTAAATCCACAAATCTAAGACATTCAACTTATTCTAGACTGATTAACACAGCAATAGGAATCAGGACACACTGCCCGACAAATTATATAAACAAAGTTGTAACAAAGGTCGATATACTTTTCATATAGTACACTATGCATCTATATAGCTTCACAATTAGTAAGAATAGTTTTTGCGAGGGCGTGCCTACAATTATGCTACCCACTCCTATCTACAACAATTCCGCTTTAGTTTTACATGTTACACTTCGTATAAAACTTGGTTTGTTTCAAAACATTCCGGTTTGTATCCGAAACTTAATAAAGTTTCGAAAAAATGAACTTTAACCATTTGATATCCAATGAGGTACAAAATAGTTTGTTTCAAAACAAGCTAAGTTTTAATACAAACGGTAGCATATACACTGTAGTACTTTGTAAATAATCTAATTGATTAAACGGGCGTTATGAATTAGAGAAACGATGAAACTAATTAAACAGTACAAATCTAAGTGTGTAAGTTTACTAACCAAATGCCAGTATTTTCTAGTAGTTTAGTGTATTTGCTATACAATGTATTTTCTACTTGTGTAGTATATAGTTATCTATGCTTATGATTAGATTATAGATTTATAGTTGCGACTTGTTAGTTACAATCTAACTCAAGAGTGAATTGGAATAACTAGATAATTAATTAGGTAATATGATTTGATTGATAATCGCCGACTCTTTATTTATCTTTAGTGACTAGAGGCTAAGCTACGGATATTATTGACCAGACCCCATCTGGCCCTCTCTCCAGGAAAACGTGACCAGTTGATAAGCAAAGGTGAGGAGTATCGACAGGGCGGGGAGGGCGGGGCTGGAGAAGGGAGACGCGGCGGCGGCCGTGAGGGGCGGCGGTGTCGACGGAGTGGGCCGCAGATTGGGCACGAGAGTCGGTTTGGATGTCGTCGTCTCTGGACAAAGGACACCGTGGCTCTCGTCACATGGATCTATCCCCCGCCCCGATCCCTCCCAAGGCTGTTCGTTAGGCGACTGCAGAAGATCTTCGTCGTCCGATTCTCCTTCTTCGAATTTACGTGCCTCCACTTCCTCCTTCTCTTCGTACAGACGTGCCTTCGCCTTCTCCTCCGAGTCGCTCTCCTTCTCCTCCTCCGCAGGCTGATGCGACTGGATCTCCTCCTCAACCTTATCAGGCTTCTTGTAGTTGCACAAATTCCCTTTGCAGAAACACAGCTCTACTTTATTAGCTATCTTGCAGTCATTCAGAGCAATCCTGGAACACGAACGTGTTATGTTCTCTCCTGAAACACAAAAAAATATTACAATTACAATTAATTTCAATGACGCTCCAATTTTCTATAAAATTACTCATAAATGACAAATTTTCATCATTTTTGACTGATTTGGCGTGTTTTTTAATTTGTATTCATGCAACAGTACAATACTATTATTTTAAAATAGGATTAATTAATTTATACACCATGTTTAACAGATTTTGGCCGTAGAAAGGGTTTTAGAGAGTTTTGAAGGAGTTTACAAAGTGAGTCATTTCTACGGTAGAATGAAATTACATTTAAAATGACATCTTTACATGAATTTGCACTGACATATTTTGTGTATGAGTAATGTGTATTTTTAGGAAGAGCGTTTCTATCTGCGTGAGTCATTTATTGTGCTAGGGAATTTCAACCAAGTACTTATCCAATTTTGAAGGATGTAATTATTCTTCATTCGTTACTCTTGCAGTTGCAATTTGGAAGAGACAGATGCAGTATTAGAGAGAAGTGAGTGGGAGTTTCAGCATGTCAGTTATTGTTAATTAGGGTTTTTGTCCTCTAAAGCTATTAATAATGTGTCACACGGCTCCTGTCACCACCGTCATCACAAAAACAAGTCTTCAACTTTATTTATTTCTCTATGCATAGAGAATACCCGCTTATTAAGGCATAAGTCAACGAACACTAGATTCTCAAAACTTTCCTCTTCATTTCTCTCCAAATCAGATTTTTATAAGAAGAAAGAGGGATAAGCCGAACTAGTGTTTCGCTTTTAACTCCAGTTTCGACCGGGACGGTGGCCAAAATTGGTCCTAACCTAACTTCTACAACTTTTTAAGAGTATTTTAACCATAGTATGAAAATATGGCTGGATTTTTCCTATCAAACTATCAATTGCAAAATTCTTTGCAAAAAATTCAAAATTTCAACGTTTTATTTTTAAAATTTTGAATATCGTGCTTTAAAAATTAAATAAAGTGTATTTTCACCATTTTGTCCGTCTTCCTTACCAGTGGTTCAAACCCAACCCTGAAAAGTACCGAAGACTTTGAAGACTACACTTTTCTTGTCTTCTCTATGATTTAATTTTATTGGATGAATGCATAAAATCTTTCTGTGTAGTCGGACGGAGTCTACGGAACTTCAAACTTCAATCCAACTTAATTTGCTCGTTCTTTGATGCTATTTTTATATTTTAAGAGTTGATTTAAGTACATCAACCTTATTCTTATTAGATCTCCTTTAAAATGGTACACTGTTACATATAATTTATTTCAGATTATGCCTATATAACTTCTCACTAAATATGTCAGAGTATATAGAGCTTGATGGACATTTTTGGACGAATAAAAATGTCTTTGTGCAAAAGCTTGCGCAAGTATTTCTTCTTTTACATGGAAAGTTTTTGCTCTAACAATATTTCAAAATTAATGGATTGAGTCTCTGCAAATAATATTGCATTCAGATTTATGTACCAGCTCAGAGTAAACAATTTCTGACAGTGATTCGCAAGAAGTGCAAAATATTTTAGCCATAGTTTAGGAATGCTTTTTCGTTAATAATGCTGAGAGTACGTGCTCCAATTTTGTCCCAATTGTTGGTAGACATTTTTCCAGGAGTTTAATTGTTAATGAATTTGCACTTAAAACGTAGAGAGTGGGAAGGAGAATGACATGATGAAAGTTGATTATTTGTGATAATAAAGTTTGCTTGTGTAAGCTGATAAATTGAATGCACTCTGGCCTCATGGTAAACATGCATTGTTCGAATTTCTATGCAGAGTTGGAAGAAGACGCATTGTGGAAAAGCGTAAAGAGGTTTTTGAACAATAAAAGTTTGCAGAGTGAATGAGAGTTTTTACATGTTTGTGTTTGATTTTGTTGTTCTTGACAGTTTGAGATTTGAAGTTGAGTTTGTAGTTTGGATGAATAAATTTGAAGGTAGTGCTAGTAGATTGGATAGAGTATATATTGAAATGTACGTAAACAAGTATATACCTACATGAAAGTATAACAATAAGAATAATAGGAGACAATAACCGTAAATTTAATTCAAGTATACGCAGTAAGTTTGCAATGAGATCCGAGTCTCTGTAAGTTGTATATTATGGGGAGCTTAGAGTAGGCTAGTCACCTTATTTACTTGGTAGTTTGTGCTTGGAATGATGAGGATAGAGGAATGCCCGTAATTAATTCAAGCGCTCTCCCATGTAATGTGAATGGCGATACTACATACCTGTTAAAGGCAATTCCCACTTCCCATAGAAGCATACATACTCCCTGCACAATTTAGATACATAATTTAATTATTTAAAAAAAATTCTGCTGTCAAATCCATCCTAATAAAGCCTCTGATAGAGTGTCACTTCCTTTTCACTTAACGCGGAGAAGGGACCTTGAATTCATAAATCCTCCTTAAAACCATCCGGACTAACATTCTCGTTTTATTTGTATTAATGGTTCTTTAAAAAACAAAAGAAACTCTTTCTAACGTCTAAATTCACAAATAAAACTAAAATATTGTAAGAGACATTTGAATTTTAGGCGGGCTATTAGGTTAAGTGAAGTAGACAGGAAGTGATACTCTATTGGAGGCTTACAACTATTTTTTTGAATTTTGACAGGTTAAATCGGACAAAATTGAACCTAGGTAAAATATTTTCATTTTAGGAGAGATTTTCTTGAGAATTAGAATTGCTATTGGCATTTAAACACAATTTTGATTTTAAAAATGGCTAGTTTGTGATGGTAGAGTTGGATATGTAAATTTCCGGGAACAAAATGTATAGGGAGAGTGGGAAGTTGGTGAGCATTTGTTATAGTTCGTAAGAAGGAGTAGGATTCGGTCGGCCATGAACCCAAAGGGAAAGAGATAGTAGTAGTATTGGGGAGATACATTTAATTTACTATTTATTAGAACATACATAAGTCACAGGGAGGAAGTTGGGTTCACAATCAGTTCAGTGCCTTGCTTGCCCTTATATCAAAGTGAATCTGGTGCAGATAGACGTTTTTGGTGCTGTCTTCATTGTATTTCTACCTAGCCATTCATTCTGTCCTTTTATTTCACTCCGACGGAAACGAAACAGACTTTGCACTATATAAACTTTTGTAGGGCAAAGCATGCAAGAGTCATAGACTCACTTCGCCCCAACAACGAACGACTAAGAACGGGGAATGACATCACGAACGATACATTTTTTTGAGACTTAGTAAAGTTGAGCAACATTGTGGCAGAGTCTAATGATACATATTACATAATGGCGTAGAGGAATATATAGAAACGGGACCCTTTAAGAGTAATCAAGTCACCACTCAACCGAGCTTAAGAGAACAAGGAAGATTCTCGGAGAAAGCACTAGACATAGGAATTCCAGTGAAAGTTTGGGCCATTAAACTAAAGCTACACCATTGTACTACATGTACATACCTTAACACAAATGCATACACATACACACTCCTTTTATACTCTCCATTATATTGCCATCCCATTTAATTCTCCTACGCTTTCTCCCAACCAACAGAACAACTTATCTTTCCAAGCATTCGTTCAGAATAGAAATATGTCCACTAATATTGTTATATCTACTACATTTATGTTAGCGGTTATCAGTTATTTCAACCAATACTCTACTCCACAGCCAATACCTCCATTTTAAACCAATTTTCTCATGGCTGGAATATCATTCCATAATTTAACGTTTTTCCGCCATAAAATGGAAGCTTTAAATTTCTTCGACACTTATTTTCGAACTCAAAGTAGTTATTTCAATTAAATCCGATTTTCGAAAAGAAATTGCGGCGTAAGAAGGGTTTTTTAATTTTCAGACTTATGAAGAACTGGGAAACCTAACAGATTTTTTGGTAATTGAATGGCAGCGCTACCGCGCGGGGTACAGTGACATTTTTGCGGGAATTTTGTTGCTAATGCTGTTTAAGTTGACCGAATTTTGATTTTACAAAAATTCGAGCGACAAAAATGATAATTTAAATCTGTTTAAGAATTGTGGTTAGTGTCTGGGAAGAAGAGACTAATTACTGCCTGATTTATTTATTTCCGGTGACATATAGTATACATCGATGAGTAAAGAGAAAGTGAGATAGACTGTGTACAATGTTGTAGTGGTTGGTAGTAGTCTTAAATAAAATAGATGTAGCTAGAATTACAAGAGACAAAGGAGCGTGTAGAAAGTATGGTTATTTTAGTGCGCTACGCTTTCTCCCAATAAATTTGAAAAGAAAGCCATAGACTATTTTGATATAGACAGCGTAGACTAGTTTATAGAGAGTGAGTGGGTAGGAAACCAGAGATTTCGATTTGGCATAAAATAAAGAATGCATTTTTGCACTTATGGCAGTTTACTCGCTAGTCCCAACAAATAAATGAACAGTGACATTAGTGAATGCTGGTGGTTTGGCCCAGCTACTTTCTCGCTGCTCGAGAATAAATAAAATCTCGAATCCGGAAGAGAGGACAAGTGAAGGCAAAAAGACTTTCACTCCTTTCACTCCCAATTTAAAAAGCGGACGGGCTGTGTAAATGTAAATAGGGAAATTGTAAAATAAACGCAAGGAAAGGAGAGAATAGCAATGAACTCAACTGGGCCACTCTTTTCATCTCCCGCCGTCGACTCACCATTATACCCGTTCAGCTCACTGCCTAAAAATCCCCTTTTACTAATGCTTTCTACATCTGTACAATATGCACTTTCATGAACTACACTAATACACACTATAAAAAATCTGTGCTAAATGGTCAATGGTACAAACGGGGTGAAATGGGAAAAATTAAATTATTTAAAAAACATATATCAATAAAATATGCGGTAAAAATTGTAATTCAAATGTAAGTTTACATTTGCAGTTTTCTGAGCAGGTAATATTAAAATACCATCGCATAAATCTTATTTTTAACCTTTTAACCCTGTTTTTACTACCAAAGCTTATATTATTTCTAAACTAAGACTTATTTCTTCCATAAAATCTATTTTCATTATTTCAGTGTTCCATTTTTACTTTAAAATTCATTTTTACCATGCAAATATTTTACCATGATTCTTACATTTGCCATTAAAATAAATTTTTTGTCATACTTAAGAGGGTTTTCCCCACTGTTATGATAAAAAGGTGGGCGTAGTATTTTTGGTACCCTGATATGGACAGAGTCCTACTTTTAACTGGAGTAAATGGCCAGTTTCTCCTTGGAAGCAAATGTTATAATATGTAAAGCAAAGGAGTTGAACTGATTTAGGTAGCTGGGTCCGTCTGTTCTCTATTATCTTTTTAGCTTCGTCCAGTAAAGCGATCTTTAGACAGACCTGCACTGTGTAATGCACTCAGAAGACTGCACTATGGAATAGTCAACGTTTATTTAAGTACACGTCATTAGTTTTCCAATGTGTGTCATGCCAGGCAGACTCTGTCATCACGGAAACTTACATATTTTACAGATATTTACATTTTACTAATGCCCTGGAAAGCATTGCGACTTTATTCTTACTATATCACATAACCATGCATAGTCCCTACTTACTTTTTTACCAATTCACCAAATGCTCACTTTCATTTGCTCTTTATATACCCAAGTTACATAATATGGTCTATATATAGATTATATGTATAAAGGGAACTATTTATTATAGATTATATAATGGCACCCGTGTATAGGTTATATAATGGCACTGTGTTGTATAATAGATACCATAATATATGGATGCATTCCCCTAATGAAAAGCAAACGAAACCCTAGAATGAAATACAGAGTGAAAGTCAGAAGATAAGGACAGAATAATAATTATAGCAAAGCTTTCATACTTATAACATTGGTAACAGTCCTTTCGGTGCAATATATCGATTGCTATTGTAGGAGAAGTACACATTGAATAGCAGCATCGACTAGCTACACAATTTATAGATAGGATACGTCATATTTTAATAGATATAGCAATATTGTTTATGGCTAGAAGAAAAATATCAATGCATACGAATAAACTTTGGTATAACAATTACAATCCTAATTTTTAAATTTACCGCAAAAAATCAAACTCGACATCATTTTTTTAATACAGAAAAAATAAAATAAAAATTATTCTTGGCAAAGAACTTTAACCAAACGAAAAATATTCCTTTTAACTTTTTCCAATTATCGCAATTTGTTTCGGATGTAGCATATCAAAATATGTCAAAACAGTTTTATTACAGTAGATTTAATAACATAAGAATAACTAGGTCAGTTTGAAATATTTTTTGGTGTGTGAAATATCTTGGCTGTGGTTATAGTGGTCGATATGTATAATTTGTGATGGAACATAATCTATACTTATATATTGTATTCTTAGGAGGATAATAAAAGTGTATAATATATTTGGAGTTGGGTATTGTAAATCAAAAAAGGAAGTATCGCAGTTACAAAGAGTATGTATGTATTTCCTTGTAAGCTAAGAAGTTGTGTTATTTCTGATTTATGGGATTCTAATGCAGCGTATATATGTACAGTGTACACTTTTTTGTATTTTTTGTTAGCATGCCACTACTATGTGCTATTTATTAGAATGTAGTACATGGTAGAGAACAAGATATGATATAATGCGTATAAGATAGAGTGAATGGGCAGATAGGAAATTAGGAAGTGTACATGCATTAGTAGGCATTGGAGTGGAGTTAAAAGTACAAAAGCAATAAGTAGTGGAGAAAGAAAAAGAAAGTTAGCACTCTCTCCGAATTCTCATTTCGTGCCTATTCTTTGTTTTTGCGTCAGACTGGAGTGCACAAAAGAATTCGGCTCTCTGTCTGTTGTCGGCAGTGTTATGTTAGAGTACCAGAAGTGTGTCTGATTTCAATAAACATTCGGTTTGAATGCAGATACGGCACGGCGTGAATGAATTCAATTCTCCAACTTCGTCTCTCTCTTTGCTCTGCATTATTTTGTTGCCCTACTACAGATACTCGATCTCTCCTTCCAAACACGCACCCCCGCAGAAACATTTCTACATACACGCTATACGCAATATTACATCAATACTATTGATATTCTTTCCATTGCATTGCATTCCCGCCCCAATTCCAACTTCTCTACCCATTTTACTACTTTTCTCCCTATGAAGACTTACTACAATTACAGGGTCATCAGAAATTACTCCATTTACAATTTATGCCCTGTAATAAACTGTTTTTTGATTCTGCATGTTAAAATCGTCTAAATATTAATAAATGGTTGAAGTAAGGCAGTGGTTACACATTTTAAAAATCGCGCCATGAAATACAGGGCAGACCAGGACCTCCTTTCGAGGGATCTAACCTAACCTAATTAAAACAATAACATTGATAGGTATTTGTAGAACTACTGCCTTACTTCAACCAATACTTTGAAATAGAAAATTTTTAATAGTATTTCAAATTATCTACCGATTTTTATCTTCTATGATAATTTGCTATAGTGCAAAAAGAATTTGCATGAATATTATTCCCCTGTATGATAGAATTAAAGTAATGCACGAGGAAGTACCTTAATTCAAAGCTGTATCAAATTGATTTCTGGATAACGGAGGAAAGTTTCGTGTACCTGTGCAGTCACGATTTGTATTTACATGTAACAGTCTGAAACGGAAACAAGTTTGTAATATGCAGCAGACAGATTTGGAGAAATGTAGAGCAGCTACTCAATAATATCTTGTGTATTTGTATCAAAAGTACCTACTTTGGGTGTGTATGCAATTGAATTGAAATCACAAAGAGAACTGTCTTAAGAGTCATAATATTCCTAGAAGGATATAGCCAAACTGCGGAGATCTCGTAAAAAAGAGTCATTTTTTAACAGTAGAAAGAAGCTATAGACCGATGTCTGTTGATATTAAAAAGGAGGTCCAGATAGCAACGGAAGTGAAGGGAGATATACGGAATTTGCGGAATGCAGTAGAAATTCCGAGACCTATAAAGCGAAAGAGAAGACATGGACTTGACATGACAGACTTGAGCTGATAAGATGAGATAAAAGTATTTATTGTACTATTAACTATACCTAAGCTCTCCCCTTCCTATACATATCCATACCACAGTTATCTTTCATCACTTTTTTTCTGCACATCTTTCCCAATCACTTTTTGAGCGCATTTGTTGGCCCTTGTATTATTCAGCAGACTCAGGGCATTTTTGGTCATATTCATTTTCAATGCATTTTTAACGCATTATCTTGTTTTATTTTAGTATTTTTCAATATAGCAAATTGTTTTTGAGCATATTTTGCCATCTTTCAAGATAGCAAATTGTTTTTGAACGTATTTTGGCATTTTTAAAGGTAGCAAATTGTTTTTGAGTATATTTTGGCATTTTTCAAGATAGGAAATTGTTTTTGAGTATATTTTGGCATTTTTAAGATAGAAATTTGTTTTTGAGTATATTTTGGCATTTTTTAAGATAGAAATATGCTTTTGAGTATATTTTGGAATTTTTCAAGATAGAAATTTGTTTTTGAGTATATTTTGACATTTTTAAAGACAGCAAATTGTTGTTGAGTATATTTTTGCATTTTTAAAGATAACAGGTTATTTTTAGTATATTTTGGTGTATGACAATGATAGTTATTTTTGGACACACCGAAATATGCTTAAAAATTAACTAGTTTTGCATTTTGAATTTTGAACAATCCTAAATACATTTTCAAAATAAGTAGCTACGTTTGAATATGCTACTATACAGGCTAAATTGTGTTCAAAAATTACGTAGTGACAATTTTATATGTTAAAGATTAAATAATAAATATCCTTGAACAGACCAAAATGTCTAAAATGTGCTGAAAAAAGACCGGGGTTAGATGTGGGAGTAAAAGTGAAGAGTGGAGAGCACCGAAGGGAACTAATCGTAAGATAAGATAAGTCGTCGTGTGATGTTCCCTCACGAGCAGATTGTTTTAGTTGGAAAGTTTTCCTTTCTTCTTGGCATTATTCCTTCGTTAGCTAATCGAATGAAAATTATACGTTCACGACGCATTGATTTTGAAAGCCATTAGAATGTCCTAATTTGCAATCTCACGATAAACTATTCTCGTTGACTGTCTACTAACAATAAATATAAAGATTATCTCATTAGATAGCTAAGATTACAGAATTATGATTGGGAAAATGATAATTTATGATTTTCATTTAGTTTATATGCACATTTATCATTGATGCACGCATTAATCATCCACACCTGTGCAAGCAACTATTTTAATAGATAATTCATTAGATACACATTATACATAGCAGAGGATAGTTTGCAGTTTGTGCTAATCCATTACAGCTACAATTTTTAGTATTAATCAAAAAGTAGTACTATTGCATTCAATTACTTCAGGCTTATCGTTAGCTTAATGCTCATGTAATAGAGGTACCTATAGTAAATAGCTTAATATTTTTTGCGGAATAAGCCGCCAAAGATTATAGACAGGTATAGGTTAATGGCTGGGTAATTGAGAAAGATGAGGTGAGCTATTATATGCAGTGGCTACCACAAAACGAAAAAATCGCTTCATCAGCAGAATTTAATGCTAGTCGAGTATTCAATTGCCGTTCATATTATAGTACCAACGTCTCATTGCGTAAGGAACAGCTCAAATCAAATCAAAATCCACTCCAACTCTCCTACAGTGGTAATCACCAAAACAGGAACATAGCAATTTAAAATCTAATGACCCTCATTTCCACAGTCTTCTATAAACAACTTGGAAAATATACGTTGAGTAGCAAGTAGCATTAGTAAAATAATATTTAGAAAACAATGAAAATTCTTCAGACAATCTATAATTAATTTTAATACAATAATAATAGAGTCATCTGCAAATTGTTTATTGACATTTTCACAAAATTAGATTTCAGGAAAGCCTTTGATGAATTTTTAGGATTTTCTTTATCATTTAAAAAAATTTCATAAATGTTCAAATCCGAATTTTCTCATTTTTCTTGTTTTTTAGGCAAAAAAATGTGAAAATTAAGAATTACTGGTCATATTTAGAATTTTATCGCATAAAAGGTGAAACAATACCAAGGGGAATATTTTAAAGTCCATTTTATCATGTTATTAATGATTATATAGATCTAGATGTAGATTGTAGTTTTGAGTTTGCTTTGTTTCCAGTTAGATGATTATCACTGTATGTTTAGAGAATGTATTGAATTGTGTGGGATATTCCTGATGTTTGTTGTTGAGAGTAATTGAGAAAAACCGGTCCTTACATAAGCGAAGGTCGGCTTTGGTTTTACGTTTCGAGCGAAAGTACATAGGGACACATGTTCTCCTCCCGTTTGACTCGAGCTGACTTAATGGACTCAAAAGTTGTATTAAAGTTAATGTGGATTGGAATTCGAGTCTATAAACGCTGTATTACTTACAATGAAATTGAAGTTGGTTTACTTTGCGTAAGTCGGCCGCTTTGGTAACAAATACTCATCCCAATGTAATGGCCATTCAACCAGACCAACCTACTAATTGTTTCTTCAGCAGTAGCTTCCACTATTATGCCCAGTAGTGCCTCAACCAACTCCAACCATTACAGCTACACCATTATACCTGCCCAGCTGTCCATAACGCTTTTAACCAACTCTCCACAAAACGCAACTCAGAATTCACTACAAATCACTTGCATACTTAGGGACAACACATTATTCTCCCTTTTAACTATTTATTGCATAATAAATTCTATTTCAGCAAAAACCTCATCTGCTATTTTACTACAACATATTTTTAGAGATTAGAGAAAATTTAGAAATGGCGTAGAACCTCCCAAGAAAATACAAATAATTATTTTACAATTTGAAAACTGCAGCTTTTGCGAAATAATTCGCGAAAGCTGTTCAGGATCAGTTTTTAAGTTTAATAAGCAACTTTTCTGTTAGATTTTGCTAAAAATATGATAAAAATGCAAAAAAAAACACCAAAATGGTAATATTTGCCCTGAATTACTATTTTAAGTGTCATTTTTTAAAATGTTCGAGGTAAATTTTATTCTTTCTTTGGATTATGCAGTAAAAAAGAAAGTATAAATCTGGTGAATTTATGGACGTCCAGATTCCAGATAGATAATGCACAAGTAACGGAAATATTATATAGCACTGCTCTGTGAGTAATTCTCCATTCCAGATTTTGATTGTCCTATAGAGAGAGAGTGAGAGACAGATGGATGAGCACTAATAGATATCAGAGCACATCAAAGGTTTCCTGAGCGAATTGCTCTGAAAATGATAAAAGAGGCTGGAATGGCCTGACTCTTCAGAATTCACACGTGTGCGTGGTACTGCATAGTGAGTAGTTGGAGAAAGAGATTGCCAAAGGAAACCTTAAACGTCTCAATTTTCTCCCTGCACACTGTTAAAAATTGAATTGTAAGATAGGTAGGTTTTTCTACTGAATCTCCAGATACTCTATATACTTAAATTCTACGTTTGCCTAGTATTAGGTAATTGATCCATAAAATGTAAAATTAACTACGTACATCATAGAGTTATAGTTGTTCCATATCAAAATTTTACTTCTTTTGATGTAAAATTTTTTAGCGTGTAGGGAAGACGGTTGAGTGAGAAAAGCATTTAGCGGGGATTGAGTGAGTGAATGAGGGAGAGGACTTACCATGAATTCTAAGTTGACAGCCGGCATAGCCCTGTGGACATCTGAAGGCAAACTGTCTGACACTTTGATAGGACACTCCGAAGGATGAGCAGTCGGGGATCTGCGGCCGAACTTCCTCCGGGAAAATAGAGAGAATGTCTTCAGCCTCACTTCTGACTGGCGGGAGACAGACGTAACACCGATGGTGATTCCCGTGGCCGTGCCCATGTCCGTGACCCCCATGGTGACCCCCACCCCCACCTCCTGAGCTACTACTCCCATTGCTGTGATGATTATGATTATTAGGATTAGGACGACTGTGATGGTGGTGACCTGTCGAATTGGCCAGAATTGAACTCTCCCCCAATGAGCTAGGCTGACTGTCTGCCAGTCCTGAAAATAAAAAAAACAAACATACAATGAATTTTTATAATAAATCAAAGATACATCCATTAACACCGAGGTTATAGTTTTATATTTTTGCTAACACTGAGTTCACTACTTTTAGTATCGATTCTACTTCAAACAAGATCACGCAAGACCTATAAGCGCTTGTTCATCATTTTTTCCTGGAATTATTTTCACGAGACAATTCCAGTTGTTATTAATGATGAGGGCGTGGGATTAAGGTCATCGTTAGTGCTACATGAATATCCAATTTAGTAAAAGTACATTTTATTATTCTGTTATCATTGACATTTTATTGTCAATGCAGACTATGGCTTGTGTGATAGAAAATCTTGTTATCCATTTAAAGAGAATTGACAAAACAAACATAAACAACATTCGTCTGCATTCTACTTACTGAAAGTGTCCAAAGTTCAGAAGGTTATGACAAAATGACAAGACTAAGCTTGAAAGAATTTATTCAACGATGTACTTCATATACGCCATTGTCAAGGGACGGATACGTATTTATTTTTTATAAATGAACATAGGTTAAACACATAGAACTAAAAATCGGTAAAATAATGCTCTAAAATGTATGCCAACAATTAACTAGCGGTTATTATTATTATATTGACTAAATAATGTTCTAAAAATGCACGCCAACAATGAATTAGCGGGTATTATATTATTTTGACCAATATTCCTAGAAAATACTCCCTTCATTTAACATAGCACATTAAATACGTAAATATTATGTGTCTAACGACATCATGGATGATATATGGTGCTTATCTCAAAATGTAGTATTTGTTTTGAGTGTTTGGGGACATGAAACGTGAATATTGGAATTCTCGAGAGTTCAGGATTTATGTAGGACTAAAAAGTTATTTTTACCCATATATCCGGAATGTGATGATTTTTGTGAGTTACTATAAGTTAATAGTGGATATAAATATTATTAGCTTGGTATGTATGTATGGACTTGACATGACGTTGCAGTTTGAAGAGTGTATGTGAAAAAGGATTGAATTGCAGCCGTTCATTGGCATTTTATCTGAGAGTCTCGTCCGCTTTGTTTGTTTTCGCTTCAGCGTGCCCTGAATTTTAATCCAGACGGAAAGGGAAGAAAGAGACAATAATAAAGACATAAATATTGTTGGGTCGCTTTTACCTGTGTAGTGGTAGTAGTTATTGGAATGTATTTATCAGTAGCGATTAGGATTATGGAAGTAGTAATGTTTAAGGGAATCTGTTTAAGAAAATGTGGGAAGGTGAAGATGTTTTATTTATATGTGGCAATATTTCAAAATGGCTAATAAGAGTGTATGGGAGTAGTGCGAGAAGTTTTGATTTATTGGCTGTTGTTTGTCTTTGTCTTGTGCTTTGTTCTGTTTGTTTTCAGTTGTCTTGTCAGTCTGTCGCGACTTGACTTTTTATAGGAGTCCTTGTGACGATGACACATGGGACTCGATAACATTATTGCACGGAATATTTTATTAGATTACACATTCGCAGACGAACACCAGACTCTTATATCCAACCCACACTCACTATACACACTGCCCTTAACTGTGTGATTTATACTTGCGAGAACCTTATACAACTTATGTGTACTTATCATATGCATAGATAGTGGATATAAATATTTTCTACTTGCATATGAATGCACATTAGTATATCTAATCTAAAGATCGTTATGATACCTTACTTATTATAAGTTATAGCCCAGCTGTTCTTCTGTTCTCTGTGGAATAATAATGCTACCCCTAATACATATTTAATGGACGAGGATAATAAGAAAACTAACTCCAAGTCACAACAGAAAGCTCGCCTGGTTTTTAACTTAAACTTGATAAGTACAAAATATGTGGTAGACTTAATAAAATCCATACCACATCCATCAAGGTAAAAGAATATTTATTTCGTAAAATATTTCGCACTTTAATGATACTTGAACCAAGATATAAATTTTACATACATTATTAACTGTCAAAATGAATAATAATAATTTGGAACGGGCAATTTCTTTAATTCTTTAATATTATAGAGTTCGTCAAAGATTTATAAGCTTAGTTTTTGATGAATGGTTATCCTTATCCTCCATCCAGGTAAAAGAAGACAAAATATTTCACACTTTAATGATACTTAAACCATTTTTAGATGTATTTTTGTAATTAACTGTCAAAATGAATAATAATTCGGAACGTGCAATATCTAAACCAATATAGCTCATTTTTGATAAAAAGGTGGTCAAAGATTTATAAGCATAGTTTTTGATAAATGGTTATCCTTATCCTCCGTCAATTTCTGCGAGATTTGAGGTGTATACAAACGGAAGGACAGACTGTGTGAATACGATAAGCTTTCTTCGGAGGAGGTAAAACAAAATGGTAACATTGTATAGTTAATATTGCACTTGGAAGGAAGAAGTCTTATCGTTTTTAATTTGCAATCCAGTTGATAAAAGAATGTGTAGGTGGAGAATATTTTTACGAAGAGTTAGTAATCATTAGAGTGGAATTTTTTATTTGTAAGCGATAGTGAATATGGATTTATTTGGTTGTTTTCTATCTGTGGGAAAATATTCGGGATGAAAGAGGTTATAGGAAGGGTTATATATAAGATAAGCCAGAGTATGTAGCTCACAGATGAGGAGAGATAGAGAGCAGTCTATTAATTTTATATTATCTTGGAATGTGTCTATAAATTTATGGGTACCTACGCTGTCAGTCCCATTATCAGATTCACAGCAAGTTGTAAATTGTTTCTAGTCCTATGGTAAATATTCGAAGAGGCTCTGTTGTCGTAAGACTCTCTTCATGCATTGCACTCAATTTAATTTAATAAGGACATGAGACGAGAACTTGAGGGATTTGCAAATACTGGAGACGATGTCAACCCGATGGGAATTGAAGGACTATTACTTTTACTTTAGCAAACATCGTGAAACAAGAGCTGTGCAACGAGTGCAACTCACTATCATCTCCACCTGGTTATATTTATCTACAGAATCAAATATTTAGCCTCCCTTCACGGGTTTATAGCTCAAAACTTGTGAAAAATAAACCAACCAAAACTATATGAATATCTCCTACTAAGATAACCCAAATAGAAATTACTTCTAGACTTCTCAAGACTTTATTCGTGTCATAAGACGCTTTTAGAGGCTTTCCCATTTGACACTGTGACATATACAATTTTATTTATTTTCAAAGTACTATCTGCATATATCTTGTATTTACTATGTCAAACCACAATTTCCACTTCCAGGGAAAGTTAACTTTATACCTCCTAAAATATTGCCTAAGACTAAACACTCAGTGGAATTCAAACTTTAAAAATCTGAAAATTCTTCATAACGTATCGTAACGGAAAAATTAATAGAATCGAAGCATTTTCATTCTTTTACCCATTTTTTGACGTTTTTTGGCAAATTTTGCAATGTATATTGTATAAATTTGCCATAATTTGGCCAAGAGGGCCAGAATGTAATATAAGCGCATATTATGCATCGGTAACTCAAAAATTGCACTAAAATTACTGCTTTCATCTTTATAATAAAATTCAAAAAGTGCAATTTTAAATATGCACCTTAACTAAATGCAGTATGTATATATTTATGATAATTGAGATAATGCAAAGAGATTTTTATAGCGCAGACCTGTGGAAATGCAGTGTGTGTAAGATTGTAAGTATGTTAGCGTAAAATGGGAACGTCCATAAAATAACTACCTTGAGTTAAATTGGTACATTGTAACTACCTACATCTAAATGGAGGAAGAAAGCTTTTAGCATAAAACTTCTTAATAGATTTTCTCCATATGGATTTTTAGAGCGAGCAATTTGAGAGTGAAAGTTGAGACGTAGAGAGAGAGTAGTACAGAGGAGGAAGATTGAGAAAAAGAAGAGAGAGCAAGTGGGAAAAGATGCAAATTTTTGTAACATTTCTTCTCTCCCGTCTGGTTTTCCTCTTTTCTCTATATACAATGATTCGGTTTGGTGTCCGTAATGAAACGACAAGGCAAGGCCGAAGAAACTGGAGGAGAAACAGGGGAATGAACGACCTTATCACACGGCATCGCATCACTTGAGACTTGAAAGGGAAATGAAAATGAAAAATATGCATATGGAAGCGTCCTAAATACTATTTTCTTAACGTTCGTATTCAAACCAAGTTTGTATTGAAACACACTGGTTAGTAATCAAACCTGGAATTTTTAAATGCATATAAACTGTCTAAATTCGTTAAATATGGCCAAAAAACCAATTTTGGAACAGCAATATCTGGAAAATCTTACAAAAATATTTGCAATCGATATTTGCCAATTTTTTGTACAGCGTTACGTAATAATTATTTGACAATTTTATGATCTAAAAATAAATATCTACAATAATGTTCACTATTATAAAGCATAATTAATTGTAAGATTATTTGCATAACTGCTTTTTACGGAGATTGGTAACACAACAAGCTTATGCAAATGAAAACCTATGTTAACTTAAGACTTTAAATACCTACACAGATATATAAACCGTGTGTTTTAAAACAGACCAAGTTTCAGTACAGAAGTATGTACATGTCTATGGTATACAGATATACTTTAGAGATACAATAAAGAAATTCGCATCTAAATGGTAAACTGGAAAACTTAGTCAACTTTAACCAAGACAATCACCTACAGAGTTTCACGAAGAAAAGAAGAGTCAAGTGAGAACCTTTTTGTGCAAAATAGCTGCGGTGTATTTCTTTACTTAATGCAAGTACACGCCTATTGTACAATGAGATAGCCACGGCATGTCCTCGTTTTTCTAATCTTGCATTTTCAAGACGGTTGAACGATACGGTGCAGTTCGGTAATGTAAATGCGAAAATACATAAGAAAAAGATGTAAAAGTAAGAAGAATAGTAGACTCACTGACGTTTAACAGCGTTTTTCGTAATTGCAATATATTTCGTGGCTCGCTCCTTATGCCTCACAAAGCATATGATGTATTATCTCAGATGTAGGTAGCTTTGGCAAAACATTTCTGTAGTTCATCTATAATCACTTTCTGTACAAGAGTAATCTATACACAGGGATCATCTTTGACTTCATTTTTTTGCGAACTGTCTATATTGTGTTAATTTTTTAATCTATGTTTTGCCAAATTATTATGCCATTTTTTAACAAATGATTATAAAATCTGTATTTATGCCGGTTTTTATTATTTGGCAAACTATTTATGCCGTTTTTTATTATTTGGCAAACTATTTATGCCGTTTTTTATTATTTGGCAAACTATTTATGCCGTTTTAATTATTTGGCAAACTATTTATGCCGTTTTTAGTTATTTGGCAAACTATTTATGCCGTTTTTAATTATTTGGCAAACTATTTATGCCGTTTTTAATTATTTGGCAAACTATTTATGCCGTTTTTAATTATTTGGCAAACTATTTATGCCGTTTTTAAATAAATGTTTTGTCAAACTGCTTTTAAAAGTCATTTTTAAACATTTATCTTTGGAAAATCACTGACAGAAGTAATTTTAGGTATAAAATTTTTCAATGACCATTTTAGAATGGTAGCAAACTTGATTATAGTTGCCATTTTATAAGGATAATTTAATTTTTTTTGCGTAACTGACTATGATTGTACAAATTAAATTTTGCCAAACTGACAGAGATTCATCATTTGAGTATTATAGTTAGAAGGATATAAAATATATTGACTAGAGAAGTCTTGATAAGGTCTTGACAATAAAACGGGCTGGGAAAGTTAAGAGATGGTAACAAGTGCAGAGAATAAAATATGTACATAAATATGCGGACAAAACACCTAGTGTAGCCAGTAATACTAATATGATCACGTATGTATGGGTTCACCCTGTGGATGGAGCAGACATTAGGAAGATGAACTGTGGAATAAAACTTCCATCAAGTCTGGTGAAACTTGTGCTGTGAGTCGACAGGACACGACAGGAAGCTCCGGAACTTTTAATTTCAAACATAAATGCTGGAAAGTTTGCCAGGCGGAGCATTCCTTTTGGATTTAATATTTTCTTATGGTTGGTGAATGATTATTCGATGCCAATAGCGTAAGTACGTGCTAACTTCTATTCTTCTCCGTCCACGCCCGCCCACTCTGCACTGTAGCATACATTAGCAAAATTTGAAATTAAGTTAGGGGTCTAATTCCGTCTGATGGTCTAACTTCTAACTTTTGCAAGAAAGTTTGTGTTAATTAATATTAGTTTGAGACTAAATCGGTTTTTCCTACTGCAAGTGTATTTTTGCGTCTAGCCATTATTCCAGTCTGTAGGGAGATAAGTCATTAGATGCTACATGTACACTTTAAATTGCTTCCTTTATTTTGAACTTAATTGCTATATGCAGAACAGGAGCTATTTTTGTTTGGATAGTAGTTAAGATTGCATGACATTTACATAGGACTCCGAAAAGAAAAACTTGTAAACAAAAGTCGGCATTTTAATTGCTTCTGCTCTAACTTGTGATTTCGGACTTTATACCCCATTTTATGCAACTACTACATACCTAAGTAATTCTATACTATCATTATATAAGTAGCGAGGCAGTAATATATAATTTAAGTACCTATGTGTACAACGTTGAAGAAAGACTTATCCTGTTTTATTGTCAAAACTCGGAGTAAAAGTGGTATGATGTAGTGCTTAGACAGAAGAGGCTGAAGGATAATTAAACCCTTCTTTTCAGCTATGCGAATTATATACATACATGTCTGTATATGTGAAAAGTAATAAAGATCCTCGCTTCGCTCCGTCTACCTGACCAGAGTAAAGCAACTTTTTAATTAGTCTCATTCATTTCACGTGGAATATTATGGAATCAATGTGACGATCTACATCCACATACTCACACCACATCCACACGTCATACCTCAACAAAATCGTATAAAGATCCTAGATAATACCAAAACGAGCCAACTACTACTACTTACTACTCTGAAATATAATTCGATCTATTGCACAATTCTACAACAAGCATTTTTCTCTTATGAAATATCCTACCACCTAACAATTCCATATATATGTCAGTGGCAGAAAGTAATTTCAGGCATAAAATAAACTTGAAAAATCATTTTTGTAGCTTCAAATTGAATAAAATATTTTTTTAAATCTGGGTTTTAATTTCAAAAAATCTAATTTTTAAAGAAATATTCCAGTTTTACGTGTAAATTAAAATTTTTCCAAAAATACCTTAAGTCGCCCTATTTGAGATTTATAATATAAACACTTCTGCCTTGAACTGTGTATTTAGTAACTATATTATCTACTATGTTAATTTTATTATCAAGTCAAACAAGGATATTGTTGTATGAAGACCTGGGGCTGAATTTTAAATATTAAAAATCATAATCCAAGGTAGTTTATTATAGTAGGATATAGTGCCTGAAGTAACTTGTAACCGCTGACGTATATAGGATTGAGAAGATTGTGTTATATAACCAATAGTACACACATGATGTCTGGGGAAACAGAAAAAGTTGGGTAGATAGACAGACAAAACAGAACTTTCTTTAGGAATTCAAAATTAAAGCAAGATAAAAGGAAACGTGAAAAAGTTTTTGTTTAATCTGGCCCAATAATATTCCCGGAGCACTTGGGTTTGCGTGCACAGGTTACGCAGATATATTTACACCGAAGCTTATGAAAAGTTCTAAAGTACACATTAACTTGTACACATGTTTGCAAATCAGAGTAACAGTGTTTACCCTTCTTAATGCCTGTGAATTTTATAGTTTTGAAAGGCCAACTAAGTTTTTATGGAAAGTTTATATTATCCACATAGGACAAAAAGGGTTTTGTCCAGGTAGAGGATATATTTTATCACGAGAGAAATCACTGCAATAATGAACAAGAATTTCTCGTGCCTTGCCCTATGCAACCGAATCAAACTCTCATAGAGAGATGTAAAGTTAATTAATAAGAAGTAAATAAGAGTTATCTACTCTTCGTATCTACACTGCGCACTTTACTACCTCCACTGCATATGAAGTCACCTTATCATTAGGCTATATAGCCCTAGGATGTAATTTGTTGTGTATTTTAAGCAGAATTATAAGTGTAAGAAGCTTGTGTTCTCTGTCTTGTCGTAAATAATAATAATAATTGCTATCTTTTCCTAAATATTCAAAGTTTTTGCACAACATACACCCCCCTGGCATTTAACCTCCCTCCGTTTCAGACATTTCCCTATTTTCATGTGTTCCTTTCGTGATTTCACAGATTAAAACTCTTCTCGCTCAGCAATTACTTTACACGAGAGCTTATGTTTAAGTACCTGCTAGTAATCACTAAAGTATCTGGACGTGAAATGCTTTATTCTCATTCTCAATTAATCCGTTTGCTTTATCTTTTCTCTCACCATCTCAAAGATTATTTTTCAACAGCCAACTCGTCTTTGCACTCTTCTCACAACTCACTGAACACTCAATGCACATTCCCAATACATACAACTACATAATACATTGATAATGAAGTTTCAGTTTATACTTTAACCTTTTTGAGAGTGTATAAACCTTCTAGTCAGTTTACATGCTAAATTTAAATCATAATTTCATACTAATTTTAATTTTCTTTCAAATTTCTTTCAATTTTAATATTTTTTTGATTTTTAAATTCAAATTTTATTTTATATTCATTTATTTTATTTATTTTACTTGGTAATTAATTAATTAACTTTTGCATGTATGATAATCATCTTTCAACTTAAACTGACTAGTAAATTTCGACACGAATGTAGAGGAGTTGTTCTGTTGTCAGCCAGGAGAGGCTATACTTGATTCAAGACGTTAAATAGTAGTTAAAAATACCGGATTATCTTCGTGATCCATTTCTATACCTGAGCAACAGATACAAACCCGCTTTTTTATTGTTTTCCTCTAATTTTTATCTTTGCTGTGTACTCATGCAGCTACTGCATTCATTCTGTAGCATTCCAACCATTTCTCAAATAGCTTCAACTACATGTGCACACATATACTTACAACAACAACCATATAATTATAACTACCTAAAGTAAACCTCAGTACAGACCATTCACTTCTTTTAATAGACTGGATACACATCCATATCCATTCAAAGGTTATTAGACTTATCAAACAATGTCTTTGCTCCAGCGATACATTTACTACGTGTTCCTTTTCAAATAAAAATCACTTTAACTACCTGAAACTATTATTCACGTCAAACAAATGATAAATGTTTACTGATAAACTGGCATTATAATTATTTCCTAGAGAGAAAATTCCTATCTGCTATAATTGGTCTAAAATCATATTAATCATAGATGCACTATTTACTCTAAAACTTCAAGATTCGACAAAATTGATGTGAAAACTTTTATAATATTTTCATAATTTGGTTTAAATATTAAAATTATTGACAAAAGTTTAAAGAAATAATTAAAAGAATGATAAAAGTAAGTATTTAAATCGCACGCAGTACTTTATGGTATAATAAAATGCAAATTATTATCATAGTCTAGAAAATTGGTGGAGAGTTAGAGTAGTAAATTTTGGAAGGGCTGCAAGAATTCGTTAAGAGAATATCTTCTTTACATATAAATTACATTTAGTAGTTGTAGTAGGGAAGATGATTAGGTAAATCTTAATTTGAAAGCAGAGAATTTAGAGAGTAGTATAATTCGGACTTAGAAATAAATTATGCAGGACTGTCTTAGCTGTAAGGTAAGTTTATAATATGTTCTTAAGCAGCCTACACGTTTGCACGCATAATATTATTGTGTTAGAGGTCGTCGTCGGAAAGTTGACTTAAATTATTTGTGTGTTCTGTGAGCTGTAGAGGTATCTGAAGTTGGGCAGAGCCAAGCCTAGTTGAACAATGCAGAATGAGTCGCAATTTTATAGCTAGTAATAAATAGTAATAAGTTTTCATTGTTGTGTCCTTCGAGGCGGATGTGTTTTGTTCTGTCCGACTTTGTTGTACGTTTCTATTGCGGTGAGTGAGTTGTAGCTCGAGCTGCCTACTCAACTTTTGAAATTTGTGATTTAAACCAGGTGTACAAATTCCAACGTCCCCATAATTCCCAACTCTACTTATCTTCTACCACTTCATTTTAGGGAATAACTCTATACAAAATATTCAAAAAAATGTACTGGAAGTTAACCATGGTATTATTGTTAATGATCTTGGTATTTCCAGTCCTTGTTCTCTATGCCAAATAATTCGCGCAAAAAAAACCAGTAAAAATCAACATAAACAATTGTAAATACCTAAAGATGTAATTCCCTAGGTTTAGTTGTATAGGAATGAATGGAAATGACAAGAATGTCGAATGTTTGAAGCTTTTGGTCTAAATGTTATTAAATAGCTAGTTGAGACAATATAAATAACTTTTTGCGGATTAGACTGAAGGAGTGTATCTGTAGTGTAATAAAATAAATCTGGATTAGGTTGGAATTAGAGAGTGGAGAGGAAGTTCTCAGGGTCAAAGTCAAAGCAAGTCATCAACACTGCTCTTCTCAACAGTGGAATTTTATTCCACGAATCACATCACATTACATAGAAGATCAAATCAGGCCATAGCATCCAGTGAGAGCGAGTCGAATTAAATTGCAGCATCTCTCTCCTAGTAATAGACTCTGTCATGTAGCAATGTTATTTCATTCCCTACATACATGTACATGTTACAGAATTAACCAAGACTATTCTGCTAATGCCATGTTCAACCTAAAGATAAGCTCACATATAATAGCACTTTCTGTTGTTATATTTTTTTATGTTTAATCTTCTTACGTTTGAACACGTTGTTGTTGGTTTGCAAAAATATTGCTCTAATTGTACTGGAGAGTGTAATCTGGTGGAATAAGCGTCGTCCTGTAGAACGTGATAAATACAAACAGAGAACGATGACATGAACAGATAGAATAGTCAAACTAGAAAATAATAGGGAAGTCATGAGATCAGATATATCTTTTGTTTCTCCCAATTTATTAGGATAGTAATTGTATCTGCTACTGTATATATTTTGTAGGTAAACGAGTATGAACTAGTGTTTATTGTATGTCTAAATGAAAAAATTGGGAAAAGCCAGAGCGACAGTGATAGTATTAGTCGTTTAGGTTAACTTGTTTACGACTGAGCACGGATTTTCACAGTGTGACGTAAATGAGGCTTTGTTTTACTTTATGTGTGGATTTTCTGACTCTGAGGTTGATAGGAGTAAGAGGATTCTAATAGAAGGATGGATGTTCCAGTTTTAACATATTTTAGTTTCACCCGACACACATAATCAATTCTTTCTTGCTTAACCCTCTACTACTACTCCAGTCGAACATCTAACTAATTATATTATGATAGCAATTTGTTCAGTCTAAGCCACTACTAAATTTTTTTCAGAGTCAATCTGGTACGTGTAGCTAAGGAGCATGCATGCAATGTAATAATAATAAATATTATACCCGTGTCTATAGAATACAAAAGATTGTGCAATTCTGGAGTACCTTATGCTCCACTCTCTCTCTCTCTCAGTTTCAGAGTCTGGAATTAAATTGCATTCTCTACTGCACTGCATCCGTTTTAATCAAATCCACTTCGGATTTATATTATTTCTTCAGCTACATAACCTACAGTCTTTCTCAATACGTTTTTACATATGGGCATACTTACTTTGGCTCGCTTGTGCACGAAATCGGCAAATTGGCATCTACTTATACAATACACATGCAACCCACTATGACTAACTAACGAAAGTACTTACATTAAGTAACTAACATAATAACTGCTCTCGTCTGCTCTGCTGACTAATGCAACTATCCGACTGCCTGCCATTATTAATCGTGTCTGATGGATACTTGTTCCTGCCATATTACTATTAACTATAAGACGTAAGCTGAGCCTGTGAATATTTCACGACTGCTCCAGCCAATAAATAAAATAATTGCTCATTGTTCCTTAGCTCCGCTCTGGAACATAGTTTTCTATGTTTTTCTTGTCTCAATATCCGTGTCATGTCGCTCTATTTGTACCTACACCCTTTCTATAATGCTTTCAATCTATTATGGTAAAACCAGACTAAATTACGGCTAATAATTTGAGACTAATTAAAGGCCGAGTTTAATTAAATTATGCATTATAATTATGACATGCTAATTAAAATACACGCTTCAGGCATGGAAAAAACGTATTTAATTGATCAATATCCGTGTCGGTTTGTTTGTAACAACCACCATTCTAAACAGTTGTAAATCCATGAAACTAAAACTTCCTAATTTAAGACTAGCTTATAACTAGTAATTAAAAATTAATTTAAGGGTTTATTTAATTAAATTATGTAATAGAATTACGATAATTTAAAACATGTTTCAGGGCTGGAAAAAATTTATTAAATTAATCGAAATCCTTGTCGGCCTATTTGTACTTCCTACCATTCTAAACAGTTTTAGACTAAAAGGCTTTAAATTCCATACTATAATTTATGATGATGTAATGAACTACATGTTCCAGGGCTGGAAAAATGCATTTAACATTTAAGATAAATAAAAGAAGAAAAATCAAACCGATCTTGTGTTCTGAGTGGCTGTTCATTTATTAAGCTAATGTGATCCATTAAAATGTAGAGTTCGTGTTTTGACAGCTATATGCTAACTGGCTCGGGAATCTGAAATCTGAGGCATGTAAGTCAGGAATGATTATGACATAATGCTCATAGTTTCAGAAGAAACAGGAAAATAAATAGGGATAGTTACATAATCCCACTGCGCTACTGGATAGATTCTCACAGTAATTTCTTTTAAATATGTGAATGATTCATAGTGTAGGAGTTACATAAGGTTTATTATTCCATAGAGAAATGATTTAGAGATGGTTTAATTTAGTAGCGTGTTTTGTAAATGGAAATGGTTGTGCTGTGTGAAAAGAAGGGCAAGTTGGGAAAAAATGATGATTATCTAGAGCGATAAGAAAAATGTGAAGTGGGTCTCTTTTTCCTATATGCGAATTGGTAAGGAGAAAATAAAAAGACTAAAGAAGAAGGCAATGGCCGGATTATTCTCGATCTGATTGTGAGATGTTGACTATTACTGCAGATAAGCCAGGCTTGGCCTCATCTCCCACCCATTATATTCCCGTATGTAGCCTAGATTCTCCTATATTATTCAATTTTAGAAGTAGAACAGATATATATAATATCTGGTTGGGATTTGTATTTTTATTAATATTATTTTATGTACTAATACCAGGGATGGCCACGCTCTGGTAAAATAAAGAGCAGATGCAGAAACGGGTAAGTGGATTGTGATTGTCATCATTTCTCTAGTGTCTGTGTACAAATAACGAATTTTATATGAATATGGGTAGTTATGAGCAGGAGCGTGAATCCTGGGAAGAGAGCAGAAGGAATTTGCCGAATATTTTATGCAAATCAGTCTAATAATAATAGAGGGGAGCGGAAGTGGGTAGGAATGGCTAAACAGAAAAGGATAGTAAACCACAGCCGCTCTTCTTTGACACGAAAGCCGCAGTTCACTCCAAAATTCTATAATCCCGTCTATAGAGATTAGACAACTGTACACTAAATATTATGCGTGTAGCACAAGATCATAATTTAGGGAAATAAGATGTGCACTTAGCATTTACATATTTCTATGATGCAATTCAACCTCCGCTCAGGTCAAAATACTGGAAATCTCTCTGTCCAGAAAAACGGTGTGCACAGTATGTAACATATTTGCATCACGATATACGTTGCTCAATATACGCGGAAAGATAAACATCTTATAATAATACATCAAACTTCCTATAGCAGGTAATAAGAGTGCATGGTGTGCATCTAACTAACAATGCATGCATATATTATGTCTATTATTACACTAACAATAGTAGATGCAATAAAATATATAAAATGTTTTACATAGGAAGCCTTTTTGTTCGTAGATAGCGTTTGTCGATTATGTAATGCTTTTAAGTGGCAGAGACTACTAGGATCATCATAGGAAGTGGTTTCGTTTTGGTTGGCAGTCGTCGCTGTCGGTGTGATGTCTCATATCTTTATCCTCATCTCGCGATTCATTTGCATATCATTAATTAGCTTAACGACTACATGCACAGACAAAACAGCCCCACTATAACTCCAGGTCAAACCAACTAAACTATACAAAAGCTATAATATACTTACAAGTACAACTCTACTACTACTAGTACAGAGAATAGTACAGAGTACAATATTACACAGAGACTTACAAACCTACTGTACGCGTTACACACACACAGTGATACATATAACTATAGATAACCAAGTCGGGTCATAAAGGGTTACTGTACTGAGTTAAATTACTACTTATACGTGTAAATCTACTATTAGAACATATAAATAGCTAAAATCCTACTGGAGATTATCTTATTGTTTTTATTCCAGACAAAAATGTAATTAAGCTCGTACATAAATACATCTGTTACCGGCACTAACTAATTTCAGGCAGGAATTGGACCCTCGATTTTCATTTTTTTAGAATATATCTACAATTTTAAAAAAATCAAAGCATGGATATTATGCCATTAGAGCATAAAATTACAGTCCTTGTGACTTTTTTGAATTAAATTCAATTCAAATATAGCATTTTGAATTCGTAGATGACGAATAGACAGATTTTATATGAAAAACTAGATTTTTTTTGAAATTTTGACAATATATAGGGAATAGCTTAGTTCTTGGAGTTTCTTATAGCCGCTAACATCAGTACTTGTCGTCGGGTAGACATTGTTTCTACTTTAAAGCTCTCTGGTGTCTCTAAGCGGCAACTTTGCTCATTATCACAACAATTCACAATGAAAATTTAGATGTGGATCTAGAGGTTAGATTACTGTAATAATATGATGTGAGTATAAGCTGGAAGAGGAGTTGGCCATTCGGTTAGTTAGTTCAAGTTACAGAGTTCTCGAGTAATAACTCAAATGGGGAAATAAGAAGAATAGCATTCGTAAGAGAAACAAAGTAGGCACAGAGAAGCTAGGCGAGGCAGGTCGAGCAATTTACATTCCTCGGAGAGACATACATTTCCAAAGCTATACTCTCCTATATCGACAATAGACAAAAGTTGAGAACAACTTGCTTTCCTTGGCTTCTTATCTCAACAGTATCACTTTTAAGCAGCTTGTCTTACCTCTCACCTTAGACCACACTATATACTTATACACACAATCACGCTACCTACAACTACCGAAAATAATAAGTATCCCCTCATGACTCGATATCATAATGCCTATAGCATATCATCTCAATCGTAATAATGTCAGACTCAGACAGTAACTGAACAGACTCACTTTCTGTCTCCTTTTACTACTCTTCCCTAATAGAAAAACTTTGATTTGGAAATACAACAAAATGCACAAGACAATCTCACCCACCGTAAAAAATACTTTAAAAACTAGGCATACTAATATAATAACCAATCCGTCATTTTGTTTATATTACCAATTTAGGAATATATTTAATCGTAAGATTTAATTAGGTGCATCAATGAACTAACTGGCGGACATTTATAGATTGAAAAATCAAGAATGGAGTTTAGATTTCAGAATTAATACAATTAAAACCGAGGTTGTAGTAATTTGGTATAGATTATATAAGATTGATGGGTTATGGTATAATTTGCCATATAGGGAAAAGTAAATGGCATTTTTTGGAGCGTATTTTACATATAAGAACAAGGGCTGTAAAAAGTTTTACGTTATTCGTTGGTTTTAAGTATAGAAGAAGGGGAAGGAGTATAATTTTGTTTGGGTAGGTATATTTCATTGGTGTAGTGATTTGGACCAAGTCATTTAAGTGTAATAGTAAGTGGCGGGTAAGGAGACACTCCTGGAGAAAATTAGAAATAGAATGCTATAGATATATATAGGTAGTTATTATATTATAGGTTTTGAGAGTGTGAGAAGGTAGGTTAACTACCTATATAAGAGTACTTTGTCTTCCTCCTCAGTTTGCTATGCCACTGTATAGAAAAGGAAGAAAACAGGTTTGCTTTCAGGTTCACCTTACTTATGGCACCTTTGTGGCCGATTTATATCTGCAAACTGAAGACGGAGACTTTTGAGTTTCAGTTCAGAAGAATTGAATGGCTTTTGCTCGGCTGTGACGAGACCTTTGCCGCAGACACAACACAACTATAAAGTCAACGTCAACTCAACCAGAGGTTAATTTAAGAGACCTTTGGCCTAATAAAATCCCTTCCTGTCCGACCCGCTCCTTCTACACGAACGACGCTTCTTCTCAGACTCTAAATACCGACTACCGACCCTCCACCAAAAGAAAGAATACGCTCCTACTAAACCAACGACGCATCCTTTGGACATTACACTTCTATATATACACATAAGCCAAAGAGTCAATGACAAAACGCCCAAATTACAAAAATCGGCAAAAAAGTGGCCAATTTCAGGACAGGTGATGATTTACAATGCTAGTTTGTTTCTACAAAATATTATTGGACAATTGAAATATTATGGGAATTAATCCCAAATTAACTTTTTCTATTAATTCCCTCGAATTAAATAAATAAATGGCAAATTCAAAAATTTTTCAAAATTGTTCTGACACTATACACACCAGACGCAAAATATTTCTATAAAATGATTTTTTGCATTATATCCTAATTAGATTGACGTGCTGACTTCGTAAACTGTAATAGTAATATTAAAAACTGGACCATTTTGGCTTCTGAAGAATTGTCAACAGCCTCTTGGTCAATTTGGTGTTGGGAGATTTTGTGAGGAGGGCAATGTGCCTATTACTGGCATTCTGTGTGTAAGTGTACTTGAGTCGACGATTCTCGGCGGAACACTATAATTTTATTGAGGTGATGACCAGAGCATCAATTGCACGAGTCGGAAACTGAAGTTGAGTAGAGTGAAGCGAGGGCATAATGCACTTGAAAGCTCTAATCATCCCTACAAAGAAACAACATAATGTCTCTGTTTCCTTGCAATTGTGAACTGAATTTCGAATGAAATAATGTCGGTCTTGGAAATAAAAGGCCCTCCTTTTCAATCTCCCAATTAAACGCTTCATTCAATTGACAGGAAGGATATTATCTACTATATGGGTTGGGAATGGGTAGGGAGTCGTTTTTATATTTTGTACATAATGACTATCTAGTACCTATATAAATATTATATAGTAGACACCTTAAGGGTAGATGTAGGACGGTTTAGTGAATGCATTTGCAGTTTGAAAAGCAGGGAAATTGGCTTATTGTCAGAATTGTGGAGTGAAGTGGAGTCTTTTTGTATTGAAAGAGCGAGGGATGGGATTTCGGGATAATAAACTGCAGAACCAGACATAGGCAAGAAGAGGTAGCAAAGAATTGTATGTTACCAGAGGCAATGGGCACCTTTTACCAAAAGTACATTAGAAAAGGAAATAACAGATCGTCTGACGTTCCCGCAGCCTTTTAAATCAATTAGTCTCGGCTGCAGAATTTTGCGGTTGAGAACTTCGGTCGACTCGCTCACATTTATTATTACTTCGACTAAGGATATACAATGATCTAATGTAGAGCCACATCATTAGTGATGTCTGAACACCATACTACACGATAAACTCCAAAAGTGGCCTAGCCTCAAATCGACTCCTATCCCTAAACAACCTAACGCACCTATTTCCCAACATTTTACGACATTATACACATTCTCCTTTATCACCATTACATTTAAATGCTAATTCACTATTTTAAAAAATAAGCACTACTTCTCGGCTCCACTTTATACAGACCTACAAAATTTTCTGCTGTAGGTGTATTAGATTAGATTTTGAATTACCTTAACAGTGATGATCTACAATAAGTATTTCAAGCATTATTATTCAAGGGCCAGAATAAATTAAAATTGGCATTTATTAAAGCAATAAATTAAAATTGCGAATATTTGGCTAAGTGCAACGCAAAAAAACCAAAATCTGCTTATTTTGCTCTGATTAGTAAATTTAAATAACTCTATTAAGGGTATCGATCGCTGTGTAGTACATTTATATTCACTTGTTACTATTTTAATACGTTTTCCCAAGAGATTTGATATAAATAGCCCTATTAATGCTAATATCGTTTTATATAGTGTTTTTATAAACAAGTATGCAGGTAAAAAATCCGAGACGTAGATTAGGCTGGAGTGTATACACAATAGAATAGAAAATGACAGTTATTTACGGATGCATTCTGAATCAGAATGTTTATTTATAGATGTGATACTCCGATTTGAAAATACAATGAGGTGCCTCAGGGAGCGTACTGATCGTCTGTGTAGTAGCCTTCTGTTCATTCATTGACAGTTTCCATCTGTCCGTGATTTTATTGCACAATACTCTTGTATATAGAGATTTAGAAACAACCTGAGGTCATTCTATACGTCTTTGAGTTGATCAAAGAGCCTTCAAAGAGTTGCAAATAGTAATCTAAGTACAAATCAATCTTTTGCTTTTAGATGTGTCAGACTGCTGGAAAGGAGTTATGAATGTGCTCCCTCCTCTGCTTATTAATTGTATACCTCATTTCATGTTTGCCGTCTCGATCCACGTGAATTTTAAGTAGCCCAGATGAATAGACTTGCGTGGAGACATAAATATGCATACACAGTGAGTACACTTTAGTAAAGATCGATTCGCCGTTTTGCAGACAGGATTTTATTATTCTGTGTCATTGCTTTGTCTATTGTGTATTTCTACCTATTTAGGGATGTTTGCTCTGATAAGGATTAGCATTCCCTCGATGATGCAGATTTCCCTTTCCAAAATGAGTAAATGAATTTTCGATTTCGTCTGACAAGATTTCCTCTACACATCTTTGTTGTCATCATCACTCCATCACTCTATTCTCCCCTACATCATGCTCAGGGTATCGAAAAATCCAGGTTTTTTTAGGAAAAAACCAACGACCCCGGGTTTTTTGGGTTTAAGGGTTTTTTTAAAATAACTATAGGCATAAATGCAATTTTTGAGCACCTATACTATTATTACTGTTTGATAACAACTAGTGAATAACTTATGCGTTAATATTTTACTGATTACACTGACTTTATGAAGTTCCTACATTAATTTGGAGATTTAATTGTGAAGACGTACAGCAATGAATTGAAAATGTAGAAGTTAATTAAAATTGAGCATGATACTATGTATACAACAATATAATCTACTGACAATATAATTTGCATAAAACTAATATATACCTAGTCATCTCGATACTATACATTTATTGTACGTAAAAGTGTAGAAGCTACAATTTGTTCCCACTTGATTGTATATTATTTGTTTGCATTTTTAATAGAAATATGAGAAAATTAGTATGTTTTGCTTATCTAGATGGAGCTTTAGTGCACATTATTGTATGTTTTGTAAAAAACCCAAAAAACCAAAGATTTTTTAAGTGAAGCGGGGTGGGTTTTTTCCAACCCATTAAAACCCCGACCCACAACCCTGATCATCTGATTTCATATTGCACCAGTTTGTTTAACAAACCCTTTCCTATATTATTCTTTAGACGCTAATCCTTTCCATTCTAATTAAATTCATCAGACAAGGTAAACAGAAGTTGTTACAAGTTTCTTGATTTTCGCTTTTAGGACCTGAGGATGTTGCATGCACTAAATAATATACTTTTAATTACTATTTGCTGTATGTATTAAGTACAATTGTATACAAGAAACTTCTCCCTGCATGCAATACTTATGTAATTGTAGTTCCTCGTAAAATCCTTTTCGTTTTAGTATGTATTCCTTAATTATTAACTTCCCTGAACATGTAAAGTCTGTGTTAAGTATGGAGCGGCCTTAACTTGACATAGAAGGGAAGCAACTGATGCTTCATGGACTTTTTTCCTTATAAATGATTCAAATATGAATTATTAATAAGTTTTCTCGTGTGACTCTCATTTACAAATTGTATATGTCTTGTGTAGCAATATTTTATATTCTGAGTGGGCATTGATGTTACTTTATACAGAAGTAGCTACGTGACAGTCTAATAATGATTTCTAAGTAATCCCAAAACGAGACAAATGGTTTCAACAGTTTCTAATACAATGATACATTGCTCAATTCTCTAGAGACCTTCATAATTCAGAAGCAGAATGTTTAAGAAATTGTATCAATATTAAGTGGGTGATAATACATTCTGAAAATTGAGGAAAAGACATCTCAAGGTAGTTTGTTCATCATAACAAAATTTTCACACCCTTTGAATGTAATTCTGTTGTGAAAAGCAGTGTTTGTGTTAATGTATTCGTAATAAATTAATAATAAGGAGGGAGATTGGCTGTGGGCTATGATAATAAGGCAAGGTGGGCTTTTGTACAAGGGAAGGTAGGTATAGGTGTCAGAGATGTGATATTAAGCGTGAAATTGATAGCATATTTCATCTGTGAGTAGTTGACACTTTATCTGCGTCTTGTCTTGTCTCCTGTTATCTCGTCTCGTCGTCTGAAGGCTTTTCACAAGACTCACTTCAGTTATGAAGTAGTAAGAAGTTATTAGTAGGACGTTCAGCTATGTAAGTACGTGGATGATATCTGTATAGATACCAGACTACTAGAACCAAATCTCAACTTGAGATGAGATCCAAAGGATTGCATTTCTCAAAGATGCTATGTTATTGTGCTTGTGTTTCTGGCCTTCGTGTCTTGTCTACTCTCTCCTGTCTATTATGCTAATCGAAGGAAGGAAACTCGAAACTCCGAGTTCAGTCCGTTTAGATCATCTTGTCTTTTTTCCTATCGATTTAACTCGTCTTGTCTTGACGCTTGCTAAACATGAAAAAGTCGGCTTGTCTGTTATCCTTGTCTAATGCCTTATCAACTCTTACTAAAGGTAACCCATACTACTCCCAGCTTCGGACTTAGGTCAAATCTACTCAAATCAACTACTCCTGAACAACTGAACTTACTTATCTCATAATCATAAGTATTTTCTATTACTAATACTACAGATTTACCTCATGATACCTTTCTACAGTCGAAAACGTCTAAAAGAAATCCTTATAAAAGGAAAAGAGGAAATCAAGGAACAGTTTTTTTGCCTCTTAAATCAGCTCGAAAATTCAAAAAACTAATTCATACCCAAAAATTTTTATGATTTTGTGAATAAAATTGGCTTTAAAATTCAAAAAATAAATTCATACCCAAAGTTTTCCAGATTTTGTGAATTAAATTGGCTCGAAAATTCAAGAACTTAATTCATGCCCAAAAAAATTCAAGCTTTTATCTATTAAATCGGCTTGTAAATTCAAAAAAACAAATTCATATCCATTTACAAGCTTTTATCTATGAAATCGGTTTGAAAATATTTTTTAAAAAAACAAATTCGTGCCCAAAAAATTCTTAAAATTCGTAACAAAAAATTTAAATACTTATCAGAAACCGTATTTGGAAGACATGTATCTGTTTATTTATAAGAGTAAGAAAAATAATTCGTTTAACAAAAAAAGGAAATTGTCGTTAATGTAAGAAAAATATGTTTATCGACCAATTTAGTTTCTGATGACTCGAATGATTTCCTTTTATGCGGTTTCCACTGTAGATTTATCTCAACTGATTTACAAATCGAAAAAATCTCGTTTTACTACTACAAGATTAGTAGAGTTTTTCGATGCGTCAGATAAGATCATTTTGCACATAAGAAATGAAAATGATAGTACGAGTTAAGCAGCTGAGAATGATTAGAAAAACATTATTATGTAGGGAGACATTGTATGGACTAATATTCTGTTAGTTAGTAGGAGATTAAAGGTAAAGCTAGGAGGGTATTTTAATGAAAGTAGAGATGAGAGATCATTTGGGATGTTTTACAATGTAGACTACAACTAACCCACACTGTGAGCTGACAAAGAGAGAAACACGAAGTTGCTTACACAACTTGTCTTGTTTTGTCGTGTCCTGTCTACTCTACTGTACTTTACTATTGTAGCCAACTGTTTTTCCCAATGCTCTTTGGAATAAGTTGCACGCATCAGGTTTAATGACAGTCACTCGTCTTCAGATCTTTTACTACTTTAATTAAATAGCAACGTATTTATTAGTTTAGAGTCGACAATTCGAAGAATCTTCACGTCCACTTCGTAGAATCCTATTTACTCTTGCAATTATCTGAGCAAACTGTGTAATAGTCTGATAAGTACTATTAGCTGAGCTAACCAACATATTTACGACATGACATGTATTATTTACTACTAAGAAAAACAGACTGCTTCGTCTCCAAAGAAAAATCATGTTATGACTTGTACGTGATATTGAAAAATGAGATTTTTTTCATTTTCTTGCAACATTGCAAAAAAATATTTGAATTAGCTGATGGATGTGCGTGCGTGCATTGTGCAATAAAGTTTAATGATGTTTGTTAACGTTGAATTAGCTGATTTTCAATTTATGGACATTCTCCATGCCAAAAGGGCACATGATTCATTAAAGTTAATTAAATAATTGCATAAAGAAGCATTGCAAGTTAAAATACAGTTTCAAAGTCTATTTGTAATTAAATGATTAAATTAAAGTGTGGATCAAAATAATAAATTAGAAATGTATGCATGCTCAAGCTGTCTGTTTGTGTCTCATAACATGTGGCTTACAACATTTATGTAATATGAGTATCTGTAGCTGTAAGAAAGGCAGACGCGAGTTAATTACTTGGAAAATGGAAGAATGATTGCTATTGCTGCCACGATGGGATGTGGATGTAGTTTAATGGGCAGTGTGAGCAGTTCAAGTAGGCATTAGTCCCTCGTTATGCATACAGAGTACATAAGGTTCCTATTCGCATGTCCCACTCGATACACGCAACTAAAATATGCAACGTGCTCCAGACCACTTGCACTTTAAAGGAAAACATAAATACACCCACTTCACTCTGATTCCTATTTTAATACTAGTTAATAAACATCACTATTTGCTACTCTTCTATATATTTATGTCCCCTTATTGTTATTTTCCACCATCACGCGCTTAACTCAACGCAGTCTCCTTTTAAATACCTTATTTAACTACATACATGTATAAAATTAGTACTAATATCATGTACTTCATACCTTAACTATCATTACGAGCTACTTCCACACTATATTTATTACCAAACAACGAATAACCAGCCGGATAAGCATTTTTATTGTCAATATAGGAATAACAAAATGCGATAAATGCTCCTTTCGCCCTACTATGACACATATTGTGAGAAATCCTACATAATTACTCAGATTTACATGCCTAATTAAACCTTACCTGTAATGTAACTACAGGTATGTGACATAACATAACTATCTACCTTGAATTTGAACGACAGCATGTTAAAAGATTATCTGTTATAAATATTTATTTAAGTATAAGTTTAGTTCCCAAAAAAATAAAGAATGACTACAAACTTTATTTTTTTAAATCTTAAATTGTTCCCGAGAAACAAAAGATGTTTATAGAATGTCACGAAATTGCCCCTGAGAATAACGAACATTTTCACCTGCAATTGAAACATTTTTAACAAGTTGAGCAAAAATTTTTTTTTTTTTCAATTCTGCATCGTTCCAGAGTACGTCTTGACGTGTTTAAAGGATGTTACGAAAGTTGGGCTTGAGGATTTGTTGAAGAAAGCACGTAAAATGTGTTTTGTATAGACACGTCTAGATTGTAGTTTGTAACGAGCCACAAAAAAGTTTCTGGTGCAGGTTATTGCGAAATAATAATGTTTTAGTTTCATTATTGCCACGTGAATTTCCTGTTAGTTGTCTAAGTAGTTGTGTGGAGAGGGACTGTATTGTATAAGAGGATTCATTTCCCGTGTCTGAAAAGGAGCTTTCGGAGTTCAATTGGAACTCGTGACAATGAGTATTGTTTCAGTGTGACATTTGCTAGAGCTCGGTTTGGCTAATTGGCGATGTATCACTCGAGTGTCATTGTTGCCCAAGAGCCTCTTTATCATTTTGTCGCCTTTATGGACCATTTCCTCTCACTGTGACTCCCTCTTAATTTACGAGGACATCTGACAGCATTTTGCTCGCCATTAGCCCCTCCGAGAAGCCTCACACGCTTCTCTATTGTTCGTAGCCTTAAATGCGTGACTCACACGCAAAGACTCTCTCACTCCTCAGTGTCACTTTCTATAATGTGCATACTCAACCATTCTCCCTGCAATTTATATCTAACCTTATAAACTACGTTTTACAGTTCGCCTGAGAAATAAAGAGAGAAAGCCGAGCTCAACTCTTCAATATTTGAGTAGGCGACATGGAAAGACTATTATTTTGAACACTTTTTCCCTCTCCCTATCTGTGCAGCTGCAATATTTTAAATCCTAGCCCAAAGGAAACCCGTTTTTATTAAACTTTTGTCAAGCCATGTGGTGTACTGGCCTTAGACAACGAGAAATAAGTATTAATATACAAGAATTGGCGACAGCAAGTAATTTGTAGTGCCTATGTTACTGGAAAATTAGATTTTGAGCAGTATTACACTGCCTAGGCATTTTACACATGAAAAAATAGATCACGCTCATTTAATATCTATTCTTGCACTTAAATATATTGGAATAAAATTGTTATCATATGCTAAATCCGAAAAAGTGAAAATTAGCGCACGAATAGCAAATGCAAGCAATAATTCCAAATAAAATCCCAGGGATTCAATATTAAAATTGTCTAGACAGATTCAATATTGCCAGCAGAATCTTTAATTTGCTATTTACTGTACTTGAGGGTAAATGTATATTGAAGGGGAGACGTGCCTCTCTACTTTCTATGTTAATAAGGCCAACTTCATCAGATGGAGAAAGAAGTCCAATTCATCTGGTTGACTAATAACTAAAGACAGGGCACTTTTCTATAGAACTCTTCTTCTCAATGGCCCACTTTCATTTTATTTATCATTTCTCTTTTGATTACTTTCTTTGCTTTTGCCCAACTTGCATTACACAAGTAGTTAGGTAGGAACACAGATGTTGAAGGATGAACAGCTCTCTCTGTTTATAATACCATCTTCAGTATCTTCTGCCCTATCTGCACTTTCTTTGAAATAAGTAGAAACTCAACATATTTGCATGAATGACTGTTTCTTTTAATACAGGGTCTCAACAATCTATTATCTCACCCTACAGCTACTTCTAAAGATACAAAATATCGTATTGTTCCAAAGAGCATGCAATTCTACGTCTGTTCAACAATTTCCAACTTTCTAGCTTTTATTCTACAAGTTTATCACCGATTCTACGATAAATGTCGGGAATTTTCTTTTAACCTAGCCGATTTCAAATTATCTGGATTTTTTTCTGTCACAAAACTTTTATTTGGGAGAAATATTGTTTTTTCATGGTCGGTATTGATTTTTTCATGGATTCTTATTGAAATATGAATTGGCAAACTATGTAACTATCAAAAACTAGTGAAGGGAATAGATTTTTGAATATTTTTCGCGAAAATCGGTAAAATTAAAGCTAGGATGTTGAAAATTGGCGAAGAGACGTAGAATTGTATTTTTTCTATAGTGTTGGCTTTATGAACATTCCAGAGACCCCGCACAATTTGGAAATATGGTATGACAGAGCAGTATTAGTTACAGTAGACATTCATAAAAAGAAAGACGCAGTAGTTGAAGAAATAATACTGTGTCATTCTTTTGAATCGTGGGTAAGGATCTCTATTGATAGTTTTATTGGAAAAGTTGGCTCTTTTGCATATTATTCCATTAGTTTGAATATAAGCTGTAGATGTGCATAAGTTGCTTAATGCCATCATTTGTGCCTCAATTCAGGTCTATTGTATTGCACACGGCTAATCAAATGGGATTGTATGTATAGGTAGACATGCTCAAGTTCCCATGGATGGAAGACACGCAAGAAAAGTATGCTGAGACCTATATTGGGCATTAGAATTGTATTTAGAGCATTTAAGTGTCTGTATAAAGGAATTTGTGTCTGTAGCTAGAGATATAATTTGCTGATAGGAGCTGATTGTGTGTGAATCAGTGTAAAGTGGATTGCTGGAGTGAAATGACGGAATATAGTCGGAAGGAATGAATAGATTCTTTGATTGCTCTCCTTGTCTCTCTCCCATTGTTATCTTTCTGTTTTCTTAGATACATCTGCAGGATTTGTTGGAATGGCGTGCCCGGCTGACGGCGTGGCTTACAGCCAAATCTAATCCATTTTTATCACCTCTTTTGTCTTCTAACCTACCAATATCTCTGTCCAACATCCCACTCTACTCATTCTTACATACAATATCCAAACCTACTTACATACACAAATTCCAACTCCAAATTCCAACCTGACCACGCACCGTATTCTACGCATTCCTAAATATTTGCATCTTCTCGAACACTATTCACATAACCTACTTTACGTTTTTCTTGGAACATTTTTAGGAATTCATTCTTTGCCATTTCTTATTTGTACAAGTCACAATCACAATTGTGCTACACAATAGTAATTTGCTTAATCCTAATTTTATCAAGTTAACATTGACTTTTAAATTGTTTTTTTTGTTTTGTATTATACTTAAATTGTTTTTTATTTTTTGCGTTGTATTTGATTTAAATTGTTTTTTATTTTATTTTTTGCTTTGTATTTGATTTAAATTGTTTTTTATTTTATTTTTTGCTTTGTATTTGATTTAAATTGTTTTATATTTAATTTTTTGCTTTGTATTTGATTTAAATTGATTTATATTTAATTTTTTGCTTTGTATTTGATTTAAATAGTTATATATTTAATTTTTTGCTTTGTATTTATCTTAAATTGTATTTTTCTTATTCTTTTGTTTTATCATTTTTATTGTACTTAAATTGCTTAATATCTTTTTTTGTTTTATATTGTACTTGCATTGTTTTTTTACCTTAAATTCAGATTCATTAACATTTTCAATACACTTTTTGTGTTTTACCTTTTACGGTGGTTGCACAATTGGGTTTTACTGACCTGCAATAAAGTTTTACTAAAGTGCAACTGTGTGATTTCAGTAGCAATTTGAAAGTACATAAGAGTAGACATTTAGATATTGAATATAACTATTATTATAAAGAACAAATAAGTATATATCCTTATATGTATATTTATGTACACGAAATAGTCCGTGTGAGTTTAGAGATCCTTTGTGTATATTTATTTCTAGTGTTGTAGACTGTGGTAGCTCAATTTGCAAAACAATAAGAGTGTGATCAATAGAAATCATACAATAGAGTTCTTGTTGTGGTATCTAGGAATACAAAGTGCAATAACTAAAGAGCGTTTACACAGTGGGCAGAAAATACAAACAAAGGAGCAGAGTAGCAAATACAACAATAGAAAGTTGAAGGAAACAATTCATATGGGGAAAGTTTCCATTATTCTGTCTAATGCTATGCAAATAGTGTATTCAGGTCTTGAACAACAATTTTGTCTGTTCACATAAATACGGTGGTATTAAAAACGAGGTGCTATCTTAACTTAGGTGGGTAATATTATGCCACATTTGGAGCACAATATAGTATGTGTCTTAGAATTACAGGTGAATCGCATGGGATGTACACTTTCCATAATAGTTTGGGTGCAGCAATAAGAGAAAGCACTTTCCCCAGTTTTAAGACTCCATTCCTTTTTAGCATGGCAAACATAAGAGTTAAAGGGGATTACTATATAGCATCATGAAAGCATAAGTAGTGGTCAAGTCAACTGAACTCTGTAATTACAAGATAGGATGATGCAAGGTATAGATAGTAGTATAAGGTTTGTGCTTTATGCCCCGGTTCCATCAACTTCAGACAAAGGCAATGAAAAACATTAAAGTAAATGAGCGAATGAGATAAATTCCAATTCACTTATCTTTACTGCTCAGACGATTGTAATCTGAATTCTTTATCCTACTGAAAACAGAACTCTGTATACACAACCAGACTTACTGATTTACACAAACTCTTACTTACTGCACTCTACTACCCTACTAAACTGACATGAGCCAACAATTTTTTTCTTACTCACTGACATAAAACCTACTTGCCTTGTTTCCTCACGCGGTTATTTCTATGCAAACGCCTTTCTCTTGTCACAATCATTATAAAAGGTGCTCTCCTCGCACTTGGCTAATAAAACACTCGTTCACTTAAACATTCCATACACAATATATATGCAAATTATATATTTCGCTATACTCAAGCGTGCAATATTTATTCTAAAGGTCAAAATATGCAATAAAAGTAACATGTATAATTAAACCAATGCCTAAATTCCATAAAATGTACATTATTATCCTAAGTTATACCTAGAAAGTACAATAGTTGGTAATACTAAAGCTTAAGGAGTCTTAGGTTGGTATTTGTAACAGCTTTGCCCTTTGTAGAAAATGAAAATGTTATTTTTTTTCTGTAGCTCACGTAGGAGGGAAATACACGTAAGTGTAATTAGCCGTGTGGGTTGTTTTTGGTGTGTGATAGAAAGTATAAAGTTAGTAAATGGAGAGATTTGGGTCTGAAACTAAAAATGGGTCAGAAAGTTTTTTCTTGTGACGTGACGTGACACGGTATATAGGGGAATGGGAAGTTAAGTCAGAAGAAGGCAAAGGAAGTAGTAAAGTGACTACTAAGTTTAGTTTTACTTTCACGCAAGAGAATTAAAGTACTTATGTAGGCCTGACTGAATCTGTGGGTGTGGTTAACTCTCTCCTTGTGTCTAATGCACTGAAAATGTAATCGAAAGTAATGAAAGAACTTTCTGGCTCTGTATATAGCTCAATTTCATTAAATTCTCCAAAAACGTGTTTGCCCTCGTGTTTCAAAAAAATAATTAAGTACAAAAGGAACATTGTGAAGGGGAGGGCTCTAATTAACACCAACGTGACTGTTCTAAGTGTAAATTTCCATATCTCCGCCTTCTCTTCATCATGGAGAAATGTGTCACTAACCTCCGGCAAAAAAGACCACGAAATTCCATTAGATAGATCCTGAGAACTATTGTAATTACAATGAGTTTGGGTTACTCTAGTTAGTTTACCTAGATTGAACAACAGAGCATGATACACTCTCCAAACAAGATGAAAAGACCTTTGCCTTTTTGACGGGAATTAATTTCGTTTTGTTTTCTCTGAAAATAGTTTCAAGTTGATCTCACTCTTGTCATCCTTTGCCTTCAGCTTTTTAATGTCATCAGACTAGTTTATATTTTTTCTAACTCCTGAAAACTTGAGATGTCAAAGCTAATTGTGTTAAATGGGACTTTCCAAGTTTCTACTCTTAATTTTCAGTACAGAATTTTTTTTTCAACTACTTGTAATATAAAAATTATATAATCTAGGCAATGAAAAATGTTTCTTTTGTAGCAATATTAATTATAGTAATGCCTAAAAAGAAGTGTTATTTCACCTGGAAAGTTTTCTTGAGATGATAATAAAGTGATTGCTAAGAATTTCACAAAGAAAGGCGAAAATTAATGGAAAAGTACAAAAGGAAGCGTCTCCTGAATATCGAATCAAAAATGACAAGACACAAAAGATCCGATTGTCTCTAGTTTTCTCTTTTTGTTTGTTCTTTTATGTACACACATCCTTAGTTTATATACTTTTGTTTATTAGCCTACAGAAACTACGATAGACAGAGAAAGGTAAACTGAAACAAAATTGAGAAGCCAAGGAAGCAAAACAAAAGCAATTTTCTTTACAAGTTTTTATATTTAGTGCATTACTTATACTATTATAGATATACTCTTTGTTGTTGGTGTGTTAACTTAATGCAATCTTTTGTCTTTTTCTTCGCCTGCTCTAGTTACCATTTTCTTTCTGTTTGCTAAGCGTAGTAAAAGTTAGCGTACTAACTCAAAACTCTACTGGATCACTTACAAAGTATAACAGACGGCAGCGAATGTCAAGTCAAGTGAACAAATTCAAGAGACTCGAAGAGTCAATAAAGATATTTATAGAACACTCCTATACAAACTATATTTATCATGTGAATAACATGCATCTGTTGAACAAAGCCATTTCTTATATTGAAAGTAGATATTAAAAATTAGAAAAATAAAAACAAAAATCACGTAACCAACTTCTAGAATCGTGTAACAACTTCTTATCTGCGGCGTGCCCTCATTTTTTAAAGCTACTTCTGTTACCAATCCTATGCATAATAAATTACCAATGATTTATATACAGAGACCGTGCCCAGGTTTATGAATACGAACAACCATATTATTTGCATTTGTAATATATTTTTATAATTACAGTAATTATGCTCCTTTTTTCCTAAATATATTTAACTCTGATATTCCATTAGGTAAGGTGTGCCAAATGTTATACATTATGATAACCCAGCAGATGCTTTTTTATTAGGAATAATTTTTCAAATAAAATCGGGACAAGAGAATTAGCACTATTGTAATAGTAAAGATTTATTTGATGAAGGAATTACGTTTATCTGCACTTAATTAACAATATACGTTAATAAGAAATTGGCCAGTATTTGATAGTCGGTGTAAAATGGAATTAACAGAATTTTGAATATAAAATAGGATAACATAATAGGCAATTAGCGTTTGTAGTAAATTACCTTAAAATTGAACTTTAACCTTAAATTTTAAGGTCCAAATCTGGGTGTAGGTTCAAATCTAAAATCTTACGAATTCTATAATTTAAGATAAAAAATAAATGCGATACTAAGTTTTGATTTTAGTGTCCGAATTCTGAAACTTACGATTTTAAGGTTTTTATCTTAAAACGCTAAGTACTTAATAACGTTAAAGAATCTTTACTCTACATAAAGATAAAGTGGGGCATGCGTATGAGATTCTTTCATTATTCTTGAATAAATGTTTGTATCTATGTCCGTAATATTTTGTAATTAATGAGTAAGGGTAATATTTTGTAATTAATGAGTAAGGGTAGTATTTTGTAATTAATGAGCAAGGACTAGACTATCAGTACTGAGTCCAATCAAGGGTCTATGAAATTCGGGCCAATGCGCAGTCGCTAGAAATTTACTGATTTCAACATTTTCTAGCACACTTTGTGTGCTGGGATTCAACTAGTGGAATAATAATTTCTGTTTGGCTTATTGTGCTAAGAAAGAAAAAATAATTGAGTTGGAAATGTGGGCAGATGTTTTCTTATGGCTTTCAATTTCAATTTGTTGTATAGTCGGTTAAATGGTTGGAGAGGATAGAAATTAAAGATTCTGTAATACGAAGTGATGTAATTTAAGATATTTATTATAATTAGTTGGAGTAGTTGGTGGAAGTGTTGTGGTGTAGCTGATAGTGATAAATATACACATGTCATGCTCTTGTCAACTACTGAGGTGAATAATGGAAACCGGTTATTTGGTTTGTTGGTTGGTGAAGACTGCCTACTTGAACGCACTCCCTGCCATATTATTATGTAGGTGAACATGTGCAGAATATTATTAGTTACAATTTCCATGTAATAGAGGAACAAGAAAGGTGAGGAGAACACAAAGCAATTTGCATCTGTTTTTCGTGACAGATACCTAAATCCATAACATCATGTCATGTCATTCTTCAAATCAAAAGGAAAAGTGAAATAATGGGAGAGATGCACAAAATTGTCATGTCATCATCGTATATGGAAATAAATAAGGAGAGTCAAGGAAAAAGAGTCTGGCCGAGTTTACGTAGAAAAAGAATTCTTATTTGGGTCGACATGTTGAGGAATGTCACATAAATTGATTGTCCTGTGATTTGAGAATTCCTGTCTCCTTCCTTGTCATAGACATCCAGTCGCTGTCATTTAAAATTGCTTATTCTGTCTAAGACACTTGATACTTCTATCTTTGTGTAAAAATGGCAAAATGTAGAATAACTTGTCCTTAAAATGACATTTATCTCATTCAAGAGAGAGTCCAAAATAGTCTACAGCTCAAATAGAATGAAAATATATGACAGTTTTGAATAGTTATTTCTCCTCAATTCGACAGATAGATTTTTTGTTATGAGACAGGAAAAATGACATTCTTAATAAACGAAATAAAGTGTTGAGATAGTAAATGTATCTGTCGGATTGATGTCAGCTGAGTTAAGTCAGGATTTTGAGGGAGTTTATATTACATTTAGTGAGTGTGTGCTGCGCTGGACAGAAAAGACAATGAAAAATTGTCAAGACGGGAGATTGTAGGTGATAAAACGAAAGGAATGCCAAACAAACCAATAGGAAAACTACAACAGATCTATTCCAGTCAAAGTCAAAAGCAATCCATTCAACTTCAGTTTAATCTAATCGACTCAATTCCTTCCCTTCATAAAATCTCAAGTGTGTCAGTGGACATCTTCATTCTACTTCAAGTAAACATTAAAATCTCCAACCCACCATTTTATATTTATACCCCACAAACTTTACTGTTAACAAGTTCACGTCCATCGCTAAGCTCCTATTATCTTCTCACTACACACATCTATAAATTCAGGCAGTAAAAACAAAATAAATTAGTAGTCTAGTATCGTAAATGTATTTACATTTTACGAAGCTATCGCATCCAGTGTACAAAATACCAGTTACCAGTGCTAAATCCCTTTTTAATGGCAAGTAATGGTTATTACCACTTACCACTACCTACAATCACTGGTAAAAATGGATAAAATAAGCTTGCTGAAATGTACTAAAAATGTGCATTAAAATTGACGCAATAAATACACGTCAAATGATTTAATCGTGAATTTTAAACACGCATTACAATTTTTAGCATCTTTACTCTACATAAAGATAAAGTGGGGCATGCGTATGGGATTCTTTCATTATTCTTGAATAAATGTTTGTATCTATGTCCGTAATATTTTGTAATTAATGAGTAAGGGTAATATTTTGTAATTAATGAGTAAGGGTAATATTTTGTAATTAATGAGTAAGGGTAATATTTTGTAATTAATGAGTAAGGGTAATATTTTGTAATTAATGAGTAAGGGTAATATTTTGTAATTAATGAGTAAGGGTAATATTTTGTAATTAATGAGTAAGGGTAATATTTTGTAATTAATGAGCAAGGACTAGACTATCAGTACTGAGTCCAATCAAGGGTCTATGAAATTCGGGCCAATGCGCAGTCGCTAGAAATTTACTGATTTCAACATTTTCTAGCACACTTTGTGTGCTGGGATTCAACTAGTAAAATACATTTTTGCTGACGTTAGTCGTCCATAAACACAATAACAAAAATAGTTTAATCGCGAATTTTAAAGCCGTATTGCTACAATCTTAGTTTAAAATGCATTTTTGCTGACGTAAATCGTCAATAAATATACATATCAAAAATTTAATCGTGAATTTTAAACACGCATTACAATTTTTAGCATAAAATACATTTTTGCTGACGTTAGTCGTCCATAAACACAATATCAAAAATAGTTTAATCGCGAATTTTAAAGCCGTATTGCTACAATCTTAGTTTAAAATGCATTTTTGCTGACGTAAATCGTCAATAAATATAAATATCAAAAATTTAATCGTGAATTTTAAACACGCATTACAATTTTTAGCATAAAATACATTTTTGCTGACGTAAATCGTCAATAAATATAAATATCAAAAATTTAATGGTGAATTTTAAACACGCATTACAATTTTTAGCATAAAATACATTTTTGCTGACGTAAATCGTCAATAAACACATGTTAAATAAATCATTCGTGAATTTTAAACACGGATTGCTCCAGCTTCTAGCATAAAATACATTTTTGCCGATGTAAATCGTCAAAAATACATGTTAATTAATTTATTCGTGAATTTTAAATACGGATTACTACAATTCTTAGCATAAAAGGAACTTTTGCAATTGGTAAGGTAAAAATGCAGAAAATATTGTACACTGGTAGCGTCAGCTGTAAGAAAGTGTAGTTAGAGATGATTACGAGTATTGGTAGTTTGGGAAGTTCATTGTCTCATCGTAATAATTTTGTTGAAAATGTAGTTTAAAGTTTAAAGTCGTCATTAGGTATTTTAATATCCTGGGAAATTAGCATTAGATGAGGGGATGATGGTCGGAGAGTAATGAATCGTAATAAAAAGAGTAGTTTGGGTAGGAGCGAGTGAGCGTAACGGAGCGAAAGAGGCTGTCTTTCTTTAATAGAGCTATTAAAATTCTCTTTCCATTTATTTATAACGATGGTTGTAGCAGATCCCCTCGGATCTACAATATTTCCATACTCCATTACACTGGCATTTAATTTACTAATACCCAAGTCAATTTTATTATGCAGAGTCTGGGTGTTGACGTTGAGTTTACATATAGTTAGTTTACACATTACAATAAGCATGCCACGGAGAGTCCAAATTCTCAATACAAATCATAATTACATTGACTATGTCATAAGATAAGACACTCCTTGGCAAAACTTGCTCTACACGATAACATATCTGTTATTTACAATATATTTTTCATTAGTACTCGTATTTACGAGATGAGTAGGAAGATGACTTCTTTATTGAATGCCCCGACTATATAAACTAGGTACTTCAATTTAACGATGGGACTTATTCTATATCTCTCTTGGTGTAGCTAAAGCAGTAACTAAGGTATATTGGGACTTTTATGTTCATTTTCATGTAGTTACAACTTAAATGTATGGTATGTACTTAGCAATTGAAAAAGTTTTTCAAATTAAATTGAAGGAAGTAGCGATAGTTGAACTTTTATCGGTTAAAGTAAGTTTTTTATAGTGTATCTGAGAAATGCATACTATTATCAACTTTCTATAGGTAAACATCATGTAAAAGTGAGAAAAAACATCACAAGCAACTTATAAATATATAGTATGAGTATTTGTATACCAAGTTCAATGTGCGAGTGAGGAGTATGGGATAATAAGCTTAGCTAACAATAAGTCATAAGCTGCAGCAAATGAAACGAAGTCTCGAGTGCACCCTCCTAGTGAATTTATGTTATGCCATGTCCACAGCCTTTTCCTTAGCCAGCACAAACTTGTCTTTTAATGTAATGTAATCTAATATAAGTAATGTCCTCTGTTTCGAGTTGATATCCTTTTATTAAGCTATAGCTAAAGAAAACTATATTGGTATTTGATTGGGATATACGAACATAATGTAACATGCATGCACCAGAACTAAGTAAGTGATGTGACGGCCTCTTATGTAAAGGATATTGCAGGATAAACCTAGCAGAAGGCAGAGAGGAAAAGTGTGATTATCTGTGCTGTTGCTAACTCGCCTCCTCGACCCCCTCACGGCACAAATGACATTATTGCCTTATATATTATTATCAAAATTAATATTATACTTCTCCTGCGAATCCTCAATCCTTACAACAACCAACTATTTCCTTATTATCAAGTAGCCAGCATATACACAACTAACATAATACACTTCAAAATGTTCCTAGCTTTATTTCAGCTGTGCAAACACCACATGGAATTTTAAACCTGACTACTTAACTTTTATTTATTGACCTACAATTTCATATCTATCCTCATAGATGACACAAATCTAGATGTAATCATCCAAAAACTTTGAGCAAGATAACATTTTGTATCTTAATTACTATAAGTTACATTTATGCTACATAAAATCAGCAATCTCACAACTTAAAATTATTTAGTTAAAATTCAAATAACATTTTTGTCACTTTGGGTTAAAATTCTTTTACCAACCATTATAGATTTAAATGACATGTGTTGCTTTGTTGCTTGTAGGAAAATTAGATTTGCCATGGGCAGATAATATTGCTAGTTAATATAGTTTATAAGGAAAATATTGAAATAAATGGGAATATTTTATGAGTACATGATCTTTTAATATGATCCGTCGATAAATTTAGCCGATGAAATGTAAATGTCGGGTTGAAATTGAATTTTAAGAGCCTGTAGGTTGAATAAGGAGGAATAAATACAAGATAGTTGACTGCTCTTGGTTGTTGGATAATAAAGTAAAGTATTTATAGTTTAGAAAATTATGTCTAAGTAGGAATAATACACGAAGAGTGGTATAGAGAATAAAAAACGAGGAAATGGTTGATATTTGGAATGTGTTTGAGTGGATTGCGTAGTGGAAACGATAGGAGGTTGGAGTGAGTGACTTGAATCGGCTGATGTAAAGAGACAGAGCACGATATGCGAGAGGGACGATACATGATAGCCACCAGCACATTCAAAATTCAAACTTGAGAAACATAATGCAAGGCAACATAATATTCATGATCTAATGATGAGATGAGGCGAGATTGGAGTCAAATGGAAGAATATAAAATATCTTCGTATCTAGTTGCCCATAATGTATTTTATATGGAGACTAGAGGAGTTGATAAGTTGAGACTCTACATAATAGTCACTGAGTCACTCACTCCAAGGAATCCAGTGTCTCCCATAAATCGGGGCCTTATTATGAGTGTTATGTGTCGTAAAATGCGAGAGAGTCATCATAACTGTCTGAAGAGTCGAGGCCGATGCTCAAAACTCTTCTATGACTACTGCCTTGGCCATTGGTAGATACTACCTACCGTGGCACATGTATTACCTACGACATTATCGACGGGTGGACATATTAGTGTAAATCAGTTTATAAACGCTAATGTATAATTATAAATATATAAATATAAGAAAATTATATTTATAAAATTGTATTTACGGCAATCATATACAGGGTGTTAACGAAACATGTAAAACTTTTCAGAATTAAAGTATATTTTAAAAGGTGTACATATTTTGCGGACACCCTGTATAGTCCTTTAATACGATTAATAATAATACTAATACTATTCGAATGAGTGTGTTAATTGACAAAAAACAGAAGGAAATGGATTCTACAAGAGATTTTGGTACAGTCGGTGAAATCCGCCGTCGGTAATATCTTCGGTAGGTTTTTGCCCACAGAAGTATAAGTCAGACTCGGCTGTAGATGAAAATAAGACCAACTTCAGTTAAGAAAGTAAGTATGAGTTGCTACGTAGCAAGGGAGACTCTATGGACGAAATTCAAACAACTTATGCTCAGACGAAGGCCATGATATCAAGATATGTCAAAGAATTCCTGTCTTTAGACTTATTGCTATATCAGAAGTTTCAAACTCCTCTCTTAACATTCCTTACGTGAGTATGACTTACTCCATTAGTTTACTTTTTACAAGCTTGTCCCTTTATTCTTTTCCTGTTGATCAGATCAAAGATCACATATAAAATAAAATTTGAATTTTTACTACGACTTCTTCCCACTTTCCATCCATTTCATTCCTATCAGATCAAACCCTTTACACTCTTTATATACTCAAACACAAAATATGTAAGTGCAAACCAAACCAGGAAGGAAAAGGCGATAACATTTTTTAAAAATTCGCATATATAAGTAAATGTATTATTTTGTCAAAATAAATGGAAATGTTTGCAGACAAGACAAAAAAAATAAGTAACCGCTTATTTGATGTTGAGGTTAAGCAAAGTGCAAAGGCTAACGATAATAGCTGTACTAATGATAAATCAAAAAGCAATTTGAAAGATACATTTAGTGATTAAAGTATTTCTTATCCTGTGAATTTGGTAGTTAAGATGAGATAATTCAGCATAAATATAACATAGGAAGATATTATAACGCATTAAAACAGCATAATTTATGTATAACTACTCCCATCGAGTAATTCTATCGATTTTTCAGATGTGATAATGCAAATATTAGCAAACACACGCAAAGGGAGATTGTCGGAGCAAATAAATTCCATTAATAGTTGATTAATTTCTATGTTAATGAGGATGGTAGAAAAGTAATAGCAATAAATTCACATGTACGTCAAGAAAAACTTGCTCATAGGTGCTTGTTAATGAACTTTGTAGGTTAAGTGCATCCCTGCATTGATTACGCAACTCGTTATACGATTATAATAGGATAGTTACACATAACTTGCATTAGTAAAATGCAGTGTTGGGAATCTCAAGTATTTAAGAAGTGTTATAGACACAGTAGTACAATACTGATATCCAAATAAAGGTAAAAAAGATGTTGTTCTTACTTATGCATTTGTATGAACAAGTGCTGAGTGTAATTAAGATAAAGGTTTTAAAAGGTCCACTTGCTTTCATTTAACAGAAATTTGATTTTTTGCATTGTTTTTGCATATAGCGAAATCGGATATGCATGGAGATAGTAATATCAGTCGAATTCACATCACAATACAAATTCAAAATGATTACGCGTACATTCAATGTATCTGGTTACTCGACTAAGATTAAGAGAGCCGGGCCGACATTGTAGAATGCATTAGAAAATCACTTAGCACATACCTTTAGTGTTAAGGTAAAGATAACGAGCGGATGCTCCGATAAGATAAGAGTTTGCATAATATAAATGCGAATTTAAAAGTGGTCAAGTGGACTGAGTCTTGATCACGTAGCATCTGTGCTCACATAAATATACATAAATAGTGTTACATGTTCCTAAACTATTTAGCTATTTATTATATTCCAGTCTCGTACATTACACGACAGTAATAGAGCACTACAGACTCTAAATCTATCTACTTTTAATGAATTGTTTCGTACTTCAAAGTGCTTGTATAATTATAATATTTGCAATGCACTACTAGTTAGTGCACCGTATTCCTACTACATAATATTATTATTATAACAGGTTAAGCTCTACTTTACATACATTATAATGACTTTAATTCTGTTACCTCGCCGGTTTACTTTATGCATTTATTGATAAAATAGGGAGAGATAAACGACTATCTTTAAGTACATCGAATTACTTTACCTATTGCTTTGTTCTATTATATTATAATGCTCACTTAGCATAACCACAGAGAAATCCGCACAGACAAGACATTCTAGTTCATTTAATGTGCAAATTTAAATCTGCCATTTCACAAGACTAACTGGAATAGAGCGTATAGAAAAACTCACGTCAGTAGTGCAGTGTTCCGTCATTTCTTTCCCATGTAGCAATACGATATTCAAAATTATTACATTATGATGCCTACAAGCGACTTACAGGAAAGCAAATAAATCTCAACACTTTGCCAACAGAATCATTTTCGCCCAAGTACTTACATTATACATTGCACTACTCCGTTCATGTAATAGATAGTAGATACTATGGATTTACAACTCTACTTAGTTGTCAGTACGAACTACGGAGTTTTGATTTGCTAGTCTTGCTTTGTTGCTCTGAAAGAAATGCAGAGTCAGAAAAATCCGCTTATCTTTCGATTTGACTTGACTGCATCAAACTGGACTGGACGGAAGTTTTTTGGTCTAAAGAAACACAGATCAAGTTGATGGGAAAACATTGCATTAAATGTCTACATAATGTAACTTGCTGCATTAAATCCTACTAAATTAAACCTGCATACAGTTGCATTGCATTTCGCAAGACTAGAGATCAAGCCTGCTGTTTTTACTATTTACTAGCTTTTTTTCTTCTCCTATAACTCTTGTTAGGTTTACCTACCTCTATGCATATACAAATTGTACTTCACATAGTATATAGACCAAGTGTAAATGGTCAAACAATATTTTTACCCGTTTATTGTTACAGTGTCAGTTTTATCGTGCAATTCAATGCATTTCTAATTCTGAAACTGAAATTTTTGCCTATTTATATATGCTAATCGTAGTAACTGAATTTGTTATTAGTGGACAGTCTACATGGTGAGCTAAATGATTAGAGTACATTTTTATCAACTTGCAGACGTAATACATACAATATAAAGATAAAGAGTAGGCATTCAAGGCAAGCCACTTGATAAACAAAACACAAACGCTGTCCTCAACTTTCCATTTTTAGCGTCGCCGTATTATTTTCTGTAACTTATGTCTTCATTTTTATAATTCTACTACAGAAACAGAAAATAATGAACTTAATAAAAATAAGAAATGTTGTTACGACTATAAGATAAGGAATAGTCAGGAAATGGTTGTACCTAAATCCAATAGGCACATTCTTATCCGATTGTTAGTTTCATTCATTCAGTTTTCTTAGATTCAAGAACCTTAAAATTGCAGGTTCTTACTATAGAATTAAAAAAGAGCAAACCCATTATTGCATCATAGAAAATGAATATGAACGAAATTGGTGAGAAGTAAAATGAGATTTAGTGTGTAGTAGGGCTGAAACTACATGTAATCAGTGCAATAAACCTTTAAGGTACCTACTCGCTGAGAAAAGAATGACAGAGTCAAAGCTTAATAGTAAGGGCAAGTGGGTTTTTATTAATGTGTGCAATAAATTAATAAGTGAATGAAATATTTTTTTTATCTTTTTCCTGCAGAAAGACCAATTCATAATGAAACAAATGCATTGTATGTATAGTATTATTAAAATATGTTGTTTTGTTGTGAGATATGTATGTACATGTAGTTAATGAGTAGGTAGGCGCTCTTTCACATCTTAAAGGTAGACAACCAGATATTTACACTGATACTGGACTGAGAAACTTTTGTTTTGACTTGACTGAACTTTCAATAGCTACACGTAGTTCTTATGTGTGTACGTGTACATAGATATAGCCTATAGATACAACATTCAATTCACTTTAAAGTTGTTCTGCGCTCTCATGTTTTTTATATCCTATACACTTTGGTTTTACAAGTTACAAGTTATCTATATTTTGAAATGATCTGATTAGGAAACTACACAGTTCAGGCTGGTTTCTGTTTCTGCCAGTCAGACACTTAATACATAATAATAGTAAAGATACGGCGATATGCTTCTCGCCAATACCAAGACGGTAAAGTCAAGAATACATTTAGCGGATAGTGTTGGGAGCTCATTGAGAAATGATATAGCGATGAGTAAATCAGATAAACATAGAATGCACATTCAGTCCACCGCAATACGCAAGATATCTACCATCCGATACCCAGACTCCTGCCGTCGAGCCCTGTTGGCTTTTATTGCTTCAGTTAAACTGATTCCCATTGTTAGACCAGTTCAATTCTAAGAAATATTTCTGAGACTTTGCTCCTGTTTTCTCGTTCTTTTACCTCCTCTCCGTAAAGCTACATTTTATGGCTATATAATCGAACATATTATATAGCTACTCTCTACTATCTTTTTCAACAATGCTAATGTCTATGATGCAATTACTCTTAATAATATTATCTACATAATACAGCTACTATATAGATAAATCCCTGTACAATGATTAAGGTGCGAGATAAATAGCCAAGGTATTTGTATTTTTTAAATTAACGTGTAAATGCTAAGATTTCCAATTTCCCATCGGAGAATCACTAACCTTCGTCTTTTACCTAACTATACATGACTGCAAATACTGTACTAAGTAAATAGACAACCATTTCAATCAACTTATGTCAGGTAAAGCTTGTAAATTGAGTGTGTATTGTTTGCTTTCGTTTTTATATTTCCTTACCTCATGTTTTGCAATGTGTGTGAAGTGGACATAGACTAGACTGGACATACTACAACTACGCAAGAAAAAAGGCTTTGCAAGGGCAAAGCCGTCCTGTAGGAAAATCTTTAAAAATTGCTAATCGTCTTTCTTGTTTTTTCTTGCTTATCTATCGGCTTAGCTTGCTCTGCTCGGCCACATTCACCTTAAAGAACGTAGACGTTTGTTTTTAATCTTCTTTCTTGGTTACTACGATTATAGTAAGGTCAGATGACCGGCTTTTTGATGCTATGCTCCTCGATCGTGTGTGATAACAGGGAAAATGGTCTTTCCCCGTCGAGTATTAATGCTCAAAGATAAACCTACTACGTGGCTCACACAGAAATTGCTGACAGCTAAAGAATATAATTCAGAACGAGTATAAAAAAAGAAAGCAATGATACAAGTTACAGTTAGACATACTAGAATTCATCTTCTCTGACTACAAAGGAAAGAACTTCCTACAGATTACGAAAGGATTAAGTTGAAACATCGAAACTCTGAGAATTCCTCTTGAAATATACTAAGTATCTGTGTCTTTTCTTCATTTCTTTTACTCTTACACTCAAGAGTACCTAAATAGACACCAGCGGATGAGAAATCTTCATTCCTCTCCTCAGGAAACAAAAAAGATTAAAGGTACCTATTTGCAGAAAGGGTTAGACGTGCTTTTGAAAGAAAGACGAAATCCTCTTTCATGAACAATTAATTGTTGACAATTCTAACAAAATGTACAATTGAAAAGAAAGGATTATTTTTTTGTTGATGAGACGTAACTAATTGCTCAGGAACAGAATCCATTCAGGATTTCCTATCTAAAGTACACAGAGAAAACAATTAAATGCAAACTGCAATAGGTCAAATTATTCGTTTTCTTCCCTGACACAAAGAAAATAGTGTCAGAGTGGAGATTGCATAATAAAAAGGTATAGGCTATTGAAATCTGGGAGAAAAGAGATTTTTAAAGGATAAGGCCATCAATCAGAAAGGGGAAATGGTAAGGATACGTTAGACAGGACACACTGGGTCAACCGGAACGAAGAAAAGGACTGTGAATACAAATGACTTTAAGAACGTCATTTATTTATTTTAGTTCCAAAGTTTCTTGAGTCGGTGGAATCTTTATGTAGGAGTCTGTGTAGGAGGAAACTTTAAATAAGTATTCAGTATATGGTCTGGAGAAAAAGTCAAAACAAGAGAAGGCTCTTTCCTTTCGTGCTTCACAATTCACTCAGGGGACTTAAATAATTTAGGAATATCTTTGATGTCTCTTTTACGTATGGAGTAAGGAAAGAATATATTTAGAACTTCTTTTCGTTTAGTTTGGAGAGTTTTGATGTCTATGTGAAATGATAGCGGATTTCCTTTCGTTTTATTCACCCTCCACTCCATCCAACCCGAAGGATGCCTACTTATTATTGTTGATTGTAATGAGATTGTCTTTGTGTACGTGGCCTGAACTCATGACTTAGTTTATCCTTTGGTCAAAGAAAATATTTCCTTTCAGAACAGAAGCAATTTAGAATTTAGACATCAATATAATCTTGCAGAGCATAACGAGTGTGTGCCACTGCATAAATTAACCTTTCCAAAGTGCACGCAATCAGACTACTCTCTATGACTTGTATTGATAGGTGTGTTTACATGTCTCTATTATATATTCGTTTTGCTCAATCTTGATTGATTTCCTTGCAATTGAAATATTCAAATTAGAATCCTATTTTTCTTTTGCTTTGAGCTCACTAAACCTTTGAGATTAATTCTTAGAATCTAAGAAGAGCAAAATAAATCAAGATGGAGCTTTGATTTTGCTTCTTAATAAAGTTTTTCATAGGACAGGAAAAGTAAGGGGGTAGAAGGCTTGTATATGTTGTCTATAGGTTGCATTACATATGTAACATATGTATGTATGTATTACTCTTGTTTGCATTTATGAGCTTATCTGTCAATCAGTCTTGCATACTTAGGTGTATGTCGAACATGAACGTATATTCATAGCTACGTCTCTGCAATTTCCTTCGACAACGTAGAACAAAGTTTTTCTGCATAGACCATCGGTTCACAAGTCTCCTCTTCCAATGTACAACATAACTATTCGAGTTTTCATACGAAGTAACATCATACGAATCATACGAATCGAAGTAACAACTCTGAAAGCAAAGGAAAGCAGAGCAAGTTAATGATAGCACGAAGGTACTTAACTACGTGCCTCCAAGGCTTGTGAGTTTTTATATCTGTACAAAAGTTGTATAAGCTAAACCTATAAGCAGATATATGTAGATATGTTCAATTAAATTCTCTTTGTATAAGATTATTAGTCTACTTAACCTGTGCAGGGGGTATAAGAGCGTAAAGGCCATTTTACTACACACACATACGTAATCGTGGCTACACTTTTATACATTATGCATAAATGTACAATAGAATTAATGTAGGGACTACTCAGGTAAATGCGAAATAATGATACCTAATGTTCTCTTTATAATTTTACTACCTTACACATTAGATTACTGGTACCTGGTACCCACACTTGGTTTAATACTATAAAAGATCTCCTCCAGAGTCTATGGGCAAATACTTAACTACCTATATACAAAAGAATTAGAAAAGATGGGACGATAACGTGTGTGCACTGTGTACTACAACTTGAACACAATTGTAATTAGAATACAATAGAATAGGGAAAATAATACGCAAATATTCAGCTACGAGCTCACCCACATCATATTCACAGGATTATCTCCCATAATACTAACACATCATTCACACTGCGTCATCAGAAACATAATAACTTGTATATGCACCTGCTCGGTGGTCCTTGTTTTCTAATTGGGCAAACAAAAGTAATTTGATTAATTGAGTCTCGTCTTTTCTTGTTCTGCTGCATTCACCAACTCAAGATAGCCAAACCCAATCTACAAGAGACATGCTGCTTTATGGCAAATAATTACTCACTGTATCTATACACAATTACGTTCAAATGATAGATATACGATAATATTGCAATCTATTATCGCCCATTCCACTCCCAAAGTCCCAAAGTTATGACCCTGATTTAATTACTATTTAACATTTTCTTTTCCATACTAAATTCTTCACTGAGTCAACTTATTACTTACTTTTGTTATACATTATACACCAAGAAAATACTACGAACTTTAAAAAATACATTTTCAATTGTTACGTAATGTTGTAAGCTTAACTATCATCAAAATATCTAATCAATACTTTATTGTCACAAATTATACCTGCATTTACAATATTAATGAATTTAAATATTCTCTGACAAAAACAATGGCAGGAATTTTAATGCATTTATTGCAGTAAAATAGCACAAGCTATGTGGTTCCCGTCTTATAGTAAGAATCATTTCAAAGTTTGTTCCTTAGTTTGTATAAAAATAATTTGGCGCAGTCTGCACTGCAATCAGTAGTGGTGAAATAATTTTCAAAGGTTAACGTTTTCATGAAAGTTACAATAATAGAGACACAAAAGTAAATTATAGGTGTGTGGTTAGCCTTACTATCTCGCAGGTATATTTGGTGAAGGGAAGTGAAAAGAAATATGAAGGATATGCCACAACAATCAAAAAATTCGGTGGAAAAGGGAGAGTTGAGTTATTTCCTGCGGTGATGACGGACATGGGACGGGATTTAAAACACGGTGATGCATAAAAGTTGGTACTAATGAGTTTTTATAGTTTTCCTTCCTGTCATTTGATTCTGTTTGGCTCGTGTGTGCCCATGTATTTCGCCTAATTGTTCATTTCAACTTATTTTAGTAGCATGGATTAGATAATATAGTACAACTTAATAAGAGTGAGATAGGCGAAGAGTGTTATTGTTGTTTTTATTATATAGTAATAGTGGTAATGATGTAGATGAACTGCGTAACTAGAAACGAAGTAGTAGGTAAAGGGAGTGATTGTTTTTAGGTCTGTCTTAAACTAGTTAAACATGCTCATTACGACTATGGGAGTCGTATTGAATATTTGTCTGGCCATTTGGGTAGTCTTTTATAGAAGGAAGAGAGAGAAAGAGCAATACCTCTAGCATAATTAACAATAGCCATGAATATCATTAGAGCGGGTTAATAAGCACCATCAAGACATTTATGGCCCTGTAAGTTTCACAGAATTGGATTTCAGGACTGGACCAACAAAACTATACAACTCGTACCATTTCTTTAGGTACAGCCATAAATGCTGCACCAACTCCTATTTGATTTGTGTGTGTGATAGACACAAGTAAATTATGAGTTGCTTTTTTGTCGCTTTTAAGTGAAATATATTGCCTTGATTTCTATAGCTATTTATTATATGTTATCTATAGGCAATAAGTAACATAGCCAGTCAGCACTCTTCTCTCTTCAGTTTGTTGGGTGGCATTGCATGCGCAGCAGTTCAGTGAGCTATCACCTAATGCTAATACAGTTTAAAGGTTACACAGTTAACTTTTTATACCCAGACGTTACTACCCATTTATCATCTCATCAGAGAACACATAATGAAATCTACAGTTCGTTTCGTAAAACGAATGTTAATTATATAGTGACAGAGGAGGCGATATACAACTCGTATACAAATCATAATATAGCATCTCTTCACAGTCATTACTATTAAGTAACTATATAATATTATTTCATTTGCTATAAGTAAAACCCAAATTCACCATACTTAATATTAGTGTTTAGAATTACTGGTGTAGATTCTAAATAAGGAGAGAAGAGTTTTTTTTTGTTACGAAGCAATTTAGATGGAAGGGGCTGCTGACTTCTCTGGCTTGTTTTCCTTTGCTTTGGTCTTACAAATTAGCTGATGATAATCACACGTTTAAATGAGTTAGGCAATGCAATGGTTGCCCTGCCTTGCTTTTTTACTTGTATTGTGATGGTGTGGACTCTTAATGTTTTTACTACAGTGCTATGACTGGGTGCAATGTAATGGTTTGTTTTAATGAAGGCTAATTAATCCGTTTCCCGTCCGGTGGACGCTAGAGCTAGAGTTTTTAAGCTAAACACACTCTCATCCGTTTTGTTCACAAGTTGAAAATGGTTTATTGTGGTCTCCACGTCAGTAATGGTTTGCGTGTCGTATCGTAACTATCGTGTCAGTCTTACAGTAAATCATCTTGTCATATAATCCATCTTTTCTGGACCATCTCACTCACACTTGCAATTTAATGAGAATTCTCAGGCTTTATGATAACCCAGAAGGGGAGATATTGCATAAGCCGAAACCCAAACCTGCCAGGTCATTGCCTTTCTTGTACCTGACGGAGGAAACGTGGCCAAAAAACGATCTACTATAAAGGTCGACAATAAAGAATCCAAAATAGCCATTTCATAGTGTAATAGTAGCCGTGGTCAAGTAGAGATCGATTGGAATCTGATGTGATCTATGGAGGAGACAAATGTTATTTAAATCAAAAAAATTGATTCTTCTGTCATGTCAGGAGCGGTTTATGTCCCTTATAAAAAGTATACCAAGCGTAAGGAGCGCTTTGCCCCGAATCTAGAATGGTTGTATTTTCATTGGCACGTTTTTCTTTTTCCCCCAGAATTTTTCCTGATTTCGATTGTCTATAGTAGAAGGTGCAGTAGTATAAAAGAGTGGTTTGTCTTGGCTCTTGACTCTGCCCGGATACTATTTTCTCCTCGGAGGAAGTCAAAGTGACCTAAATAGCCGTCTGGTTCTGATCAATGTTCATAGGGTAGGAATGTATGAGTTGAGTCAGTAGTGTGCTATTTAGAAAGGGAAGGTAAGTAGGAGTAGGTGTACATAAGAGTCTACGTTTAAAGCCCATTTATTTCTATAGATGTGGAACGAGTGAAAGTTACATCACAAAGAACGTCTCTCTATATACATAGTATATCTGGAAACAAATGTAAAAGTCTGGAAATTCTCTTTCAGTCAAGTCAGTTACATCTTTTCATTTTATTTTCGAGTTGAGTCGAGGCAGTTGATGCATTTGGTGGGATTGCATTGGTTTGCTCCAGCCCTGCCCATAGGAAATATGAAGTTCTATTGCACACGTTTCTATGAGTATTTTCGTACAGGTGTACTAAAATACTAGAGAATTCGAGTATAAACAAACATTTGGAAAAATGTCAACTTGTATTTTAGAACACGTTCTAAAATACTAGTAACTATAGGAATAAAAGAACTAGTTCTAATCAACTAGTTTTCACTCGTATTTTAGTACATTACGAGTTTTATTACTAAACTTTGTATCCCCTGTCTACTAGATTGGTAAAGTAGCTAGGTGGTAGGCAGTGGGGACTTTGGTGGAAGTTGGCGGGAAATCGGTTCTCCCCTGGGTTTTTTTTCCAAAATTGATGTTCATTTTTTGCCTTTGTTTCCTAGTGAATTAAAATTAGTTTTTACTTGTATATTAGTACTAGTACTAAAATACGACTCAACGTCCCATAAATACTAGTTCTATTATACTAGTAAATAAGAGTCGTTTAGTGCTCGTACTCGGCAGTAGAATTTTTCCCTATGGGTGCTCACTCCTTCCATAGTTCCAGCTGACGTTTACGGTTCATCCACTACCAGGGAAAAGGAGAAAGTTTTGTTTAGTGGAGTACCTTTCCACTACAGACAGACAGACAGACTGCTTCGTATACAGACAGACTGTATACAGTACCCGACCACAAAGATCCGTTTTATTTATTCAGTTGGGATGAGTTCCGAATGAAAGCCGTCCAGAAATAAGTATATATCCTTTTAATTCTATAACGTGCAGTTAGACACTAGCCATAGTCTGTCTCCTTTCGTCTGTGTTGACAGACAGGAGTCTCCATATCCGAGTAACTCGACAATGATCACTCAGCCTTCGTTTCCCTTTCTTTCTCCCCATTTCCATAATATTATTATACCTCACATCACATTCACTCACACAACATCACACATGACACACTTAGGTACTCTTTAAAACGCTTTCATGAATTCATGCCATTCACATTTATAATCCAAGTACCCTACACACTGCCCTGGAGAAACTACAACCCTCCCACCTACCTTTACTCCCACAAAATGCAAAAATTCATTCCTCACACACATATATTTACATCTGCTCTCTGACGACAACATGACTGCTACACTTTATCTAATTTCATTGCCTTTTACCCTGTCTATACTATTTCATGTCCAAAAAACTCATGACTAGTTACCTATATTATGTCTGCTGGCATTGCAACTAAAGTATAAGCCCTCATATGTAATTGAATGTCTCATCTTGCCTCATATCGTCACATCGCAAAATATTATTGTCCGTTTCCCCTTATAACATGTGTGTCTCCACGACCGTGCAATATCATTTATTCTCTTTTGAATACATAAAGAGAAACTAAGCCAAGGGATTCAGATCATAACTAATATCCGCGTACCTAACAGAATATCACAGTCCACCGATTTCCCTTTAACCGTATTAGTCGCTAAAACCAGCAGCCAAACGATGCGAGCAGACTCTATCCCGAATCTCCTCCAGTTTGCACAGACAAATATTTTTCCCACGCAAGCATAAAACTAAGCGATATGCTCTACTGATATTCACAGCCAAATACTACCCATGAATTTCTATTGTAATATAAACAAAACAATCCTCCCTGCTTTTTCGTATAATGTACATATAAAACACATTTCTATTTTACAATAAAGTCACATTCGTATACTTAAGTTTTCCAAATACCTGCCAAAAGAGGATTTCTTTGCTATAAGCATAACAAAAAGGGGTGGCTTATCTATTCGGAGCTGTATTTAAATACAATTCCAATTTAGCTGACGTGGCATGCACTGATAATAAATAAAATACCGTTCCTGTTTTAATTCTGGTCTCCAACAATTGCATTTCAATATTAATACAGATAAGCAAGTCTGCATCTAAAGACATCAGATGTATAACGAAAGTCGTAGTAGATTTGCCCAAATTCAAATACGTTTCTATTTTCAGCCATTATTTACATGTGGTTTAAAAATGGAATTTGTTTATTGTATGGGGCAATGAACAAGAGGATATGGTTATAGTACAATAACTATAATAACTTAAACAGTAAAACTGTCTCAATTAATAAGCTATTATGGCAATTCATGAGAAACAGTAAACAAGCTGTGTCCTGCGTGGGTAGTATACATAAATTAGTTAGGTAGTTATTTTGTGTAGTATATGAATGTTTTTTGTTCGGTAGGCACTGTATGGGTGCAAACTGGAAACTACTGATATTCCCAATAATACTGTGAAGGTTTTGTTGAGATTGAGCTGGCTGGTTTGAATTTAATTTTTACGCAGTGAAGTAGGACTGAACTAGACAGGACAGTCATAAATTAGCAGATGAAATGGAGACGAACTCGTGTTATGGCGAAGTTATAGAGTATCGAATTGCACGAGAGATACAAGCTGTATCACAGTATGCATAACAACACTACACGCCAGAACGGGCCACCTTAGCAGTTTTCGAACTGGACAGGGAGGATGCAAAACTCATGAATTTATTTCGATAAGAATGTGTATACTAGATTATGTTGGTTCAAAGAGAATTTCAGAATTTACGACTTTGGAGGAGAGGAGAATGAATTGGAGTGAGTGGACTGGACCGGTTAGGATCTCGGTGATAAATATTAGTTTACGTCTGCCTTGCTCTGGCTATTATTAATACAGCGATTGCTATTTGCTATACAAGTTGTTATTGCTTCTGAATCTAATTATTGGACTAGATAGGTACATCTCGAATTGAAAAACAAAAAACTTTATTTACACTCATCTATCTCTTCGCTACACCTGTCTACCTGTCTATATACAACACATCACTTAACTTTCCTCAATCGAATAATTATATTTTATTATGGATTATCGCTTTTTAGATGAGTCTTTCCATTTTATTTGCATTCATTCATATTCAGATTTAAATTGCGAGGCCGTTTCTTGTATTCTGAACATGGACAGACAAATCCTATTACATAAGTACAACTCGATAATAAGTTCACAGATCTACCTTAACTAAAACTCATCATCCCAATGAATTACTCCACTCCTTCCTTCTATCTACAAATGTTTTTTTCAAAGCTCCCACAGAATAAGCAATATTTTAACTTCTGAATAATTCTATGCATAAAAACAACGTGATTTTATCTCAAGTCAATAAAACACTAAAAGCACCACCAGATTCGTTATTTCATAATGATAGATATTCTCCTCCGTACGACTGCTTACTATTCTACCTGACATTATCTCTGTACAGTAGCGATTTTTTCTTGCAATTAAATGAGCTTATCATATCACTGTCCTAAAGATAATAGCTTTCTTCCATGTCTATCTACAATTTCCTCGTTAAATAATACAAATGACCCGAAAAAACTACTGCAACAATAAATAACTTAGGTATTAAGAGTCTCTGAGAAGAGATACAGGTAAACTAAAGGCAATAAACTCTATTTTCTTTTATGCTATGTATTTCTTATCTGTGCTACTTAGAAAATAGAGATATGTAGGTGCAGAGAGTGTGATTGAGTTGACATATAACACTGATAATAATAAGGATTTTCGTGAAAATAGACAGTAAAAACCTGGGAGCTGCCTACCTAAGGCTTTACTTTGTTTAGTGGTGCATATAAATATCTTTTATCTTTTCGAAAGGACTAGTTAAACTTGTTTCAACTCAGAAATTGAGAATCAGTATGTATGCGTAGTAAAAGTGAAGATGATATTCATAGTCGTCTTTCAGTAGCGTCGTCGTTATGTCAGTTTTTCTTTCAAGACTTGCAATATCATGTCATGCGTTGCCAGGCTCTGCTGTTTCGTCTTCATCTCTTTATAAGCCAATTTAATCTCTCCGTTTCGATTTTCCATTAATGTGTCGTGACAGAAAGTATGCCTATAGTTTTGTAAAAGAAAGTGCTACGAGAGAAATGAGAAAATCCTTTTCTCGTGTCGCTCAGTCTCGTGTCATCCTTTCTATCGCATTTTATATTAGACACAACGGCGGCGGAAATAAGCGGAACTCACTTATATATAAGACTCTATACAATTCACACTATTCTCAACAATTCTCAACATCAGCTCCAAAAACGGGCATTGACATTATATTTTTCATAAACTCATCCCATGCATCATTATTCTTACAAGTAGATTTGCCTATGTTCTGTCAGATCCTTTAAGTTCACTCACGGCCATCGTCCTCTCTCTACTGAAAATCTAAATTCAAGGGAATAGGAGAGGTGGAAGTAGAAAACAGTGGGAGGGCTTGCACTGGAAGCATTAAACATTTTATATACCACACACATTATACTCATCATAAATTATTCATAGGCAGCTTTCAATTTTTCTTGTTTTTCAACTGAATTATAATGTTTAATGTAATTTGCATTGATGTAAGCGCGTGCACAAATAAACACCGCCTCACATAGTAATAAAATACAATTTAAGCATAAATCCTACCCATTTTCTGAAAAAGTACCATAAGACACAGGTAGGTAGTTTTCTTCACACTTTTTCCTATATAGTTACACACGGTAATGCTTCATTACTCAAATGATTTCTTATCTTGTCTATCCTAAGTATATGCTCCGTGAAATATTTCACGTGTAGCTAATTGAAGTACCTTAAGTAACGTTCCTATAAGTATATTAATACAGTAGTAGGTAACTAGTGCAGAAAGACGTAATGTGCACGGCTTGATATTACAATTCTTCGTGGAAATAAGACAGTTAGTAGTTCAGTAATGAATGACTGTGCAACAATAGAGCTAATTCCATGATTTCCGAATGGAGCTATACACAAGTTATAATGGTCGACCATTAATTTGGATTTTCCTTGTTTCCCTTGGGAAGTGAAGAAAGAAAGGGTATATATTTATATGTAAAGTAGATGTTAGTGCAGCTGCTCCTGGCATGGCTTATCTTTGTCATGTCCATGAAGTAATAATATAAATACAAACTACATATAAATAAATGAAAACATTTTCTTATATGGATTCATGTTTGAATGAAATATGGATTCCAGAAAGATGCCATGCTACAACAAACTATACAGTTTGGCTAGCAAACTTAAATCTTTCCTTATATTGCATATTACTAATTCCCGTATTTGCTTATATAGATATAATTTACATAATGTATCTATGTACGAATGACCTATGAGCTCCCGAATCATTTGCAATTCACTAAGTATACGCAATAGTTGGGACTATATTGTTGAAATGTGTTTTGTTGACTACTTTTTCAAGTGTTTGTACTGTAATATCATGGTATTTGTATTCATCAACCCAGAATGTAGCTACCTACTTATACATTCCACTATTTGTATAAGTCTGATGCGCAGTTGGATATTTGTATAATAGTTTCGTGGTAAAATACACTTTGAATGTATAGTATGAATATTTGTACACATTAAAAGGAACATAACATGAATAATTCGAGGAGACCTAGTTTGGCCTAGTGCAATTCAATTTAAGTGATAAAATTGTTTACGATTTTTCAGTTTATGTCATGTTTATCGTTAGCCATTAGTGACGTGACATAGCAGCCAATGAACGGGACTCTGATAAAGTAGCTTTCGATTCACCCACTATGAAAATTTATGAGATTGTATGTGATTGTGATTTAACTAGGTTTAGTTTAGAAAACAATGTGATTAGGGCTGTGATCGAGTGACTAATTAAAGTAATTGGAGTATAATGTAGGAAATGCACTAACTACAATAAATGCCATTAGAAAATGAAAAATAATGGGAGTTGTAAGTAGGATGGATGAGTTAGCATTTATAAAATAAATCTAGTAGGAGGAGGTATTAAAATCTTACCCGGGGTGAACACGAGACACAGAAGGATGAGAATGGCAGTTGAGAGATGTATCATTTGAAGAGGAAGAAAATGGGAGGATGTGGACGAATGTCCATGTCGTTTATTGTGGTGGTTGTGATAATTATTATATCTGTTGGAAGTTGATGAACTACTACTGGTAGAGCAACAAATGAGAGGCGGCTGGTCTTCTGACACTCCGCCACAGTTTTGATTGTCGCTTTCACGGCAGTTATCCATAATCACACTTGATGTAGTCTTCATTTTCCTATTTATTAGCTCCGGCTAATTTAATTTTAAGTGATAAGAGAAAATAGAGTTGTGTCTGAATGTAGGCAACTGGTGTAGAACAAAGAAAATGGAAGGTGAGCGTAGGAAGTAGTAGAGTAATAATGTTAAACAAAACACACTTGTGGTTAGTGATGTGGTAGTGTGATGCAATTTGGCATGAACTCCTTCTCTGTAATAATGGGTCTCTAGTTAAATGAGTCAGGTCTGAAGAATAGCAAAATTCACTTCGACGCCAAAAACAAACGCGTTGTAAAATAATGCGAAAACAAAGGAGTGAAGGAAAACGATGGAAAACGGGGAAAACAAAGACTGCGAGACAGGACTGAGTACGTCACGTCAGTTTGTGAAAGTGTGATTTGCAATGACACTGTCGTCGTCTTGTCACGCCTTCGGATTAGTCACAGTTAAAGTTGCACAGCTGATCTCCCTGTCTGATCAAGTTAAAATGAAGAGAAGCGGATCGCCGGAATTTTCTTATCGTATGGTAAAACGGTGGCAAATGTTAATGTGAATTGCTCGTGGCACCATCGGCTCTCATTTTTAGTCTCAATTCTCAAGTTGGTTTTCCGTTTTCTTGGCCGGGTTGAGTTTTTCACGTTCTTTTCTTAAGTACGAGGTGTATTTACTCGAGAATTGCTTTGTTTCGCTGGGTGTTCGTTCACTGGCTGGCTTTTCTGGTTGCGTGGCCTTTTGTCATTCAGTTCTCTTTTGAATATTTCATTTGAAGAATTTCACGCTGAATAATTCGCTTTCTTTTTCTGGATTTTCTGCTCTCGTGGACTTGGATTACTAAGGTAAGATTGTATTGAGGAGATTCCTATCCTTTTCTATTTTCGGTTAGATTGGTCTGGATTGAGCGAGACAACCCTACTGTTCTTTTATTTTCTTCTGATATTGCAGATATTTTTATGCATGCCAATGAAAATGCTTTCTTTTCTTGGGTAAGAATTCGCCCGTATCGAGCACAAGATCAATCGAGACTTACTTAGAACTTATATTCACTTTATATATTAGAGTTGCTACTTATAACTTGAGTTCAGTGCAGGCCAAGTTGGGCTTATCGTCAGATTAGCTTTTTCAATGTGCTAAGATCATAGAGTAGAATCTATATAACTAATTCTGCCCTATTTTCCTTGCCAATGTAGAAATTTTTTGGAAAAAGTCAGCGATATGCTTGGCCACGATCGATTTCAATTCAATTCAATGCAAATTGACCGAAATCAATAGACGCGTTTTGTCGGAGTGTAAAAGTATATATGTTCTTTACTTATCGGTAGTAATAATAATGCTTTACTTATCTGTATATTTATGTTAAAGTGTCTTAGGTAAGTCGTACGTAGTCTTCACGGTTCTTTCACGATTGACAAAGAATCTGTAAAGAAAAAAGATCCTTAAAGTCAAGGAAAAAAAGGAGAATCCAACCCGGGAGGGTTTCTCAACCGAATTTAAGTATCCAGTATATATAGGTAATGTAATTTAATGTAAAGTAAGTATATATGTAACACTCCACTACACTTGAAAAGTATATTCGGTTTTTGCTTACTTCTTCTGGGAAAACTAAGTTACTTAGGTAAACCAAGTCAAGTGAAGTCAGCTTAAATTTTTCGCTCTTCGTCTTGGTCGAAAGTGTGAGGAGACTGGATAATGAAGGCGAGTGAGCTTATACTCAATTCAATCGACGTCCCCTTCCAAACTAGTAGTGACTACTCACAATGTCTTGGTATGTAAAGTAAAAATACGGTGAGCACATACTAACTAACCGTAAGTGTACCTAAGTGGAAATTCATATGATTTACTAAACTGTGAACGGAGGAAAGTAAATTGGAGTTGAATGGGAAGTGTGTGCGTTGCTCTAGCAGGAGTAAGAGATATTTTTTCTGTCCAGGTCCATGACAAGACAACTCAATCCGAGATAAGAATGTTGGGCACTGTACTGTGTATTAAACCAGGCGGATGAGTGTGAACAAACTTAGTATGTACAGAGAGCCAGAGTATCAGTCTTAAGAGAAGTTCACTTGCTCGTCGGAATTAATTAGTCGGTAATTTATCAGAGTCAAACGAAACCGAATACTACCTCCAACTAGCACTATCTAAAACCATAAATGTACAAGTTCCACCATTAACAAACTACAGAGATTGATAGCTCATGTGTGTTAATTGCAAATGTGCTTAGACGACTCTGTCCACGGATTAAACGATTTTATACAAATAGAAACCAACAACACTGCCGTATAACTTCACTTTTCTTTAATTCACTCATTCCGTGTACAAATTACACAATAAGACTCCAGAGTTCCAGTAGCTTAAGACTACTACTTGCTAATTATTAGTTTCTTATTCGATTAACTACCCTGTGGAATTACTTGAATTTACTTTGTGTGCTTGATTTGTTAGGGTTACTCAGTTTTCCACGAGACTACTTTATTTTGCATAAAATCTATTTACATGTGTATAGCTTAGGTTGGCAATTAATTATTAGTACCTGTATACTCTATAGTATATTATAGGTACTTATTTAATATAGTTTATGGGTACTTTCTTGTCAAAGAGTTGCACGCTCGGTTGCCTTGATTTGTGGTTTGCTTTCCTAAGGTGTTAGCTAGTCTGACGGATTTGATTGCTTACTGTGTGTCTGTCTATCCTGTTCCTTGTAATTAATTATCCACACCAGTTCACAATGGTGCAATAGTAATTTGTGTTTGACTAACCCTATATACAGATAGATATGGAAATCCAAAATGAGGAATCTTAGGTCAGATAACTATAACTCTTCACTATTAAATCGGTACTTTGGCTTTGTTCTACAATTTACTATTACGAAATTAACGAGGGTTTTCCTCACATTTGCGGTCTTGATTGAGGGATGCTAGCGGACATACTTAGTTGCACTAAATTGGTTGTTCCTGTCTTATTTGATATGATTTTTCAGAAGATATGTAAGGGACGCTAGACTACTTTTCTTGCTCCATAAAATGTGGTTTTAAAAATAAAAGTCTATGAAGAGATCACTCACACGATCAAATCCAATTTTCACAAAGTATTAAGACATTTTACTGTCTAGGATTTTGACTGAGAACACTGACTCTTCCTAATCTATTATAATAATAGCTCGTAGAAATATCTCAATTCAAAAAACTTTTAAGATCGTTAACAAAGCTAGAAGTTTTTCATTGAGATATTTTAAAAAGTTTGATTTGTTTTTTTCTTGTTTCCCGTCTACAATTATAATGTAAATATGGTTGTAGTAGATGTAATAATATAATTATAATAACTAGTTGAAGTATGTATTCTCTAGTTGTAAATGCAAATGAAAAGACTGTTGTGAGTCAGATAGATCAAAGATTAAAGGGGAAGAGACGAAATCAAGACAAGGTAAAGTCAAGTTAGCTTACAATGCAATCGCTGCAGCTCACAGTTCAGTTCAGTTCAAATCTAGTTTCGAATTGCGAAACTCTGTCTGTGAGTGTTTTCTCGATTGAGGATCAAACTGGACTGGTCTAGTCTCTTCGTTTGCTCCTGGATTCGACATACAACTGCTACGATGAGCTTACTTGTGCTGTACTACTACTATACAGACAAGTACAATAGTCTCACATAGTACTACTGATGTATAAAGCCGTAGAGTAAAGCATTGCTGTTTCGTTTCGCTAATTAACGATTCAGTAGTAAGTTAAAGAGAAATACATAGAGAAACAGTAGCTTAATGTTCTTGGAATGGGCAATGTTACATTTACGGCCGAGAAATGAAGATTCAAAGAGTATATGCATAAGAATATGAATATACACGAGTTTGTATGTATTAAGTAGTTTCTTTGTAACAGAGTTTAAGTGTTGAGATAATAGATAATTTAGATATAAGTATAGTGGGATATACGGTGGGAAATATATTCTCACTGACTGGATAGACTGGACTGGTCAAATCAAGTCAAGTGCACTGCACAGATAAGATACAATAATAATTGTGGTGCAGAAGACACGGATAATAGTCCTGTCGGTTTGTTCCTACAGCTCGTTGCTTATGTTTAGTTACTTATCTAGCAATTCCTACAGAATAGACAGAGCTGACAATCAAATCATCAGTAGAGAAATATCTAACCATTTATTTTAATCGTATTGTATTATTTGTAGCGTAAATCCAGATTGTCTACCTTTACCTTTCATCAAAACCTACTTCACTCTTTTATCTATGCATTATGTATTATTTAGTAGATATTTCACATATGGTTTATGTAGTAGTAGTAGTAGTAGCTATTATTAAATATGTATGCCTGTCTCTATCGTTTCCTTCTCTGACAATTCTTTCCCTTATACAATTACAGATAGGAAATAGGTACAGAGCTATGTAATTCTGCTCCCATTATCTATAATGTAAATCTATGTAGGTCTCAGTCTCAAACAGAGTAACCCAAACTCAAATCCAATTCACAAATGAGCACTAAAACTCCGCACCGGTGAACCTGAAATGATTCTTTTTTTTCCCTTCAGTCTGAACATACACAGTTATCAATGCACTTGAGTTTAAACTTTAATCTCAACTTCCGTCTTTACCCAGTTTCAAATAACCGATTACACTGTTAATTCAGAAGAACAGTATTAAAACAAATTGATTTTGATTTATGGTTTGATTAGGATAGTGTTTAGACTAAATGCACTTATGTAGAATTAAAATGTAAATTTTTCCCGAGGAAAAGCAGATGGGTAACTGTATAAACTATGTATTGTTTGTGTAATGTATTTTTTGTTTTCCGCTTGGGGATAAGATACAGGTAATTTTAGTATTTTTGTTGCAATGTAATGGATTTATCAGAATCAGGTTACTTTAGGTTAGAGTTTAGCTGGTTTTTGGTTTGGAGAGAGAGAGAGAGCGTTTGGCTCTGTTCGGCTTGGGCCTCAGATTTGGACTGAGATGAGCTGGCGTGTGAACACCGGCTTACATATAGTCATTGACTGAGTCTGTTCTGTTGGCTGGCAGAGCTGTGGCCCGACTCACTCAACACACTACTGAAAATATTGTACCTATTATTACAACTCTATTGTGGATAGAATAATATCTGTAATAGATTGTCTTTAGAATAACGCTGTTACGTACAGACGTTTGATTAGGTGGTAGTTAGAGATTCAGAGGAGCAAGGCGTAGCGACGAGAGACGCCACGGGTAATGATACTGTCCTACTACTACTACTACTACTATTGTTTTGTTATTATGGTGCAGTCTGGATCTACTGCGTTGACTTGACTCCTGAAGGCGAAGGCTCGTCTCTTCTGATGTGTTTTGTCAAGCGACAGACTTCAACGTCAATCCACTCACTTTTAGCTCCGATCTCTGCAGAAGAACCTCTTTCCATCCAGGCTCTCTCTCTCTCTCGACACTTTCCTCCGTCCTGGACTACTATTATATGTCTAAGTTATCTACAGTTGAAAAGTTTGTATAATATTGTGACAAGCCTCCTTGTTCCTGGTGAGTTATGCTATATTATAGAGAGAAATACGTTCCAGGCACAACCATGTCCCAATTCCCAGACTTTTTTATTGCAGACAAAACAAGCAGAGTCGTAGAGAGAAAGACACTTGTGTATATGTACATGTCACTATTATATCATCTGAATGCGAGCTAGCGACTAATAGACAGTTACTACTACTGTTATGTTCTTTAGATAACTATGCCCTATATAAATATGGGTGCATTCTACTACACATAAATGTTCACTCATTGTCATTGCACGTACAATAAATACATACATATGTACGAGTGCATTGTACATCTATTTATTTGTTAGTATGCACTATGCACTCTTATCTGATGTAAAGAAGTGTATACGCACTAAAAGGAGGTACTTGCAAAGTATTGTAGATAGTCACTTAGATATAGGAAAATAAAGTTAAGCAAAACAGACGTTGCGTTCCTTTGGCACACGACACAAGGAAACCACCTTGTGTATGTCTTCTTGTCTTTCTCCCATTTTCTTTGAACAGTGCCAAAAGGAAGACTGAAAGTACGCATCACTTTATCTATAGAGGTTTTATTACAACTATATACATTTATATGCTATATCTTATGTATATTTTATAGAATGTAGTAGCACTGTACCGAATCAACATGAAATGGCTGAATACAAAATTCTATTATGGAGCTTACATATTATAATACATTGCCACTCCAATCCACTCGATGCCATATTATATTACTATTCGCCACTCCACAATCCAATTCAAGGCAAAGCATGCTAATAAAAATAAACCATAGCAAAAAAGATATTCTACCTTACTTAGCATTCAGGATCCGAGGACTTGTACACTTACTAACTTGAGTTGCTTACGATTAGTTACTTTAGACTGGCTAACAACCCGTCAGCATTATTCTAACAGGAAAGATATTCTGTTGACATGCAAATATTTTAAGGGAGTGTGTACAGTCTGTTTGGATTTGTCCTATATGTGATGTGATTGCAGCTCAGCTGTTTCTGCAGACAGGGAAAGCTTTTTACTTTTATTTCCTCCATATGCAGCGTACATGCTAAAGGATGGAACATGTCTTCATCTCATTTGCACACCCGTGTCTTTCCTTCGGCCTATTTACCTCTCTCTACCTAAGTGATAGAGATTCTTATTGTTGAAGCTTGTTTCGTTTTGCCTTCGTCTGGCATGCCACGGCACGAAATGGCGTGCTGCATCTGTTTTGCTTTTAGAATATTAATTCAGAATTGTCCAGATCCCTTTTTCCGACAATGCATCATCGATATATCAAAAATCAATAAGTATAAACATACCAGAGATATGCAGACTAATTCAATTTCAACCTACCTATTGTATTCCCTTTTCTTACTACTATTCCTCACGGCATCATGTCAAGCATAGTAAGCACGGCATTAAAATTCTAAAGATTTGCATGGGTATCCATTTACTACAAAGCCCGGGAGCTGATTGCATTACAGTAGGAAAACAAACTTGATTTATTAAAAACTAATAGAAATCTTGTAGGTTATGTTATTGCTGAAATATTAGATAGGTTATGTATCCTTATTATTGTACTCCTCAGGTCACGTCTCAAATGAACCTACAAATACCATAGTATAGTAAAATAGTAGTAAAATACCTTACCTTTGTAATAATACGTGTTTCCATTTGGCGAGTTCATCGCATTGCTTATTTCTGTTAATTACATACAAATGCGGTTTTTGTTTCATTTTTGTGTTGATATAATTTATATGTATATGTAAATATAGTAAATTCTTCGGCAGACATGCATACATAGTTTACATAGAAATGCATGGCTACGTAATAATGATGATGCATTTTTAATTTTCTAGTTCGGTTCACTTTGCATTAAGTAGTATCTGTAGTAGTACGGAGCAAAGACAAAAAAATGGATTTTTTAACGTCTGTCCATATCATATGGTTGAGTGTGCGTAGTACAATAAGAAGATTGAATCATTTTGCAGGGTTGAAGGTAGTTAGCGTCGTGTTGTGGGAACGTTTAATGGTAATCTCTTGAGTCCAGATAGTTTACGTTGTTTATGTCTGAGATATAGGCAAGGTGAGAAAGGTGAATGTCGAATTGAGAAAGGTTGTTGGTTTACGCGCTCCGTGAAGCTTTCCTCCTCGCACGTATGACTTTTCTGTTTGTTTATATCTGTTTTGAACCCGTATTACTAGAAATGTTTTGTTTGCCAATCTCCTCCACGTAAATCCCTCGTACATCCACGCAACTATTATTATATGTATATAAAACTCGTCCAGTCAAGTATTTAGCTAAAATATGCAGTCCTAGTCTTACAACTGCTATTAATGTTGGCTATAGAAAATTGCTTATCTATGCTGAATATATATACAGACATTTTTGATATGTCCTTGTGTTACAATTAGCGGCTCATTAGATAACAATTGCGGGCATGTACCTATTTCAATCAAGAAGCATATCGTTAACTAATCTACTGAAATTGATAATCATCATTTTTATATAGATTATTTTTTCAATGTTTTCCCATTTAGTAGAAAGATGGGGAAGAATGCTGAATTTCATGTCTTGTTAATTGTGGGAAATTTATTTATGTATATTATTGCTGTTTGGTAAGTATTTATGAGTAGAAAAGATCAATTTACTCAGGAAGTAGAGATAGGAAAAGGTTTGTAAATATTTTTTGCAAACTTTGTATGAGGAGGGAGTTGTTTGGCGATGTAGGGAAAATTAGAGATATAAAAGAAAGCTGGGAAGCTCCATTAGCTTAAAAAGTTGGTGACTTGACTCGAGGCTGTTGGGTACTAATACTACTGGAAATAAGTGTGAGTAGCTTAAATATAGGAAGAATAGTGTCCTTATGATGCTGGGATTGAGTTGGATGGTGAATGGATGAAATGGGTTAAGTTTGTACGGATGAAATGTACTTATGTTGGCATAAGAGGCTAACTGTAATCGCATTTGCCATTTACGTCATCGCACCAACATTCACTGGGCACAAAAGGAGCATTCTCGCCTAATGTTCCATCATATCTACTAATATTCCATGGGAAATCGCTTCACTTGACTCTTTCCAGACTTATCAGCTAAATAGTGATATGTACCTTTCTTCCTAATGCAATAATTCAGGAATCTCTAGCATAAGGGATGTAAGGGACTCGCAGCTACCTATTTATATTCTCTTGACATGTACATAATCCATATTAATTTATTTTCGTCCAAATACTAAGTGCTACTCCACTTTGCAACGAAGAATGTATAATAAAGCTCAAGTCACAGTTTGCGATAATCCTATTCCTAAATCCTCTTCCTAATGAGGACTACTACTAGATCCTTCTATACTCCTTTTCATTCCCGTCATCAACTTTATTTTATACTAATTCCTCCTTTACATACGAAAGATTTTATCGACACAAACTCCACTCTCTCAACAATCAAATCAGCACTAAGTAATTGCAATCTTCTCCATCCATACACTTCATAATTATTTTATACTTGTCTACAAATTCTTGCTTTGTGGACAAAATCCATATACAAAGACTCTCTTGACTTATGTTGTGTATTCATGCATTCATACTAATTATAATTTATAGACAAAAGATTGTTAGCATGCTATATTAAATTAAAACTCTCAATCACTTTCAATTATAGACAGTTGCATTTCGAGGACGAAAGTACGTCGAGTACTGAACGCAGCAGCTTTTTTACTCCCAATTTACAGTTTACAGAAAAAGGGACTTCCTTTCATCTTTCATACTAGATTAAAACTTTGGTGACTATATACAGTAGCTTGAACTTCGGTTGACATATGGTACGACATGAAAAGAGCTTTGGTAAGCAGAATCACATTTTTAAACTCGTTAATTAATTTAGAGTTACATTTTATGTTACGGATACAGTCTTGTCCCAATTTGATAAAGGAGGTCATGTTTCATACATTAAATTCTAAAAATATTTTTAATTTGATACTTTTTACAAAAATACAAGTAGTTCCTAAAATTGTATTTAAACATTGTAGATTAATTGTTGGCCCAATAACTCCATTAAAGTTTTGAAGAACTAGGGTCAAATAACATGTTGATTAATTTGGATTGACCAGACTAATTGAAGTAGTACATGTCAGTCGGCTGTGCTTCTTTTGATGTAAATGCTTAACTGCAATGAACCTTTGCTCTATGAGATTGGCAGTATCAAACGTCAATATGAATGTCTTTAACGAGGTATATAGCTTATAGGGAGAATGATTTGAAGCGTATATATAAATATCGTGTGTACTATCTTTTGAAGTATCTGGCTGAGCAAAGGAATTCATTTCCTATGAATTACTGTCTGATGGAGACGGAAGCAACTGACTGTAATGGCTACGCTATAATCTACTGTAATGATAATAATACTTAGCGAAAGAATCGCATGCATATTCCTCGCTCCAGTGATTTTACTGTATTACTGTTATACGAAATTCATTGGAAATCTATAACTATATGTGTTTAGTGTGGGCGAATAACCAACAAAACATAGAAACGTGCAAAAAAAGTTTTTAGAGCAGACGGTAAAGCAGAGTGGACTGGAGTGGGCGATGATAGTTATTTATTCGTTATAGTTTGGCATGTCCAGACAGAATAATTCTACATAGAGTGAATATAACAGTTGATTACATGTGTAAAGCAATTAACGCACTCGCACTTTTTGCAGGTACCTAAGTAGGATTGTGCTGAAGGGCAGATGTGACTGTGTGGCCTTGTGGGAATGTCGAAAAGGACTTACGCTATGTTATGCTTCTGATTCATTAAAAGAAAATTACATAGCTGTGGCAAATGGAAAAATAGTTGGTTCGTTCAACTGAGTTTACTTCCTTCGTCGTCTCCGCAGAGTCAAAACAAAGCAGGAGAAAATATTATAGCTACGACTTGTGAATACTAATGACCTACCCCTCCTTCTTAACCGTAAGAACTCAGGAGAGCGGATTGAGCCAAAGAGCTAAACAAGTGTCGATGGAATGCATTTACAAAATACAGAAATAGCTTCTAATACTTGCTCGCAAAAGTCGTTAAGTGCTTTGGTATTTTTCTTGGGATTTGCGAAAAATCAAAATGCTTACAATGGGCATAATAACCTTATATTGTGACATATAGATAAAGTATATAATAACTAGTTGGTTTTATTAGCTTAGCTAACAATTTAACGATAGGGGAGAATACGCATATAAATATTATCTGTATCAAAGTGGATGGTTGAGAAAAGGAGCTGGTTGTTTGATGTGGTTAGCAATTTGGGTCGGAGGATCGGGGCACGTCTTATACAGGTCACGTCTCCAAGTTCCTGCCTTGCTCTTGTTCTCGACCTGGTCGAATGCAGATTTTTTTCCCCTGTCGCTGTTCCTTATATAGATAAAGGTTTTTGTATACGGTGTAATAGAATCACTCGGGTTCAATTGGATTCTAAGTTGAGTTGAAGTTGAAATGTGGAGCTGCCTATTTTACAAAGGCATTTGGCTACGTTGCGTAAGCATGTTGAGTCAAAGGCACTTTTCTACACGTAGCTACAACTACCTACATACTTAAAGATGTATTATACAGTAGTAGGTAGCGAGTATATGAAGGAACGGCTCTATATAAGTGGCTTCTTGGCATCAGCTCGAAATAATAGATAGACAGATGCCAAAGTGTAATATGTAAGCAAAGGAGTGGATTTAGCAAAGTGTGTGTGTGTACTTGCGTAAGTGTAGAAATACTACTACTTAGGTATACATAGTATAATGTGAGGATGTGATGTAACAGAAGGAATTTACTTTAGTATACAGCCGGTGCGGTGTGCGCGTCGCGGTGTGATGTTTGTCGTATAAGGTTTGTATGCTTGTACTTATGTTGCTGCGTACTGCCAGTTTATTTCCTTTTTGCAAAGAGTACTTCTGGAAATTCGGAATGCTGTAGTGTGGGAATTGGGAATTCTTTGAGGATGTTCATACACAGAGATAAATACATACATTCCTATCGTAACTTAATAGATATCCATAAGTAATAGCTTCTAGCTATTCTCTTTGAATCTCTGTTACTCTTATTACAGCACTAAAGGTAAAGTCTAAGAACCTTCGTAAATACATGCCAATATCCAAGTACTAGTACTGCTTACTACTTGCTCGGACTATAAACCCAAAGCACATCAAATCGCAATACTCAATAATACACATCAAATGATACACGCTATGTGTTAAATCGTGTACGTATCAAATAAACCTGTGGTCTGTTTTTCCTACGTTTGTTGTGAGAAGGAGGAGACGAACCGACGCGGCTACTGAACTGACTTCAAGAGTTGTTTCTTTGACTTTAGTACAGATAGCTGACTTTTCCTGAAATTTTTCAAAAGTTTTCTTTTTCTTGGAGCAACTATCAAGAATGTTTGTCGATCCGGATTCCTTCTCTGAGTGAGCAGTTATGTTATATAGTTAGTGCAGAACTAACAATAACCATTTACAATGCATGTGGAATCTACTACTACTACATAACTGTATTGGACTTACCTTATTATTATTATTATCTATGTGTCTACATGCTTTTATATGTAACTAGAGGAATCCTATGTACTGTAAATGTAACTATTATTATTAGCTATATAACTGAGAGTTGCTATAAAAATGAAAAATGTAGTAGGAGTTGTAAAAGTATTTGTTAAGAAGAGTTGCTGATATTCTTGACAGTTCTTTCTAAAAGTCTATCTATTATTTCCTTTTATTAGAAGACTTGAGATTCGCCTATCTACAACCCACTCTTACCATACTCTATGTAATCTAATGTCATGTGGAATGTGAAATACTAGATTTATAGTCGGAGCTTTCATAGAAATTTTCACTTTGCAGATGGATTTTTATATTATGTAGGTAGGACTTTGCTGGAATACAAATGGAAATATACCACTAGGCAGCTACACATGAAAAAATAAATGTACAAAAACTTTTTATGTCTGTTCAGCTCAGGACTTGCAGGAATTCCGTATAAAATGTTTGTTTATTATGTATAGGATAGCACTTAAATATAAGCCTTATTATATCGATGCTTTACAGATCTAATTCTTAAGTGTTATTGCTGCCTCCAGTTATCATTATTATTATCTTCTATGTTATGTGAACTGCAGAGATTGAGTCGAATCAACTTTTTTCAACGAAAACCCCCCAAAATCATTCTACCATTCATCATTAGCTTCTCAAGAGGACACACTAGCTCTATGGGCATTTAAAAGTACTCAAATCTGACATAATCATTGAGTTCAACTGCATTCCACCCGTCAATGCTTTCAACAATTTATAAACTTTTACAAATATCATAACTTGAGCTTATAACTCCGTTATACATTACGCCCCCGCTTACACTATGTTTTACAACAATGACCTCATACAATACAATTTATAGCTCATAATCCCCATTATAATACAACTAGATATCATTGGATGTATACTGATGATGATACTATGTGTATTTAAAAGGTTATGGTAGAAATGATCTATTTATGTCAGTTTCCTAATTTTTATAGGTCAATCAGTAACAATTCTTCGACAGAATAGGCCATGGCACATAGGAATGAAATTTTGAAATAATTTCAATTTTGACAGTAAAACTGGAATGCAATTAATTAAAATTGGAATAAACATAACCTATTTATATTTAATTAAAGAATTTAGACTGTTTACCAATTTTGCAAAATGGCTTTTACGTTAGTTGTAAAGTAAATGCATTCAGCATAGTATTTTATTAGAGAAAAATGTAATTAATTTCATTAAACCAAGAATTATAGAGCAATTATGCATTAAATCATGTAGATAGTGCCTGTAGATGGTTTGTATACATTTGATACGCATAATCAGAGAGAACATCCTATATAGGACTAATTCGTATTACATGACTCGACTGACTCAGTTGGAAAACAAGTTTTAACAAGAAGGGGTGCATCTGGTAAGCAGAAAACCAGGTATCAGATTAGGATGTTGTAGAATAGTATGTAGGGTAATGTTTGCATTAGTTTCATGTAAGGAAGTTTATGTGGGTCTCGGTATACATGAGTTTGGTATAGATGGCTAGCAGTTTTTACAGTCTTGTCCATGTCAAAATCCCAATAGACTCATTTCCAATTTGATCCTGTGCTCTTTCTCACTCGCACTTATCCAATTCTATCTGAATACTCAGGTACGTACTACTTACTACATAACTACTAGACATTCAGATAAATTCTTCTTCTCTCTGCTCTGTATAGGATTGGGTTAGTTTAAACTTTCTCTCTCTCTCTCTGTCTGTCTGTATAGCCTTAGTATAGTGTTGGATTGGATTCATGGGCAACTTACCTTTATGGGCACGTTCTTCACTTTCTATTTTTATTCCACGTTTTTTTATTGGGGAAAGAAGAAAGCGAAGGGTCGGGTGTGATGTGAGCTAGATTCAGACAAACTCAAATCTAACCACAAACCACACAGACCATGATTTCCCTTATATCTCAGAACCATCTTTATTCGCACGTACACAGATGCAGATAGATGCTAAGCAAACACCTTAAGGTACACATTTTTCATACTCAACTCTAAAACTGACACTACATTGCATCTCAAACGTCTATCCTACCTAAGACACAATCATTTTCTGATTGATTTTTTTCTTAAATTGTGAATTGATACGTACAATACAGCTATACTTACCTTTCCTCGCACAATCTCAGATCGATGGTATTAACAACAGGAAAAAAGTGGCGTGGGAGGAAATGCGCTAGATACCCGGATATATCTCGGAGACATTTAAAATAGTTATCGTTACCTATCTTGTGGGACACCAGCACCTAATTAAACACATAAAGTACACTCAGTATATCGAAGATGTATATACTATTGTATATCTTGGGAAGTACAAAGGTAAATCAGCTGTTGATCCCAATAAAATTCCCAAAATAATTCGCATTTATCAGTAAAAACTGAAATCTGGATTTCGAGCATAAAGTTGTGCTAGAGATTAACTTGAATCCATGCGGGGGAGGTGGGAGGGTGAGCTAAGGCTTGTTTGCCTTCGGAAATACCATTCCATTGGTATCAAAAAATTCTGTAAAGCATGAAAAGTTACGTTATGTAAAATAGATCCCTATAGAAATATGTAAGAAATGTTTATTTGACAAGATAGTTTGAGGCAATGACGTAGTATTGTACTTCTTTAGAATCTTTTCTTTTTTTGTGAGGAGAATCCAGCTGGACAACGTTGAGCGTTGTGCATGTGTTTGAGTAACCCAAGTTTCCTTCCCGTAATACAGGCCTTGATGTCCGGACCAATTTTTATCCATTGCACATCCACCCAATAGAGATTCTTCCGCCGTTACGCTCTGTGAAGATGCAGCTTTTCATTTTCTTAATAGTTGCAATCAGTTTTCCAAGCTTATCATTTGGTGAGTGTAATGATTAACTATAATTCACTTGCATTGTGGACTTAAAAATTAGTATAAGAGTTTAAATTATGACCTTAATGTAAGATTTTGACTACGAGGTATTGTGAAAAGTACAAAAACCAATTACAGAATCCCACAGTCTATAATTGTTCACCGAGAATTGTACCAAAATTTCTTCGAAAATTCGATGGTCCAGAAAAGGCATTGAGCAACAGTTGAATAATTATTATTATTGATCAAGTTTACATGTGCCATGCTTCTGAGCTGGGTCAACGGAGTTACAATTTTCTAAGGCTAATTCTGAGTGATTATTTAAATATGTAGACAGAATCAAGGCATAAGTTATTGTGGGACGATAAAAACCGATTCATAACGGAAATATTTAATTTTGATGTAGGAAGAAAGATAAAATGCCGAAGCTGTGATCAAGTATCGGATTTTCCAAGAGATTATTGTAGAGTGTATAATGGAGGAATACATATTTTCGAGAAAGAATGCGAAAATAGGTGCCTATTTGACGAATACATGGAGAATAGCACGATGAAGAGTGTAGACTGTGACCTTGACTCTGACCCTAATTATTTTCCAGTTTTTGTACATTATCGGAGTACAGAGGCGTATTGTGACATATTAACACATCATGATTATGGTAGCTTTTCAGATTATGTAAACAGAATCCCAAACGAAACGCGTTATTTCAAACGATGCTCATGTGGGACTAGTAACTGCAACAAATTCGGTAAGAAACAGTTTAACACTAATCAAATTAAAATTCTCCTCATAGCACAACTAGACTCTTTTATTTTTAGGTCTTCAATGTTTCTCTTGTTTTGGGAATAGAGTTTATACCAATGGCTCAAACTCACATCTTCTTAATCCTTTTTGGAATAATCAAATGACTGATTACGTATGTAAAGATGGGGAGATACCCAAAGCGATAAACTGCTCTTTAGATGCACAAGAATGTGCAATTTCCTGGGATGAGCAACATACAACGATCGGTTGCTATAAAAGTAACAATCGTTACGACGATCGTAGTCGAATTCCTCATGGGCTGACCTCCTATTGTGACGGAAACTCAGATACTGGATTTGGGCAGTGCAACTGCAATACTGATTTGTGTAACATAAATGACTTGAGAAAACTACTGCCGAAACCGACGACGACAACAAAAAGGACGACCACTAAGAAGACCTATTATTATGATGTAGATAAGTCTGGCGAAAATACTGGAAAGTCTTATGAATCTATTTCTTTGTTCTCAATCATAATAATCGTAGTAATCGTAATTATCGTAATCATTGTAGGAGTAGTACTCTTCTACTTCTTTAAGAAGAATAGAAGGAATTACCCACCTCCATAAAATTCATCCTTCTGAAAACGTTCAGGCCATTGAAATCTATCTACTGTCTAAATTCTGCACAAAGTAGTCGAGCATGAATTTGAATTTGCAATAAAAATTACTTAAACACACGTTTTTTACAATTAGAAGATATTATTTGTTTTTTGAGTTTTTTAAATGTTCAAACTTACTTCGAATTTCTAAATGAAGGATTTTATTTACATAAACAGGTACTTTGGCCCCAATGTATGTATTTAAAGTTGAGTTGTATATTATAGTTGGAGCTATTATTGTATGTATGATAGAGAGATGGAATTATGAAGTGTTTATAACTCTGTGGGTTGTTGGAGGAAGTTATAAGTTGAGAAAAGGGAGGGAGAGATAGGATGAAACTGTGCGGTGGCATAAAGTTAAGTTTTCTAATTGGGGAAAGCTTATTGTAAAGTGAAGACAGGATTCATCTGCCTCGAGATCTGTCTTTTGGGTTTTCTTATCCAAAAAGCAAAGTTGAATCTCTGGTGCTGTCTCCTTTTCTATTTCCGCTGATTGTTAGTCACTTTCCACGAAATGCTTTCGAATCTTCTTGTTTGGTCTCCGCCTTTTCTTCTCTCGCATTATCTCTTTCCAGATTTTGTGTTCTGCGATCCAGCAATATTCACTGTATCTCTAGTACTACTAGCTCTTCTGTTTGTGAACATGAATCTATACTTCAGTCGAGTATGCAGCACTCGTGTAATAAGCCATTCCATGTAGAATGAAAAGATAACTTGGTTTCTCTCGCATTCAGAACTTAGCACGGATTCTGCATTCAAAGCCTTTTGTTTGATTTCCGAATGGGTAATTGTTTTAATAGATCTCCAAGGACTTCTGACTTAACTCACTTTTCTTCCCTCCTCAACTTGTAAAGTGTCTAGTTTCACCGACTCCTTTGTGATTACTACTACATAACATAAGTCTACATAGGTAAGTAAATAAACCAATTTAGGTCAAAGGTTATTGCGAATCATAAGTATCAGCTTTCATTGCTCCTTCTAGGATTCTTAACTACCACCGCCATAATAATAACCAAAATCCCAACTCAATGATGTCAAAGGTCTGACCAAAAGTACATATCATGGGATTACCTGTCTAAAACTTATCAACTGCAAACTTTGCAAGAGCAATAACACTAATTAACATTCTTCCTATAATATTCTCCAGTTGCAATTAAAATTGATAACAATTTTCTGCTTGTTTTCAAATTTTAATATGCTCTAATTAAGTTAGGTATTTTATTCTTACCAATTTTGTGTACCTTGTTCAAAATAGCTAGGTATGAGTTGAAGGTTTGTTTCTCACACAGGTAAAAGCAGGTAGACCTCCAACGAAACCACAATAATTGCTCTTGATTGTTTATAACTGAACTGTAAAATTGTTATTGTGTGGTAAGGTAATCTGAACTTTGTTATTCCACTTGGTCTACGCCATAAATGCCAATTGTGTGTGTGTGGTCGACTGATTGGTGATATGATGTTAACTTAGCGCCTTCAATTAGTTCGCGCTCATAATTCAACAGTTGCTTCTTCCTTCCTATTTTTATCAATGGCCAGCCGACTAATTATAATATAGGACTGAAATAGGAATTTACACAATATAAAACCCTGTCTGTCGGAATTATTTTATTTGTAATTTGAAAGTTCCGAAGCGTAGAGTTTCTGTTTATTAGAGTAAAAAATTATTTAATAGCAATTAGTGATAAATGAACTAATTATACATTTTTACTATCTTCCTTTGAGGTCCGAGTTTTTCCCGTGTATTTTCTGTCTGCACATAGTTTGGTTATGTCTCTATGTAGTTTTCCCTAAATAACTTTTGTCGGCATATTATGAAAAAATATACAGGTATAGATTGCTATAAATAACTTGGGGTGTTACACATTTTTTATATAGATATGTCTATGTCGACTTGTACGCCATAGGCAAACAACAAAAGTCATTTTGCTTGTTGTCTTTCAGCTACCGCGTATTTTTCTAAGGATGGTACATCTAGTAATTTGCATATAACATAGAAAGCTCATATTATAATTTGGATTTGTGGGTTATTGTAAAAATGCATTCTATTGTTGCATGTATTAAATCATCAAGGTATTATTAAAAATGCACCTGTGTCTGTGTATGCAAATTAACACATGTATATAGTTCATTACTACCACTACTGACATAGAATATAGCTTGGTTATTTGTATTAATGGAACTGAAGAAAGATAGACTTAATTAAATGAATTTTTAAGATGAGCTCCTGTTTCCGCTCTCATTTATTCTTAAAAATCGTTTATTGCAAGTGCAGATAATCTTGACTGTATAAATGAAAAGCGTCTCACAAGAAACACATAATAAAGAAACATGACCAACTCTTGTATATAAATTCGCATAGGATTTTTCTTCCCATTGATCACTTGAATTTTTTACAGGAGCATCCTGTTTTCTAAGTCTGTGAATTCATTTAGCGAATTAGACAATGAAAGTTGTGCCTAGTAATCTACATTATCCATTGTGAAGTGGGAAAGGTAATTTGGAGAGTTACCCATGCTAAACCATGTCATAAGATGTTAGGTACCATTTCACTCACTGACCTGGAGATAATATTTTTAGAATGAAATAATCATATTGTCTTGTTTAATGGTCGTCTTGTTAAAAACGTAGTCGCAATCATCGTGATGATCACAGACTAAATGTAAAAGACCCTTTCATTGTGTTTTTCAATCTTCATTGTTTAATTTATAGTGTTGAGTGCAGGTAATTATCAGGATTGTTGTATAGAGGTAGCAAAAGAATTACTGTGATGCAGAATCCTGATATGATTTATCTTATCCCCAGCAAGTAGCTAATTAACAACATCTAAATTTTCCGGTGTAAATGAGAATGAATATTTTCATGTCAATACTGATATTTCTCACTGAACTCGTTAACTATGATCAGTACCTACCTCCATTAGAATATCACCTCCAACAGTAAACAGGGGAAAAACCTGTCCAATCTTATCACATAATACAGATACATGTGTTTGGGTTAATGCAAAAAAGTGTTAAGAAATTTTTCTAAGGAACCTTCCTTTGAATTCAATTTGGAACTCCGCTAGCCAGTGTTTTATTACATTTTCACCAGCCATCTGGCTTATAATGGCCTACAATGGTATAAAATGGCTTGTATAGTAGCCCGATATACTCTGAACTACTCCCGAATGCATTCCATATGAATTTAGATCAAATTTTGAACTCTAACAATCTAACAATGGAATTTTACTTCAAAAATTTGAAAATTTGGCTTTTTCTTGAATTTTTTTGCCATTTTATTTTTGCCATTGGCAATTTTACTTCAAAAATTTGAAAATTTGGCTTTTTCTTGAATTCTTTTGCCATTTTATTTTTGCCATTGGCAATTTTGCTACAAAAATTTGGCTTTTTCTTGAATTTTTTGCCATTTTTATTTATGCCATGGGCCAATAAAGATTTTTGCCAGCCACTAAAGGCCATTTTAGTCACTATCAACCAGTGGCAAACACTGTAACTGGCTTTAATGAGAACTTGACTAAGAATGTAGTGTACACAGAAGCAGTAATAATAAACATCCATGTGTCCAGTATTCAGTATGCCAAGTAAATTCTTACCTGGCTGTACATGTCCATAAAGTATGTGTATATAATTTTAGCAGTAACTTTAAAAATAGCAACTCGTTATAAGGCAACTCATTGTTCGAAGCAGAGAAGCTGTATTAAAAAATGAAGCAGTTTACATTATGGCATTACACTTCCATACATTTCATGTCGTGAAGGGTTTTTTAGGTAATTCATTTGACATTTTTGTCGACGTACAGGGTTTACATGGTGTTTCTTACCAACTGAAGAGCTGTGGTTTTGCCCTTGGTATATAAAAGTAATTAAACCTTTGGTCCCATAATAACATTAATACGAAAATCAGTTTTGCCCTTAGCACTAATCTTTTCTCCGTAGTAGGAGATTTCTGTACATTTCCTTTATGTTCAGTTCAATGTATATAATTTAGGTTCAAGTTCATCTTCAAATTTTTGCTATGCTTATCTCATATTATAAGGCGAGTCAACAACTCATAGATACAGCAGTGTGAGTGAGCCCAGCAGTTGATGTAAAAAGCTACGAACCAGTTTGATTTTTAACATATGTGGTGGCTTCACCTTTCTTGATTGTGTAAAGCGATGCCATTAGCATTGAAGTCAGTCAATCACTATCTAACTAAGAATTACTACATAATCTACCTTGTGTATTTATTTTTATTCTCTCTCTACATTGTTCTCACTTCTCCATATTTTAGTTGTACTTGACACAACAACCCATTGCCTCAGCCAAAGTATATTTCTATATGGATCAACCTAGTAGAGTAGTCTGGAGTGGATCACTTATCTTTATCGCGTAAGGCAGGAGCTAGAGATGAAGGAAGACCATCAATATTAAAGCCACCTCAAATCGTGACCACATTAACCATCAACATGTTATTTATATAAATGCTACTCTCTCTCTCCTTCCAATAAATTCAATGAGGAAAATGGAATTTCTACATCGTTACTCACTTAAATATTGTTGCAGCTCATAACTTTGTCAAGATGCTGACCTATTGCTTCATCTTTATGCAAAAGACATTCTCGCATAAGTGATAATACTTGTAATTGTACTTTCAACCACACATAACTAATACCTATATCTATAACATTATACTTTATGTGTACTATTAAAAGTGAATAACTAGAGCACAGTTTTAAAATGTTAATCTCTATTGTAATAAGAACTATTGCTAAAAAAATAATAGCTATAGCTATTTGTAAACGCATGAAACAATCCTAATGGACATGGGCAATTGTAATTTATTCTCATTACTATTGTCATTAAAAACAACTTCAGGTTCTTTTTAATCCTTTCAAAGTCAATTGAGTGGGGTGTGCACGTTTTTGTAGCAATAGATTTAAAAATACAATCTAATATCTACAACACTCCCATTTTGTCCTTCATCCTTCAATTCATCATGTTCTTAAAGCTATCTTAATTTCACTTCATAATTTACAGTGTTTTTTATATCGGCGACCGAAAGTCGTCTCCGTGATGCAATTAACATTTTTTCTTATTACTACCTGTATTGTTACAAGCTAAAACAGATTTAATATCATTAGTAGATAATTTCTAGAAAGATAGGCGCACCTGCAGTGTAGTGCCTACATATCTTGTTGATTCAATTCGGAAGTGGAAAACTTGAGGCAAGTATGGAATTTAGGGATGGATGAAAGTTGTTGCATTGTGTCAGGCGAGTCTTGCATAATTTTCTATGCCTTAAGGTTTTCCTTTTGAAAATGTTGAGGATAGGGAAAAGTTTCCCATTTCGAAGACACTCAGCGACATAGTCTTTACTTGGTTCCTTCTTTTAATATAATAGTTTCCTTTAAAGTTTTAAGTCTTGTTTGGGCAGAGAATATTTCTGCATAAAATGGTTTTGTATAGGGGATATTGGATACTGGTATGCGCATATATTTACTTATGTTATAGTATATTGGATTTGAGATGGCTGTGTGTTTTATTACTACTTTAGCACACTTTTTACGAGGGAGCATGTGATGGGATGGTTTGGGTTGGCTTTAATGTCTTTTCCCATGAATCTCAATTGAATGCAATACAATGCAGGCATTCTTATCAATTTCTAACATTTATTCCTCTAAGGACACATAAAACACAGCTGCTTTATTTCCGCATATCCTACACTCACATTGTTATAGCATCTAGTCATGATTTTATGAATCTTTCTCTATGAACTTTACTTTTATACTATCTATATACGTAAGGACAGTATTTTATAAGTACTACTGTGATATAATACAACCACACACACAACTACTCATATTTTTAGTATGCATTAAAATGAAACGTATTAATGCCACAAGTAAATGGAAAGAACGAATCTATAATTTTCTATTAATACTTATACAGGTTGAAATGCTTATGGATGGTAGATATTCAAGTATTTAATTTTATTCTTAATCCCGAATGAATAAAAATGGGGATAGCGCACATCTAGCTTCAAAGAAAAATAGATAATTAAAATAGTAATCGACGAAGGATTTTATTTTAGCTGATTTTAATCACGAGATTTTAATTTTGCACATGAGCAAGCGGAAATTTTCTCTAAATAGTCTAAATAATCCAATTTTTGCGATTTTAATCGTTAGCGTGAATACCTATAATGTATTTTCCACGTAATTAAAATGTCTAGATACGTCATTTAATTATACTTCTTTTGTTTACTGTTTAGCGTACAATTTGTACGCATTTTGTAAAACAATATTATTTACTAAGTGCAATAATGCAATGGCATTTTAATGTTTTATCTTAAATGGTACATCGTCATTCGTAGCCGTAATGGTTTTATCAGCGTTTGAATCTATTCTCATAAAACTTCTCAAAATGGAATCGATGAGTTAATGTCTGATTTTTATGTGATAATAAGTAGTAGGTTTTGCTTTTTATTACTTCCTCTGCTGTCCATGGCCTTGTTTTGTTTTCTCTGTGTACTTTGAGCTATACTGCATAGCTTGCAGACAGGGAGATAAGTTTAAACTGCAGCGTTTCTTTTCTCCAGATCTAGTCTAATTCTGATTACGAGAGCCAACATGAGTAAATCACTGTCACAAAGACGTCATGTAATGTCAGCCGCGTAGTTTATGCTTTTGTCGAGTTATGTTCATTATCCTGACATTCTGCATTTTGTATCCTTATTCGAATTTATTTCTCTTCTTGGTCTACTTACTCCACTATATTATTCGTTTTTTAGTTGCACAACCATTATGCAGCTGTTTTTTATGTCTTTAAGCTCCCTACTACAGATTAGAATGCAAGTGCTTTACTAAATATCCATCAGTCTCTCCACTTTTCCTCTGATATATTCATTTCCTTTGCTTTGAATTTCTTCCACATGCCATCTTCCTATTCACTTTTCTTATATTCAACGTTCCTAGTCTCTATTTTAACCCTCAAAATCCAAAAGGTTTGCCTAAGTCACTTCTACTGAGTTCAAAACCGCTAGGATAAATTCAGAAATCGGTTGAAATCGTCTGAAAATGGCTACAATTGGCTAAAATTCAGTTGAAATCGGTTAAAATCGTCTGAAAATGGCTAAATTGGCTAAAACTCAGTTGAAATCGGTTTAAATCGTCTGAAAATGGCTAAAATTGGCTAAAACTCAGCTGAAATCGGTTTAAATCGTCTGAAAATGGTTAAAGTCATATGTAAGGGGCTGAAATCCGGCTGTAATCGTTTTAAAATAGCACAAAAAGATTTAAAATGGCTAGAAATCGACATAAAAGGCTTTAAAAGGCTGGCATATGAAAATTGCTGAAATGAGATTACAAGGCACCTGTACAATACTTCCAATTCCACCAATGTCATAATATTATTAAAATATTATGTTCGCCAGTAACAAAGTAGTAGTGGTACAATAAGAAAATAATTTCTTGGAAATTGATGTCGTATTTGCTTCATGAATAGTCCAAATGTAACCCAAAGTACTTTATGAGTCGAATAAAATCATATTCTGCTGCAGATAGAGACAGCAACATTTTAGCTACTGCGGTTTTGAGAATTCTATAGTATTTTTTGCATGTTTTATAAGATATGTCCCTGGAAAATGTAATTCATTTGAAAATATATTCATATTGTTAGATGAAATGTAAAGCAGATAGCAGACATGGAAAGCCTGAGTAGCTAGTAGCTACTTATCAATTTTTGACGTTATTATGCATTGACTGCGAGGAATTTAGCGAGCCATCTGCGAATGCATTTAGACTTTCTTTGTAGAGACATGGAAATAAATAGTGAGGAAGTGCACGAGTGGCTGCTCTTCTTCTGAGGAAAGGTAATTTACGTCAGACCAATATTCTATTCGTCAAAATGTAGTCATTCGTAATAAGTAGGTAGTTAGAATTAGATTTGGTTCAATTTGGCGTAAAATGTCATTTGCATTGCAATCCATGAAAGAAATGTCTATCGCTTGACTTGACTTATTATGGTTATTCGTTTTTCTCCCGACTATCGCATCGCCTAGAGTAGATGCGTGTGATGCCGAATAACGCAATTTCCTATAATTCAATGTGAAATATCTTGGAAACGCAGGTTTAGCATACTCATTCTTGTAAGACAAGGATAAATAGATTTTCATTCCGCCAACTTTTACTTGCCATATACATATATCCGCACAAATGCTAGATTACTTGCAATCTACATTCAAAATGCAAACATTCTTCTTTAGTCTCAACTTCATCGTTCGGCTTTCCGTTACACATTCAGAAAGGATTTGAACAAATACGAACACCATGTACCTACCTACTTAAATCAATGAAATATTCAGAACAATATCTAAAGATTTCTTCCACATGAAAATCTAATGAGAAAGCGGACGTATGTTTCATTAATCTTATCCTGAGAAGTTCCGCAATTCCTTTCGCATACTGGATTTTTGCGTTGCTCATTTTCCTTTTCAAAAAGTAGGTTGAAGTAAGGTGCAGGTTGCACAAATACCTATCAATGTTTTTATTAGATTAAATTAGGTCCCTAGAAGGTTCTAATCATGGTTCCGAGTAGGAAATGAAAGAAGTGAGACATTTCCCATTTCCCAGTGGGAAACAAAAGGCCAATTTGGTGGGAAAATGGGAAATAGAAAAATGATGTGGAAAATAGACCCTAATTCCGCAAGATGGCGACACTCATTTCCCACTATTTCCCAAATTGGTGGGATTTCCCAGTGTCCAACAAAATTTGCTGGGAAATGAGAATATCCGAAACTATTCTGCCATACCCTGTGAATTTTTTGGCGCGATTTATAAAATGTGCAACCTGTGCCTTACTTCAACCGAAAAGTATTTTGCATATAAAAAATAGGTTAAATATTTTGAACTTTGGTATAGATCTTTTTAAGAATGATCTATTACAGCACTCATCTAAATCTATGTCATCGTTTAGAGTTTTCGGTAGTAGCGTCTGAAATGAAAGTTTACTAATAGTCCTTAAGAAGTGCTTGCAGTGTGCATTTTGGAAAATAATTTATTTTCTGTCAACTTTCAGGGAATTGCTCCTGCCGTGAAATAAGTTTGTAATATCCTGAATTGAGGGAGGTATTTGAAATGCAAGTGATGCTGATGTATTGTTTTACAAGGCACAGACGCTCGTGAGATGCAGTCGTTTTCTTGGGAAACTGTAAAGCTATGGATTTATGATCCGGATTCTGGTTTAGATTTTGTAGGGCTAGCTGAAAAAGTCAAAAAACTTATTACTTGAAAAGAGTTGAGTGGATATATATTTTATTTAGTGGGCGGTGTAGAGCTAATATGTATTGCAATATAGAAATGCATTACATGAAATATTGTAAAGTCTTTTGAATGGTTCATTCTGCGAGACCGCGATGCAATTCGCGGGATGCTTTCTCATCACATCTCAGTGATCTAATTTATTAAGTGACAAAATACTGGATGATAAATTTGCTGGGTGGATAACTCCAGTGACTCTTTCTATTTCGCGAGAGAGAAGAGGAAGCGATGCACAAAACATAACACTTTCTTTCTTCCTCTGCATAAAAAAGAGCTATGCGGATGGAAATCCGTAGTGTGGAAACTAAAGTGAAAGTAAATGTATCAAAGGGATAAAATGCGTAAAAAGTTTTAGGAACTTAAAGGTCTATGACCAGACGGATATTCTTACACACACACTGCACAATGCAGATAGTTACACTGCCACGGAGATAACACTCGGGACGATCACATTAGCCTGACTTACTCCCACAAACTTTATCTCTCTATTTCGAAATTCACTCTGCAGTCTCTCGTTTAGCAGGGATCGACTGATTGTGAGTTACCTTCACTTCACTTGTTGTCACTTTACTCAACAACAACTTTCTACCATTCCTATACCAAACACTGCACTTGACAGGAATACAAATATCACAATTATCTTCATACATCTCTCCACTTTGACAACTTACATCTCTACTCAACGCATATTAATGCAGCTATAAGAGCCCGCTTGTTTTTTTGCATTCTATACTATTAAATATTGATTTAAAAGTAAAAATCAATGAAATCGTTTTGAAAATATATAATTATTAGTTTAAATTAGAAAATTTTTATTACTAATTAGTAACTTAGATTACAATCATAAACTATAAGTATTCATAGCAGAAAAAGGATTAAACTTAGTATATGGATTATAATGAGACAATAATGCAAACTTTTCGATTCGACGAACAAACAGAAATCCATTTTGTGTCCCAATTACATGTCAGTAACTTTGTATGACCCAGCCAGACACAAGTCATTTGTACTTGAAACAACTGCGACCTTCGTCATTGTATTTGATTAAGACGTGGACACTTCCGTAAACGCCCACACACAAGATCCCGTAGAACATCAACATGTAAACCCGAAAGGGAGAATACTGTCAATAGACAAGAAACGAAATTAATACATAGGAACTTGCGCCTATTATTTTACATTTAGTCAATACAATGTACAGTTACATAATTTATTTATAGAAAACGTACAGGGGCATTCATATGAAATACCCGCATGATTGGCGGGGGAAGGTAGCTCCTAGGAGGATGCAGATTCAACTTCTTATCAACTATTCGCATATGTATCTAGGTAGACACATATTCATGAATAATCAGTAGTAGACAATTACGATTCAGATTCCGACAGCAATAAACTAATAAAGATATGCAGTAAGTAAATAGCTTTTAATAATCGAGGGTCGAACCTCCATCAAAAGATAGAAAATTAATTGGACTCCGATCCATCCTGAAATTATGTAGAAAGCATAGCAAGGCAAACAGCCTTGTAGAATGAATGCCGACAACAACATTGAAGAAACTGCAATTAACACACGAGAAAGAATATAATTAATATCCTGTCATCATCATTACTAACATCTCATCTCAATTAAACCAAATTAAGGTGAATATGCTTTGTACAACACTCTATGTAAATGCATTAGCCATATTTAATCATACTACTAAATTAAATTATATATCTAACTCTATGAGCTATGATATGATAATATGATAGAAGTCAGTCAATTTCAAATTACTTGCTAGGATGTATTCGATGAATCCGAACATCCAATGGAGAGTGATTTGTAGGAGTCTTCTCTGGACATTTTTGACTCGCTGATGACCGAGTGCCAAGTGAAGGAGGAACATGAGAATAGCGAGGCTTCCAACGGCGACGTGAGCGAGAATGTTTCTGTCGCCCCATCGAATGGGATCTTTTCTGTTAATCTCGATGGCATAAATGCCACCAAGCATAAACATGGCGGCAACAAGCAGGCATAAGACATGAATGGTGAACCACCAGAACTCCTGCAGGAAAAACACTTTGGAGTAGTCTCCTTGTAGTAGCGAGCGATGAACATCCCAAAAGGGACGATACACAACCACGCTATTATCATCTGAACTGCATGACTCTTTCGTCCCTGCACCTGAACACAATTAATATTGAATACATCTCTCTCTAATACCAACAAGAAGGTAATCCATTGTAAATATATATTAATTCCTGTAAAACCTGGATTGGGGGAGGGGGAATATCTTCAGGGGCTTGAGTTGTTCCAAATTTCGGACATCCACATCTGTCTATATCAAACAGGTTATTGTTTATGCCCGTCAGTTGAGAAAGGTCTGTCAGAATGTTCGGAAATTTTCCTCCCGGGAAATTTGGGACTCTTTTGTCTTTCGCGAATGGCGATCCAATTTTTTTACCATCTAGTTTGTCAACGTAAGTATCTAAAAAAGTACATTATCTATCACCGGAAAAGAATGCTAGTGCTAGTGAGTAAATGATCTAAAATTTAATTAAAAAAATAAGTAGCAATGTTGGTGGCTGTTTGCCACTGTCTGTCAATATCAATGTGAACTGTCCATTCTATTAATGTTTTCAATAATGTGCCCCACCCAACGCATACATTCATGTGTTATGGACCCTGTGCAAGTTCGCAATTTTTTATATTGAATAATCAAAAAATCAAAATTAAAAATCGGTGGTAAATAGTACGCACAGTTTTTTCTCAGAAGTTGGTTCAGATACTAAAGATTATTTTTCGCCTATATTATACGCTATAAAAACCTCGGCCAAATGCCCCAAATCGGGGTTTTCGTAGAAGAAATTATAACAAAGGAAGTATTGGCGCCTTTTACCATTTTTCATTTTTTAAAAACCATGGCCTCATTTTTGACATATAGCTTCCTATACTATTTATGTCCCATTTTTTCTGGGCTATCAGAATACCCCTAAATTGCGAACTTGCACAGGTCCTTTAGTACACGGAGGTATACATTGGGGTACATTATTGAAAACACTAATTTGTTCATCAATTTACCAAAGCCTTCCGTTTCGTTCTTCCAGTACCCAAAGAACAATCTTTTCGGACCATTACCTATATTTAAGGGATTTGACATCGCAAAAAAAAATTCAAATTATGTCAGAGTCAATAATTAAGCCCCTTTCTTTATTCCCGATCCTAACCCAACTCCTATGTTATTGAAATGTGAAATAACCTGAGTGACAGCATCAAAATGCTTGGTGTCTACGACTATCGTTTTAGATGAACATAATTTGTGACATATTACTGTGATGGCCTGGAGTAGATCAGTAGAAGTTAGGGTACTATGTTTAGAGAATAGCTGTTGTAACTGTGGGTTTGTGTTAGTGGCGGTAGCCATGGTAGGTAAAATGTGAAAAGTTGGAAAAGTGAGAATGAGTAATATTATTTATCTACTACTGATGATGGGTGACTTTGAAAATACGTGCGTTGTGTTCAATAGGATAATGTAAATCTATCTGGTGACAGATTGCATTAATTGTGAGGTTACATAAACTTTCTGTGTCAAAATATTGTACAGAGATATTCAGATTGGTTGCTGTGCCTGAAGGAATGACTTCTGCATCGGAGACTAGATACAGCATGGGCAACTAAATTTATCAAAGAGTCTCTAGTTGTAAGTTCACTATAGGCTGCAAATTCTGGTACTTGAAAGTTAAGGGATATCGACCATTGCATATTGTAGCAGTTCAGATGTTAAAGATAGAAAACACTCATGGTATATTCAAAATAATAGTTTGATTGTGTATGGAAAATAAAGTACGTAATGTAAATTGTTGACTTAAGTGAACTGAAACAGAAGTAGAAGTAAGTTCATTTGAATAGAAAGGACATTCAGTTTAAGTATACAGAATTTCAAGAAAAATAATAAAAAGTTATTTTCATTGCTGTGGATAAATGTATGTTATGAATAAGGTTCACGGAGAAGTAGCTTTACAATGACCTATTATATACTTACATAATGTACCTAACTGACTAACTGAATTGCAGTATATAGCGTAAGGACTATAACGATGACTCAATTGATGGTCGTTATACTAGACAGTGGCTAATCTGTGACGGTTTATGCTTATTAGGTAGGTACGTATTTTTGACGAAAAGAGAATGTGGGGTCAACTAACTTTTAGACAAAGGAAATGCGGATTGGCTGGGAACAAAGAAAATGGATCATTACGTATCGAATTATATTTCTGAATCTCTTTCCAGCGTTTCAAGAAATGTTTTAAGTTAATTTAAGATCAAAGAAATGAATTTTGATGCATTTGGAATGATAACTGACGGGTTAGGATTACTAGAGAATGATTAAAAGAGTTTGAAAGTGATTAGGAATATTATACATGAATATTTACGAACATGTAGTTCAATATTATTGTGAAAAAGAGCGGGGGTTGGGGAGAGAATAATGTAACTCAAACGGTAGATTTGGATACTCGGACAGTGGCCCTAAATTGCAATTGAATTATTGTTCTACATAAATTTTAAAATATTGCACTGCTTAGTTGTGAGTACGACCGCCGGAATAAACATGCACTGGGACAGAATTAATTAATCATTTTCATTGATAAGAATGATCAAATTACATGTAAGTTAGAATAAGTACTCTTCATACCTTTTGTGTAGAAGAGAGACGTGGCTGATTCAGCAAACAGGCCAGAAAGTACTTGGTTGTCTGTCCAAGGAAACGGTGACGTAAGCGGGAGGGTGCTTAGTTCAGGTTCTCCGGGCGAGCCGATTCAGGCGGGGTTCAGGACCGTTATCTTCTTACGGAATTAAACTTATTTCTTCCTTCTCTATATTTCGTACTATTTCACACTAATTCGGATTGTGAGTGAGCGTGTAACTAGCGGGATGATCCGAGGGATGCGTGGTGACCAATATCCGTTCCGTTCGAATATGGTGAGTGGGATTAGGAGATGATCAAATGAAGTCTGGATGTTGTTATGTGAAAAGAAACTCGAAGATGATTCACTGTGTATGTATTTTTGGAATGCTGGATAAATTGAGTTTATTGGAATGGAGAATTATATTTAATGTTTTGAGAGTAACTTCGTAGAGACTAGAGATTAATCATACACTTGAAAAACCAAATTTGACGTATGGTGAAAAAACAAGCGTGAAAGAAACTTATGTACAAAATGTGTTTAAAGTGCAGTTATTGTGTTGTAAGTTAGTAGTTTACAAAATAATTTGATTCAATAGGTATATCAAACACTAGGTGAGAAATGGGGATATAATTATTAATCAGATAGAGATTGGGAGACAATAATGGGTGGATCAAAAATACAATCTTGTTGATTAGAGATGACAAGAATTCTGTGGGAATTGTAAAAATAGCGTTTTTTGGGAAACCTACAAAATGTCAGCCAGGCTTGTTGCTGACTCGAAGTTCAAGACCAATCTTTTTAATATAGGACGTCGGAGCGAATTCTCCAGCTCCCGACTCCAACAAAAGTTCAAGCGTCACTATCTATCTAACTATTTCTTATCGCTTATCTGCCTTCATCGCTAGTCTCAGCTTCATTTCCATAGAATTTAACATATTATTATTATTGGGTCGCTTCTAATGCTTACTATCGTTCTACAAATACAATGATTCTGGAAATGTGCAGGTGAATAACCTAGCGTAAAGCAGCAAGGCGAAGCATAGTTTGCTATAAGAATAGGCCTATGAAAAGCGAAGCTTTTTCTATGTTTACATAAATCTGCCTGACAGTATGTATCCTTTCTATTACCGTCTCGAATAGACTACATCCGAGACACTGTTCCCACCAAAAACAATTTATTATTCATCTAGTACACAGGAGTTGGGCTAGGGTCGGGAATAAAGAAAGGGGCTTATTTCAACAAATGGTAATAAAATAACATCCAAAGATTACTCCGTAGAGTTGGTGGAAGGTTCTGAGCCAAATGACCCCCATGAGGAGGGGAATTTTTATTTCGATATCTACCTAAATCCGATCGAAAATCATTTTTTGGCTCAGACCCCTCCAAGGAAGGTCACCTATTTGTTACCCCAATAATCCATTAAAAATAGTTAACATTTCGACTATTAAACCGTACACTACAGACTACAGATTTATTATTAATGCCGTGAAAATTGATTAAATACGTACTTAACATCCACATGTCCGCGTCTCTTGCTCCGAAGAAAGCTGTTAAGAAATATATTCCAGGTTTAAAATTAAATAAATGAAAAATACTTTTTCGAGAAGCAGTGGAACTTATAATATTATAGACACAATAAAGCATCTATCTATAAAATGGTAATGGTACCTACCTGTTGGTTTTGCGCCGTCTGCAATTCCATATTTAGCATTATCCCCTGGAGGTACTCCAGGTCCCATTGTTGGATATTTCTCCGTGATGTAGTACTCTCCCTCCTTAATGGGTTTGTGACAATTAATTTGGGAAGGGGTGTAAGCGTACTTTCGGTAATAGTCCCACCCTCCAAGAGTTTTAATCGTAGGCCTGGGTACATTGACAATAATGAACCAATAACTAACTGTTCGTACATTTTCACAATAATATTTTGAATCTATAGCCCTAGCCCTACATTTAAAAGGTGTAATAAGAGTTTCTACTACATAAAAAGGCTATGATATTAATTATGAATATTTAATAGCTAACCCACAGTAATTTCATCCCCCCACCCCAAGGGGATCAAACTACTATGACCTAACCATAAGATATCGTAGTATGGGTTCCAGCCATGAATTCCGTCATAATTATCAATTTGGGAAGTTGACCCTGTTAATGTCATTCCTAAAACAATATCTTCACTTTCTATGATATATGCTTTGAAATGTAGTTCAGTCGTGAATGTATCTTTATGTTGATATTGAGCAAATCGCCACGTGGCATGAATTTCTTCTACTTCAGAATTTCCCGAGGCATCTCCTAAGTACACCATCATTTGTCCCGGAGGAGTGAGAACAGTGGCACTTGAATACATACAGGGAATAGCATCCTTCGGTTTAGCCTGGTAGCATTTTGGTGGTTTGCAATTGCAGTCGTGTCCACAGGGAAGTTGATTGTTAAAATCCCCAACTGCATAGCTGATGTCATTTTGAACGACCAACATGGCATAGAGAATTTTCCCAGTGACCATACCACCTCCTGAGGTGAATGCATCTCTTTTAGTTTTATCACTCTTAATTGTGATGTGAAGCCAATTGTGCATTCGTTGTCCGTTCACCTCCACTTCTGTCACTTCAATGAAGTACGGATTTTCTTTATCATGGCCACACGTTCCAGGAGATCCTTTCTTCGAAGTAGCGTAATTTCCTTTGATGTATTTCAACTCACAAAACCTATTGTAAGTTGCAAAGTAGTGACCAAGTACCCCTGCATTACCGTCCGCAGCGGGTGCTACATCTCCGAAATTCGGTAGATCTACAAACTTTTGAAACTGCTCATAAGGAGGATCACCACTGCCGGTATTCATTTTGACTTTGTCGAAAATTGTTTTGAAATGATTTGGTACCAAACAGAACCCCAATATGGAATTTTGGTTGCAAATGTGAGGACCGACAACTTCTTTTGGAATGGAAATAAACACCAATGTGACAACGGCCCATGATACCCATCTGAAAGTGAAACCCTGAATTTCTCCATTACGTCTTCCAAAGGGCATCTTGAAATTGACCACAGAATTCTGAGTTTTTCTTGATAATGCTTCACTTAAACGTACGATGTGTAGTCTTCAGTAACTGCTTGAACCACAATAATTTACTATCACTGTACGTGGATGACAATATTGAAAGATAGTTTTTGTTCTGACGAGTGAATTTGCTATAAAATGCACTATAATCAAGGTGGGCTTAATTTCTATAGCAATACATTTATCGTAAATACACTATAGAAAGAAGTGTACCGCTTAAGAATATGATTTTGGGCTATTTGTCTATGCTCCTTATGGGGAAAAGGGGAAATGGGTGGGCTACGCATAAGTCAGTAGGGCTAGCTAGCTAATAATAGGTAATTATTATCCTTCACTTGATCTTGCATGGTAAGATTCTAAATATAGAAACGGAAGTAAATCTTGTTTCACGATTTATGATGGTATGGTATCCTACATCTCTAAATGCTATGTGGATTTATTAATATAATATAGATTTAATATACTTGCATTTAAATCTTACGGACTAACCATGTACAAAATTAAATTCGATTTATTTGTTTTCTACTCTTATATAATGAATTAAAAGTAAAAGTTAATAAATTCGTATTTAATTATTAGTTTAAAACATTTTATAACTAATTAGAAACTTAGATGACAATGAGGCAATACAAACTTTAATGAAACCACAATAGCAGTAAGCCTCCACATTATACCTTCCGCTTCACTGCTTTACTACATTGTTCAATCGACCAATCATTATATTATTATTATTCACTCGATTTGACTCATACCAAACAGAAATTGTATGTCCCAATTACTTGCCAGTAACTTTCTATGACCCAACCAGACACAAGTCACTAATCTTTGTACTTGAAACAACTGCGACCTCCGTCATTGTATTTGATTAAGACGTGGACACTTCCGTAAACACTCACACACAAGATCCCGTAGAACATCAACATGTAAACCCGAAAGGGAGAATACTGTTAATAGACAAGAAATGAAATTAATACAAAGGAACTTGCGCCTATTATTTTACATTTAGTCACATTATAAGTACCATACAGTTTTACATAATTTATTAAATGATACTTACTGGCGCATTCATATGAAATACCCGCATGATTGGCGGGGGAAGGTAGCTCCTAGGAGGATGCAGATTCAACTTCTTATCAACTATTCGCATATGTATCTAGGTAGACACCAAAGAGCTTCTAATAATACACAGGGAATAGAGCAAAAGTGGAGAATATTTTTTTTATAACATTGATGAATAGCTCCGCCGTTAAACGGCGCGAAAATTTACCGATACCTACTAATACATCCGACAACTTCCGCCGTAAAACGGCGCGAAATTTTTACCATACCTACTGATGCATAATCGAAGACAATAGGGATTGATTTTTGTACCATTAAAAGGCATTACGGTTTTGGCTCTACTTTACAACCTGCAGGTTGCCAACTCTCTGGTAGACACATACTCATGAATAATCAGTAGTAGACAATTACGATTCAGATTCCGACAGCAATAAACTAATAAAGATATGCAGTAAGTAAATAGCTTTTAATAATAGACGAGTTGCAAAAAGGGCCGCCAAATGATCGCTGCTGGCGGATCACAGAAATCCTATGTAAAGACAGCCGACAGTGATGAATACAATGTCGAATGTGGTACTCAGGTAAAGTTTTATAGATCGGTATCAGTTTAGGAAGAATAATAATGATTTCTGGAATCATTAAAAATTATTAAATAATATCCCAAATAAATTAAAAAAGCTTCATCAAGTTCTGTTTGTATAGTGTAAAAGTGTTTAATAATTCCAGAAACCATTATTATTCTTCCTAAACAGATACCGATCTATAAAACTTTACCTGAGTACCGAATTTGAGATTGTATTCATCTCTGTCGGCTGTCTTTACATAGTATTTCCGTGGTCCGCCAACAGAGATTCATTTGGCGGCCCTTTTTGCAACTCGTCTATTGAGGATCGAACCTCCATCAAAAGATAGAAAACTATTTGGACTCCAATCCATCCTGAAATTATGTAGAAAGCATAGCAAGGCAAGCAGCCTTGTAGAATGAATGCCGACAACAACATTGAAGTAACTGCAATTAACACACGAGAAAGAATATAATTAATATCCTGTCATCATCATTACTAACGTCTCATCTCAATTAAATCAAATTAAGGTGAATATGCTTTGTACAACACTCTATGTAAATGCATTAGCCATATTTAATCATACTACTAAATTAAATTATATATCTAACTCTATGAGCTATGATATGATATGATAGAAGTCAGTCAATTTCAAATTACTGGCTAGGATGTATTCAATGAATCCGAACATCCAATGGAGCGTGATTTGTAGGAGTCTTCTCTGGACATTTTTGATTCGCTGATGACCGAGTGCCAAGTGAAGGAGGAACATGAGAATAGCGAGGCTTCCGACGGCGACGTGAGCGAGAATGTTTCTGTCGCCCCATCGAATGGGATCTTTTCTGTTAATCTCGATGGCATAAATGCCACCAAGCATAAACATGGCGGCAACAAGCAGGCATAAGACATGAATGGTGAACCACCAGAACTCCTGCAGGAAAAACACTTTGGAGTAAGTCTCCTTGTAGTAGCGAGCGATGAACATCCCAAAAGGGACGATACACAACCACGCTATTATCATCTGAACTGCATGACTCTTTCGTCCCTGCACCTGAACACAATTAATATTCACTACATCTCCATCTAATGCCAACAATAAGTTAATCTAGTTTAAATAAATTCCTGTAAAACCTGGATTGGGGGAGGGGGAATATCTTCAGGGGCTTGAGTTGTTCCAAATTTCTGGCATCCACATCTGTCTATGTCAAACATGTTATTGTTTGGTAACTGGAGTCCATTAATCTCATCCTGAACGATCGGAAATTTTCCTCCCGGGAAATTTGGGACTCTTTTGTCTTTTGCTAATGGAGATCCTAATTTTTTATAACCTATTCTGCCATTGTAAGTTGAATAATCTAAAAAAAAAGTACATTTTATCTATATCACCGGAAAAGAATGCTACTACTAGTGAGTAATGATTTAAAATTTAATTCAAAAACTGAAGTAGCAATGTTGGTGGCTGTTTGATACTGCCTGTCAATGTCAATGTGAACTGTCCTTTCCATTGTTCATAAATTTACCTGAGCCGCCAGTTTCGTTCTTCCAGTACCCAAAGAACAATCGTTTGGGACCATTACCTATATTTAAGGGATTTGAATTTGACATCGCAAGAAAAAATTCAAATTATGTAAGAGCCAATTTCAACAAATTTAAATGGTAATAAAATTACAACCAAAGATGTTGTATATAAGTACAATGTACTCAGTAGAGTTGGTGGAAGGAACTGGGCGAATTGACCCCCATGAGGAGGGACATTTTTATTTCGATATCTACCTAAATCCGATCGAAAATCATTTTTTGCCCAGTGTCCCCAGGGGAGGTCGAGGTCACCTTTTGTTACCCCAATCCATAATCAGTTAACGCTTCGGCTAGTTAACTGTACACTACATATTTATTATTAATTCGGCGGTGAAAATTGATCTTTATACGTACTTAACATCCACATGTCCAAGTCTCTTGCTCCCAGGAATGCTGTTAAGAAATATTACAGGTTTTAAATTTAAATCTATAAATTGTAATGTAACCCTACTTACCTATTGGTGTTGCTTTGTCTGGCAATCCATATCTATTTTCAGGTCCTGTACCAGTAGGTGGTATTCCAGGTCCTACTGTTGGATATTTCTCAGTGATGTAGTACTCTCCCTCCTTAATGGGTTTGTGACAATTAATTTGGGAAGGATTGTAAGCGTACTTTCGGTAATAGTCCCACCCTCCAAGAGTTTTAATCGTAGGCCTGTGTAAATTGGTAATAATGAACCAAAATAAATAACTGGTCGTACATTTTCACAGTAATATTTTGAATCTATAGCCCTAGTCAACATACTACATTTAAAAGGTGTAATAAGAGTTTCTACTACATAAAAAGGCTATAATATTAATTATGAATATTTAATAGCTAACCCACAGTAATTTCATCCCCCACCCCACAGTAAGGGATAAGGAGTCAATTTACTGTGAGTGTGAGCTAACCATAAGATATCGTAGTATGGGTTCCAGCCATGAATTCCGGTATAATCATCAATTTGGGAAGTTGACCCTGTTAATGCAATTCCTGTAACAATTTCTTCACTTTCTATGATATATGCTTTGAAATGTAGTTCAGATGTGAATGTATCTTTATGTTGATATTGAGCAAATCGCCACGTGGCATGAATTTCTTCTACTTCAGAATTTCCCGAGGCATCTCCTAAGTACACCATCATTTGTCCCGGAGGAGTGAGAACAGTGGCACTTGAATACATACAGGGAATAGCATCCTTCGGTTTAGCCTGGTAGCATTTTGGTGGTTTGCAATTGCAGTCGTGTCCACAGGGAAGTTGATTGTTAAAATCCCCAACTGCATAGCTGATGTCATTTTGAACGACCAACATGGCATAGAGAATTTTCCCAGTGACCATCCCATTTCCTGAGCTGAATGCATCTCTTTTAGTTTTATCACTCTTAATTGTGATGTGAAGCCAATTGTGCATTCGTTGTCCGTTCACCTCCACTTCTGTCACTTCAATGAAGTACGGATTTTCTTTATCATAGCCACACGTTCCAGGAGATCCTTTCTTCGAAGTAGCGTAATTTCCTTTGATGTATTTCAATTCACAATACCTGTTGTAAGTTGCAAAGTAATTACCATGTACCCCTGCATTACCGTCCACAAGGGGCGCTACATCTCCGAAATTCGGTAGATCTACAAACTTTTGAAACTGCTGGTAAGGAGGATCACCACTGCCGGCATTCGTTTTGGCCTTGTCGAAAATTGCTTTGAAATGATTTGGTACCAAACAGAACCCCAAAATGGAATTTTGGTTGCAAGCGTGAGGACCGACAACTTCTTTTGGGATGGAAATAAACACCAATGTGACAACGGCCCATGATACCCATCTGAATTTAAATCCCTGAATTTCTCCACTGTGTTTTCCAAAGGGCATCTTGAAACTGACCACAGAATTCTGATAGTTTTTTCTTAATTTTTTGGCTTACCGTCAGTTATAGTCAGAAGAAACGTAAGAATCAGAACAATTAGTTTAGATTAAATCTTCAGCGTTTGCTTGAACCACAATGTTTTACTATCGTTGTACGTTGATGACAATTTTTGGAAGACCGTTTTTGGTCTGCCGACTGAAATAATATAACAAATGATTTTCATTGTTGCTATTGATTTGTCTACTACGTAACATAAATAAAGCAGCCATTATTATGGAAACCATCAAGAATCTGTATACTTCGGTATACTTCCATTATCCTTGACAGAAATAGATTTTTTCAAGTCTACGATTGAATTTTTTTATGTGCTGGGTTATTTTTCTGTTAGGAACTCTGCAACTGTATATAACAGATTACATTATAAATTAAAGCATTGGATTTGTATTTAATGGAAATGCATAGCTAACGTGCCTTACAATGTTTTATTCACAATAAGTTGACAAACATGCCTTAAATGTAGTTATTATTGAAGCTAAAGAGTCCATTAAATTTTATTGTGATACCCTCTTATTTCGTCAATATTGTAACTTGTCTGTAAATGATTAAATATTGATTAACTGTATTTCTACTGGATGGTAACTTCAAATATTATTGTGTTTAAATATAATTTGCATTTAGTGCATGAGTAAACGTGCCTGTTCTAATGTGAAGGGGTCTCGTTAGGTTTATCGCTATGTGAAGAGTTGCTAAAGGGCAGAGAGAAACTTTTAGCAAACTGTATTTTAGTTGGGCTAACTTTCTCCATATAGAAGTAGTGCTATAATAGAATTGCATGTTACACGTGCACTATAGTAGCATAACTCGAGGAATGGAAAAAAAAATCCAGTTCACTCTCTTGAAAGGATTAGCCTTAGGCAGATGTAGAGTAAAAATACATTTTTTATATATTTATATTACATTATCATGTCCCATTGTCAAAATGCCACTGTAGTTGCACTTGCATTGGTGATTCTGAAGTATAGTCATAAAATTCTATGGACTCAAGCAGCAAAAGCAAAGGTCTAATACTTTATACGTCTGTCATTTACTGGATTTTACCTTGAATTGGAAAATTGCTGACAATCTAACTGCAACCATGTAGATGACATCTGACAACATTACAAGTTGCCAAAAAGCATGTTTTTTATTATGCTCATGGCCACTTTTCAGTACTAATTGAAACTACACTCGAAAAATTGGGACTGACTAAGTTTATAATGGAGTAATCCCAATTTATCTTGGAATTAGGTCACGAATGACAGAGAGGACTAAAAATCCAAATTGTTTTGCAATAGTTTGAATAGAAGCATGGCGCAAGTGTAGATTAATTGTAGCTAATAGTATTAGTGATTTTGGGAGGTGGCCATACGTTAATGCGTGTTCTGTTCATTTGCTAAATGCAGAGCTCTGTTGGATTTACCTTAATTGAATTACATAACAGAGCCCAGCACGTGTAGATTATTTGATGATTTATACAGGAGAATCTACACATGAGATGAGACCTAATACTCGCTGTGTGTAGATAATGAAGCGTAGTCGTTGATGTTAATCTCTAATTTCCCAAATCTTGGTGCAAAAGTTGTTCGTCTAGCGAAAGCAACCGAGAATGTACATCCAAATGTGTAGTTTCATTTTATAAGCAATGTTGATGGTTGTTTTAGCTCTGTAGAAAGGGAATAGTAACCAACCCATGCAAATGACTTTTGATAAATGGGCCCCTAAGTTCCTAGAAATCTGCGCATCTCTCTCTCTCTCCATTGCATTGTGTTTATGTAGGTAGTTTCATACTTTCTCCGGGGACTTTAATGATTCTTTTTGTAGATCGTACAATTTCATGAGATGGAAAACGTTGTACACGTGTACAACGGCTAGCGACTGATGAACCTGATTTTTACACTTATTCCCATATGATTTCCAAATGTTTCAGGATTTTACTAGCCAAACGACAAAACTAGACCTTATTACTAATTAAAATAAGCAAATATGCTAGGAAAAGTTGTACGAAGGAAAATTCAATTTAACTAAGAGTAAAGAAGCATTTGGCTACTTATGAGTAGCATATGATGAAAATGTTAAGAAAATACTAGAAATGTTGGTAGTGCGTAGAATTTTTTTTTGGGGACAGCGAGTAATGGAATTGGCATCGGGCGTAATTTTATTTGAGTCGTATTTTGAGTGGAGAGGGACTGGAGGAAACAAAAATATTAGGCAACAGAGAATAGTAGAATTTCCTTCAGAACGTCCTTGATAAATTACCCAGAGTTATTTTTACTAGAATTGAGTTTTGGTCTAGATAAGATTTTTCTTTTTTGGGAGACGTGCGGAAAGGCGACGTGCAATAACTGTGAAAAGAATGAGAGTGTCAGAAAGTGTCATGTTCGCCCATCAGGTTACCCCATACGTTATACGGATTGCCACAAGGATTTAGCCACTGCATCCCTATCATATCAGCAATCATGGACTTTGAGTTGGGGAGCAGAATGATTGAGAGACTTTTATTTCTTCCTCTTCCTTCGGGTTGATGGAAATAGTCTAGTTGTTGAGACATTGTCATTTTTGTCAACATGCAACTTGGAGATGAATCCCTCGTGTCAAAATGTCTTGGCCACTTGCCTCTTATTTTATTTCTTTATTTCTCCCTACTTTTTAATGTCCTCTATCTGTACGTGACATAATGTCCTTTTTCCAATACGAAATCCCACCGGCTATATATTACACGGTTCATTGCAATATTATTCTCTGCATCTGGCAGCATAGAATAGACAAATAGACAAAATATTAGTCATGTGTGTAAATTTAATTGAATTTTTATGTAATGAATAGATGCTCACAACGTTTTCTGATGCTCTACTGTTAAATAAATCATTAATTGATGAAAAGCAGATTGTCTACATACGAATTAAGGTTTATAATATTATTTGATACGTGGGATTAATTCAGTTTTCTGTTTGAGAGTTGGAAAGTTTTCATTGACGCAGTTTTATTATAGAGAGGATGTATTTAGATATCCCTTGGGCTCTATCCGTACGTAAAGAGATAATTACAAGTTACGATGCGTTACATCATTACGTGATGTAACATTTTACACATGAGATGCTCTAGTTTGAAAAAAAGGCCTTTAGTTGTCTGAAAGTTTTCGTTGAACTGTTCAGTCGGAGGAGGAGGTATATTTTTTGACAGCTTCCCGTACTTTTCATGAATAGAGTAACGAAGGAAGCTGGTGAAAAGATGAGAATGAAGTCGAGTTTCCACTTGAGACTCTACTACTGAAACTCAAACTGCCGAGACTGTTTACATCTTTTTCTACATAGGAATGTCGAGAGGATAGATCATCTACACGCTTCGTGAATAAATGACCAAAATAATTTTTTCTAGAGGTTTCCTGTCTTTTCCTAGATCTATCTACACAAGGCAGGTGCACATATCAATCACTCTATAGTATAATCGTCTTGTTCGAGTAGCGCAGTGAAAAATTCCGTAGATATGTTTGCTTATATTATCGTGTGTTAATTTGCAGCTCTGATAACGGAGCTAAGCAGAACCCAATCTTAAACGTTGCCTAAATGTGGTAAATCCCAACAAGTCCGTATATTTCATAACAAAGCAGTTCATGCATTCTGTATGCAAATATTTCCAGCTTTCGGTTCGCTTAAGGTTCCTATTATTTCATGTGCGGGAAAATTTAAAATTTGGTCATTTACATTGTTGAAATTATGATACCAGACAATAAACTTGCCAAGTATCTCCTCCCTGTCCGGAAATACGGACAGTTTTCTAAAACAAAAGTCCCCATACCTATTAATGTAAAATCTCCTACCCACCAAATGAGAAACCATAAAAAGTTCAATTAGAAAAAGCTATGCAGCTGAATTACTTTCTTCTCATCGTACAATATTGCCCCTGGAATACACACTAGCTTTATTTATAACAGGGCCTAGGTCCTGTGACCGGCTAGTATATTATATACTAGATATGTTGTAATTAGAACAAATTATGGAATATGTGTCCGATTCATCTATATAGATATATAATTATATACTGTAGTATTTATAAAGTATATAGTTGTATATAGATAGAGGGAATAGAGGGATGTATTATCTTAGCGATAAGATAAAAGCGATTCTATATAATGTTTCTGGTATTCCTGTTTGTTCAGTGTAGCATGAACCACAAAAACTTGATAGGTAGTCTATTCTTTTCTGTTTTGGGTGACATGGATGGGGAAACACCTTCTGTTCTCCAACGGAAGTCATTTCCTTCCGTATGCTTCTCCATACTAACGCCAACACTCCCCCATTCACTTAAATTCAGAATTATCTTTCTTCCTTCTTTTTTGCTACAAACTAAATGTAGCAATTCCAAATAGAAATACGATATGATTCGAATAGTAAATGTTGATGATAGCAATAATCATAACATTATGTCTCCTATTACATCGTGTGTCTGATCTATGTTACTAGTATCTTTCACGGCTCTCTATCTCAATTCCCCCTTGCACCACACAACGACGCATTAGCTACCATACAGCTTGACAGATCTAGGACAGAATCTAACTTGTGTACTCTCAAATCTATATAACTCTATTCTATACAAATCTACTCTCTATAGACCTAATAATAATGTTTGGCCCTCCGAGATAGAGAAACCTCTTATTTAATGTCTAATGCATTCCGGTGGTCAGGTCAGGTCAACTTCCGTCGTTTCATCTCTTCCAATAAAAACTGGATATGTATTATTCTATACAGTTACACAATTTATATAGGCTACTTGATGAAAGGACTTTTCACGACTTCCCCTATACTAAATATTTACTACCATTTTACCCATCTAAACTTTGGCAAAGCAAATACGCGATATAAATAACACAATAGACAGTTTGCAAATATGTGCATGCAATCCATAGATTAAGGATTACGTAGGTGGAGTGTCTCCGAGTGGGTGGCTCACATCATTCCTCTAAACCAAATGTCATTATGCTGTCCAGATTTACAAAACTAAATCCTACATCTCCAACTTTATTCGAGCTAAACAAAGTTTTAGGGAAATTGAACCAGCTGAGTCAAGCTGTTTATCCGTATGTTTATGACATCATGCTTTCAAATACTCTTAAATCATTATGTAAGTAGTTTCATGGATAACCTAAGGACTAAAAGTGTAATTTTGTCAATCGGAAGTACAAGGTTTTGTAACTAGAGTCGTGAGATAAGTATGGCATAATGTACAATGCATATTTTGGGTATAGTTTACAACTGTGCTTAAATAGATCTATTGTGACCTACATAGACAGACATGGATTTAAGTGTACACTCGGTCCATCCAGTGACATTGGGTTAATAGGCCGTAATGCCATTACATTTCTATGCGACAAGAATATCAAGTGTCAGCCATTACTTAGAAAGAGAGTTGAAGCTGAATGAGCTATGCAAACAGACCTTAAGGCTCTCTGCTATGAAAAATGCATTCAATACATGTTACACATGCATAAAGTGGGACTCTGAAAAATCTTTGAAATAAGATGATGTACGTGATGCATGTGATAATACATTTTTCTTAGAATTATTACCTAAGGGAGGTAGCTACTTAAAAATTGCAATCATAATTTTAGTAAAATATCAGTTTAGATTGTAATGATTTAAATGATTCGAATGTCATACTACAATATTTATATCAAATACGAATATCTCAATACACATTGTAAACATAGGTTGTATATTTTCACTTGGAAATTGGAGAATGTAAATATTTATTTTTGTTAGGAAAATTTTCTATTGCAAAATTACTATTGCGAAAGGATCTGAGTAATAACGTAGTTAGTATTGCCAAAATTCTATTTTGTTTTCGGAAAATAAGTTACTTTGAAGGTTATAATTAAATTACCTGAGAGCCAATTTGCATGCTTGTACATGCTGCGAGGTTTTAGATAATACTAAATGAAAATCGGTGTAATGAGGTTACGGTAGGGTAATACAGTAGGGAGGTTGTAAGTGGTCTTCGTAGTTTGGGAAGTGAAAAATTAGTAGATGTGATAGATTTTTGTGATAAAGTTAGTCTCTGCGGTGTTTTGTAAGCTTGTGAAAAGATGACCTACCACGCGAACAGTAAATTAATGAGTTCACGAAACAAAGTAAAGAGACGTGGGCAACGAGGGAGAAAGCTCTCAAAGAAACGGGTCACCGGAAATTGCTGTCGAAAGAACGGCTGGATAAAAAGGAGCTGTCTATATAGTGATAAAGAACTCTGTAGATTGGGAATTCCCAACAAAGGAGTAAATGGAAGGCCGGACGGAGAGATGACGAATTCGGAAGACAAAGAAGTCAATTTGGGGATCCTTTAGAAAGAAAAATCAGTCGAGGAGGAGATTCTAATCTGAACTGCATAGCAGTTTGAGACTTGCAAAATTATGCGAGTTATTCAAGTTTTCTCCGTCGTGAATTAACCAATAACGAAGTTTACACGGCAATAAACCAACGGAAATGTGTCGGCTCTTAATTAGCCTGCATCCAAGTGTCTGTTTTTGGTCCATTTATTACATGTAGGGCAAATGTCATTTAGAGATTCCTTCCTCGGAGCTTTAGTTGAAGAAAACTGGAGATAAGATTCCGGCTTTAGTGTCTGAGGAAACGAGAACGTGCGCCAATGCTTCTGAAATTCTATCCTCCGGCTACTTTTGAATAGTATCTTGGAGTTGCTCCAGTTAATTCTAGAAAGTCAAGGAAATTCCCTGCAGACAATAGGATGAGGCTGTTGCCTCAGGATTAAAGGATCATCGAAAAACGCCTGAGAAAAATATAACAAGGCTTCAAGTAACAATAACACTCCGTAAGAGTAAAGTCAGGTTTAGCTAAGCGATAATTAATTCTTTTCATCCTTCCTACGTGAAGCATTATTTCTATTACACTCTGATGCGATCCACTTTCATAAATAGCCATGTATTGAATTCCATCCTCTGTTTTCTTCCTTTCCGCCCTTGGAGACTTCTTTACATGATATTCCTCACTTTTCCTGCCTCAGCCTTTGAGACTAGCCAATCTTCTTATGGATTTCCTATTTCTAATTAAATTAATTGAATCTTCAATACCGACGCGCTTGGCATTTACAATGAACGCTAGCAATTGTGCAATAATGCAGCAAAATCCTAAAAATAAAAAAACGATAATAGTTTCATCAATTAAATCCAGCTGCACTATTCTGTTTAGATACTACTAACTCATTTGATATTCTACACCCAATCAAACATATTTACTGACCTAAACTTAACTTTTACAATTAAAAATCCACACAATTAGTGAAATCTTTATACATTCATTCATTTTCGCTTTATTCAAATAGTTAATGTTTATATACAGCCTAAATTTTTATTGTAGAAATTGTGCAAGTCGTTTCATCGTGAATTCCCTGACTCGAGTAATTAAAAATTAACATATCAATCGCCTTTAGTCACAAATTGTGACATCAAAAACTTACGTTTTCCTCTTCTCTTTAACAATGTTACAAATATAATCAGCAATAATATTCAAATAATTTTTATAACAGTACATACAACAGATTTTAACTTGATAAATAACAGAAACAGTTCATTCATTTAAATACATAACAGACAAAAATGAATATCATTCGATATTACAATAATTAATACCATATTTCCAACAAAACATTTTACATTAGAAATACACGTTTCTATAATGTTACCATAATATATTATAGTTTTGCATAGTCAAAACGTATTGAAGCTATTGAGTCATTATTTAGTCATTAAGCTATCTATTTGACACTGTAGCACAATGTCATAATCAATGTTAAAGGCAGTCCAGTAACATTAACCTACATTAAATTGGTCAGTTATTAATTTCTAAGACATTTGATAGGCCTTTTAAAAAATATCAACCCCTATTTAAAACAAGTACAAACGCATTATTTCATGATTGCCAATATTAGCTACTAAATGTACTTGTTTTTATACAAAACATGATATAATGGATATTATATAAGTAAATTATCTGAAATAATGAGTAAAGTTAACATTTAATAGGCTTATGCTATTCACTTGATTATTAGGCAAATTGATATGAGTTAAAGGCATTTAACCAGATATTTAAAGCACTGTAATAACCAATATGTCAGTTTTAACTTAAACATACGACGAATTATTATATTCAGTCAATTGCACAGGTACCATACCAAATCGAAAGCAGGCAGAAATATAGCGATGATACGAGGATGGTAGTATAAAGTCTAAGCTTATAATATTCTAACAACAGGCTTTTATAACTTTAAGGTCATAAATAGGTTACTATTACTGTCATACAATTTGAAGGTCATAAATATTTATAATAAACTCTGCACTATAAATTCATATGGCTCAAATAATAAATATTTTAAATCGCTGAGGAAAAGAGTGGAATGTCGAGTAAAATACGAAAATCGGATGTTTTATATAATTTTAACATTTCGCGTTAAAAAGCCACATTACAAACAATGAATAGTATTTAACCAGGACACATTATTTACACAATTGTTATTATCTCTACATACGTATACGTTTTGTTTGATTTGCATAGAAAATACTACAATTAGACTTTAGTTTTGAAATGTAACTTCAGTTTGGAGAATATGAAGGCAAAGAATTTCATTCATTCTAATAGTTAGTTTAGTTAGTTATAGTATATAGAGAGAAATGCAGTTTTCGATTTCGGAACATTATGGAATTTACGATTTAGATAGCTAGTCCAAACACAGAAACGATGCAATAAAGTGTCTTGTTCTCCCATCTGACAGTGCAACAACCATCTGTGGCATTATCCCAGAAACATGAGCTTGCCGTGTGAAGACCTGCCCCACTTTTCTGCATTATGGTACAATTAACTGAAAATGTAAACAGATATTATATAGATAAAATATAAATGTCAAGTACAGCTCATAATTTTGTTATATAATTACAAATGTTTTTTTACCAATATATTTGAATGGCTTTTGCAAATTGGTAAGTCCTAGAAGACATCCTTCAACAACTTGGGAAGTCCATTGACTAACTTTAGTGTTACAATACGTCTGGCCACCAATCACATTCTCTACTGTGTCTTTAACAATGGAACTAACTTCATCAGCTACAAACTGAGTCTAGAAAAAGAAAAAAATAATTATAAACAATAATATAAAAAAACATATATTTATAGGTATAATATTTACATCAATATTTAAATAATTATATGAATTGAAATAACACATCAACAGTAAATCAGAATGAATAAAATAGTTACAAATTATAAGGCTTTACATTACTTAACCATAAGTACACTGCAATTTAGGCAATTTTTTAGGTTTATACAATCCACATAACTTAGAGAGCTATGTCAATATAAATAGTCACTAATTATGCAGAGAATTATGAGATTTGTGTGATTTTTCTTGCCATGTCCATTAATTTTTTCAAGCGTTATCATTATTATCATGATGATAGCTTAAAAATATTTGAAATATCAACATTAAAAGATGCATTGCATTTAGTTAATAATCAATGTTTTAAACAATAAGAGATAAGTCATTAGTCATTAAGAATATCAATTCTTTGAATCTACCTACTGTGACCTATAAAATTGCTGTAGTAGAAGTAGAAAAAGGAAAGGCTCATAGGTGTAATACAAAAGTATATTTTACCAGTAAAGGAAAGCGATAAAATAACAAATATTATTATTCCGTCGTTTTCCGGGTATTATGTACATGTCAACATGTTTGATGTCATACTATACATAAAATTAATTAAAGACTGACTGAAATAGGTTAGAAAGATAGACACGGACATAAGCAATGTTTAATGATATACAAAACAAACAATCATCTCTCCTGCGTTCTAAATAGTTTGGTTGATTTGCAGAGAGTACATTGATCTAGACAAAATATGCAATATCCTTTTTATCGAAACGTGATATCTCTTAATCTCAAGTTGTATCGTGTCGTGGTCATGATAGTATGGATGTGAATTGTGATTCACTAAACCACTATGCATGATCATGATGCATGAATGCATTCAAGAATCAATCAATTGAATGTTTAATCACGTTCAATGTTTAAGCATATAATACTATATCATCGTATAATGCATATATTATATCCAATACTATGAGGCTATTAGGGGAGAGGTTTCAGGAGATACAAAGGCACTTACTAAAACAAATACACGCGAGGAAACTTAGCTAAATAAATAAATAGGGCAAATAATAAATACAAACACAAGTAGCTGATAAGCATAAAAGGGTCAACAAAAATTACATTCATAACATGGTCTATTAATGGCTATGACTAACTGGGACACGTTTTACTGTACTGTCTGTAGCCAATTTCCACATTTCACTTTCCAGGAATACATTTGTTGACATTATGTCAAATTAACAAAATAAAATTACGCATTATTGGAATAGATAAAAGCTGAACCTATTGAAAATTCCAAGTATGGAAGCAATAAGCACAATACGCAGAAAGTGATAAATATTTCCTTCGACGATAAACAAAATAATAAATAAATGAATCGTGTAAACAGTAAATGACCTCACCTCTTCTCCAATAACTTCAGGATCTTTTTCCATCACTGCAGAGTTTTTGAGTTTAGAACAGAGGAACTAACTTGCAAATATATTTCCACTTCGAATATTACCAATTTCGGTGTTTATTTCCAACGGATGTTAAAATTTTGGCAGAGAAATCCATGAAGAGGTGAAGAAAACAATCTCCGCAAAAAATCTGATCCCCTTCTACTGCACAGTTTTGAAACTTGTTACATCAATATTGTTGGGTCGATAGAAATCTCGTGAGACTTGTTGAAAGGCGGGAATTTGGTTTTGAATTTTCAAAGTGGATCAAGAAGTCAGACGCAAGAGAATCCAAGACCCAGACAGCTGCGACTGCGACTGTCGAAAAGTTGACGTCAGGAAAATTGATCTAATTTTTTTCTTCTCCTTCCTGAGAGAACCACGACTGCTGCACATCTTCTCAGGCCACTCGCCCGTATCCAGCTGAACGGAGAACCGAATACAACGAAAGCAGGTAAGTCAGAGGGAATGTAAAACGCAATAGTTTTAATGTAGGTAAGGTATAATAATATTCTTTTAAATCAATAATCTATCCGATCCATGCAACCATTTAGACAAAAAATTGGAACCTCGTTATACTAGTTATGTGAATGTGTCTCTGTCTCTGGATATTGCTTGAATGGTAGTAGCCAGGTCCAGGCACAGTATTTTAAAGATGTAGGTTTAATTTAATTTTTTCTTGTTTGTGAAAAGATATGGAACGATGGCTACATAAGAATATTTTATACTTCTACAGGTTTTCAATACGGACAAAACCCATTTCTCTGGATAAAGCTCCAGAGTCAATAATTCGGACGGAATATGTCAAAGTTATTCAGTTGTGGCAAGCAGTTGGCAACAAGAGCAACGGCAAGTTATTTGGGAACTGCTCATAAAATTGTTCCAAGCTCGGCCACAGTAGCTATACGCCAGTCTTCATCAAACAGCAGCAACAATTTTCCTCCTCCTTTTCCAGGCGACAATTCGCGAGAGCCTCACATCCCGCCATACCTTCAGAGAGAAGGAGAATCTGTGGAAACTCTACGGGCAAGACTCCTTTACCAAAGCCGGAAACGAGGAATGCTCGAAAATGGCTTGTTGTTGAGCACATTTGCAGCTAAGTTTCTGGAGTCTATGAGCGAAGCTGAGTTGCAAGAGTACGACCGTTTGATTAATTTGCCATCAAACGATTGGGATATTTACTACTGGGCCACCGGGGTCAAGCCTATTCCATCGGAGTTTGATAACAAGATTATGCACAAGTTCATCGATCACGTTCGCAACAGCAACCGAGAGTCTCGGCTTCAGCAGCCTGATTTGTAAGCCTTAAAAATTGCTAAGTAATATATTTGTATGTGGTCCATATTATCTTTTATTTTTAAAATTTTAACTGGCCATTATTCCTGGTTTGCCTATGCCATGACTATTTTCCATTTATTATTGTTCCCTGAAAACATTAGTATTTTAACGGTTTTCATTCAATTCATTCAAAAACAGCCTTTATGACTACTAACACATTCCTTTTTTATTTTAGGAACTAAATCAGCAACAATTTTCAAACTAATTCGAAATTCAAACATAACTACAATATACTACAAAATCTTCAAGCAATTTTCGTGCAATAATTTCATGTCTGCCTTTTCAAAAATATTACGCTAATATACAATACAAATACAAATACTAGAAATTAGTGCAAAAATACGCATAAATAAAACTTGAAAATTAAAAAGTGTTAGTGGTCGATGTTAAAATCAACGAACCGAACAATCCATATAAAATAGAAAAGTAGGAATTAGGTATAAATAGTCACCGTATCAACGAAAGCCATTCGATTGGCAACTTTCAATTGATAAATTCAGCAATGTTTTGAAAAAAGCCATAAAAATACAAAATTAATTCTCAAAGACTTGAATGCTTTCATCTTGCCTTTTCGACTGGTGATTATCGTCAGAATCGTCACTATTGAAGCGGAATCTTTGAAGAACTCTTAAATCTCATCCGCCCAATGTTAAATTATGAAGAAGTTTAGTCAATGAAAAAACAGATTTCCTCGTCCCTCGTTCATATTAATCTTTTAGTCTGAGATGCATTGCCTTTCTTCCTGTCAGCGTTCATCAGCGATGAGATCTACTAAAGCATTTATAACGTTTCCTGAGCCTACAACCGAAGATTTTCTACCATCTCACCCGCCTTTGCCCAAAGAATCGCCCGGTATTTATCCTGCTTTAATGGTCACTGAATCAGATCTAGCTCTTACCAAAAGACAATTTGTCAAAGTGTCTGGAGAAGGAGAAATCGAAATCGACCCTAACAGCATTCAGTTCTGTATTCGAATCGTGAGTCAGAAAGAAGATGTTAATGAAGCCAAAGCCAGTGTCCAAAAGCGTCAAGACTATATCATGGGAGTGTTTAAAAAATCATCAATAGATAAAGTTGTTTCTACGTCTATGGTTGCCAAAGGTTGTAATGTCGTAAGACCTTTTGATCTCGGCGATGAATATGACGAAACAGCATTTTTCAGAAATCAGATAGCATCTATTCTTCCGAAAGAAAAGTCGAATACGCAGCTCAACTTATATGTTGTGAAAAGAGAATTGAATGTCACCTGTGATAGTATGCTCAAGTATCTTCAAGTGTTATCGTCCTGTACAGAAAAGCTAGATCAGCAAGTTCTCATCAGTCAGCCTATCATCAAATTTACTCCAGATTACATTCAGAACAATAAGTAAGTCATACTGACATAATTTATATTTTTCTCCTCTTATTTAATAATCAAAAAAGTATGTGTTGAGGTCAATTAGAAGTCATGCCTTGGTAGATTATCCAATCTAACAATTACTTATTGAAATTGAAATCTGTTTTCAGAAATTACAACGAGAATTCATTAATATTAATTAATTCAGCAGAAATTCACACTAAATTAAATTGTATAATTTGTTAGTAACTGGCAAGTGAATTACACTAATAATGAAAAATTAATTCATGTTTAATTTAATATGCTAATTTCCTCTTTGTTGTTTGACAGGCAACGCTGTGTACGCCAGGCAATGGAAAATGCGCAACAGAAAGCAAATGAACTCATCAGAAATCGAAAGAATAGTGGTAACGTTGCTTTAGGTAAAATATTTTATACTGTGGAAGATTCAATGAGCGTGGAGAGTCAAGATGAATATAATGATTCCAATACGGGTGGCGCATCAGCTCATTTTGAATTTTTTAAGTGGAAAAGATTCGGGAAACGTATAACTTGCCATATTACCACAGTTTTTGAAATCAAGACCCTGAAACCACGAAAAGTCATCTAAAGATTTATTTACAAGACTTAAACTTCCTCCATGAGACGACAATAATTGATGTCCAAGCACCAATGACGATAAGACAAAATTTCAGATAAAAACCAGATCTGCATTCCTTTTAGAAGTAGCTTAATATCGATCTTGCCGAAGTTACCATAATTGTAATGTAAGATAAATTGTTATTTCACCCACACCTCTCCAAATTCCGAATTAGTGATACGAAATAGTTCTTTAAATTCTAATCAAAGTAGTTTTATCCATTATTATTGGCCTATTTTTACCTAAAAAATCGTTATACCGTACATATATCAACGACGAAATATCAGACTCTCTGTGTATAAATAAGACAGACAGTCATGTTTTCTCATTTTTAGTATTCAAAGCAAAGAGAGATTCTTTCTTTACTGAGACAGTATTGTTGTATGTACTTAAGAGTTATAAATACGATTTCTTATATATTATATACTTATAATTATTGTCTAAATATCCTAATTATTAAAACGAGTAGTCAGAATGTAAAAATATCCTATGTAACCCGAAATCACCTCTCCCTACGTCAACAATAATTGTTGACCGTGTTAGTACAATATAGTACAATGCATGTTAGGTTTGTTAATTATAATTGATGTATTAATTTCCAAATTATCTTAGCTGAATAAAGGCAAACCAAATTTTAGCAATTTCTCATCGTACTTTAAACTGTTTATTATAATTCATCTTTATTTCCATTGCTTAATTGTAAAAATTTGTAATTATGATCATGAATCTCATCCCAAAACTTCATTCGTTGAGAAAATTCATCGGAACATTTTTCCATTTTTGCATCATTATCTATTCGGTACCATTTGATTCCATCCGAAGGCTTTAGCGGTGCTAAATCGTCTTGGGTATTATAATTGTTCACCAAAGGTGTAACTTTCCTTCAATTTCATAATCAGATTAAAAAATTAGGTCAGCTTTTTAAAATTTGCAATCTTTTTCTATATTAATGTACCCTGTTTTTGCAAATGATGTTAACATTTTTAGATAACGTTTTTGGAAGTCTTTATCAGGATGAGTCTCTTCTAGGAATGGGTACAGAATTGAATTCATCGTGAATTGGAGATCGTCCATGTGATTGGCATCTGTTTCGGGAAATTATTTGTTGTATCAGATCACTCAGAAAATATTGCATACGATTTTATTAATAACTCTTAAAAAGTGGTACCTATTTCTGGATTAGAAACTCCTCTTAAATTTAGTATGGAATGTTGACCTTTGTAGGTAAATTTGTATAAATATACTGGATGGTTTTCACCAATTTGTGAATGCCAAAGTGCACTTTGGACTGCACAATGCACAAACGCAGTATCTGAGTAAGCCTAAATTTAAGAATCATATTTAAATATTTTATTTATGTCTTTTGTTGAAATTAGCATATTTTTGGAGTAAACAGGTGTAACTGTGTTAGATAGTTTAACTTACATTGGTCAAATTTTCTAGACTTTCTTGCGAAACCGGTTTTTCATTGAAGTAAAATTTTCTAATGCGTTTGGAAATGTCATCTTTAATGGAATCGGCTTTCTTGTTGTATTCAAATGTACTTGGGAAGATTCGTAACCAATTTTCATTTAATTCTTTTAGCAAATCAGGATTTCGTACTATACCTGCAGGAACCATTTGCAGTATATTATTAAGCTATACCGGATTGATGATATAGATAATTGCGATTTTAAGAGATATGATTGTTATTTACCAAAAGAATGATCATGCCCTTCCTGGGAGTTAAATCCAACAATCCATGGGACTGGATTGCTAATACGTCCAGATTTTATGATATTGGCAGGTTCTTCTACTAGAAAATGATTTCCGTCATCTCCTTCTAAAATGGTTTCAACAGAAGGACTGAATGCAGAAATCGGATCGGTGTACCAACTCTACTCAGACGAAAAGGTATTAGTTAAGGTATTAAAAATTGTACATGTTATGTTATAAAATTACTATAAATTCGCTGTGAGCGATTGCAATTTCCAGAGCATCTTTCTCTCTTAAGCATTCAACGAGCTTTTTCGTATCCGCATGAGGACAGTCTAATAATTTTGCCAACTGCCTTGCATTCTTCACGGGATTTGGCTGGAATGCCCATGGACACAATGCAGTTCCCGAACTCGATATTGCTCGATGAAATAGTCCTGTATCATTTCAGAAATAAAGTTTATTTGCACCCGATGGTTAAATAAAATCATGTTTTTCAATTAATGATTTTTGACCTTTGGACATTTCCGAAAGTAATAAATAGTGCACTGAAGCAGCACCTGCACTGGTCCCAAAAATACAAATATTCAAGGGGTCCCCTCCAAAATTAATTATGTTATCCCTAACCCATTTCAAAGCAAGTACTTGATCCTTTAAAAGGAAAAAGCTATTAAATATGGTCTAAAAAATTCAATCTTCAAAATAATTTTTATGTATTGATTCTATTAAACCTGTAGAGAAAGCAGGGAGGAAGGAAAACAATTAATTGTAATATCAATCATATTATAAGTATACCAAATACCTTTAGTCCCATATTCCCCAAACTTTCTTTGTCTCCCGTATTTAGAAATCCTGAAATTTAAACTAATTAAGATATAAGTCAAGTTATTATAGTATTTATATTAAGACTATAGAGACTTACCAAATGAACCGAGTCGGTAATGGAAAGTTACAACTACAACATTTTCCATTTCCATAAGGTATTCACCTCTGAATTGGGAGCCTCGTCCGAACATAAAGCCTCCAGGATCTATACACAAATTATGTCGAGTTGAGTGGACTCCATTAGCAAGGTGTTAGACATGTTACATTGATATAATTCGATTGTTTGTTTATTCATACGTATATAGACCATTACAGGATATTTCGCTTGTTTCTTCATACTCGAAATGGGAGTGAAAACATTCAGGTATAAGCAATCTTCCTGCAAAGTTATCAATTGCTTTTGTAAGCTAAAATATCATGTACATTTTTTATTACACATTGGATTAAATATACTATAGATATTAATGCAGATAGCTATCCAATGCCACAAAAATAGTATACAAAAATAATCTTTTAACGATACGTGTGGTCATATTTCCAAAATTTGGTAATTGTGCAAAAAACTGTCAATAAAGGAATAGAAAATTAAAATGTGCAAAGAAAGGGGATAAAATAATACAAATTCTTACTTGTCCTTCTGTAGTGTTCCAGAAAACATTGAATTGTATACAATACTCAGGGAATTTGTTGACAAGTAAAGGCTCTTTGCTTTCCCAAGAAATTGGCTTTTCAGGAGGCTAGATTTTGTTGAATTCAAATCACGCAATTAAAAAATGTGATAAAATTATGTTTAAATTGCTATTTTAAAGAATACCTTAAAACGTAGGTCCCCTAAAGGTGGTTTGGCATAAGGAATGCCCCGAAATTGGTTATGATTTTTCACTTTGATTCCCTGGACCTTTCCATACTCCGTATTTACAATGAAAGAAGGTTCTATGCTTTCGTTTCCGCTACAATATCTTACTTGTAGAATTGCACCGTTTAGAATACAGAATATTACACACCATGATAAAGAAAACATAAATACTTTTACAAAAACCTGCTGCAAATGTGAAAAAAGTGAAATAAAATGTCGGAGCATTTCTATTAATACTTATGAGGAATGAGGACTAAAAATGTGTACATCAAAAATTCTTCATGTTTGAATTTGTATTTAAAATAGAGTAACACCTGTTTAGGTTCAGCCGACGAAGTCAATGGTTCTTTTAGATAAGTGTACGTATCTTAGTAAATACCATAAACCTCTTTACTTATCTTCTTACTAAACTGAATCTAAAAGCAGTATATAGGTATATTCTCTACAAATCCATAATATCTCGTATCTATATAATATTATACGTAGCATGCTGCTTTATTGCTACGTTTCACGCACTACTCTTATCGTAACTGTAACCCATAACCCATAACTGTACTGTAGTTAGGTACATGTAATTGGTAAATATGCTGTAACAAATATTCACGCACATCCATAAGTTCATCCATAAGCAAATATAAGAATTAATCCATACCAAACCTACTATTTTATCACGCTGCTGAAATAAATTAAAAGGAAGTTTGACTGAATTTAGTATCAGAAATGTACACCTGGGAAAAATGATTCAATGAAAGGTGTACATAACGTTAAAAATACATTACTATAGACATGGCCAAGTTTTATGGACATTCATCAAGCTTTAAAACAGACTAATATCCATTCCTGAAGGAATTACCTTTTATTTACCACTTGGCCGCGCATGCAAAGCAATTCCAACGAACTTTCCTCAGCTTACCAAAACAATTCACAGCACGCCAAATAATAAATGATTTCCTATTATCTGAGTCATATTTGGTTTAAAACCCATCGTAGTCTCTATTTATATTCTATAGATTATTAATTCCTAGCTTATCAGTTAAATGCAGATATTTTTTAATGAATTTCCTATTAGATAACTTATTACTGCCTGAAATGTCGTTTTTATGAAAATAAAAGAAATAAATACTGCAGAGTATGAACATTCGAACAATAATAACAGTTTCATTTCATTACAAGTGAGGCATATAGAGACAAAGGTACATAAGTACATCTACATAAAATTTTCCATCTATGAATGTTGTGATTTAATATAATATTTGTGATATTAATAGTTAACTATGCTTAATAGTAAATGGTAGTTGTAACAATTTCATTTGTAGTTATAATGGTAGTGTACGTACATTATTTAAATAATACTGTTAATTGAATAAATCATAATAATAAAGCAACCACCCAGACATACGATCGAGAATCAAGTACAAATTACAAAACATGTATAATGTATGCAATATTTAACAGTGATTCACGTTCCATTTTCTTACCTTAAAAGTGTTATAATGGAATTATTTAGCTTGTACATACAGAGCAGTTATTGCCTTTTCTTCAAGGTCCTTTTATTTGCCAATTAAGTTTCTAGAGTTTGTGCTACGTTTTTATTTTTCCGTTTCGGTTACCAGACGAGCTAGAAGGAACAGTCGAGAGATTTTTTTCGTATAAACGTTTAGAATCAGGTTGCCCAGATAATTGCATAGAATTGAAGCCCATAAGACCGCTAACAGTTTTTTCGATGTGTCCGTTTGCTTTGGGGATAAATCCACTAAAATAATCAAAAATATCACATGAAAAGTATATAGGAAATAATCATATCGATTAAACTGCTCTAAATGAGCAAAGGGTCAACGAATTCTCATTTTCAAAGGAAAATATCAACACATTATGGGAAACAAATGAGTTCAAGCGAACAAGGTATAATTATGTTTAAGAAATAGTAGAATGATTTATTATCGTTGATTACTTGTGAGTGTGGTTAAGCCCGGAAGATTGTCTTGGTTGTAAAATGGCATCAGAACTACTGCTACTACCCGGTAAATCAGGAACATTGTCAAATTCCTCATTACTGGCCTTTTTCGATTTTTTTCTTTCTTTACGTTTTCGGGCTCTCGGGTGCCAACGCACCGTTATGAACAAGAGTCCGGCGGAAACGACCACAATCGCCAGAGGAATACCGAGAGCAACTGAAAGGTGCATAATTTCCGTCTCTCTATTGTAAAAGGGAACAACGGCTATAGATTCATTAGCAATTGGTAAGTGGCTGTAGTAACAAGGAAATATCGTGTCAACTGCTCCGAAACTTTGGTTGAATTCAGAGCAAATGACGTCAGGCGGGTAGCCACAGCCATTAGGATTTACTCGTAATGTTGCAACTGGAATAAATACAAAAAATCATACATTAGAAAATATTCATTTCTGAATATAAATCAAAATTTGAAAATTATTACCTTTAATTTCATCGTTTGTTGGTGTAAAATTCTTTTTCGTAAAGCTATTTGCGTTTAGAAATGGCGAGATTGTAGAAGAAGAATTTAAATCTGAAAAATTGCCAACTGAAGGGATATCTTCGTAAAAACCTATTTGGTATTCTACCATTATGAAAAAGCAGGAATATAAATCCACAGTACATCCTTCCCGACAAGAAGGCTCCGTGCAGTTCCCTGTCCCCGTTTCATTTCTGTAACTCACAGTCCTGTTCAAATAATCATTTATACATTAGCATTCAAATGAGCCATACATGAGAAGAATAAAACTAAAGTCAATAAATCCAAATAATCTATTTTAACATCTTAAAACCATTTTCAGCAATGCGCATTCAAATTTCTGTACGGAATAAATATTTTTATTTATTTACCAAAAATATTTAAGATTTCTTTAGTGAAAGCCGAAAAACTTTCACCAGCATGTTTAGCAAGTGAAAGAATAAAATCGAATCATGATTAGGATCACTAAATCATATGAACACATAATCGATCATCAAGAGGCATTTTCTAAGCACAGGAATAAGTGATACTTTCAAATAAACGTATCGATTACAGGAAAACCTTGAAATACACTTACAGAAAGTACGAATTTACTTTTTTAGCTCGTATTGTGTTGACATCAACACAGAATAGACTAAGACGGATTTACAATGCAGGTACCCAAAAAACCAAAATCTTTCCTACATAATCTACCGCGCAATGATTATGAAGTCATTTGCAAGGGGGAGAGTTTACAATGATTGTTAAAATATTTCAGACCAATTAAAGATGTTTATTTATGAAACAATTTCTGTCTCCAGACGCATTTTCGGGATCAGCGCCACAAAAACCGAACTTGTCAGGCCCAATGACATAATAGGAGTTTTAGGTACTCATTAAAGTTCATTCATTCTGGAAATATAGCATGAATTGACACTAAAATGATTAAACTGTACTAAATGGTGTTACAAATTACTCGGTACCTTTACAATGTATTACATGTATTTATCTTATCAATCTACACGTAAATCCTAGAAGAATATACGTATTTTTTCAATAATTATATGTTGCTTTGTTTACTCTAATAATTGAATCATTTTATATTTTAACAGAATTTTACATGCACCGATGCACCTCATGCACACATGCAATACTTTTGTTATAAATATCGCACAAATGAAGATATGCATGTGAAAACACAAAGGTTGATGTAATATAGCTCGACAGCCCAATTAGCTACCTGTGTTGAAGTCAATTTATACATTTCGGCTACATGCAAATTGTCTAATGAGTTTTGGTATCGATTATTTTGAAAATCCATGTCCATAGCACTGCAAACTGCATATAATGCTCTTTCATTTCGCTATTTTGGGTATATTTAGCCGAGGAACGATCAAAATTGAAATTTTAACATGATAATATGAAATATATTGGTTGGAAATATCTATTAGTACAGAATTTTCGGCTAAAAACGTTTGAATCGAATTTCAGATTATATCCCAAATTGAAAACATATTTATCCCCATATACTCCTGCAAGTGATAGTTTATTTACTTCAGACGAGATCAGAAATTAATATCAATAATGTAATCAGACCAAGCTGACAATTCAACTCTCGAATGAAATAGATTATTAAACAGAGCTCCAATTTATCAATGTTAACACGAATGACAAATGACAGCTACAAGAACGTATAGCCAGCTTTTAGGGCTCAAACCTCCATGCAATTCAAGAAACTAGGATTTTTTTCAACCCAAAACTTTTGCATGTTACTTTTAGGTCAGTTTTGAATCCCTTTTTTAAAAATAGCTGAAGTGATTCCTGCTTCAAATATTCGTGATAAACATTTGGATATCCTCCCTAAAAGTTTCAGTCTAAAATTAAAAATCGAATTGAGTATATTAATTCCATAGCATTGAGAATTGAAGAAAACTCAGTCAGACTACACTAATAGTAGTCATCTAATTATTTAGCTTAGCTTACATTAAAATGCTCACGTTTTTTCTACCAGAATATCTGAAATTATTTGATAAATAATATTAAAATCAATATACAAGTTTTTGGTGAAATGCATTAAGGGTCAGGTATACACAAAATACAACCCGCGGCACATCCCTATGGGGAAATTAAAAAATGAAAAGTGGGTGGGAAAAGCTCGCCAATGACGTCATTGGCGAAGGCTTATTTACATAGAGATCCCCAAGTGGGGGGAATTAGGGATCGGCTGTAGTCATGTAAATTTTCCACACATTTTCAAAATTGTTCCGAACCCCCAATAAATCGAATAATACACCATTCCTTCTCAGTATATTATATTCCATTTTCCTTGCACAAAATACGGGGGAATTCAATAAATAAAGGTCAAATTTTGATGGGGAAGTATCTATGACTACGATTTAAAATCGCATAGAGGCATAGAAATTTACTCTATGACAAGATTGAAAAAAACTTTTTTGGCAAACTGGAAACTCCTCCGAGAATACTGGTCGTAGAAAGACAAGATTGGTCTCTAAATTCACAGAAAAACCTGGTTGAGGTCTGGTATATAAATCTAATTCATATTCATCTCCAATTTCGAGATATTGCGAATTTAAAATTAAAACCTTAATATCTCGAAATTGGAGATGAATATGAATTAGATTTATATACCAGACCTCAACCAGGGTTTTCTGTGAATTTAGAGACCAATAATCTTGTCTTTCTACGACCAGTATTCTCGGAGGAGTTTCCAATTTGGCAAAAAAAGTTTAGGGCTAATTTGATAGTCGAGGTCAGGTCAAGTTACTTGGTAACCCTTCCTCTTAAGACCCGAAATATTAATTACATAAGAAATATTTTATTAATAATTCCCACGTAACTATCTGCATATTATTTTACAATAACAACTGTACCTCGATGTATACAACAAAGTTTACGTGAGATTTATAAAGTTTATCTAACAATGTCTGATTGTAAGAAGTGTGTACATGTAAATTGTACTGGAGTCTTATAATACAGTAAAGGTATACATTAGATAATGTCTTTTAGCCTATTAAATCTTGGTCTGTAGGTAGAGTGCATATTACGACTTACTTTCTCTAGTAGGTTCTCTTTAGGTATGTGAAAGAAAGTTGTTTTCCTATGCAACTTAATTAAGCAACCTGATCCTAATCGCTCTTCTCCTTGACCCAATGGCGATTGATTTTGCATTTTCTCTCTATGTAGCCGTTTCAACTTGTATCATATTTTGTGTGCATTGTTGTGCAATATTTGTTAGTTATTTTGGGATCTTGGATTCAAATATGCTGAATAAAAAATACTAACTTATACCTGATTATAACAAAACATGACGATATTTTCCAAATGAAAACCTACAATTTATTCTAATTAAATAAAACTAAATCCAAGTACAATTTTTTGATGGACTGCATTCTGAATCAAAATCAATATTATTATAATTTATTACAATTCAAAAACATTTTTACTATATTTTGCATCACGAACACCAGTCAAATTCATTAATAAAATAAATATTTGAAATACTTGAATTTGATGTTTTTTACTTTCCCAATTCCCACAACCATAAATTATCAGTAGAAAATTCATTTTCTTCTAGTAGGTGCATTAAGCCTGATCTTTTAAAAGAATTCAAGCAATTCAAATTGGTATCTTAAAAGTTTGATACAGTTTCGTTTGCCATGGTCAATTTGGTATTGTAAAAGTGAGTAGAGTGTATTCGGGTAGATTTGGAGTGAACATGGCTACTTAACTGTAAGAACAGTAAATACTAATTAGATACTCCATCGTTCTATCTAGTGAATATTGTAGGACTAGCTGTCAGGCTTAAGAATAGGGGAATGGTACTTAGGAGGTAATGCATGGTTACACATTGTAGTGGTAGGTAAATGTGAATCGAAGTATAAGAGGTATATTTGCATGTATATTTACATATCCGTGTTTCTATTGTTGGGACGTGGATAAGTAGAAGTTTGTTTAATGCAAGGTGTGCTTTATCTTAGGGCAAGTGTTTTCTCATTCACGTAAGAATGGTGAAAATCGATATTTCCACGTTTATGAGAATCTATATCTATGTCTATTCAGGCGTAGTCAGTTATCGTTAGTTTCTGTTGTGCAGGTGCCTCGTCTTACCTTGGTTAGTGACTTGCCTGTCCTATTGTCGTGTGAATAGTAGATTAAGAAACAAGCAAGCAAACTATGTTACACACTCTAATACATTCGACATTGGCTTCGACAAATGAGCTATTCATACCACTACAAGAAACAAATGCACGGAGAGAAACAAACACAGGATGTAATACCAGACAGACAGTACGATTCAAACACCAGGAAAATAGTGAGAGAACAAAAACTGCCTATTCATAGCTTCATTAAAAATTAAACGACTTTCTAGGCCTGTCGTGACTTGATTTCTCTTCTATACCCTCCACAGAATTATTTCACCCAGACACTCTTTTATCTATTCTATCTGCACTCATTTTCGACAACTCATTTTTTCAACTACTTTATCAATTTACTTTTATACAGAATACTTTTACAGATTTCTCAGCTACTACCTCACCAATTACTTAAGATTACTATTAATAAAACTATTTACTTCCAAGAAAAGAATTAATCTACCACATGCCAAAGAACTTTCTACTCTTCTTACCTCGCTTACCCAAATTGCCTTAGCCTTTGTAAGAAATATTAAATTGTACCTCTACAATCCATACACAGATAATCATACCTAATTTCAACTTTTATGTATGCACAGAATACTAATGTAATTTCAAATAGACACACTCACATAGCGCTTGCTGCCCAATTGAAATGGAAAAAGTTTTTTTTAGATCAATAGAAGATTATTACAATGTTTATCTAATAAAAGACCTATAAAAAATACAATTGCAGATAAACGAATCTAAAAAGTAACATTTTAGTTAAGCTTAACCATGAATAATTTAACAAATCGCAAAAATTGGTACAGGAATAGCCTCACTCACTCTCTCGATTCCAATTTATAGGAAGTTTAACATTTCAATATAAAATACCATTCGAAGTCACTTAAATTGAAACCTCATTTTACGAATTCGTTTGATTTCTATTTCAAAACAAATGATTTTCCAAAATCCAAAAGGTTTGGATCTAGTTTTGGTTTATTGCTTTGTAATATGCGCTTGCGCAGAAGCCATCCACAGAACATACTGTGTGTTTTCATCTGTCACCCTATAGTGTTCAGCTACTGGAACTACCCCTGTGAAGCGATATTGATATATACTAGCATTCGATAGTTACATTGATGAGAGCACTTTGATCAATATCACTTGCCATTACGTGGTTCAAAAAAATCCCGGAAAATAAAATGTGAGAAAATGTGTAATGCCGACATTTAACCCAATAGATCTCTGCAACTAACTAGGGCAAATTCGATACACCATGCACCATTAGAGAACTCATCTTAGCTACCATAATTGAGGAATGCTTGATGAAGATCGATGGACGATAGTTGACCAAAAGAACTTTCGAAAGTAAAGTGACAATTCAATTCTGTCCGGATTTCGTGATTTTTCCCGAGCACAATAAATTACATTTTTAAATAAGTTTGACAACCCTCCTTAGAATTTTTTTGGGATTTTTTTCAACATTTTTCATTAAAATCGGAAGCAGTTAATTGTCCACCCTTCTCCACGCGGTACTAATCAAAATTAGCTTTAAATGATCTACTGAACAGGGCATGAAAGCCCTCAAAAACCTGGATTTTTGGTTATCAACTAGCAAAAATCCATGAGTGTATCATTCTCTGCTTCCTGCTTCCGAATGGTATATAACACTTTACAGTTCCTGTTGTTGAGATCCTTAGGGTGACAGATAAAATGAAACAATCCTTAGTATACAACCACTGCCTGAGATAAAGCAATAAATTCACCAACCTATCTACCTATGTCTGGTAGGGAGAAATAAATGCACAGCATTTATGCTATGCATATTACACAAATCAAAACTACACTCTGCAAATGTTTCGAAAATAAACCAAATATTGACGCACAAATCTCTTGGAATTCAATAGTACTAACTACTAAGGGCCTAGTTGATCTATAAATACGTAAATGCAATTCACAACTTACTAATTCGTAAAATGTACATGTTTTTAGAACAGTCAAGATTTATAGCCGGTACATAATAATTAAGTCTTATCTAGCGATCTATGAGGATAAAATAGACTTGATACTTTGCGTTTCATATAAATAAACACAGGTATTTAGAACCATGCTTATTAGTAATTACTACAAAATATTTTAAATTGCTTATATGCTGGGCTAAATGAAAATATTGATTGAGGTGACTCAAAAGTTTAAGTAAACTTCGTAAATCATTTGGAGTTAAGTAAATTTGTAAATCACTAGTTTGGGTTTAAGTGAATTTGCACAAATTATTTTGGAGACACATCCGCGATTTAATTAAAGAATTGTTTTGAATTGGAAATGTGAATGACTTTTGTTATAAATGAAGAGCTTTGGAAATGAATTCGAGAAATGAACAGTTTAAGTGACTTGACACTTAAGGCCTCAATGTCTCAATGTTATTTAGAATTTCATTGAACAACAGGCCCAAGTTATCTATATTGAGTTAGAATTACTTCTTAGAACAAGATTAAAATTATGGAGCATTTAGCCGATAAATTGAAGAAACTTATATGACACGATAAGCGTACATATACGTAAGCAAAGAACTATAAATTGGTCCACTTGTCGCAAATGTAAATACCTAAGCTACACATGATTACGGAGCTTAGCTATGGATGTATTTATCAGTTTATGTTGTTGTGATGAATGATGCCCAATAAATATCGATTGATTTCCTTATTTAACCATACAGAACGCTAACAGAAATGAACTGAGAAAAAATTTCATCATTAAATCCAACGTACTATCATTATCCCAAACTCGATAATAACGTACCCGTGCCTTATTCCGTTTTGATATTTTGAAACTAGGAATTCGATTATCAGTTAAATTCGATCTACACTGAATTTATATTTATAATTTATTTAGTTTGACAATTTATATTTGGGCATTAGAAACGTAACTATCAATTTTCAATTTTAAACACGTTTCAAATTAAATCCCATTGAATGGACTTCCCAAATGGAAATATGGATGGATAATAAATCACTTTTATAAAAAGTTCATTTTCTAAATTCTTATTTTTTCAAATTATAATAATTTTCCCGAATTTCATTTTCAATTTATTGCATTGAGCAAGCATTTCTAAAGAATTTAATTTCGCTTGGATCATATACGCATATGCTTATACGCAATGCGTATACGCATAACCGTTATCAAAACACCGCAGAACTTTTACCATTTGGCTTTTCGGCTTTCACAAAGAAAGAAAATTGAGGGTGAAAATCTGATTCTGTAATCTCATTTTCTCATGACTTTCTATTTCCCGCATCAAATATCAGTAAAAACTTTCACATGCATTTTCACTGCACTAGTATTGAAAATTATTATTGTTGGATGCATTTAGGCGGATTTTATGATTATCAGGTAGATTGCTTACCTGCATTGTGCTGGTTCGGCAGAGAATTGAGCTTGCAAGCCGAAAACAATTGGATCGACAATAATAGGAAAAATGAAGAGCAAGGAAGAACAAGAAAAGATGAGCATCAATGCTGAGACAAAAGTGACGGACATTTTTAATCTCAATTTCCATTGTGCCGGAGGTTCCAGATTACTTGGCAGTGGCTTGGCGGCTGAAGCCTTTTTATTTTTCCCATTGTTACTGCCTCGACCGTGATGGGAATTGTTGCCACTGCCACTTCCCCCATTCCTTTTAGCAACATGATTGGACACATTGTTAGTATCAGCAACTTTACTAAAGCTCGGTTTTCGATTTTTAGAGCAATGAGCAGTCCCGACATTATTTGTAAGTTTTTCGTTGGATTCGACGGACGTGATTGGAATAATACCATTGCTAACACCATATGGATATCTTGAGTCTAAAAAATAATCATCCTGTGTCTTGGCGGAATTACTGCTAGTGTGATTGGCCAGTTTTCCATTTCTGGTGTAATGTCCTTTAATCGGAGTGCTAGTTGGAATGGAGGTGATGGCATTCAGATCTGTTTCGTGATACAAATCTGTATTGTTATTAATTTTTGACGGAGTCGGCAAGATCTTCGAATAGAAGCCAATGCCATTATGATTGACTCCGTTGGTTTTCACTGTGGCACTTTTGGAATTGGCTCCCTGTTGCTGCGGATGAGAAGATTGTCTATTTAGGGCAATTTCATCATCCGGATCATCGGGATTAACATTGTAATTAATAAAAGCATTGGTTTTAACTAGATTAGGATTATTGCTGCGAGGAGTGGCCGAGGACAAGGAATTTGTTAGGATATTATTTGCATATGGAAGATTATCATGAAGCCTACTGCTATCATTCGGTGACATCTCGTAGTAAGTTCCCAGTGGATCTTCCTTTTTCGAACCACTGCGACTGAAGAAATTAGAATCTTCATCGCTTCGATTACTACTGTAGTTGTCACTGTCTGCATTGTCACTATCACTATAAGGTGTTGGAGTTCGTGACGAAGAAACAGGAAATCGATTTTTTTTGGTTTTCTGATAGGAAAGACGTCCACTGGCTCCACTGTGAGACACCTTTCTTGAGTAGCCGGAGAGACTACTACTTCGTGGATTTGCAGATCGGGGAATAGCAAGGACATCATGATCTTCCCCGGATTCAACGTCAACCCGCATCTCCCCAGACAAGTTCATAGTTCTCGAAGAATTGAGAAACTGGTGCGGGCGCCGTTTCTCAATTTTCTATTGACGAAATCCACAATTCGGAGCTGTTGCTGCAGAATGGAACATTCTGCCGAAAGACAATAGAATTTCTGAAACCTTCCCATTTGCCAGACTCAAATGTAGAACAGGATCTTAATTATTGCAGACTGTGACCTTGCACTCACTTTGCCGATAGAAGTAACCGATGAAAATAAGTAAAAGATACGCAGTTTTCTTGAAAATGGATTTTTTATATCACAATTTAAATAAAAGCACAATTTTCACTTGGAATTTGTCGTTTTCCCAATGGAATCGGTAGATAAATTAATGAGGGTCTTGAGTCCAATTGCCTTGTGTTACTTCTTACGGTTTAAGTAGATTAGCTTGGAAAACAGATAGTAATGGACGGCAAATGGAATGAGTCGTCAATGGTCAATAAAGTTAAATGCACCTACTCGGAGACTGTCCCTCAATAATATTTCAGAGGTAGGTATCTATCTAGTTCAACTTCAATTTAACGTTTGGTTAAATTAGGCTGGCTACTTTGCCTGACTCGTGTGACTAAACTTAAAGAAGGTTCAGTAATAGCGATATGTGCATGAGCAGTTTAATATTATTATGGCCGACGGCGAGGCGAGCTTTTCTTATGCGATTCTCCCGATTGTGTCACAGTTATTTTCAGTTGTGGCTGAGCCTTCACGTCCAGTGAAATATCTCGTATAGGACAACGTAATAAAGTGGCCGTTGTTGTTTACAGGCCTGGATGTGTATGGGGCTGGAGTTCTCCAGCATTGAGTTGATTGTCATGTCACAATTCGTAGTCCAGTAGTATAGTAGTGGTAGCCCATTTGGGAATGTAATGGGACTAACAGAATATTAGCAGAAAGAAAACATGTAGAAATAGTATTGGTATTGGCGCACATTAATAGTTGATTGGCCCTCATTGTGCTTTCCCTTCCATTCGGTTCTGTTTGTCGGTTTGTTTGCAATGCGATGCGACGATGGCTAACTTACAATGTATATTTACCGGGCCACACCACCAGGACATCATGTCATATACATTCCAGGCCATAGCCAGCGCATAATTTCCCATTGCCATTCCCTGACGAAAGGTTATGTTATTTATTAGTTTATCATACCCGAATAACTTTCACAATCTTTTATACCTGCATGTCCTGAATTAGCATGGACCAGGTATAATATAGATCCCCAGATGTGTCCGAGAAGTAATCATGTTTACGTGTGTATATAAGTCTATAAGAGTTGGAAATGACTATTGACTGGAATTAGTTGGCTCGCTGCAGAGTCGGATGTTTTGATGGAAGGGGATTTGGAGTCGAGTGAGTGAGTGCCAGTTTCAGTTGATTTGAGTGGAAGAGACTTGAGTCAACAACGACTAGAAGTGCAAGGAATGCTTTCTCTTGCTTAATTTCACTTCGTTAACTTAGCCGTCAGTTAATGCTACCTAAAAGGCTGTACATATTCCGCTACTACTACATTCACTACGCTTTTATTGCAGAACATGAAAAAGACGGTACAATAATTCCAAGTACATACTTGTGTATATGTTCGTGTCCTTCCTACCTAAGTGGCTAAGTACACAAACCTGGAGCTGTTGGCTTATTCTGGAAATGGATGAGTTCCTTAGTTTCCTCCGCTTATCGCACTTTGTCGGTGTTACAAAAGATAGCCTATCTATCTACCTATAGTTAGGTGTATTAGCATATTTCTCGTGTTGTTTACTATCTCAAAGTAATCGGATATTTTCCATCTATAATTTAGACACACCATCGACTGACGTTCCCAAAGAAAACTCACTAGAATTAGCCAGTCAAAAAGAGACAAGGATTTCGATTAGCATGATGTCATCGATTTGCATGATTATAATGCCATGATGAGTCCTACACTCCTTAGTTTCCACCAAATTACATTCCTCTGCAAATCCTCCCATCCATCATGCTACCTTTTTAGTATTCCTATCCTCCTGCATTATCTAACAGACTATCCCACATAACCTTATGCATTTAACGACTAACATTTACACTCCCGTATTTAAATACCCAACAAATTCATCAAATTACATTACATCTCTATTTTATTCCACATAAAATTACACATTGATTACATAATTTAATCTAAGTTTCATAATATTATAATTTTGATATTATCGCATTTAGTTTTGGTAAGCGGAATTTACTATTCCTAATATAATTATTATCATTTTAATTTTATAAAGTTAAAATGCATAAGAACAATAAAGAGATAGTGTAAACCAGTTCGTATATTGAGTGTAGGTGTTAACGTTGATAAGTAAATTCAGGCGATCCTCTTAATGCCTAGGCACTAAGTGTAATTTTGAAACATTTTATACTTAAAATTTGAAAAAACATTCATATTCCATTATTTTATATTTGCATTTTAATACGGACATTTTTACAAGTCCAAAAGGATAAAGATGTTTATTGTGTCATAAATAACGAGCGAGTTATAGTCCTTATTGTTTGCATAAAAACCTTCTTAAATTCTTAAGTCTTGGTCGCACGCTTTTCATATGCGGCATTTTGAACTAGTTAAAATGTCCTTATTTAGGAAAAAGTACATAATTGGACTAAATCAATGATCTTCTCGGTTTCAAATAGAATTCTTCAAGAATTTTGCTTATTTCCTTGACATTAAGCTTAATGACTGAATTTACTTATTACCGTTAACATTGGTTTATAAATATAGAAATATAGATGAAGTAACGAGTACTATATATATCTTCCAAGCTGTACAGGAAATTATAGCTAGTAGAGTAGACTGGAGACTGACAGGTTAAGGCTGCAGCAACCCAACTCTAGGAACAAGGAAAGTAAAAGCTATAATTATGTTTAATTATTCAAACAAACTTTTTGCGAGCTATGTATAAATCGTAAAGTACCGTACAGAGTGTTTCGTAAGATCTCGAATCTGTCATTGATATAAAGACATATTCCAATCCCTATCAAGTTATTTATGTTTTGGGGAAGTCATTCCTATCAAATTAGGTTGTTATTCATTAGATTGTCGCAGTACCTACCAGATTTAATTGCAAAATCACTTTCTGCTTCCTTTTCCTGTTTTAGAACCTTACCTTATATCAGTACACCTTGTAATGTAGGTAGAAATTCCATTGGCGTACACAGAACTGAAATTCGGGGAGGGCTAAAATTTAAAATAGACATTTTCACTAATATTTGCACCGAGCGCATAAAGTTTTGGTATATTTTTGACGAAAATGAGCCAAAATTGGTATGCAATAACAGATAATTTTGCTTAGTGTGAAAATTTTTGTTATTTTAAGAAAAATATTTTTCTTGGATTAGATCAGATAGTCCCCTATCTCAATATACCACTGAGATATTCCTGTGATATAATTTCATTCAACTCAACACCTTTAAATAAAACTTCTAACCAATCTGTTCATTAGACGGGATACTTAATGAAAATTCTATATCTACAGATTATAAAAATATTATAAATTTTTTTAGCTTGAGAAATAATTCCCAAACGACATTTTGCCCCTCTATTATTTATCGATTGCAATATTGATGAATAATTTCAATTTTCAAGCTTTGCGTTGCATTTTACATAAATCCAATGTACACTTTGTGTAGAGCAACCACCTAGGTATATTTATTTAAACTATTAAAATAAAAATATATATATTCGCAAAACTATGTTTTATTACTTTATTACCTTCTCCAAAGAATTGCTAGTAATTAAAGTATTTACCTACCGTCAAATCAATTAGTCTAACCTTATTCTACTAATTACATTATTAAATGATTGCGTAATTTACTGGTTTTGGAATTCATTTCAAGACTTATCTTGTTTTTCTTATCCTTGGTTAAAGATAATATTATTATAAAAGAGAAAGAGGGAGGTAAGAATTCAAAGGGATGCATGCAAATCAATATTATTGTTCATCTATTTACTAATAGATTAATTTATAATTTATTTTATTATTACTATACAAAAGGGAGCATTTTTATATTTTTGAAAAAGTGGATAAAGTTGTTTGTTCTGCAGCTCACTGTTGATATTGTAATTGCATATGGACTACGTTCCTATATATCCTTTAAGGTTAATCTTCCATTTTTAATGTTTTTTGTTATGAATTAAGCAGAGTATCAATGGAAATGCTACACGGCAAGATAATTAAATGACTGGGTAGCATTTTCACAAACTTCATGGTCGGTTTAACGTATTTGTGCAAAGTTTCCAATTGTGTTACATGAATTTTTATTGTTATTGATTGCGTTTTTAATTGCTTTATTTGTTGATGCGTTTTTTAGTGATTTTCGTGCACTGTGCAGTATAAAATGTCTAGCACAGTACGAATACAAAGTATATACTGTAAAAGTGGTATTTAAGTAGTTGTAATTGCTAATGATAAATAGAATGAAGAGCTCTTTAAGCATTTATCTACGTATAGCTTGACACTGATTGCTTTAGTTATATGGTACAACGTTGCATTCATGTGTTATTAACTGACGACGGCTCGTAATTATCTAAATGAGTAGTTAATCGAGTTTTAGACCATATTCTATTAAAGCCACGTTTATGTTTACAGCCACAACTTGAGAAATATTGTTCTTTTATACAGTTTTGGGTTTTAAATGTCCAACCACTTTTATATTGGCTTATAGATAATTATTACGCATTAGTACACAACAATCCTGTGCATGATGACCATGGAAATCATCAAAATTGCTTGAGACTAGAAATCAATTTATAAGATTGGACTGTCATTGCATGGGCCGATTTGCTTCGGAGTGAGTTTTGGCATATTTACAGTAATTAAGAATAAGTGTTTGTGATTTACTAATCAATTACCTTATAGAGATAATTCCATTACAATAGCCTTTGCAATTGCCTTAATTTCTTATCTCCAGTTTTCACACTTTTCTGCATTGCATGTCTTTGTTAAGCTAGAATATTAAATGATTTGCAAGTGGATTTCTTTTACATTATTTATGTTGTAATGACTTTCTTAAAAATGGTTAGTTGCTTCAATGAACAATTATTTTCGAGTGAACCAAAGAAAATTTCAATAGACTAGCTCATTCTTCTTTTCGACACTCGGAAGTTCATTTTTTCATTGTCACATTTGTTTCCAGCGGCATGTAAATTATTTTTTCACGTTTTATCGTTTACAATTATACTTTTTAATAGCAAATGACAATAAATTTTCGCTGAATAATTAATGCCAAAATGAAGCTGTAACACCTATTATTCCTTATATTCGTAATTGTTCTTCCTTTCCCTTAATAGGTTGGCGGCTGATGTACTGATCGAAATTTTTTGATAAAGTGTCCTACAAATTCTATCTATTAGCAAGACAGGATATTACAATCTAGAAAACTTTATCCATTGATTTAGCATTACTTTTGTAAATGTGTTATGTAATTATATAGTACAGTTTTGTAAAAAATATCCATAATAATTCGAAAGAAAATCATTATTATTTAGCATTGCAATATAGTAAGAGATTATTATTACATAAATCGAACAATTGTTATAGTAAAACATTTTCTGTGGTCTCCAGATTTTTGAGGGTTGTGCCAATTCCATTCTGCAAATGCTATTTTCTAAATATAAGTAAGAATTGCATATTAAAGCATGGGGGATGAATGCAAATGCATACAGTAAGTACACTTGAGAATTACAACGTCTTAAAATGCCATTGTGATCAAAAAAGCCGATAAATCTAAGTCAACCTTTATGAATATGCAACTTTTAGCTATAAATTAATTTGGCAGCTACTTACATATCCTCTCTTAATAACTATACTAAGTTTCCACAAATTCTGGACAAACAAGGAAAAGATATTTTGGTTTTTTTAAAAATCTATTTGAAAATCATACGATTTTACAATGCTTTTGTTAAATCCAAATTTTGCATTGATGGATTTAAAGTGCATTCTGGAATATAAATAGATAGGATGATCAAAAGTTTGGATTAAAATTATTTACAGAAAAACGTTTGCAGAAAATATTACATTGAAATTGGTACACAAAAGATTCTAAAGGATATTACATGGACGGAAAGACATTTGCATTAACTTTACATGAAATAAGATTAGTAAACTGAAAATCGCAAAAAATAGTAGCAAAACCTGCGAGTGGTATATCTAGTGCATGAGATACGTCCATTATAATAGTAAAGTAGCTGATGAGTGGATAATGCCATTAATTTGGCCCTATGGATTTAATGACGGTGTTAATGAGAAAATAAAGGGGGCGAGTATAGTAATTAAATGCCTTATAGGGAGTAGATGTATAATAGTAGTAATTAGAGTATAGTTTGTAGTATGTGTAATAGTAGGTTATGTAAAAAGTATGGTGCTAATAAAAATAATATTTGACAATGCTTTTACTGTGGACTCTTCTCGTGTCATCAATTCATCATACCAGCAGTACAGTATTGTAATTTGTAATTAATTAGTATCATACTTAATTATACTTATATAGTAGTTAATTAGTCATTATTAGCATTAACTTAGTTAATTAGTTAGTTAGTTATTTATGGTACTGGTTATATGTATTTAGTAATAATTATTAATTATTATGTTGTGTTATGGTATGGTATATAGCATATGTTACGTCACATAGGTTAAAGTATGTTACGTAGACGTAGCATCATTGTAGTATTGTATCGGTATTGTAGTAGTATAGCATATCAGTAGTTCAGTTAGTATGTAATTAGTACAATTTCAGATCAGATCAGATCAGATGAGCGGAGCGTAGCGTTTGTTTTGTCATTTGTGTATGTATCTGTGTGTGAATTTGGATGTTGTGTGTATGTCTTGTATATACGGAATAGTATAGTAGTATGTATAAGTCGTGCACAACATTATTACTACAGACAATGCCAGATACCTGGGATGAGTGTAGTAATAGTGGAGTGTATAATTGGTGTACCGAATTATGTATGTCGGATGTTTGTATTATTGTATTTATATGGCATTTTTAATTCAGGCGAGAACAGGCAGCTCTATGTACATTGTCTAATCGTAACTAATCTAGGATAATGTAGTTTTATGTGATGTGATGTAATGTAATTAGTTGTAGTAGATTCCCTCTACTCTGCTATTATGATCTACGTGTAAGTATCATCAGCAGCGTTTTTATTACTCTTAGATTGGTATTAAACTGTAACGAAAGTTGAAATGTATTTATACTGACTGACATCATTGACATATAGGAGAGAGGACAGGAGAGAGGTCAGGACAGGAATATTTCAAGGCAGTAACAAAAGGTCATCGCGTCGCTATGTCGCTGGTCTTTGTCAACTGGACTGGACTGGAACTGGACAATATTTTTGGAATGGAATTTGGGAAACCGTTATTTCTGGTATAGAGGAGGCTTTTTTAGTGATAGTTTGACTGAAAATGGAAATGAAAGGCAACTGTCATGTCATGCTTATTTATTTTTTCTGATGAAAATCCACTAACTAAATGATCTACTCTGCTAGTATACTGTTTATTAGATATTTTGTAGTTGTATGTATAAGTTTAGATAATTAATTAATTAATTTGATAGTTGTGCACAAACTGTTCATATACTAACTACTACATACATATTATATATATATAATATGGTTATGGTATGTAAAGAAATCCTCTAAATGTATAAGTAAGTAATGTATTTACGTATTCTGTTTTTCTGTATATAAAATGGCATGGCTTGGTATTTTTATAGATTATGGTTTATATGGTATGGTATTTGGTAGAGCTTCAGAGGAATTTCCAGCAGAATCTTTTGAATCCTTCTGTATGATTTGATTTCTTCATATTCTTCTCTCTACTTCTACATCTAGATACATAATAAGTATTTAAGTATAATCATTCTTTATCTCAGCGTTGCGTAAGTATTGCGTAGGTGGGTTTGATCAAGATGCAATTGCAGTTAGTTGGGTATTTATGTCTTTGTCTTCAAGTCCTCTATATTGTAGTAGTACATAGTAGTAGATTGATTGATAATTGTATGTGCTTCCCTGTATCTGTACTGTACTCCTTCGACCCAGCCACTACTCTCGACTCCGTCTCCCTCTCCTCCTCTCCCTTAACTCCGTGCACTATAGAGTAGAGTAGTAATTACTAAGCAAATCTCTTCGCATAGCTAACACTCACTACTGTAGCAATATTTAAGGGCTCCTCCACTAAACTATATCTACAGGAAGGTAGAAGGAGCCGAGGTAGTTTAGCCCAGGTCAAGGTCAGTCCCTAGTCAAGTGGAGTCGCCCAGTCCAATGCCATGCACCACCACCTTCGAATTGCCAAAGGAAGATGAATAATATAACATTAGTTCTACAAAGTAATCGTTGTCTTCACTTATTGTTCGTATTCTCTCTCCCCGGCCATCGGATTGCTTGACTGTTTTCCATTTGAGTAAATCTGTCCGTCAACGTCGTCGATTCGTTAGTTAGTCTGTATATTTATCAGGTCAGATCAGGTCATCAGCTATGTATTATTTATTTAGTAGCCCTACCTACTACTACAATAAGTATGTATGTATGTGTTGAGGTCTAGATAAGGCTAGTAGTTGTTAGTAATGGCAGTAAGTAAGTAAAGTATGTCAGGGTGAGTCTGTTTTTGTATTTCTATGTAGTATTGTTTAGTAGTATTGCGTTGCGTTGCATTGCACTGTATTGGGTTGCGAAGTACATAGGAATGATGAATGAGAGTATGGCTAAATGTAATTGTAAAAATGTAGAATGTACAGACAGACGAGACGAGTAAATCAGTGAATGTAATTTAATATGTAATGTTTAATTATGTAGTACAGTACGGCTGGATTGGATGTGTGCTTTTAAACTCTATGCTCTTTCTCCGTTGCCTGCCTGGCTTTCCCCCCTCGTTTTTTGGTTCGTGTGTCGTGACGTGACTTGACTTGACTTGACGGGACGTGAGTATGTAATATAATGTAAGTAAGTATATTTCGCTCCTGCTGCTCCTCCTTTTGCTATGCTTTTTTTCGTTGTTCGATGCAGTTGTTGGTTGCGTATAAATAGTTCTAACTATTTTCTATTAGTATTTTGTCTTGAATTGGATTGGATTTCGGCTCGGCCATTCCACTCCACTCTCTTCTCCAGCCAAACCAAAGGAAAGGAAGGAAAGTACAAGTCCAGTCCAGCCAGGCCCTTGCATTGTATATTTTTGATCTATATACATATATACTCTTTCTTCTTCTTCTTCTTCTTCTATATAGAGTGAGTCCAGACAGACAGACTTGGCTTCACTTGACATTATCATTTGGTTTGGCTTCCACCGTCTCTCATCTCTCAGATATTGTTCATTGGTAGTTACTTCCCCCCTTTATCATTTGTAGTTAGGTTAGAAAAATCGGATTTTCATCTTGATGGACACAGATGTGAGTTGAGTTGACGTTGACTTTATGGAATTAGTTATCTTTCTTGCTTACGTTTACGTAATAGATGCTAAATTTGTTTTGATTGTAGTGTATGTATGTAAAGATGTCGATGATGGGTCCGGTAACATTAAGATTTTCTGGAAAAACTTTAGTATTCGAAATCCGTACGGTACGTAGATTGTAGTATTAAGTAATCAAATCAGGAATTGGCATGGCAGGCTGCAGTTGAGGCTGTACAGTATTGTAATTGTATAATTTACATATATAAGTAGTTTAGTAGTATGTATAGTAAAGGAAGGCTGTAGATAATCATCCCTCCTTATACTGTTCACAAATGTTCAATAGAAAATAGACAATTGTCGAAAGGTATGTATTGTATGTATGTATTGTATGAATGGTATGGTTAGTAGCTATTTGTACTGGTGAAGTAAAATCTAATTATAAATACATACAGTTTATAATACATACAATATAAGTCATAATAATTCTTACTGTGTAATATCAGTTAGGTAAGATTCTGTCCGTAGTAAGATACAGTTATAAGTATGTACATACAATACGTAAGATTTCACAGTATAGTAAAATTAGCGACCGTACTTAATCAAAAGTAAATTATATAAGAAATTGTCTTTTGTGGGACATCAAAGTATAAACACTCTATTAATATATTTCATATTGCTATATAAGTAAGTCGAGAGTACATACTTATAACAAGGCGTGTGGTTTGGTTATTCCCTTTCGTTTTTTATATCAGTATAGTTATTATAGTGTTATATGTACTTCTTATACGTTTAAGTCGCTAAATTAGGTATGTGTTTGTGTATGGCGTTTGTGTGTGTGGCGTATGTGTGTTTGTATGTATTATTTATTATATTATATAATAATATATAGTGTCGTGTGTCACTGTCTCCAACAATGGAGAATAATATGGAGAAGAGACAGCAGGATTGCATAATATGTTTCATCGGGATTGCGGATTGGTAGCGTGTACAGATAAATACGTATAAATAGATAAATACAGATTACACATAGGTAATAGGTACGTTAATACATTGCTAATATTATACAAATACAGCTTGGCTTACTTATAAATCTTGTAGTAGCGTACGTACAATTATATGTAGATAGTAGACCGACTATAGCTGGCCTGGCATGGTATGGCTTCAATTGGCTTCGCTTGTAAGAATAATAAATATTAATAATTAAGTCAAATCGAGATTATTATTAGAAATTGTCAGGACAGTACATTACAGGACAGGCAGGATAGGAATGCAGAGCAGATCAGATCAGAACGGAGCGGATTAGGTAGGAGACGAGTGACGTGACGATTCATTTGATTTGAATGACGATCGAGTGACATGAGTAGCTTCTCTATAATAATCAAATTATAATAATAACTATTATATATAATAGTATACACAAGTATTAACCAACAGAACAACATAATAATAAATACATCATTTATATTATAATGAGTATATGCTTAATTATGTAAATAATGGTTTGGACTGAATTGAAGATATTATACAGCACAGTAGACATAGACACACATATTATTACACTACTACTGTATCATAAAGAAAATAATTAATCCTAATAGGTACGGCTACTGGTAGTATTATCGTAAATTAAAGTACATAGTAGGTATATGTAATACAAATAGCATGTCGTATGTATCAACAATGTAAATATAAATGTAGTAATTTGGGCAAGACTAGAGATTTGTTAAGTTCTACAGATCACACTATATAATATATTTTTTTGTGGACTACTTCCGAGTAACAATACAAGTATAAGAACAGTATAGTAGAGTCGTATGTATATCCGTGCTTAGTTAAGCTATATAACAATTAATACATACATATACCAATATAGATGTGCTACAGTACAGATCAAGATAATTGGTGGCAGTGAGCCATAAAGTAGTGGCGAGTAGAATAAGATACGTAATCGAAGTACATAGCAGAAAGAGGCAGAGACAGGTAGGCAGGATTGCTTCAGAGTTCTCTACTTGGGCTTCCAGGAGATGTTGCTGAGCCCTTGGAAGGATCTCTTCAATGACTCACTGTCGGCCCACTCCGAGTTCAAATACTCATCATCTTCGTCCGCCTCCAACTTCTAATCACACCACAAACAATATTAGTCACACATCCAACCAACATCAACTAACTAATAAGCCACAGTCTCAAGCCAAAAGCATTTTTATCCTCCGCTCCGCCGCAATATTTCTCCTCCCGCAATTTACCAAGCTTGTGCTCTATTTATTGTAATCTCAGTTTTTGTAATTTTGCAAATTAAAAATTGTGAACTTGAAAGAGTGGGGGTGGATGGAAGCTGAAGCTCCAGCTCGCTCAATGTCAGTTCTTCCTTTGTCCAGTGTAAATTCAGATCATACCACTGAAAATGTCTTTACACCTTCAATTAAGGAAGACTTTCCTAAATAAATAATTTATCATCCACCAAAATAGTAAAAATCAAACAATTCCTCAATAAAAACAACCTGTATATTATAATATAGTGCAACTAACCCCCACCATTAAAAAACAGTGCGGTAAATAATCATTACTTAAATTCAGATTGCAGATAGTTGAAATAAATTCCTAAATAGATATTCGGTGAATTGCAATCTAAAGCACGTTTAGTGACTAATTATGCGGCAAAAGCATGCACTTTAATAAAAGAAGTTGGTTGCAGAGAAAGTTTTGGAGAAATCTGATGAGCTACGCATTTATGTGACGAGGTACCTATATTTATTAGTAGAGCTAAAATCACATGCATCGCAGGATAGGATAGAAAAGGGATAGAAATGCAATAGATATATTGAGACATGTATGTATTTAGGTAGGAAAGGATAATGTACATTTATTTATACGATGTAGGGTATGGAGGAGAAAATAGAAAGGAGGGGAAAGCGACAGGAGAGGACCGCAGTATTTTAAAGCCATCGTATAGAAACAAAGAGTTAGCGTAGTAGGAATGTAGAAAGGAAGCGATAATCAGCGAGAAAGTAAGCAACTTATCGTGTTCATGCAGTGAGTGAATTATAGCTTGGAAATATAAATGTGTGAGCGAGCGAGACAGAAGGAGAGAGAAAGAACAGACTATTTAGTTAGAGTATATCTCTGTATTGTAGTATTGTACTGAAACGTCCAGTTGTTGAAGGAGACATGCATATTCTACAATTCCACATGCAAAAATACATAACTAGCTATTAGAAGTATATAGAGTGTGTATGTACATATGTATGAATATGTAGATGGAGAGAGAGAGTGGGGAGTGAGTGTGTATGTACATAGAGAGAGTACACATGAGAATTAAGTGGAGTTGACGTGGGGGAAGCGGGAATAGGCAAGTCAGAGCAGAGGTCACTCAAGCTTTTTACGATTGATGGCACAGATAAAGAACAGAAAATAATGTCGAAAAACGAGCATATATATAGTTGCAATAAGCGAAGCTTTAGCTTACCTGCATAGGATTAGTCTTTTCTTCTACCCGGCTACTTTAATACTTTCTCCACTCTCTCTCTACACACACTCCCCACATATAGCCTGGGTATTTCCCAAATTTTACATTCCCACAATATACATTATAATAATATTATACTCAACCAACATTTCTACCTATACACATGTCATTTATACTCAATATCAACACAAAAACTTGTGCAACTGCCATTTAAATTGAATATTTACCATTCTCAATACATTTCGATCAATTTTTTGCAGTTTAATCCTCTAGTAACAATCATAACTGCAACAAAGAATCATTTCGAATTACTACGGTTAAATTTTAGTGAAATTAAGGAACAGAGCATGTATAGTAATTGACGAATTGTATTTTAGAGATTTTTTTCACAAGTATAAATTCATTTGCAAAATAGATTCAATAAATTATTTAAGATTTATTAAAAAGTTTGCAGATACAAATTCATAAGGTTAGTTTTCTAATAAATAGATTTATTTTTTCTGAATTGAACATAATAAGTAGCTCAAAATTCGCCATATTTTGCTATTGTAAGCAATTTGAAGCAGAAAAGCTGTTTTGGCATTTGTATCTTAAATGTATTAGTTTAATTTGGGTTTTAGTTAGTATATTTGTGTCTTCAACTGTTGATTTAGTGATATATGTGAGACATAAGACATGTTGGTGTGAGCTGAACAACTTTCGGATGTCCCTGTAAGTGTACATGTGTAAATACCTAAATAGGACACAACGGCACAGAACGGATATTTTGTCTTTTATATTATTATAGGAAAGTTTGCCAACTGATGGGCTCCCTTTTCGCGTGTCTTTCATAGCGACAGAAGAGAAAACATTGCACTGAGCTATATAGGGAATGTTATATTGGAGGAGGAATGATATAGAGTTACACATGGCAGTATATGTAAGAGTACCTGTGTTGCATGCACACTGACTCAAATGAAAGACAATGCGGCAGTTGGTTTTTCCTTGCTTTCCCCTAGCTATATCCATTACCCGATATTCATCTAAATAGCATAGCCCCGCATAGCCAAATAAAGCAAAGCTTTCTCCCATTTCAACATATAGTTCTATATAGAATGGGAATGCACATATATCTCTGCATAGCCCAAAATCTTTCACAACTTGCATTCTAGTACTACGTGTATTTAGGCAGCTATATCAAACATTCTAGCTTTAGCCCCTGCATTTATTATAATATAACCCAAAGCAATGTAAACCACTATCGTACCAGAAGGCAAAATATATAACTCTAAATCTACTACCAGATGCACAAACTTAAATTAAATATGCAATTTAATGTAATGCACTCGTGTCTATTTACAGAGTACTTACTACTTACTCGCCAAACTACACTTTCTCATTATTTCATTTTATACACATACAACATACTATACAGACTTTCAAATAATCCAAACAAAACCAAAGATCAAGTTCAAAAGATTCCCTTAACTTAGGTACGCATATTATATAGATATACAGATTAAATTGTAGCAGTATATTGATCATAAATTGTCATTTGACACTTTAATATCAAAATGAATATTTAACTCATGGATGTTAACTACATTACAACAAGATGTCATAGGAAAATCTGTTTTAGTATAATATTGATTAAAAATCGAAGTAGGGTAAAATATAAAATGTCGCAACAATAAAAGATTAAATAAAATTGAAAATATTCTTAGAAAGCGATATTAAGGGTACTCACTTTCAGCTCGCACTTTGTAAGTCTGTAACTTTGTGACTTGAAGTAACAGAGTGCAGGAGTCACGAGGTGTAATGTAATGTTACGGGCTCTGTTATTGGCTGACGCAAGTGCGGGCCAAAGTAACAGTCTGCCGACCAAAAAGGCATGTATACTTTGGCTGACAGTTTGTTTACTTCGGATTTCAGGCAGAGCGCTATGCCGTAGGGCAGCATTTAGCTTTTCTTTGTTTGGATTGAAGCTAGTTTCGTACTGGGGCGTTCACTTTCATTACTTTCGCACTTTGTCACGCAGTCGCAATAAAAAATTTTGATCTAACAATCTGACAAACTAACTAACTGCGGATTTGAATGAGTACCCTTATTGTATTAGTATTAACGTGTAACCTTTAATAGAATCACAAAGCAATCATTTTTAGATGCAATATTCAAAAGAAATTAAAGAAATACGACAATAATTGCTCTAGACTGAAATTCAAGCTGAATAATTATTATACTTACATTAATTTGCACTTAAATGCATTATAAAGTTGTGGTTGTAAGATTTTCTAAAAAATGCTGGTTTAAAATTTCAAATACCCTGTAGATATTATGTGTAAGAAAAAGATGAAAGGTAGAGTAAGGAAATCCAATCCACAATTGTTCACATAACGTAGTAACATTTACACAGTACTTTACTTTGGTGTGTTGCAACAGCGGGACAGACTGGATTTGGTTTTGAAGGGAAAAAAAGTCTGCAGAAAGGAAAATGACAGAAGAGCTGTAGTATTTGAATTTACGAGCTGATTAGATATACGACTACTTGAGGGAGAATGATATACACCATTAGGATTTACATTTTCCATATGAAACGATAAGTATGATGATAGTGAGTTTATATAGTAGATTATACAATAGAGCAAATGGGAAAAAAGCAGTAAATATAGAGGAAATCAAGTCAGAAGAATATAAAGTAGAAAAAAGAATCAACAAATAGAGATGTAGTTTGACATAGAGAAGGTGTTTAGTTTTCAACAATAGGTTAGTGCGAGAGTGTGACACAAAAATGGGCATTAGTAGTATCTGTTTGGAATGTATGTACACATGTCATATTGACTAAAAGTCTAAAAATGAAACGCAGGAGAAAAATTCATATTCACTGCGCAGATTTAGTTGGGAGTAGTGCACCTTAACTTTTAGTTTAAACGAAACATAAAACTATTGTCTTGACATGGGCCTGCTCTACATGCAAGCAAGGAAGAAGGAGTCTATAATATCAAAATTTGAGAGAGGGTATTGGTTGGATAAGTGGAATATGTAGTAGTAGGTTAGGTATGCAATAGTAATATGACTTGGCTGTCAGTTGTTTGGTTCCTTGCTTACAGACACGCATATCAATTCAGTCCAGACGAAAAAATGCACTATGGAAGAACAACGATAAGAAACTTCATCGATCAAATCACGTGGGACAAATGTCGTTCTTCTCATTTCCCATACCCTAAATAACTTCAATCCAGTCCAATTCTTCTATCTCTCAACCTCATAACCCTTTCAAAAATTTAATTCCAATTGCCTGTCCATTACCCTTAGGCCTATCATCGCTTTATCATGCACTTCCTAAGACCACCCGCTTCCTTACCAGACATACTAAATCCTTTCGCTAATTAAATGTCCTCCTTAGTTGATGCATATGCATCTAAACAATGCATATCAAGGCCATACAAGCAAACATTCCCTAAGGTCACATCCAATTTATTTATTGCTAATTGACAGGTGCTCCAATGCATTTAAACTTTAATTATTATGCTTTATATTTCAGGACCTTACATTTTAACCTAACTTTAATTATCTATCTTATAGATGGTGCGCAAATCTCACCTGGAGAGTTTTAAAACAAAGTCTAGTATATTTGTAATTTAGTCTAGCATAAATTTTAAATGTGGAAGCATTTCAAATATATAATCTAATTATTATTAGTTACCATCAAATTAATATATTACTACATTATTTCCAATTTGGCATTCTACTACGAAAAGTATTTTCTGCAGTTTCGCTTTTTGTTAAAATATTAAAAAATTGTCATTTTCTACTATTTGTAACAAAAATTAATTGCAATTATTTATTACTGTTATGATATATCACTACAAGTTTATTTAGGCCTCAAGGTTGTCATATGCATAATTATTACTATATATAATCCTGCTCTTGAGTTAATTTTTCAAGGATCAGCTACAAAGTTGGCAAGTTTAATGGGAAAGGTAAAAACATATACGAGGCTATATAGAATTAGAATGTTATATAGTATGAGAATATTGTATAGGGAGCATTTTCAGAATCTTTGAAATGGTTTTTGGCATTTCTTAATTTTAGCTCTGTGAAGTGAGATTATTTTCCAACAGTATAGTTTAGATCAGACTGGACTGGATTGGATGTAATTAGACTTGACACGATATAGAAAGCAGAAGGTAAACGACGAATCGGAGTAACATAGCTACCTTGTATTTGAAATAAACATTGTACTTGTCGATCTTTGGATTGTGGAAATATAAGTTTATAAACATTTTGTGTCATTTGAGAATAGAGTGGAAAGAGAGAGCCGATATTTGGCACTATTCAACTCACGGTCGGTAAACGCCCGCAAACCGCAGTCTATTAGCAGTCAATTCTATATTATTATTCTATTCTGTAGTATATTAACGTATAGAGCAAACCAATCATGATACATCACATGCACAGAGAGCTCTTTTCACTCACGCCATCGGGAAATTTATCCCGAATATTATGTGCTTTATACAGTTTACCTCAGCCAAGTTTTTGCTGCAAATCTTGACGGGGCTCAATAAATGAAACCTATTGTTCACTCAACCAAGGCTTGCCTATATCTACTATTACATAACTATATTTAGATATATTTAGCTAGGGAAATGCATGTACAAACTCAATAGGAAGTTTAGCTCACCGAATTCTCAAGTGCAGTAACAACCGTCAAGTAACACAGTTCTATCTACAATTATATCTAAAATGCTTTAAAAAGCTCACATTAACCACGCTGAACAATCGTACATAGTCACTAAGCATATATTTAGTAATAAAAACAACTTTACTACTCACAACTCGTTTCATCCCATCTCCACTTTTAATCTCTTCAAACATCTACCTCTAACATAGCATTAAACGCACATAAACATAGTATCTGAACAACTACAATAGCATAATATCATGCTATTACTTGCATTGAAAATGCATAATTTTAGACAGTCTACAATATTTAGCCGAATATTTCAAACAATTCATCATCATTATTCTGCCCCGTTTCTTACATGTCTTTTTATAGAATAGGTAATCTAACTCTGATAAGCAATGTCAATAACAGCCAGTAAATGGTTCATGAACAACCATACCAAATTAATGAATAGCTATTTCTACCTGGTTAAATTATAACCGGACAGGTAAATAAAACACGTCCGAATTTTTGTATGCTTATTCTAACACTTTTTAAATATGATACAGATGCAAGGAAGGTGAAAGTATTGGATAAGTAAATAGTAGCACTTTATCAGGCAATTTGATAAAATATTCATTTTTATAGTCACTGATGTTTGCTTGCTTATGGAATGAAAGGTGAAGGATAAATACGTGGCACATTCAGAAGCACAATTTACACTAAGTAAATTATTTGGTGACAATAAAGATAGTTTACCCAATGTAAAAAACATGATCTAATAATCTAAGGTTTATATGTTGGCATTTTTGTAGTGTCAGATAGCAGTAGCAAGTAGCACAAGGTTGTTAATGAAATATTTACAAAATCATAAAGATTGCACTTACATTAGTGAAAGTGGAGCCTAATTATTTAGGAAGGATGTTGCAGTACATAATCGTTACGCATAGAGAAGCTGTAAGCCATTGAAATAGTTAATTAGGCTGCACATTTTTGCAAGGGAAGAATGTAAATAGAAAGAGTCATTGATGATTTGAGTAGGAGTGGTTTGAGTGTAGTAGTAGAGTAACCTTTGTTACTCCGCTAATTGTTAGCTTTGTTAGTGTAAGTGTTCAATTTAGAATTTGAAAAGCACAAAGTGATGAAACAATGGAGAGTGGAGAGAGCGGGAGAGGAATGAAAAGTGTAAAGTAAAGTGTACCTGTTTTAATATAGGTGTATGTAGTAGATAGTATAGTCGTAGTAATTGTATTACATGCATTGGCCTAGTAAGTAGCAATGATCTTATTAATAATAACAAATGCACAAGACAGCATGTGTGCAGCGTTGTTAGCTATTTGAAAGAGGAAATGAAGAGTAACTAGGAGTACAATAGGAGTTAGAGTATAAGTACTGCATTCTGGAGTAGCGTATTGTATTCTATGTATAGAAGCCTAATAAGTATATTGGAGATGCCTAAAGTAGCGTACAAACAAAAGACAATTTGGACAAGTACTACAGCTATACACATACATACATACATATAATTCGGTAAGCTGTACAAGCTGTAGGTAGGTAAATAGTAGTATTTAGTATAGAGAAAATCCAATGCACTATTTGAAAGCTAAGCGAGGAGCGGCTTGTGTAGCTGTAGTAGGTAGCGTACAATATGTAGTGTAGTAGAGTAGCATTTAATCAATAACTGTAACAGAGACACGGAAAAAATGTTCGGAAGTTTCCGTACCATCGTCGTGGCCCGAGTCCATTGACGATTTCCTACTGTGACTCTGACTGTGAGCTTGCTGAACTTGGATATGTAGCACGCTTTCGCAACAAAAATAAAAATACATCCAGATACAGTCAAAACTCTGTACAATACTTAAGTACGTATACTGTACATATTGGAATATACATACAAAATACAATACAAAAGTAATGGATTGTAAAAGAGAGAAAGACAAGAAAGTTATTTTTGGTTATTTTGGAGAGATAGGAAGAAAGTAAACAGATTAAGTAACATTAACATAATGGAAATTCAAAAAAGAGGATAGTGACAATGCTGAATGATCAAAGGATAAATAGAAATAGGATGGAAGGAAAGAAAATAATACAAGTGGTGAGGTGACATGACATGGCAGGTGAGGCATGTCACTTTATAGTTAATACTCAACAATCCCATTCCATATGTAGGTATAATATTGACGATAACTTGAACGTAAATAGTTACCGTAGCGTTGCGTCACATCGTCAAGTGACAAAGCGAGAGAGAGTAGAAGAGAGAAAGGATAAAGAAAGCAGGTTGAAGGAGGACTGTATTAATATTGACTCGAGATAAAGATCAAATAGAATTTTAAATCCAAAAAGGAAATATCGACTTGTCTGCATCAAGATTAGAGAAAATGCAGTTGTATGATGGGGAGGAGTGTCGGGATACGGAATACGCTACGGTACTTTTCTGTACAGTATGTGACAATGAGATGACAGAAGAGAAGAAGAAGAAGAATGAGTAATTTGAGTATTAAAAATTCAATGGATTTACACACTGGATAACAGTACAGTTATTAGCAGCGTACTTTTTATGCAGAGGCAACTCAATCGGAGGTAGCATATTCTTTTCAGGTAAAAATCCAGGCTCCAGATACCTCTCTGTCTCCTTTGACACTCGGCTACCATTATGACCGTTCATCTCACTGATGATGAATGAAGCACGACATGCCGCATTAAAAAACACAAATAGAGCAAACATTCATTAGCCATTGGCCTATCCATTCCATTATCTTATACAAACCATCTCACTATACTACGACTACAACTACTTATTTACATTCAACAACTCTATATAATCAAAATGCAAACAATGCCAATTCCAATCCACTGACTACTCCTACTACACACAATATCAACTTAGTATATAAATAAAGTTAACTACTGATAACTGTATCAAGCTACAGAAAAATCCTCAAACCATCGGTTCATTAACCTCTTCCTAATATCCTATCTACTGAAAAGGCAGTGACAGAGAACATATTTACAATATTTATCCGGCTCAACCATTATTACTCTAATTGAAACAAAACTATATAGTATATTCAACTCACAATCAATACGACACAGCGGAGACTACTTACATTGAACAGACACATAAATAACTATCCTAGTACTACTAGAGAAAAAGGCTTTTACACTCCCACTAGTACCTACATTACCAATTCCGAGTCACAAACACTAATTTACAAGTTTACTAATCCCGTTTGCATGCTATCTAACTAAACACACAGGAAATCATACGAGTGAATAATTCCAACTATTATATAAACACGGAAATTAAGTCCATGAACAGCTAAGAATAGATATCGACAGCATTACAGAGAGAGAGAGAGAGAGATTTAAGCCAAAAAGGAATCCGAAGAATATAAAGCATTATAAATAGAATAAAATTCTAGTTAATCTATAATTTATTCGGAGAAAGATTTAAGTAAAATGACATGCAGTAGTTTGAAATGAGGACGAGAGGGAGGAAAGGAAACGATCTAGCACGTCATATAACTAACCATGGCATACAGATAAAGTAATAATAGCCACATGTGGTGTCGTTCGATGCAAAAACGGTTATAGTTGTCCTATAGATACAGTCTCTGTGCACACCGAATCGATAAAGAAAGTCAAGAGAAAGTCAATATGGAGAAAGTTGGAGATGCTCAGTCTATTTATACCCACTAGAGAAGGGAATCTACTACTAATACCTACAAAATGTAGTAACAGGCAAAATGAAACCAGAAGGAGTCACAGAAACTTACTTACTTAGTGAACAGATACTTAACAATGCTTTATACTGCGTAGAGTAACAAATGGTTACACCTACAAAAACTACTGCACTGCTCGACTAACTTTAGTAATCTCCATCGAATCTTTGTTGCTGCTGTCAGGGAAAAGGAAACAAATCAGGTGAATGAAATTAGAGAGGTGACATAAGGATAATTCAAGCAAAGCTCCACACACACACATACATAATTTAATATTACACACCCAAGTGGAACAAAAGATACGATTGACAAGTCTATAATAACAGATTTCAACAGAAGAATATTACAGAACCAACATTCCAAGAAGTAAGACGAAGAAATGCATGAGAGAGAATATAATATGCAATGTATGTATGTATGTATGTATGTATGTCTGTGTATGCACGACGGTGTAGTATTTATAAAGTAAGAGAGTTATTAATAGATGTATGTCTAGAGAGAAAAGAAGAGGCAGGTGTCAGTGACAGACAGCGATAGCGACAGCAAGTCAGCGTCAGCGACAAGATAAAGACAACCGAGAGCGAGCTGAGCGTAGAGAAAGAGAGATAGAAAAGATAATCCGATGAGATCAGATTTGCAATCTGCAGATGAGATTCGATTCCTCTAAGTACACACACACATAGAGATTATACTACCACAGAGTATCAATGTCTGCGTATATAGTATAATAACTTATATAGATAATAAAAATTAGACTAAGAGAGAGTAAAGATAATAATAAAAGAGAGGCGAGCGAATTGCGGGCGGCGGGCTGGCGGGCTGGCGGGCGAGCGAGCGAGAGCGGGCGAGAGAGAAAATGAATAAAATATGATTCGAATGAAAGAATACCAGCATGAGTGTAAGAGTGGTTTGGTCCCTTGAAAGTGAGGTTATTTCGCGTGTTGTGATCTCTGTTGAGAGTGATTAAACGGAAGAAATGGTAAACGATCGGAAAGAGCATCATGGCATGGCATCGAACCAACGAACGAACGAACGTGAATGAATGAACGAACAATTCATCTTATTGCATCTCATCGCCGCCCTAGCGAATCCATTCATTTCCATTCGATCCGCAAACGATTTGCATCAATTTTGCGTGGAAGGAAATGAGGATCGCCATCGCGGACACTTGTCACATAAACACCCAATCAACTAATTTCCTCAATGTCAATGTCCACTAAAAATCCGTCTCTTCGAAGCCCCCGAGCAGAGTTGGCTCGCCCCTAATAAATCACAAAAGCACACTCGTCTTACATTACAAGAACATCAATCACAATTCCACAACCAAATCCCATACTTCACAAAACAAATCTATCTACCCTGCTCATTTCTTACTCCATTCATGCATTCATTACTGCCCTATATACAAACAATACCCTACTATACCCCTACATCCCTATATATCCAGATACACTCAACATTCAATCCTATCTTTATCCTCCCACACTCTTCTCGTACTAACACATCATCACCATTTTATATCTAATACACACATACTATATTTACAAACAAACCACAATAACAGATTCAAATCCCGCTTTCCATTACAATACCATTTTTAAATTTTCCCAACACAACTATACAGAATAATATACAAAACTTGCTACATCAATTCCATTGTTTACTATACCTACAATATGCCATTGTTAAACCTTTTACACTCGTGACATTCGGAATATCCTTTTAGATACATTTTCTTTATACAATCTTACCCAATGCAGACATTTATTTTGTTATCAGTAAATAATTCCTACAGAAATGTTTTCCTATCATACATATCTGACTGAAGCAGTACTCTTGGACACAATTGTCAGAAATGCCTTTCAAACACCCACGAATTATTATTTAATACTGCTTCTATACAAATGTCAATCCCACGTCATTATTATGCGATAGTGCAGCATACCTGGCTCCGGAAACATAAATAATTACTATCGCAATCATATTTACTTAGCACAGCTCAGGCAGAGTGACTCAGAGTCAACAAAGTTCCAATGCCCAGTGGAAATAACTTGAAAAAATAAAAATACAAATCTAAACCTAAGCTTTTCAACGTCACACTCATCAATACTCGTAATAATTTCAAATTACTATTATCTTTTAATTAGTAGATCAATTAATCGCAAAATTGTCAGTGATAGTAAATTCATGGTATTGTTAAGGTACGGCAAAGCGAATTCGTTGAAAAATAAGTTATCATTAATTTCTAGGTCTGTACTAAAAGTTGGAATACTATTGGTACTAAAAGGGTACTTTAGCAATTGGAGGAAGGTACCTGATATCGTTAAGTAGAGTGTCATCAGTGACAAATAAGAAAAAGAAATTAGGGAGGGTATAAAATTAATTGCGTGGTAAAATGGAGAAGGAAGGTTTTTCCCACACGAGAGGTAGGTAGACTAGACAATAAATGTATTATTTAGGTAGTTAGTATTAAGTTGGAAGCATTTGTGGGAGAAGTATTTGAGTCATTGATTAGGCATGTGTGCCATTTGCTATAAATAAATAGTAGCTAATGTAGGTTTAATAGATATATGTCCTTGTAAAGACATAAAAACTGGTTTGGAATCGACAGAATCAGCACTGTCCATATTAGATTAGCCCCATTATAGTTTAATATATTCTGGTGGCCTATATTAAACATGATATACAAGTATTAGTTAGGGCGCCATAGTAGCTGTCGGCTTCTTTCTTTGTAAGCGAAGCGAACCAAGTAAAGTGCCGTAAAGTGCGGCCAGCTAATATTGCATCAAAAGCCTAAAATACTAATGTGTAATTGTATTGTAAGTACAGAAAAGATAAGTGAGGTATCAAGTATAAGTATGTATTCCGTGTGGCTCCGAGTCCGAAGGCGAGGCTACTATTCAATACTCCTCTAAATGGGTATACCAGACTCCACACACACACACACAAACCAAATGCATACTACTAGACAGGTAGAGAGAGAGAGAGAGCTCCTGCTCTGCGTCTTTTTGATCTTAAAATAGACGATGTGGCTCTCTGAGAACAGAAGAGAGATCAGAAAACTCGCATTGAATAAGCCAAGAAGACTAAGTTGGAATGCTTACTATGAATGTATGCCTAATACGAATATTACTCCACACAGTCCCACTCACTCTCCTATATTCATACTAGACATAGTTTGTGTATATTTATTACATCATATATAGTACCTTTAAATGCTGTACTCTTCTTGGCATAGAGCATGGCACAGACTAACTAATAAGAGTATAATATAAGACATAGCAAGAGATCAGTCAGTTACGGTTCGGAAACACTTTTGTCCATATCTTTTCGAAGAGTAGTAGTAAGTAGTTTGTAGAAGAGAGGAGTAGTAGTATATCACATCCCATCACATTAGCCTATCACTATATATATTCTTGCATTCCATCCCACTCCATTCCAGTTGCACCAGATATCGAGTACTATCTGTATAAGTAGTATCTCCTAGTATCTCGGCCACGCAACTCTGGCAGGGCGGGCAGAGAAAGCTTCTTTCTCTTCTCTTCTGATTCCTCACTTCATAGATAACACACACGGCCCAACTAAACTCCTTTCCCCCTACTGCTTGCTAACTACACTCAATATAGTCATAGCTTAGTCTGCCCAACTTTCTCCTGCTTCGACTTTTTTCATTCTGGGTCAATGGAAATGGATTCAATCAACTATCATGAGCTACGTTACACCGATATGTACAGATAGATACAAATATCAAAGTAAACTGCTTGTTATGCGCCTTTTATTATACTAAATCTAAACCATAATATTATATCTACTACTAGTATAATAATATAGTCATCATAGTATCTTCTATCTATGCAGATTATAGCTAGGTGAAAATAAAAGGATTGTGTAGTAGGTACTAAAATATCTGAGATGCTATTTGTAGACATGCACTTTGTCGTATTTACCTAGTTAGCTTATTTAATATTAATGATATGTATGGTATGGCTTGAAGTAACGTGTTATGTTGTCATGCTTCAAGGGAATTATGGATAATTCTTACTATATTATGAAGGATCCTCGTTTAAAATTTTCTCAATATAAACTCCGCTACAACTTTAGCTAATACTATTTAATGTTGGGAAAAGTTTTCTAGCAAACAGACAAGCAGGTAAGACACTGATAGTTCTAAATTGTGTAGCTCTACATTAATAAATCATACACGTTCAGTACTAGCTAAACTATAGCTGAATTGATAGCAAATGAATGGTTGGAATGAAAAGGCCAACATTTAGTCCATATCACGCTTCGCTACGAGTAAATTGGAAGGATAGTGTATGCAAATATATAAAGAAATGAGCTATAGCCCAACATAACGGTAACGTGAGGAAGTAACTCTGGATGTCTACTGAAGAACAGGAAATATGAGTCTTTCAATATTTTACATATTTTCATGTACCTGCTGGTTATGCACTGACTATGCAGCGTCTCCATTATAATAGACTCTCTCTACTACAAGACATGATATATGAAAGCTACTCGACTAACTTGACTTAAAAAGTCTGTCTACTAGTATACAGACACTTAAGTATTATGTAATACACAGAAGAAGGTTTGCAATTTTGCATATCATAGTTTCGTATAGTAATAGTGCATTGTGGATAAGTATGGCTCTGTGTACCTATGCATGTGTAGCATTGTAACTATTATGTGTGTAATGTACAGTGTCCTATTCTTGTTTGGTTTCGTTAGGTTTGGCTATTTTCCTTTGCAGTGGTAATTTGAGTCACGGAAGCGGCTGCCGCCTCCCTTCATTCCTTTTGCTTTGCTCCACTTCCTTTCTCTTCGATGCGATGATTTTTGCCGAGAAGCGCACAGCGCACTCTGCACACTTTACAATTTATTGAACAAATCGTACACATGTAACCTTTTCTGTTGCGTTATTCTAATATTATACTGGATATAACTGGATATAACTAGTAAGTAAATAAATACGAGTTATGTAATATATTTTATAAATTTTAAAGGGTCTTGTGTATGTATCGAGAGCCTTAAAACAAGAAACAATATGGAAGGACGACTTATCGCTGTTACTGTTTGGGTGACTACAATTATTGAGTCTTTTAATACAGAGAGAACAGGAACAAGGATTCCGGGAATAGGTTTGTTGTTAGTTACATTGAGTGTATGTGGTAGCGAGCTTTTATGTAGGTATAAAAATATTATATTAGCTACCCCTACACTATAGTATTAAAGTTGATAAATACTTTGCACGTACATATTTATTAACGACAAGCATATTCATGGAATAATAGAGACGAAATATACGTATTATAATGGCTACCTTCCACTTTGAGCGGACTGCCTCCCGAAAGAAATTCTATTGGAAGAAACACACAATAATATAATACATGCAAAGACAGGCGTCGTCAACACATACGAATACTGCACGCTATATCCTCGTCTCGTCCTAATCATCATGATCTAATCCATGAGCACTTTGGGTTTCACTTTATTTTCCTTTCGCAACTACGACAACTATTAGCAGTCGCTCGGAGTCACTGCAATTCTATGCTATTGTGCTAACTCTCACAGCACTCACTCACACACAAATTTGTATGAATACATGTATGCGACTATATTGAATGTGGCACCTCCACAAATAATACGCTAGCATTTTCAATATAATATGGAGCTATGTAGTTCAGTTTGGTTTAAAGTGTTTTCTGAGTGAGCTGCTAACATCATAACAGTGCAGTGCACTGTACGAAAACCACATTGTGTATTGTAAATTGTAGCTATTATATGGTAATGTAGGCATGTATTCCGAATTTTCTCTTCCCTTCCTCCGCTTACGCCTTTAGCAAGGCTCAAAAATAAGAAGGTAAGCTTAACGAATTCAAGTGACTAACAAAATAACATCAAGTGTTCAACGTATATTTGTGTATGTATAATTTACCAGACAGACATTACATTACAATGAAATACACATTCATACATATGTATGTATATCAAGTACAGCTCTTTCGATTTATCCAGAATTGTGCACCGGGAAAATATGTAATAAGTACGCAGAATTCCTGCTATGCTATGTTTTGGGGAAAGTAATCAATATGCAATCCAATATCCCACTATATATGGAATTAAAACGAGCTGATTTCTTTTTCTGTAGGTGGAGAAGGAAACCTATTATGTAACCATACCTGCCAGCCTGCTCAACTCAACATTTCCCCTTTTATTGTCTATCTATAATGTAGTGGGAATTTCCTTCTCAATTTTTTGCGCTATGGCTAGAGACCTAGAAGTAGTTAAACCCGAATAATCCATTCAAATTAGCTCCTTTCTATATGTCAACCAACAACTATATTTTTTACGGACAGTTGGACATGCATTTATAACGTGACCGCAAATTGTTTACTCATCCCAGAATAAATACCTAAATTATTACCTAACCATCCACAGCTTTGCTGCATTTATTGCCAAATTTTATAGATCCATGTATATATTAAACCTTCCAGACCGATTTCATTTCCAGAACCCATGACTCATAAAGCACGGGCTAGGAAAGACAAAAATAGCTAACAGAGAGCATTGTTTATTAATGGCTAGAAGCGAATAGTCCCCTATTGTGCAAGTTACATGACTTGAACATCCATTTTACTCAAATTGCATTCCTCCAATTCATAATCGCTACTGATCCGTCACATAATAAGTTTAAACTAGACGATAGACATATGTTCTAAACAAGACTATTGATAAGCTCCTTATAGATGAATCATGTATGCGTAGCATTCGATAAATTGTCGTCTCGTGAGGCAAAATCCTTATAGGTATATACTTACCAACGCCTAAATTAATCCTAAAGCTTAGCTCCAAGTTGTTACTCGTAAATTATACTTATACAACAGTTTTTGTTCCTTAAATACATAACTTTGTCGTATAAACGTAGGAAGTTAACTTGTTTATGGAATTGTGTTCCAAGGCACTATCTACATTGAATTATTATGTAAATTAGGTGTACATGCGAGAACATCTACGTGTCTAAGAACAAAAGTTACTCGAAATGTAACCCTATTAAATAAATAACGTTCAACAGAGGTGCTCTGAGCAATAATGATTTTCTTAATACTACAATGCGATTACAATTTCCTATATTTATATCGTAACTCTCATATTGAATGTATTTCAAGAAAATAATCAGGCAAATAGAGTACTACTCCAAAAATAGTATTTGAAATAAATGGCTAGATTTGATAAAATGCTTTCTTTTAAAGTTCAAAAATTATATTGTGAATTTACTGCATTGTCATTAAAACCAAAAAACTAATTAATCCTTGTGCATCACGAACTATCGGAAGATCATCCTTTAATTTAAACGATAAAAACGTACAATAAATAGAATATTGTGAAATTGAAAAAAATAGATCACTGCCATATTTTGTTTATAATATCCAAACTAATTTTACAATTATCAGTAAAAATAGATACATCGGCTTCCCCAAACAATATGTCATTATCGGAATGGAAAAATACAGCCATGTTTGAGTGTAAATAATTTTCCTAGATTGTTTATCAATATTGAAAGTCATGACTTAATGATTTAATCTGTGAATATGAAATGAATAGGTATAACTGAGTAGAGTAGGATATCTGCAATGGTGGGAAGTATTAATGAAAGAAATGTAGGAGAGAGTAGTGTATAGAGGCATAAGAAGTATTTATCTATTATGTATAGAGTAATAGGATGAGTATTTGTTTGAGAGGAAGAATTGATGTGTATTTCTCACTGTGAAATGTTGTGAACAGGAACACTGGGGTTGGCCAAGGTATATCGAATTACTAAAGTAAGTCACTTGTGAAGCAACATCTCCAGCTGAGATAACGTGTTTGCGGAAATAATTCCTCGAATAGGAAATAGTTCCCAAGCCAGTTATGTCAGAGAGCCACGCAATGCAACGGCTTAGTAAACTCAAGGAGAAAGTAGACTTCCGTATATTCGTTGTAGTTATCTTTCGACTCGGTTAAGTACTTGCATTACCTCCTAAACTAACATCCTCTATTCTAAATTCTCATCCTATTTATACACACGAAAATGTAACAACGTCAAGTATAAGGTCAACTCACTCACTCACAACTCAACCAATCCAATTTCAATGAAATCGTCTGCAAACATGAGTGTTTGTTTTACTCACAGCTTCCTTCTTTAACAACACTACAAAGCACCGCTAATACATTTCTGCCTCTTACATAATAAATACGACACTCAGTCACAAAACTAACAATAAGAAGTAACATTATACAATTGGAATGACAGACAATCCACATAAAACGTTTGCCTAATCTAATCTAGTACCTATTTTCATATACATACACAGAATTCCTAGATATCAATATTCACAAAGCAAAGTGTGCATAAAAGTTTAATGCAGTTATTGAAAAAGAAAACCTAGCAATTTACCCCCTCCCCTCAGATTGGAAATATATCGATTTGACATTTGCAGTGGAGTACAGAAGAACATTGTACAACAAACACCACAGTCCTTACGGAGAACCAGAAAATCAATACCATTCAACTTACACTTCTCCACCCTGCAAATATTCCGTCATTTAAAAAGCTCCTTTCTCAACCCAATGCAGAAATAGATACTAATATTAGCATTTAGCTTTGTATAATTCAACCAAACCAATGCCAAACTGTCAAGCACCGTCTACTCTCTTGTCTACTCAGACGGAAACAAGAAAATATTTGTCAAAATATTATCCTACAAACATTGCGCATTGTATCATTGTATGTAATACAATAGCAATGTTGTACACCAATCATGGTAAAATTCGTTATAGCGATTATTCGTCAAACTTTTAATCAAAAATACTTGAAAGATAGTTTAGCAAAAATATGCAAAAATTGTTTTAGAGAAAATATTCGTAAAACGTTTTAACGATAATATTCGTCGAAAGTTTTAGAGAAAATATTCGTAAAACGTTTTAACGATAATATTCGTCGAAAGTTTTAGAGAAAATATTCGTAAAACGTTTTAACGATAATATTCGTCGAAAGTTTTAGAGAAAATATTCGTTAAACGTTTTAACGATAATATTCGTCGAAAGTTTTAGCGAAAATATTCGTCAAAATTTTTAGCGAAAATATTCGTCAAAAGTTTTAGCGAAAATATTCGTCAAAAGTTTTAGCGAAAATATTCGTCAAAAGTTTTAGCGAAAATATTCGTCAAAAGTTTTAGCAAAAATATTCGTCAAAAGTTTTAGCGAATATATTCGTGAAAGGTTTTAGCGGAAGTATGTACAACAATCAGTAAACAAGTTGTATTGTGTTTAAATGGTGCACTTTGCCTAAAATTCCAGTTAAGCTATCCGGATCTATAACTGCTGCCGCTTTTGGTAGGTAGATTAATGTTATCGTTAGTAACTACGATTTTGCATATTATTGTCAACACACTTAGAAATCCTAAGCTGATATACTGTTATATTTAACAGTATATCACCTTAGAAATCACGTAGGGATGGTTACACATTATTTAGCGTTGAATTAACATTGTCCACATCCTGTTAATATTTTAACAGTATATGTGGTTAAAACTAACATGGGATCATGTTAAAAGTTAACATTGCCTCATGTTAGAAATAATGTCATTACAACATTATTTAATGTTGATGGTGCAAAAAGTGAAACCAGGAAACGATCCCAGTTCCCTGCACTACTCAGGCGGACACCCTACACACTGAACCACACCGCCACATTGAATGTTAAGGTGGTTATTGTTGGTGATAAACTTAGCTGAGGGGACTTGACATGACATACTGTTAACCTCAACTAACGTTATGGTCATGTCATGTTAACATAAAATTAACGTGACTTTTGCCTACAGGACATTTACTGTTAAAAATTACATTAAAAAAATATAGCAGGTGCCTTATTTAATGTTAAATTTTAACATTAAGTGAATAACGTTAAACCACTTTGACTGGATTTCTAAGTGTGAACCAAAGCTAAATCCAACATGTGAAGTTGTGTTGATGATAGTACGGTGTTATTGTTGTTAATTACTATTGAACTTGAAGTTAACTTTTGGGTTTTCTATTAACAATCAATATCTTTCTAGTAGTAGCTCTGCCAAAAGAAAATGCAATATAGATATGCTAGTAGGTAATTTACACCTAGTCGTATCTGCAGAAGTAGAAATAATAAATCAGACCTAAAACTATAAATATGCTATGCTTTTAAAATTAGAAAAAATAAGTCGCAAATTCACTCAATAGTCAGCAAGACCTCAAAAAGGTCTCATTTTTTTGTTACAACTGAACTAGGAAGTTCTTTCACAATATAAAAGATAATCCTTTTCGAAAACAATAAAAATATTAAATACATTTATTAATATTAATTCAATAGATCACTGCCATATTTTCTTTATGAAATCAAAATTATTTTACTGAATTACAATTATAATAGATTTCATGCCCTCTTTTAGGATAAGTATATCAAATAACGTGTACATAATTGTAATATTATTGTAATTATGTCACAAAACGTTATTTGAAATGTATAAAAGAAATAAAGTAAATCTAACGTGGTATTTGGTGGCTATTTGTCGTTGTAGGTGCATAACGGAAATTGTAATAGTAAATACAACAACTGGTTAATTTATTTGAACCTACTATTACCAAATAAAGTACGCTGTACAGTTACAGCGATATACTCAAATACTTAAAATTTTAATACATCCTTGGTATAGTATTACCTAAGCCCATGATGTCTAAGGTTGTAAATAAGGATTTAGTATCTGTACTTAAATAGGTATTTGGCAGTTGAAAAAAATGGTAGAGACAGAGAATAGCGTTTCTTCTGTATTTACTGCTAGTCAGTTAGTAACTTTCTGCTAATGAGAAAACTATTAAATAAGCCAATTTCTTTTCGTTCTCTAAACAGTGAAATGGGAAATTAAGGAGGAAGAATTGGGTCGGTCACATGATTCCATCTGCAGATACTTTCACAACAAAGAAACTTTTGGTTTCATTAATTCCAAACCAAGTATCTGTATGTTGGTGAAAGTGAAAGAAAGTAACTTTCATCTGATCTGCATGCTTGTAAAGGCTGAAGAGCACTGTAAAAGTCAACAGAGAGACGACGAGCGAGGAGCTAATTAATAATGTTAAGAGGACGGACTCACGCAGAATGAGTAAACCAACACGTAGCTCTTCTATTGACACAGACAATTGCGGACTATTAACAACATATTATTATTAACAGACACAACAAAAGCTCCTCCCTCTATTTTAATCATGAACAGATAATCCACCTCGGAAGAGATGATTCTAGGTAGAATTCACCTCAGAGCGAAGACTTACTACTAATAATAACATGCACACTATACACTCACTCTTACGTACAGATACAAACACTCAATTCAACCAAATGTTCAATAGCTGAGCAGCACTAAAGTCTCAGGAGTGAAATCTAGTTAATTTACTTCCGTTGGACTAGATAACTATTGAGAGGATGGAAATTGGATTCATGCTATCTAAGCATTACTAATCACATCTTTCTCTAACCCCAGACCGCACTAATAATATTATTAAGAAGAGATACTTATATAGGTGATGATGAGCTACCTAATTAACTACATAATATACTAAGCTAATGAGACTCTGCTTGCTACACTTCGAGAAATTAGTTGATAGTGAGAATGTAATTGGCAGTTATGACTTAAAATTCTAATAATAAGAACATAAAATGATTAAAAAAAGATATTTAAATAAATACCGATTAATATATCATATCAGTTATTAAGAATTGTTGTTATAATATGGTATACTACTAGAAATAGGTATTAAGGTATTAAGAAAGAAGTGTAGAGGGTACCCCTTATTTTTGGCAGCAGGGTTGGTTGGTCCATTCCGCTCGGGGGCTCGGTTGTTTCTTCTTGGAAGGAGTAGATCACCATCGGCAGACTGATGAAGTTGCGGTGCGAGATCATTCATCTCGATGACTTGCGAATGAATGCCTTTGCCCGAATTGGGCAACAGTTTGTCGGTGAGCGTGACCGCATTGAGCCCTCTGGACGTGGAGCGTTGTATGATACGAGTCTTTTCGTCTGCGGAGAGAGACGTCTCGCCGTCAGGCTCGGAAGAGCCACCCTGGTGACTGCCAGGTGCCTGAATATTATTGTTTGTGGAGGAGGCATTCACATTAACGACATTCGAGTTGGCAGTTTGAGAGCTGGGCGAAGAGGCGTCCGTGTTATAAATTCTGAAGTAGGCGAAAATGAGGTAGACGACGGAAATGATGAAACTGGGGATGGGGATGGCCATGGAGTAGACGAGGTCCAGGATGACACGTGTCATGTCAAAGTTGGTGACGACGAGAGCCGGGTCCACTTTGCTGTAGAAGCAACTGAAGTTGGTGCCCGGCTCTTTGTGCGACGCGACAAAGGTCTCGCATTTGACTTTGGGAGGGTAGCCACAGCCTTTGACATTGGGGTACAGATGGGCTCCTCGGAACCATTCGTCCACAGGCTTTTTGTTGTGCGCTCCGTGTCCCAGGCCTACGCCATTCTCTCCGCCGCCGTTGACACTGTTGGTTCGTACCTCACTACCCACTTTATTGTGTTTCCGTTTCTTGACGTGATTTGCACTACCACTATGAGAGTTTCGAGCCGGGTCAACATTCACGCCCGCCCCTCCACCACCGCCCCCGCCCGGCCCGTTGCCTAAATTGTGATTGCTATACTTACTGCTAGGAGATAAATGATTAGAGCTAGACTGATGATGTGACTGTTTATTTTTGTTGAAGGGGAGGCCGGGTGGTGTGCCGCCCCCATTACTATTCGCGTAATTGTTGTTCACACTGTTACTGTTATGATTGTTACTGTAGTAGTTATTATTGTAATTATTAATATTATTGGTACTGAGTGCGCCGGATGAGTCCCGTCTGAGCTCGGACCCAGTCTCTGAGGGCGAGAGGTCTCCCGAAGAGGATCCTCTCGCCTTCCGGTAGTCTACCTTGATTTGGTCACACTTGAACACCTCACGAGTGCAACCCTCACGACACGACGTCCACGTACAGTTGGTCAGGCCTTCAAGATACTCATGGGAGACGGTGACGCAAAAGGCCGGCTCGGGATCAAACTCCATGAAGATGGTAGTAAAGGCCGGGTCAATAACAAAAGGCACCAGGAAGAGGAATGCAAACAGACTGAACACGCCCAGCAGAATAAAAAAGGCCGTCGTGTAGAACAAACACTTTTCCACAAAAGTCTGATCAGGAATTATCACTTCCGTGCACTCCACTGCTGTCTTTTCACCATCCTCCTCACCCTCTTCTCCTGCTTCGTTCGGCCCCGCCGTCGTCGACGCCGCCAGAGCTGCTCCCGCCGCTGTTGTGGCCGAGGCCGGAGCTCCACCCAGCCCACTCCCAATTCCTCGCACAGCCCCATCCTCCTCCAAATCCAGTTCCACGTTCTCATTGTCGATCCCGGCAAACTGCAGTTCCAGCTCCAGCTTTGAGCCGCCCACATCATCGTCTTCGTCATCCGAGCGGGAGCCTATCGTCTCTTTGTCCCCACCACTCGCACTCCCCACACCACTCCCAACTCCACCCCCACCAACTACTACCCCTCCTAACAGGCACGGCTCGGACTTGAGGTGATGATGACTCAATGTGGACCCATTCACGTGTGGATTTCCCGGCGTCGTCGTCGTCGGATTATTTGTCGTTGGTGGTGGAGCGATGAGCCCTTTCTTCACTGCGGTCGTGGCAGGGAGAGTGGGCAACGTGGACAACGATGGCACGGAGGGAAGAGGGGCGAGCACGTGTCCCGGCCCACCTCCCCCACCACTCACAGGTGTACTCGTATTCCCTATTGTTAATGAGGAGGCGGCGGCGGCGGCGGCTGCTGCTGCTGCTGCGGCGGATGAAGATGATGAGCTGGCTCCGGCTGCTGCTGCTGAGGCGAAGGCTGCTGTGCTCGTTGAAGACGCACCCGTCGCGGCTGTCACTGTCCCTGTCGTCGTCGTAGGTGTCAAAGTTGAGGCTGCAAGATGAGCTGATGATGCCACTCTGAGTTCTTCCTCTCCCGGCATTCTCGCTAGCAAAAACACCCGGCTATCACACCTCTACCGGGCACCTCGGACATTGTCCTCGTCCCTCTGAAAACACTCCAAGCATTTCATCAACAACAAGCAAATGTGATTCAATCTCTGTCCCTCTCGTCCCAAAATCACTTTCTTTTTCGGTGTCTCGTCCTTTCCCTCTCTCTCTCTGTCTTTCTTTCTCCGACTGACTTATATTGGTAAAAGGTCAGTCTGGAACAGTCACACCGCACCGGACCACCGTGGAGTGTCCTCACTCATTCACTCACGCACCGACACGGACACCGACACCTTCCCCGCTGAATTCCGCACACACCAACAACTACTACTCAATTCTAACACCCTACAGTCTCTACTACCTAAGTATAATATAGACTTATATAAGTATAATATGCAATATTAAAGTGTATATAGTAGCTTATAAGTGGGATATTATTATTATTAGTATTGCTATCTCCTAGATAGTTCTGTCAGAGTCAATATTATTTAATGGGGTCAACAAGTAAGTTCTCCCTCCCACATCGGCAATTGTAGAATCGTTTCACCCACTCCCACACACTCACACACACACAGAGAGTGACAATATATTGTGAGTCAGTTGACAGTGTCCAACCCACCACAATAACAGACCACTTTTAATAATACAGTATGAGTATGTAGTGTCTGTTTATTTCCACTGTTGTTGTAACAATTGTAGTCGTAGAGGACGAGTTAGGGTTGTGTGTGTGAGATTCTTTTGTTCTCATGTTCCTTCCTATTGTTAGTGTTGTGCCCTGTCAGTCATGCTGTAATGAGAAATGCGATATCCGTATCCGTATCCTTTATTTAGCCACATGAAACGAAACAACGTGCTCTTCTATGCAGACCGCTTTCCCCAACCTTTCTCTCCTTTCTCCGAGCACTTTCTTCGCCGGATCGATCAATTGATAATTCTGGCTTGGCTTGACTCGCTGGCTGGGTCTTGGGAAGTTGTACAAGGCAGGCAAGGCAAGGCAAACACGGTCGTTGTCGTAGACCTATTCTCCTCTATATACTACACAATACAATGTATGTATATGAGTATTGAGAGTGTAGGTAGGTACTTACTACTCTTTCGTATATATATATAGAGTAGTAGAGTAAGGACTCCCGTTTCTACTGCACAGAGAGAGACGAGATATTCCTCCGACGTCTTACGCTTACGTTTACGTGCTGTAAGTAGCCGTAGTCTAGATAATGCGGTATTTCGATCCTTGTGCAAATGACGAAACGTTTTCTCTTTCTCTCTCTCGGCTCACTTACATTAGCAGCTTGGAATATTTACTGATTAGTAAATAAGCATCTGTAGCATAAAGTAGTAGACCTATGTAGTAGATAGAGGAGACAATAAGAGACTGACTGACTGACTGACTTGACTGAAGGTCGAGTGGTGTGAGATCGGGAGACTTTCTTTTCTGATTTTATTGGTCGGATCTACTAGACCTACTGTATCAGTATTATGTCGATGAGTTAGTAGGGTAGGCTATTATTACAGTAGTAGCAGTTGAGTTTTTTGAGATAATTGAGATTGTTTGGATTGGATAGATTGAGGAGGATTTTTATGGAGTCTGTAGTTTTGGTTGTTGAGTTGGATTTGTTGAGATTCGTTTTTTGTGTAATCAGATACACCTTAGAGCTAAGTCAATTTTACAGTTTTTATTAAAGTTCGTCGAAGGAGAATTTGAGCCGTGCTACCTCGACGGTAATATCCACGGCATTTTTCAATTGAGTTCAGTAGGATTGATTTTCATCGGACTCGGACTAGAGCGACGGAGTTCCACACGGAGGAACAGTCATAATCATTACAATGCAGAGTCGGGTTCTTCCTTACTTCGACAGCAGTCACACGCTCATCAGCATTACTATGAATAATGGCAGGACTGTTGAGGTGACTGTGGCGACTCTGAGAAGGGGTAATCAGGGGGAGTGACTGTGGGCAAGATCCGCGGCTCCTATGATAATCCGCTGAATGTACACTTGTGATTGAGCCCTGTGGAGACTGTTGCCGCAATTCAAACGCTCCTTCGCTTAGAGTTTCCTTCTGAGTACTCTTGTTCCTAAGATCCCTACGTAGACTAATAGAAGTTGAAGAAGAGTCTGCTGGAGTGGATTGTGTCGGAGGAGGAGGAATTGGAAAGTTGTGTTGCTGCTCTGACAAAGATATCCTATCAGTACAAGATGCAGTAACGGTAGAAATTTGGTTTCTTAGTGTAGTAGTAGATGATGATGATGAGTCTGGAGATGAAGTAGTAGTAGATGGCTCCTTATCCTTAGAAATCTTAAGAATAGTCGAAGATGAAGTAGTAGTAGGAGTAGAAGTAGAATTATTAGTAAGGAGGGACTGTTGTACTGAAACGGATGTTGTGACTGATTCTGATTCCTTGTCTTTGTTGATTTGTTGCGTACGAAGAGAAATGGTCGAGCTGCCGCCGGCTGTGAGCCACATCATTTCCATTCCCATCCCAAAAGTCAACATGGGCAGGCGTGCCTTAGGATCGTCATGATGAGAGGAGTCGGAAAATTGGCAATGGCAATTCGAGGAGGTTGTCCAAAAAGATTCCACTGTCTGCTGCTTACCATGTTCCTTGTTCCGGTCCCAGTCGGCAGTTAAGTTACTTTTACCTTGACGTGTGCATATACTTTCCCGATTGTAGCCAAAGCCAACAGCACACTTTTCCATTGCCTTCCTAAACATAAACCAGAGTGGGGAGTGGAGACGACGGCGAGACAACAACTGGAACTGACCAAATGCATACAACGGGAATCGTGGAATTCGTTCCAAAGCTCCCCCTCACGTGACCTCTGACCTCTCACTCCTTTTATGTGTAGTTAGTATGTAAAGTTCCAAATATAGTACAACTCCCCAGCTAGTTAGTAGATCACAATAAAGTTCTTCAAGTACCCCGGTGTACAATGCAGTAGTACTAGCACTGAATGCTCCGTATGACACATATTATTATTAGTACTTAATGGATTCAGGGTCGACATTGCCATTATCTTATTTCTCATGTTCGTGTCTGCATTTCTGTTCGTTTAGTACAATGTATAGCTCAGATCTTCGAGGCAGATGGAGCAATTTCTATGATTATTTCTTTTGTTACGTTTCGTTGGAGTCGGATATAATATATTTAATTAAGTATCGAAATATTGTTGCGTTTCCCAGAGCTTCTCTGCTAATACATACCTAAATATAGAATAGTAGCGTCGTTGTAAATTAATTGCTATCCATATATGCCCTGAAGATTTATGGAATTATATAGTGTAATAATTCACACGTGATGATGAGATTCGGTTTTTCCAAAAGTGGAATCAAAAGGCTGTGGCTGGTGAAAACTGTGGCGCATGTACTTCTAGATTTATGTATGTATAAGACAAAGATGAATAAGGTTGATTGACTGTAGTAATTTACGTTGCGCTAATTGAGTTGAGGAATTATTATATAATTAGCTATGTTAAACTAGTTATATAGTTAGTTAGTAGTATGTATTAGCTTTTTAGTGGTAGTACGGTAGATATAATATAGGGTTATATATAATATAGATATTCATTTATGTATGTAGTCGTACGTATATTTATGTATTCGTATTTATTGAAAATATAGCAAGTCGACGACGACGTAGCACCAAAACTACTCTAGTATTGCGAGCGAGCGAGTGAGCAGATGAAGAGCGATTAACAGAAAGCACGATAACTTGAACTGAAGAAATCAACAGCAACAATAGACTGACTGCTTTGCACGAGAGATCTCGTCCGATCCTATCCAATCCAATTGAAATCTGATCCGATTCAATCTGAGTGATGTACGAACGACGCTAAGTGCTCTGCCATCTGATGAATCCAATTGATTAATCGAAAAGAAATCGGATTGCAGTGATTTGAGAGATTGAGATTTGAGCGAGGCGGATCCGTTATCTTCTTTTCCACGGGATCTGATCTACAGATCCCTAATTAGCAGCAGCTTTAGATCCGTTGTCGTAAGTAAGTAATGTGACGTGATGTGTCAGTGGCCTGGTGTGAGCACACTGCCAAATCAGATCATCAAGGCACCCCCAACAACAACAACATCAACAACAACAATCAGACACTCAGAGAGAACCACTATTGACAAATAATCTGACTGAGTTGACTCCTTAAGTAAGTATATGAAATTGTAGGTCAATTAGTAGCAAAGATCTATAGTAGTAGTAGTAGAAACGCAGATGAATTTAATGTATCACTGACACTTGATTTGACTTGAAATGAAAGCAAAGCCAAATGAGCACCATCCGATCCGTTTTATTTGATTCTTGCTAATTACGTAATTGATGACTGGACTCGACAGGCAGACTGACTCCGTTCCGTTGATTTACTTTTTTGTACAGATCACACTAGACGAAACGAGACAAAATGATTGATTCTCTTTCTGGGATGGAATGGTTCGTTTGAGTTGTGTTACTATTTGAATATCTCCTACCTACCTACCTATGTTTATGATGTATGTAAGTGTTTTTTATTATTACAGATAACTCTAGACTATTTGTATGTATAAATCGAGAGGCAAGGCAACAATAGGACACGAGCGCACGAGCACGACTCTATAAAACATTCTCCCAGATATATTCGTTTATTGATATTAAACACAGAGCAGACAAGACAGGAAGGACACTAGAGCAGCAGCGCGGTGGTATGTATATTAGTAGTAGTAGTGGTGGTGGTGTGTGTGGTCTAGTAGTTTATATAGTTAGTTAGGAGTAATAATAGTAGTAGTAGTAGTAATAGTATTATATAGTAGTAGCAGCAGCAGATATTATTATAGTATACGGTAATGAGAGGAGGTAGCGAGGAGCGAGATTATTAATCAAGTAGAGTAATATGTAAACGGAAATGCTAATAAATCATATCGGATGGACAGACACAAGAAATGAGCATTGGTTGGATTGCAGAGAACCACGAGAGGTATTTAGTTAGAGATATATAGATGAGAAGACAGAGTAACTTCACTTCCTTTCACTTGATTTCACTTGACTCTGACTCAAGTTGACAGTAGAAAGTCGAGAGAGAAAGCTTTCGGAGAAAGGTGAATTTTGACGTTTTGATTCCACGACAGTTATTTAAGTTAGGTGAGTGTCCACTCGTATATGTATAGTTATGCAAAAGTAAGTGGACAATGGACAAAGAGTGTAAGTAATACAAAGTTAATATGTAGTGTACTGTAATAATGTAATACAATAATGTAATGGCTTGGCTATAGGACAAATACAGACGGAGTGACGATTTGTGTTAATTGACTCTTGGACCACTTCCACTGTAATGCAATGCTAACGGCTGGCTTGGCTAATAAAGGCTAACTGTTCTTCTCTTTGACTCTGAGATGTAGATGACTAGTAGTAGTATTGTACTCTATTGTCTATGTAATCCTAACTAGTTATGCTTAGTCAGCTTCAGCTTCAGTGTTTGAGTGCTAATGTTATTATTTTTACCATACGTAAAGACTAACTAAATTTTACATTAATTTAGTTGGTTCGATTGGACGATATAGAAATTTGTCTGTTCTGTTCTCCTCTAGGAATCTTCTCTATAAGTACTCGTCAACTTTCTTTTCCTGACTTACTTGGTAGCTTTGTAGTAGAAGTAGTAGTAGTAGTAGCTTGTGTATTGCTACCTATACGCTTATTAGCTACGTCTCTCTCTCTCCTCCTCACTACTATCTTATGTACTTGTGTATAGTTAATATTGCTTTTGTCTTCCTCTCCGTCAAGTATATGTTCCGTTACGTACACTTGAGTTGACTTACGTTACGTTACGAATGTACTCTGTTCCTATCCTTCCTAGCTTTGTATTCTAGTGGTAGTTACTTATAAAGTGGTAAAAGTACGTATGTACAGTAGAAGAACAAGTACTCGTCCGTCGAGGAGTGACTGGCTGAGCTGAGCGAGTAAAGTGAACGAGTTTAGGCGAAATGGAGAAAAAAGGACCGCAGTGCACACAAACCCGGGCAACGTACAAACGAAAGAACGAGTGAATGGCGAATCGTAGGCTGGCTCCTTTCCTTTCGCTTCGCTATACACAAAATCCTATTCTAACTCTCTCTATGTAGTCAAGGAAGGCAATAGGGAATGCTGTATGTATGTCTGTACAAATGAATAGATGTATGTATATATATGTACGAATAACAGTCATAGACTACTAGTATACAGCAGCACTATATATTACTAAACTCCTGTCCTCCACTCCTTTCCTCTCGCTTAACTTTCCCCGTCCTATATGTACATACATATACTGAGACGTTGCTTATAAGACGGGGTGACTCAGTCCGTCTTTATAATACAGTATTATATTCCGTTATGTATGTATGTCGGTATACGTAACAGTAAATACACGAATTTATATAGAAGAGATACGGCTGTCAGACGAAACCAGGGAACTGCCACGCTGCCGCTATAGGACAAAATTGTGTTGTTATGTTATTATGAGAGTTTCTGTAGCCGACCCGACGAACCAGGCCAGGTTAGCACACAGCACTGTCCCGTTTCCCAATTTCAAGTCAACGTCAACGTGATTACGATAAGATTTTCCTGTCTTTCCTCACAATTTAACTTGCGAGATGCACATAATTATTCCATTCCTCTCCACCTTTGACCTTACACCAATTCCATAATCCCCTTCACACTCCTTTACCCCATCCCACTACTACTCACACTCATATTGTCAATCTAGTAGGCTCTAATGATTGGAAGACCAACCACGGAAACAAAACAACTTTTTCAAGTTCTGTGGCTATCAGCCAAACACTATATAAATGGAAACAGTTGTGCATGGAGCACAAAACAAATCAAACTGCAGTCCCATTTCACATTAAATAGCAATGTTCCTTTCCTTTGCTTATAGCTGCCTTGACTTTCCCATGAGTCACGTCACCAATAGCAAATCACCATTCCATATATATAGCCTTATTGAGAAATGAGCGAGTTCATGTAATATGCAGCATGTAGGTACTCTTCATTGGATAATACAGATCCAGATATATATATACACCTACCATGTATATACATACAGTATATATATTTATTAGCTTATCGCTCTCATGTTTCAATGTGATTTACTTTCACATGTAAAAATCCAAATCAAATGTGGAAAAACGGAATTTTCTCAAAGTTCCATAAAAATGACATTTAAGGATTTATTGTAAAAGTTTGCAATGCAAAAGGGTATGTATTGGTTCGGTTGTATGATAGACGTCGGTGAGTGAAAGTCGAAAATATAGAGTGTAGTAAAATGTATGACGACACAAATGTATAGCACAGAGAAGGATTTTGGACAGACAGGCGTTTGACTACTCCACCAGCAGAGTAGTGTGCACCTTGTATTAGCAAATATAAAGTGTTGATTAGTAGTAGTAGATTGGACTTGAGTGGACTTGGAGAAATAGGAGAAAGTACGGAGAAAGTCTAAAGAAATGCGAAAATTCAAATAGGGCTGGCACGATAGGGCACTGTTATTATGTAGTATGTGTTTGTACGGGATGAAAGAACCGCACCCACAACAATGACCACGAGTCTTTTGAGTTTCTAGTCTGTAGCTGTAGGCTGGGGATGAGCCTCACTGTGTTTACCCCATTGTTGTCACTGGCTGGTCACTGTTGGGAAGGAGAAAAATTCGAGTAGAGCGGAGCTGACGGGACGTGGGCCAAGTCGACTTCGCCATTTTGGGATTGCAGTGCGGTGGTAGACAGGATGCAGCAGTTCGATTAGACCACGTAGACTCAGGCCACGACTACCAACACTATACTTACATACATACACCCCGCTATATCAACACTAACTCATATACTATATAACCTAATCTATATACAGACTCTGCTCCCTTTCCCTATATACTCCAAATCCTCTGCTACAAATAACTGGAAATACTAGGTGTGCACACACAACACAGTAAGGAACCTAACACAGTTATTACATGTGCTGGAGACCATCCTATTCCATCCAGTCTACTCAACCCATCATGGTATACCATATCCCGCTAGTCTCCCAGAATGGAATGGAAACCATCCAACACAGTACGGCAAACATAGCTTAACTTAACTAACTCACAATCAGTATGTATGAACACACACTCCGCTCTCCAGAAAACTCACACAGGGTCCACCTAAATAAAACAAAACCTACAAAACATTTCTGCTTTCTAAATCTACCAAGTCCCAAGCTCCCATTTTTTAGATAAAGTGTCCAGCAATTTCAAAGAGGTCACATTATGATGAGAAAACAATTACAAGTTAAAGAAACTGGGATTTCTCAGACTTCCATGAAAATTTAGGCAAAAAACCAATTAGGTAGGGCTTGTTAAACTTTATAATTTGTTTCGAATTTTATTTATACATACATTTGGAAGCCAAAATGTATTTTTATTAGCCCCAAAAATACAATATTGTAAGCTATCTTCAGATTAAAATTTAACAGTGGGTTTCAGTATAAAAGTATTAATTATAATTAAAACACCTTATAGGTGTTGACTCTTTCACAAGTTATATTAAATCGTCGCAATCCATATTTCAATACATTTTTTACTAGAAAATCAATGTGAAAGTTTAAAAATTGTTTGATGATTTCATTTTCATACTAATTAAAAAATGTCACAAAAAATTTTGTATCTCCCTATTATGCTTTTGTATGGTAAAAGAAGAAATTTCTGTTTGAAATAAGTGTACTAAGTACAATGATTTTGAACTAGCTAAAGGTCAAAATTTGGGTAATTTATTTAGCTGCACTCTGTATTTGAGCATAGGAAAGGAATTTGTGCTATACTGGCGGGGCTATATTCATAATGGTGATTCCTATGTAGAAAGTGAGGTCGTCTCAAGACTGTGACTGGAGAAAGGTTCATACTTTCACAATGTTGTATGTAGGTAGCCCGTATAGTTATAAGGGGGCTACATATTTTTACAACCTAAATAAAGGTTTAGAAAGGAAGAGAGTGCTTATATTTTTAAATGCAAGAGAATGTATATACTTATTAGGTATAAGAGTATGTAGGTAAATAGTACTTGTAGCATCGTTGTCTTATATTGAACCAATAATATATATGTATATGTAGTTAGGAATTTTGAGTGTGACTCTATATTATGAGGGTATTTATATTGTAGTGGTAGATATACTTATGGTTAGCTGTACTCTGAATGTCGATGCCTTCTTCCTACTGTTTCTAAACTCAATTCCTTGTTTTACTTTAGCATTTCTACTACGAGACAGACATACTTGCCATTATATTAAGGCCAGAATAGTTCTTACTGGACTAATACACTTGGCCATAAGAATATGTGCATAAGATATAGAAGAACTAACCCGTCTTTTATACATAACTAGTAGTATAATGCCACTAGAGTGTGGAATACACAACACAATATAGATCTATAGAGAATTATGTATAAGTTAGGTATAATAATATTTAATACATCCCTCCGCTCTTATGTATTTACTATATAGAAAATAATAATGTGTTACATATTAGATGGTAAGCTACAAACAGTTGGAACATCACAGGACAGTACATTATGTATAACTATGAGCCATCCATACTTCCATTTCATTGTACTCCGCGTCCATACACATAGCATAATGCTATTACATACAAACAAAACAAACTCTTTTACTATTCAGTATTCACTCCGACTCATTTCTGCTCCATTCCATTCTACTCAACTGACAATGAATACTATATACTTATTTATTTTCCTTTTCTCACTTTCTTTACTTTACTCCTTGTCTTTGCTCATTTTCAGTAAGTGTGTTAGTTACAAGACAACACAACACTATTCTACAAAAAGAGACAGCTTACAATACAAAACAATATACGGATCTCTATTATCAACCTCTTACTCCTACATACAAATACGTCACTTATTTACGCTACTACATACCTATATATTTCTGTCCATGGCCCTGCATCGTCTCTTTCCCTAACTCAACGATCAACTTCTTTATTTTACTATACTCGACAAATTTTCTTATATGTCCAGGTTACACTTTTCTCAAATTATTATATGACTTTCCCTATACATGGCATAGAAGTAAGTCTATATGGACGAACTTGTACTACTACTACCACTACTACTAATAAGTACCTAGTACATGAAACATACATTGGAATGTATACCATAGTGCGCCGAAAAGCTTTCCATGACCATACATACATCCAAGTTGAATTTTACTGGAAAGAAATTTGTGATATGATGATTCTGAACATATAAGTTTATATAGAGAGTAATATTATATGGTCTGAATATATGTTAAGACATTGCCGTAGTTTCTTTACTTGTACTTTGTGCATTACACCACACTACAGTGAGTACGGCACGCTAGTTTGGGTGAAGGTGAGCCCAGTGCTAGTAAGTAGTATTACAATATTTGTAGTAAAGCAAAGAAAGGGTGGTTTGCTTTCCTTTGCTTTCTTCTGGCTTACTTAGGTTAGAGGCAAAGGCGAGTACCTACCTACTACATTACTAGGTAAGCCCTGTTCTTCTGCTATTTCAAGCTGCTTTCCTTTCCTTTGGTTTGGTTCGGCTTGGTTCTAGCGTAGTTGTTCGCTCTTCGTCTCCCTGACTCACTTTCACCACTTTTCTCCAATAGGCCTGTCCTATGTACTTACTGCTGCCGTATTCTTCGCTTTTCCCATGCTCCCCACTCCCAACCATTGATCCGAAAGTGGGAGACTAGAGAAACGGCAAAGGCAATGAGAAAAATACCGAAATAGTCCGAAGAAACGCTCGGCTTAAGCAATGCTCGCCCGGTCACAGTCGGTCCTCCCGCATTCTCTCACATCATATTGGCTTTACTTTCCAAGATTCAGACGTTCCAACTACCTACACACAGTCATTCGGCCTCTCTCTGCTATCTTCCAGTCCCAACTAGACAACACCAGTTGTCGTTTACGTTACTTATAAGAACCTCCATCTAAGAATCCCACTCTTGAGTCTTCAGCCAAGTCAACGCAACTTGTCTTGTCATGTCATCCTATCATCACATACTTCAAAACTCAAATGTCTCTCTATAGCCTACTTTCTTTCACCATAAGCACAAACAAACAAAACTACTATGCAAATACTACAATACAATACAGGTGGATCTTATACAGTCGCCCTACACACGCCAATCTAATTCCAACCTTTGAAATTATATCCACTCATTTACTTTATTACGATGAATTTCCTACTCTCACTTATACCTATACTACTACTACTCTCCCACCCACACCCACACACATACTAATAACTTTAACATATACCTACCTGCCTATTCATTTAACCAATTATCCATACACTTCGCACTCTTCACAATTTACACTCCTCCGTCCAAGTAGTCAAAAAGAGTGATAAGTATAATTTGTTTACTTATCATTAAGAAAATGGAGGTGTAAACGTAGTATCACCTGCTCAAGCAGTAATCATCTACTAAAATAACAGCTTATAGTAATTCTCACGATTAAGCTAGGATGATACTATATTATATGAAGTGCAACTATTTATATGTAAATTCTATTTCAAAAATTCCTACTGCAATAAATACAGATAATAAACGGTTATGCATTCCTAGATAAAATAATTTATAACCCTTAATAGCTAGCGTCTAAGCTGGGGTAATCAATAGAGAGTAATGAAATATGAAATAGTGGAATAACAACCGCAAGCTGTCATACCATCTTCAAGTCGCATCCTTCGAACTCTCGTCTTGATTTCCCAGTTTACACTAGGATACGGTAGGAACATAAAGGTTGCCGGACGATTGTTTATTGTTTGGATTGAAATCGGACACTGCGGCACGCTAGCGGCTTTTCTGTTACCAGAGAATACTGTTACACTTTTATATGATCCTATAATCTTATATAGAATCACACAGAGCGATATAATAGACACTCATGTTTAATCTTTTCCAAAGTTCTTGCCTAGAGTACCTAAGGTATTATATATCACAAAATGTATATCATATGTATACTCTTGTGCTGTCAGAGCTTCTGATTAAAAAAATAACGTAAAGTTATCCCCATATGTTTAATAATGTTATAGGATTATTGAAAGATGCATTATTTATTTAGTTTCAATCCGTAATGGAAAAATTAACAATCATAAAAAATAAATTATATAACAATTCACTCAGATGAACCCGTGGCAAACAACCTATATTAATAGTCATAATATTTTTGATTAGTTTGCTTTGCAGACATTGCATATTAAAACCTTTAGGAGAGTAAATGTACCCACAAGCAATGAGAGAAATGGAAAGAAGTGAATAAGTACAAATGTTTTAAGAAGTTTTTCTTTAGTACGCGACAAATAGGTGGTTTGCCCTTGTAGGAAAAATTTCGTTGGTATAACCTGATGCAACTGATAATGCGATAAAAATAAAAAGGGATCCACTTGGGAATAAAATAATATGCTGGTAGTCCCTATATAACATTTCTTATTCAGTACGTAATCAAAAACAGACTAACATTTCTCGAGACACGAGAAGAGCTAGTGGAGCAGAGAAAATGCATACAGGTAGTTATGCATTATCTGTCAGTATGTAGTTGTCTGTAATATGCAGTAGTAGACGAAAGCTTGAAACATTAGTGATGTCTTTGTTGAGCTGTGTGACTGTGACATGACAATAATACAAGAATACGAGAAACTTTGAACGCATTTGTACGTACAGCATACAAGTACCTATATTATGAAGGAGGTAGATAGTATCTGGTGAGAAAGAGGAAAGTAAGACATAGCAGAAACCACGTAATATAGAAGAAGACTACTTAATTAGCTCAGTCAACTCTGGCTTTGTTGATTCATACTAATGAACAATAGAAAACAATAAGAGGAGAAATTATTACATTGAGCAATTTACTCAATACCCGAGAACATTTATTATGGGTTGGAGCCGAGTCGAGTTTTGTGATTGTTTGAAGGAGAATGGGCGAAGGGAGTTCATTGCGGCTAGTTGCTGCTGTGTAATAATGCAATAAAGCACAAATAGAACGCACGATACACATCGCATAACATAGTCAAGTCAGACAGCATATTCCCCTTGCTATTGTATGAGATTACTCACATAGCATAAGCATAAGAGAGCGAGCGAGAGAGAGAGATAGTGCTTGTAGGCATAGGCACCCTAGACTCGAGGTGGTGGTAATAAGCTATAAATGTAAGTATTACGTAGGTTACGTTGTGTAGACGGAGACGGAACCCTTGACGCTGAATTTACTTTTACTTTACTTTCTTCAGCCTACTTGAGACGGGGAGGGGATTATATAGTATTTGAGTAGGAGCGACCGACAACACCAAAGCAAAAGCAACTCAGAATTTTGGAGCGGCCTGGCTCAACTCGAGTGTAGTGCGTTGAAAAATACATGTGTACAGTCTGAGGAGAGAAATAATGAGAGTACATATGGGCATGGAAAAGGCATGGCATAGCTAATAACAAATTCTGGAGAAAAGTGTCAATAATCCAACACGAACCTGCACAAGCAAAAGCAACACACTAACTTAACACAACAGAACTACGTGTACGTTATTCACTCTATGTACAATATTATAAAAGTAGTATAACTTTTAGTTTATGTGATGCAAGTAACACGTAGGCACCTAAATGTACCTTAGAATAAATAGTGTAATGAATATACCCTTTGTTTGCACAGTCTAATGTACAATTTACTCATTCCCGACTGTAACACAGCAACACAAAATACTAAAACTTAAACTATAGGCTAAGCTTTACACAACAGAAATAGTGCATTCTACACTCTATCTACTACTACTACTTACATGTATGTATTAATAGTATGGTATGATATATATTAATATATATAGGTAGAGAATATAGATAACAGTTACTACGTGTGTAAAAGATGTGTATAGGGAAAGTTGCATTGCATTGTTGTTGTGTATTTACTAGTTTAGTAGTAGTTTGCTTAGAACAATTTACAATCTACTCGTTCAGAGTGATGTCCATTCCAGCGTGTAGCGTGGCGTAGCATTCTCCTACTCATCCTCAACTGGATGGAGAGAAGAAAGAGCTGGGAGAGAAGACAACTAGTCAAAGTAGTGTACAGAGTAGTTACAAGGTATACATACATAGTGACGACTTATGATACGACTTTGTTTTGCACTATCTCTACAGTTCACAGTTTCCATTCCACTAGTTTGCTCCACTGGATTGGATTGGATTGCAGTTGTGAAATGCGAAAGATTCAACTCCTCTCTCGTCTCGTCTGGAGAAGAAAGCAGTGAAAGTACTATGAAGCTAGATAGAATGTATAAGCAGCAGTAGTAGGGAAAGTAAACTAAATAGGGACTGTGTATGCTTCCTTGTCCATGTCCTCCTCCGTCTTGCTTTGCTTCAGTTGAGACAATCTGAGTCACAATCAGACGGAGCAAGCAAGCTAGTATGTACTAGAAATACAAGGAGAGCAGAGAACGTTTTACTTTTACATGGTAGACAACTGCTCTAGTGCAACTGTCGTATAGTTAGGCAGGAGGATGAAAGAAAGGGTATGTAGTAGGAGTAAGGACGCCTTAAGAAGAAGAAGACACTATATTTACGGAATGTAACCAACTAAATTCAACTCTATGCCTTCCTATTTCCCTTAATGGCACAGCCACGACTATTGCTCTCGTGAGTGAGCGTGTTCATGTTCGGGTTCTGCTCCGTGCCACTGCCGTGCTTTTGATTTCGTCTCCAACTATTTAGTCTAAGGATGGACGTACTATTATGGGGTAGCTTAGTTATGTACATACATACAACTAGGTACTACCCTTACCTACCTACTACCTATGTGTATCTTGGTCACAACAGAGCAACACAAACGAAACTCCATAGAATACTAACAATAAGTCAAACTAACCGGCAACCTTTGCCTTTCTTCTATTTTCTTCACAATCAGTCTCTCTACATTCTTTCCTTGAGCCACGCCAAGCAACCCAAGGCATCGGCATAAACATAGGCATGGCATGCTTACTTTTACTGCTTTCTTACCATCCGGTTTCAATTCCGACCAGTTCATGACGAAACAGATAGAGCAAGTCAAACCAAACCACCACCGAATAAACCAACGGAGCAAAACACGACAACGACACGAAGCCGGGCAGCTGCAACTTGAACAGTAAAGGGGAAGGAGAGTGAGAGCATGCCATGCCTTGCCATCCCACCAAAAACGAACCTCACCAGTATACAAAACAACACACACAGAGTCCTAATAATATAATTATACCTACAATTGGGCTTAAATTAAATAGATTAAGAAAATATTAGTAGGCACAGGTTGGGAGTAAATCATATCGAAAAGAAAGCAGATCATGCACATGCATGACTGGCACTGCGACTACAATGTACTTAAGTGCTAAGGAACGGATTCTCAAACGAGGTTCAGTTCATGTAGCACAAGTATACGGTTTGGCTACGCTGCCTTACTTTAATGCTAGAACTGTCGAGCCGACTCGGCTGCATGTTCTCTGCTCTGTTCTTTTTGGTGATGTGATGTAAAGGGAACCAACTCAACTCAACCGCCCTGCATTGGCGAATTTCCTTATCAAGGCCAATGCGGCATCCAAGGCTATACTACTTACTCCAGTTACTTCCACCATATTATGCTGTTCAAGGTATTCAAGGAAGGCTGATGACCAAAATTTAACCCAACCAAATTCAACTTTTTAAACTCATGCAATGCACCCAACTCTATCATTCCCTATAAACTGTTTTGTAGTCATTACACCTCCATTTATCTCATGTCTGCAATACAATAATTCACCTTCGACTCTCATCCACTAACTCCGTCTCCACAATCGAAATCATTTTAGACGCCAAACTCTAAACAACAAACATCCCTCCCCTCCTCGTCAGTCAGTCGCTTTCTCTACTACCATCCACCAGTCTAACTAATTCCTACATTCACCACTACTCAACTCCACTTCCATACATAATACTAATACTCTTATCTACCAGCATGTAGTTACCAAAAATCATGTCAAACTTTTTTATCTTTTAATGGGAACGAGCTAGCATTGGAATCTCGGTCATACCAGCAAGGTCTAATACTATTACTTTATTACAATATAACCTACACAGACACAGATATCCAATATCTTTCTCTACGTCATTACAGCTCCTACATTTCTTGTTTATTACATTTTATGACACGACACTAACTAAATGCAAATTGTACAAAATTATTTATATAATAATAAATGCTAACTCAAGTCATAATGTTTCAGCATTGTAAATCACAAGCTTAGTACTAATGCCCAGTTTCTATTACCCATAAAATGATGAAAGAGTTATATATCTATCTAACAAAACTATGGAATAAATGTTAATGCTAATAAATAATAACACGACGCGAAATAGACACCAACGACTTAATTATAAATTTCTATGGGAAAAATTGAAAAATCCAAACGCTCAGTGCTCTATTTTTCCTATACGCCTTAACCTGCTTTATTCCGCTGTTTCCATTTGCGAAAGGAAAGGAGCGAAGATTAATACATAATTTAAAAAAACTTGAGTCATTCGGAAAAGGTTTACTGTATGTAATAAACCTCCTAGCCTGGTGCTGAAGAAAAATTGGTCATTAAATATTCACATGTTAAATCGCAATAACTACTTTCTGCATAATGAAGGCAACACCTTATAAGTCTATTGAATTTAGGACGACATTAAAAGAACATTATTGCGTACGTGCATAAATATGTAAACAGACAGACTGGACTCGGGCCCATATTGATTGGATTACAGAATTTGATATGATGAATTGTGTATTAATTATGCCATCGTATTTTCCGAGACAGAGTACAGCACTTTGCAGAGCGAGCGATGTCCACGAGTTAATTACCATAAAACAAGTGATAGTATTTGGTTCACCCGATAAATGATGATTCATTCATTCTTTCGAATAACAATCTGGTTGACAACATATCATTACCTAAAATTTTATTTCAGTGGATAATGTTTCCCATTTTGCAGTAATGCTGTTAATTGTACTTTCCTGTCAAACCTACCTGTGAGAGTAATTAGAATATTGTTGCTGTTACCAAATTTATTTGTAGAGTAAAAGTCTGAGTAATCTATCAATGGCGTTTTTGCCTGCTGTCTTGTCTGTTTCATTCTATGATTCATGGTAATGAACAAATACACATTGAACAGACTGTAATTATTTGTAGCAAGGACAGTCATAATTTCTTTGTGCTTATAGGTAGATATTTAGGATTGCATATGGCAGTGGATCAATAAAAATACATACATTTACTTTTTCTGGAACGTATTTAGTATATATGACTGGGCGTGTCTTTATCTGATTGTCACAGTTCTAAATAGTTTTTGCAATTAGTTCTTTTTGTCAGGAGTGTTTAATAGCTGATGTACACGCGTTGCATTTTCCTTCCAGTTCAACATGGGTTTCATGGGACTTTGCATGGTCTGGCCTTACAATTAGTAATAATGTACATACATATGTACTTTAGGTACATGGAGATTAAATAGCATGATAACTAACAAAGTACCTTTCTATGATAGTTCACGGTCAACAGATACAATACATGAAGCAGTAATTACAACCGAATACACAAATAATGCTCCCATTGCATATTAATGCGCTACTGCACCAAAGCTAACGAATTTACCAATCATAATCACTTAATAAAATACTATAGTCACAAGGAGGATTCCAAAATGTATACATGCTAGAAATTAATTCAGCATTTGTTTCGTTAGTATGCAAAAATAGTTTATCCTTATATTGCATTCACGAATATTTACATTGACTTATATTCTAAATATCTGCATTCGTCAAGGTAAAAGCTAGACATTTAAAACATGCATACCTAAGTACTAAATAACAAGGAGAGCAAACTGGCAATGGTAGTTGTAGCCTTTTAAATCCATGTAAATGGAAACTAACTGTTGTTTCTAGACTCTACTATTTTTACTTTCTCCCTAGGCTCCTTTGGCTTTCCCCACATAATTTTTTCTTAAAACGCAACGCATAGATCCAGTATTTTTTGTAACTCGTCGGGTAGTGGATTTAGTGGCAGTCGTTGTGGTGGTGGTCTGGTGCATTCAAAGTTTTTCTAATCATGATACAAATTAAGGCTTTCGCACATCCCACAGCAAAAAGTTGTAGCAGTCCGATCAATAGGACATTTGACTGACGAGACGGGTGCGGTGAATTATTTCACCTCGCCGACCGACATTTACCGACAGTATAAAATTCTTAATTGCTATGTATGACTATACTGCATACTTTTCATCTGAAAGGTCACGCAACTTTTCCCTACAGCATAAAACTGTAGCATGAACGACCAACATTCACAAAGTCTGCTAGTCCCATGTATGAGCAGTGATTATTTAAACCTTGAGAAATTCTACATATAATAGGTACATTTTAATCCTTCATGTATAACATACACGTATACAACTGACAAATAGAGTCTCTGCGGAATTAACAAACTTTACCCCGCTTCAAAAACACGGTCTGAATTCAGGAAAGCCAAGCCCATGTGCAACAGAACTTCTCTCAAGCTCAAGTAGAGAAATTTTTCGCTTGTCTTGTCCTGCAGGAAGCGCTCAATGACTAATTGACCTTTGTCGCGTTTCCAACATCATTCTCTTCTCAGGTGTCAAGATATATGTACGTACTTTATTACAGAGAACCATACTGTAGAGAAACTATATAATTGTAATACCATTGCAGTATCTTATATAGGTAGCAGGAGAATACCGCGATTTCTTTTTAGACAAACTACATGAAAAATCAGCTGAAAGAAAATAACAAAAATGTTTCCACTATGCAAAGAAGTAAAAAATTCTCAAAATCCCAAGTTATATAGCAGAAATGTTGAAAAATGCAATATGCAAGGGAAAAAAAGTTAAACGTTTTTTGTTTGGAAGGGAAACTGCTGCCACTTTTAGCTTACGGCTGCATAATGTAGAAATTCCAGAAGTGTACGCTACGCTGAGAATACACGGCCAACTAAAAATATCGATCATGGACAGTTACATGCGGAGAAATGTCCATTGTGTGCTAGTCAGTCGGCACGGCTCAGCAGTCCAGTCCAGTTCATGGGACGATAGAATAGCGCGATTACAAGTTGAAATGGTTACTGTCGCGGCCCTGTACTCTTCACCGTCTAAGTCCAAAGTGTAAATGCTAGCCACGTTGTTTTGTTCCGACTTAGACGAGGACTAGACTGGACCCTACCGAAATACAAAAGAAACAGAACAACTGTTTTCCAGGAACGAGTGTGCCCGTGTGGCGCAGTGGTTTCGAATCCTCGTCGACTCTTACTCGGATAATTTTCTTTTACCTAGCGAAAGTAGGAGAGTGTTCTAACTCCCTGTCGTCCCGTTGGCACCAACCAACAACCAGACTAGACCAGACGAGAAAGACACAACAACACATCAGAACATCAAATCTCCGATCATTAAACTCAAAACAAGAAAATTATTTAATTTTCACATAATTTATCATCACATTTTTCAATGTACGTCTAAAAACGTACGTTACTTTCCCCACTTCTAACTTTCTCCCACTTTCTCTCTTCATTTTTATCGCGTCGTGAAAACAACCACATTCAAAATCTATTTCCTACGGTTCTTCCGCAGATTTTTTATTAGTCGAGGCGAGTGGCTTGTGAAGGACGAAGAAGAGGAAGAGGAGGAAGAGCAAGATAGTTTAAAAGTAAGTCATTTTTTCATTTTTCCTATTTATTAGCCTTTATTCGGACAAAATTAATTTGTGTAGGTAAAGAACCCCTAAAGATAATTTAATAAATATCCGCTCCAATTTTTTAAAACTTACAAATAGTTAGTTGTCGTAACAAAAACAATTTAGATTCCATGTTTCTGTTAAATATTTCAATTTTGTTACTCATAATTTAGTAAATAGTACAGCTACTGTATTGCGCAAATGTGAAAGCAGAGAAAGTCATATGGTGAGAAGATACAGAGTTACAGTTTATTAGGGTCTAGGTAAACAAGTTATCAAGAACTTTTAAGATTCATGTACTTCATCATTCTACAAGCCTTAAAAGTAGAATTCTCAAGGATGATTTTAATTTTAATAAATGTCAGATCTTGAGTGTACATTATAAGTCGGAAAGATATGAAGACAAATTGAGAAGTGTTACTATCATGATTCATTCAGCGAAAATAATATGAAATAGGGTTTTAGTTTAAGGGGAAGGAACCGAGATGAGAAACCGAGTCGAGAAGGAATGTGGCTGGAGAAAATATATGCATTTCTAGAGAAAGCAAAGGATTTTGTTTATAAGCTCTGTTTATGGAGTGTGTAGGAAAGTATAGAATATTGTAAATGCAGTAGGTAGCTAGCAGGGCTTGGCTAGTTAGGCTATTTCAGGGTGTAAAGCCACAGCCCGATATTGATCCAGAAAGGAGAACAAGAACCTACATTGCACTGAATAACATAATGCGCTGTTCTGTGTCCGATGCTCGTGCGTCGTCGACCTCGATTTCCTGTGACGATGTTCTTAAGCTAAACTCCATTGCTCTCTTTTTGCCTGGACTTGGCATCATAAAATCAAACCAGGACAGAATAACCAACCTTAACACTTTCGTCAACAACTAACAGAAAAGGCTTTAACAAAATTTTAACCTACCAAGTGAAACAAGTATATCAATTAATTGAAGATACGGCACCATCCATACAGTACGACGTACGATTGGAAATTATGTGATCAGACTTGGATTTTTCGGGTAGAAAATAGAAGTAGAAAGGAGTGAGTCATCAGAAAAAAGTATTTATGAAATACTAACTCCCCGACAGATTGTCTATTGTTGAGGTGACAAACAAGCTTGTTCATGACGATGAATACTCCGTTTGAGAAGAGGATCTGTTTGACAATCTGCATTTGTCAGCTAACAGCAGTGCTTAGTTGTGTCAGCATTGTGTATCTCACAGTGGCAGTGTATGTCCCCTCCTATCGATTAATGAATTCCGGGTTTTCGGAAGAGACAGTGATGTGTACAACAGTGTCGAATACGACTGTACCGAATTGTGAGTTGGTGGAGGGGGAAGGGCCCTCGTGGAGTTCTTGTGGAGAGTGGTGCTTGTCTAAATCATCAGGAAGTTGTACACAAATTAGAGTTGACGTTAGAAGAAACGGAAGCAATATCCGTCTCGAGGGTTGTGAACACCCTGACACTATCTATTGTGACGGAATTGATCCCAAGAAAAAAGTCTACGAGTAAGTCTTTCAAAAATACTTTTTTTTTTAAATATTCTTTAATTTTAGTTTCCAGCGTATGAAATTATTGATGCTGATATTTTCCCCCAGATGCATCAACGGGGAATGCGGGACACTGCATGGGATCTTTAATTGCAGCAAGGGCGTCGGGTCTGGGACGGGAGAAATTGCAGGCGCCAGATGTCGAAATCTGACATCTGTTCTGTCCTGCAATTTAACAACAACAGACACGCCCATTTTGTGCAATTCGAAAAAAGCCTGTCTGGCACTGGACGGATTGTACGAGTGTACATACGGTAATTGCGCCCGTGTTCGTCCACCTTTCAAATGCGAAAAACGATGCATTGGCATCAAAACGGGAGGGAAGGATGTAGTCGTCCGCCAGGGAGATGTCATTTTCACAGCAAATTGTTCGAAAGCAGTTGAGGCAAGCTCAGGCTCCGAAATCTGGCCTCTGGATTTGAAAAGTGAAATTGACCCGGAACGCCCTCCGGTGTTAATGATGTTCTGTACGACACTGATTGACTACCCGGACGATAAAAAGACTTTCGGACTCACAGACTGTTTCAACAGCACCTTGCTGCCACCGGGACACTTCGGAAACACTACTAATATCACATTTCTCGTTCAGAGTCACTACGATGCCCCAGAAGTTCTCCAAGGGAAGTTTGCACCACCACCAGAAAACGAGCTCCTCATTTTCAACAGCACTCCACTCTACATCAATTTTGACGCCTGTGTCAACTCTCTCATCCTGGACGAATGTGCAAAATTCCATGCGGAATATGGCGGAGATGGAAACGATCTACGGACACAGTCTCGGTTTCAATGTTACCACCAGCCTAATTCTTCTGAATTTGTCGTCGCCCGCTTCAGTCGACTCCGATCTCTGATGGAACTCATGATTGCATCCACAATTCCAATCACTCTGGCCGTTGTCTCCTGTTTCACTCTCATCCTCTGCACTCGAATCATTCACGTCGGCGACGACTCCCACTTCTATTTCCAATGCTGTGGAGCCGATGCGAAAGCCGCTCTGGAGCAAGAAGCTGTCGAGGCTATGGCCCTCTAATAACCCGAACCGTCAACTCAATTGTAGCTTTAGGCCCACAGATTTTCTACTCAACTAATCATTGTCCAACTCTCAATCATCCTTTTCAATCAATCATCACCAAATCACAAGCAGCCTGGCACAATTCATTCCATTCCCGCTCTACTCTTCATCGTTGCCTTTTGTAAAACTATACTACATCCCTTTATATTGTCTCCAAAAATTAACGTCCTATGTCATCCCAAATGCAATTTTAATATTTTAGAGAATAAAGAGTCAAGGGAGATCACGACACGAGCGTTAGCTTTCTATCCTAAGTAATCCATCCTATATAGACAGATATGTATACTACAATGTCAGTAGATAAAGCATTATAGATAAATAGTTACAGATTCAAGTAATATCTTAGGTAGGTAAATGAGAAGGAATAGATCTAATCAATGAGATTGAGTAGAAATTAAGAAGTAGGAATAGATTAAATAGATTTTAATTGTTATGGCCCCTCGCGTTTTCTTGTGGCAAACAGGAAGTCATCGTAATGGTGGGAGCAGCTGGGATCGTCGCCTCTACAATTAACAACCGCCATCAACGGAGAGAAAGTCGCACTTCTCAATCTGGAGATGACCACAACTGCCCAGGCCGTTTGGGCTCGAAAGCAACAATATCGGAGGGTGTGGCCAGTCGAAATGTCCCAGGTCCCCCGTCCACAGGCTGTGGGCCTCAGGGAGCTGAGAGGGACAGAGGCGGAGGGGGAGGTCATAACAAATCATCATCAGAGCCGGAAGTCATTCCGGAAAAACTTTCATTGAAGGAGCAAGTCAAGTTCTACGTCTCTCTCACTTTAGGAATCATCGCTAGCATTTGTGTTTTTGCCCTACTCTTTCTTATACCACTAGTTGTCGAGCCTTCCATTTCAACTTTGCTGGCAGACTTTGACCCACAAGCCGCCACTTGCGTCACAATTGACTACACATACGCTACTGGCTTAAGCAAATGCGGTCTGTGGAGTTCGTGTCGCGAAGGCTGCACTTCTACACCGTCTCAGTGTCACCAAATCTACGTCAGCTACAGAAAAGCCCATAAACCTGGTTACGCTCCCGTTGAAAACTTCACAATGTTGGAACCTCACGAATGGCTGGTTAGCAAAATATATACATAACATATATCTATATTTATCGAACCACTTTTTCAACATTTTATATTTCTAGGATGAATCTCGCTGGGATGTTGTTTACACACAGCTTCTCGTCAATGCAAAAGGATGCGGTTATCCTCCTCGAGTAAAATGTGATGAATATGGAGAAATATTTGGACAGGTTAACAAAATTCTATTTTTAAATTATTACTACTTTTCCCAAAAACTAATTAATTAATTAGATACATTTTAATTGCAGGTGGGAAGAACATTTCCTTGTTATTACAGTCGTGCTAATCCTCGACTGGTGGTCACAGATTACAATTGGCAAGAAACTGCCTACCCTTTACTAATTTCCTTGGGACTTCCCACCAGCCTATTTGCCGTGTCTATATCGATTCTCAGCTTTTGGTATTGTCCTTCTTGTGAGGAACGTGGAAAGAATAAACGACCGTGCAGAGCCCGCTATCATACTCCCAGATCTCATGATGACATTCTCGACAAACCTCTTAAGAAAGACAAGAAACAGCAACAGATGGACGAAAAATCAAATGCTCAGCAACCAATCGTACAACAACCAAGAGGAAAACATTCGAATTACAGACCCAACTCCCCTTCTTTGGCAACGATTTCTTCGAGAGATACAACAGTGTCCAGTGTCAACTCTTTGGACGATGGGTACGCTTAATTTTTTTATTCCCTCTAAATTGCTAAATAATGTTTACCAATAAATGCAAGGAAAATGATTGATAATAACCATCTGAATCTGCATTATTGTATACAGAATGAGAAATATAATAATGCGATTTAATTTTAGATGGCAATCGCCTCCATCTCCACCTCCCCGACTCCGTGATTCTAGGATGAACGCATCAAAATCTAACCTAACAGCTCGAGCTCGTAAACTTTAATTTAAAAGAAGCACTGACCAAAACCCTATCTACACTATTCTACGAATCAAGGATATGGAAGGGAAAGATTCGCCTTTGTTACATTAAACACGCTCCACTAACTAATCATTATTAAAAGCAAAACTGCACAAAAACGATATAAATATACAGCAAATGATTTGTATCTGTATCCGCTACATTCTTAGGAACAAGATAAGAATAATGGCTGTCACATTTTAAATAAATTTAGAAAAATGTCCATGTTAGTATAATAATTCCGTTTTTTGATCCTGCTACTATTTGCTACCAGTTTTTTAGTACAATCTATTCTCAAGCGTCTAATAATCATCTCTGTCATAATATAAGCACATTATCTTATAAAATACCCAAGTTAATATTTGTTTTGAATCTAAAAGTAACGTTCAACGAGTTGATATTGATAACGTACAACCTTAATTAATCTTCCAAAAGATTGTGCTTACCTTACTTGTTATAACACTAACTTAATGGGCATTTTAGTAGATGCCATATCTACTAGCTTGTACTTATACTAGATACTTACGGTGAGTAGAGTAGAAGTATTTACAATTTGGTTAGATCAATTCGTTCAAATACCCTTCAATTGTTTAAAGCGATAATAAAGCGAATAATACAGACATTACAAGTGTAAGTAAAAGCACCAATAACTAGAAGTAGAACTGCACTATATAGATATAATCCATGAATTAGGCACTATTAGATACTCTCCGTTACCTTTACTCTATCGGATATAGCTGTTATTCAATAGTAATTCATACACTCTGAGGAAATAATAGTATAGTTATCTCACTGTAAATAATGTCCTACTACCGTATCAATACTAGCTTGTTGGACTTGAAAAGAATGTGATCGTTATTTGATTTCTCTATGCTTAAGATGAATAATATAACAATAATAACCTACACTACAAAATGCCTATTGAACTAATAAAACATTATGTCAGTGTTAACATTCTATATGAATATTTGGAACTCTTCAAACACCATTACTGTGTGATAGTGTGTACTACTTAATAGTAATATACCGTAATATACCTACTTAATGTTAATACCGCAGATCTACATTATTACTACTACCCTATGATAATGTAAATGTACTGGGTGTACTGCCTAATATTTACTTTTCAAGAGTGCTAATACATGTGCTACTAATTTACATACAAATTAGTCCTAATTAAGTATGAAAAAATACTGTTGGTAAAAAATTTTATGCAATTTTAAGCGAACATACTCGTAAAGTAACTGGAATTTGTTTAGTTACCTTAACTAATACATGCGTACATGACAAAATTTCGATGTTACCAATAACATACCATGATATCAACTTAATCCTTGTGTGTCAGTACTAAACTAAATAACTGAACAAAGTGACTGTTAGCTGAATGGAAGCTTAAGCTAATAAAAATGTTTAACTATGTATGTCTGTCATTAGCATATTTTTTCTCTCGACAATTCACAAAATTATTTCAATGTATGCTTAGCTGGTAATATGCGCTTTTAACATCTTACTTTTTTCTGGAGAAATACCCGGAGCATAAACCATGTGCAATGGATGAGCTAAGCGAAGCAAGCAGAAATTAATTAGCAATATTTTAAACGTTATACTTACCTTAGCTTCCTCCTGTTTGCGATAAGCATGTAGCATTAGCTCTTTTTGTTGAGCCTCAGTCATAATAGGTTCTCGAGCAGGTGGTCCATGACCCGATTTTTGGATTTTTATGACGACTTTGGTTTTCTCATTTTTTCCAATGAAATCCATGAGCTTTTTTCCCCGGTGTATTGGTTTTCCACAGAACCATAACTCAGCACTGGCCTCGGGAATAACCTAAAATTATTATAACATTTACTAGAGCAGTCTTTCGGTGGAAGTTTTTTACTTTTAGATTTAGCTTACTTGAAGCGAATCATGCGTTCCTCCCAACTCTTCTTTGTTTTCAAATTCCAAACGAATCGGATCGTGAGGGGGAAGATTCATCGGGTACACTATAGTGCAAGCAGCTTTTAACAAATCCAATTGCTCCTTTACAACTTTGTAGGTCAAACAGATATTGTTTTCAGCTTGCTTCTAAAAATGACAATATATTTATTCCTAACCTTTAACATTTTCCTCCCCAAATATATAATCGATTAGGTTTATCGAAAATAAAATCCATAAATATAATAATAATTACTAACATGCGAAATAGCAGCTTTTGCTTCTCCAATGGTGCGATGAATCATCGATTGCATTTTCTCATTCGGCTGCTTCCCGTTACGACGGCCCATCGGATCTTTATTTAACGCAGAACATTCTTCATGTCCACTTGGAACGCATATGCTGGCCCATTCGTCAATCAGTTTTAATTCTTCAATCTGGTCATCATTAAGGCCTAGCATATTTGCTGGCAGAAATGTTCCATGCTTGGCCAATTCTTCCATTTCTACAGAATTTAATCAATACACACAGATCATTGGATAACTATGATAATAAAACTGAATATTTATTTTACTATATATAACATCTACTAAAATTACACTATATTTTATTTTTGAAAGAACAAAATGAAAATACCAGCACAAACTCTGTTGATTTTTAAACGACCATTATATATCGCAGTTATATTTTGAATCAAATCATCAGTATTAATATCCACGGTAGTTTCATACAGAAACTGGCCTTCATTTCCACTTTTTACATGCAGTAAAACCATTTTTGAGGAATTTGGGAAATGCTTTTCACTCAAATCTGAGAAAGAGAATCTGAAAAACATTTTTTAAGGTTAATTTTTTATATTAATAAAATTTATCGGGAAAAACTAGACTTGATCCAAATGGGTTTCAGTAGTACAATTAATTAATTATAAATGAAATTATGGAAATATTCATGGAAAATCCAGTAAAAAGATTTACCTTTTTACCTGTTTCTGGACAAGGAGAAACAAAGAAGTGCAGCAATCAAGTTTGACTGGTACGCGTCACCTTTGAATGAAGATTCACACTAGAAAAGAAGATCGCCCACGGCCCGGGATAGAAAATGATATTACAAACACGCGGCGAAGGAATCCAGTTATTCTTGAATTCTGTAAATGTCAGTGATAGTTAGATAAACAAACGAATTGTAAGTGATTAATTAATGATAGAAAGATAGTTTTAACCAAACTGCTCAATTGAAATACACTAAACAATAATTAAGTCAGGTAAGCAGTGTAATATTATCCTTGTACCTGTAATTAGTGATTGATAAAACAGATTTGTTTAGTCGATTTTTGTTCTCAGGATCTCACATAAGAGCACAAGCAAAGGAAATGGCGGACACTTTGAATAATCAAAATAATATTGAAGGCAGTAAACCATTAGGTTTGACCTCTGCCATCCCCGTGGTGGACTTCGTTGACGATGTTGACGCATTTATGCAACTCCCCGAAAACGGTAGTAATTGTGAGCATGTTCTTAAACGAATGGAAGAGGTCTATTCTCGGGCTAAAGTTATTGAAGTTAATAATGTTACCACTAAACGAAGGTAACTATCATAATCGTAATTACTATAATATACATTATTACAAAATATTATAAAGCATAGCTTAAATAATGTTTTATTTTGGTTAATATAGAACTAGCAACTTTGTATTTTAGCTTTATCTATACTCTATAATACCCCTGTGGTTTTGTTCCCACTGCCTCTTTTCAGCCCCAACATTCACAGCAAACATCTTGGTAATAATTATTGCCAGAAAATATCAGGGAGAGTCGTTATAATTCTCCGGAAAATATGGGGGAGAGGTAATATTCCTCCGAAAATATTAGGGAGATGTAAAATTCTCCTGAAAATATCAGGGAGAGGTAATATTCCTCCGAAAATATTAGAGAGATGTACAATTCTCCGTAAAATATCAGGGAGAAGTAATATAATGTTTGTCGGGAAAATTATGGAGATTTAATATTCCCCGGAAAATATTAGGGAGATTTAATATTCCCCGGAAAATATTAGGGAGATTTAATATTCCCCGGAAAATATTAGGGAGATTTAATATTCCCCGGAAAATATTAGGGAGATTTAATATTCCCCGGAAAATATTAGGGAGATTTAATATTCCCCGGAAAATATCAGGGAGAGGTAATATAATATTCCTCTGAAAATATAAGGGAGAGGTAATATTCCCGAAAAATAAAAGGGAATATTTCCTGAGGGAAGTACACATAGGAAATTGTCTACAAACAGCCGATAAAATCTTTGATTAATCACAATGTAAAAATATTGATGATTACTCATGAAATTCACTAAATTCTGGATGTTTCCTTAAATTCTCAAAGTAATCCAGTAAACTTCCTCGAATCGAAATAAATGCTCTAATGTTGAAAAGCTATCACTTCTATTTTGTCTCCCCACTTCCTAAATAATTTTACTAAGGATGAAGAATGAAATGCTGTCTCATTTTTTCCGCATTCACTATTCAACCAAATCTAACTTGCTACTTTTTTATTTAAATTTAGACTTAAGACTCAAGTGACCGACTTGGACAAAAGTCTAAAAATGATCCAAGAGTTGAAACGACGGAAAGAAGAAAATGAGGATATGTCCACTCATTTTCGTTTGGCAGATCACGTATTTCTCAAAGCACGCGTAAAGCCAGTAGAAAAAGTCGGTCTATGGTTGGGGGTAAGTACACGTTGGCAACTTCCCCTTTACATTCATCATGCAATTAAATTAACAATTTCATTTGTATTTAATCTCGTTTTTGATCTTAATAGGCTAATGTGATGCTTGAATACGATATCTTGGAAGGAGAAGAACTTTTAAAATCTAAAAAGGAGAAGGCAGAGGGGAGTCTGAAAACAACTAATGAAGTGATTGACACTATCCGTGAGCAAATTACAACGATTGAAGTCAACATGGCCCGAGTTTACAATTGGGATGTGAAACGAAGACAAGCCGAGAAAGAGGCGTTGGCGAATAAATCTAACGCATAATAATACATAATAAGCCTAATGCCTAATCCTCGAGTAACTGGTAACTGGAAAATAAGCACCATAATATTGCTCTGCTTTTGTTGCAGTTGTTTTCAAAATACAGAAACTAAACATAAGCATAATAATACCAATTTAATTCTATACTCATTTGAAAACAGAAGTCCCTTACACATTGTTTTAAGTCTCTGAACGTGCTATCTACATTGAATACTTGTTAACCTTTACTTACGCTAACCTTTTCATTTGAATTAATGTGTTTGTATTTCATAAAAGCAAGGATGATGGATCACAGAACTTTAATAATAATACGATTACTTACAGCACTGCCGAAATCTGTGTTAATTAATTATATAGATTTTTTGATATTTCGTAACTAGAGTTGAGAATTATTTCATGATGGTACTAGGATGATTCGATGTTATGAAATTGTTTAATAATGAACTCATGAACATATTTATTTAGAAATATAGTTTATTTAAGAAAGTATCCGTAGAATAGCAACACGAATCATAAAGCTCAATTTGTACTTCAGAGCAAATAGGTCGTACTGCTTTACGGACAATACAAAAATACATTCCACTCTGCATTTAAACTTCAATTTCAGACAGACATATACAAGAAAGGTAAATATTGAATTTCAATAAGGAACAAAAACAAGCATAAAATTGTGTAAAAGTAAGTTTAAAACTTGAAAGCAAACACATTTTCAGTCTGTTAAAAATTCGGTGTTGGTAAATTTTCAAAACAAACATCACAAAATATGACTAGATATAGACACATGGGTACGGAGCACCGTCAGTTGACTTCTAACAGTTCACATTGTTTAATGCCCATATCCGCCATGGCCTCCTCCATGGCCACCTCCATAACCTCCTCCGATACCTCCATGGCCTCCACCTAAACCTCCTCCAATTCCTCCTCCATGACCGCCGTGTCCATGGACATGAGTGTGTCCGTGCTATGTAAAATAAAAATCCAATCAGTATTCTATTCTCAACCATATTCAGATTTTTTTCTGTTTGATCTATATTTGACTTACATCGATGATATGAGGATGGGGGTTCTTTTGGACGTATTGATGGTGCTTGTGCACATGCTATAGAAAATAAAGGTCACAGTTAAGTATTGGGCAGCTGAAAATAAATCTGAAAAATTGTAGTCAAAGCATTAGAGAATTCTATAAGATTGTCTAGTAAGTACCTCTTGATGGGGGATGATCTTGTGGACACTAGAAAAAAATAGGAAATGCGTTTATTAGAAAACAGTTATATAACACAAGACAGGAAACTTGATTGTTTGGTAATCGATATGAACTTACTGCTCGTGGCTTGGGTAGGTGTTATGTTTGGATTGATGATACTTGTGGATGTACTGTTCGTAGGCATTGGTATTGTGTTGGTTGTGTTGCTGCGAGAGAAAAACGAGTTTGGTAATCAAAACAAATCACGAAACAACAATCTAATTCAATTTTTAACGATTTCTTTTACTTACATGCAAGTTGTGTTGGTGGATGTTGTGACGATGGACATTCTTCAAGTGGGTATTGTACACATGAAGATTATTTTTGTGCAAATGATCCTTGTGGATAACCTTCTTGTTTTCGTGGTAATTGTGGATTTTATGTTGGTGATGATCGCTGCAACAAAATAAGGGAATATTTAGTAATATTCATAATAGAAGAAAATTGCGGGGGGTTAATTAATTGCAAGATTAATTAATGTAGCCTTACTAGTCTTTGGAGTTATGTTGGTGTTGGTCATAATGATGAACTTTGTGTTCATGATGATGTTTCTCTACGACTTGAACTGGATGATGTTTGTGTCCGTGATCAATGACTGGGACGTGTCCCCATCCATGGCCACCGCCTCCGAATCCACCACCACCACCTCCATATCCACCGATTCCACCTCCATGGCCACCGTCATCACCACCTCCGTATCCTCCATCGCCGCCTCCATATCCACCACACTCCTAGAAAATAAACGAAAAATTTAAATCACTCTGCGAATTAACTGAACACTTTAATTTTTGATTTTCGGAAAACTTTTCGTAGAACTTAAAAGGGCCAACTCACCACAGAACAAATATAGCTGGCCAAAAGGAGCGCCAGAGCTCCGGAGATTTTGGACATGATTTGTGAATAAATTCCTTGCTTTGCACTATGAGAAGTTATGACTTGGCTTGGCTACTAAGCTGAAGCGACTGACAATTTAGTCGACGTACGACTTGGCATTTATATCCTAATTTTCATTTACTTTTCCACTTTCTTTCGGTAAGAATACAATACAATGAGCCATTAAGTGCATCAGTGCAAACTATGCATAAAATATAAGCAATCCACCTTACACACGTATTATAGAGCACACACTCGCTTCCACTTATCATAGACCACTCATACAATACAGACATCATGCCTATTGCACAAAAATTATTTTCTACCTGAACCAAACGAACAAAGGAACAACGTACCTAATAGGTACCTGTTTGCGGAAACGCTATTAGTTAGACATTACCTAAGATATACAGAGCGGCTAATGATATTTTCTTTTTATTTTTCTTATGGATTTGTTTTAAATAGAGATATTGCACACTTTGCCCCAAACTTCAGGTATTTGCAGAGTACTCACATCGATTCTATTACGAAACATCAGGTTAAAACCAAGCTACATCCTACATGCACCTTACGTGCACTCATGATAAATATTAATATGCCAATTAAGGAGAAGAACTTTGAAAATCTCAAGTGTGGGGAGTCTAATAAGGTTATTGACACCATCCGTGAGCAACTTCTAATTCGACTACTCTTACCGTCCACATGACCCGACTACAATTGCATTGGGAATGGGATCGTGCAAAGCGATGACAAGCAGAGAAAGGGGCGTTGGCAAACAACAGAACGCATAATATCTAGGCCTAATCCTCGGCTGTCGGAAAAATGTGCTTTTTTTGCTGCACTTAGTTTCAAAATGTATAATTAAGCACAGGTGTAATAATAACTATTTACTTTAATTTTATACTTGCTACCCTTAAAAAATACGTATTCATGAATAATTTAATTTCCTTGTCTTTTAGATTAGAGCTACCATGTAGCCAGGTCAGGTTATGAACATTATGCTTCCTTTTCATAGTACCAGCAATTAGTTTATGAAATGGCGAATGAAATAAAACTCCGTGAATTGGAAGATGAAAGTGGACCTCCCATTTCGGAAATTATCCGGTTTAAATACATAAAACAATTTTGGCGAATCTTACTTTTATAATACATTTTAGTTTAGGAGCATTTTTTTAAATATGCTAATGCTAATATTAATTGTATACCTTTCTACGCCTCTTCTAAATGTTTGTCCACCAGCAAAATAATCTAATTTACAGTATAGGTAGATGGGTTGTTGAAATGCTGCGTGCAATAAGACTTAAAGTACTTTATTTCGATACAATATTAATTTGTAGAGATTTGCAATACGTTGTGCATAAGTATGTATTTAATTGAATGGCACTAGTTTGCTAATTCCGCTCTAATTACTGCATCCGTTTTATGTTTTGTCTACATAGTACACATCTAATGGATTTTACAATGGGGTGAGCTCAATGTTATGTAGAGGCTCGCTTGCTAAAAGATTTCAAACTTATTAGTATGTCTTATGATTTTAAATTGGGTCAATTTAGCCAAATTCATTTTGGCAAAGGTTTTTAAAATGGATGCAACTATGTAACTTACAAGATGTGAACATGTAAAAAATACTTCTTAAGCTCAATTAAATGAAAACAGGTTTATATTTCCTGATCATCTGTCTCAAGTCAAGTAATTACACATGAGGTAATTAGCAAATGCGTTTTGTCTGACTGACTTTGCCAAATGGACGAGTGTCCGCGTGTTATCTTCAATTTACAATCGCATACAGTTGTTAAAAGTATTAATCTAACTGCTATTATCTTTGTTGTCTAGTATGATGATTTGATGAGGAGGACAGACTGACTCTTGACAAACTGGGGAACACATTCATGCGTTAGCTTTTGTAAACAATGAATTGCACGTACTTGTTAAATGTATAATCACGTCTGTTACACAATAGTATGTGATGTACTGTAACATTGATGCGGAAGTAGATGTCAATGAGTTGTGCGGCATTTTAAGTAGGTTAGTTTTGCATCTCCATTTTCAACAGATGTTTTTTGTTTAGATGAAAAATGAATTTTAAGAAATGTTAATGAAATAGGAATAATGAAAAGTGGATGGTTTATGTATTTAAATAGAAAAGGTGTTTATTTGAGAAAGTATCCGTAGAATAGCAACACGAATCATAAAGCTCAATTTGTACTCCAGAGCATATTGGTCGTACTGCAGCCATACATGATCATACAATACAAAAATATTTCCACTCTGCATTTAAACTTCAATTTGAAAGACAGGCATATACAAGAAGGGTAAAATATTGAATTTCACGTAAGGAACAAAAACAAAGTATAAAATTGCAAAGTAGATATACACATTCAGTTTGTTAGATTTAGGTGTTGGTAATTTTCAAAACAAACATCACACAATGACTAGTGACATTCATTCGTATCATAAATTCATATTCATACTGACATTTATAGATTTCTACAGATTGACAATATAGAACAACAAACGTTGCTCTTTAATGTCAATCTGTAGCTATCTTTAGAACGAAAGACTTGGTGTACACTATATCAATTATCATTACAACTGAAATACCATTAGTGACCATTGTAGATTAAATTTATGTAGAGATAATGTAATTCTTTGGAATAACTAAACAGGTTCATAAGTAGCTTTTCTGAACGTGTGAGTGCAGATATTGATCACACCTAATTAGACATCAAGTTGCAGTCAGGAACGTTTATGAACTGCGTCGCAACCAAAATACCGTCAGTTCATTTGCTCTAGTTTATCAGTTTTTAGTGTCCATATCCTCCTCCGTGTCCTCCGTGTCCATGGCCTCCGTGTCCATGAACATGAACGTGTCCGTGCTATATTACAATATTAAAATACCATTAGATCTCTTAATTACACCTGTAAATTAATATTTAGGGAGGGAAATACTGAAATCTTGACTTACATCGATGACATGTGGATGGGGGTTCTTCTGGACGTATTGGTGGTGCTTATGCACATGCTAATGGAAAACAAAGGTCACAGTTAAGTATTGTGCAGTGCGAATGATTTAGCAAAAGTGCATGCAATTAAAGCCATAATTTAAACAAAGGTACTATAAATCTAAAATAAAGTCTTCGAAGTACCTGGTGATGGGGGATGACCTTGTGGACGCTACAGAGGTAGGAAAAAAAAGAAAATTTCATTTAGAAATGTTGTAGAAAATGAAATCTATTAATTGCTTTGTAATTAAAACTTACTGCTCGTGGCTTGGGAAAGTGTTGTGCTTGGATTGATGGTAGTTGTGGATGTAATGCTCATAGGCATTGGTCTTGTGAGTGTTGTGTTGCTGTAAAAAGAAACGCATTGATATAGAGCCAAGTACTTTAGTAGTAGCAATTTACAAAAAAATAATTATGGCAGAAAATAGAAAATTAAATCAGAAATTTTGAGAATTTAAAGAAACTTACATGCAAGTTGTGTTGATGGATGTTGTGACGATGGAGAGTCTTCAAATGAGTGTTGTAAACATGAAGATTATGCTTGTGCAAATGATCCTTGTGGACAACCTTCTTATTTTCGTGGTAATTGTGGATTTTATGTTGGTGATGATCGCTGTAATAAAATAAGGGAACAGTTAGAAATGGTCATTCATTGAAATTTTCGTAGAATTGTTAAAATATTCAGAAATTCAATATTCTAATGCGAATTACTGAAAATTTATATTCATGAAAACGAAAATATTCTAGAAATTCAACTAGATATACATGAAAAATAAATATTCATGAAAATAAAAAAAATATGAAATTCCAGAAGCATTGATCTGAAAAAATAATTTTCCATGAAAATCTAACGTTTGTTATTTAGTAGTAAACTTTGTACTTACTAGTCGTGAACTTTATGTTGATGTTGGTCATAATGGTGAACTTTGTGTTCATGATGATGTTTCTCTACGACCTGAACGGGATGATGCTTGTGTCCATGATCTATGACTGGGACATGTCCCCATCCATGGCCGCCTTCACCGCCGCCAAAGCCACCACCGCCATAGCCGCCACCTCCGAAACCACCACACTCCTAATAAAAAGAAAATGCAATTGAGTCACTGATAGAAAATAACTGAGCACTGTTTAAATTTCCCATTTTCGGCGAACTCACCACAGCACAAATGTAGCTGGCCAAAAGGAGCGCCAAAGCCCCAGAGACTTTAGACATTTTGTATGAATAAATTCTTCTGGTTTGCACTAGAAGATAGAAAATGAGGAGTTGGCTGCTAGGCTGTTGTCTTGTCTGTATGACAAAGCTGAAGCGACTGACGATTTGGTCGATGGAGGACTTGGCATTTATAAGCGGGGGACTTCTGACATGAAATTGGCTCGCTTTGGGAGTGCAGCCAACGGATTTGGTTTGCTCGACAAAAAAACAATTATCTATGTTAGTTACGTTAGCAGTGTGTAAGTGTATCTGAAGTCAACCCACTGTTAAAAAGAATACAAAACTCTTTCTTCGACTCTTATTTTCATTTACTTACACTAAGAATACAATTAAGTGTATCAGTCTGTAAACTATGAAATACACACACGACGTATAGCCCTCACACATTCACTCACCTCCTCCAGTTATTATACAATATTGCACATTACACAAAAATATTATTTCTTTTCTACCCCAAACACGTGAGCATACCTATACATATTATAACAGAGCGGCTAACGATGATAATGACGAGATATGGCAATCTATTGTAATTAAGAAATATTGCTCATCGCACACCCGGCTGACCCGCAACCAACACAAGTAAAAGTATTTCACTACAAATAATACAAGTATCTACTTAACTGTATACAACGAGCTCCTCACTCCTTCAGCAATTTATAACAGGTACATAACTAACATCATAACTACACATACAATATTTAACAATGCATTTCCACTTCCACTATTAAATAACACTATAATCCATATACACATAATATCTTCAAACATTTCCACGTACTCGAGTACTATTACTTATTGCTACTACTACTCCGTATATTATACTCCCGATACATATGTACGCATAAGTCTCAAGTAACTACAAAGCTTACGGAAGGACAGCGATTACTTCATTTATGGTTAGTAGTATTAGGGGTAAGGAAACGTTTAGTAGAACAGGTACACTATGGAAATTGAGAAAAATGTATAAGCATAATAAGAAGTATTACAATTGTTGCATTGTTATGTTGTCCAAACTAGATCAGAAGTGCGTCCCTTCATTTCATGCTCTGAACTCCTGTACATTATCTTCTGTTTTCTACATAAAGTTACTACAAAACAAGAATTTTTTCTCTCTCTAGTTAAGTATCATAATAAATACTACTTAAGTAATGTGGCTTGGCTACCTCTGTTATTATAATCCTGCATTTTTTCTAGAGCAGAGCAACAGTAGCAGCAGAACATTATTACACACTTGCTACAGATAAAGTAGATACAAGTCGTGGAAACATATTTAAATCTATTTAAAAGCTTCATAGGTAGTTTAATACATTTTTCATTAATAGAATAGTGCATAGACAGCTGATCGTTATATAAGAATCCATTCTAGTGGAAATAAATCATACAATTCTATAAGCATAATATAATAAGTCAAGTATTGAGATCTGAACAAGATGCAAAAGATAAATAAAGACCCAGATTTACTTCTCTCTCTCTCTCTCTCTTCTGCAAATATTTAATTCTCAAATCGAACAAAGAAGGGCCCAGCTTTTCTTACAAACAAACAACAAAATTATTTAGCGGAAACAGTCCATAGTTCAGTATAGGTACAGAGAGGAAAGGAGAAATCGCGGAACTTATCTTTCTGACTTGTCTGTCTTGTCTTCTCAAACTGACATTCATTTCCTATTTACTTAGTAAGCAAAAGCAACGAACAACGAACGATGCAATGCATTACAATTTACAATTTAATATCAAATCACGTCCAGCCTTCCGTTCAATTGCATTTTTGCACTATCTCTACCTTACATACACATATCACATCAAATTGACGTTTTACCATCATAAATATAAGCTTATGTCATTCCTACCTACAGAAAAATGTTTCTACGTATACATATATCATAATAATGTGTCGTGTTGGAGTAAACACTAAATTACATAGGCTTAAACTTTAAAACGTTTAAATGATTCTTGTAGGCCATTCATTTCTGCAGATCATTTACTACGTCGTTATAATGCACTTATTCGCAAGCACTCGGATGTAACCATTAAAACCATATCTTGCCAGAAGCATCACTAGTATTACATGGCAACTTGTTTTATTACACCTTTTAAGAATAACTCTCCTCTAATTTCATTTTGACCTGATAGATATACATGCCAACTCTTTTTTTGATGACATGCAACTATACTTTACATGCAATTCAACACCCAAAGGCGGCAAAGGGCATTTAACCCAATGCACTATTCTCATTATAATATTTTTATTTACCATTTTAGTATCTACCTTAAGGGTGCCTTCATTTATACTTAATTGTTTCCAGGTGTGTTTTTCCATGTCATAAAATAAATTTTATTAAGATAAATTATGTGCCAATAGCCGATATTTAAATAACTCGCAGCTAACTTTTGAATAGCGTGCTTAATGGCGGTTAATTGACATCTCTATGCAAATACATTTGCAACTGTTTATTATAAGGACGATTTTCACGTGTTTTTAAAGATTTTAATTTTGGTATTCTTATTTTTTTGCATTTAATAAAACTCCATACTGTTTTTTGGACCAATTTCATAAATTCTGTTATTTGACAATTTTTGTAGATTACAGAATACAAACGTTTGTTCAAAACACAAACTGCATAAAAAATTAAATACTTCTTCGGTTTTACTGCCTCTACTGCATTGTAAATTGTAATCGTAATTTTGTAATTGGTTTTTAATTCATGATACATTGGAGATAAGTTCCGTGAATAAAATACGAGGTAGGAATATTGACTGAATAATAAAAGGGCGATTAATTCGCGTGATTAAAATGTAAATGTTTTGAAAAGTGATGTAATAACTAAAGTAATAGTGGATATTATGTAGACATTACTAATATTGTATGGGAATGCAGAGGCAGAGAGTGAGTTTATCAGTAAATTGTTTATAATTTATGTAATTCAGTCAGGACATTAGAGTATAGTCGTATTGTAATTGTTGTTAGTGATAAAGAAGAAATTAGGAATTGTTTGAGCTGATAAGATTTGTGAATGCGAGCAATTAGCTACGTGTTGAGCATCGTAAGTCGTAAGTTCTTTTTTTCCTGTCCACAAAGCCTGAGTATTGCCATCATCGTTGCTTGTCAAGTTATCCCTTTACAACGTAGTTTACATTAAAGGTAAAGTATGAGAAGTAAAAGTTGGCAATCTAATTTATTGTGCACTTAAGATTGCAATACTAAGTAAGTGCATTCATTCAGCTTTCTGGCATTTACGTTCAAATGAGAATGACAATAAGACAACAAAGAGATCAGCGTTCTAAACCAGATATTGATTATTTTATATTATGAATTATTGTGTTAAAGAATTAATTCCTTTGGCTATTAGTCAACACTTATCAGATACAATGAAACATTTTTTATTCTTTTCTTCCAGCAGTTATGAATATAAATGAGATTTTACTCGAGATTGGCGACTCCACTCTACCTACTTAACTAATTAAAGGAAATGTAAAAGTTGTGTAATTTTCAAGTTATATAACCACCGCATTTCGTGGGCTGTACTTGTATAGACTACTATAACGTCCATTACAAAAAATCTCGAGATGCGAAACGTGAAATAGCTTTATTAATTCTTTTCCCTTAATATTCAAAGATTTTTTCTACCGATAACCTGCGAAGAGAGAGATTGAAAAAAGATCCAGTCTATCACTAACACTATCATCTTGACTATACTCTTTACTAGCCATTACTTTCATTTCCCTCGTAACTTAATTTCCGTTAATTCACAGTACAAGAGTTATGCAATACGTTTTTTCCTCTCTTGGCGGCCAATGCTGGTTATTAAGTTGATGAGCTCACTTTTTTATTTGTAACAATTCGTTCCGTCTTGTTTTATGCATCAGGAACATAGAATATTATGCATAATCAAATGACATATATATTTATTACATAGAAAGTACTTTAAAAATTGTGCGGACGAGTTAATTGTGTAATTCATTACAATAATTACTATTAATATTAATTAAATGCAAAATGAGCATTTTGTAATAATAACAATGACAAGGTACTTAACAATAAGCTGTAAGGAAGTGCTTAATTTCATTTGCTCTGATGACCATTAATTTAACAATATTTAATACACAGACGCTTATTTAGTAAGAATAAGAAATATTTGCACACAAAAAGCAAGTGTCATTAAATATTCGTGGGCCACCACATTATTACGTAACGAGTTTTAATTGCAGGAGCTATTGTAATAGAAGAACCTTTAAAAAAACTATCGTAACTTTTGTTTCAACTGGAATGAAATCTAGATCATGTAATTGAATTCCATAGTTGACTCGTGCACAATAGAAATATGTACACACACTTAAAACATTTGTTTTGAGACTTAAGATTTACATGCAGTATCAGAGCACGACGGTTTGCCTAAAAAGTCTACAAAGTTTACATAATGTAGAGCTCCTTCACTAACGGATGCTTCGCTGAGCACAAAACAAGATAATAAATACACACGCGTGCAAAAACAAGAGCACCAAAAGCCAAAATGATTCTAAAGTGCAATAAAGATCATTTAGGTGAACAAACATCTGTAATTAATTTCCTAAGTGTAGGCGGACAGCAGATAAACACTTGCATACAAATAATCTCGCTTAATCTCCATTTCATGCTAATGAAAAAAATGGACCCAACCAAATAATCGTACCTACATAACTACTATTGTCAACGTGCAATCCCTAAATTAAACATCATTAAATTTATTTTCGTTAGCCTACTATTTTGAAATTGTTTAACTACCTACTTACTTTTATCTGTAGCAATAATAATTATTATTTTCCTTTTAAAAAGCATCGAAAATAAATACTTTTGGGAATTCTCCTACATACTGTCACAATCTAATTATTTTACATGCCTAACTGACAAAAATCTTTCGATTTCCTTACAAATTGTATAAATCATTGCGAAATTTGTTATTCCTAAGATTGATTTTTTAGATGATTTATCTAGATTTATCTATTTAATGCATTTCCATCCATGAAAATACACGTTTATTGTTAAATCTATTCCTAGTATAGGAAATGCACTCGGCTAAATGTTTTTTGATTCATTAAGACCACTTTTGACTACTTATACAGATAATAATTATTACATCTCAAAGTTTATTTTGCTCATTAATGAAGTAGTAGTGAATGAAGTATTGCACAATCAGTTATAGTAAACAAAAAGGGGAACGCTCATTAACACTTGCACACGGGTCATACCTAATTGATGAAATCAATCCTGTATAACTATCCTTAACAGTAAGTGAGCGTAAATCTGCTATGGTGGAGATTACAGATTAGTAAATATGATTTCATACACTGCTACAGATTAAACAACTTTTCGATTTACCTATGCACATATTTATACTGCAGAATACATTATTCTGACTTTAATCTTTGCATTTTCCTACTGACAGGAAATAATAAAATAAAGAACATGCAGACATGCATCCGTATATTTAAGTCAACCCAATAAATTTTCTTTGCTCTAATAGCTACAATTTTATATTAAATCAAAAACATTAGATTGACCATACTTTTTCAATTTCAACGGCAATTAGAATACACGAGTCAGTTGAGATGAGCAATTTAGTACCATAAAATAGGAAATACTATGTTTTTCTGTCTTTTCCTAGCTTTAAAATATTCAAACATTGTGCAATACAAATATACTTGTAAAATCACAAATACAAATTCAATTTTCAATACTAATTTTTAAAGCGTACTTACCAAACATGATTCTATCACACAGCTGACAGCATTTGATTTGGAGTAAATAATTATTGCCATTTCTAAAAACTTGCAAATAATTTTGACACTGCTGTTCATGAGTAATTCGAAAATCAACCAAAATTGAACACTAATTTTCAATTTTATCGTATTAGTAGTCAAACAACAACAAATTTCTGTATCTGCATTATTTATTATAGTATTTATTAATTTTCCCAGAAAAATAATTGTCCATCGTCAATATACACCAGCAATAGATAAAATATTAACAGATGAAATTCATTATTTGATGTTAGAATCTCTGAAATTGTTTTTTCATTTGAAAACAGTAGTTTTGATAGAATTATTTTAAAGATCAATCAGAAGGTTTGGAAAGTGTAACCATAAACTAAAAGAGGAACTTAGTTAAGCCGGTATAGAAGTTTAAGTACTTAGTAGCAAAATGTAAGTTTGGAAATTTTGGGTTTCCCATTAATTGACTTAACTTCTGGCATTAAAGTTTCGTTAAAAGCAGCAGGAGTAGTAGATAGCCGTTAAGTTCTCGACGTCAGTTACATAATTGCTTAATCATTTATCATAATCATTTTATAAGAAGTATCTGCAGCCATGCAAGAGATATAATGAGCAATTTGTTTGTTAGCTCTATACTTTTGTAAATGTGTAGTGTAAATAGCTCTATTATTGGTAATTATTAATGATTTACAAGTAGGTACTTTTTTACCAACAGGTACAAATTGTTTTTTATTTTAATTCAATTATTTCACGGGAAAATATTTAATTTGGACAATTATTACTTTGATTTTAATGAGACCAGGTAGTTAAAGTTTGAAAATTTGTTAAAAAAATTACTTAATTGTTAGTGATTTGCATGGCACGTGTAAGGATAGTTAAATAATATTATTTGTACTGATTACAGGTGCCCTTTCATGAATAGATGAACACCCAAAGCGTTTCGTGCTTAATCCCTCTAATAAAATGTTATCTTTCTTGTACAGGTTTAATTTGTTGTAAATTAAAACAGTTCACCTACCATACAATCCTTCTCATAATGCTAGTCTGAAATATAAAAATGCATGGGTAACCTTATGAGTCTATAGAAGCAACAATGTTTCGTTAGCTCTTGTTATGCAAGGCATGGGATTCGTAGAATATATTATCATAATAATGTGTTCTTTGATAGGAATCAAATCAAAATATTACCAATGAGATAAGCCAGTCATTAAGATTACGACAAAGATTGTAGTAAAATTTTCACGGACCATTTCCTTAACAAGTGGCAATTAGTGGGCGGAGGCGTGTTCGTGTACTACAAGAAAATAAAGGCAGATTACTAACATAACTCAACTTTCATACTTTTGTGTAATTCTACATTAAAATTTAATTAGAACGAAATCCTACTAAAAACTATCATTTTTGCCATCCACTTGTTTTGATTTTCTACAACAAGTAAACAAATTGCTAAAGGATGAGAGTATCATTTATGTAATCTAACATGCTTTATTCATTAACGGTGCAGTTTTTAGTTGAATTAGTCTAAATACTCTAAATGTTGCAAAATCCTTCCTACTGCTCTTATTTCTATACTCTGAATGGATTAGGAAAACAAAGTGGGATATTTTTTGCAGAAAAACCAATTTTGTTTACTACTTGTAATAGAGACAGTAAATAATGTAAAACAGAATGGTTAGATTATTGATTAGATCCATGTTTCTGCTATTATTTCTATGTATCTCAGTGCGCATTATTATTGTAGCAGGTAATTAATTGGCCATATATGTTTGTTATGGTCGTTTTGCAATTTATTCTGTGAATTATTGCATTATAAATTGATTGACAGACTACAATGCAAATTTTTCTGTTCCAATTCTATGTTGATTATTAAAAAATGGGATTTTTAGTCTCTATATTTAAATTTTTATAGAATCTTATACAATGCACTTCCGAATTGTATTGTTTTGAATATATTTGTAGGCTAATCAATAGTTGTGCACTAGAATAGAAAGAACATGTTATGATAATGTGAATTAAAGTAAAAATATATAAATCGTGTTCCTAATTGCCTACAGGGTAATAATAGTGTGCATATAATTACGGAGGTGAAAATGAGTTGGTAAATCTAATTACTAATTGGAACTACCTACCTGTTGTACCTACTGGTTATAATAACATAGCTAGGGACACAATTTGGATTAAAGTTACGATGTTCAGCAACGTTATATAATAATTAATGTCATGTACATTATTGTACCTAAGTGCTTACGTCAAAGAAAAGAAAGTGATCATCTTCTGTCGAAAGACTACAAGTTGCTTTTGGGCGAACATATTTTTTTTACTAAATACAATCCATGCAAACATAATCTACTAGAAAACTGGTGCTTGATGATGGTTTTGTCGAGCTTCTGTATTCTCTCAAGTCTATAGTGGTCTACGTGCAGATTACATTATAATTAATAATGCAGTCAAGTCGATCCACACCAATCCAATGTTGGTTAACCATCATTATTTATACTTAGCAACTCTACAATTATCGAGAGATACACAATTTTCTCCAAACTTTGCAAAAGCCTTCCTTCATCTTGATATGCACACCATACATTTTCGTTTCTTCAATTAAAACAAGACATAATTCAATCATTCTCTACAATCCAGTCTTTCATCTTTGTACTCTGGAAAATAACCACTTCTCATGTGCACTCAATGAATAAGCAACAAAACGATACATAAGCTTATTTAATAGCAGATATACAGGGCTTCCCAAACAATTCAAATAAAATATGTCTTTCTTATCGAAAGTCAAAATATAAACTTCTAAGTTTGGATTTATTGTAGCTGGGTTCTTTTTATCATCTCAAAAATATCTCCTTAGTACATTTACAACTATTATTATTATTATAAAAATTGTTGTATCAAGAAGTATGGATGGATTTTTTGCTGTGATAAACCCATTTTTGTGTAAAAACTCCATTTATGGTGTAAAATCTTCATCTATGGTGTAAAAACTCCATCTATGGTGTAAAAACATCATATATGGTGTAAAAATCCCATTTTTGCTGTAAAAATTTCATTTTGGTGTTGAAAGTCCATATTTAGTGTAAAAAATTCCATTTTTGCGTATAAATTCCATTTGGGTGTAAAAATTCCATTTTTGCTGTAAAAATACCATTTTGGTGTAAAAAAATCCAATTTTCTGCAAAAATCCCATTTGCTGTAAAAATTCCCATTTTTGCTGTACAAATTCCCATTTTTGGTGTAAAAATATCATTTTGGTGTAAAAACCTCATATTTTGTGCAAAAAGTCCAATTTTTGCTGTAAAACGTCCAATTTTTGCTGTAAAAAGTCCAATTTTTGCTGTAAAAAATCCCATTATTGCTGTAAAACCCCCATTTTTAGTGCTAAAACCTCATTTCTAGTGTCAAAACCTCATTTCTAGTGTCAAAACCTCATTTCTAGTGTCAAAACCTCATTTCTAGTGTCAAAACCTCATTTCTAGTGTCAAAACCTCATTTCTAGTGTCAAAACCTCATTTCTAGTGTCAAAACCTCATTTCTAGTGTCAAAACCTCATTTCTAGTGTCAAAACCTCATTTCTAGTGTCAAAACCTCATTTCTAGTGTCAAAACCTCATTTCTAGTGTCAAAACCTCATTTCTAGTGTAAAAATTCCAATTTTTGCTGTAAAAAATTCCATTTTAGTGTAAAAATCCCATTATTGCTGTAAAACCCCCATTATATCATTTTAGTGCCAAAACCCTTATAGTGCCAAACCCTCATTTTTAGTGTCAAAACCTCATTTCTAGTGTAAAAACCCCATTTTGGTGTAAAATATCCAATTTTTGGTGTAAAAAATCCATTTTGTTTTAAAAATCCCATTTTGGTGCAAAAACCCCATTTCGGTGTAAAATAATCCAATTTTAGTATTAAAACAATCCAATTTTGTTGTGAATAACCCATATTTGGTGTGAATAACCCATATTTGGTGTAAAAATCCCAATTTTGATGTGAAATAAAATACCGAATTTAATTTGCTTGCATATAATTTATTTCCAAGTATAGTTTTAAAAACCTTGTGGTATCAATTTACTGTAAATATTCAATTGAAGGTTCTATATGTAAATACAAAAGTGCCATTATATTCTATAATTCTCATTGAAAGATATCATGTAATCTATGATTCTTGTGTAGTTTAGTTAAGGATGTATAGTTTGTAATGAATTTATTGTATACTGTAAGTTTCGAAGTAACCTGTAAGTAGCAAGACCACAATATTAGTCATAATATTATAGTGTATATCATGTGAGAACGATATGGTATAGTATAAGAACCGCATAAATGCTGTAGCTTGTTAAACAATCGGTACATTAAAAGTAGGCATAAAAAATAAAAGTCAGCGAGTTAGTTGATTAGAGATTATTCGCTCGTGGTGTGGTTGTTTTTTCTGGTGGCTGACGCTCTGCCATTTGTTGTTGTTGTTGGAGTGCATGTACATAACTTAGGTGAGCATTAGGTCTGTCTACTAGTAGAGTCTCTACAGTTGCCTAGATTAATATGTATGCTGCCATATAGTCTGCAAAAGTTGAGTGCTCTTAACATTTGCAGTTTTTCTTCGTGATACTTTCGCCAATCTTTATGGCCTACCTTGATAGGTATACGAGGTATACACGGATGGAGAGGATGTGAGCAGTAAATGACATCAACTGCAAAATAATGCAGTAATTTATTTTCATTGCTGTCGGCCGTGCACATTTGAGTTTCTATCAAAAGTATATTAAATATTCTTTCTTGATAAAATATAGAACGATTCTCCAACTGTCCGTGTCAATTCAGAGATAGTGTGACTGTGAGACGATATAAGAGACATTAATAATGGGATTCGCAGAATTCTTGCACTTTTGCCGTCCTGGCAGGGCACCAAGCTAAATAATCATAATACAATAAGTAGACTATGTAATAAACTGCCGACTACGACTCCTTTGCCGACCAGTAAACACTAATTGTCTTTTAAGGAAGTGCCACCACATATTATTAGATCATATCTACACCCTACTTCTGCAGATACGATGCTGTAACTACACAAAAACACTTCTACCAACGTGTTTGTACAGATTACCTTTTATGCAACTCAAATGCTCTACTCCATACTACTCCGCCGTATACGTGCGAGAAACCGATAACTGTCTCCAACCGTTTTACGAATACCTAAGGCTTATCTAGTGGACATATCTCTTCTAAATACATAAGATGCGATTAGTTTACAGTAAACACAGTCATGAATCATTTTATAATTTACCAACAATCCCTTCTCTCTCTCTCTCTGCTACGTAAATCATTTCCTATGCTTTATATTGCCGTTTCACACACAGTGACTTTGTTATTACGACCGACTTTGCCATTTTCTTATACATTCTCCTATGTACTGGCCTAAAGTAAACATACTTGACATCTATACTTTTCTATACCAAATTTCTTAGTGTATTTACAATTTACAATGTATGTACAACTGGGATTTGTATTTATTTTATCAACATACAAGGAGAATGACACGTGCGATTATCTGTGAAATATACCTACAGGGAAATCGTGGATTTCATACACAATTAACGCATAAATTATCTTGGTTTGTGCTAAATTGAAACAATTATCTAATGATTTATTTGTATTTCTGAAAACTTATGCAAACATTTTAAAACGTTAGGGAATATTCATTCAGTCAGAATATTTGATTTTTAAATTACAATTTTATAATATTGAAAAAAAGGATTGAGAAAAATCTATTGGATATTCAGCTAATTTCGTCGAGGGGCACAGCAGTAGTACCGACATAAACCAGCGTGACAGGAATCAACGATGCAATTGTCATCACCTAGTCCTGTAAGCAGTGGTGGCGGACATTTGGCTTCTGATCCTTTTCTTACACAAGGAGCCCACTGGCATCCGAATTCTGTATGTACAATAAATTAATTTTAACTAAAATTCGCATTAAACACAGAAATAGAATTAATTTAATTTCTTACTATCCAAATCCAAACTGTGGACACCAACGGACAGTACAATCATTATCGCAATTGTAAATCTCAAAACTGACATCATAAAACTTTTTTATAAATAAATTCCAATACTTTCAAGTTTCAAAACAAAATACTTGTTACAAGTTATTACTTTTATTTCTGCGTTCAGGCTATTGAAATACGGTTGGTTGGAGTAAAACAGTATCTAATGAAATCGTGCGTGGATATTTATATACCGAATCCGCATGAAATCCCAGGAGTTAAAACTTCATCGCGTTCAATTAAAATTAAAACCCATAGGAAAATAATGTGCGAAATTGGTTAGTATGTTTCCTGCCTAACAGCCAACATCCCAACTCATTTATATACCATATTTTGATCTTATAGTGTTTATTATTGCTTTAATCTCAGTCTGTGGTTATATAATATGATAGAGATTCATTTTGTATTAATTAAAGCCTAAGTGATTGAACATTTCACATTTATGTGCATCATACATGTGTATAAACCAATGCACTAAAGCCTGACTAATTAATTAAATTTTTAATAACGATTCAATAGTGTGATATTTTATAAAGATGTTATGATGTATTGTATCAACAGAAGTGTAAATAATAAAGCTGGAAGTCATCATATTCCTACTGAATAGTATATAAAGTAATGAGTATAGATAAGGTAATGACAATTAGCGAATTTGTGGCAGTGGTAGCTAATAATTTTTATAAACATTTTTCAATAGAAATGGCAGTTAAAATCGCTCTCTAGGATAGATTCCTAAGAGGAAATTACTCCTAAAAGAGTTCCCAAATCAATTTAATCTTCAATATCTTTAATATTAATTGCACGTTAACTGTAAAGCAATCTTGAGTGGATATTGTATGACGAAGGTATTTGCACATAGTATTAGCTTGTATTAGGATAAGTCGTTGAGGAGTAAACCTCTTAGGAGTTATGTTCGCATAGGAGTTGTTCCATCCGTTAAAATCTATACTGAAACTATTTTATAACTTTAATGCACTTGCATTCCAGAAAGCAATAAGTTGCTATACATGTTTCCTAGTACACTTGCATTAATATTCCTAATCCTAATACATCCACTAAAATGTACATATTAATCGATTCGCTGAATGCTGTCACATGTGGTATTTACATTATTAGTAATAATTATTTTCTATGTAATTCATCTGGCACTTTCGAAGCTGTAGAGTAACCTTAACCATAGTCAAAGATAAATTAGGTGATGATATTTTTTTCTACCAAAGCATCGAAGCTATCTCATCTCTATATAATCAATCAATATTTATGCTAACACTCATTCAATTGCTATTACGATCAAATTACCACAGTCATCGCCAATTCCAAGTAAATATCAATACCACAAACAAACGTGGCTTTGCATTTACCAGCTTATTGCGAATTATAAAAATGCATTTTCCTAAGTATATAAAAAGCTTCTCCAATTTGGGTAAGAGATACAACTTTATTCCTCTTGATCAAGTAAATCAATTTTAGGGGTCCAAATATAATTTTAATCATGATTTTCTTCATAATTTCCAGTGCTTTAATTTTGGCTGCCTTCGAAGTCTCTCCTAGTTCAGCTCGTAAGTTTTCAAGACAAATTATTGGCAATTTTTTGTACTTTTTGCAGATCTATTTTTTGAGAAAATTTTCAATAACTGTTTTAAAATGTATAGAATCTCGGGTTGGCGTATGTTCTTGGTATGGTGCTGAGGGAGAAATCCCTCCAGGTTGGCCTACATCTTGTGGAGATCCGTTCGATAGATTCGCCATGGCTGCTGCGACATGGCCTGAAGTACCTTGTCACACTAGAATTAGAGTAACTGACTTATCGTCTGGAAAAAGTGTCGAAGTGACTGTTAACGACAGATTTGGAGGAGCACCATCCGAACGAATTGTTGATTTGACATATGCAGCATTTGGACAACTCGCCCCACACGATCAAGGACTCATTCGAAATTGCAAATACGAAGTCATTTAAATCCATCGCTATATCTATTTAACTTTTAACCACTTTGTATAAATGTTTTTAATAATTCTAATAAATCCAAATGATTTTAAAATATAATTTAGAAAGTAAAATCCAAACAAGTGCGTCATTATATTTTTGTATGTGCAAATTGTAATTTAGTAATAATAAACCTGCAGGTTATGTGTTCATTGGATGCTGGAATTTAGTTTAAACACTTTAGACTGATGAAATTCATGTTTTGACATGGATGACCGATGCCGATGACCTGTTTCAATTTAAACATGCGATTTTATGAAAATTTCTGAGAAAATCATGTAATGTGAATCTGCGTTGGGAAAATGGATTTGCACAGACTGAGCGTGTACCGAAAAGTGTTGGCCAATGATGCCTAGTAAACACTCCATCAAAGTGTCGAGTAATAATGTGGGATTATAATGGTCAATATGACATTTCTTTCCCAACATTATTGCACTGATTCTCATAGGATTACGTCAATACGCCGACAAGAATTACAAAGTGACAAAACTGTACACGAAAATTAACTTTAGATTTAATGATAGGGGCAAGCGCGAACGCTTCACCCCCTGGAAAAAATTACGCGTCCGAGTTATCCACGTTTGGGATAATCGCAGGAGTCAACCAACTCGTAGTGCAATGAGAAGGTCTCATCCTGGGAGCACGGCCTTCCTGATCACCGTATCTCCTACGCCAGGTAAGTGCCGAGGCACACTTCTCTCCGCTCAGCACTCAACAACGCCAGCTTTTCTACCACCAACCGCGCTCTATTACGCTAATTTTCTATATTAGCAATGACTAGTGACCATACTTTCTATACATAAAAATATTGCCATTTTACTCCTCTAACAGAATTTGCATAAAAATGACAGAAATATTTAAATACGTCAAGTATTTTTTATATTTTTTATAAAAAACCAATAGTTGTAATGGTAAATGGGGATTGCAGAGTATTGCAGTGCAGTACGGCGTGAAGTGTACACTGCACTGGATTTAGTTCGATCGATTCAGCTGAGCCTTGAATACTGCGGCTGAATATCTTGCACTAAAAAGTGCTGACTCTTCTAAACTAAATGGAAATGAAACTATAAAGTAACGTACCGAATACGAATGTGTAAAACAGCATAGTAGTTTATATGGCATATTCGCAATATTATTCATTCCTCGGTATTCGTAGCGGTCGTCTTATACAGAATATTTATATAGAGAGAACTTTAATAGAATTATAATGATTTGCTTTGCTTTTGCCTTTCGTTGCGTGTGAATTCCATGTTTATGATGAAGATGATTGAAAGATTGATAAGCTATCAGCGTTTACACATGTAATACACTAAGAGCCAACTTTAATGAAATTCTACATGCATCAAATCGTGTTAAAATATCATTTATTCATGTCAATAATCCTCTAGACACTCTCCACATAAATAAATCCGACTGCGAAATAAAAAATACAGCGGATTGCATATTGCATTCTGTAGAGGCGGCAACGAACAAATTGCTTCGACTGCAAACGAAATGAAGAAGATCTATAATATTGCCAAACACAATAATACACCACAGATATCCAGTGGTCGCGTAATCCATTTTTCTCCATTTACTGTCAAATTCGACTGAAAAGAATCTCATCTTCTTTCTGCAGTACAATTTACGGATCTTACTCAAGTGAGTTGCATTTTTTAAAACAGTTTGTCATTATTGCGCTGATGAAGGCATAAAATCTTTCATCTTTTCGATTCGAGATCTTTAGTGTAACTAAGCCATTGACAATGGAATGGCTTTCAATTTTGTGTATTTGAAATTATTATTTTGCTGTTAAATATCATCATTATTATAAAATTATAACTAATAAACACATTGTTTAAATATTAGGCAATCAGAAACATTGAACATGTAAGGTGCTATTCAGCTCTATCTATCATCGCTACCAGTCAGCTGGACTGTCAAAAACTTCAAACAACGAGGAACAGAAAATTAAACTGGATTCAAATAAAATAGTGACCTAGCTCAGTCTAATTCAAGAAGACTTTAACCGGAAGAAACAATTTTCTTAAAAAACAAATCATTTTTAGTGGCTTTAGATTTACAACTTAGACCTAACCTAAAGAGGTCAAGCTGTGAAACATTATGTGATAGGTAATTGATTCACTAGTTCATAGTTTATAAGGTTTTATGGTATTGTATGTCATTTCATTTTCATTATTGTGCATGATATTTGGTATTACGAGATTTTATTAATGTATAGTTTTATAGGATTTATTATCATTAATGGATACCAATTTTTCCAATTTATAATACATGAATGCGTAAAATTGAATTTTTCATGAACTTGACATCACACTAATCCAAGGATTTTTTTCCCTTAGATTTTCGAGCCAGTTGCTTCATTATTTCCGTAATTAGCTAATGCTGACCGTGATTGTGGAATTGGAGAGACTTGATTGGTTTCAGAGAACCTGTACAAAATAGAATTGGTTAACAAAAGTGAAGGGGTGTAACAGCGGATTGTGGTATTTTTATGTTTATTTTTGTTTTATTATTTTCAATTTTATAGTGCACATCTTTCCAGACTTATCATTATTACTTTGTTGCAATTATGTTGCTTTTATAACCTTTTCTCACCTTTGCTATGTAAAGACGTATCCTTTAACCATTATTAATCCTATCTACTACGTCTCGTCCAACAGCATATCATAATGCACATGACAATTGACAGTGTGACAATGTTAGAATTACTGCAATTTTTAACCCAGCTTTTAAATGTGACTGTGACACTGACTAAATAACTGTACTATGTCTCTGATGTTGTTTAACCGTGTGCAATCCGTGCATCGAGTGGTGTCACGTTGATAAGGAGTTTTTGGCAATGCAAAAAGACTCCGATAAGAGGTTGACTGTGGTGAATGACTCGTAAATTCAATCCTAGATCTCCAAAGAGATCATATTCTCAGGATACAGGCGGAAGTCCTTGTACACCTACAAGAGGCGGTTCCAGTGTCTCTTTGTCTGCCGCCGGCACCCCCACAAGATCTTCACCGCCCCTGAATACCCATCAAACGCACGGATTTACGCCGACGTCTCGGTCTCGTCCACAGTTCTCGTCAGTCCATCAGAGAAATCTGTATCTGGCATCGAGACCTTTGACCTTTGTTTTCGACGTGGCAGGGGTGGCGCTGTATCAGTTCTTCGCGGTTCTCCGAGCGTTTCTTCTACTTTTCTGGAGACCGATTAATTCTTACTGGAGGAATCGCAGAGAAAAATGCAGAGGTCAGCCAGAAGCAGACATGCCAAACTCATCTTCTACCTGTAGTTCTCCTAAATCCTATATACCTGATTGTGCACCAGAGACTTCCACAAACAATTTATTTGAACACTTAATTACAGCTACGAGTGAATCTGAAGTGATCGTAATGAGTGGCTACGGAAGTGGACCATATAGCATGAAGGGTGGACCTGGACTCACTCATCCACTCTTTGCTCGTCAAAAGCACCATCATCGAAAGGCATTCGAATACATCTCGAAAGCTCTCCGAATTGACGAAGATGAAAATAACAGTAAGTCCAAGTGCTAATTTTCTATTGGTTGTTCTTCCTACGAAATGTTATCATGCCCAGCTTCATGTTTATCCTATTATTATAGGTAATAAAGAAACCGCCATTGAATTGTACAAACGAGGAATTTCTGAATTGGAGAAAGGAATCGAGATTGAGTGCCATGGAACTGGGGAGCATTGGGAGAAAGCACAGAAAGTTCAAGAAAAGATGATTATTAATTTGGCCTTAGCTAAAGAACGCTTGGAATATTTAGGTAGGGTTTTTTTACATAGGATAATTTTTATTATTTATTTATTAGATCTTTATCCTGCTGTCAATTATTTGTTTGTTTAAAATATGATTTACTATTTTCAAGAAAATATCAAAATTGTTACGCAGATTCTCAAAAGACTAAACCTGTAGCTTCTTCGTTTTTGTCCTCCATGCGGGGAGCTATGTCTTTTCGCAGATCAAACTCTGACCAGGAATCTGCGGTGACAAATAGGTTAAGCAAACTTAATGTTGGTCGAACAATCGGTAGCAATCTTCCCACAGCTACCAAAACTTCTGCACAGGCTGGTCCTGTAAATCGAGCTAATAATGGTATCATTTAATTTTTGCTTGCCGTATTTTTAGTTTTGCTTATTTATCCGAAACGACATGTTATGGGGAACTTCACTTTGTGGGGAAGGATTGAACTGTTACTTTATTATTTGTAAATTGGGGAGGGTTTAAAATTCTATCTGTGTTTTAATTAATTAAAGTTGCTGGTCGCAAACTGGAACTTCCATTAAAGCCATCAGTTACATCGGGCAGAAGCAGTACCCTACCAAGGAACATGGGTTCTAAGCAAGTGCATACTGTGGTGGCTCCGAGGGGTCGATTGCCTACACCTCCCGTGGCTAAGAAAATTGTAATGAATACGTTAATATTCAATTTCTATTTTACTATTTGAATCGACTGGACTCCAGTATTTTATGATTCTAACGTTTACAATTTTCCTTGTTAAGATGGGTGGAAGAAAGGTAGTTTCGGGAGTTGGTGGCCATGGATCTAATTCTGCTAGTACAAAAGCCCAAGAAAATAAAAAACTAACTCATTCTATTCGCTCCTGTGATACTAAACTGGCTCAACTCATTCTGGATGAAATAATCGAAGGAGGTTCTCCCGTCACTTGGGAAGATATTTCTGGTCAAGAAGTATGTCAAAATAATACAAGCCCACCTGCCTGTCTAATTAAATTGCATGTTTGATGTTGCGTGTTTTTATTACAGGCTGCAAAACAGGCCCTGGAAGAGATTGTAATTCTTCCTACTCTCAGGCCAGAATTATTTACGGGACTACGAGCACCTGCACGTGGTTTATTATTATTTGGCCCTCCTGGAAATGGAAAAACGTTATTAGCTAAAGCAGTGGCTTATGAGTCAAACGCGAAATTCTTTAACATTAGTGCCTCTAGTCTGACGTCCAAGTACGTCGGAGAGGGCGAGAAGCTAGTTAGAGCCTTGTTTAGTGTAGCCAGAGAATTACAGGTAACAATGATTTGATTTTTTAGTATGTTGGGCCTATTAGCATAATTGTAGACAAATATAGACCAATTTTTTTATAATCTAGTCCAGTACATAAATGTAGTGCTCTGGTTTAGCATGTGAGCGTAAGTAATGAACAGTAGTAGTTAAATTGATTTTAATTGATATAGCCCGCTATAATATTTGTGGATGAGATCGATTCGCTTTTATGCGAGAGAAAGGAGTCCGAACATGAAGCTAGTCGACGACTGAAAACAGAATTCCTGGTGGAATTCGATGGGTTACACTCACAGGCAGACGAAAGGATTTTGGTAATGGGAGCTACTAATCGCCCACAGGAGCTTGACGATGCCGCTTTGAGGTAGCTTGAGCTGCAAAAAGTGGCTTTTAATTTAATATTCAATTATAGCGCTTATATGCAGCTTATGTACTAACTAATCTTATAATTTGTGAACTGCAGACGATTCCCTAAAAGAATTTACGTGTCTCTACCGGATCAAAATACACGAATTAAGCTACTAAGGAGGTTACTTTCGTCACATGGAAATCCTCTTACCGAAAAGGAATTGAATGATCTTGCTCGTTTAACGGATGGCTACTCTGGGAGCGACTTAACCGCTCTGGCAAAAGACGCAGCTCTAGGTCCTATTAGAGGTAAACTTAAATCATATTACAAGTAAATATTGCACCATAATCACGCAAGAAATAATTAAATGCTTATTTCCTTGCAGGACTGAATTCTGAAGAATTGAAAAGCATGGATATCTCCAAGATGAGAAGTATCACCATAAAAGATTTCAAAGACTCTCTGAAAAAAGTCCGACCGAGCGTGTCGCCAAATTCCCTGAACACATTGGAAGTGTGGAATAGAACGTATGGTGATGTGAGTGTCTGAGTGCAATGGATCCAAGAAAAGCGTGCATTCAGATATCTTTATGAACGAACTTTGGACACAAATATTTACATAAGAGGAGCGTAGAAAAAATGTCTTGCAATCGAATCAAAACGTATCTTTTTACGAGTCGTGGTTGTGATGTGATGATATGATGTACGTACCATGTACGGTAAGAACATAGTCCATTGCGCCTACAAATTCATTGCTGATAACAAATAACAGATGCAATTCTTCAAAAGTTACCTATTACTATACTATAAAGTTGAAATACACAAACTGAGAGCAGCAGGTTATTTAAATATGTAATATGCTACTAATACTGAATACTCCTTCCACTTTTTGGGTCAATTCACTCTAATGCACCGCTCGCTGCCTGCTGACCAGAAGTTATTGTGACGACACGGTATAATATAAGTAAGAATATAATTATTTAATTATTGTGTGTAAGCAAAGCATGAATGTTATTGTATGTTTGCGTTGTCTTAACGTAGGCTGTAAGTAAGCATTTTTGCCATTTGCATTACATACATTATAATATACTCAATTCAGACATTCACTAGATAAGTACTATTCATTCGAAATATTTTCTACTATTGTTTCTTTTATTGAAAATTCATTATAGTAAAACTTGTGAAAGTAAACATTTAGTATAACATTTAGTATTCTTTGTGTACCTATGTGTTATGTGAATTAAGATAATCAATACCATATACGAATAGAATATGCAACTAATAATAACATACAAATCGACATTATACTAGTTAACTAAAAAGGGTTTCAAATTGTCTTAATGTTTTTTATGTCGTGTAAAATTAATCCTTGTTACATTAAGTCTTTCTTGGTTATTTATATCATTATGTTAAATGAATTTGACCTAGTAATTAAATTACCACTGTCGCACAAAGAACAACTTAATGTATACTAACGAATAAAAAGCTTTAATGCAGTCTAATTTTATGGCGAATATGATGTTGCTACATTTTGTTGTCATAATTCATTAGACAGCATATAGTTTTTATTTTACAAGCACCATGGTTCAAGAAGTGATTGACTTCATGCTACGATAAGGTTAATAACTTCTTTCCTGTTCATAAACATCTGCTCCAGTAGTGTTGAGAAACTCGGTTCAAAGGTACTTGGCATTCGTCGCCAGTTTTCCAAACCATATGAGTTCATATTTTGTCCATTCAGAAACGTCTGTTTAAAAGGCTGTAGTAGTATTATCACGTAAATGGTTAATGGTTGTAATTTTAAGCTGTAAATGCATTATCACTTTACTGCTACCTCAACACAAATGTTTTTCGTTTGTTGAAGTATTACCAATGACTGTAGTAGATGATTTGATATCTATAATGTGTATATGCTGTATTTTTAAGTTCGTCATTCCTATAAAAGTATTTTACTAGATCGTTGACAGTTGTATGCTTATCTAAATTGCAGTAGGTATTATATACGCAACGATAATCAGTTGAGTCACATTTGTATTTGAGTAGCAGTTAATAGATAAATAGCTAGTTGGTTGGAATATGGTTTGAGAAAGATAACAGTTCATAGGCAGTTCAAATTACAAGCGAAGCTGGATTAGCTTTTCATTGTTTGTGTCTAATTGATTTGCTTTGCATGTCTTTGTCTACATTATATGTATCACTTTTCAATAGCAAGCATATACAAACAAATATTCAGAGCAAGCCTATGTTGTTATTATCCATTGTTTATAGATTTCTCTTCCCTGAGTTTGCATATTAGTAGATTTTAGATATTATCGCCCGTTATCTTTCAGACGGTCCTTTCTACTCAATTAGCAGTCGTCATTTCATGGGAGAACTGACGACACGTCCAAAGCGTCGTCTGTCTCCTCTCCTTCCGCCCAATTTTACTCTGCTACAATCGGCCAAGAGTTCATTTAGTGCTACTGACTGGGATTGTTAAAATCAATATCCGAGCTCAGTAAAATAGCCATGTAACGTTACACATTGAAGTTCCTATATCAATAACCTTGACTATAGTTTTGGACTAGTTCTACCTTTTTCTGAATTTGTTATGTGCACAAATCCTTAATTTTATTGAAATAATAGCAATCAATTTTTCAGAGGCCAACCTAATGCATTATTCACAACTCAGAGTTGATAGTTTGTGTTCAGGAAAATGAAATGAGGATGGGAACAGTCGTTACCTGTGCAGTTACATGCTGAAGTTTCTCAACTCGGATATATTTACAAGACTCCGCTCTGATTTTCCATGCAAGAATTGAAGGTATTCATTTTACAACACAAAGAAAAGCTACAATATTGCAATATTGCCTGTTTAGGTACCATACCCTACCTACAATTACTTTGATATAATTACAGTCATTTCTTTTTGGTAGTTTTGTTCAGTGTTCTTTTTGGAAAATGTAATTTGCAGTTTCGATACTTATAATTTGTTTCAGATTACAACATGAACAGCTTGAGTGAACCATCAAGAGCTTTTACTAGCCACGAGGATCCATATCGAGACAAAGGTGTCGCATTTTTTGAGAATGATTACAAAAGATTAAAATTGGACCCTACTACAACTGAAGATCCAAAAATCGTCCAAAAAGAGGAAAATGCTTCTGTAGAACTGGAAAATTATAATGACGACATTCTAAGTCAAAGGAATCCTTTTCTTATGCCTCCGGTAGAAATAATTTTTAAATATACGTCTAAACATGACAAAGCATTCAATGACAATTTATTATTCAGGCTATGCTAATTTGCGGGACAATTTTTTTAATATCGTTACATATAATTTGTTGTTAGGTTTTGAAAGTTTTATTTTCGCATATGGACGCAAATACATTGAAAACGGCCAGAGAAGTTTGCTATCTATGGAAAAATGAAAGCCTTCCTATTTTCAAAGGAAAGACTGAAGCAGTGTTAAATCTTGAAGAAATATGCCATTCCTTGTGCCGCCAACGGGAAGAAAACGCTCAGATTTGCTTGGATTTTCTGAACGTCATGGAAGAAGTTGAGAACAACGATTTACCTTTTGAAAACATGTGCATTAATATGATGGATATGCGTTGCAAGCGAAGAATGTCGAAAATATTCAGACAATACGGTTCTCAAATATCTTCTTTGAACATTTTATTCTTCAAACCTCGCTTTGATGATGGCGATGAGGATGATGATAATTTGAGTTGCTTCTTCAAGCCTGAAGACTTTAAATTGATACTGCTATTCTGGTGCACGAATCTCAAATCTTTGAAACTTACCAACATACCTTTTACTATTGCCGAAACAAAGGAAAACATCTTTACTGTGAAGGAACTTGTTGATCGAAAAAGTTATACTCCAGGAGGACCTTTAAGTTCTATCACAAAACTGTCATTAGAAGATAACAGAGAATATTTTCCGTTGGGGAAAATGATTGTTTTCCATGTTTCCAAAGTCTCACCACTACTAACAAGTTTGGAAATTAATGTAGAAGACGATGAAGCTTTTGACGCTTTCATTGATGGGCTTCGAAAGGCAAGAGCCGCTGGATTTCTCACTAATCTAAATTCGTTGATATTCGGAAGACGATTTGGGTGCATTTTCTATGAAAATCATTTAGTCTCTTTGATTGCAATGAAGTTACATAAGCTGAGAAAACTGGAGATTTTAAATATGGGCCAAGATTTATCAACTGAAACATTAAAAGAGCTGTTCTTTCAATGCAGGGACTCGTTGGAAGTTTTTCGATTGGATGTTACAAACTTTACAGATAAATCAAGGTTTCCCAATCAGCACCTTTACCTTCCCATAATGAAAAAACTCAAACATTTGGAAATTAAGTGTAATAGCATTCAGTTGTTTGAACAAAGTAATTTAAGCAAACAACTCCGAAGCCTTAAATTTTGCACATTGGATACGAATTGTGACTGCGGTTATCGTTTCACTGGGTTCTCGTGGAATTCAATAACTTTGAAGTGCTCAGAATTCACTTATTTTGCTGACTCTTACTCAAATTCAAAGCAATCATTGCTGCCTATCCAGTTTCACTATAAAGCACACTGTGTAAGAAGTTTGCAAAGAATTATGAAATGGCTTCCGACAGCCAAATCTATATATGTGGATAAAGGTGAAGAACGTTTCGGATTGGTGGATTTATTCAGAGCGATGAGTGAAACAAATATTGAGGAATTGTATTTGAAAGTCAGTTGTCAAAAGTCCAATAGAAATCAACCCTGCTGTATGTATAAAACTGTTGACGAAGAGGAGGCGGAAGTAGAGAAGTTACCCCAACAAACCAGAATTGAAGTGCCCATTGAAAACGAATGCGCGGCAGGGCACATTTTTCCTGGTAAGAGATTTCTGCCAACGTTTTTAAAAATAAAATGCATGGATCTACGAATATTTTGTACCTATTTATTTCTAAAATTCTTTGTTCAATTTCAGAACTGCGGAAGCTCAAAATTGTTACACACGGCTGTCGAAATATGAATATTGACTTCTTACGGGTACTGGGAATTTTGCACTTTGTGGAAAATGCTCCTGCTCTTTCAAACTTTAAAATTAAATACCACTTCAAAACGTGTTCAAAAACAGCTATAATTTTTGACCACCAACCGCAGATTTTTGAGGCGGAGCAATGAAGTGTGATAGTAATTTTGTCTTCATTAAATGTAAATACTATTTCCTACATTATTGTAGCTTTGTCGATAAATGTATTTGTGTTTTATACGTTAGTTACATTTCGTGTTCAGTGCTTTTCGTTACTGTAAAATTGATAATACCAGGATAATAATAAGTTCATCATAAGTATATTTTTAAATGGAATATTAAGAACCAAATAAGAAATACTTGAACAATCGCTAATAAATTGGATCAAATTATCATTATCTATGGGTAAAATTCACAAAAAATTATTTTCGGTAGATTTTTGCGCTTGGGTGTCGAAAATATGGTGTATATAGTATTAAACCGCAAAAAGGTTATATTTCGTAGTTTTTATTCAGTTTCAGAATTTGCATAAATTGCGCCACAATAAAAATACAGATTTTTTACATTTTTGCTTGGTTTCATTGTGTCTTCCACAAGAGATTATATACATCGTATAGATAGATGCCTTAATTTGACAATGGATATTTACAATTGCACCTCATTTCGACATTTTCATATTATGACAAAGACGCATTATGTAAAGTAACGAATTATTGACATGCCACGATTCATAATTCGATTTTAGAATTGGTCAGTCGCAAACGAGACCAATTATTAATAAGTTTTAATTGTAGATACATTAACTAGGATCTAACAAGTCTATAATAGGTAAGTGGGTATATAATGGAGCTACGTGTAAAAGTCTATTCTAGAAATTCATCCTCAGCTGCAATTGACATAGTCATATTCAGTAATGCGATGTGGATCTACGATGACACTGGTGTATCCCGGATATGGCGGGGCAAGCTCGGCGGCTGTCAGTCCAATATCTTCGGGGACTTGCGGGGCGACGACAGTGACAGTGTCCACACTCAAATGATTATGTTCATGACTATTGGTGCAGCAACTGGATGAGCCAGAGGAATCGTTCGTATTGTCCGAGCACTGATTCAAACTGATCGTCAGTCGGTCATCTCCCGAAGAACTGTTCCCATTGCTGATATTTGTAAACAGTCCCGCGTAATCTGCATGGCCATGATGATGACCGTGAGAATCGGCGGCACTGAGGGCGTAATGCTGTCCGTGTGTATCGTGATGGTGGGGATGGAGAGGCAGGCTATTGCAGTGGCCGTGCATATTGCCATGTTGAGACTGCAGAGGGTGTTGGTGATGATGCAATAAAGGTCCACTGTGGTGCATCGTCGAATTATTCGGATTATGGTACGTGTCAGCTGAACCCCCGCGGAAATAATAGAAAGAAGAATCCCCGCTGTTCTCATTGTTGTTATTTAGAATTGTATTGTTATTGTTAGTGTTGGTAGAGGCGTCTCCGTAGTCCCCGTTTGTAGTGTACTCGGGATTGCCCACAATCACAGCCGAACTCGGAGGGATCACAGAGTAACAACGAGGATTCGGAGTCCCGAGCACAGAAGACGAGAGAGAAGCTAAAGAGTCGTATTCGGAATATTCGGGAAGACGGGAATTAATATACGGAGCTCGGTCTGACGAAGGTGGGTAATAAAGCCCGGCACTACCGCCACTTTCACAGTAGTCAGGACGAGACGGTGTTGAACCTTCCAGGAAATGGTAGGAAGAGTGATTGTATTCATAACCGGATGTGGACGATGGACTGTACTCCTCTTTCTGCTGGACAAAATCAATCCATTCAAAAATTAGATCATCTTTTTAATTATTTTATTCAATAATGTCAATAAATTGAACTATTTTGCTATTTTTTACTTACAGGAGAAATCTGATCACTAGGAACACTGTACGGTGTAGTTTTCTTACGAGAACCCCTTGGATTTCGAACTTTCCCTGGTGCAGGGGCTCCGTTTCCAGTCGGCTCCATTGTCGAACTGAAAATAGACACTGGGTTACTTGGGACAGCTGTGTCTTCTCGATGACCTACTTGCTCCCCTGTTAAAACTAAATCCGATGCTTCGCATGCACTGCAAAAAATCAAAACATTATTATTTCTCATGCATTCCGATTTTCTTTGTAATTTTCATTAGTTTTATATTTATACCTGAGGACATAATTGACACTGACTATGCAGTGTGGCCGGGATGATCTGGAATTGTGAACTATCGTTGCATACGACTGCATCCAAACCCAGCCTCCGTTTTTTGTCAAGAATCGATAGTACTTGGTCGTAACTTGTCCTTTGTACAATACTACAATTTCAAATACAAACATTATCAATGCTCTGTAATTATTTTATAGGATATATTTAACTTTAAATGTAGCAGCAATAGTAAGTACATTTAAATCAATGATAAATATCAGAAGGATTCAATATTTAACTTTCCTACTCGATTTCCAAGACCATTATTGCATTTTATTATGTATATATTGCATATGAGTAAGAATAAACTATTGTTTCTAGTAATAGAATGGGCAGTTCAAGTATATTTTTATTACTATAAAAGTGTTTGGGTTATATTTCCAGTTTATTCTTAAGGTAAGCCGTGCACGGCCGTGGTGTAACCCAAAGGGTTAGTCAAAAGTAGAACGTAAATCCAGAGTAGTGTAATAAGATATAATGGAGTAGAATGCTTATAGATTTGTACTCTCAGTTTCAGTTTGGGTAATTCCATTGTAAGTGCTCTAGTGAAGCGAGGAGTATGCATAAGGTCGGGAGAAAAAAGAATTCTTACAAGTATGATGAGAGTAGCGCATATGAAGAATATCACATCCGTGAATGTAATGATAGAGAGTTCTCTCGATGAGATCCTGCGGCTCGTATCCGGTCAGAGCTGCTACCCTGTCAAACCAAAACATAAACGATTAAAAATCTTTCATACATTATTCTCGTGTAAATATCTTGCATATCTCTGCATAGATTCCATTTGTCCAGATCAAATTATATTTACAAGGCTAAATTACTCAAATTCGTGACTTTGTCTAACACTCGGATATTAAAGTTTCTTTATTAACACGGTTATCAGTGAAAAACGTTAATTGGTATATTTATGATTATTATAATATTATAGATTTATCGTCTCCTCCATGGTTATAGTATAAGAATGAGTTTTCACCCCAATGTTCTCCAAACCGGATATTTCATTCAAAATGATACCTTTGATCTTTATTTTGATTTTTAGATGCTTAATACAGCAATTCGATTCACTTACAATATCTAACGACCAAATAATGAGATTTTGTTATGCTAACTCATGAAAGGAAAAGTAATTTCTACAGGAAATCGATGACAATGCAATGAATGACAAACTGCTTTGGTCTTTGACTAATTTTATACAATGAATATCGTCACTCGATGATATACTGAACTAACATACATACACAAATGGAATAACAATGGCTATTCACTATTTACACAGATATCCATTTTAGGCTTCTTAATTAGCTACAGTTAAAGTTGGAATTGTTTTTTTACCTTGCATCGAGGAAAATTAGTTTTAAATCTAGAGATGCCCGGAACATGAACATATTTCCATGCATTTTGATTTCCGTGACGGCAGAAGGAGGCAGAGAGTGACCGACAGCGACTAAACCCAAATTCTGGAGACCAATTCCTGCCGTCGCACTATTCCCGTTACTCTCCATTCCATTTGGACATCCACTCATAACGTCTCCTCCAAGCGTACTCACTGGTTTCAGTTTCAAATACCCGCTACAGTGGATTACCTGAAAATATTCAAAATATTTGTACCTTTTCTCAAATAGTGCATTTTATACATAACCACTCGAATTTATGTTAAGAATTCTTTAGTTAGAATTAAATTATTAATTTATTTCAACAAGAGCTGATTTTTAATAACCGGAAGAGAAACATTGTTGACCTAATACTATATATAACAGAACCGCATTTTTTATCTATCAGAATTCTATTTTCTCATACACAGTTCATTATTGTTTAAAAATATATCAATTCTTATGCTACTTTTCATTTTATAAATAGTGACATGAACAATTTGTGCTACAATGTATCAACTACTTGCATTTCCGTTCATTTTTCTATACTTTAAATCACACACACAGTCAAAACTGTTAATAAAACATCAAAATGGAATAAAAAATGAATGCAAATAATGTCTGAAAATCAAAAGAATATTGTTTGCATTTGTCTCTAGTTTATTATATTGAGATGCAACGTTTTTTATGTATAATATTAGTAGTTGGTTTAGTTCTCCCTAATAGTGAACGTAGTAAAGACCGGGAATCAGAGATTCGGTGAGGAAGAATTCGGCGGAGTAGAAGAATGGTAGGAGGAGGATGGGAATTGGAGGCGTACGGAAGGGCGGGACTTACTTTACTCACTTATCGGCCGACGGGAGCAGAAAACAAGCTGAACGCATCACCAAACTCTTTCTCCCTTCTCTTTCCTCCACTGCATTTGTGTTTCAACGAATATTCCTCGTTTACCCATTTTATTCTCAATTCCACTTTTACAGGATAGCTAAGTGGACTGGAACATGCCACTGGAATGCCTTTTTTACATTTTCTACCACTTGCTATGATTTTTAGCCTTAACTACCTTTGCCTTACAGCGAAATAGAATTTATATTGCGTTGATAAGCAATTTCCACCCTTAAAAACATTTTTAATTTATGAACATAATGAAAATTTCTCAATGAATCTGTATTAAAGTTTGGCAAGAATAAATAAGTTGTTATAATAAAATAATAAGTGGCATTTTCATCAATAATATTTAGCATTGGAAGAGAATTTGATATTTCTAGCTTAATATTGCCTACAAAATAATGATATGAGTGTTCAATGTATTTTTTTACCGTGTAAGTACAATTTACAGACACAATTGATATTTCTGTAGGTTTATTGATAGAGAATTAAAAAATGAATTCCTGAATTCAATGACAAAAGATATTCCTGACGTAATATTGATGGAATTTGCATATTAGTTTGTATTGTGTAAAATTAAAAAGAGTATATTGTGTATAGAGGAGGGTTTAGAGTGTATTAGTAGGAAGAAGAGTGGACTGGGGGGATAGGAAGAAGAGAGTTGGTAAGTACGGTGACTTTTATGGTGTGTTTTCTCAAGTTTGTCTCGTTTTGTCGAGTCACGCGCGTGTAATTTGTCTTGTGGACTGTGGACTCGTCTAATCCTCCGGACGCTTGACATGTCATGAGTCTCTGCACTATCTCCCATTCACTTCTACACATCCCTACCCTAATACACTATTTATATATACACGATTCCAGAGAGTCCAGACTTGAAAACGGGAGCCCAATTTTCCTGCACTCAAACTCCACTTTCCTCTACTTAATAATAAACTAAGAATATACTTAATAAGAGCACACGCACATAAACGTGTCTCTTCTTTCTATCAAAGGAGACTCTTCTGGAGTCAAATAATGGAGACAGACAGAATTACCTAACCCGTTTAGCACTAAGAATTAGTATTGCATTACAAAACAAGAAACAGTCTCAGAAATACGATATCCCACCATATAACTCTGCACAACAGTCGGCAAAACTAATAAGTTAGCCCTCTAGCAAATTACAAAAGTTTAGACAGAAGCCGATTTCTCAGAAAAACAACCACACAGGCGACAAAATAAGTTGACTTTACGACATCATTTTCGGCTTCTTATTATCATACAAATTACCTCACACGAATACAAATTACAAATAAAAGATGCCGAATAGAATAGAAGATACATTTGGAATTATAATATATTAATACATTGTAGATTGATTGAATAAGTTTAGATGTTTAATATTATTTTGATGAAATGGCCTATTTGCCTATTTAATACGTATTTTCAATTACATCCTAAAATTACCTTAAGGCATCTTTATAATATTTCATATAAAATAGTATGTCTTATGTTATTGGAGTCAAAGGTTGTATATGTATGTCTAAATATTCACAAAATTATAAATGATGCTTCAGATCGGATTAACTTGAGAGGACTGAAATGTGTGTCAAGTCAATATAGGAAATAGGATTAAGAAACATTTAGTAGGGAAAGGTTTGTATTTTAAGTTTTGTAGTATGATGTGTAATAAAGTAGTCTGTAGACAGTATTAGATGGAATAACATGGCAATTAGTTATTGTTACGTTTCCAGTTTGAGATGTGATGTGACCGGATGAATGGAGCATGAGATCATCTTGTGTGACTTATCGGAGGTCAACTTCTATTTTGTCACTACTCTACTCCACTTTGCCAATGGAAATCGTGACATTTACGGGATTTCGTGAATTTTACAACTCTAGCTCACTATTAGGCATTCTTGCATCAGTTGCATCCACAGGGCAAGGATTCTTCAATGGAGAAAGCTAAGCATTACATAAATCTATTTCCCTACACTACTACTCTTTTCATTCATAATTCTTTTAACACAATAATACAGAATTTAAATACCTTCAGTGCAAAACAAAATTGTACACAAACAAGCTCATCAATCACTAGAAAAGATTTGTTATACTTAAAATACTACAATTTAGGAAAACTAAATAGACAGAACTTACTTTGTATCCTCCAGTAGTAAGTCCAGCATTTCTTTTCGCCAGTACACATTTCATTCGCAGAAAAAACGCTCGTTCAATCTCTATTTCTATAAGGAAATAGTTTCTTAGAGAATTCATGTCATATCAATGAATAAAAAGTATTAGGAATCTTCTACGGAAATATTTAAACTGTACCTTGCATAATAGTATGAGGTATTGGTTGATGCACCGAAAGAATTGCAGTCATTTCTTCATGGTCTGCAGGATGAATATACTCGTAAATACTATTGCCTGTTAATTCCACCTGAAAATATACATAGAAATATTTTAGAGTATATTAGAAATAATTAGTAAAAGGTAAGGAGATAATTGTGGTCAAGTGTGGCTATTGATCTTGGTACTTATTGTTAGATAATAGTTGTAAGTTGACTTTGACTGTTATTTGTTAGCAAGTTCAGTCACAAGTTGTAAGAAGATTAGATGACATGACAGCAAGGAAAAGGGCAAGGCAAAGGAAAGAAGCCAAACCCACACACACCGAGATGTCTAATATTTATCTCAGATAGAAAAGCAAAACGCAGTCAGCCAAAGGAAAAGAGAGCCCAGTTTAACTTCCCATTACAAAACGAACATCAACATTCTTTTCTCTCTTTATCCACATTGCATCTCTTCAGGCACGATCTCATCTACTACCATTCTCCTCACAAACATAAAGACTTTTCACAAAGAATTCACAACCTATAGTCTTTCTTTTAGTATCTCTTTCCTACTACCAAACTCTATATCAATCCTATAGGCATTTCCAAAGGTGTAAATCTTATTTTTAGGCATATAAAACAGTTTCTGATGGAATATACTGACAATTACCCCAAATTCCTATATTAGCTTTCATTTAGGGTGCATTTTCTAATGCATCTCTTTAAAATAGACGAAATAATTTACATTCCATGAATTGTACCAACCCGACAGCTCCAACTACTAAATTCCTGCTGTAAATTAACTATAGGATAGTTTCCAAATGATATTACGTTAAAATATGGTGAAATCTTTAAGATTTTTCAAAAAATTGCAGATTATTGCATACAAAGTATTTTAAAAGATACATTTATCAAGCCAAGTAGAAAATCTAGATTCATATTGCAGTTAGAAAAGCTTTATAGTAACAGGCAGGCGAAGCATATTGAAAAAATACAAAAATTGCTTACTTGAGAAAGTCCTAAATGTACAGATGCAGTTTCCGAGATGTACATAATCTTCCCATCAGGGGCTACCACAAATATGAATCCGTCCAGTGTCTAAATACAATGAAATAGAATTTATTGCAATTTTTTACGTTTATAACATTACAAACTATTCTTAAGAATTGGAAGAGCTGCTCCACGACTAAATTGTGAAAACATTATAGTACCATCAATTTTTTATCAATTCACCAATTGGATTGCAGAATTGCAAAATTTATAAAATGTTTACGTAATTTCCTTTTAGAAAGACATTTTTACGTAGCATTTACAATTTTGCATAGCAAATAAAATCAAGAAGCATCTGTTGAATTATTAATATTATTAAAGTTTAGTTTTGAGTAAAATAATCTAGCGTTGATATACCTAGAAATGAACCATGTAACTTTTTATCATACATTTGCTACAAAATCATACATTTTGTGAATTTGTGAGTCACAATTATGATGAGGTTACTAAAAGTTTATTCATCATTAAATTCTGTGTAAGGAAAGGACATCTGGATGAGTAAACTTAGATATAGTCATGTCTGTGGTATTAATATTGCATCATAAAAGGTGTTTTAGTAAATGAATTCAAAACGTATTGGCTATCTGTTGAAAATCTTGGTTAGGGAATGTAGTAGTAGTTAGTTGATCTTGTTTTGCATGAAAGACTGAAGGAGAGACGTGAGGTTGAATAATTTCCTTAGCGTTCTTGTCATGTCTTTAAAATTCGGATTTACATTTTCTTTCTAGTCTCTTTTGCATTTGGATCTTTCTGCATGTATCCACGATTTATCCAGGCATGGAAGCTATATGTACTCATTGCATAACAATTTTAGTGTGATTTGATATTCATTTCACAGAAACGTTGATACTCTTTGGATATCGTGTTAAAAATCTGCACAAGTCCAGGATTTCTAATTATTTATAGCCTAATGCTAAGAGAATATTGTAGCTTAATCCTTTCTACGATGTTTTGCATTAGATGTTAGTTTGCTCTGATTTACAGGAAACTGGCTCATCCTCTCCAATAACATCAACAACCTCTGATTCATAATTCATGAGAGATTTTCTCTCATCCTTCAGTCTGTATATAGACAAATACAGTCCTTGAATTATATTTAGTGTATCAGCCTATCTTTTCTTGTCGTGTATTTACTTTACTTATCTGTACTTTAGGACTTGCACTAACTCATCTCATCCTTAAGTGGAGTTCAGTAAGAGCCACCGGAATCTCAACCGAAAACTCCCTATTCCCCACTTCAAACAAAATCCAACCAGCCATCCCTTACAAATCTGCGTCTTTAACATTTCTCTATAGACTAAAATTATAATATGAAAATCTAGTCTTGAGTGCATTGGAAGATCCTTTATTAAGTATAGAGCGACAGAGATAAGTGATTTATAATGCTGATCTAATTATTATGCATTATTTCATCTCATTCCTCCTCACGTTCCTTCACTCTCTCCTTCGTCATTCTTTTAAACACAAAATTACAATACAATGGCATATCATATCCACTTAACTTTCAACAGCCAGCGCACTCATTTTTTTCCTCTTTTTATTCTAATCGTTAACATACACACTCCCTCGTACTATCAACCATGTTCTCATCTGGAAATATCTACAATGCAGTAAGCTCTAGTTATTTCTAGCCTGTTGGGATATTTCTTACTCCATTACGTAACGATTTCCAAATACATATCTTGAAATAAATGTAGAATCCAATCACAATGCTAGAAAACATTTTGCCATGTCTATCTGCATTACATTTACAAAAGTTAAATATATGGTTACCAATAAATTGTCAAAAGACACCAAGAAAAGAATAAAATGCTGCGTAAATAAATAATCGTATTTGGTGACTGACTACTTGTAGAGTGAAAGGATTTTATTAATGTAATAACAAATGCAAACATACAAATGGGATATTTTATAGGGTTTCCCAACCTTTTTTCCCTTTCAACAGTTGCATTTTTGTGATTAGAACGAAAGCTTTGACTACAACAATTGATACAAATAGCGATTACCTATCTCTCAATGTAATTCAATCAAATCAGACTGAACAAATAGAATCAGAATTCCCAAATATTGGAAAATATAATGGCTTCTTTTCGATTAATGTTCCGAGTGAGTCATGCCGTAGCCCAAATTCAGAGAATGATTGAAACATCGGCCATCGCATGTAATAACTGAGGATAATCTGATTTTACTTGGAAAATATCAAATATTATGGTTAACGAATATAACCAACCTGGAGCAGATGGGAGCCGAGTTCTCGTATCGTACTATCTCGAGGTGGAGGAATTGCTCCCCAAGCATCGCCAAGACCTGCGAAAAACACAAAAATATGGACAAATTATTATTAGTGCAACAAATATTGTATCATAGCTCTGAGAATTAATAAATATGATCCCTTTGCATACTACAGGTAGTAAATAGTACCTGCTAGACACCTATACCCTTATTAGATACATAAATACAGGTATCTTAATTGATTTTACACAATAGTTACTATTTAAATGTATATTTCAGTGAAATAAAGCTTCAAACTAAGATTTTTCTTCAGTACGTCCAAAAATAATTAAATTACTGTACAAATTACTATACAAACACCTTGCATAGATTTATATCATCAAAAATATTCTATATCATGTCTATTTAAGGCCTATTACTAAGCAGGCACAATATTTTCATACTGGAGTGTATGTGGCAGTTATGGTATTACATGTTCTAAGTAGCAGTAAGTGTTGATAGATACAAATATTCATGAATCTATTTGTTTTTTGTATTGAATGTGGTACTAATATAGTTGTATTGTGTAAGTATAGTTAGGTTGCCAAGAAGAGAGTATAGGAGATGTGTAGATAGGAGAGTGATAAAGATTTGTTGGGAAAGAAAAGGCTTTCTCGTGGGTTCCTTCACTCCCTTCGCCCATAAAGCAAACAGAGAAAATCCCGGGCGCTTCCACTATTTACATTCATCCCAATCACAACCCAATCCACTTCAACAGAACCAACACCATACACCAATCCATAAGCCAAATCAAACCTAACAATATCCATACACACCACAATACTAAAACAAAACTACAAAACATGCCACTTTTTAATCTTTAAAACAACATTTCATTCCTTTAATAACATCATACGATCTGTAATCCCTAATGCAACAAGGACCAAAAAGATACCAAGAAAATAAAATACGAAAATATTTTATTTAAAATGTCAGCTGTTTTTATTCAGAATTTCTAAACGTTCCATATAGCTTCAATTAGTTGCGGAATGACTAAATAGTTTTCCTAATGCTAAAAAATGGTCCTTGATCATTTAATTGACAAGACAATTTTATTTCAACCTTAAACATTAAGAAAATTGATACTCTTCTGGACAGGGAGCATAAAATCATACGCTACTTAACATCAAACATGATTTTCATTAGATAGCCGATTTTTAAATTTAAAAGGATGTTTATTTAATTGAATACACTATTAATGCAGATTGAAGGTTTTTCTGACTGAAGTAGATGATGCCCTGAATGTAAATCAAGTCTGTAGATGTAGATATTAACAATAAGATTAGAAAAGTTGCTTTTCAAGTCCTAAAGTTACAAAAAGTATTTTCTAGCCATTGTTCTCTTGAGCAAAATCGACCACCAAGGTTGAAATGGTAATTCTGAAGGCCCTCCTAAATTAATGTCAGTATATTTTGGTAGTTAGATGTAGTTTTAGAGTTTGTAGATTGTATAAGGGAGAAAATGACAGAATAATAAAATTGTGCAAAAGAAAAGTGTGAGAACTCGGACGAAAGACTGCGGAAAGGAGATTCGCGTGATAAATCACGACGAAAAGTGAAAACCTGGAGAAAAAATGATTTTATCGTCTAGCACATCTAACAGAGGGAAAGAAGAGACTGAGTTTGCTCCCGGGCTAACAACCTAGAGCATAATTCTGTATGGAAATGGACGGATGCGGGTAGAGGAGGAAGGCAAAACACTTTTGCTCTGTATTATTGTAAATTGTACTTATGGACATTTCACCCGAGTGGAAAATAGGGGACGAGCGTATTATTCTTTTATCTCATTAATCGCATCATGTACTAAAGGAAACATAACACACTTACACTGATTAAGACCTTATGCTTCACTCTCCCTACATCCCAGTCGTTTCTGATTTTATGACCACAGACAAAATGTAACCTGAGATTCATTCAACATGAATTAGTCTACTACAGAATGACCATTAAAGAATTACACTCTCATTCATCTCTCTACAATAAAAGATTTACTTTGCATACCCATACAAAATATTCACTAATAAAAGGATCTAATTTTCATGATCTTATCCTTTCGACTTGAATTATTTTTCTACCGTTTTCTTTGCTTTGTTTACAAATAATAAACTTCAATAGAATTATTAAATCTATTGTCAATTTCATATTTTCGGCGCCTTGATTCTGATTCTGATGAAACTTGATACATTTTAAGTTGTTTTACTTTCCCGTAATACATTTTACTTAATTAATTATCATTTTATACAACAATACAGCAATAATATTTTAAGTTACCTTTATCATTCACTAATCCTTTGCAAGTAGCAATAATACAAATCTCAAAATTTCAATTAATCACAATTACATATTTTAATTAGTAAAAATGGAAATAACTACAGTTCAGTATTTTCGTACACAAAGATTGACAAGGATTACCTGCATTACCGAATAATTATTATTGCTTTATCATTTGAATTTTGTTGTAGCGGAATTGAAAAGTTTTAATTTGGAGTAATCAATTACTTTTCATAATTTGGAATTTTGTTCAAAGAATTGATTGTAAGAGCAAATGCAATTCGTAAAGAATTTTTCCAATTGATTTTGAGACAGCTGACTTGGTATTAGTGGGGTTGATACATTTGAAGGCAAATATTTATAGTCATAAGTTGACTGTTGCACATTCAGTGTCAAAAGGATTCCTTGTAATCCCGTCTTTATTGCTGTCTCCAAAAATAGTATCTATTGAAAAAATAAGCATCGACAAGGAAAGAAGAGTAATACGAATGTGTATGTAATATAATGTCAAGAGGAGAGCAAACGAGAATGCCAAACTGATGTGACAGTCCCTTTTCTAAGATCAATTTTGGTCTTGCCATGAAATTATTTGCATTAACATTTCTACAATTGTCATTTAGAAATAATTTCTCCTTTGTGTGTCTACATTTTCCTTATCGTGCTAAATATTAGCAAAGCTTTCCTTATGGTATAAACGGAAAGAACCACTCCGTCTTAAGTTTAACAGCTCCCTGTGTCAAATCGCAATTTCACGATCGTTTCTTTAGTTTGCTCACGATGCGAAGCGTGAGACGAGTTTTCTATACAAGAATTTTAATACTATTGGTATGTAAACTGTAAACATCAGTTTGTAAATGCAGCAAAGGCTAAACAGGTATACAGACTTAAAGCTATGTCAATGCTCGTAATAAAATCGACCATTAAAATCTTTCTGCTTCGACGATTTCTTATTTAGTACTTGATAAAGCTACACTTTACGATTTCCTACTCACGATTAAGTTCAACAAATTATGTATACATTTCTATGAGTGCATGAATCTACTTAGAATGTGGGTTTATTGAATCCTAAAGCAACAATCATACCTACTTCAATATTTTAAGTAACTAAATACAATACAAATTAATTGGCAATCATAACTATCGCAAGTTACGCTACTAAAATGGTTAAAATGCATAATTCAATGAATACATGTAAATAATTTTGTATTTTTAATCATTATGAGGCTATTTTGTATCATTGAAAAATTAAATGTCAAAAAAGGCAGTCAATTAGCTTTAGATTTTGAATTTGATAAAAAAATTGATTTTCAGGCTAATTTTGAAAAATGGTTTAGTTTAATCACCTCAATTGGAGACAACAGATTATGGAAAATTTGCACCTGAATAAATTATTTACAATAAAATAGAGATGCATTGGAAAATTTTCAGGAACATTGATATTGTAAAATTGAGTAAATTCTCCAAAAGTTTAAAACAGTGAAAACTTTATAATTGCAATATACTACGAGAATAAAATCGATAAAAATGTTTGTTTACAATTTAGTATAAGAGTGCTTGTCTATTCTTAAGGATGTGCAAGTAAAGAAATGTGGCATATTAGAGTGGTAGAAGGAATGAGGGTCCAGTTCGTCTCAAGACGAGACAAGAGCAATATTTTTACGACAGGAATTTTAGAGGGAAGCCAATGAGCCTGTCTCTGTGTACACTCACTCAGTTTCTTCTCCTCTTACCCAACCAGAGTTTTACTGGAAAATTTTCAATTTGGAAGAGTGTTTCGAATCCTATTCCATTAAGCGGGATTTTGTCGCGCTAGGAAATCTTTTCGGCAAACACTTCTCATGTCCTCTCCTTCTATACACACATTCACTTACATAACAGTATATAAATATACCACTTGCTATTCTTATATTCATATCAAAAAACCTGCACAACTAAACCTTATATACAGATATGGCTCTATAAGCATTGGTATAGGTTATATAACTATATTACACCTATATAACTATATTATATTAATTATATGTATTATTATAACTATATATAGCTATATTATCTTTAGTATACTATGCTTAATAAATGTAATTCTAGTTTCTCCTTTATGACGTTAAGAATAAATTTGATCTAGTTAATTAATGGTTTGATCTACATTGTTGAGAACAATTACCTGGTGGTTTAGAATAACATAGGAGTAACAATGGGAATAAAGGAGAGAATGGGTAGGAGCATAAGATTGAAGGAGATGTGGCTGTTTTAATAGGCAGTATAGAATTTGATAGCAGAGTTGACATTTAGAATGGGGGATTCGTTTAGTCTGGTCTGGCTTATTAGTCTTATGGTTGGACACCCTTTTTGATTGCATGATAGGATTCTATATGCGTTGGTGGAGAGAGAGAGGGATGCTAATGCTATTCTACAAGTCTCTTTAAGTGAATGTCTTTCTCTGTTTGTAATTCTATCTGGGAAATCCAGATACAAACATCACTCAAATGCTTTCCCATCATCCCACAGAATTACATTTTTATCCTTTCCACTCAACACAACTGCGACTCCTACTCTTAACCACACTCGCTCACTCTTTACCTATCACATACAATAAAGCCCACTCCTAATCTGTATGTAAGCATTTAAACCTATTCAACACACGTAGGTATACCTCTACTATTTACTCTTCACCAAAAACAAAACTCTTCTAACCATTGTTACTTTATGTAAAAATGCTCTATTTTAATAAATAAAATCTAAAGCTAAATATCCCAATTGTTCCAAAATAATAATTCTCAAATTGATTATATTCACAACCGATAATGAAAATTGAGAAAAATCATTATATTATATTAACAAATTTAATTTAACAGATGCACATCTTCCTTGCCCTTATAATGGTATGAATTGACTTTGTAAATTCTCATGTTGGTATTAAACTGTCAGGTTAAAAAGAGGTCACTTAACTTCCTTGAATTACATTATAAAACATTTCCTTTTCGTTTCGTGAGAATATTTATGAGATTTTGTGACCAATGAGGAGTTGAGCACCTTACAGAGTCTCAATTCTCTCAACTAACTTAAGATTGTATATGAAAATAGTAACGAAGAGCGCAGTTAGGTTTTCCGTTCTCAAGTCCAGTGAGTCTGCATGGATAATCGATTGGAGGGGAGGGGAAACACGGTAATTTGACGCTTGTTCCTTCTCTCAATGAAATCTCCTCTTTCTCTCTACCTTTATTTTGAATATCCTCACTAACCTCCAATACTTCTACAATTTACTCAAGAGTGTATTTGACAATCTAATGATTTAAACGATACAAGAAAAACAAAAGTCATCTTGTGATTTTTAAATCTGTAAATAAGATTTAAAACGATGTGTATCACGTAAATCACCTTGTAGGGTAAATTCAAAACAGGAATGTGCCAATCTGTATTCCATCTGAGATGCTAACACTGAAAATGCAGACAATTGGTCGTAGTAAGGAGAAAACGTGCTTTGGTGGGATATCTAGTAAAAAACATGTGTGTCACGTCGGGCCGTGCCGTGTCAAATCATACAAAAATCATCGTGCACGTGCTCTGCTCTTCTTTCTCTCTTACAAACACAAATATTAAATGCACCCCATCCGCCTTTGCATTTACTTTTGATTTTCAATGCCCCAATCCCAAATTCTACTCATTAAATTGAGTTTTGAAATATTAACAATAATCCAATAGACAATATTCCTTTCCAACGTCATTAATTATCAAAATTCAAAAATGAATATTCTGTTTAACATAAAATAATGTAGATAGGAATTAGGAAGTTGTTTTGAAGATTTAAATAAAATTTTCCGATAAAAAGAGATGAGAAATTGATATAACTAATATGAAAATGGAGTCTGAATTGTTTAGCTAAAGGGAATGCTGGTTTTAATATAAAAAGCCACGTATAAGAAAAGGATATGTCTATTATTTGGTATTATTACGTAAGGATGTTGGGTTGTGTATGTTCGGGGCGGGATGAGTTAGCTAGCGTCGAGTGGGTCGTTGTCTCTTCTGTGATTTTTGCTAACGAAGGCAATTTTGAAGTGTGCCAATTATTTTGGACGAACGCCTCTCTATTCAAAGGTCTCCCTGCGGGGAGTCTACAAATTCCACTTCACTCCCGACCGCTTCTGACATTTTATCATAAGCGACCGCCTTTCATATCTCTAGTCTGCCTATTAAGGATATACACTGCTTAGGACGTCGGATGTCTTTATGGACAAATAAATAAAGGCCGAATGCAATCAACAATGCAATTATTATTGCTTTACATAGTAATTGTCATGCTGCATGAGGATTGAAATGTAATTCATACAGAGAAGACGCACGAACACTAATGACTGTCTAAAACTATAACACGCATTTAATTGTCGGTGGATAGGAGGAAATGAGCGAGGAAAGACTCCGACGAGGGATGATCATTTCCAACCTCTCCTCTTCACTCTGTCTACACGAGATCATTATACCAAAGCAAGGGAAACCAAACTGACATGACAATGAGAGTTAAGGGATCGACGATTGTGGCCACTCTTCCTTTATACTCTATCTTTATAAATACATTTATATACTATATAAATCGATACAAATAATATACTCATTTACATAATAACTTTCACAGAAAACTTTCCCGACATTTTCGCAAATTATTATCCGAATTTCCTAGTAAACAAAACTTTTACTCTTTCCGATAATTCTTGAGTTTATAAATTACAGACTTTCATTATATTACGCAAGAAATGTTTTGTTGCTAAATACAACTTGCCAACTAAAGAAAACTTTTCTAATCGTTTACATAAATAGTTTATTTATCATGCACAATATCTGAGTTGCTAAATATAGTCATCATTAACGACTCATTTGCAGTTTCAGCTAAATATGTGTTTACAAACTAAGTTATTTTCCCAATTTGCACTAATAAAATACAGACTTAATGGAAGTTAGGAGTTCTGATTCTGAAAGGGAAATCATAATTTCAAGCTTATAGAAATGACACGAATGTTTATTAAAACTATTCTTCCGAAAATGAGTTGAAGAATAGGTACTTAGCGTTTCAAGGTAAATTAGATTAAAACCGTTTCAAAATAGCGTCAGACGATAATTCGGACACGGAAATCAAAATTTAGTGTCACATTTAGTGTCCTTAAATTATAAAATTCGCAAAATTATACAACGTGGTCTTTAGCAGGTTTGAATTAACTAAATGTGACACTAAATTTTGATTTTAGTGTCCGAATTAGCGTCTGACGCTATTTTGAAACTTACGGTTTTAAGGTTATTTTCCCTTGACACTAAAACGCTAAGTACCTAATATAAAAAACCATTTTTAGGTACGTTATATCCAAGGAGTGTCAACAGTTTCAACAGGAGGGTTCAGCTAGGCACTTTGCGTGAATATCTATAAGGGACAAATCCTACCAGTTGTCATTGGCAACAATCGGATAAGGGACGAAAAACGTCCCTTATAGATATTCACGCAAAGTGCCTAGTTCAGCTAGGCACTTTGCGTGAATATCTATAAGGGACAAATCCTACCAGTTGTCATTGGCAACAATCGGATAAGGGACGAAAAACGTCCCTTATAGATATTCACGCAAAGTGCCTAACTGAACCCTCCTTATGAAAAAACAGCCAAAGAGAAACCAAGGGATACCTAAACCAGTTAAAGCTCCTTGGTTATATCGAAGTTTTGTACTCCGATCTCATTTAGCTTAGGTAAAAAATGTCTGAGGTGAATTATTATGCAGGTAATGATAAATATGTTTGTTACTGCAGAAGTTTTGTGTGTATCAACAATGTTTGATGGGTATTAAAGATGTAAAGTAGACTTACCATCAGGGAAGACATGTCTCATGCGAAGATATGAAGTAGTGAGCCGAATGACGGAAGCTTTGTCAAGTTGTGAAGTAATGGCAGCCGGCAAGGGTAAAAGTCGTGCCAATTCAAGAAATTCGGCATTTTCCTTTTCGCGACGACTTCGGGCAGCGTTTTTACTTTTTTCTTTCATGTCGACCACTTGACTTGGTTTGTAATATCACGCCAAAAGGGAGAAACAGAGACTTTTATCTTGTCAATAAGTTTTCAACAATTTTCCCCAATCTTTTCTTTACAAAACAGAAAATAATCGTCTTTGAGGTTATTCTTCCCTCAGGAAATCCATTCAATTAAAAGTTTTCTGCAACTCCGATTGCATTTTTTTGTTTTCAAGTTCCTTCGTTTGTTTTTGTAAGTTTTCTCCTTATTGTGAATAAGGTCAGGTTTTGTAACATATGATTGGCTGTGAGACACTTGAAAGTTGACAAATTCGCGAGTCACTTAAACACAAGACTGCGAATAAAAACAGAAGGAATAATTGGGACAGTCAGTTCTCCATCACATTTCTGCAATGCAATCTGTAATTCCAGAAACCGTTTATGCAGTTAACGTGATTTCAAGCTTTAGTGTTGACGAACGAGAACGTGACGTGTCGACTCCGAATCGTGGCTAATCACTCACCTAGAAGATTTTCTTCGCTTTAATCTCCAGCAACAGTTCCTTCCTTCCGTCCAAAACTTCTACTAAACTCACACACTTCTCCAACACTCCGCCCTGAAATCATTTCTATTCTTTAGCATTACCACAACACAAAAACATTCTTTCACCTGTTATGGCTATTTCGGGACATTTATCTCCACACAAATATTTACACTATTCATGCATTTGCTAATTCTCACCATTTTATTCTACTACGCTTCTATTTTCATAATCATTCTAACATTGTTTTCACTGAAAATACAGTTTCATCTTATTCCAAAAACTCCTAAATGACAATTAAAGTTAAAATCGTACTTCTATGATTTATTTACCCCAAATTCCAATTCAATTTCATGTTTAAAATATAATTTCATTCTTTTCCTGATTTTAATTTAATAATAGTGTAATTCTCCATTCGAATAATTTTGTAGCATAAATAAAATATTCAGTTAACTAAAGATCAGATTGTCTTGGTCTTCTAGGTATATGAAATGCCATATTATACTGAAGTTAAAAACTGCTTAAGGAATTTGCTGGGTGAACAAGATTCTCAAAGCTGTTAGTAAAGCTATACTAAAGTGTGTTGAAGTTCATAATGTAAGAAAAATGCATAGTCAAGACTGTTAGTAAATAATGGGAACAATACATGACAAAAAAGGTTTTCCGTTGCATTTAGGTAGTTATATTTAATAGTCAGGCGAAAAGTCAAGAACATTAGTTCTGTAATGCTATTGTATTAATAGAGTAATAAGCTGGAAAAGTTCAACGAAAAGGTCAACGTTTCTATTAGTCATTTACATTTACTATTATGTCAGAAATTACATTTAAGCCTGATTTTATTTATCCAGATAGATTTGCCGTTTTGTTTTTAAAGTGCATTTTCAATTTACTCTTTACCAGTTTTTATTAGATCCAGTCAATGCATATTCTGTTGAACTAATATACAATTTAATTTAGGATGTACCTTGTTTTAATTACTAAAGTATGGTAAAAGGAATTATTTAAATCTACTTTTAAATGTATAAAATTTGGCTGTGAACATAATTAGTTTAATGCCAGCTGAGTTTGAAATAGTAATAAAGTAGTTGGGTATTGAGAGTGGGAGAGGAAATCTATGTGTCTGAAGTTAAAGTATGATTTTTAGAGAGTGGGACTGGAGACATAAAATCTGTGTGAAGGAAATGCAATAAAAGATCATGTAAAAGAAGTCAAAGTCAAAAGTCAAGTGAGGGAAGTCTAATCTAATCTCTTTACCAAACGAAAGCAGAGGCAAAGGCAGAAACAAATTATTTCCGCCCGGCTGCACTCGTATAACTTGAGATTTGAGATGCATATATTTATAGTATAGAGAGAGTAGTAAAAGAATTCTTCGGATTATTGGTGGCCTGGACGAGTTATGACTTTCTGAGTTATTCAACACTTCCAGTGACACTTAGCCAAGTGCACCTTCCTTGTTGTCACCATCGTCACGTTGACATTAAATTATGTCCTACCCTTCTCATACATCTGATAACATGCAATTCCGTCAGAAATGGTCAACAGAAGTTGGCGGTGACTTTCTCAAACATCCCCTCACTCTCTCAATACCTCTTTACTTAAATAAGCACATTAAATATATACAAATGTCACGCTTGTATTACATAACAGTCAGTGGCCTGCATACCATTTACACGGACATTACTTTTATCTTTATTTCAGAATGAATTCCATCCTACTTAATGACCAAACGCCAAAACAGTTGACACTCATAATTCTATCCCAACTGTCAAACTATACTTACTCCCTAATCTAACCCATACACAACCAAATTCAAATATTTACTATATTTAATATACTAAAATCTTATCACTTTTAAAATTCATTTTGCATCCGATTTATAAAAGTTTAAAAATGGAAATAAAATATATATACTACAGAGACAGATATGATGCGAGTGTAACGTAAAATGTTATTGCTGACAGCTCTTGTAAATGTTTGATGTCAGAAATATGAATTCTATTTGCACAGAGAAGTAAGCAGTAAAAAATTAAGATAAACATATAGGTAGTTGTTTTTACTACTATAGTATATAGTAGAAAGATTAGTAAGCAGTAAAAGCAGCAAGTGCAGTAATAATGCATGTTAAATGTCACAAGCATGTGGGGTTAAGTTGTAAAGAAGAAAGCAGAGTCAGCATATTATTTTATGCGAACTTTATTATTGTATAAAGGCAATGACTATTCTTATTTACATTTTCATTTGTGTACATTCTATATACTCTAGTGGCCTATACCGAATAGATAAGAAATGCAGCTGCTTAACTAATTAAAATACACGAGTACAAATGAAATAAGACATTTATGAGGATATTAAGCCTTATTGGCGGACAATTAGACATTTATTCGAGTGCTAATCTCATTTACGTCTCTACTAAATAACTAAACGCGTTCCATTCACTAATTCAGACTAACAAGCTATCTTACTCTATAGGTTTAGGCATTACTATTTAAATTGATGATGAATTCTCAATAGATTTCTTGCACATGCCTGAAAAAATACCTAATGTATATTTGTAATGTATTATTCACTTTGTGAAAATATTTCACTACAAGGCATTGGAAATAGATTCTGAACAAAAGATGAAAATGGTAAAAGGATAAGATTTGAGCTCATTTGTAATATAATCTTGTATAAAAAATCTGCTGGCTAATATGATACAACTGAAATTGCCGACTAAGCCATTTTCTAGAGATGCATAAAGAGAGACTAGAGTTATAATTAGATTAGTCTGGTTGGCTGATATATCTTTGATTAGGTATAGTTAATAGTAATTGATTATTATCTTGTTTTGAAGAGTGATTGACCCTGATGTAATTGTTATTGAGATAGAAGTAAGAGGATGATACATACCACAAAGCAGTTGGACAGATTAAACTGCGACATTTAACCCGAGGAGGAGAAGCCGAAGTGAAGTGTCTGGATCATCTCTTCGTTGTCAACAGTCTAATAAAAGAATTTAATGGCTTGTCATTCTCGAAAACGAATGTCAAGTGAACTGCACTCAAATGTCTAGTCTAGAATGTCATTCTGCAGATTTTTTACTTGTATTAAGTGCGTAGAAATGGAGATTGTCTATGCAAATTAGTTGTGTGCACAATGAACTTATTCTGTAGGAAAAATGTGCGTAGGTGTATTCACTTTACACTTCACAATGTTTTGTAATTAGAAGAAGAATTGTAGAAAAGTGTTTTTAGTATTAAAATGAGGAGTGGAGGAATTAAGTCAACAGCCAAGACACGACTATAGGATTTCCAAAGTGTTTATGAGCACATGGAAGAACCCTTTTGAAGGAATAGCTACATGTAAAGTAGAATAAGTACGCGTAGGTAGAAGACGATAGACAAATATACAGGCTCTGTATATGGAAAGTGTAGTAACTCATGGACTGGGAGCAAAAGTTGAAGATGCAAGTTCCGAAATTCGGGTCCACCTCTTCAGCCTGCCGAGTTCAGCCTATGGACATGAAGCTGCGTGCCACAGAACTACTCAGGCCCTGCCTCTTTCTCTCATTAGGGAATAACCGTCTACACCTTCTCTACCTTATATCATCATTATGTTCTCTCCACACATCAAAATATATGACAAACACAATACGAATTACATGAACAGGACGCTAAACAACATCTCACACTTTTACCCTTCCTTACACACTCTCCTATATACCCTATATACAATTATAACTTATATTACTATATAAATATCCAGACGGTTGTTCAAATCTTGTCTTCTGCCTCTATAATTCTCTCTTACTGTTAGTCATATCAAATATAGTCCTATCTTAAATAACATTACATATCCCAATATTACAAACAAAGTTTATCTATAAATAAAGTTTATTGTTTTAATTAATTTTCTCCTTATTTTTGTCATTTGGTAATCAAATACACAATTTTATTCTGAAATAAAATAAAATGCACTATTTTCTGTAGATACGGATTATGTAGAAGTAAATTATTCTTGGGCCAATTAAAATTAATTATAATCATCTCATTTTCAAGATTAAAATTCTTTTTTCTACTAAACTAACAGAAATATTAACATAGTTATAATAGTGCTTACAAATTTAGAAAGACGCAGTAGAATTTGGTCTACTTTGTAATATAACTTTAATTTTGTTGTTGATTTAGTTAACTTTGAATGAAAATTATAGCTCAAAAAATTTTCTGCATTTCCTGGTATTAATTTGGTTGGTTATTGCTGAAGAATAGGAATGATTTTGATCTCTGAGTGTGTAGATTCACTTTAGCAAGAATTTGTGTAGAGTTGAAGAGATGCGGGACTTGTTGGTATTGTTTACATTGGAATAAATCGAGAAAGAGTTGTGTCTGTCTTGGCTAAAGTGAAGTAGAGTGACAGTTAATTTTACGGACAGGCATTAATCCCAAGTCAGTGACATTTCTCGCCAATTAAAAGCGGGTTGGACTGTACAGAGCTAGATATTCGGGAGACGCCAGTTGACATCGGGTAAGTTGTGACTAGTGCACCTGCTCATGTTGGGCAGACACAAGTCCCGGATACATGCAAATAAAGTACATTTAACTACGTAGTTAAAATACTCCGTTGACTTTAATTGGCTCCCTGGAAATGCCTTAGCCCAACAGGCACATTTTATTTAAATCAGTCAAATTAGACTATACACATTGCAAATGATAATTTCCTACTTCTGTAACTCACAAACGGAAAAATCAACATAATTAAATAGAACTAAACAACATAACAGTCTTCTAATGCATAATTTCTACTTTCTAAGCATTCGCTTGACACAAAATAATGTCAAGTCTCCAATCTATTTGTATACCTTTACCTCTTAAATGATTGTAAGATTGTAACTTGCATAAAAAATCAAGTATTTCATAATTGGAGCATTTTTGAGTCTGCTGTACAATTATTCTTCAACTCTTCATAACGAATAGGAATATGGAGTGCAGTTTTAATTTCACAAGCCAATTGCTACCCAAATTTAGTATTGAACATTTATTACAATTTATTAAAATTTCCGGATGAAGAATATTATAAGCCTCTTGAATAAAAAACAATCCATGATGAATATTATTAATCATCCTGACATTTGACTTTTAATAATATAACATCTATCTGCAAACAGACAATTCTAAATGCATTAATACAAGCATATTATTAAAACAAAAGGAAAAGTAAAAATATTGTAAATTGCTGGGGGATCTTATGTTTTCCCTATTTATGTGTAGCATGTTTAAATACTAACTCTTTGGTGTAATAAGATATTTTCTTGAGTATAGACTGTAATAGATGTATAAGAGTCAGGGTGACTTGAATATATGTTGGACATAGGGCTGGAAAGACGCCTGAGTGTCTGGAGAGTGAAAGAGTGTCGTCGTATTGTATTGCAATAATGGGGCTGGCTGAAATGTAAGTAAAGTCAGCCCGGGGAAGCCCAGATGTAACGCTATGGGCTATACTTTGTGTAGAGCTGCATACCAAAAGTTATTGTATCGAGTTGAGTCAACCTTTTCCCGGTCCTGTTTCTTCTTTGTTGACTTCTCACGGTATACACAAACCTCCACACAGACCTATAAGTGCTATCTGATACCCACACACTACGTAAATAATTACTATAAATAGGACTCCTCAAACAAATTACACTGCTACATGCATAATTCCAAAAGAATGTGATCCCTCTTACCTTTGAAACTGATACCTCAATCCCCAACTATCATACAAGTTTCTACTAAGAAAATATATATTTTTATTTTCTATTAAAAATAGACAAGGTAAGGCATTTACAACCAGGAACCTAAATTCTCAACTGCTTACTCATGCTAAATTCCAGATACATTTACTTTTCATTTTTGGGATTTGTCAGATATGCATCTTTATTTGTCAGAAAACAGTAGATGACTACAAAATCTGCTTAAAATTTACATTAATAAAATAATTTCAGTTTACTAAAAATTGTTTCGGATATTTATCTAGGAAAATCTAAAACAGAATTGCAAAAAATTGGAAATTGAATTTAGTATTCATTGAATTATTCTATGTATTTAGCTGTAAATTCATTCCAGGAACAAAATTACGTTTGAGTTTCAGGATTTGTCAGCTATGCATCCTTCAAAATGTAACAACAGGAGAGAGTCTTAATCTACCTAATATTTGGAATAATAAAATAATATTAGTTTACTAAAAATTGTTTTGGATATTTATCTAGGAAAATCTAAAACAGAATTGCAAATTGAATTCTGTAATTCATTGAATTCTGTTTAGCTGTAAATTCATTCCAGAAACATAACGTTTGAGTTTCGAGATTTGTCAGCTATGCATCTTTCAAATTGTGACGCAGAAACAAAACACATCTTTTATCTGCATAATATTTGTAATAATATAATAATTTTAGTTTACCAAAAATTGTTTCGGATATTTATCTAGGAAAATATAAAACAGAATTGCAAAAATTGCAAATTGAATTTATTCTATTTAGCTGTAAATTCATTCCAGAAACAATTACGTTTGATTTTCGGGATTTGTCAGCTGTGCATCTTTCAAATTGTCAAGAATAATCTGCCTAATATTTGTAATAATAAAATAATTTTAGTTTTCCAAAAATTGTTTCGGATATTCATCTAAAAAAATGTAAGACAAAAAATTGCAAATTGTTTGAATTTATTCATTGAATTCTTTTTAGGTGTAAATTTGATAGAATGCAACAAGGGAAATTGGAGGTAAGTAAAATAGTAAATATTTGTTGTAAAGATGAAAAGTGCAAAAGAGTGCCTGGAGGTAGAGATGTGGTTTGGCAGGGATATTTGTTGTGGTGCGGTGAGTGGAGAGTGATTGAAGGGAGTGTAATAAATCTCGTCAGTGCCTCTGAGTCTCAGGTGGAAAATTTTTCTGGGTAACTGGCTGTGAAATGAAGCCTGAAATGAGAACACCTGCTGAATCATACTACTCACTACTCACCTTACAAACGTTTAATATAAGTCCATCCAATTACCCGACACTATAATATACTTGCTCCAGATATTCTTAGAACACTTAGAGGATTGACGTTGATACGTTTCTACATTGCCTCGAATAGTTAAATATAAGTCTACCATATTTATGATGTTTACTAATAGTCAGTCAATATCGGTAGCTACTTCATTTCCATAAGTTTCATATTACAAATCTTGACGTGGACTGTCAAATCACACTTTTTGCTAATAACTTTTCACTTTCAAAGCGTTACAATTTATTATCTCACACTCCTCATGTAACAATCTTGCCTAATAGTGAATTATAAATATCTTAAAATTATCAGCTGACTGAGCAATGTCATTATTCTATTTTTTTCACACGAATTATGTTTTGAATATTAATATTATCTAATTTTCATGATTGTTGCATTACCAAATACATAATTGTAGCATCTTGATTGACCTGGCTGAGATTTGTTTACCTTGTGGAATCTAAATGCATGTGAATTTCAGATCTTAGTGTAGCTACGAAATAAATATTGTTGCATCTTGGAGATTGACACGAGTTGGGATATTATTGAGACATTTTCCTTTTTGAGTCTTAAGATGGATATCTATGAGAGTTTCAGGTAGGAATTTACTGAGATGAAACAGTCAAAGTTGCAGATATACACAGCTGAGTTACAATTTGACGTTACAACAGCATTTATTACAGAGTTGTTGTGAATCTTGAGGAATAACCGTAATTTTACGACTAAATTAATCGCTATTGAAGTGCAGGTTGCTCACATATGTCTCTCTTGACCCAAAGTGTCAAATTTCAACTTGAACCGTATTAACTTGAGTGGAAACACGAATTACTCACACTCAAAGTCAGCTTAGTACCTGTACAAGACCAATTCCATTAGTTTCCCCAGAAATACACATTCTTTATGGTACTTGGTACATCCAGGTAGCTATAATAGTCACTGAAGGTATTTACCCTGTACAGTTACAGAAATGGTTCGGATATAAATGAATACATTGAAAAAATGGTAGGTACAGGTAATTAAAATATCCCGAAGGTTTTCAAATTACACATTTCTAAAAATAGTAAAGACAGTCGTTGTCGCCTTTCTGTCTGCCAGTTCTGGCACCCCGCAGCTAAACGGATTTGACTTCCTAACTCAGCTACTGATACTCTCTTACAAAGGAGATAATACAACAAGAAAACATGTGTCCATCCATATCTTTCCATTTTAATCCCTTTCCAGTTGTGATATGTAAACATAGTCAACAGGCAACACGCGAGCTAATGTACAACCATTGTACCAATATCTATTTTGTGCTTCAAAGGGTTTTCTGGCTTGGCTGATACAATTCATGTGCAAGCAGAGCTAAAGTTATACTCTACATAATGTAAATGCATTTTAACACAAACACAGCTCGACAATTCAATCAATCATCAAAATCAAGGCTTCGTTTAAGTAGTATCAACATGTCCCAATTTTCAATATTAAAGAGCAGTCTGAGATCCTAAAAATAAGACAGTATTTTTAATTTAAATCAACATGGAATAATAATTTTTGGAATATTAAGATGAATTTACACAAAAAGAAGTCAAAGAGATTTTTTAAAGCTCAGATGTATTAAATTATGTAAACAATTATGTAGATGAAAATGTTCTCCAAAAATTACACACTACTTCAGAAAGTGTTCTAATTTGGTAGTCTTATATCATTTTAATTACCTACCTCGTGTACGTGATTATTTTGTACATATCTCAATTTTTAATCCATAAAGTTAAATATTATATAAATTGTACTAAAAATCAACCGTAACACTAAATATGTGGCAAATCAAGATTAAGTACAGAAACCAATGCCAATACTGAAAAATATATTGACATATCCTATACATTAATTGACAATGCTGATTATTTATGAGAGAGTGTTCTTATAGACATTCAACCCAAATAGATTTCAAAATTATGCATTGAATCTCTAAATACTAAAATCAAGGCATGAAGACACAATCGGTCACTTTAAAAATCTAAAAGCTTCGTTGCTTGAAGCAATTTCAAGATATGAATTCTCAATCAAGTGATCCTACTCTTGGTTACAAAATAAGTTGTGAGTAAATTGGTCCATTAGCTTTTATAAGGAAACCTGAATAAAAAAAGAGGAAGGAGAAGTTACTTTTAACTGAAAACCAATTTAGCATTGTCCATTTACAGATTGGGTAATTGTAATTATTAATCAGACAGCCGAAACTGTGCGTTTGCTTAAATGGAGATGGATGGATGATGAATGTAGATCACAGTCCATTTCCATCTCACGTTTATCTGCCATTTATCTAACTTGTTCCTAATCGTGAGCAAACTTGTAAAGAAATGCCGTCCTGATTGAAATCTTAATGGATGGAATAGATTGTCAAATCAGAGCATTCCATACACTGTTATTATTATGATTAGCATTTGCTACTTCTTTTCATTAACTTACTAAACAGAGGTTTAAATTTTATTTTACTAAGCAATACCAGAATATAAATTCTCGATAAAATTGATTTTGAAATATTAAGTGATACAATGCCGATTGAAATTTTTCTTCAAACTTTAATAATGCTGTAATATTCTATTTTGCAGATATAATCATTAAAAATAAATAGTTTATTGTTATATATATAATAAAATTAGTAGATTACTTTACGAGGTAACATTATTTAAAAAATATCATTAATTAAAAAAGCAGAGGATGGAACGTAAAGGTCAAATTTACGTTTTTATTTCGTGCAGTTCTTTAAATATTCGCTTTTAGCCTAATTTTTAGTTCTATTTTCAAGTTAAATCAGTACGTGATGTTTTTTCGTAGTAAGGTTGTATTTAAATAAATAGGAAGAAGTTAAAACCTTAATAGGGAACTGTCAAAAAGTGTGTGTAATGTATAATTAGTTGTTTGAAGTTCTGTGAGGCGATTAGTGTTAATGACAAATCTGTGTATAGCAAGTACGTGTGAGTATGTTACCGCAGTTGGTTTTGACATGACATAAGATTAAAGCATTTTCTGCTCTGACATTAGCGATTACAAGGTAATTATTGTGAGGTTAGTCTAAGATAAGATTGCGACAGAAAAGGATTTCGTTGGCATTGTTGAGATGTGATGAATTACACTTGTAAATAAAAAGTATGAGCCTATTTTGATGTAAACGACTAATAAAAGTTAATAAGAATTGGAATTTATGGACTGCTCTAGTATATATCCGTGGACGTGTTGTGGGTTAGATATCTTATCGCTATCACATTAGGCAATAAAGAAATAATAACAAGACAGAGCTGCATTACAATTAAGCTTATTCCCTCCAAGTGCTTTATGTCTTTGATAGTGTAGAAAACGATAGAGAATAGAGAATGAACTACAAAGGGTGTGAACGCTTGCGATGAAAAAATTTAAGTGTCAGGCCACTTCATTGTACGGGAATATACATTCATATTGCACGTCTGCAATACACTTTTTAGTAGTTTTCATTTCCCTTGGGATCTTATGCTCTACATTCTAACTATCCTCACAAAGTCATTGTACATGTCCGGGGAAAAGTTAACAGTTTCTATATATAATAATACACGTTTGTATATCTAAATATTTTTGTTTGTAACTAACTGATGCAGAAAACGAGCTTTTGTATCCCTCTTCTACTTTATGCAGTGAGATTCGACCATTATGTCATAGTATATAAAGTACTGCATCAAATATCTCTTAAGTATTCTCAGAATTAGACTTGACTTGCAGTGATCTGTGGAGTAACTTTAATAAAACGTGCCTAGTGACGTTTCTTTTTGTTCTCAAAATATTTTCAAAATGAAAAAGTTGGTAAGTGCAATAAATTTTCTCCATTTAAATCCAAATTAATCAGAAAATTGTAATAAATTATATTGTAATCCAAATTACTCTAAAAATTGCAATTTTTATTTATTTTTTATTTTTAGTTGATAGTCACAATGTGCAGTTTCTTCGTGAATTGGGTTTCTGCTGGACAGTCACATTTAGTGGACGAATCTCTCCTGCAACGTGTAGCTTCAATTCTGAGTGACACTTCTGGTCATTATGGTGCACCTGGCTATGGACCACAAATTGTTCTTAGCTACCCTCAAAGAATTCCGCTTATTGACAGCTACCACACGACTTATGCTTTGGGCTATGCAAGCAGCCATCATCGTCCTTCTCCAGTCCACCATCATCCACATGGACATAGTCATGGACACAGTCATGCACATCCGAGTCCCTACGACTATCCTCCGTCTGCTGCTCATCATCCTTACAATGATCTTACCAGCAATTACGGTCCTCCTTATTAACATTATTTTAATTTTATTGTTTATTTTCACTACAAGTGCCACATAAATACAGACTAACAAACTAGCATTAATTGTATTACATACAATTTCATGTTTCCTTCTCTCTTCCTACCGAAATAAGCATTTTTCTGCTTAATAAAAAATTAATGTTGTAAAAAAATATATTTATTTACAAATTCGATGCCGGTTTTTGGTTATTAATGTAAACCATTTATTTACCAAATTATTAACAAATAGGTAATTTTTCATGCTAGCAAAAATAACATTTTGCAATTTAGTACAGTTATATAATTTCTACGCTACATTACTTTCTGTATTTTTGGTTTCCCTTACCTGTCTTAATTAGGTACAGGTACCCAAAATATGTGCTAACAAAAATTCCCACCTATCGTTTCTAACCATTTAACTTAATACGAAGTAGACAGCATAGGGAGAAAAAATGTGCTTGTTAAATGTAGCATTTAAGAATTTTGTTCTTATAATCATGTAGCATGAAATATAAATGCTATGTGGACATAGTAGAAATCCCCTGTGGTGCATTTCACACAAGTAATATGGTACTTAAACGTCCAAAGGTCTCAAAATGCAAGTGCTTATAAACATTCTATTATCAAACAGCAGAAGGATTTATCTTAAAGGATAAGGACACAACAAACTGTCATTTTGTACACATCGCTACGTAAATGAATCTCCTCCTTGTCTTTAAAACATTATAGACAGTAGCTATACAGATTTATGTATACATATGCACATGCAGTTGTAAAAGAAGAGAAATTAAAAATATCTACGGAAGATAAGTGTTAAATCTTTGCTAATGGACAAGTTATCTGCGTAAGTGTGAGTAACGGGGCTTAATGATGGATAGTGACAAGATAAGACATTTTTTTCTCGTCCTGTCAACTGAAATCCTTATACATACGTGCTAAAAAGGTGGAAGTAGCTATCTTTGGAGTGTATTTACTGCAATTGTCTTCTATCTCTATGTAAATAATGAATCCTCCTTGTCAAGAGTGTTATGCAATGCCTAACCATACAGACACACTTATACATTTCCTTAGCACACTTTCGTAGTGATAAAGTAACAAATTTCCTATCTGCAGGCTAAACGTATATAAAATATAGATATTCGTTTATCTCATTGTCAGAGAGTCAGGTTGATTTTTATTGTCATACTTTTACTTGCAATCGTGTCGTGTCTTATCGTGTAATTTTGTATTACTTGTTTGCATTAGTACCTATTGTTATCTCGGCCACTACTACTAAACAAACCGTGCATTCACATTCAAGATGCACTCTTGCTTGTGAGAGACTCTCCAACTAATAATACAAGTTATGCAATTCTCTATATAATCGCTGTTTGTGGTTTCTATGCATAAGCATGCCGCAAATCTTAAGCATCCTTTCCTTTTCGTTCATATGTGGTCCCTCTATCTATATCTTTCGTATCATCCAAGATAATTTCCTTCCTCAATAATAATTCAATACTATTACTTTTTCTGTGAATGTAATCATTATGCAATAGTACAATTAAGCAACAGTATAAAACATAGGAGCAATTAGTCTCCCCCTGAACAACAATCAATACGTGAAACAATTATTTTACACTGTAATTTATAGGCATACAATACCAGAAAAAATGTTGACCTACATTTAAGATGAAAATGAATTTAGGAAAAAGACAACAAAATTATTTAAAGACGTGGTGGAGTATTTGGCTTTAATTTACTTCTTTCCAATTAGAACATCTTTGATATAAACACTTTGGTAACTATTATTTACTTTCCATATCCTCCTCCGCCACCGCCGCTGCTGAAACCTCCGCCACCACCTCCGCTGTATCCACCACCTCCTCCACCACCGCCGCTGTATCCACCGCCACCACCTCCGGATGAGCTTTGGAAACTTCCAACTAGAATTTACAAAAAATTAATTATCATCTGTAGGTATTTGGAAATAAGTTTAAGTATTTATTTTCTTGAGATTTACCTAAACGGGCTCTCATGGGCTGACTAAGTTGAGCACCGCCACCTCCTCCGCCTCCACCTCCACCGCCGCTGTATCCACCACCACCTCCGGATGGGGCACCATATCCGCTGGATGGAGGAGCTCCGTAACTACCTCCTGGACCTCCACCGCCTGAAAACGTTAATAAAGTCATTAGGAATTTTTAAATGGATAGGAAAACTTATTTTCCCGCTTAAAAACTGCACACGCGATTTAAAATTGTTTACAAAGTGAAAATAAATGAAAATATCTACAAAAAATTCATAATAAAATGAGTAAATTACCTCCGCCTTGACTATATCCACCTCCTCCGCCTCCGCCTCCACCACCACCTCCTTGCTGACTTAGAACTTGAGCAACTTGGGCTGGAATTAATTAAAGGTCATGAAAATTTGAAATTTAAGTCACACGCAATTATACATTAAAATATAATTATAGTACCTAAGAGAGCTTGGTCTACGATTCCAGCACTGGAAGGACCTTCGGAAAATTGAGCTTGTTGGTAGCCGCCACCGCCGCCACCTCCTCCACCGCCTCCGCCACCACCGGAGTATCCTTGAAAAAACATTCAATTTTATTACATTGTAATTGAAAAACAAGACAATAACACATCTACATAATTTTTATGTTATAAATACAAACTACTGCATTTTCTACTGTTGGAATGTAAATTAAAAATGTTAAACACGTTTATTAATGGAAGTAAAATTTACTTCGTGTTTTAAACTAGCTACATTAAACACGAGTATTATTTACCTCCGCCACCTCCACTATTTCCACCACCTCCTCCAGAGGCAAATCCAGCAAAGGAGCGCCCGGCCAAAGTGGCCACGAGGGCAACAACGACCTAAAAGAAATCCAGAGTAAGAAAGAACCATTTAGAACGAGAACTCAACAGAAACTTTAAAAAACGAACAAGAATTGGTCTTACAAATTTATTCATGTGAGATATTGTTTTCGGGAGTTGAAATATATTTGTAGTGAGATGTGGGAGAGCTGATGGGATGACTGACTTTAGGCTGTGCGGAGAGTGGCTTTTATACTCTTAGTGGACAGGACACCCACAATCTAGAGAAAAGTGGAGAAGAGGACAGCCGTGCAAACATTCACATCAAATCACATGCCATCAATTTACAATATTCACATCATTTCTATAGGATATATACAGAAGGGACTAAATAGCAGTAAACATCGAGTGGAGAATGATATTCTCAAAAGACAATCATAATAGCCATACGCAGAATATATTATTGTACTAGGTCCTTAAGACATTATTATTGCTAATCATAAGATAGAGAGTATAAAAGTTAAATTCCTCAGCTGTCAATTTTTCTATTGTAACGCAATGCGAGTATACAAAAGTAGAAAATAGAATATCCACCACCCTAGGTATAACATTATTTGTTGCATTTCGTTTATGGTGTAATAGCATTTTGGTCTTTAGCTATGTAACTCTATTGTGAAGCATAGTCAACGGTAGTTGGTTGGGAGGCATTACGTTTTCACACACATATTGCACTTACACTTTCGTCTTGCCATGTCACGTTATAAGATGCATGAGATGAGATACCAAAATAATATACGAACAATTAGGAGTAACCACATGTGTACATATATTTATCCATCTAATACTTACCTCTAGGTATACAATTGTAATCATAAAGCCAAAGAAAGGGAAATACTACATAATGATGATGACGTGACTGCGAAATTTATCTAATGAAATATAATCCAATTCAAATATTATCTCATCTCATGTAAGCACTTGATGTAATACCACTGCATCTTTTACTACATGCTCATTCCACTACACAACATGTATCTACAACAAGAATATACTACACTTGTGTTATAATCATTATGCATATCTGTCGTAGTCTATTCGTCAACGCGGTCAAGAAGAAGTCTGTAGATATTTCCATGGGAAGACACTTTTGTCAACAGAATTATACAGTTATATATTTAGGAGAATGGAAGGACCCCGTTATGTCAACACTTTTTTTGTCAATACTTTTTGTCAAAACATTTTTGTGGACAGATTTATACATTTATATATTTAAGAGAATGGAAGGACCCCATTATGTCAACACCTTTTTGTCAATACTTTTTTTGTCAAAACATTTTTGTCAACAGAATTATAGTTATATATTTAGGAGAATGGAAGGACCCCCTTATGTCAACACTTTTTTGTCAACAGAATTATACAGTTATATATTTAGGAGAATGGAAGGACTCCTTTATGTCAACACTTTTTTGTCAACAGAATTATACAGTTATATATTTAGGAGAATGGAAGGACCCCTTTATGTCAACACTTTTTTGTCAACAGAATTATACAGTTATTCATTTAGGAGAATGGAAGGACCCCTTTTTGTCAACATTTTTTTGACATCACATTTTTCCAAAACATTGACTATTCATGGAGCATTTTCATTTATGGAAAAATTGTCAATAATCAATATTTGATAAAAAATAGCCTTTTGATTATAAAATAATGCTTGGTAATCACTTTTTGAATTCCATTTATGGAGAAAGAATTTTTTTTAGAGAATTCTCAATGAGCCTAGAAAGCTGATTTGCCCATGACAGATATATAGATAATGTAAACAGAAAATAATTTGCTTCAGTAAAAGTGTGCAGGCAAGTAAGAGGAATGTTAGGCAGCAAATTATAGTGTGTGCTTGTTTAGTGTGTAGATTCAAAGTGTAGAAGTGTAAAATAAAAATCCGATGGAGACAGAGAGGCGACTTTAGCCAAGTCATTTATAATTTGGCGTGCAAAAGAATTTTCCTTATTAAAATCTTTACCTCAGAATTGTAGTGTATACTAATGTAGTAATAAGGATGCGATCTGTAATAAATGAAGATATATAGCGAGACGAATGAAAAGACAAGAAAATGACAGCTCTTCTCCCATCCTCTATTGTGTACAATGTTGTCTTATGGGCTGTGGGATAAACACTGCAGAATTGTAGAAATTATTAATAAAACTGCTGGCTGTGTAGAGATAATAAATAGATTCTTCATGACAGACGAGAAAAGTCAAACTCGTGTCTCTTTTTTTCTAGTAAATGCATCTGTACTAAAGTCATGAAAACAAAACAGAAGATTCTAACGTGCGAAAACATTATCTTGCAGTTTGTGTTTATTCTTGTTTTTCTGTCAGCTGTGTTCTGTCACATCATTCCGCAGTCCTCTCTTCAACTGCACGACTAATTTTCATCAATTTCTTGTAACTCTCTCCATTTCATTTAACTAAATTCTTAAGAAAACGTCGTCTCTGTGTATCAATCACAGAAATACAATTTCACTGCAATTTTGCAAATAAAAATTGCAATGTTGACATGTTTGTAATTACTCTACTCAAGAAATATAAACCTACAATACATTCTCATGCACAATGTACCTTTAATTCTTCCCATACTTATATTCTAATGTCAAACTGATTGATTAAAGACTATTTGGATGGAAATAAACATTTTAACCTGACCTGGAAAACTATAATTTATACCCTCGCATGGTGATGCATTATCCTGTATATTCTATCGCTATTAAAATTGCATTTGTATACAGCAGGAGAATTGTTTACAATCGCTTGCCTCCAAACTGCAATTAAAAACGACTTGGGGCGTACCTATAGAAAAGCGATTGAGAGAGAATATTAATTTTAACCTTTAGAGTTCATTGCAATCACTTTTAACTTTGCAAATTCAAAATATTGCACAACAAAGAAGCTTACATGCATAAACATTGCAAAATTTTTCCAAAAAAGCTATTATAATAACTATGCTTAGATAATAGCAAAATTATAGCGATTAAAATTGAAAATTAGCTAAAATTGAATTGCGAAGGAGCATATTGCCAATTTAATTTATGCATGAGGACATTACACACCCTATAATTATAGTTATATTATCTCTAAAAATAATGTTTGGATATAGAAAGGTATGAGAATAGATACAGAGAATTGCACAATGATTGAAGAAGAGCAATGTACAGATAAAAGTAGCCACAATCTTCTGGTATCTTAAAAATTGTAAAGTTAGTAGTACCTGACATTCCCATTCAAAGAAGATTTTTTGCTTAAGGTATATTTGTTAGCTCGTGCTAAACTGGTAATACGTCTTTAAAAGTGAAGAGGACAAGAGAGGAGACAGGAGTAGTTGAAATTTATGTATAGTGTATAAGGTATAGATATTTTAACAATATAATACTCGTTTATATGTGCAATTACTCTCTTATTGCCCATTTTTTAGAGTTGGTAAATAAATATTAAAGCACGAGGTAGAAATGCACTTTAGTGGTACACCTTGATGTGCTTATTGTAACACAAAAGTGAAAAAGCGCGTCTTTATTAAGTAATGCTTACATAAGCAAGGTAAGATGTTTATTGTTTGCAGTGGGTCGAGTCCGGTCTTCAAGAGGTACATTGCAATTCAAGTATATTGTAAATTTAAAAATGGAGCATGGACGTGGTTTGGTTTCCCTTTGGTGTGGACAGTGGACATGCCGAGATAATCCAATTTCAATGCATTAATATATAATGGCAGATGTGCAATCCTTCCCTTCTACAACTCTGCATGCTTTGCTAATTTCCCTCTCACAACAAACCCCACACAATCTTAACTTACTTTTTAAATCCACACACACACCATTATTACATACATTATCTATGCAATCAATTTACCTAACTTCTATCCAAAGTTGGACCATAAACAGCTTTTAACACAACATTTGCTTATAATCAGATTTAAATGCATACACATAATGACAATGCAATGAACGGGACTTTCTGTGTCAAACCATATTTATACTAAATGTACAAGATTTTTCTATCCACTCATTTCAACAGTTTTAAGGACTTATTTAATTGAAATATTTTTTGCACAATTTTAAATCGAACATTTTCTTAATTATACTAAATTATATATAATGAGCTATTATAAGAGACCTACTGACTTTTACATTAATGTTAAATGTATTCGCTAGTCAAATCAACTATTTTAACTACATTTTCATTAAGTAGTGGAGCTACTTTATAGGAATGACCGATCTGTCTGTCTGTCTGTCAGTTAACTCAAGAACGGTTCGAAAAATTCAGTTCAAATTTTCTGAACGTAATTTACGGATGAAAAGTGCGGTCAAGTTTGAATATAGGTTAAGTAGCGGAGCCGCTTTATACGAATGACCGGTCTGTCTGTCTGTCTGCCCGTTAACATGATGACTCAAGAATGGTTTGAGATAATCAGTTTCAAACTTTCTGAACGTATTCTAGGGTTGAAAAGTAAGGTCAAGTTTATATAGGCTAAGTAGCGGAGCTACTTTATAGGAATGGCCAATCCATCTGTCTGTCCGTCTGTAGACACTATAACTCAAGAACGGTTTGAGATAATCAGTTCAAACTTTCTGAACGTAATCTAGGGATGAAAAGTGAGGTCAAGTTTGAATATAAGTAAAATCGGACACATCCTTAGCCTGTGGGCGTGGTTAAAAAATTGGCGTAACTTAAGCATTGTAGAACGTCATGAGATGTAACGTCGAAAAGCTGGTTAACTCCGCTACTTTTTTACATGCGTTTAATATGGTTTATTTTTATATAGCTACTCTGAATTTGATTACATTTGTATCTGGGTGATAAAGTGCTTATTATACATCTAGTATAAAAACAAATTGTGCCAATTATGTAAAATCACGAAACAAGACTATAGGCTTGTAATAAATGACAGAGACTGCTAATAAGGCGAGCAAAAACAATATTACTTAATGATCAGTTGTGTGTGTACTGGCAAAGGGATGTAGTCCAACTCTTTAGAAATAAGAGTTATTATGTTATTAGGTGAAACTTTAATGTTCTCGGGTGGAGTGAGCTACATTTTGACTGATGGCTAAATCTTTGTATTTATTTGTATAGTATATTTCATAGAAATGTCATGTGTATATATCTTAGGCAGTCAACAGCACAATGAAGTTGCCAATTATACGCTTCGTAATTGTGCTCGCCTCGTATTCACAATAGAATACAAGAAAAGTTAATCGGACATGGCTCATCATAAAAAGAAAAAATATTGCCTTGTGCTGTCTCTTGTTTTGTTCTGTCATCTCATGCCCATTGCACTGCACAACTGCCACCGGCCACTTAACTCTCCTCACTCAACTCAATTAAGACGATATGCAATCCACTGACAAACATTTGTACACCTTTGCATGATTCATCTGAAGAAAGTTATTTTTTATATTAAAAATACTCAAATTGTAAGATAGACCTGTACAAATTAAATATGCAAGCTGAACATTACTTTCCGCTGCTATAAAATACCTTTACAATCTCATCTACGTTTACACATTGACTATACCTAATCAAAAGTCATAATTACTTAACTACATTCGTGCATTTTTAATTATTTTTCTCAATGAAAATCGTTTTTAAGTTTTACAACTCAGTTTTGGTACTAAACATAAGATTTTGCATATACACAAATCCAGACATAGAATATATATTGAGGAAAATACTAGAAAACAGTAGTTTTTCGTGGCAACCTTTTTTATCTATGTTCTCAAGCCTTGCAAATTGAACTGAGTCAAGTTTTTGTGTGTAGGCAAAGGTAATTAATGCCTTTAGGATGCTTTTTTACATTGTAGTATAGAATTGAAGATGTCTATTGGAGATAAAGCTATACTTGCTCGAAGATGTTCATAATTACACGTTTAAGGAAGCTTTTTCCTATCTCATTAAAATTATGTTATGTAGTAATGCCTAATGCCCCACATACACGCAGCACAATTATCTACACCTATCTATTAATATCAGGTACTTATCTTCACGATACATATTATTTGCGTAACAAACGTATTTCATACGCGAATAAATATAAGTATTGCATTCCCGGAATATGGATTTATAAGGGGATGACAAATTAAGAAGAATAATAAAATTAAAATCCCTTCCCAGACATTTCTGCTGCATTATTTATTCTTTACAGAATTTAAATTGTAAAAATCAAAGCATAGAAACCCGGACATTACCAATTAACATAGATAGTAAATTTGTGCACTCTCTGACTAGCTTTTTCAACATTAAAACATTCAAAGTATAAATTGCATTAAATTTAATTAATAAAATAAAAATTATCATTATTTTAAATGGGTATCCAAAATAAATTGCGACCCTCTCTCGGCTATCATGATAATCGGTCCATTTGTGTTAACCGACACTATTTCGGGCATTATCCTGGTAGAATACGAAAGAATGTGTTTAATTGGTAATTATTCATTAAAATTAATCGTAATAGATAAACTTACGATCCATCGATGACACGCAATCGAGTCGTCCCAATTACTCTCAGCTCTGAATCAACAACAGCATCTGGATCAGTTTCTTTACCCATCTTTGCTGTTCCTACATAATGGAAGTTGTTAAAGGAAAAATGACGAGCATAACATTCCCAATATTCATCGCTGCGTAGAGGAAACATGTCACATAGAGGGTATGGAATGGGAGACAATTGAGCATTCATTCTTTTGAAACTGGGAGCATTTTCTGAGATGTGGACAGCTCTTTTCACTCCTAATATATTTAATTTCAACATTTATTAACCGTAATGGGAAATATCGTAAATTGAATGGGAAATATTGAAAATTGTAAAAAGTACCTTCAACAATGGATTTAATGTCAATTTGATCTTTGTCCAAATAATACTTTGGATCGATAATGGGATCATCCCTGTAGTCTGGAGAAGCTAATGTTATTTCACCTCTAGACCGCGGTCTCTCGTTGAAAACAAATATGCTAAAAGAATCTCTTCCAATAATGGGGTCATAGAATTGATTAATAGGTTCGGCCATCATATTAAATGACTTGGGTAAAGCTAAAGTCCAAATTTTCTGCATTCAAAATCAATCGTCAATATAAATATGATTATTACAACAGTTTTATTAATGAACACTAATTAGACTAATTAGGACTTGAATCATTTTAAATTACCGAACTTCCCATTGCTGTGAACAAAAATTCCAAATCAGGCCATAGAAATTCTCCTCGTGATTGAGCCAAAGAAGAAGTAATCATAGACACTGCATGGGATCCAGTTTGTGTTAAATACCCTGTGCCTTTAACAATGTACTCTATTACACTAAACAAAGATATATCCCGCTCAGGTAACAATGATTTGCCATCATCCACAAGAAAAGGGCCAGCTATTGTTCCCATATGGTCTTGAAGATTCTTTCCCACTGAAGAATCTTTTAGCACAGGAATCTTCATAACAATTAATATTTATTGAATAAACAAAGTATAGTAAAAGTTGTTACATAATTAAATATATTATGAGAATTAATTAGAAACATATTATGGCATTTTCTCAGAACTTACACCGAGCGAGAGAAGATGCTCCTTAGGACCTATTCCAGACAGCATGAGAAGTTTTGGGCTCTGCATTACAAAGTTTAGATATTAAATTTCTACGATAGGTAACATTATTTTCAGAAAAAAATTAATATTCATCTGAGCAGAAAACCTCAATTACTCCAGCAGAAACAATAACTTCCTTAGAGGCATACGCCACTTTTCGAATTCCAACGTGTTCGTACTCAACTCCGTAGACATCATTAGTAGATTCACGGAACAGCAACTTCACAATGAAATTCACACAATTTTTTGTTTTAATTGTGCAATTTATATGGTACAGTATAAATAAAATTCTACCTTGTAGGCTCGAGCATATTTTCTTATGGTGAGTGATTTTCGATGCCTTACAGGATCTAGAAATGCTACTTTAGTGCTACAGCGCCTTCCGAATCTGTTTGTTTGGACTACAGGAGCACAGCCTGGAAATAGTTTATTTTTAATTCGTAATTGAAGCTCCATTTACATTGTATAGTTGATGAGTGATGAAAAAATATTCTGTAAGTACCTTCATAGTACGGAGCATTTAAGTCAGTTCTTATAATACCGTCCCATTCACTTGCCTGAAGGAAATCTTCTACCAACGGTGGGGTAGTTACTCTTCCGATGGTTAGAAATCCATTTTTATTGTGGAATAGTGCTGAGAAATAAAATCCATAAAATATTGAATTACCTACATTGATCACAAAATTATTTATTAAGAATCATTCTTACGGTTAAATGTCCCATCATCCAATTTTGGTTGGCAGTTAACGCAATAGTCTTCAGACTTGGTAAAATATGGAAAAATATTTTTGTAGCTCCAACGGTCGTCTTCAGTTATATTTGCCCAATTATCATAATCTCGAGGATGTCCTCGGAGGTAAATTTGCCAATTAATATTCGAGGAACCTCCTAAACCTTTTCCTCTTGGCCAGGCACAAGACTTTTAATGAACGAAAAACATAATACAGTTTTTTTCACATGATCTAATTTTAGAAATACTTTTCGGGAATAAATGTTACTTTATCTTCCAATCCTAAGCAAGATGCAGTTTGTGGTTTCGTCAAGTACATATAGTCTACATCCGGATTGCGACACATGGTGAGGGAATTCATCGGGATATTTGTCCACGGATTTGCTTCTCCACCTATTCAAGCACGTATACAGAACTGAGTTTCGAGGGGGGGGGGCTAAGACTTCCAATAGAAGTTTTAATTATAGATAATTTTTGCCATTTTTTAACAAAAATGAGTCAAAAATAGCCTAAAAATGGCAAACAATCGCGCGCAGCGCGAATTCTTTTGCTATTTTGAGAAAGGGGGCTTCAGCCCGTAAAGCCCATCCCTCTATACGTCCTTGCACATATTATTAGTAATTATCCAAATGAATTTGGTAATAGGTATAAGATAAACATTTGTATCAGCCTTCAAGGGTCAGAAAAGAATCTACAGCTTTTCTATGGGCCAGATGTTATTGGATTAAGTTAAGAAAAGGTTTTAACCATTTTTAGAATTAATGGGAAAAGAGTTTGATAATTAAAATTCGTTCCAATTTAAATTAATCTCGTGCTTGTAAACGTATGCAATTCCTATATTTCTTACGTCTTTTATTGAAACCGAAAAGTAATATTTTGCAATAGGGAATTTTAAAGCATTTGATGAAGGTACCTCTTTCCAGGAGCAGAACAGAAAAATGCTCTGAAAGTCTGTTTGCCAAAACGCATCCTGCAGAACCTATACATTTCAAAGATTCCAATTTAGAATTCAGAAATATTCTTATGTGCACAAACAAATATATATAAATATATAAAAGTTCCAGAATAAAATACTCACCTGCTCCAACTGAAACGAATGCCGCAATAGACGAAAATAATCTTCATTATGGTTTCACAATTTATTTAAATTTGGTTAAAAGTTTAAGTTTTCTGTCCACAAAGGAATTACTTAGTACTTACCAATGATGAAGTCAAAACTGTCATTTTCAAATATCCCTCCAGAATTCAGTACTTCTAATATATACGACTGTTTTTCTAATATGTGAAAGGCTTTCATGAAAACTGGAATTATTACAGTAAACAGAGTGGGCCAAACAACAGCACCAATCAGTGCAGTGATTTTGAACGAAGTCATTTCCAAAGTCTACTGGAACTGAGAATCCTACTCGTTTTAAATCAAAATTTAATTAGCTGTGAGTTTCATCACAAAGTATAGGGTAATGAAAAATGTTTTGAGACCTGATGAGTTGTAGCGAATGAATAACTGTTGTAGAAAATATCGCGTTTTTAATCTTTGTGATTTCTCAATGGACTTTAGAACAATTTGCATTATAAAATGACTTAACTGACGGTGTCTGGACCGTTGAATAGTTATTTATCGTAAATTACAAGAACGATAAATGATAGCATGCGAGAAAATGAGTTTTTCATGCAAGTGGCTCTGTTGAAATAATATTTAATATTCTATAGTCCGCATAATATGTAAATACTTTGTTCTAACGTGCTTTAGTTAGGTCTAGGTTCCAGACTTTATTATGGGAAAACACTTTTGTTCCATATAATAACAGTGGCGTGAAAGGTATAGCGACAATGACCTACCTAAAACTCTACCTGAAGTTCAAAAGCGAAGCAAAAACTGATTTTTTTTCATAATAACATGTTCTGTAACGTGGTTAGCGAATGTCGCAACTTCTTCATAGATATTTCCTAATGCTTAGATTCTTTTATAGCTTATCTTATCGGAAACCAGTTTATTAGTTGCAATACTATGTGATTTTTTGGAAATTTTTTCCTGTGCAGAGGAAGGGTTAATAAATATTCAATCAAATATTTTGTATTTGTAATCTTGGACTGCTTTTAGCATCCATAAAGCATGATTTTACGATACAATGTGCCAAAAGTTATCATTTCTAAGCACTCCCTACCATTTGAACAAGACAATCTTATGCAATTTTCAAAGGTACCTCGTGTAAATATATATTAATAAAAAGATCACAGTTAACACGTGCAGGAAAGAAGTGCAGACTCTGTCTGAATGTTTTATGTAGCAAAAATTCCAGTTTTTTAACCGTTCCTAGGATTCTACAAATGAATAAAGACCCGATGAGAGAATTTCTGAATGTCTGGAATAATAATTTGTAAAACAACAGAAATTACCAGTTACAAACACACGATAATTCCGTAATGAAATGCTAGGTAGATGTAAAATGAGGCAAATTCCATGTTGTTTTACCCAATAAGATCATTAAAATCATCATACAAATAAAAATATTATTAATCTGTACTTTTATTCTTACCCTGGGAATAACTACTTTGTTTTTGCTGCCCAAAGATAGTTCATTTCAAGCACTGCATTACAGGTTTTCAGGCTTGAAATTTATTTCCACAGGCTGCAACAAAATAAATATTATTAAGCTCAAAAAGCTCATTTGTTCGAATTATGTACCTACGTATTATATTATTATAAACCGGTTGATAGAATGCAAATGGTATCAGTTTCTTTACACAATGGGAAAAATTGCTAGATGACAAAAAATGATATAAAAAATTGTATGACTGACAAAAGATCAGAGACAATCATAAAAATTATTTTGGACTGAACTTACTGCTACTGCTGACTCTTACTGCTACTGCTGACTCTGACTGCTTACTGCGGTCATTTACTTTAAATCGATTGATGGTATTTCAATTTAGTGTAAGGCATTGAAAATGGAATTAGAATACATTAAAACTTTTTGAGTGGACAAATTATTCCGTGTATCTAAAGAACTGTCTGAAGTTCAATTTTATAGGGCCTTGCCACGCCTTGTAATTTCAGGAGTGTATAACAATAACAAACTAAACAAATTATCATAGAAAATTTTATCCAATTCCTACAGGATATTCCTATTATTTCCTATAGATTACTTTTTTAATTGGATTACAATAATAACAAAATTCTGATAAATACAAGATACGCAAATCTCAAATTGCTAATCATTAGTAATTAAATTCACTAGATAAAACGATAAAAGGAACACCAAAGGAAACTTTGAAGAATACTTTGTTGTTATGTTGTGCCTACTTTATGTGTCAGTAGGAATAGGAAATTATAACAATTTTATCCCACCAACACTAGAAGAAAGACTAAGATCCGAATGATAAGAACGTACGATATACTTATCACCTACATTTGGATCCAGAATATACAATTACAGGTAGTGTCGGAATTAAAGTAAATGTATTCAGAAAGAAAAATGTATTTCCAGTAAGATCTTTTCTACTGATATCAAGAAAGTGAAGTTTGCGGGTTTAATTCTATTTTACCTACATGCATGTACATATGTAAGTTGTATGTAATAAATCATTATATAATTACATTATGTATTATTAAAATACTTTTTCCCCTGATCGTGTAAATGTGAAACGGGGAGTGTTGGTCTACTATGCTGATGAATTGCGCAATTTTAAAAATAAATACATGTCTGAGATTTTGTAAACAAAACAGAATATTATTGTTTTATTCATTTTCAACAAATAACAGATTTAATAGAGACTCAATAGAGATATTTCAAGTACTAGTTTATTATGAACTAATTGCACCTTTTGTCTGCTTTGGTAGAGCAAATATAATATAACAATCACAGATACTAATAATATAATAACAGGGAAATGACCTTAAAGATAATAAAGACAGTAATTTGCATTGTACTATGTCATTTAGTACACGAAAAGGAGTTGACACTGCACAGGAAGTTCAATTCAAGTTTAAAATATTCATTTAATAAGGAATTCCCATTGCAATCTTGTCCTTCGCAGAAATAACGAATTAGGTTCTCGGATCACCATCATCATAGCCAAAAATTAGAGTCATGCTCATCAAGTGCACTCCTTGAACTCAATTGTTTCTTACCAAAGTCTGGGAATCCCATTACCAAGATAATTGCTAAACACTGTTGAGCACTAAATTATACATTGTGGTTTCTTTCTGTCAATCTCCAGAAACTAATTATGAATTAACAAGTCTTCTCAATGGAAATGTGAATCTGAATGCCAAAAGCAACAGAATTCACAAGAAAGAATTTCAAAACGCAACCACAAATATATTGGCATATTTTAAATTAAAAAAGCTACAGAAATCACAAGCTCTTGGTAGAAACAATTTTTTAGGATTTTAGTAAATATCCAAAATGCAACCCTTTGAAATGCAAACAGCCTTTTTAGAATTTCAAGTAAGTGTCCAATATAAATTGAGCTCCTCTCTCAGCAATCATAATAGTAGGTCCGTTCGTGTTCACAGACACGACATCTGGCATGATAGACGTATCAATGACACGTAGTCGAGTTGTTCCAATTACTCTCAGCTCTGAATCAACGACTGTATCTGGAGCACCTCTTTTCCCCTGAAATGTAATTAAATTACACCAGAAATGAAATAATGCAGACATTCATTAAAGAAATATCTCATGAATTGTTTGATAGGAAGTACTCACCATTTTAGCCGTTCCAGCATAATGGTAATTTGACATTGACAAATAACGAGCTAGATAATTAATAAAAACCATTGAATGAAACAGTTAAATTCTCCTTTTAGGTTTACAAAATTTTTAATAGTAGTATACAAAATTACCAAGACATTCCCAATAGTCATCACTTCGGAATGTAAACCATCTGCATGAAGGGTAAGGAACTGAAGACAAACGAGCGTTTAGTTTTCGAAAGCTAGGAGCGTTTTCCCCAATATAAACTGCGCGTTTCAGCCCTGAAAATTACAGAATTAGATTAAGAAATGACTTTCCATGTCTACAAGAACGATAAAATAATTATTTCATGCATGTTGAAGTAAAACATTTTGATTGTTCAAAAAAAGAGCCGTGGAGAGTAAAATGTGAATAAAAGTATTATTTAGAATTAAGAATTTACATATAGGTTTGATGGGTGTCAGCGGAAAAAAATAATTTACAATCTCCGATCACATTTTAGTAAGAAATAGTACGATTATTAACGGTACTTAAAAAAATTATTGTTTTGGAACATTTAATTGCCAATTTGAGTGAAATAGACAAAAAATAAATTTGTTACAGTTCTTAGGTAAAATAATGCACTGAGTTTTTATTATTTTTAGTAATTACCTTCGACTATGGCCTTGATATCGTGTTGTTCAGGGTCAAGAAAGTATTTCGGATCTAGAACCGGATCATCTCGATAATCTTTTGAGATCAATGTGATTTCTCCTCGAGATTTTGGTCTATCGTGGTAAATAATTATAGAGAAGGAATCTTGTCCATAAGTAGGAGAGAAATATTGGTGGATATCGTCTTTTAAATTGAAAGCGTGTTGCAAAGCATCTGTGGATGTTTTTGACACTCCAACACCAGCGAACAAAAATTGAAGATCAGTCCAGCCAAATTCACCCTGGGCTTTTCTCAAAGAGGATACAAACATTGATATCCCTTGAGTACCCGTTTGTGACAAGTGTCCTGTTCCTGTCGAGACATATTCGGCGACAGAAAATAATGTAATATCTCTTTCCGGTAACAAAGATTTTCCACGGTCAATCAAAAAAGGTCCTGCATAAGTTCCGAGATGGTCTTGAAGATTTTTTCCTACTGGCAAATCTACCAGCACAGGAATCTAAAAAAGATACTTTTAACTCTTTACAATTTTACTTAATTTATTTAATTAATTTACTAATTTATTAATTTACTTAATTTACTAATTTATGAATTTACTAATTTATTAATTTACTAATTTATTAATTTACTTAATTTACTAATTTATTAATTTACTTAATTTACTAATTTATTAATTTATTTAATTTACTAATTTAATTAATTTACAATTAATTGCCACTTTATTTTTCTCAACTTACGTTTAATTCATCTAAATGACTTTTAGGTCCAATTCCGGATAGCATGAGAAGTTTGGGGGTTTCAATTGCTCCGACGGATAATATTATTTCTTTGGTTGCAAAAGCAATGGTATGAATGGATCCTATGTGTTCGTATTGCACTGCATAAGCTTCGTTTTCAGGACCTCTGAAAAGTATCTGCAATAGTAAAATATTTTGCATCATTTAATTGTAATGACCACATTAATTCCCTTATTGGTAATTTTGTAAAGGTCGTTACCTAACACACCTTGTAGGCTCTGGCGTATTTTCTAATTGTAAGTTGTTTTCTATGTCTAATGGGATCTATGAACGCAACTTTCGTGCTGCAACGTCTTCCAAATCGCATCGTTTGAACTATTTGGGAACATCCTGCAATTAATTCACAATTATTACTTTCATTTTCAAAGTTATGATGTAAATCTTTGATTAATCAGCAAAAATATTATACTATAGTATCAAAGGAGCTCAAATACCTTTGAAACAGAAAAATAATAAAGAGTAATAAATAATTTAATTGCTATTTATCTCACAATACTTCCTAATTTGTTATATCGAGCTATAAGTATGCTATACAATACTTATAACAATACTCTATAATAATTGCTATAAATTGATAAAAATTGGCAACCTTCCATGTAAGGAGCGTTTAGGTCAGTTCTCTGAACACCATCCCATTCACTAGCTTGAAGAAACTCCTCTAATAACGGTTTTGATGTACTTTTCTCAAGGGTTAGGAAACCATTGGTGTTATGAAATAATGCTGAAAATGAAATGCAATTAATTATGTGTTGCAAAATTGCCAAAAATGGACTAACACGAATACGTACGATTAAATGTCGGCTCTGAATTAATGCCAGCAAGATTTTCACATTGGACACAATAATCTTCATGCTTGAGGAAATAGGGAAGAACGTTTTTGTAATTCCAGCGTTCATCTCCAGTGATATTGGCCCAATTGTCATAATCAAATGGATGGCCTCGAAGATAAATTTGGTAATTAATATTAGATGATCCTCCAAGACCTTTCCCTCTGGACCAGGCACAAGACTATTAAGAAAAATTAATTAAAGTTTTGACATAATATTTTTATTTGGGTGACTTACATTATCAATGGCTCCTAAACAAGCTGCCTTTTGTGGCTTCGTTAAAAATCTGTAGTCCACATCCGGATTGCGGTATGACACTAAGGCGCTTAATGGAATGGCAGTTAAAATATTTGGCTCTCCTTCTCTCTCCAACAACAAAACTATTAAAATTAGAAAAAAGTTCATTTAATTTCAAAATAATTATTTTCATGCAAATATTTATCCCATTAAAATATTTATATACCTGAAAAATACTCTGATAATCTATTTGCCAGAACGCTACCGGCTGAACCTTTATGGAAAAATAAATTCAGACAATTAATAATTTTGACTGGCAAATATTGGCATGAAAATTGATAATAATAATACGGAAATTACCTCCTCCCACTAAAATGTTCAATATTTTCCAAGAAAAAATTAAAGCACTTCATTAGTATTTAATATTAAATTCCAAAATGAATAAAATTTTGTATTTGTAAGAATAACACTGATAATGAATGCTTGCAGAAGATTATACCGATAATGAAGTCGAATGTATCCTGTGGTACTTCTTTTGAATTTAAAACAGAAAACGTATAAGAATTTCTTTCTAATTTATGCCAAATATTTATTAGTGTAGGAAGCACTACATTGTAAAAAGACGGCACCAAAATACCAAACAAGCTTAAAGTTTGCATGTACCGTATTAAATACATGATGATCAATTTAAAAATTTAGAACTGTAAGTTCTAATTAAAATTATTAAAAACGTAAGGAATTAAATTTAAAAATCCTAAAAATATTTCTAGTTACAGCATTTTAATAAATAAATCACTGTAATAAAATAAAAACCCGCCAAAAATTATGAACCCCATAAATACCCGTCTTTCGGACAAACTTTACTAAATGCACATTAATTAAATGCTAGAATTATTGTGGGAGATATTTAATGTTGATAATTATAATGAATTATTAACAAAGTGAGACTAAAATGTAATTTGAGGAGAGGAACTAGGAACTACTTTAGATTACACGTGCGTGTGTGACCGAATGACTGTTTACAAATGAATGGTAGTAAGACCTAGTGAACAAAATGAATTGCCAGTGGCAAATGAAGATATTATGTAATAATAATGAACAATTTTCCAATAGAAAAAAATTTGGATACACTTACGTAGTAGGTTTCCCCTTTAGGTACTGAACTTGTATTTAGTAAATGAATATAGCCTACAAATATATATTCAATGATAAAAGACAGATACAAATTATAGGTATAATAAGAAAGGACATGAGATGTTGCTTAACGAATAATAGTTTTATTGAATCAAATCTCAAAATGCAGTACAGCATGTAAAGTACTACCTTTGTTGTAATTATACACCCATAGTTAAGCATTGTTTTCCTCCTATTCCTACGTGCTAGACGTGAGAAGGAAATTTTCTAGTCCATATAAGTAATGAAAAAGTCCAATGCTTAACAATTATATTTATTTCTTTGAGAACATTTTGTTCAGACAGATTAAGATACAAGTTTACAAGTACTAGAAAAGACGCCCAGTGTAGCAAAGCAGACCAATTTTCTGTGCAAGTAAAAGGTGATGCTTTTTTATCTCATTCCTTCTACTCTAATAACTTTAATATGAGTTACGATTATACTTATCTTGGAATCAGCCAAGAAAATAAGTTTTTAGGTATTGCGTAAATGGTATTTTCCAATGACCGTTCTCTTGCTTCCTACAATATTGCAAACTATACACGTCTTTTCTAGTTTACTCTCAGTCTCAGCCTTCTCAAATCTCATTTTCAGCCTCAATGTGGAACGTGGAGAGGAACAGGTGCATTTTTAACAAATTGGAAGCTTTCCAGCAATTATCTCTTAATATAATCGTAATCTGTTGTTCTATGCATACTTAAAAGATCACTGAATGCAATGCGCAAGCGCTAAAACAATCGATGTTCCTGTTACGTAATAAATATTAAAATTTAACTCCTACAGAAATTCAATCCCAGTACAGTGCCTAAATTTTCTAGCCCTTTTAGTAAGATAATAAATTTTATTGTCTACCGCACCGCTTTTTGCTACATTACGGTAGTAAATTCAATTTTTGCAGTGCAGAAGTGTGAATTAGCATAATAATGTCATTTATAAACATGTATAGTTTAAAAAATAATTGTATGCACGTATATGCAAAATAGATCACACAGCTGACATGTTATAGCCCTTGTCTGACTAAATCTTTCAAGAATTGCAAGGAAAAGGTTGACTACATTCTAATAGTAAAAAAGACCTTGTAAAAAGTTGCCAATATATTTCTGAATTTTTATTGTTAACTTTTGCTATATGACACTGTCACAGTCACATGGTACGCATTTTTTATTGCTGTCTCGCTGCCCATGAATTACAATTGCATCTTTATTTATTTATTCTGTGACTGGACTTATTGGAATATATAAAGGTTAATTTCATCCGTTCATTTCATCATCCACCAACCATCCACTGCTCACTCTACATCATTGGCGATTTTATTACTACTTGAAGATGATACTATTTATACTATTGCATTTCCTAATTAGTCGGTTACAAATAATAAGAACCAATAAAGAGGTATTGCATAAGATAGTGAACCTGAAAACGCATCTATAATCAATGGAATTAGAACAGGAGGGTGACCGTTTTGGTCTCATGCTTCAGTGACTCAGGCAGGTATAAAGTACTATACTATGCCTATAAATTTATTATAAAGTATTATAATTTCCAAGCCAAGAGGTTTAAAGTGTACTTGACTAACTTGACGGTTGAACCATTATCCTATATTGTTATATTTAACTTGATAACCAAAGTGAAGGCATCATTTTTATAATAACTCATTTCGAAACTTCGCTGATGATAGTTATTTTGAATTTGAATGTTATTATTTCGTCATAGAATATTATCTGGAATATTTCGTAATTTAATTTAAAGTACAGAGTAGACTTTTGGTTTTGATGAAGTGACACACAGTACCGTAAATAGCTATAGTAGTGCAATCTGTATAGTACAATATTTATCCAATATATATGTTACAATTTGCAATGCACGAACATATGGAAAATATACCAAAAGTGAATATGTCTTGTCGTTTTGTGATATAAATATTAATGACGATGGTAAAATATGGTAAAATCAACAGTAAATTGATGTTTTTGCAAACTTGAAACTAGGCTCCCAGTAAAATTTGGCCAATTTAGAAATGAAAGGAAGGCGTCAAGCGACCATTAACAGACGAATTTATAAATAACTAGTGAACCCAGCTAAGGGGGCAAGCCTAGCACTCAAGAGAAAATCAGCAGGTCACCCAACACAGTAATAAAAACAATTTTGAAAAGATCCCTTACGTCCCAAAATAATAACTGTAGATCGTAGCACCGAATACAGGGAACAATGAAAGGCTCCATTTTTGAAAAAAATCCCACAAAGTCACCAAAAAGCTCCCTTTTTAAATCAGAAAAATAAGATTCTCCCTGGGATTTTGGAAAAACGTACACGTTGTATGATTACAACTTACGAATAAATATTTAGTTACCCAGTACTGTTATTTATTTCTACAAATAGGTGTGCCAACTACCAAAGGAATCAAGAGGGTAGTAAAAAAGTAAACCCAGCTCTACTAAAAAAGTGTTAAATAAGTTTGTCAGAACCAATTTGGAATAGAAGTTTTGAAATACTATTTAATAAGGCCCACAGGGCCGCAGCCAGAAAAAAATTTCGGGAGGGGCACCAAGAAAAAATCAGCTAATTTTCGCGCTTAGCGCGAAAATTTTAGCGATTTTTTTACGATTTTAGACAAAAATTTCTTTATTTTTCTCGATTTCGGGGGGGGGCACGTGCCCCGGTGCCCCCCCCCTCGCTGCGGCCCTGAAGGCCCATACTATTATTTCGATGTTACAATAATATGAAACGACAACGACTCATTTCGGATTTTTACAGTAATTAATGTTTTCAATAATGTACCCCAACGCATGTATCCATGTACTAAATTTAGCACATGAAGGTATGCGTTGGAGTACATTATTGAAAACATTAATTGGGCATGCGCATTTTGCTTTTAAAGGAACATGCATATATTAGGTGTGCAGTCTATGGGAGGAGGAGGTACTCAAATGTGTTTTAGTCAGCATTTGCGTTAAACATGGGGGAGAGGATTTTGCATTACGTAATATATGTAGATTTCCTAAGTTCTCCTACCAGACAGACATAGATAGATTGGTAATTTTTTTCAAGTCTAGGATTATATTATAGATTTACTATACAAATATTGTTACTTTATCTCAGACTGTGGTTATATATTAGAATGCTTATAAATTAACATATTTTGAATGTTTTTAAGATTACAGTTTTACAGCTTTCTTTGTTCATCACGCCTGTCTGTGGTGACGTATGATCTTGAATGAAAAGATTTATAGTCCTAGAATTTTTCCAATAGGAAAAACTAATTTTTCGTCCTTGTGTACAGAAATTAAATTAAATTGAGGTAAAAGATATTCAAGAAAATAAGGTAACTCATCGGTCCAATAAAGTCCAATTCGGACGAGTGAGAACGAAAGAGGACGAAAGGGGACGAAAGGGGACGAATGAGGACGAAAGGGGACGAATGAGGACATTCTGTTTAATTCAGTCCAATTCGGTCCAATAAAGTCCAATTCGGTGCAAATAGTAAATTATTTCACCTAAAAGTCCAGGGCATAAGTAAGCGATTCTTTCAATATTTACTATAGATCTAGTATTACTTATTTATTTTTTGTAAATCGGCTGGTCACATCATAAACAACTAGAACCATTTCAATATGTAGATGCTGGTGACTGAATACCTTGGCTGGGAATACCCATCCATATAAAGAATACGAATTTTCAAACTTTTATGAATGTATATTCGAATTTATTGGTTTCACATGATGAGTAGAAGAGGGCGGGGAGTAAGAAGTTTTCTAGTAGACTAGTTTCCTTTGGCATCGGTATGCAATAAGAGCAATACTCCTAAACAGTTGGAAAATACGTTTTTAAAAATGCTTCATAGCCAAGTACAAGGCCATAGAGGCCAGGCCAAAGACCAATCATTACTTGATTTTAATATTTTTGCTAAGATTTTTGAAGACGACATCGTTATTCATTGCCACTTTCTGATACGACACATCATTAGATTCAGTGTTTACAGTTACAATAATTGACAGGTAGTGGCATGTGTTCTAATTAGGCCCTAACTGAACATGCACTAAGTATTGCTCAATGACAATAAATAAAATAATTTCATTTTTCTTATTTTAAGGATTAGTCAGTCCGAATAGTATTTTTAATGAGGGACACTTTAATATTTGTCGAGATGGGCGATTGTTATAATTTCTTTTCTAAGGATGGATGCATACTGCTGCTAAAATAGAGAGTCCAACTATCACTATACTAGTACTACTATCACTACAATAACTAATGGAGGAGGATGAAGAATCACTCTTTCCATATTTCTCATTTTCGTAAGATTGTAGTTGTCCAGGCTTTCGGTTAGGTTCTTCAGTTGTCGTCGTCCTCGGCAGTAGTTCTTTCAAGTCCTCTGTATTACACTGGTCCGCGTTACAATAACATTCCCCCACGCCAGAAAAGTAATAGCCTAAACAATCAGAAACCTTCCCTTTAGGAATCGGATGACTACCACAACCGACCATTGTGTGTTCCTTATCCCATTTAATCATGCATAGTGGCGCATCCAGAGGACAACGAATCGCTTCTTGCTTCTCATTCTTTTTACATACGAAATCAGTCACTGCTGTATTTTGAGAATATCGGTCATAAAGAGGTTCATCTTCATTTTCCCCTTTTCTATTCCCATAACAAGAGTTGCACAGAATACCTAAAAATGAAACATTTCTGAGTCAAGTTGACATATGGATTAAAGCCCAGGTGCCTGGAAACGAAAATAATTTCTCGACTATCATATTTGCCAGTAACTTTTTTTTGGAAATTCCCTAAGGATCTGAGACCACTGGTCCTACAGCCGTACATTAATTTTTTAAAAATTCTTCGATACTTATTCTATGGTAGTTATATTGAAAATTCCACATTTTGGGCTTTGACTTGAAGATATAAATTCGCAATATATAATTCACAAAAAAACACACATTTTTCGGTTTCAAACAATGATATCTTCAAGTCGAAGACCAAAATGTTGAATTTTAAATATAACTACCATAGAATAAGTATCGAAGAATTTTTAAAAAATTATTGTACGGCTGTAGGACCAGTGGTCTCAGATCCTTAGGGAATTTCCAAAAAAAAGTACGAATTTTTCCGATTCCCATTTACCCACTATGATAATTTTTGCTGGTTGCCCAGCAACATCCCCATTTGTGGCAAAAACAATCTGAGTCTTTTGAAACATGCACCATTGCCTTAAAATATTTCTTTGTCTTACGCTCTTTATCTGGGCTGTTGCACAAATCCTTTCCACAAGTACAAATTCTTAAATGCTTTACAATATGCGGTGGACCATTGGGTAGAATTGTAGTGTATTCTGTCGTTTGACAGCGGATTTCTTTATCGAACCGGTTATCATAGGCACATCCTAGGTAAGAAATGCTGTTATTTTTCAAATTTTCTATGTTATCACACATTCCTTGGCAGTTTATCACTACATTTTTTGAACAATCGCGAGTATTCACATGTCGCTTACAGTTCCAACATCTTACCGCTAAATAAAAATTAAATATTTCAGCTATCAATCGACTAAGAATGTGAATCATACCACGCACAAAAAAGATTTAATATGGGGAGAGAATTAAGGATTATTAGTATATTTTGGACCTTTTGTATCTACACTTCTGTTGTAAAGACTGTTAAACCCACCACCAACTAAAGACAAACTTGGGAGATGAATTGCAATAATACACAGGAAGGAAACAATGAACAATTTCATTGTGTATGTAGGTAGAGACTACGTTTTTATACGGAGAAATTGGAAGAATAGACGAGATTGGATGACATAAGTCATGCCCCTTTATTACAAATCTTGTTTATGAAGTTTAGTGCAGATAGACTGGTTTTGATATTTGAAAATGTCAACAATCAAGGGGAACTTGGGAATGGGAAGTAGACTTGTCCGCAATTGCTCTTTCACAGTAATTTGATTCCCACCCCTCCCCCCCTTGCCCGTCCCCACCCATGGTTGCTCCCAGCAGACACATAAGACAGAAATGCAGAATAACCATGGGGATCCTTAGATCTTTGATCTCTATCCGGGGGTTCAAATGTACCTTGAGCTCTATAATATTATAGTCAAGAAGTTGTCAAAAAGCATAAACTGCAGTCATAATAGATATTATAAACCCTCCGGATTGTCCGGATGTGCCATGAGCCAAATCCAGAGTATAAATCCCAAACTTTATTCCAAAGTTAAGGACATTTGTGCGGACCAATAAAGAAAGATAAACTCCAACTTTTTTAGAAGAAAAGGAATGCTCCCTTACGGAAAAATCGCCATAGATATCTTGTAAGAAATTGTGTGATAATGGAGGCCAATTCCACATAAGTTTCTTACAAGTAACTTATAAGATCTTACAAGTCACTTGTATGAAAATTGTAAGCATTTTGTATATTTCTAGCAAGAATTTTAGCATTTGCTTATATGAATCATGAAAGACATTATTACAGGATGAATATCTCCTAAACCATTTCTCGCTATCCACTAAATTCAATTCTCATGGTAACATAAATATTTGTTTAAGAATGTCATGTTTTCGTCATAATTTTATTTTTGTTCCGTGAACACAAACGACATAGAAAATAGAAGCAGTCACAATTTTTAAATTCCAGAGTTCTTTTCTTGACTCAAGTACTGCTGCAACTGCATTATCTCGAATTAGAAGTTACTCAATTTCGTCGGAAATGTACTACCGACTGGGTGGACTTATTCTATAGGCAACATTACACCTAACATTCTTTCTATTCTAAAAACCGCAAGAGTCAGGTTTACCACGGGGTTTAACTATCAATGAATCCTTCCACAAACTTTCATTCAAATCCGTCTGGTAGATTTTGAGAAAATTTTAATCCAGCATCCAGAAAAGAAATCAACATTTTAGAAAATTATCAATAACTTTGGAACTATACATTTAACAAAAATGGTTTTACAGACCGACATAATGTCTTGAAAGTAATGAAAGTAGTTTCCAGTTTCCACTCCTACTCCGATCTATATGATAGTAACTGACTCTTACGGTTTTGAACAGAAAGGATGTCAGGTGTAATGTGACCTATAGGATAAGTCCACCCGATCGGTATACACTTCCGATGAAACGCTATTGAGTCACTTTTAATTGGAGATAATGCAGTTGCAGTACTTTTGGAGCCGAAGACCTAAGACAAGAAAGAACTTTGGAATTTAAAATTGCGACCGCTGACTGACAGCAAATTGTATTTTCCAATGTGATTCGAACCTATGACAGTCTCTCCCACTTCAGGTGAAGTCAATAGCATGTTTTGCTCTTATTCTGCAGCCAGTTTGAATAGGAAAACTGGGTGCAGGCCCAGGGGGGATCAGTGGCTGTATCCATGACCACGGGATTTTTCCCAGCTAAAAGCTAACTGAATGCACCCAAACTTCAAACTGGCTGCAGAAAGATGTTGAAATTGGCTATAGACATCACCTTATTACGTTCGATCCACATTGGTATTTTCTATTTCCTTTCTGTTCACGGGACAAAATTATGACGAAAACATGAAATTTCCAAACAAATATTTATGTTACCATGGGAATTAAATTTAGTGGATTGCTAGAAATGGTTTTGGAGATTGCAAACTTACATATTTTCAGGATGTAAGATTAAAATACGATGAACTTACAAGTTGAATGTAATATCAATACAAGATTCATATGAGAAATAATGAACATGGCCAGTCGTACAACAATCTTATAAGATCTATTGTAGAACTTATAAGATTTTTGCGTAAGGGAAAGGATTACGTTTCTAGAAAGTGCGATTTTGAAATACAAACCATTTTATTCCATAAATGGCCTTTAAACTTCATAATCAATATGGGAAATGACATTATATCTTACATCTTTCTTAGATAATCATAAATCCAAAATTTTATTAGCAATTATTTTGAAAAGTTTGAGCTTTAACGAGATTTGCATCCTTGCATATTGTGTCCCGAGAAAAAAGAGACCAAAAGGGTAGTTAAAGTTCTTTGTAGACTGTATTGCTGCACCACTATCATTATTCAGAGAAGTTCATCTATCTGTATGTGAATACTTAGTCGGTCTGTCTGTCTGACCGGTTATCCCTGTACATGATAAATTTCGAACGATTTCAATTCAACTACACAGTTCAAATTTTTAGGGTATAATCTAGAGGACAAGTTAGTAAATGAGCACAATCGGGCACACGAGGGGTTCAAAAATTAAAAATCGTTAGAAATCCATATTACTTTGGTTCTATTCTTCGTACAGCGACAGATTCAACTTCGTGCAACAGTTAGACCAACATCTGACATGTTTTGTGACACTGCTAAATCAATTTTAATTTTCCCCTGACAGGGAAAAATGGTGGAAAACTTTAAAATAATTGAGAATCGATGTAACTATTCATCACACAAAGTCGTGCAACAACTTGGTCGAAAACTGAATGTCTACGGACACTACTAAATACGTTACAACCTTCTCCTAAATAGAAAATGAGTTAAAAACTTAAAATAACTGAAAATTGATGGAAATTTGGTTATATGCATCGTACAAAGTCGTGTAATAGCTCGTTTGTAAGGTAATACACCAGATTCTGTCGAGATCAAGTCATGAACGTTTTAATGGTCAAAGGTTATTGGATAAATGCACATAAACGTCATAACGTCCCAAAGCCTGATTATCTCCGCTACCTTTTTACAAGGATTTTACATGGTTTATTACAATATATTATACAGTTACTGGATGAAGAGTCAGCCGTATCTTTACAATTGACATGTAGTATAGTGTACTATATAGTACATGCATGAATCTTATTAGGCCACTAATGCATGTATATGACTCAATTACAAATAATACTTAAATAATTTGCCTTTTCTAATTTACAGATTGTATCGAATGAAATGCCCATGAGGGGCACCTGGAGGTAGTCGACGTCGGTAATTGTTAATTCTTCTTTTCTTAAGGATGCATACTGTTGTTAAAGTAGAAAGTCCCACTATCACTACTATTACTACTATCACTATAATAATAGTAATTGGGCTAATGGGTGAATCTCCAGAATTTTCGGCTTCAGTTCCATCTTTAGGCTTAGTCCTCGGCAGTAGTTCTTTCAAGTCCTCTGTATTACACTGGTCCGCGTTACAATAACATTCCCCCACCCCAGAAAAGTAATAGCCTAAGCAATCGGAGGTCTTCCCTTTCGGGATCTTATGGCTACCGCAACCGATAATTGTACTTTCATTGTCCCATTTAATCATGCATAGTGGCGCATCCAGAGGACAACGAATCGCATCTTGCTTCTCATTCTTTTTACATACGAAATCAGTCACTGCTGTATTTTGAGAATATCGGTAATAAAGAGGCTCATCTTCATTTTCCCCTTTTCTATTCCCATAACAAGAGTTGCACAGAATACCTAAAAATAAAGCATTTCTGAGTCGAGTTGACATATTTGCAGATGGATTAAAATATTTCTTTTTCTTACGCTCTTTATCTGGGCTGTTGCATAAATCCTTTCCACAAGTACACCTTCTTAGATGCGTTACATGCGGTGGACCTACAGCGTTATATCTTACATCAACTGTCGTGTAACAGTCGAGTTCTTCTCTGAACCGGTTGTTGATTTCATAGGCACATCCTAGGTGATAAATGGTGTTATTTTTCAAATGTTCAACATGGTAACACATTCTTTTGCAGTTTATCACTACAGTTTTTGAACAATCGCTACTATCCGGATCTCCCTTACAGTCCCAACATCTTACCCCTAAATAAAAATTTAATATTTCAGCTATCAATCGATTAAAAAACTGATTCACACCATGCAAAAATATAAGATTTAATACGTGTGATATGGAGAGAAGGATTATTAGTATCATTTGTAATTGTATCATACGTTTCTGTGCATGGTAAAGATATTAAACTCACCAGCAACAAATGACAAACTTGGGAGATGAATTGCAATACACAGGAAGGAAGCAATGAACAATTTCATTGTATATGTAGGTGGAGACTACGTTTTTATACGGAGAAATTGGAACAATAGACGAGATCAGATGACATAGGACATATTTTATTATATGGCCCTTATTACAAACCTTGGAAAAGTTCAGATTGATTTAGTTTAGGTTTTGAATTATTTGAAAATGTCAGCAATAAAAGACTTGTCCGCAATAGATCTACACTTGGCTCTTCACTATCCTATAATATAGTAATTTTCAAGATGCGTCGGTTTTGTTCCTCGAGTAACGCATTTTATAAAACACCATTCATTTTGAAGACATCTTGGTATAGTAATGTTCTTAGTATATTCATAATCGAGTGTGGTGTGAAGTTATCCCTTTGCAATAGCGACCGGGGATTCAAAAAGCTTCAAAATATGTGAGCAAAGGCCATTTAATATTTTAAAGTGTTACAATAAAAGTTGCAATTTAAAAACAGACTGCATAGGCTAATTAAAAATTAATACATCCTCCATACAGGAGCCATACGGAAAGTGTCAAATCGTCAAGTCTGGATCTCAACCTTTTTATATTCTCATCTCGACCCGTATATTGCAATTTCATCAGTCATAAATCAATTGTGCATGTACTGGGCGGATCCACTTTATTAGATGGCCATAGGGCAGATGTCAGATTCACAACCTTTGCCGGAAAGAGAGGACAATGATTCAATTTTTTGCTCCATCCCTAAGACATTGACCCATAGAGAACGATGCGAACATCTTAGTATTACAATCCAATGTGTGTAGGTATTATTCAATATTATTTGCACGGGTGGCTATGTCATGTTCCTAGGTATAGTATAGCGTAGTCTCTTTTCTGTGTGAGATATACCGATAATCACCAAATTGTAATTTTCCATGTGGAAATGACATTACATCTTAGATAATCATTAATCCGTAATTTTATTTGCAATTATTGTGAAAAGTTTGAGCTTTAAGGAGATTTGCACACTTACACATTGTGTCCCCGGAAAAAAGAGACCAATATAGGTTGCTTAAAACCCTTTTTGTACTGGATTGCCATAATTTTAATATTATTATTAGGGATTAAGCGATTATTCGAGAAAAGTTTGAGTATGTGGGTAAGTGTAGTAAATGCTCTAGGTACTATCTGCTAAATAAGACTACATTACCCATTACCTTAGTTTAAACATTCTTTTAATAAGAAATGATAAGAATATAAGTTAAAACTAGTTCTTTCTGGTATAAACTAGAGAAAACTAAACTATAGGTATTACATTTGATATATAATTTTTTTTGTATTGAACATTTTTGTGCAGCTAAAGAAAAAAGGTTCCTTTATTTGCAGATATCAATGCAATAATTTTTTATTTCATGATTTTATTTAGTGCAATGAGAGTTTTAGGTACACTGAGGAATAAAAAAGATTAAATCCAAGCTCAATAATACCCAGGGCCATGGCAAACTGAAAAGAGTATTCAAACTACATTGAGAATTTTTATACGTAGCGAACAAAGATTTTTCTTGATGCTTAATACCTAGGTAGGTATAGTTAGATTAGACTATCTGTTACATCGTGTAAGCAGAAGAAGCCGTGGGCTATAGAATTAGAGGTCAATCGGGACACATGAATCCACGCCACACCTCCAGTCTGTTCCGTTGCTCTAAATTGTGTTAGGTAACATCTTCTGGAGAAGTAAGACCAAGTTTTAAAACTGGAAGAACTAGAATCTTAATTGGACTGGCCTGTCAGAGTATTCTAATGTAAGTAAACTTCAGCTGGCTGGTTTCGGCTTTCCAAATGCAACTTAACAGCTGGAACACTCTGGACAAGCCTCATAAAGCAACTGCTCTCTTTCACAATCTCACTTTGAAAAAGTAATTCGTGACAATGGATTCGTAGCATTCAAAAAATCAGAAAATAGTTGAGACTGGTATTGGTACCTAAATGGTAGGAAATGGCTATCTCAACCACCTCATTTTTGCAAATGAGAAAATGCGAATTGTACTTCTAAAACAACTGTATGCAAATTTTCTCAACGTAAGAATATTGCTGGCTATTCTATTTTCCGCTGCATTGTCACACGCATATTCCACGCATACTAATTCCATGGACTGGAATTAAATCTACACTAATATAATAGGTTGGTTAAACATAAACTTTTTGTAAATATTACTTCGAAGCATTTGTCTAATACCAATTTATAAATGTTGATGTTAATATTATTATCCTAATCATAATTGTAGTTGTAACATGCGTCAAAATTTCTAAAAATTCTATACTTTAACTACATTCTTGATACATCAATAAATTTACCTAATTTAATTTGCTTTATTAATAACATCTTGCAGGGAACAAAAAGGTACTCCTTTTTTATAAAAAAGTAAAAAAGTATTACCTTTTTTAAAAAGCAGTCTTTTTTTTACCTTTTTTGCCTGATTTACATGTATAGTGGAAGTAAATGGGGCGCATTGACGCATCAAAAAAGGATTGCTTTCTTATTTAAAAAGGTAAAAGGCGAAAACGGTCCTTTCAGTTTACCTGAGATCTTGTAATTAAGTCAAAACCGTGTTTAAGAAGGCACACACTGTCTTTAGGAAACATAATTGCAAGTAGAGGGACATTTTAAGATAACATTTTACATTAAACAAGACGAAAACATAAATAGCGTAAATGTAAATTCTAAGCAGTGATTTAGAATTCTGCATGCGATAAGCAATTTAATACGATTGATTTGATTTTTGCTAAAAAAAAGTATTATTGTCATTTTGTCAGGTAAAAATAAAAATATGGTATGAAGGTGAAGGTGATTGAAAAAACGAATCTTGTATCACTACGTACATACTAAGTACAACCATGCTTAAGTAGCACATGCACCAGTAGCACAAATAATGTGCATTATAATAATATGTTGTCCTTCAATTCCAAATTACACGAGGTTTCCAGATGTTGTTATGTTGAACACTTAAAAAAGTGATATTTGCTAATTTCTAAGTATCCTCACTCTTAGCCAGTAGTTAAAAATGAAGGATAGGAGTATATATTAACTAAATTATAGTTAACTAGAGATTAAGTGTGTAGTAAGAGTAATTTATGCGTTTATGAAGTAAACGCAAATAATGATTATGAAGTTATGTAATGTAGATGGAAGAAGATTGGACTAGGATTCTTAGCTGGTAATTTTCCAAAGAGATTGGATAGGCTGTTGCTAAGGAGGGTCTGTAGAGCTTCACCTTTATAGCGTCCAGCGTGGAAGACAAAGTCAGGTCTTTGTTCAGAAAAATGAAGTTAACTAAGCAAGCCTGTGTAAAAGTGTAACTGACTTATGTACTTAACGATAAATGGGACATCCACTTTTTCAAGTAGCATAAGTCAAGAAAGGGAAAGAAGCCAAACCTGCTTTGCATTAAAACTGGTCAGTACTTGTTCTCATCTTCTTTCCTGATATATCTCAGAGACTGTGAGACGCATCCTCAGACCTGCTTTATTTTTATCATAGAATATACTAGAATTTGCTAGATATCTCCATGTAGTAAAACTATTAAATCTATTCTACACATTTTCTCTACTATCACGTAGCAAGTGTGTACAAAAATGCCAACTTCATGTGTGCACCAAACTAGAAACGAGATTCCATATCGACAATAAAAATATCAAATAGTAGGTATATACGTGCTCATCCTCTTCTATATCTATATTCTTACATACTATTAATTTAGATACTAACTAGTAGGTATATTATACGTGTACATACTCTATATACGTACCCACGGCGAAAGTACAAGCGAAGAAACATAAAAAGATGAGCTATCAAACGGAATTAAATAATTTCTCATTACCAAATACAAGTTACGAGCCTATTTAACTTGGAAACTAGTAATCGTGAGGGAAATGTAGAGGAGAAGAAACAAGTGTAACATTCTGCTTCATCCAATGTCACGGTCACCTTTAATTCTCGGCTACCGATAGTCCCGACCCAACGGAGACAAGGCATTATAACAAGGACACTAAAGAAAACCACCTGGAGACTCCAGATTATGTTTTCTGAAGAATCTTCAAGATTTTCATGAATTATTGTCATTTTCCATCAACTATTAACCATTTAGCTAAACGTATTCACCTAAATTATCAACAATACTAAAAATAGATCCAATTTTAATCTTTGACGTCGTTAATAAATTGTCTCCAGTTTCATTTTATTTTGTCATAGCGAAAAAACGGTAGCAAATTTATGGAAGATTTTTTTAAATGCAATAAAACTATTGATCATATGATCATATACGGATTATGTAAAGTATACTATAGATAAGCGTTGAAGATTCTTATACTCATATGGTTTGACTTTTATAGTACTACTAGCTGGAGGGTAGAGTAATTTAGGTAACCTGCTGAGCAGTGCTGGATATTTAATATGCTAAAGTCGTAGGCAAGGAACAATACGATGCAATTGAGTGAGAGTGATATGCAGTTGGGTTGCAAAAAGAGTGAGTGGTCAGCTCAATAGTGCAAATAGGACGAAGGAAGGATGATACTGCTAAAGATAAGACTCGCTTATTGTTGAACAAGCTGACGGACTGGGACTTTGAGATGCACGTTTCTATAAGGTGATTTCTCGCTGCGGTTGACTTATTGGAGTTGTAGGTGAATCGTTACATTGTTCGCCGAGCCGAAGATTTATATGACTGGTTGTTGCTAAGCCAAGTTGGGCTTCAACCGGCTCACCATTTGCTCTTTCTTGCAAAAAAAAACTAATCTCATTCTTTTCAAGATTGTTCCTCTGTAGCTATTTCTTTTCTTTCGATGCAAATCTCACCTGGACGAGGAGTATAAATACTCTCGTCGAACCTTCATTCGGCCTCGGAGTCTGTTGCCTGAATCATTTCGGATAACTAACTAGACTTGCTCTCTCAACATGAAGGCTTTCGTAAGTCTTTCATTCCATTCCCATTTTCCTATCTCATTTTCAATTTATATTTCTGAAAATCCATCCAATTTTTGAATTTTCCCATTTGCAATTGAAATTTTGGCAGTAGTTTTGACAATTCTGTAGAATTTTTGAATTTTTAAAGATTTTTAGTTGTAATTTCAAGAAATTTATTGAAATTTGTCGTTTAAAACAAAGATTTTCAGTTTTTATGATCATTTCTTGAATATTTTAAGAGAATTTTCACAATTTTCATTGATTATAATGGCAATTTGATTTTCCAATAGATTGCTGTCGCTCTCCTCGTGGCCTCTGTGGCTGCTGGACCTTTGGACTTGTTCAACAACAAGGAGCAACTCATCAAGTTGCAAGAAAAGGCCCTTCTTAACCAGAAGTTCGGAACCCTCGGAGGAATCCGTGGACTCCCCACAATTGGAGATATCGATATCGAGCGTGTCAACCTTCCAGTGGAGCGTCTTACTGGAGAACTTAACACCGTCTACACCATCGGAGAATTGTACAACACTGAATTGTTCAGAGAATACATGAGCATTCCTCTGTTCAGACAGTACATGCAATACAACATCTTCCAAAAGTATGTTGCTTCTCCCCTTTTCCAGCAATTCTTCCTCTCCACCCGTCAATTCCAACAATACTTCAGAAACCCAGTTCTCTTCTACAAGTACATCTACCCACAAATCCAAGCTTTGAAAATCGAAACTGAAGTCCGTGGAGTCAACACCGAATTCGTTCGCCCAGCTGTTGACAACGTCAACTTCTTCGATTATTTCCGTGGAATCCAAGGATTGAACAAGGACCGTTTCGTCGATGTTGAACGTCGTGTCCTTCCCTTCGTCCCAGAATACCAAACCACCACCCCATTCTACGGACAACAAACCTTCGATGTCAACAATGTCAACTACAAGTACTTGATCGAGAAGATCTACCGTGATCTCCTCCTCAACAAGACCCCAGTTACTGAAGTTACTGAATTTTTGCCAAAGAATGTTGAAAGACAAATCATCGATCCCATCACCGGAGAGCCAAAAATCAACTTCCAAATCAAGGTAAAACCATTTAACTAATTCTTAAGATCTTTTTACTATTTAAATCCCGTTAAAATGCAAAATTCTAATCAATTTCTTTTTAAATAGATTGTTGATGGAAAGATCGTCCGCGTTCCAGTTTTCCCAGTTGACAAAATCGTCAAGGAAGAAATCAAGGAAGAACTCGTCAAGGACGAACTTAAGAAGGACTTGATCAAGGATGAAATCAAGAAGGATTTGATCAAGGATACCCTTTACAAGGACGACCTCATCAAGGATACCCTCTACAAGGATGACCTTATCAAGGATACCCTCTTCAAGGATACCCTTATCAAGGATACCCTCTTCAAGGACGACCTTGTCAAGGATGAGCTCCTCAAGAAAATGCTCCTCAACAAGATGGCTTTCCCCATGACCGAAGATTACACCGAAATCCTCCGCCGCAACACTCCGGCCGGTATGTTCAAGATCAATGGTGAGCAAGAACTCATGTACCCAACCATGTTCAACACTCAACGTTTCGGAAAGAATATGCTCTTGAAGAAAATCTTGTTGAAGAAATACCTCGAAGGAGAAAAGATGGTCACTCCAACCATGTACAACCGTGAACTTTTGACCCAACAAAAGGAATTCCTTCCCTTCCAGGAAGAGAAAATCATGTACAACCCAATGTACAACACCATGCTCAACAAGGTAACCTAATTATCCAAACTGTACCCCAAAAATTCATTTGAATCAGGTTTATTTTCCCAAAAAAGTTCCATTTTACTAATTCCGGTGTTTTCTATTTGATTTTTATAGGAAGCCAAAGAAATGTACTTCAACACTGAAGTGCCAAAGACCTTCGAAGGCAAGATGATGTACAACCAATACAAAACCATGCCTTTGACCACCTTCGACCAACTCAACAAGGAAATCAAATACTAAATACCAAGTCATAGTCTTCCATCTTCTGTCCATCTTCTTCCCGAACTCTCTCTCACCGAATTTCTATCACGGACGGTTCGACGATTGATCGGTCATCCTATCCCTTGACCGAGTGTAGTCGTCTTTCCACGAAGTGTGTGTAGCTCGTTGAGGGAAGCTCACTCATTGATCTAGATCTTCTGTTGATAATGACCTCGGACTGTCTCAATGGATATCTCATGTCACGAAACAAACCAATTATTGAATGTTATTATGTTACTAGTACTCACCACCAACTGTAAACACGCACTTTGTATGTTGCTGTTAGAATATCAATGTCGCATGTTAAGATCGCGGAAACTATTTTGTTGCTCTACTTGAATTGCATTTACATCCATTCGTCTAATGGACAATCAATTGAGCTCTACTGTACTACAAAATTCTGCAAATAAACTTTTGCAAACATCTTTCAAAAGCTAAAAACCTAAATTTCACTTGAAGTTGTCTCCATTTATTTTCATAATCATCATTTTGTCTTAAAATATCAACAGATGCATAATTACTCGCCAAAATATAACTGCTCCATTTTCCAAGTAGCCAAACTGTAGATCAGTATAATATGCAAAATCAAAAACAACGGAAAAATCTTTTATTCATGAATTACACAATTTTAACATTCTGGGATCAGGTTCAAAATCCTTGCAGCATATCCCATTTTCCTTAAAAAAGAAAATATAATTATTAGAGGAATTTGCAAGATATTTAGGAATCCCCTTCGTTAACGGGTTAAAAGATTTTTCTAATTTAAAGCTGGAATGTTGAAATGACAAACTTTTACGGAGAAACTGAGAAACGGTTGTCGAACTACAGTGAAGTGACTATTTCCAGATATGCGATTGCGTTGAGCCAAAGTCAAAATGGTCTTGGTTTGGTACACACAGGAAGAGCAAATGTGGAATAATTTTTTCCATGTAAGAATTTCTAACTCTATGAAAATAAATTGCTGATTTTTGCAAGTGGAATTTTAACATTTGTGGACTACAGAAAAGTATACATGGTTTTTTCGTATGTAAATAGAACATTTTTGGCTTATAAATGAGCGAAACTGTGTTAAACGAATTACAGCTGTTAATTTCAATGTATGATCGTGAACAAATACGATTTCACGATCCGGATATTGAAATTCTAATTGACAGTTACTGCAATGGAGATATAGAGTCTGATTTTCCCGAATCTTGGAAGAAAGATATTTCTAGCTCATCAATCTGTGTTACTTGTAAATTAAATAATACCTTAGAAATTGATTTCATGATTCCTTCAGGATATCCAGAGAAAGAACGGTTATCTGCGTTTTGCAGAGTAAAGGGACCAGGAAATGTCAAAGAAAAAGAACAGAAAATTAATCAGCTTGTGGCAGCTAGAATTACCGAGTCTGCAGACTGTGATATGCTCTCAATTATAAGCTACATCAACGAAGAAATAGAAAATTTAAGCGATGACACCGAATTATCCAAAGCATTTGCAGGAAAAGTGAATTTAACTTCAACTGGTGAGCATTAAAATTATTTTGTAAGTCAATTTAAATAGAATGGGTAGAAAAAAGTCATCAATATTTTTCTCCAATCCTGATTAATTTCGTAAGTTATGAATAATTAGGTTAGTGTTCCATCTTTTGTGTTCTCATTGTTCAAAATAACTATAAATTACGATAAATCTACTAAATAGGACATTGAAGTTTATTTTCTCATGCAGGCTCAACTCCAAATAAGGAAAACATTTGTCGAATTTGGATTCATTCTCATCACATCTACAATAAACACAAGAGAAAATTCCTCATCGACACGGCAGCAGAATTAGACCTGAAAGGATTTTCCATGCCTGGAAAACCCGGCTTTGTATGCATCGAGGGAGATGAAGAAGACTGTGATGAGTACTGGTCCAGAGTTCGTCAGTTGACTTGGCAGAAAATATCACTGATCGAGAAGCAATTGACTGATGCCCAGGTTTTTACGGGAAAATTTGAGGAATTACATTTCGGAAAATCAGAATTTATGAAATATTTGGAAGAAAAGAAACTGAGTTCTGTTATAAAGGACTATCTAGGCTTTTAAACCATTGATACGACATTTTGTATTGTAGAAATAATAACAGTTATGCACAAGGAGGTTAATAGTATTTATTTGTATTTATTTTTTCAATGTTTGTAATAATAACCTACTGGATTAAGTTCCTTATGACTTTATTCAAAACAGAAATAATTTACGATTATTATTATTGTAGATTGTGGTTGGACATGTTAATTTTGTTAAGAATTAAAATTTGTAACAGAGAGCTCATGAACAGAGTGTTTAGGAAGAAACTGGAAGATTTTGGTATTTTCATGTCGGTAGATCAAAACGAGCGTTTCCCACTCACAACTTCATACCACATTCTAAAATCGCCCATCTGAAATCAAGTTATAATTTTTGATAATTAATACACTTGTGATTTTCTCCAACAGAAAATAAACTAAAATGTCAAAAACCTACCAAGGAATAAATAGGATGTTGAAATGTAGCCGGTTTGTTTTTCTCAAAGCAGAAATGTCCTATCCAAGCTAATGCATATCCCTGAACTAAAGAGCCCAGAAGCAAAAAGTACATTCCGGTCAAAAATGCAAATACAGCAATAGCGATTGAATTAGTCGTGGCGATGAGATGAAGTCTTCGGTTCACTTTGTTACAATGTTCTCCCAGATAAAACGGATAAAAATCGCTGAACGAACTGTATCCTTCTCTTTTGTATGTTCTTTGGGAATAGTTGTGGTTGACCACGTCGTTTCTTTTGTCTTTTGGCATTTTTTGCGAATTAATATTTTTCAAATAATATTTACAAAAAATATCTCTTACTAAATGATGTAAACCACCAATGGTGTAATAATTGATCTGGCCAGTGTAAAAAAGCCTTAATGCTTGTTCACAATGTCAAGAGGATGTCACTTGTTGAAATTATAAATACAGGACAATTTTCAGTAATTCTCTGATTAAAACGAATTATAGATAAGAGAGGGCTTTAAATGCACTTGAAATTGATTGTGTAACAATTGTAACTGTAGTTTGGAAAGTACAAAACTTATTTTCTTGTATATGAAAGGATTTCAATATTGCGAATGTGGTCAAGTTGTAAAACTTTGATGATTGAACTTCGTTTAGTGATGGACTTCACCTCTGTCTCATGTCAGTGTGTTAGTGTGAACGTAATAAGGTCACTTATGTGAATACTAACGTGTAACCTGCACTTAAAAATGTATTCTTGCATAATGTGCACAATTACTACTTAGATATACCTTTCCTCGTTAAAGTCCACTTATGTGGTTACATAAAATATGAATAATGAAAACGTATGTATGTATATACCTATACAATCTACATATTATACATGATATATTATTTATGTCTCATTATATACTCAAGATGTATTATTCTGTACTCAAGCCATTTTATTCCTCTATATAAAACCCCTCTTGTTTATGATTGATTATATAATGTATATTGCTATATGTTTACAATCTTTAGTATTTGCATAGTACTTAGCATGCTAGCATCATTACACTGTAAAATCATGTTGACCAAGACACACGAATACTAAGTCTATATCCATTTTTATTGCTATATAAGAGTTCACAGGGAATATGCAGACACAGAGTAGAAAGGATAGCCGATAGCTGTGTGGTTTGGTTCTTTAAAATCAATTCAAGGCTGTTAGTTAGGACTGCAACCTACTGCTGTATGTTTAACTTCATGCAGGTTACATTACATGATCATATACGGAGATATATGGATATAGGAAAATAATATTATGTTTGATGAGCCAAAACTCAATACAGAAAATGCAATGGGTTTTAATGTACAGGAATGTATGCTCCATACCAAGCAATGTAAAATTAAGGGTTAACTGGGATAGCTAAAACAAATACTTTGGAGCTATGCGACTGAAAATTGTTCACCAACTTGTGCTACAAGTAAATGCAAATAATGCAGGAATAATGATGTGTATTATTTACTTACTAAACTTATATGAATACTTATGCAATAATATAAAATTCATGCGAATTTCCTTAATAACTGGAAATTGGCGAGGAAAGGTACAAAACTAAAAAAATGAACACGCAAAATAAATATTGGCTAATAACAGCGCTTTATAATGAGGTAGACAGACAAATGGTAGCAAAATAAAAGTATTGGAAAAGAACAGTACATATGCATTTCTGCAAATCTTGTTAGAACCATGCAAAACATGGATGATCTTTGAATTGGATGGCTTTATAATAATTATTGAGTGCTGAGTGCATTAAGTTTCCTATCCAGTTACCCACTTAATTAATATAAATAAATTGGTAAAGCCAAGATTCGAATATCTTCCTTCACTAACAATGCAATAGATGAGTAAATAAATAGAAATTGTACTTTATTCTACTTTTTTCCCACTTGTTGAGGGCTGCCAGGCACATTTGGGAGTCCAATGAATCCATTATTCGGAGACCCTGGGTTGATAAATCCAAATTGTGGATTCCCTTGATTGACATTTCCAAATCCACCAAAACCCGCTTGGGCTTGGACCTGCTGAGGAAATTGTTGGTTAATGCCTCCGAATCCACCAAAACCTCCTTGAATTTGCTGTGGAAATTGCTGGCCAAGTCCCCCGAATCCTCCAAAACCGCCTTGAATCTGTTGTGGAAATTGCTGACCGATAGCTCCGAATCCTCCTAAACCAGTTTGAATCTGAGGAATTTGGTTGATGCCAATACCTCCTCCAATTCCCCCTCCAATGATTATCGGAGGACGGATGACACCAGTTCCAGTGCTCCCAATTCCAATGATCTGTCCTGGAAATACAATTTGCCCAGGAAATAAAATTGAAGAATTGATGGTGGGAAGAGTCGGAATGGTCGGAACAGTCACAGGAGGTCTCGTCGTTGTTGTAGTCGTAGTAGTCGTAGTCGTAGTCGCAGCAGCGGCTGTTGTAGTTAATACAGTTGTAGGTGCCCTGGTGGTTGTAGTTGTAGTGGTGATCGGTTTCTTGATGATAATTAACGGTTTCCAAAACCCTACAAGATTAATTTGTAAAATAATTTCCAAAGGATTACTCCGGAATGAAATTTAAATGGCAGACTTACAAAATGATGAACTTTGAACCACAAGGACAGATGTGAAAATTAACACCGTTTCAATTTTATGAGAAACCTTCATTATCTTCAGAGGTATTTTTGGATTCTACTTGAAATCGATCACCAATCGTTAGCAAAAAATGAGCTTTTGGATTTCTCATAGTTATCTAACCTATCTAGCACTATACCCAGACTAAATTGAATTTGCTCTTGCTGCTTGACTATTTATTTAGACCCGAATTAATTCATACATCAATACGTGGAACGAAGTGCAGAATTATGGAATTGAGTACAAAAGAATTTGGTATAGTGCATCAAATGTCCACTTCATGCATAAAAATAGAAATCATCACAGAAAGTAAAACACTGTAGACATTACCTTAGGAAATAGTGAAAAGCAAGCATTTTATTTACATTCCGTTTTTCTAACCGTACATTGTCCTTCCACTACATCCTTTGACAGTTTCATCCTTTCGTTTACGGTATAATAATTTGTTCTCCAGAATTAATCCATTAACCGATTAGTTACAGAAACAACCATAAACAAACATGATTCTCCAAAATTCAGCGATGCAGCAATGCATCAACAGTACTATTCGCATTCCTAAATAGTATTGCACTAGTCCTAACCGAAATAGTATTATAGTACTTACATCTTTTTAACATTTCTATTACTATCATTTCACTGTACCCCCATTTCTGCTGTAAAATATATGGTTGTAATTGAATTTGATATATTATTTTCTGCCGTGATCGTTGTGTCATCAAAGATAATAGTGCTATGAATTGTTTCATACTAATGTAAATTAAAAACTATGAGTTTAGTTAAATGTATAAGCAGCTGAAAAACAAAATTACGCAACATGGAACCATAAAACACATTGTTACTTTTGGCTATCGTGGACCACTCATCACCACAATGCATTTTAAATGCAAAGTCATCCAGCCTACTCTCTCTTTTCATGAAAAAAAAAAGCCAGAAATGTTTAGCTCGCTTGACGAGCTACATAGAATCGCACAATCTGTCCGTCCGCGCGATGACACTACCCCAAGTCCTTCCCCACGATAACTCCCGAAGGAATTGACGGAATTTGACCAAATTTGGCAAAAACGTCGTCTATGGGCTTGTGACGATCCCTATTGATTGGTGAAAAAATATGACTAACGGTACGCAAATAATAGCCGAAAAAATGTGTTATTTAATCTTCGGTGTAACAGTTGATTGGAATAATGCCGCTTTTATTGAAAACGTGTTGAAATATTGGTAATATGGTTTTAAAAAGACCAAAATAAATCTGTATGCTTTTTAAACGTATTGGTTCTGCGTTCAAATTGTCCATTTTATTCTGCTTGCTTGCTTGTGACTGAGGTGACTAATTTGACTGAGGTGACTAATTGGCTGAGGTGACTAACTTGGCTGAGGTGACTAACTTGGCTGAGGTGACTAAGTTGGCTGAGGTGACTAAGTTGGCTGAGGTGATTAAGTTGGCTGAGGTGACTAAGTTGGCTGAGGTGACTGAGTTGGCTGAGGTGACTAAGTTGGCTGAGGTGACTAAGTTGGCTGAGGTGATTAAGTTGGCTGAGGTGACTAAGTTGGCTGAGGTGACTGAGTTGGCTGAGGTGACTAAGTTGGCTGAGGTGACTAAGTTGGCTGAGGTGACCAAGTTGGCTGAGGTGACTAAGTTGGCTGAGGTGACTAAGTTGGCTGAAGTGACCAAGTTGGCTGAGGTGACCAAGTTGGCTGAGGTGACTAAAAGGTGACTCGCCGGACCAAGAGGGAATCATGAGCGAGATCTCCTCCGCAATCTTTTAAAATTGTTCGGATCTAAATGTCCTAGTAGCTATAGGCTACATAAAAATATTATATTAGTAAAAAACAAAGTTATTAGTCATAAGTTTTTAGTTGTAAGAAGTAGTCATTCTTGTCATGATTAGTCCAAGAGTCACATGTAACATTCGTCCTCTCGCCAAATGTCCATGATTTGTCAGTTTCAGAGTTAATAAATTGTGTTACGTTAAAAAATACAGTCCTTCCTTTGTCTTCTGCATCAGCAGCATACAAATATGAAGTGCAATATATTTACATACAGTGACTAAAACCGGTGACTAAAACCCCATCTTCATAATATGGAAGCATTTAATTTTTTTGCGGTTTGGGACAAGCCATGTCATATGATTTTTATTGTAGTTTTCTCAATGCTTAATATAGTATTATAGTTTATATATATATGATTATCAGTTGTACAAGATTGATGGCCTTTACCTATTGATAAGTCATCACTCTATAATATAAACGTCATTGAAATTATGAATGTTATTTCTCGGCCACCGTAACGTTATTTCAAAATGTATTAACAACACAATTTGGTTTATTTGCTGAAGATGCTAAATTCCATCCAGATAGAACTTGGTTTTATGCATACACGCTTGCGCGGTGATAAAATTATGAAAGTCACTGTTGTGAGACGTGGTAGTTGATACTCTTTCTTTCAATTTAACATCCCGTGCCGTGACCTTATTTTATACGCAGGAAAGTTTAAAAATTGGCTATTCATAATAAAATTATATTTTTTTCAATTCGCAAATGGTTTTAAGCTAATAGGAGGTTAAAAATGTTTTACGTCTTAAATAGAAAAACTAAGTCCATTCTTAAATAGAAAATATTCAGAGCGGGATGAAGTGGTAAACTATTTTTTATTTCAAATGTGTACGTTTTGAATCTGCCACTTATGTGTTAAAGAGATTTATTATCATAAAATTATGACTTCTAATATGACGTCACAAATCGTGATGAAGATAGGATTAGGAAGAGTAGCCCTTAAAAAGTTTAGGTGGGTGAATATTTATGAATGTAGAATATTTCTTTAATGTGATTCCATTTTCGTTGGTCATAGTCATGAATGTCATGGAAGTTGACATTTTCCTTGCATTGACACTATACAACGGTAGTATATGTAATTAGTTATTCCAAATCAAAAAAACAAAATTTTCTAAAACTTCAGCTTATTACGACCAAATGCCAATATTATTGTGTTGGAATTTTATTGTGACTATCGGTACTTACTCTGGTCACCCATTATGGTCACATTTTTGACTTGGTAATACGTCTACGTTACGCTGACTCATCATTATGAATACTGCCAAGCTTAGATGTAAGCATCCCATCTATTATACCCAACATCCCCATCCAGGTGTATGAATTGGCTGAAAGGGATGTGTTGGTGATGGCTGTAATGATACTTTATTTGGAAACTGGCGATGGGCTGTATTAGATGGATTACTTTATTTGGATATTGGTGGTGGGCTGGATAAGATGTTGATCTTTTCTTGGGTGTTTGGTGATGATGGGATGGATGGGGTTGGATGTTCATCTTTTGTATTGGATGGGATGTTTACCTACAACTTACGTCTATGCTGCCAAGTGTTATTCTGTTTTATCCGACTAAGCAAATAAACTGCTTCCCCTCACGCACCAGGTGGGTGACGGAAATAAGTTTCTGAAATACATTCTATCCATCTTGCAATATTGCCCTGGCATACACACTAGCTTTATTTATAACAGGGCCTGGGCCCTGTGACCGGCTAGTAACTGATAAGAATGGAATTATTCACAAATAATAATAGACTCCGCTTATGACATACCTTATCACCCTGAGCAGTGTTTCATTTAGGCCAACTTTATAAAATTATACCAACCACCTGGCATTTCATGACCAACTAAAGTCAAAATTCTAAAATTTGTCAGTTTTCCACATCAGATGATCTTCTTTGATAACGTTGGTTTCATATTAAGGTTCTATTTCCTGATTACAAATTTTCTTCAACTTTACATATGAACATACGCAATAATTTTAACAAATTGCCAAATATTTTCAATCTTTAATACACATTATGAAACCTACCATACAAGAACTGACCCACCCCTAGTCATTACAAACCATTTCATTATCATTAAACGTTGCAATAATTTATATATCATCATTTTTCTGCAACAGAGGCACAACCTTGATATCTACATTCATCTCCATTACAAAATTAAGTTTGCAGTGTAACAATATTGTACATGGCGAAATATTTTAACATTTCAAATATTATCCTACTTACTAAATAGGACCTCCACTTACATCTAATTTGATGCAAAATGGCTACGTCTAATGGTAATTATTTCAAGATTTTACATAATAGGACACAAATGGTATTTTGTATTTCATCCAATTCCAATCTTTCATCTTTAATTGTGTATACAATCATATGTCAATGTTTATTTTCAAACAGTTATAAAGGAGGTCAACCAATTTGAGGTGGTGACGATTCTGGCCAACGACAGCGTTTTCTGTAGAAACTGGTTGCTATTCTGTCGAAAATTGAACTTTCCTCAGTCAATTATATACGACTTGGAGAAAATTGACAAAATAAATTCTCCAATCTCCGATATAATCATCAGAGTTATGGATTATTGGAAAAGCTTATGCCCTGCTAAAGCCAATTTAATACATTTGTCTCAAATTTTGAGACAAATCGGGTGTGTTGAATCTGCGGGTGAGTATCCTTAATTACAATTTATAAAAAGGCGCCTAAAAATCAAATAAGACTTTATTACTATTTATTATCACAATTTTACAGAACATATCGATGCTCTTTTTGAAAATCCTTCATTCGTTAAAATACTGTCGGCTCGATTTCATAATCTTCAGATCGCTTCTTCGAGTAAACCTTTTCATCCCACTTCAAAATCATTAGAAGATCAACTTATTTGGTTCAACATTAAATCCCCCACAACATACTACTCTGGACGAGAAAATGAAATAGAAAGCATTGAAAAGGAGTGGAGCGAATGTCAAAATACCAAAAAGATGTTTGTTGCCATTACTGGACTCGGTGGAATTGGAAAGAGTGAATTGGCAAGAAATTATGCGAAATGGTTTCACCAATCTTACAGTGGTCACTGTATTTGGATTGATGCAGAAACAAGTCAGGATTTATTACAAAGCTTTGTCAATTTAGCAGACGAATTGAATATTTCTTTGAAGGATGAATTAGGAAAAGATAAGAACTTGGAAGTTCTTGCAGTAGAAATATATAAAACTCTCTTTGGCAAAACGTGTCTGTTAATTTTTGATAACTTGGAGTCCTATGACCAGCCAATCCTCAAGTCCCTATCTGATCTGGCATCTCGACAACCGCCGTCTGTTTTGATACCTTTTGTGCTGACGACTTCGAGATTCCGACCAGCAGACAAGTTTTTTGGAAGTAAATGCACACATATAGAACTCGATAATCTAAGTCCTGATGATGCCATCCAATTCTTCTCCAGATATCTCCTAGTAGATCAAAATTCCATTGATGACTCAATATTAAATTCTATCAAGAAATTGTGTGAAAGACTACAATGCTATCCTTTGGCCATGCAACAAGCAGCGGCGTACATTAATGAAAGCACCTTACATGGTTTGCGGCGAAACAATTTGAACATAAACTACAAAATCGAAGAATACTTGGCCAATATTGATTTTGAATCGAAGAGGCTCCTTAATTATTCGTTACCAGAGAGTGACAAATTGGGAACTGCTACAACTTATCTGACTTGGAGATTCACTTTTGACAAAATCGCGGATATGGGAGTATTTGGCCGTGGTGCTATTAAATTGATGCATATTATTTCATTTTTGTCTCCCGATAATATTTCATCTGAACTACTGTATAAGATTCTTTCTACGATAGAAAATGACAGCAACATTTGCCAAGAGAATGGATCTTTAGAAATATTAAGAGATCATTCTATCATTTATGCAAATAATGATTTACCAACTATTTCCGTCCACCGACTTGTGCAAGAGGTCACTAGATTAAAATTAAGTGAAGACGGACTATTCAACGAGTCTTTAGATCAATTATTGGATGGTGTTGTGGAAATGGTAGTAAACAACGATATTCCATCACATCAACTTATCCATGCACAAACCATTTGGAATCATGCATCAGGGAATAGAGAGCTGGTTGAAAGGTATGGCTCATTTCCCGAATGGATATGCATTAGATTGAGCAATACAGGAAAGTACCAAGAAACGTACGACTTCAGTTGCCGCTCTCTGAATGTTTTGGAAGCGGCTGTCGGGGAAAGGAGTCAATGGACATTGGGGGTGAAATACTTGAAAGGATTGGTGCTTGAACAGTTGGGGGAGTACTCAAAGTCCCTAGAATTGCAGATGGAAGTATATGAGAAGCAAAAGGAAATATTTGGAGAAGACGACGAGATTACTTTATTAACAGCTAATGGAATTGGAAGTGTTCATGTGAGACTAGAAAACTACGATGAAGCCCTCAAATGGTACGGAGAAGCTTTGCAGAAAAGGGAGAAGATTGCGGGAAGTGAGGACAATTTGATACTCGCTTTAAAGAACAACATGGCATTGGTACTTGATGTTCAAAGGAAGTACGAAGAAGCAATGAGAATGTATAAAGAAGTACTGCAAGTGAGAGAACGTGTGTCGGGAAAGGAAGATCCAAAGACGTCGACTACAAAACACAACTTGGCAATTGTGAGGTATAGTATGAAAGATTATGTAGGTGCTCTTCAGATATTCCAGGAAGTGCTGGAAGTAAAAGAAAGAGTCTTGGAAGCAGACCATCCAGATACATTGACCACTAAAGCATGGATAGCTGACACATTCGAGTGTCTTGGAAGGATGGACGAAGCATTTCAATTGATGAAGGAAGTGCACGAGAAGAGAGAGAACGTTCTCGGACCAACACATCCACATACAATTTATGCAAAGAATAGTGTAGAAAGATTGAAGAGTCTCAGTTCTCCGAATAATAATCTAAATGATTTAAAATGAAATTGCTGATTATTGTAAATAAATGATGTGAATGTAAATTATGATGAGTGTTAATAAGTAAAATCAGATATTTTTATAAGTTCATAATTTTTCTATCTTCAGTTGTATTTATTCTTCATTTTAGCAAAGATATCTGCCACAGAAAACTCATATAAACAGTGACTACAACCAAGGGCGTATCTAAAAATTGTATGTAGGGGGTGCTAATTTCTAAAAATGAGTACTGTATAAATCGAACAAATTAGATCGTCACAGAATGTTGATAAAAAGAAGACATTTCGCGTGAAGCGCGAAAAAATTTGCGATTTTTATTCTACTTTTTCAAAAAATCCCCTTTATATTGAGATTTAGTGCGGTGGGGTTCGGTAGGATTCAGTACCCCTTCTAAATACGTGATTTATCGGTCATCACCCGCTTAGTTTAGCGCATTTAATTTTAGGTGATTTAAACAGAAAACCTCATTTTAAAAGTGACCCATTGCTAGATACATTTCCATTTTGTAACCATATAATATAAGATAATTTCACATACAAAGGTTCAATATAGGATAAAAAGGATTCGAAAATTCTCAAATAGATTACAGATTAAAAATGCTCAAACAAATTCTACAATGCTCGAAAATAAGATAATGCAATTGTGTCATCTGAAAAAAATATGTCCCTCGTTCCAATTTGGCATTAAATAATTAAATAAATGGAGAAAACCCGGTGAAGTTTTCATGCTGCCCGGGCAAAAGTTTTGATGCCCCCTTTATACTAACTTTAAAGTAATTCCAGAATTTATTTACAGGGAAATATTTTTATTGTGCCATATAATTATACTAAAATAGGCTATAGGGTAAGTAAAAGAAGGCCAAATTTAAAGCTCATACTATACGACTTAAGATTGCGAAGATTTATGTGAGACTTTTCGTGTTGACACGGTTTGAGTACGTCAAGAATGTTTACAGGATTGGGTTTCGGAGGGGGGCTAACATTTGATATAGATATCTTAAATGTAGGTATATATTCGCGCGTAGCGCGAAATATTTTGGCATTTTTTTGACAAGCCAGCCACAAGAAATGTTACTCAAAGCCTCCGGTGTCTCTTGCTTTGCTTATACCTAATAAATATACTTTATTATGGATTTATTGTTAACATCGACATTAAGCTTCATCTTTGGAAACTGCATCGTCTTCAATTTTGTATCCTGCTTGGATTCAAACTATAGTCTCACTTTGTTGGCTTAACTCTCAGTTAATAAAATTTCTGCCATTTCATCTTAAATTTCTCTAAAAACCAAATTAAAAGTCAGACGAAGTACCAAATTATATTTATAACCTTAATATCTAAGTGTTACATGAGATTGTAGTGACTCAAAATATGTTCAAGGTTTCCATCATCCGAATTGCTTCCTTCACTTTTTAGCTCGCCTGAATAAGGCAGCTTATAGAACCGCACAGTCTGTCCGTACGTCCGTCCGTCCGTCCGTACCCACGATAACTTTCGAAAGCAATGACGGATATAGACCAAACTTGGCAAAAACAATGCCTATGGACCACTGACGATCCCTATTGATTTTGGGGTAAATCGGTCCATAGGTTGCTGAGATACCGCGCGCTCACTTTGTCTTCATTTTGATAGTTAAAGTGAAAAATGGGCATTGAAAATTGTAATACCGTTTCCTATAGATTGTTAGCGGGATAGTATAAACTATATCATGCCGCTTCTACTAAAACTGAAATTATATAGTAAAATAACAAACAAGGAAAATTACCTTAAAAAATAACGAATCTGTTTCAAGTTTTTCTTGATTTTAAGAGTCAATATTAATATATTTTCATTGTGTATTGACTTTGATAGTCAATATTAATATATTTTCATTATGTATTGACTTTGATAGTCAATATGAATATATTTTGATTTTGTATTGATTTTGATAGTCAATATTAATCAAATTTGATTTTCTGTTGATTTTCATAGTCAACATTTATCAATTTTGATTTTCTGTTGATTTTCATATTCAAAATTAATCAATTTTGATTTTCTGTTAATTTTCATATTCAAAATTAATCAATTTTGATTTTATGTTGATTTTCATAGTCAACATTAATGAACTTTGATTTTCTGTTGATTTTCATAGTCAACATTAATCAACTTTGATTATCTGTTGATTTTCATAGTCAACATTAATCAATTTTGTTTTTCTGTTGATTTTCATAGTCAACATTAATCAATTTAGATTTTTTGTTGATTTTTCAAATAATATAGCTTCGTTTCCTTATAATATCAATGTCTGAAACTTCAATATGTCTCAGCTACATATATAAAGACCCAATTCTGAAAGTTTGATCAAAATCCGTACGCTCGGTTTTGTGCTACGGGGGAGTACTTTTCGTCTACCAAAATGTGTACACGTTAACCTTTAATCAGGCGAGCTTCTGTTACGGCTTGCTGTAGGTTTATTGTTTATTATAAACTTGAAGGAGTTTGAATTTTTTTAGACATTGGTGAAACAGCAAAATTTGTCTTCTGATAATTTATGTACATTCGTATTCGTATTTCAATTTATGAATAAAATTTTAATAAAAATAAAAATTTTGGCATTTTTTTGACGAAAATGAGAATAAATACCCTAAAAATTGAAAACAATCGAGCGAAACTCGAATTTTTTGCTATTTGCATACCTCAATGCGTCCTTGGAATAGATGCTGGTTGAATTGAGATGGTTTGCTTTGAAACAGTTCAGATTGAGATAGTTTGGCTTAAAACAGTTTGGGTTGAGACGGTTTAGGTTGAGACGGTTTGGGTCAAGATGGTTTGGTTCAAGACGGTTTAGTTTGAGACAATTTGGATTGACACGTTTAGTGTTGGGAAAGCTGGGGTTGGAACAGTGTGGATGATAATAGTTTGAATTGACTCTATTTGGGTGGAGACGGCTTGGAAGGAAGATGAAATCACTAATTTTGTTATTATTTTCGAACTCGGAATCGTACAATGCTAATTACATTTTTTTGTTTCATTTTTTAATTAATCAAATGTTAAAATTATATATTTGCTCAGAGCTTAAGAAAATTTTGAAAAAAAACAAGTTAATTCAAAAAAAACCTAACAAGAAACCTAAATATGAAAATTTTGAATTAAACTAATTGGCGAATGGATAAGCAGATTATAATGCGCAAAAATATCTAATATTTCAAACTCATTTTGAAGAAATATTCTGATGTGATTATTACTAGTAAATCGATTTTAAGATTTGTAGAAGAGGTTATTGTTTGGTACAATAATATAAAAATGCGTATTAAAAAACACAACAGGTCTTTTGAGATTATAGTTTCTTTGGAATACTAACGGATCGGTCACATAACAAAAAATATCATTTTTCTTTCGTTTTGCTGCCCCCCTCAGCTTGATGCCCGGTGCCGTCGCCCCGGTTGCCCCCCCCAATTCCCCGGCCCTGAGAAAACGCGATAATATCTCGTGTGTTTCCAAAATATTAAGCCTGCTAAGCACTAAGTATTAAGTAAGTATACTACAGAAGATTAAAATGATCTCTATATTATTTTCTGCAATTTTTTTAAATTTTGGCTCAGTAAAATATTATGACTACATTGAAAATTGTGATTATGTTTTATGTAGGAATTGATACAGGCATGTAATGTAACATAGATGGACTCTGCAGTAGTTACTTCCGAATCTAGTAAATGTGGATTTGAATTACCTTATAAAAGGAATAATAATATACTCTTTATTGTTTGTTTACAGAAATTGGCAATTGGAAGACAGCTGTATTAATTTGTTCGAATAAGGTAGTGGGAGTCTGGTTCAGACAAATGCTAAATGTATAAAATATCTATTGCGGTTGAAGTGTATAAATACAGATAATTATGATATTTGCTTTATGGCATAATGCACATTGATTATTGATTATTGCATATCATTATAATATAACCCAAAATACTAAAAATAGTTACAGAAAGTCAATAATTTCTTGTGCGAGTCAATTTGTCCAAGGGAAAATCTTCGTTTCATTTAATATAATTTGTACATATCATTATATCCTAAACAATGACCTTTAAGGTCAGGCGGTTTAAGTGATGACGACTTCCATAATAGGACCATTATGCCATGCAGTGTACAATATGCAAAAGGGTTTACTATCAAACCGTCTGTTAGAGCACAATAAATATTTCAAGTATATACATTGGTGTACCGTAAACTGGTCTTTGAAAACTGGTCTTTCTCGAAAAATTGAAACTAGTAAACTGGTCTTTCTATTAAAGTAAATTGGTCTTTCTACAAAAGTAAACTGGTCTTTCTATAAAAGTAAACTGGTCTTGTAAGCAATGAGTGCAAAACAATTCACAATGGAGTGTTATATTTAATTATTTGTTTATTATTATTACAATTAAATCAATGTCAAAACATACAAGTTGAATCAAAAAACAATAATATTTAGTGTTACATCATGTTCAGTTAGTTAGTTATTCAATTAGATCACGCCAGATCCTTCGCTGTATATCATTCGTCCGTAACAAGTCTTTCTATTTTCACATCTCCATACACTTCTTCCGTCTTTTGTGTTGGCTGTAAATGTATATGCGTAGCCTTCCTGCAATAACCTATCAACAATATCTTTGCCTCTTTGTGATTTTACAAATGTCACAGCCATAGTGACTACTCTGAGTTCTGCAGAAGACTAAAGCTCATGTTGTATGTTGCTCATGTTGCACTGCAGAATGAGACTTCAGGAGTAAGATAAGGTTTAGATTGAATAAATTAGTGTTACATTTGTCATAAAGTGTGTGTTGAACACTCTGAGTTTACTCTTTGCCAAAGGACCAGTTTCCAAAGACCAGTTTACGTGGAACCATATACATTGACTGAAATGCAAAATCCATGTTGTAACTTGTTATCTGACATTGATTTGAAACTTATAATGTATGGTAAACATCAAATAATTCAAAATTTAAAATAATCTCAACGTTTAAAATTAAGCTTCAGTGGATATGGTTTTATCTTTACTTTAAGGTGGGGTTCATTGTTTCATAGCGGAATCTATAGTCTGCGACATAACTTAAAAAAATAGGGTGTGCGCGCAAATTGTGGATGAGAAGGAATTGCTGCGAGTTGTTGAGTTGTTTTGATGGTTGCGGAGCTTTTGTTTGTAAGAAATTGTTTGTGGACGTCTCCTTGTTCTTCCCACAAAATTTTTCGCAGTAATTATCAAAAATTTTACATGGAAAATCGCATTTTCCAAATTGCGAAACTTTAGGACATTGTGCAGAGGTGAAATAAATTTCAAAAAAAAGACGATCAAAATATCTATCGAACCTGAAGCCGCTTTTTTCAGTTTTCATCATTTAAACAGTAAATAAAAATGTAAATACATTTCTGCAATGCATTTCTCCTACTCAAATTAAATTCAAATTTTCAGCTTTCGAAAAATGTTTTTGAAATTTTGGCCTTCAGGTTCGATAGAGAAATATGCGTAGATTCCAAAAGTGTCAATTTTATTACTATACTCTTTGCCGTTCTCTCTGAATCTGGAATTTGCGAACAATAAACCCACCCTTAACTGCATGCATGTAGCTTTTATATAGAACATTAGGTAAAATATGGCACTATTTACGTCACACAGTCGGTTGAATTGACAAAGAAAGTTGGGAACCGCAGCAGAAGGGCGATTGGAGGAGCAAATACCAAAAGTGGCATTCATTATTCAAAAAAACATATAAAATTGGGATTTGCTTTTGAAGATTGTCAGTTCACTATCTCAACTCATTGAGTTAACTATATACTTGAAGGAATCAGTAACGAAAGTCTCTGAGATCACTTACATTTCAAAATGATGAAGGTCTTTGTTATCGCCTTGGTTCTCCATTTGGCTGTGGCTTCCGTAAGTTCTTCAAGAATTTAAGAATTCTCACTCTAATATCTACATAAATATTATTTTAATCATCTATATTTATAATTCATTTTTTAATAGAGCCCAGCTAGATTCGTTAGACAAACGGTCATTCCCTCAACAGGCACCACTGGCACCGTCATTCCATCCACTGGAACCAATACTGGCACTGTCATTCCATCCACTGGAACCAATACTGGAACTGTCATTCCATCCACTGGAACTAACACTGGAACATTGACACCTGTACCCTACGTGCCCCCAACAACTAATACAGGGACTACTAATACAGGAACTACTACTCCAGCTGCTGGAACAACTGCCACCAACCCAGCCGGAAGCACTGTGTACGTTCTCTCAAATCAATTATTTTTTATAGTTGTTTTTAAAGATGAAATTATAATCTGGTGAAAATTGCAGATCTTACCCTGCTGGAACGACAATAACCTTCCCTGCAGGAGCAACTGTTAATTACCCAGTAAGAATTCTCAATTGACTTTTTTTTCCTTTCCAAGTTTAAAAATTCAGCTATTATTATAATTCTGTCAATTTCAGGTCGGTTCAACTGTCACTTACCAAAACCCAACTTCCGTCACTTATCCACAACAAGCAACAGTAGTCTACCCCAACACTACTCCAACAACTTACCCCGCAGGTATTTCATATACTAATTACAACTGATCGATGAATATTGTCGATACATATATTTCACCGACTTTTCTATGACCAGGTACCACCGTTCAGTATCCAGCTGGAACAACCGTTGTCAACCAACCAGGAACCACCACTTACTTCAATCAACCGTCTCAGGTTCTCTACGGAAATTATGGAGCCTCCAACCCAGGATTTGTTCAATATCCAGCTCAAACCAATGTCGCATATGGAGGATGCTCCAGCGCTCCAATCAGCTATCCCCCAAGAACTCCAACTTCCGCCTACTCTTACAGTAAATTTCAATAATTTTTTAATTATCTTAATACATCAGCATAAATTCCTTGGCCTATTTAATAATTCTTGATGAATCCTTTTCTAGGTCCAAACTATTATGGTCCAACTGGAAATACCACCTACGTAAGAAACAATGACGGAACAACCAGCGCTGTCACAGTCGTAGGATACACTGCCAATGGCTACCCAATCAGCCAGGTTACCAACATGCAGACCGGTGTCACTTCCATTGTCACACAGACTGGTCCCAATAACTATTTGGTGAACACCAATGGAGTAACTACAAATGTAGTCGGTTAATTTACTCTTCAACATCTTCTATCGCTTCTGATTCCTTCTGTAAAAATACGGTCATAATTCTTTGGAAATTAAAATCGATTGAAACAAAGTTCATCTTAAAATATCGAACATTCAATTCATTATCGTAGAAATCATTTTACCCAGTCCAGTCCCCATAACAATTTCACTCACCTTGGGTTTGTCAATAATTAGATGAGTCATTTGGGCAATTTCGAATGGCATTTTGCATGCATTGAATTTTGAAGATGAGCAAATGGGAAGCTTTTCTCGAAATGGTTTCTGAATTTTTTAGATAAAACTGTCACTACAGCTACGGACCATTCGTTCTGTTATTTTCGACATACCGCCACTCGGTACTCTTACAGCCCAAAAATCATTTCAATCTTGCAAAAAATTTTCTAAGGTGGAGGTCCCAGTTTTGAATCAAGTATTTCACGAAAAGTCAGCGCAATTAGCAAGTTTTTTTGTTTTGTCACAGTCCCTAATGTTTTCCTATATATTTTCGGGAGAAGGTGAGGATAACGAACCGACAATCTTGAGTATTGCTCACAGTGTCAAAACGGCCATTTTCAATTTATATTCTTCAGTTGTTACTCAAAGTAAAGTCGACGAATCTGTCACAACTGTTTACCTAACCCAGGAAGAAGGTGACATTGAAAAGCATCCTTTTCTCCAGCACCATACCCCTACATCGGAGTCTCTCGAATCCAGTCCGTCAGAGTACAGTTATCTTTTTGGTGCTGAAGATTACGATTGGGAACCAATACTGTCATTTCTGCTCCAAAACAGAGTCATCACACTCATAGTTTTCTACGCTATTCTCTGGCATTCGATTTGGAAAGTGTTGTCAACCTCATTTTTCCTAACGGTTTCCGTATCCAAAAATCTCGGTGTTTTCATTTTAGATATTGCCAGTCTACTTGTCAAAGCATCTCTGATCGTCCTCTCCGGCTTTCCAATTTCCGTCCTAAAACTCATTTATTCTTTGGCCAACAGCTTTTTCCAATTCGCTATCAGTCTGTTAAAAGTCGTTTTATTCTTTTGGGCTTTGTCGGTCATTGAAACAGCAATTTCGCAGAGATTTTCAGTCTCACCTTACCTCGAAGATGCTTCCTCCTCATTTTTCGGACCATCGTATTTCCAGTACTAGGCCAATCAACCCAAAATCTTCTCCATCACAATTATTCAAACGTAAGTACTATATATTTCACCTTAGGTTCTTAAAACAAGGGAATAATGTATTTTTCAGAGGATGAAACAACAGCAAAGTTAGATTTAGGATTGACGATTGAGAGTGGTGAGGATGCGTGAGAAAAATGATTAGTGCAGTTGACTCTTTCCACTAGATCTTCATTCTCATATGTTTTGTCAATATGGACTTTCCGTTTTCGTTTTTATCTTTGATTTTCTTCCGCTCAACTGTAGTACTACTGTATTAGACATTTAGGCACACCCTTGTCTTATCTTTACTATTGTTTAAATTGCATTTTTGATATACCATCATGGACTTAAGTAAGAGTAAGATATTATTTTAGAATATTTACCGTTAGATTTTTATCAAGATTGCAAAATATATTGCATCGTACCAAAAAATAATATTTATGGTTAAAGTTGTATGGAAAATCTAAAAAATATTTTGTTTTCTCTTAAATAGCTACCGTAGCCAGTCAAAAGAAAGTACGTAAGGACACACTGATAATCACCCATCGGAAAGAAAGAGACTACTTGGGTAAATTCAAGGCAGAAGCAAAAAACATTTCTCGTGACCCGAAAAGATTCTTGGACGATTTTGCAGATGGAAAATTTGGATTTGTCCCTTTGACCAGTCAAAACGATCCTCTGGAGAAAATGATTGAGAATATATCTATAACTTCGAATGCCAAGTTTCAAAAAAAGGTTAACGAGTTCCGAGCCAAAAATACCGATTCGAAAAAGCGAACTTTTATCTTAAATGTTGCTTCTTCTCCTGCATCGCAAAATATTTCTTCAAATCCAATTAACGACCTACTACAAATGGAAGGTATTAACAAAACATCTGGACAAGTTTTGGACGACGTTTTGAATCACTATCTAAAGGAAATCAAAATGGTCAACGTGGATAATATTGTCGCATGGATTGACACGTAACATACATATTTAAAAAAAATAACATGGGGAAGTTGTATTTAATTCTCTTTTCGTAAATCTTGCAGAAATAGTAGCAACTATCATGATACAAACTTTCAACTTCCTTACGGACTTCCTCCGAACTTGAAAATCCCTTCTGATCCTCCAAACACTGAAGATAAAATATTGTCTGATTTTATGGAAAGTTCGCTAGATGAATTTGTTATTTTGGATGGAGAGTACAATAAAAAGCTTGGAGAGATCAAAACAAAGCTGAGAGACAATTTCGACACGATTCACACTTCAAATTGGACTGCTGAGGATTCTGCACTACTATTTTATATCGCATCATCTCTGGAAGAAGAAAATACACTGTCTGCATCTTCGCTCATGAATGATTTGACAGTTAAATTATTTAAATTGAAAACCCGCGAGGAGATAATAGCTCAAAAATACAGGCTGAAAATGAAGAGATTCTGGGAAGAAAGATTCAACAATATAATTCGTGACTGGGTCAGGGATAAAGAGGATCTCCAAGATAAAATCAACTCTGCCTGGGATGAGCTACATAAGAAAAGAGTGACGAAGCTGGAATTTGAAGCAAAAGTAAAGAAACAGAAAGAATTATGTTTCCAATGGGCGAGCGTTGTTGAGAAAATGAGAAAAGAGAAATGTGCAAAAATTCGTAGACTTGAAATAATCGTTGAGCCATTTGAAAAAAGATTGGAAGAACAAGAGAGATACAAAAGATTACAAGAACTTCGAAGACGAGATGAACAGAAGAGGGAAGTGAGTAAATTCAAAATACAAAAGATGCAAGAAATAGAAATTCAGAAAAACTCCGAGGCTATGATTCAAGATATGAAAGAATTTCAAAATAAACTTAGTGCATCTTACAATAGGTTTGTGATTCATGTCTAAAAATATTAATCTGTAAGTGGATCTTAATATCTTCCATTCTTAATCCTTAGAACCCGTGTTGATTTCCGTAAATACCGTCACGAAGAAAAATTACAAATGCGGAAAGAATTGGAAGCTCTGAAAGAGTACGAGCAATTGAGGAAAGAAGAGATGCTGGAAAAAACGAAAGAAAAAGTGGACATCGATTACGATCCGGATAATGTCCTTCAAGATACATTCGTAAGAATATTTCTATTACTGCCATTAACTTATCCCCTCGGATAAAATCTAAAAATTCGTCTGCTTTTTTGACTTTCAGTCGACTTTGGTTCGCCGTAATGATATTCAAATGTCACGAGGGAGTGAAGAGGAATCAATTATAAAATTTTTTCGGGAGCGCTATTCTTTTTCGTCTGACACAGTTTGGGCGGATCGTCGTGTGCGGGTTGAAGCCAAGTTAAGAGAGGCGGGTCTGATTGACAGTCCCTACGCCCGGCAAGTACTCTTGGCCATGAATCCTAAACCAAAAAGGCACTTGTCTTCTCAAATCACTTTTGACGACGAGCAGTCACCATCATCGATAGTATTACCATTTTAACTACAAAAAACTGTTCCTTACAAATAACTAACATTTAATGCAATACACACAAGTGAGTTAAATGAACATGCAATATTCTTAAATCTCAAAAAAGTGTAAATAGTTTTACTATGTGTTTTGTAAAATCGGGAGATTATTATTAAAAATGTACATTAATGCAAATTTTTGAATATTGTTTTATATTTTAGATTTATTTACAGATTACTGATACTTTCCTACAGTTTTTATTAACGATAATATAATTGATGGAGAATTGGAGAGACATGTATTATCTGCAGTTTCTAATTTATAATAATATTTACCAATGTAGCAATAAAATGTAAAAGGATTCTTGACGATGTCAAAAATCAGCCGAGAGTGTTTATAAAATGTTGAAGATGAGAAAAAGGAGGAAGAGGGAGCAGCGTGATCTGTAAAAGAGTTGTGTGTGTGTTTGTCGTGTAGATTTGCTTCAGAGGAATTGGCACAGATGGGATGATCAAAGCTGGAGGAGTCGGTTGTGAATATTTGATGTGTGTGGTTGTTCGTGAGCAGAGTGTAATAAGAGTTTGCATCTGTTCTGTTGAGTCGAGTGTGTAGCTTTGCCATTCAATTTCTGTGCCGTGGTCTTCTGTGAGAAGAAGTACAGAAGCAGAATCTCGCCCACTACTAGATCTCTTCTTGTGAGAATTTCAAGTCTGCTTCTGATCTGAACTTTTAGACTACTTAGGTACATGAGTTCGTCTTCAGAGATGCACAAAGAACTACTATAATGGAATTATACCTATAAGTCGGAAATGAAAATGAACGTAGCATGCTTTGCTTACCTTAGCGTATAACTATATTATTATTGCTCCCACTCCTCCTCCTCCTCCTTCTATACTCTCTCAGTTTAATTTTCGCAAGAATGTACTTGGCTAGAAACTACAGATGAGAAAGGTTGTAATGTATTGTTAGTGTTGTGTTATGTTACGTTATGTTAGTCTTATCTAATCTTAAGTAAGCTTTCTTACACAAAACTACACTCGCTACCTTCCTTCGTATATATCTATGTAATTTATGTACTTACTAAAGAATGCAATAGAAACGGAGAGTCTAGTTTATACTATACTACTATATAACAATACTATCTCTATTAGTACACACATCAAATCCACATGCACATTACTGTACAAACAAGCAAGTTGAAATATTCGAATGTTTTCATGAAGTGGATGGAAGGAATCAAACACATTCTGTTCCGAGTTTTGTCTGATGTTTTCTCAATCCAAATCCAATATAGTAATAGTGGATAGAGCTATATACATTTTTGTGTGTACTACAATTAGAAAGTATAGATAGCGAGCAGTGTTTGACTTAGCCACTGGCTAGTGGTTATAATGGTAGTGACTAAAATGGCCTAGTGTGGCTGGCTAAAATGCTTGTTTGCCATTGGCTAAAATCAGTGTTTGACTACCACCGGCTAGTGACTAAAGTGGTAGTGGCTAAAATGGTTTTAACCTGGCTAAAATCAATTTTAACCAGTGGCTAAAGTTAAAACCTATGTAAATTAGAATATGGCCATTTTAGCCACCAGCCAATTTAACCGGATAAAATGGCCTACTGGCTGGCTAAAATGTAAAAAAGCCAGCTAAAATAAAACGCTGGCTAAAATACAAAATTATTTTCAAAATTATTCAAATAAAAAAACCATTTTAAGAGTTGATCTAAATCCAATTTGGACTCAGCATTTTAAACTTAAAGGTAAGTAGGAACCAGGAAATAAAAATGATACTCCTTTTTTTTACAAAAAATTTTTAAAAAAATATTCCTTTTTATTAAAAAAAGTCCTTTTTACCGTTTTTTGCCTTATTTGCATGTAAATGGGCATAATTTTACATCAAAAAAGGTATAAAGGCAAAAAAGACTGCTTTTTTAAAAATTTACTCCTACTTTTTTTATAAAAAAGGTAAAAATGTCCTTTTTTGTTCCCTGGTTTCCTTTTGTTCCCCAGAATTACTTTGTCGGGAGGAGTATTATTAGCAGTGTATAGTACTTTTAGCCATTTTAACCAGCCAGCTGGATAAAATGTAAAAAGCCGGGTAAAATGGAACACTGATAGAGAGTGTATTAGGGAATAGTAGTTGATTCATTCTGGTATATAAGATATAAAGATGCCACTTCATTGCACATGTAATTTTATAGATTGCCCGTCATATTCCATTACAGAAGAGTTTCGTATCGGAATTGAGAATAGGTTGGAAAGATTTGTACGTATATAAATAGAACGTGTTCCTGTGCATTATGTATGCTTTGACTGTTTATTTTATTGAGTCTCTTTCGGCTCGAACGGAATGTACACAAGTAAATAGGATTTGTGTACTTAAGCAACATAGATTCTATCACACATCACATCAGAGTCAGATCTGGAAATGAGTGAATGCTCGAAATATAGTAATTAGATGTGAAATAGGAAAGTCAGTCTGCTATCGATTCCTTTTAAAAAGTATATAGTGTAATAAGGAAACCAATTTGTCGTAGCTTTAACTATCTCATTAATTGTAAGTTACCTTGGTATAAAATACAGTAATGATGCTGCTGGCTCTGTAGCTCGTTTAATCACGTAGTATTTCTCGACAGACGTGATCTGATGTGACGTGATGTATTATCATGCATTGTTGCCTTCTGTCTAAAGTATAATTTCCTTCTTTCCCCCTTTAATTCAGCGTGTCTTTAGGAAAAAAACCATCAATTTGTCCATAAAAGCGATTGTCGTTCGACAGAAAAGCAATAAACACGAAATGACCGGTTTCATGACTTTTATCTGTAAAACGCACTAATGGCCGGCTACTTTTTCTGGCTGTTACTTAAAATGTATATAATTTCTCGTGATCTACCATCGAGCTGTTCCACTTATTCTAGAGCACGATTAAGTGTCTTCACTTCATCTATCATATTATAGTAATTACACTCGTATAGGCTCTTGCATAAAAGATCTAAAGAACTCTTTCAAGCTGAGATGAGAAGAAGATTAAACTTGAGCTCAGTCAGTCAGTCGGTTTAGTCAATCCACATTTTTAAGCTCGTAGCATTAGTACATTGAATGAAAGCCTCCAGGCTTCACGTTCACAGAACAGAATTCCAACATTCATACATACCTACAACATTCATAAGCAAGAACAAACATAATAATGTCTCGTGCACGTCTATACTATAGCCATATGTAAATGCAGGGAGAATGCATTCATCTTTTCCTCTAACTATTACGTAAACTCTACTATGTCATGACATAGCATAATAATGCATTAAATATATAATCTCTCTTAACTGTATGCATGATCATAATAATATTATAGATATTCCATTTATACTATATACAGGTAAGTATATACATACTTAATAATTATTATGCATACGTTTACGCTGCTACGCTTAAGGCCTTCAATCTAATGTTACGTCTTTCGATTAGTAGCCACCTGAAAGCTAAAGAATTCATGTAATGTAAAAAAGCTACATGAAAAGTTCAAGTTTTATTGAGCTTCTCTTAAGTTCTCCGTCTTGTTTTACTGGATTCTCCGTCCATTAACATTACGTTACATAATACTACACTTTTCTACGATATTTACTATTAGTACTAGATTACAGGTAAACAATCTTACATTTTTATTATTATTCTATCTCATCGATATTACCTTTCAGTCAGCAAACAGATTGAGTTTAAGCTAGAAGCAAACCAATTATTCTCTAGAAAGTTGAATTTTTCATAACCAAAAGATTTCTCTACCACGCGTCATGTTTTAAATTTTTGGTTAACCAATTACTACTTGAGTTGTGTAATTAGGCATAAACTGTAGAGTTTGCATGACAAGAGTGTATATTAAATTATTCCTTTCGTGTTCTGTTCCGCTCTGCTACAGTTTGAAGTAGTTTTATATATTTGGTAATAGTATTACAGGAGTATGTGTCAACTGAGTATTTAAAAAGACAATAAAAACAAGAGACGACAGAAGCAAATATCAAGTGCGGTGACATCAATGGGCACTCAGCCACAAAGTCATTCCATTTCAGAAAACACAGTAAAGCACAAGAAGCAATGTCATGAATTTAACTAAGAGAGAGAGAGAGACAATGAAAGAATCGACTAAACTTTTTTGTCAACTTGAGTCGAGTGAGTGAAACGAAAAAATAAATAAATTCTTGTGTGTCTGTCCTCCTTGCTTTCTAGTTCTCTGAGCCCGAAGGATAATATGTCTGTTCTGCTCTGTAATAAATGTGAAATATCTATTGAGCTGGAAACTGTGTGAGAGTTGGAATATAAAGTCAGTCAAATCGAACAAGTCCATTTGGATCGCATTAAAAAGATGAGGTATTTCTATAGAAAATGGTGAAATTCCCCCAGAATATTCATCTGGCTGTGAATTTTTACAGATTTCCTCTAAAGAACGGTACTGTATATACATTACTCTTGTGCCGACAATAAGAAATCTATATAGACTATAATTAGGAAGGGTTTAACTATATAAATGCATATATGAATATAGTACATGTAGGTAGGGAGCCTTTTGACTCTCCGGCTACATACATACATATACTTGTATAAATATAGGTACAGTTTATATAGAAGGATAGTATAGATAGGAGTTAAGCTAAGCCAGCATCACATGAAAGGAAAGAGGCGAGAGAGAAGTTCACAGTAGTAGGGAAGCCAGAGCCAGGCCAGCTGCTCCTGGAGGTAATTGATTTCTGTTAATTTTTAATATTGCTAAAATAGAGCAAGACTGGACTGGGAAACTCGAGTGCTCTCTTTACAGTAATTTGGACTGTTTGAGTACAAGTCCACTTCAGATCAATCTGCTTTATTTTAATAAACTCTCCCTACTCTGTATATATGACATTTGTGTACGCGCTTGCCTTACTGACGTAAATAGAAAATACATACATATCACACACACAGACATTTCAATAATGTTTACTTTACACTAATCTCCTTTTTGATTAACCAAGAATTGGAGCACAAAGTGTTTTAACTGTCCGTACACATGCCAAATTAAATTGAGTCCGAGTTTTAGGTCAATTATCTATTCCCAGTCGGTGAGATTATATTACTTTAATCTTCTTCAGATTGCTATACGCTGAATTTGCAGGAACTGAGCCATTGTATTATTCTGTTTATTCATTTATTGTTATACCCGTGCCAGATAAACGTGTGTGTGTCTTCCTTTCATTTAAATCTATTTGTCTTCTCCTCTCCATGTGAAGTCTCATTTATGTGCATTAAAAGCTTACTAACATCATGTCACACTATTTCACAATAACATTTACATTTACATGCTATACACACACTAACTCTTGTAATGAAAATGAACGAACCGTAAGAAAATAAATATCAGGACAGAAATCCCATTTACTATCTGCGCAAGCAATAATAACTCACTAACACTTACTTATAATTAACTTGCAAATTGTTACTCAGAAAGGAAAACAATGCAATGTTTGTACCTTTTAGCAAATAGTCTGAAAGTGTACTCAAGGAAGGAAAGAATCTGAAGAACAAACAAAACATATCTAGCTATACATTAATATCCTTTTTTTGTGCACTAAAATGGAAAACAGGAGGAAGGAAACTATAATAATGTTATTGTTGTTTTTGCGTTTTTACCTTACCATCTCAATTTTTCATTCTATCTTTCAGTAGAAATGTTTGTTTTCAGTGACAAATACTTATAATTCCCTCGTAGTACAGTTTTTTTCGACCAGTTGTTCAGTTCCTCCTGTTTCTATATATACTTGCTATAGGAAATATTTTCTTGACATAATTTTCTATTGTTGTCTGGAAAAAAGTAATTTTTGCAAAGTTGAATTATCTAATTGTGTTTGTTATTTAGTTGGATTGAAACGAGCAGAGAATGATAATTGGCTTCAGTTCCTAGAGAAATGTGCGTCTGGAAAATAATCAGCTGTGTGCATTCGCCCAAGGTCAATTTAAAGTGATAAGTCTTCTAATAAAACTGTTCAACCGACATTAATAACTTTGTGCTAGTCATCTGAACTTTTATTTCGTGGAATTGTGCACAACTTACGATGAAAATAAGTTTGATAACGACGTAACTCGTCATCGTTCTACAAATAGATATTTGTTGATACAACTTTGGTTTGAATTTCCGGTTATGTAATAATCGTGAATTAGTTAGCTACCGATTTCATGGGAATTCATCAAGTCACAACGTGGATGTCATTGTTTACTAGTGGTTATTTAAAGCGATGGAATTAAAAAGGGATGAGTAAACTCGTCTTGACTGATATATACCTACAACTGGTTGATATGTCATTGATCTTATCATATCAATTCAAAGAAATTTGAAACAAGTCACTGTTTTAAGTTTGTGGTAAAGAAAAGTTGTGTCATTTCCTTCAGCAAGGATTAGAAGGATGTGCTTAAGTGGAAATACGCAAATAGCTGGAAGCTGAAATGGAATTATGCTTGCAAATATTATGCATTTTAAGATGCTTTTTTAAGAGACTTGTGATGATGTAATCTGAAGTGTAAACTTTATTCGTGGATGTAAATTAACCAGGCCAGACGAAAGGAAACCATAGATCAGACCATCACAGGTCAACCAGCTGTTAAGCAATTCTATAAAAGAAATTGAATTAAAGAAATGAGTGTTACAAATGAAATGACGATGACAGAAAATAGTAACGGAAATCCCATAATGTTTATACCGCCAGGCTAATATTTGTGGTGCTGTAGCAGAAGAAATTGTAAAAAGTATATTTCCTTATGATTAGTAAGCTAGTAATAGCCTCTAGCATCTAGTCTCTTCAGTTTGTTTGTCTACCTACTATCTTTGGGGGATTAGTGAGATATTTTGTCTGAAAATGTCTGCCGGAAGAAGCAGCACTGAGAAACCGCCCAGTAAGTTTGAAACTAATTAATAGTTCACTAATTAAAACTGTAGATTTATTTTAATTGTTATTTTGTGGGTTTTCTGACGATTTTCTTTTCTCTTTTCAGAAATAAAAGGGCTAGTAAAACGATGCCGATCCTTCAAGGAGGATATACTTTCTCGGTTAGCCCGAAATCGATCTATAGGCAAAGATGATGGCAGTATTGGAGGTCAACGTCATTCCACCTCGGGAAGGGTTGTTAGTCCAACTGGTGGATGGAGTAGTGAAGGTCCTAGTCCTGTTCCAAGCGATTCAACAGGAAATCTTGAACCTCTCGTTTTAGTCACACATCGACTCAAAGAAGTAAGTCAAATCCATTTCGAAAACATTTTTTTTCTCAACATTTATTTGAAAATTTTAACAATGCGAATTTTCTTTCAGGCGTACCTGACTCTACAATTTGTGGAAAGTTTGATTCAGAAAAACTGTATTGATTTACTTGGTGGCAGCTCTAATGTGATGCTGGATCTGATGGGTTGCCTGCTCAATGACATCAAAAAAACTTCTGCAAGTGACAGGTGCGAAATTACTTTAACTTAAATTGACCTGATGCTCTGCTTTCATCACTTTTCTATATTTAGACAAAATAATTTTGTGTGCCATGTATTTCCAAGATTTACTACAACCGTGCCATCCCGAATAAACACTTTACCTAATTGCTCCCTCTCTCTCACTCCTATTACCATTGATGTCTTAAAATAGACATTTGATTGCTATATACGTACCTTTTGATGTTCTTATGAGCCCAAGTTAAACGTTATCTCTCTAACAAAATTATTAGCTGTACTGCTTTTCTCTTGTGCATATCACTTGAACGTTCCGTTTCATTGATCTTGGGAAATTGTTGGTTTATTATTCATAGTGCGGCATATCAATCAGCCATATCTCAAATCAAAACGACACTATCGGAGTTTCTCACCGCTGTTGATGTTCTCCTCCTCAAAGACCGCTGTGATGAAATACAACGGGAGGTCTACTTTGAGAAAGTACTCGACACACTCAAAAACACCCGGGATGCTCTCACGGTAAATTAATTCTGATAAAATCCTTTGAAAATCCTATAGCGTATTTCCTCGTATTTACAGATGCCCCAAATTGATGTACTCGGCAAAAACAAAAAAATATCATTAACACTATATATTTTCCTGCATATGATTCACTGAGTCCGCTAATTAATTATCTGCAATTAATAAGTTATAATAATTTTATTTTTTGGTTTAAATTTTTACAGCGGCTGAAGAATCTCATAGACACTAAAGAAAACGGTCACAGTCACAACAACAGTAACAGTCACAGCTATCATAACCAAAATCATGGATCTGACAAGAAGGGAGCTCCATTTTTGACATCTACTCCGAAATCAAAAACTCAACCAAGTTCACCAGGAAGTAAATCCGAAACTGCATCTTACACGGAAGTTGTTGGTTCAAACACCACAGGTTCAACTCCTATCCTCCCACAGACGGAAACTAAAGGAAGTGACGAGAAAAGGTAAACAGATGATTGTCTAAATATTATTTAGATTAATAAAATATTTATTTTATAAATGATTGTAAAATAAAATTCGGAATTTGTTAAATGTAGGCCGCCTCTACCTCCGAAATTGAAGCAATGGTCCGCAAAATCATTTGATATGGAATGGCCATCAAAATCCCCAACATCTCCTCAACATCACAGTCATCATATTTACAGTACGAGTAGTCATCCGAATCTACCTCCTGAGCAGAAATGCAATCAAACTCTACTAAGTCAATGGTTAGAACAAACATCTCGAAATGCAGCCGTAAACAATAGCAATCTGCAGACTGGGAACAATGCCGTATCGTCATCGTCGACACTCTTACTACAAAGTGGGGGTAGCCAGAGTGGATTGCACAGTCAGAGCAGAAGTCAAAAGCAGCACATGCATCATGCGTCGTCCTCTTCTAATTCGAAATTCGAGTTGTCCTCCTCGCAAAACTGGACAGAGTCTAGTGTCTACGTAGCCCGTTCGTCAACAGCAAGTTCATCTCATTCCCAATCAAAAATCCTAGTGTCGACTACAAATCATAGTAATAGTTATCTAGACGATCGAAGAAATCGAAACCGGACGTATTCTGATTCATATCGAATTGATTGTTCGGATGAATCCTTAGATAAACTTTTACCGGATTATGACTGCCGTTCTCAGTCTGCCCGATCAGGCACAACTCATAATTCCCAGTCACTAAGTCTTGGAAGTAGTTTGGACAATTTACTGCTCGTGGACGGCTCTTCTCAACAATCAGGGTTAAGTCCGAATTCTAACTCGGGAGGAGCTCATGGTGCCAATAGGGTTTCCGTTAGTAGTAGCGGAGCAACTGGAGCCGGCCTTGCCGGTCTGAGTAATTATGATCCAGATACGGACATTGATGGTGACACGGACAATGTTTTTGTCACAGAAGTGACTACTTCAAGGACAAGTGGAATTGAGAATCAAAAGACTGACATGACTCTCTTGGTAACTAAAGAAGCGGAAGATGAGAGCGAAAGCGAGAGTCCTCCTGAATTACCAGAAAAAACTGTTTTGAACCGGAATCGACATTTTCTCCTTGGAGGAAATAATTACGGTCCTGCAACTGGGACGCAGTTTATTAATGCCAATTCTAACGGCAGACTTATGAAAGCAAAAGAAGCCGATATGAGGTGTCCCTCTCCCTATGATAATGTTGACGAGACGGATCTCAGCACTTGGCACGGAATGCCCACTCGCCCCGACTCGGGATTCTTCCAACAACAATCTAGCAGACAGTTTATGAGTTACTCAGAGAGTAGGAATACACTCGTTGGAGTTTCCGGAGGCTTTGACTCGGAAGAACGGCCGCCACTTCCTCCTAAAAAGAAGCATAGTCTCAGTAAGATTTCCCAATTTGTAACAGCTATTTAATTCCTCATTAGAGACAGTTAATTTTAATTAATTGAGGTTTTTCTAACCCAATTGGACAATCCTTTATTTTTACAGTTACGGCGTACGTGGAATTAATGCACAACTTTGATTCTCACTCGCATCATCTGAATCACCACCATCACCATTTCCATAATCACCAAAACCAGGCTCATCATCAACAGCAGATTCATCTTCAATCGCATCTGTACCCTGAAGGTGTTCAATATCGTCAGTACCTTAGTGAAAGAAGTGCAACATTGTACAATCCAAGTACTGGTGGAATTCCTGGCTTCAGTGGATTGTCTTCGGCTGGAATGAGTCGGGCGTCTTACTCGTCGTCAATCCATCATTTTTCCTCCTTCTCTACAAATGTATTCTCTCCGACAGAAGAAATCAGTCCTACGAGGCATCAGCACCCTTTCCTACCCTTAGGTCAGCTCTCTGGTGGGAATAACTCATCTGCGTCGATATCTCCTTCCCCCGCCTCCTCCGAATCCGGAAATGCATTCTTAGAAAACGGAGGACGGCCACCTGCACTCCCACCGAAACGGACAAAGCATTTTTTGAAAACTTCTTTGAGTGAACAAGGTGAATATCCCCTGAGTGCAAAATCTCAAGGGGGAAGTAATTCGCCGTTAGTTCAGTATGTGCAGTCACCTGTGGGGAGTCCTCCTCGGGGTTTGCATCTCCCCAGTCCGAATACAGCTCCCAACTCTACAAATAATTTACAAGCTATTAGTGAAACAGCAGGGAACAGTGTCGGAAATATCCCGTCTCTCGCCTTGCCGTCATCAGCAGCAATAACCGCAGCGACAACGCCCGTTCACAGTTTCCCTGCGTAAGTCGGAAAAACCTGCAAAATGGTTTTATTTGAATTAGAAATAAATTAAAATGGTATTTTGTGTTTAGGAGTGCCATGGACAGTCCACAAATGAGTCTGGACGAGGAAAATAAGGATCTGTACATTTTAGACGCATCTCCAAAGTTAACATTAAATGAGAGTCTCAATGCTCCTCCGACAAATGGAAAAGCACCATGCGATGGGCCAGAAGTCAAAGGTGCTGATCCACATGTTCTACTTGTTTACGCTGCTAGTCCTGATCTCAAAGGTAAATCAATAATATTGGTTTATACTTAAGTTTTCTGGATCTGAGTCACAAAGTACATTCGGTCGGTCCGGAATCTATTTTCGCCTTTCTACTCTCTCTCTCTCTCTCTTAGTAGGATATATAAATATACATTATATAGCAGTAGAGCTACATTCACGGAACAACAATTCGCCCAGCTCCAGCAGAACTGGATCCCATTAATTCCCTTTATGTTATCACAATAGACATTGTGCAGAACAGTTCTATCAGTATTTATGTGTGCGGTTGATTTATATCCTATTATCCTGTATATAGTGATAGTACTTGGCTATATACTCTTGTTGTAATTTAAGTAATGTATTATGTATATGTTATTTATGTTTGGTGCAGATATGAAATTTCGCGAGGTCTTCCTTCTCACCTATAGGAATTTTGTACGACCGATTGACGTCATTAATTTATTGTGGAAGCGCTATCAGCACTTTGAGAAGAAATCAGATAGAACATTTATTGTCCATGCGAGAGCCACTTTGGATCTCTTTGTGGATGTCGTTAACTCGCTTACGTATGTTCTCCCACTTTATTTATTTTCCTTTGATTGCATTCTCTAATGACACGAAGAGATAATTGTTCCCTGTCTCCTATAGACCCATGGATTTAGATGACGATATGGTTGCTACTGTCAGAACCTGTATTTATCATTTGGTTAACTGCGGAGAGATTCTTAGTGCTCTCAAAGCGAGGAAAGGACTTATCGTCAAGTACGAAGTGAGACTGAAGCTATTGAGCCCCAAACCAGCCCCGGCCACTCTTGCTGTTACTACAGAGTATGAAAATATAGATTGTTTATTAGGATAGGATGGAAATGATAAGCGTGTTTATTTTTCTCCTTGAATTTCTGTAGAGGACAAACGCTACTTCAATGGAGTGCGACGAGCATAGCTCAACAAATGACTTTGTTGGATGCCGAATTATTTCGCCACCTTGAACCTGCAGAGCTACTTCTCTGGGCTAGAGAGCAGACTGAAGACTTTTGTCCCGCACTTAACAATTTCACCGAGCATTTTAATAAAGTTTCATACTGGTACAAAAACCAATGTTAAATATTTTATGTAATGTCTATTGAGGCTATGGAGTATTTATTATCAAGACATTTTTATACAGGGCACGCTCAAAGGTCTTGTTATGTGCAAATTCTCGGGAGAGAAATCGAACGATGAAGAAACTGATTGAAGTGATGCGTAAACTACGAGACTACAACAATTTCAATTCTTTACTTGCTGTTCTAGCTGCTTTAGATTCAGCACCCATAAGACGATTGGGATTCTCTCGACGACTGACAGAAGCTCTCAAGCCTCATGCTGCATTGACCGATTCTTCTGGATCTTTCAGAACTTATCGCCAAGCGCTGGCTGAGAGCAAACCTCCTTGTATTCCATACATGTCAGTTTTCCAATTCATTTCTACACCGAAATTAAATGCATTCAACCTCTCTAAATTCTCTTTTCCTTTTTCAGTGGTTTGGTACTACAAGACTTAACATTTGTACATATCGGAAATGCTGACTTGTTAGCTGATGGAAAAGTCAATTGGATAAAACGCTGGCAGCAATGGGTTGTTTTAGAACCGATTCGACGATTTCATGCTTGGTGAATTTAATTATTAAATCTTTATTATACAGATTATTTTGTAGAATTTAATTCTTTTTACTAAGTATGTAAATTTTTGTCTTTGCAGTCAATACGGCTACATTAGGAATGACTCACTATTAGCATTCTTAAATAATTTTGATGAATCTTTGAACGATGACGATTTGTGGCAGCTATCAGAGTCGATTAAACCACGAGGGAAGAATTAGTCTTAAAAAATTGTGACAAAAAAAGTGTACGAAGGTTGTGCTACTCTTTTGTTTCGAACTGGAGATTTTAAACTACGAAATAGAAGGTAACTTCGTCAAATGAAGAAAAATGTCCCTCAGAAAATATACAAATTACATTTTGTGCATATAGATTTTTTAAACTTTGAGTATATATCATCACGGTTGTGTTACTACATTATTTAACACGCTAATAAGGTCTTAGAGCTACCTCAAATTCAAATAGAATTTAAGTTTTTTTGTTCATAGACAAACTTCTACCTTGAGAAGGAGAAGAAAAGCATGATTCACACTTTTGTTTTTAATTATTTGAATTTTATTGTTGTAATGCAGTATTTTAAGTTTTATTACAATGTTTTATCACTCTTTTAACTCGTTTTAAACCTGAATTATTTTGTAACACGATAAAATAGAAATGATAGCTATACGTACCAAAGATGTTCATTATATTATAGTTCTTTAAAAATTGCATGCTTTGAAAACTGAAACCACTTAATAGTATTTTCCATAACCATTTAGTACCAATTAATCTACCAAAATATCCAAACCAAACCAAGATATTAATTACTAAACAATACACTAACTAAATAATTCCAAATCCAGTCCAGTCAGTTGTAATAACAAAATTTACCATTACTAGTACATAGAAAGCAATGCAAACATACTACCAAGATTACCTTTTGAAAACAATGGAAATTGTATTATTTACCGTGTATTCCATTTTTGTAACTAATGAAATTAACTAATGTAAATAATGCAATTAATCTAGTTTAGCAAATGATAAATAATTACCCACTTTATTATTATGATTTAAGTGTAATTGTGTACTATAACTAGCAATAAGAAGGAAAGGAACGAAGGCTATATACAACAGATACACTCAACTTTATATGTAAATACCTGATAGGCAATATAAAGTCCACTGCCTATGCCCACGTACAATTATTATACAGTTAGATTTTCCTGCTGTACCTGTAGCAGTAGCAATAAGCAATATTTTCAGCTTTTCTAATAATATTATCGTCTGTATAAAATAAGAAACTGTAAACCATTACCATGTTCATGCGGAGATGCAAATCTTAAATCAATTTTTTAAGTAATACGACTGTACACCCAAATTCTTGTTAGCAGCTCCATAAACTCAAAATAGGAACACGATTGATCATTCATGTGATGTGCTAATGACTTTCCCAAAATATACAAATACCTATTTAAATTATCTTGCATACCTTGCCAATATTTGCACAAATACTACTTACAGGTTGTTATTCTCTAGCAGGTACTTATAATACAATGTCTGAATAAGGGTCAAATAAATGTTTATGTATAACAATGTCCTTATTATGTGTAACTGCCTTTACCCACATTTACGTAAATATACTATGCTCTATACTATATGTGTGTCAAACAAAGTTATACAATCATTATACAATCTAGCCCTAAATCTTTAATTTGAAATGTTTTTTTAATTTCGGTTGTTATACAGCTGTTTATTATAGGTGGGTGCCCCCATTTCTAAATTATGTCAATTGTCCCTATAATTAAACCAGTATAACAATTATTATTTATATGCCTGAGAGCATATCGGCAGGATTCTATCAGGAAAATCCAAAGGTTTGTTAGGTTATTGTTAAAAATAAGAATTTACTTGTTGCAAACAAACTGATATTATTATTGTATTTTATATTTACAAATTATGTTTTATGATATTATTAAACTTTAAGGATTGTTAAATATCTCTGCGTAAAAAGCAATTTAGATTCATAGTTAATAAGACGATTGAAGTGGTGTAGGTTATGATAATAAAGAATACATGCATAAATAATACCCACAGGGAATAGGGTAAAGGAAACCTATATTTGTCAACCAGCCAACTTTCCAGCGTTTTTCGCTTGACATCATTTTACCCATGACATAGATGCTCGTTTTTTCCTAAAAGCGAAGCCTTGATAAGTAGCATTTAAATTTAAACATGGATAACAAGGATTATCCTACAATTTGCATGACAAAAGAAATATCAATGTAATCTTTTACCCTACAAAGGCATATTTTTGTATATGTGAATGTAAGTAACACGCATTAAATACATTAAACTTAAGGCAAACGTTCTATACTGGAATGTACAGGAATGCAAAAAATGCTACAAAATTACATTGCAATTTTATGATAAGTTAGTAAAATTACAAAAAATTACTTAATTTTCGATTTGCCTAAAAATCTTTGTGACAAGTTAGGATCAATTGTCTCTTAGAATTTTAAGGACTTAAAAATGAGAAAATTTTCGGTTCTTCTTTGTGTTAAAAGAAAAACATTTTTTGTGGCTAATTATGCGTTTTATAAGGAGTTTATATTTTTTCTTTTGTTTGATTTATGACTTTGCTTTAATGTTACTAGCAAAAGAAGAAAGGATTCAAAACATTCAAAGAAGGTTAAAAAAATTAAAACTTCTATGCTACTAATTTTGCGACAGAATTTTTATTCTATGAATTTACTATGTTGATAACAGCTGTTTGCATTACCAAAATATTTTGTTGTAGTGTAAATGTAAACAATAGATTTTTGAGTATATCTACATGGCATACATCCCACACAGAACAGATTTGTAGGTGCCATTAACACACTAATTTCTTCCAGAAAACACAACGATCAGAGATTTTTAAGTTTAGTCACACAAGAGTTTCTTAAATTAGTACACATGCAGCTTTAAAGGTTTGTATACTCTGTCCTTCATTTTATGCAATTTTATGTAATAAGCAAACCATAAATAAATAACCACAAATTGAAACTTTAAAACGCTGAGTGCAATACCACCGATAAATCCTACGGCTACGTTTTTCTTTTAATTAACAACACTTGATGCTATTTATTTTTAACCAATTACACATTAAAAACATGCAATGCACTATTATTGTACTGAACCCTGTATTTCACTACTTGACTAGCAAATAACTCTTGTGTATCTTTAATTACGCTTCAGTCGACTAATATGCCACAAACACTTCACGATAGATGTGTATTTGTAATTATGGTATTTCCAATTGTATAAATAGCTAAGATTATCACTACAGATAATTACGTGTATAGATTTACTGTATATTATGTAAGTAATTAAAATATTTATTATAAATTGCAAGTGTGTGCTTTTGTAAAATCAGATTTAAAGTTGTAGAGCATGCAAAGTAACAAAATATGTGTCACGTTATGCGCTAATTAAATCTGTGTTACAATTTTATGAAGCATTTGAATAAACGAGTCAATTCAGATGTCAAAGACAGCACAACTTTCTGGTCAAAATGGATAAAAATCATTGTCTGAATTATAATTGTGAACTAATTTAAGATTTTATGTGGGTGGACATTTGCAAATCAAGAGAAGCGTCTTGATTCGTCAATAAAGCCCCGAGTCAGTAGCATGACACGACGTTTTGTCAGAAATATAGGTCAAAGATCAAACGTGTTTCAAAAATGAACTTTTGGCTTTGATTCCAATAACTCATACGCTTGATTAGGGACTTTTGTGTACTCCTATGGTTACTTATTATCAAGTTACTATTTTGAGGAAAGATCTGCACAACATGTTCGAATATTTTCGAATTTCACATAGAAATAATACGATGTCATAATAATAAGCCCTATAAGTTAAACGCAACGGATTCCACCAAATAATCTTCGATATAATATAATAAGAACAATCCCAAAATGGTCAGAAAATCTTCCCTAAACCCACTTATATTTTAGAAATATTGTTACTCTTACCTTTCCGGAGCAATAAATATAATTTTAAGCGGAACAAGTAGGACAAGAGAAAAGAAATGAACCCAAACCCAATTATTATTCAACCAGGTCAAAATCCAAATTCTGGAAACATTCCATGCTACTCGTTCAATATTACATTATATCCATGTCAAGATCCACCGATAGTTTCTCCTGGAATAAATAATTCTGGATTTCAACAAGGCAATAAAACTTCATTTAGCAATAGTTACTACCCGAAAGAATGGGGTTCAACTGGAACAAGGCCACAGGTTCCTCTGATAAGTCAAAACGGAAAAACCGTTACAATTCCAGTCCCCATTCCAAATTCTATCTACCAATGCTTTCAAAATTTTCCAACTGAAAATATTAGCACGTACGGTAATGGATACGCCGTACAAAAACAACTTTTAAATGGCCAGCGGGATTACTACAACAAAGACACATTCAACCGTTCCAATTTCGTTCCCAACTTCGCCTCCATCAATCCTCACAGTTACTTAAACCAACGGAGGGAATTTATGAAATCTAAAATAATTATTCCAACAAGAACAAATTCCAGAATTCCTCCTCTACCTCCACCGCCCCCTCCGCAATATTTTACATTGGATCGAAACAATCGAGAAGATTTCGGTAAGTATTAATCAATATTCTACGAATGTAATTAATATTTATAAAAATTCAGTAATTACATTTTTAATCTCAGATTTTGTATTCAATCTGTATATGCAAAACCAGATTTTTTAATTGCAACAGGTAGATATAGTAATTACAATCCCGTGAATGAAGAAACAGAGAGAAATTTTAGACAGGTGAATAAAACTCTAATAGAAGATCTAAAGGGAGTGAACTGGAAAAGATACAATATCCTCTCAAAATCCAATTCTTGTCCACCAAATAATTTAACTATTCCACCAGGGAATTGGAATCCAAATGCAACGCGATATAAAGTTGAAGAACGAATTCTGCCACAAGATAGATCAAATAATTTACCATTTCAAACAACAGGGAATTGGAATCCAAATTCAATACGATATAAAGCTGAGGAACGAATTCATCCACAAGATAGATATGGTAACAAAGATGAAAAGTTCATGGGTGGAGGAGATAGTCCAGAATCCTATTCTCCGGATAATTCAGAAGAAAAGTTTGCTTGTGAATGCACTACCTGCAGAGATAGAGATAGATTCGAGGAGCAGAAAACGAAAGCCAATTGGCAAAGTTAGTAAACTTCATTTCATATTTATAATTGCATCCATGCCACAATTTTAATTTTCTGCTTCAATCCGTTTTTAAGGTTCACACGATATACTAAATGAAGACTCCAGCAGTAAAAGTCTTCCTCATGTAGCTACAACGGTCCTTTTGGAGCAAATGAACACTTTCAGGGAAAAGGAGGAAAAGGCTCAGAGAAAATTAATTGACAAAGCAACGTGTCCAATGCAATCGACGACTGTTGACTACGATTCCTCCCCCGTGTGGGAATTTGAAAGGAGAGACTCTACTAGGTTTCATAGAATTTTAAGTCCTTCAAGAACAAGAAATGCAACCATACAGTGTGATTTAGATTTAGAATTGCCTACTGGCAGTACAGAAATATTATGGTGCAGAACGGCGAAACACTCGTCACCAACCATTTCCTATACTCTTTCCGAAAGAAGTAAGACACGTTGCTCTAATTGCTCAATTTTTTAAATTTTTAATTAAAAGTAGTGTATTATAGTGACAATTATTAACTTTAGGCTGTACTTACCGTAAACATTCAGATGAAGATGATGTTCAACAAGGCTATTTAGATTTTCGTCCAGATAGTCCAAAGAGGTTGCCCACTTCAATAAATAAAACTAGTGATAATCATATCGACCATGATATTAGAAATGGAATGACATCTGACTGCGATGAACAAGGTAGAAATAACTCTGAGTTATGATTATTTGATTATGACGTATTATATAATTGTTACTTCGTTCATTTTATTCAACTAATTTTGTAGGTTGTGCCAGAGAATGGGAAAATTTAGATGAAAATTCGAATAGGACTGCATTTCTAGAAAAGCAAAATGAATGCTCACCGTCTACTTCGACATCGTCAATAGTTTATGAAACTCGACGTCCAACTTTCGAAGAAGTTATGGAATATTTAGAAAAGGCTGACGAACAGGAGAAACTAGAACTGGGACTACAACACAAAAGCTCAATTATTGTAAAGAATCCTATCTCTATTAAGGACCCGTATTCTCAAGTGAAAAGGGACGAAAATGAAATGAATATCTACGGTTCGAAATTTGAAGAGCGATATAAAAAAGTTTATAATAAAGTTAATCCACCAATAAAGCCGACGATTGTTAAGAGGGCTAAGAATTATAATCAGTACAACGATTCCTACACTGAAGTGGTAACCCGACGTCCACCGGTGGAAATGTTTCCAGTATCTCCAGGTCCACTGGATTTTCCCAAAAATGCACTAGGCAAACTCTTAATTTTCCTCGACTCAAACTGCTGGCAAGAAGTTCTTGATGGATTTCGCTTCGTAGTTCGCCTTGCTCGTCATCACCGTGAAGTTCTATGTCCGGATCTGAGATACGTTATTTTGAAATCAGAAAAACACTTGGGAAGTTTAAAATCTGCTGTTTCTCGTGCCGCCCTCGCCTGCTTTACTGAATTAGTACTCAACGTAGGAAAAGCCATGGAACCTTATATTGAGAAAATACTGAACAAGATTTTATTGAAGAGTATGGATTGCAATAAGTTTCTTCGTTGGGAGTGTCGCAATGTTCTCAATGCCATAGTCCATGCATTTCCAATCGGAAAATCTTTGATTTGCATCGAAAGTGGCTTCCGACATAAAAGTGCAATGGTCCGAGCCACAATTTCCATAATGCTCAAAAAATGGGTTAGAAAAGTTGGACCTCAAAAGGCAATGATAGGTTATGCTGAAAGAATTTTGCCTATGATAATTACCTTGATACAAGAACGGGGGTGGGAAGCCAGGTAAGCTCGATGATTTCGTTGGCCTGTATTACAAGCTTATAATATTGATATATTCAGTTTTATCTCTTTATTGTGTTTATTTCTGTTACATTATACTTTAATTTTTCAGAGCTGGAGCTAAAGATGCATTAAACGAACTAATTTCCCATCCAAATTTTATGGGTGTACTACGCACAGTTGTCCCCTATGAAGATCTGGTAGAGGCTTCGCGTCGTGTTAAAGCCATACGAGGTAGGCTTGACCTTCAAGATATAAATCTGCATTGCTCTTAAAAAGTATTTAATCACAAACATTAACTTGAAACTGTTTTTGGTTTTTAGAATTGATGGAACAAGACTGTTTGAATTTTAGGATTTGAACTTACGATGAATGAAAAACTTTCATAAAAAGGTGCTACATTTTTCTCTTAACGGGTTGCAGCTAATATGTATATTCAAAATTAATAGTACTTGATAACTAGATTACCTAAATAAAATGACAATAAACTGTGTATGTATAGACAAATAGAGAAATGCATTGTGTTTGTTCTCAGTAAATAATTTACAATAATTTATCCACTATAAACAAATATTAGATATTTACAAATTCGTATGTTACCGATTAGTTAGCTATGTTTTTTAGTTCGTGCTCAAGGAAGAGGATTAGAAGAAGCATCTCTAAGAATAGACTTGCAAAAAGATTTATTTCAAAAATATGACAATCTCAGCCTAGAAAAAATTATTTGTTTTCATTATCTGCCCATTTTATGAATGCAGATATTCTGGAAATGTTTTCTGACTGAAAAATAATATGAACTTTTAGTGCATTTTTCATAGCAAAAATAAACTGCTCTAAAAGCATATCAAAAACCACATTATGTTTTACTAGACCCATGTACTACAGGACCTGGGTCCTGTGACCGCCTAGTGTTGAATAAGTTTGTCGATGTAGCAGAACCAACTTGGATTAGAAGTTTTGAAATGCTATTTAATACGCACATTACTATCATATAACCAAATGTTCCCTTTCGCTAATCATTTCCATTCGATCACCCCTCACCATTCAATCTGTTTTCTATTATTATTTTGATGTTATAAAAATATTATGAAACGACCCATTTCGGTGGTTTAGAGGAATTGGGCTTGCGCGTTTTGCTTTTTTGCTTTTAAGGAGCCTGCATATTTTACGTGTACAGTTGATGGGAGGAGGAGGTACTCAAACATATTGCAGTCAGCACTTAATATGTGGGAGTGAGTTTTTGCGTTACGTAATATATGCAGGCTCCCTAGGCTCTCCCTACCACACGTACATTTGTCTAGAACCTATATCCATTTGCTGGCAAATGGGTCTAGAGAGGTTCCCTCTAAAAAAGTGCATCAGGTTTGTAATGATATTCATTACAAATTGTTGATGGCCGATGCGGAAATGAGGGGAGACGGCCAAAATATCCATGGTTATTATAATAAACTAGCTGGTTAGCCCGTCCTACGACAGGGCTCTGTTTCACATAAAGCAAAATTAAAGATTTAAAGACTAAACCCAGGAAAGTGTAAAGGAAACTGATATTTCATACCAGTTTCCTTTACAACCTCTGCCAATCCGTACAAATTCAGTAGTCTCACCTCCCCGCCCCTTCCCAAAAAGCATAATTGTTCCATCGACATGAAGTCTCTAGCTCCATGCCCCCTCCCAAATAACAACTTTTTCACCGACATGTAACTTCCACCTCCATCGCCCAAATAACAACTTTTTCACCGACATGTATCCTCCAACTCCCCTTCCCTAATAACAATTGTTTCACCGACATGTAACCTCCACCTCCTCCTCAGAAAGAACAACTTTTTCACCGACATGTAACCTCAACCTCCCTCGCCCCTTCCCGAATAACAATTTTATTGTTTCACCGACGTGCAACTTCCACCTCCCCCTCCCAAATACCAACTTTTTTTTTAGCAATTACTATTACTCCTTCTCTCTTGGCATAATCCGTAATTATGTGGTGAGTTGCCTGTCAAAAAACAAAATGGCTAATTCGCAAAATAATTTAGCAATTTTCAGAAATCTTTTTCAATTCAATGAGTTTAATCATGCCTCCGAACGACCAGCAGCCAAAAGTCCTCTTCCAGCATATAGCCACTGTAAAATCGTTGCAGTTGTTAAATCTCTTTCGACATTAAATGATTTTCCTTTGTCGACTGTAAAAGGTCCCACAAGGGCGCCATATTTGTCTTCTAATCGTTTTCCAACTGGCAAATCAACCAAAACTGGAATCTAGATCATATTTTGTATTAGAAATTATTTTTCAAGTTAAAATTTCAGTTTTAGTAAATAATTTTTACATTTAAATCCTTTAAATGTTCTTTTGGACCGATTCCTGCTAGCAACAGTAATTGAGCAGAGCGTATGGAGCCTCCAGAAAGAATTTCTTTTTTTACATGAGCTTCGAAAATTTTGCCATGCCGTTCGTAACGAATACCATATGCTTTGGTATTATTCATTAAAATCTCAGTCACAAAAGAAAACTGTAGAAAATTCCTATTTTTTGATATCACTACCGTCATTTATCGGTATTTAATAATGTTTCGAAAATATTTTAACCTTCAGTTAACGGTCCGTATGCATTTGTATCCCGGTTTAAGTATCCTATTTCCTTTCCTGCTCTCATCAGGTTATCAATAAAAGGTACAAGTTTTTTCAATACTCACTTCTCCTCCTTTCCCATGAGATTTTCTTGTGTAGAGTATTGTCAGTTTTATTTGCTATTAAAAATTAATTATAACCTTGCCCAACTAAAATATGTAGGGTCGTAGTATATGTATGTGATGGCCCATCTGAGGGCCAGTACTAATTGGGAAAGGGATTGATGGAAGTTAAAGAGCTCATCGATAAGCTCAGACTATACACGGAAGCTCCTCCCACTTGGTGCCAGCTATTCTTAGGGCCACTTGCCATGGGGCCAGGTGTCCGGGGGGCCAGTTTCCATGGGGCTACCTCGCCTAACACCATATTTGATTATTTTCGGCAAAAAGACCTTAAAATTAACCCGCTGCGACTATTTGATTATTTTTGACCAAAAGAGCTTAAGGATCCCATTATTTCATGTGCGGGAAAATTTGAAAATTGGAGCATTTACATGTAAAAACAAAAGTCGCAAAGGCTTTTTAACTAATCGCTTAATTGAAAAAAAATAAAGAGACCAAAAATGCTTTTCATATTGTCATCTAAAAAGTGAAGTAGCTTTTGGACGATAGCACAATTCCTTCCCACTTTGGAAGGCTGTAAAATGTGAATATTTAATTTAATATTTAAGTAGCTATTTGAATATTTGTGGCAAAAAGAGCTTAAAATTAACGCGTTGTTCGCGATTATATGTGATTTTTTTTTAATTTTGGGAAAAAAGACTTAAAACGAACGAGGTTTGGGAAAATATACTTAACGCATACCGTTTAATGGCATTGCCCCCTGGGTTCGAAATCGACTTCTAAATACAATACTGTAAAGGGTCCCGTTTTCCCTTCATCAAATTATAAAAGCCAGCCTGTAAAAATAGATTAATTTGGACCATCAAAATCAACAGAAAATCAAAATTGATTAATGTTGACTATGAAAATCAACAGTAAATCATAATAGATTAATGTTGACTTCCAAAATCAACAGTAAATCATAATAGATTAATGTTGACTTCCAAAATCAACAGTAAATCATAAAAGATTAATGTTGACTTCCAAAATCAAAATATTTTGATTTCCTGTTGATTTTCATAGTCAACATTAATCAATTTTGATTTTGATCTACACAGTGACTTACACAGTGACCTACACAGTGACCTACACAGTGACTTACACAGTGACCTACACAGTGACCTACACAGTGACTTACACAGTGACCTACACAGTGACCTACACAGTGACCTACACAGTGACTTACACAGTGACCTACACAGTGACCTACACAGTGACCTACACAGTGACTTACACAGTGACCTACACAGTGACCTACACAGTGACCTACACAGTGACCTACACAGTGACCTACACAGTGACCTACACAGTGACCTACACAGTGACCTACACAGTGACCTACACAGTGACCTACACAGTGACCTACACAGTGACCTACACAGTGACCTACATAGTGACCTCTCAGGCTGAGAGGCGGATTTTGAAAGAGCTTAGAAAATAAAATATATTTTGAAAACCAAGTTTCATCATGGGCATTTATATAATTTTTAGCCACTCTTATTCAAAACTAAGCACATCCACGTCATGTATTTATTTATTTTACAAAATATATTTAGTTATATATCAAATTTTACTTTTACTGTGTCATACAATAAACGTTTTCCACAATGATATGTTTTAACAACATTGTTCACTCTAATATCCCTTATGTACCATGCTACAAATACACCTACATCGCTTTTATCAGCTGAACATGATTGGTGGAATTTGGAAGTCTTAACTGATAAGTATGGAATTATTCGATTGTTGGATTAGGATTTACCGTATCATAATGTACAGTGTTTCATGTAGGCCAACGATTACAATTTTACCAACCACCTGGCCAGCATTCAACATCAGAAGATCTTCTTTGATGACTTATAGTTTCGCTTTCGCATAGCTCCATTTCATGCTTGAAAATCTATTTAAACTTTCAAATTCTGATCTCAACATACAAATATTCTTATACATATATAATATGACAAATGTTTTCAGCCTTTGTTGGACATTGTAAATACTGGCACACAAAACCCTTACCAACCCATAGTCACATCTTTTCCTAGTGATATTATTTAATTTATAAACCTTGTAATAAACTCTAAATCACAGTCAACCTTGAGACCGATGTACATCTCCAATGCAAATTATGTTTGCAGTGTAACGAATATACACGCTGAAATATTTTAACATTTTAAATACTATCATACTTACTAAAAAGGAAATCTACTTACAGCTTACGTGCACAAAATGGCTAAGTCGAATGGTAATTTTTTCAATAATTTACACAATAGTACAAAAAATTATGTTGCATGTAATCCAATATCACTCTGTAATTATGTATTTAAACTTATGTCACGGTTTATTTTCAAACAGAAATAAGGGAAGTCAACCAATTTGAGATGGTGACGATTCTGGCAAACGACATCATTTTCTGTAGAAATTGGATGCCATTCTGTCGAAAATTAAACTTTTCTCAGTCATTTATGTACGACTTGGAGCAAATGGCCAAACTAAGTTCTCCCATCTCCGATATAATCATCAAAATTATGGATTATTGGAAAAGTTCATGCCCTGCAGAAGCCGATTCAATATATTTGGCACAAATTTTGAGACAAATTGGGTGTGCTGAATCTGCAGGTGAGTATCCTTAATTACTATTTGAAAACTACCGCCTATAAATAAAATCAAACTTTATTACTATTCATTATCATAATTTTACAGATCATATCGATGCTGTTTTTGGAAATCCTTCTTCTTTTACAAACCAGGCAACTGGATTTCAAAGTCTTCAGGTCGCTTCGTCGAGTAAGCCTCTTCATTTCAATTTGAAGGCTTCAGAAGATCAACTTATTTGGTTCAACATACGAACCGCCACAATATACTACTCCGGGCGAGATAAAGAGATGCTGTTTATTGAAGAGCAGTGGAAAAACTACAAAACAAGCAAAAAGATGTTTGTGGCCATTACTGGACTCGGAGGGATTGGAAAAAGCGAATTGGCAAGAAACTTTGCAAAATGGTTTCACCAATCTTACAGAGGTCACTGCATTTGGTTTGATGCTGAAACAAATCAAAATTTATCCCAAAGCTTTTCCGATTTAGCAGTCGAATTGAATATTTCTTTGAAAGATGAATCAGGGAATAATAAGAACTTGGACACTCTTGCTCGAGAGGTCTATAAAAATATCTTTGGCAAAACGTGTCTGTTGATTTTTGACAATTTGGAGTCCTACGATCAGCCAACCATCAAGTCTCTCTATGATCTTGCTTCTAAACAACCTCCATCTGTTTTGATACCTTTTGCGTTGTCTACGTCGAGATTCCGACCTGCAGTCAAATTCTTTGGAAGTAAATGCACACATATAGAACTCGATAATCTAACGCCTGAAGCTGCCATCCAATTTTTCTACCGATATCTCCAAGTAGATGTAAATTCCGTTGATGAATCACTATCCAATTCTATAAAGACATTATGTGACAGACTACAATGTTTTCCCTTGGCCATGCAACAAGCAGCGGCGTACATTAACGAAAGTCTCTCGGATGATTTGAGGCGAAACAATTTAGACACAAAATGCCAAATCGATGAATATTTGGCCAAGATTGACATTATATCGAAGAGACTGCTTGATCATCCATTACCAGAGTGTGAGCAATTCGAAAATGCTACAACTTACCTGACTTGGCAAATTACTTTCGACAAAATTGCTAAAATGAAGGAATCTGGAGCAGAAGCTATTAATTTGATGCGCGTCATTTCTTTCCTGTCGCCTGAGAACATTTCATCTGAATTTTTACGTAAAATACTTTCGAAAATAGGAAGTCTACGCAAAGACGTCAATACAATTTCACCTGGATTGAACACGGAATTTTTAGGCATAAAAGTTGACGAAGAAAGTTCCTATGAGGTTAAGGGTTTAGAAGTTTTGAGGGATCATTCTATGATTAGCTTATTGAAAACCAATAATTTAATTATTATTTCCGTCCACCGTCTTGTGCAAGAAGTCACTAGACTCAAATTAAGTGAAGACGGACTATTCAATGAGACTTTAGATCAACTATTGGCTGGCGTTGTGGAAATAATGACAAGCAAAGATATTATTATTCCATCACATCAAATGATCCATGCACAAACCATTTGGGATCATGCATCAGGGAATCCAGAGCTAGTTGAAAAGCATGGCAACTTTCCGTATTGGATATGCCGAAGATTGGACAATGCAGGAAAGTATCAAGAAACGTACGACTTCAGTTGCCGGGCTTTAAATGTTTTGGAAGCGACATTTGGGGAAAGGAGTCGATGGACATTGAGGGTGAAATTCTGGAAAGGAGATGCCCTTAATGAGTTGCGAGAGTACTTAAAGTCCCTAGAAGTGCAGATGAAAGTATATGAGAAGCAAATTGAAATGTTTGGAGATGAAGACGAAGATGTTATATACACAGCTAATGGAATTGGAAATATTCATTGCAGCCTAGAAAAGTATGATGAAGCCCTCAAATGGTACGAAGAAGCTTTGCAGAAAAGGGAGAAAATCAAGGGGAATGAGGATCATTTGACACTCACTTTAAAGGCCAACATGGCACTGGTACTTAATCATCAAGGGAAGTACGAAGAAGCACTTAAAATGCACAAAGAAGTACTGCAAGTGAGAGAACGTGTGTTGGGAAAGGAACATTTATATACATTGACTACAAAACACAACTTGGCAACTGTGAGATATAGTATGAAAGAGTATGTAGGTGCTCTTCAGATATTCCAGGAAGTGGTGGAAGAACAAGAAAGGGTCTTTGAAGCAGACCATCCAGATACATTGCTCACTAAAGGATGGATAGCGGACACATTGAAGTCTCTTGGGAGGATGGACGACGCATTTCAATTATGGAAGGAAGTGCATGAGAAGAGAGAGAAAGCCCTCGGACCAACACATCCACAAACATTGATTGCAAAACGCAACTTGGCAACTGTGACATATAGTATGAAAGATTATGTAAGTGCTCTTCAGATATTCCAGGAAGTGCTGGAAGAACAAGAAAGGGTCTTTGAAGCAGGCCATCCAGATACATTAAAGACTAAAGAATGGACTGCTAAGACATTAGAGTCACTTGTGAGGATGGACGAAGCATTTCAATTGTGGAAGGAAGTTCATGAAAAGAGAGAGAAAGCCCTCGGACCAACACATCCAGATACATTGCTTGCAAAACACAACTTGGCAACTGTGACATATAGTATTAAAGATTATGGAGGTGCTCTTCAAATATTCCAGGAAGTGCTGGAAGTGGAAGAAAGGTTCTTGGAAGCAGACCATCCAGATACATTGACTACTAAAGCATGGATAGCGGACACATTGAAGTCTCTTGGGAGGACGAACGAAGCATTTCAATTGATGAAGGAAGTGCATGAGAAGAGAGAGAAAGTCCTCGGACAAACACATCCACAAACATTGGTTGCAAAATACAACTTGGCAACTGTGACATATAGTATGAAAGATTATGTTAGTGCTCTTCAAATATTCCAGGAAGTGCTGGAAGTACGAGAAAGGGTACTAGAACCGGACCATCTAAATACATTGCTCACTAAAGGACGGATAGCGGACACATTGAAGTCTCTTGGGAGGATGGACGAAGCATTTCAATTGATGAAGGAAGTGCATGAGAAGAGAGATAAAATCCTCGGCCCTACACATCCACAGACGTTGACATCAAAATACAACTTGGCAACTGTGACATATAGTATGAAAGATTATGTTAGTGCTCTTCAAATATTCCAGGAAGTGCTGGAAGTACGAGAAAGGGTACTAGAACCGGACCATCTAAATACATTGCTCACTAAAGGACGGATAGCGGACACATTGAAGTCTCTTGGGAGGACGATAGAAGCATTTCAATTGATGAAGGAAGTGCATGAGAAGAGAGAGAAAATCTTCGGACAAACACATCCAGATACATTGCGTGCAAAACACGACTTGGCAACTTTGACATATAGCATGAAAGATTATGGAGGTGCTCTTCATAAATTCCAAGAAGTGCTGAAAGACCAGGAAAAGGTATTGGAAGCTGACCATCTAAATACATTGACCACTAAAGGATGGATAGCGGACACATTAAAGTCACTTGGGAGGATGGACGAAGCATTTCAATTATGGAAGGAAGTGCATGAGAATAGAGAGAAAGCCCTCGGACCAACACATCCACAAACATTGATTGCAAAACACAAGTTGGCAACTGTGACATATAGTATGAAAGATTATGTAAGTGCTCTTCAGATATTCCAGGAAGTGCTGGAAGAACAAGAAAACGTATTGGAAGTAGACCATACAAATACATTGACCACTAAAGCATGTATAGCTGACACATTGATGTCTCTTGGGATTATGGACGACGCATTTCAATTGATGAAGGAAGTGCATGAGAATAGAGAGAAAGCCCTCGGCCCAACACATCCACAAACATTGATTGCAAAACACAAGTTGGCAACTGTGACATATAGTATGAAAGATTATGTAAGTGCTCTTCAGATATTCCAGGAAGTGCTGGAAGAACAAGAAAACGTATTGGAAGTAGACCATACAAATACATTGACCACTAAAGCATGTATAGCTGACACATTGATGTCTCTTGGGATTATGGACGACGCATTTCAATTGATGAAGGAAGTGCATGAGAAGAGAGAGAATGTCCTCGGCCCAACACATCCACAAACATTGGTTGCAAAATACAACTTGGCAACTGTGACATATAGTATGAAAGATTATGTAAGTGCTCTTCAGATATTCCAGGAAGTGCTGGAAGAACAAGAAAACGTATTGGAAGTAGACCATCCAAATACATTGACCACTAAAGCATGTATAGCTGACACATTGATGTCTCTTGGGATTATGGACGACGCATTTCAATTGATGAAGGAAGTGCATGAGAAGAGAGAGAGAGTCCTCGGCCCAACACATCCACAAACATTGGTTGCAAAATACAACTTGGCAACTGTGACATATAGTATGAAAGATTATGTAGGTGCTCTTCAGATACTCCAGGAAGTGCTGGAAGTACGATAAAGAGTCTTGGAACCCGACCATCCAGATACATTGAGCACTAAATTATAATATTTTAAATGATTTAAAATCAAAGTGTGCAATATCGTAAAAGAATGATGCTAATGTAGATTATGACGAGTGTTAATAAATACAATCAGATCTTCTATACTATTATTTGTTTATTTATCTTAGTACTATTTTAGATCTCCAATTAAGGTACTGCAGATTTATAACCAGGTACTGCAGTTTTACAACCAGGTACTGCAGTTTTACAACCAGGTACTGCAGTTTTACAACCAGGTACTGCAGTTTTACAACCAGGTACTGCAGTTTTACAACCAGGTACTGCAGATTTATAACCAGGTACTGCAGATTTATAACCAGGTACTGCAGTTTTACAACCAGGTACTGCAGTTTTACAACCAGGTACTGCAGTTTTACAACCAGGTACTGCAGTTTTACAACCAGGTACTGCAGTTTTACAACCAGGTACTGCAGTTTTACAACCAGCTACTGCAGTTTTACAACCAGGTACTGCAGTTTTACAACCAGCTACTGCAGTTTTACAACCAGGTACTGCAGTTTTACTACCAGGTACTGCAGTTTTACAACCAGGTACTGAAATTTTACAACCGAAAAAATGTAATGAAGCCGGAGTTTGGTTAAGTTATATAAAGCAAAATAAATTCTTAATAATTATATATATTATGATAAAGTGATACGCCCTTATTGCTGATAACTTATTTAATGCATTTAAATTTAAAAGAAGTAGTCAAAGAGTAAATAAGCATGGTTAGTGTCAAATAAGGTTAAGTTATATGATGTACACGTATGTATTTGAATTTAAAATTTACAAAGTTTTGTTTTCTTTCTCCGACATGTAGCCAGCCCCTTTAGCAGGGATGGCAGGGAATATTTCAGTAGTTGTAGAATTCATTATTAATTCATTCATTATTAAATAAGGTTGCTCATTTTGGAAACTGGGTTTTTATTATAGCAAAATATCTTACATATAAAATCTTCCTCTTCGAAATCTTCCATCTAAATATTTTATCTTAATATTTTCTAAACCGAATTGATGAGTATTGTTTGCTGGCGTCCCAATCAATTTCTTACACAACTGAAGGCAGGTGAATAGAACAGAAAAGTCAGTTTAGCCAACAATTCAGAAAGAAAACGTTATAGCATTGACTTGATAAGGATTGAATAGACGAATTTCTGAAGACATGTCAGAACTTCCTCGATATTTGCTACTATCGCTACTTAGATTGCATACCTGAAATTCAATATATTAGTAATAAGTTTGAACAAAATGCAGCATTTTTGACCCACGTGGAAAGCAGCAGCAGTTTCTCATTGCGATTCTAATTTTACAGATTTATTAGCTTTTCCGGTATATCATACTTCAGGTTGTTGCCTTTCTACGTATTTGCAAAAAAGAGATTCCGAAAAATCACTTGATAGCATACTAAAGTTCTCGAATTCAGGATCAGTGACATAAGCATTAGAAAGTTGCACGGGCACCCAATGCCCGTGCGGGCAGCTGCTTGGCCCGTGCCCGTACGGGTATGTGCGGGCACGGGCAGCCATGGGTACCAAAATGCTGCCCGTGCAACTATTATAAGAGTTGTACGGGCACCTAATGCCCGTGCGGGCAGCTGCCCGGCCGTGCCAGCACGGGTATGGGCGGGCATGGGCATATTTGCTACGGGCAGCCACGGGTACCAAAATGCTGCCCGTGCAACTCTCAAATTATCCTGCAAAATCCGCCACTCAGCCTGAGAGGTCACTGTGTAGGTCACTGTGTAGGTCACTGTGTAGGTCACTATGTAGGTCACTGTGTAGGTGACTGTGTAGGTCACTGTGTAGGTCACTGTGTAGGTCACTGTGTAGGTCACTGTGTAGGTCACTGTGTAGGTCACTGTGTAGGTCACTGTGTAGGTCACTGTGTAGGTCACTGTGTAGGTGACTGTGTAGGTGACTGTGTAGGTCACTATGTAGGTCACTGTGTAGGTGACTGTGTAGGTCACTGTGTAGGTCACTGTGTAGGTCACTGTGTAGGTCACTATGTAGGTCACTGTGTAGGTCACCGTGTAGGTCACTGTGTAGGTGACTGTGTAGGTCACTGTGTAGGTCACTGTGTAGGTGACTGTGTAGGTCACTGTGTAGGTCACTGTGTAGGTCACTGTGTAGGTCACTGTGTAGGTCACTGTGTAGGTCACTGTGTAGGTCACTGTGTAGGTCACTGTGTAGGTCACTGTGTAGGTCACTGTGTAGGTCACTGTGTAGGTCACTGTGTAGGGTCACTGTGTAGGTCACTGTGTAGGTCACTGTGTAGGTCACTGTGTAGGTCACTGTGTAGGTCACTGTGTAGGTCACTGTGTAGGTCACTGTGTAGGTCACTGTGTAGGTCACTGTGTAGGTCACTGTGTAGGTCACTGTGTAGGTCACTGTGTAGGTCACTGTGTAGGTCACTGTGTAGGTCACTGTGTAGGTCACTGTGTAGGTCACTGTGTAGGTCACTGTGTAGGTCACTGTGTAGGTCACTGTGTAGGTCACTGTGTAGGTCACTGTGTAGGTCACTGTGTAGGTCACTGTGTAGGTCACTGTGTAGGTCACTGTGTAGGTCACTGTGTAGGTCACTGTGTAGGTCACTGTGTAGGTCACTGTGTAGGTCACTGTGTAGGTCACTGTGTAGGTCACTGTGTAGGTCACTGTGTAGGTCACTGTGTAGGTCACTGTGTAGGTCACTGTGTAGGTCACTGTGTAGGTCACTGTGTAGGTCACTGTGTAGGTCACTGTGTAGGTCACTGTGTAGGTCACTGTGTAGGTCACTGTAGGTCACTGTGTAGGTCACTGTGTAGGTCACTGTGTAGGTCACTGTGTAGGTCACTGTGTAGGTCACTGTGTAGGTCACTGTGTAGGTCACTGTGTAGGTCACTGTGTAGGTCACTGTGTAGGTCACTGTGTAGGTCACTGTGTAGGTCACTGTGTAGGTCACTGTGTAGGTCACTGTGTAGGTCACTGTGTAGGTCACTGTGTAGGTCACTGTGTAGGTCACTGTGTAGGTCACTGTGTAGGTCACTGTGTAGGTCACTGTGTAGGTCACTGTGTAGGTCACTGTGTAGGTCACTGTGTAGGTCACTGTGTAGGTCACTGTGTAGGTCACTGTGTAGGTCACTGTGTAGGTCACTGTGTAGGTCACTGTGTAGGTCACTGTGTAGGTCACTGTGTAGGTCACTGTGTAGGTCACTGTGTAGGTCACTGTGTAGGTCACTGTGTAGGTCACTGTGTAGGTCACTGTGTAGGTCACTGTGTAGGTCACTGTGTATGTCACTGTGTTGGTCACTGTGTAGGTCACTGTGTTGGTCACTGTGTAGGTCACTGTGTAGGTCACTGTGTAGGTCACTGTGTAGGTCACTGTGTAGGTCACTGTGTAGGTCACTGTGTAGGTCACTGTGTAGGTCACTGTGTAGGTCACTGTGTAGGTCACTGTGTAGGTCACTGTGTAGGTCACTGTGTAGGTCACTGTGTAGGTCACTGTGTAGGTCACTGTGTAGGTCACTGTGTAGGTCACTGTGTAGGTCACTGTGTAGGTCACTGTGTAGGTCACTGTGTAGGTCACTGTGTAGGTCACTGTGTAGGTCACTGTGTAGGTCACTGTGTAGGTCACTGTGTAGGTCACTGTGTAGGTCACTGTGTAGGTCACTGTGTAGGTCACTGTGTAGGTCACTGTGTAGGTCACTGTGTAGGTCACTGTGTAGGTCACTGTGTAGGTCACTGTGTAGGTCACTGTGTAGGTCACTGTGTAGGTCACTGTGTAGGTCACTGTGTAGGTCACTGTGTAGGTCACTGTGTAGGTCACTGTGTAGGTCACTGTGTAGGTCACTGTGTAGGTCACTGTGTAGGTCACTGTGTAGGTCACTGTGTAGGTCACTGTGTAGGTCACTGTGTAGGTCACTGTGTAGGTCACTGTGTAGGTCACTGTGTAGGTCACTGTGTAGGTCACTGTGTAGGTCACTGTGTAGGTCACTGTGTAGGTCACTGTGTAGGTCACTGTGTAGGTCACTGTGTAGGTCACTGTGTAGGTCACTGTGTAGGTCACTGTGTAGGTCACTGTGTAGGTCACTGTGTAGGTCACTGTGTAGGTCACTGTGTAGGTCACTGTGTAGGTCACTGTGTAGGTCACTGTGTAGGTCACTGTGTAGGTCACTGTGTAGGTCACTGTGTAGGTCACTGTGTAGGTCACTGTGTAGGTCACTGTGTAGGTCACTGTGTAGGTCACTGTGTAGGTCACTGTGTAGGTCACTGTGTAGGTCACTGTGTAGGTCACTGTGTAGGTCACTGTGTAGGTCACTGTGTAGGTCACTGTGTAGGTCACTGTGTAGGTCACTGTGTAGGTCACTGTGTAGGTCACTGTGTAGGTCACTGTGTAGGTCACTGTGTAGGTCACTGTGTAGGTCACTGTGTAGGTCACTGTGTAGGTCACTGTGTAGGTCACTGTGTAGGTCACTGTGTAGGTCACTGTGTAGGTCACTGTGTAGGTCACTGTGTAGGTCACTGTGTAGGTCACTGTGTAGGTCACTGTGTAGGTCACTGTGTAGGTCACTGTGTAGGTCACTGTGTAGGTCACTGTGTAGGTCACTGTGTAGGTCACTGTGTAGGTCACTGTGTAGGTCACTGTGTAGGTCACTGTGTAGGTCACTGTGTAGGTCACTGTGTAGGTCACTGTGTAGGTCACTGTGTAGGTCACTGTGTAGGTCACTGTGTAGGTCACTGTGTAGGTCACTGTGTAGGTCACTGTGTAGGTCACTGTGTAGGTCACTGTGTAGGTCACTGTGTAGGTCACTGTGTAGGTCACTGTGTAGGTCACTGTGTAGGTCACTGTGTAGGTCACTGTGTAGGTCACTGTGTAGGTCACTGTGTAGGTCACTGTGTAGGTCACTGTGTAGGTCACTGTGTAGGTCACTGTGTAGGTCACTGTGTAGGTCACTGTGTAGGTCACTGTGTAGGTCACTGTGTAGGTCACTGTGTAGGTCACTGTGTAGGTCACTGTGTAGGTCACTGTGTAGATTGTAGCTACATCAATTGTTGATATTTCAACAGAAACTACTAAATCGGTTCTTTAGAGCCGTCTCTTGTTAGAGGAAACGCGCGAAAGTCTAACCACCATTCTAAACTAGACTTACTACATTGCGTACTCAACTCTACGAATTATACAAGCTATTATTAAAAGCTATTATTAAATAATCCGAGATGGTATTCTTTGGGAATGCCTATCCATTCTGTCTTTCGCTGTCCGTCGATAATTCAGTTTCAGTCAGCTTTTAGTTCAGTTCAGCCAGCATTATTGCAGTGTGCCACAACATACTGCGACGAGCAGTGGCATAGTAACCTACAGCAAGCCGTAACAGAAGCTCGCCTAAGTAAAAGTTACCGTGTACACTGTACACATTTTAGTAGACGAAAAGTACTGGCACGTAACACAAAACCGAGCGTACGGATTTTGATCAAACTTTCAGAATTGAGTCTTTATATATGTAGCTACGACATATTAAAAATGCCGACATTGATATTATAAGGAAACGAAGCTATATCATATGAAACCTACAGCAACCCGTAACAGAAGCTCGCCTGAGTAAAGTTTACCGTGTACACATTTTGGTAGCGAAAAGTACTCGCACGTTACACAAAACCGAGCTTACGGATTTTGATCAAGCTTTCAGAATTGAGTCTTTATATATGTATCTATGACATATGAAAACCTACAGCAAGCCGTAACAGAAGCTGGCCTGAGAAAAGGGGATTTTTAGTAGAATAATAGAAATAGGTTTATTTTGATATTTATTGATTAACATTGAGTATCAAAATAGATGAATGCTGACCATCAGAAAAATGGAAAATCAATGTAGATAAACGTTGATTATAAAAATCTAAAGAAAATAAAAAAAGTAATGTTGACTGTCAAAATCAACAGAAAATCAAAATTGATTAATGTTGACTGTCAAAATCACAAGAGAAAATCAAAATTGATTAATGTTGACTATCAAAATCAACAGAAAACTAAAATTGATTAATGTTGACTGTCAAAATCAACAGAAAATCAAAATTGATTAATGTTGACTATCAAAATCATTAGAAAACTAAAATTGATTAATGTTGACTGTCAAAATCAACAGAAAATTAAAACTGATTAATGTTGACCATAAAAATCAACAGAAAACCAAAATTGATTAATTTTGACAATCAAAATCAACAGAAAACCAAAATTGATTAATTTTGACAATCAAAATCAACAAATCAAAATTGATTAATGTTGAAAAATTCCTTATTGAGGCGAGCTAAAACGCCTGTGTACAATAATGGATTATTGTCTACCAAATGAAATCGCCATGCTTTGTTAAACAAAAGCACATCTAAATTTTCAATCTAATCTTTTGTACCCTCGTTTTACGACAACTGGAAGCAGTTTTAACAACAAAAAATCGCATTATTGTTCTTACTATTGAAAAAAGTCTAATTTAGAAACACATAAATGTTTTTATTGCCATTTTTAATTTCCACTAACAGGATCAGTTTTAAGTAGAAACGTTTATTGCGACTATAAAATTATCTATTAAAAGCAAGCAGAATAAAATGGACAATTTGTAGGTTGAGTATGGTAACCAATAATTTGGCAATTATTACTATATTAATCCAAGTTATATAAGAGCAGAAATTCATGTTTGACAAGCATACAGATTTATTTTGGTCTGTGTTTTACAACCATTACAAATATTTCTACAAGTTTTCAATAAAAGCGGCATTATGGCAATCAACAGTAACACGGAAGATTAAATAACATATTTTTTCGGCTGTTATTTGCGAACCGTCAGACATATTTTGTCCACAATCAATAGGGATCGTCACAAGTCCATAGTCAACGTTTTTGCCAAGTTTGGTCAAATTCCGTCAATTCCTTCGGGAGTTATCGTGGGGACAAATTCGCAGAGAAAAGTATAACTATGAACTCTAATATAATTAATATAATCAGCGAAAACGTTGCGTCAATAATATTTTTCATAACTCTAACTCTAAATGTCCCATATCCATTGATATGTTACACTCAAAATTTAGTGAAAGATGGAGTGTGCCTAATGATTCACGGAGATCCAATTATTCGTCCATTTTGCCTGAAGATCAGCTCTTGGTAAATAAGTCCTTTGTTCCGTCAATTTCTGCTAATGATGTTTCTGCTGCTATTAGGAAAATCAAATCTGACTTCCTCCGGTCCTGACGGTATTTTACCGAGAAAAATCAAGTTAACTAAATGTGATGAGATTATTGCTACTATCGGCAGAATTATGATTATACATAATAAAATCCCAGAATCTTTAAGGGAAAGAAAAACTGTCTTAATCTACAAGGATAAAGGTGATGCGAATGATGTCTCAAATTGGAGACCTATTACCATTTCTTCCGTCATAAGAAGGGTAATTGAAAAGGTTATAGAGAAAAAACTTCGTCCATACGTGTCTTTTAATTCTTTCCAAAAGGGATTTATTAGCGAGCCTGGATGTCATATCAATACATCTATTTTTAACGGATGTCTTAACAAAGCCAAGCGAGACAAATTAAACTTAGTTGCTCTAATCTTAGATGGTCATCAAGCTAATGACACTACTGGTCACCTACATATGAAAATGACGTTAGATGAAGCCCTCATTCCCGATTCCTTACGTAATTTGATACTATCACTTCAAACAAATAATTATACAAGAATCTACTCGGAAAGGAAAGTGTCTGAACCAATCTACTTTAAAAGGGGAGTTTTTCAAGGGTTTTCTTTATCTCCCATCGTTTTTAACTTATCGATCAATTACGTCTTCACCATATATGCTCTGAAAGCCTCTGACTCTGAAATATCTTGGAGTTCCTTTTAGTGATGAAATTGTCTTGAATAACAATAAAATTATTACTAATTTGACTGAAAAATTAAATATCTTGGTAAGTACTCCTATGCTTCATCCAGATCAAAAGATAAACATCCTCAATCAGTATATTTGGCCAATCTTTACATATTCCTTACAAACTACTCCTATAAGAAAGCTAACTTTGGATTTCTTCAACAAAATTGACAAAATCATCCGAAGTAGTGTGAAGAAAATTGTTTCCCTACCGCATGATATGTTGATGAATGAATGTTGATCTAATTGTAAAATTTTTTAATTTTTAATTAAAAGTAAGGTATTATACTTGCAATTTTAACTTAGGTTTTACATACCGTAAACATTCAGATGAAGATGATGTTCAACAAGGCTACTTAGATTTTCGGCCAGATAGTCCAAAGAGGTTGCCCACTTCAATAAATAAAACTAGTGATAATCATATCGACCATGATATTAGAAATGGAATGACATCTGACTGCGATGAACAAGGTAAAAAAAGTTATGATTATTACGTTTTATATAATGGACCAGTTGGCTATTCAATCAGCGCCCCTTCAGCGAGACACCACGACATTAAAAAGATAGACACAACAGCCGAGTTTCGGTCCGCCGCAGCGTTCATAAACCATTAGGCGGTCGGCCGAAAGTCGGCTTTAGGTCTATCTTTTTAATGTCGTGGTGTCTCGCTGATGGGGCGCTGATTGAATAGCCAACTGGTCCATTGTAACTTCGTTCTTTTTATTCAACTAATCTTGTAGGTTGTACAAGAGAATGGGAAAATTTAGATGAAAATTCAAATAGGACTGCATTTCTAGAAAAGCAAAATGAATGTTCACCTTCTACTTCGACATCGTCAATAGTTTATGAAACTCGACGTCCGACTTTCGAAAGTTATGGAATATTTAGAAAAGGCTGACGAGCAGGAGAAACTAGAACTGGGACTACAACACAAAAGTTCAATTATTGTAAAGAATGCTATCTGTATTAAGAGCCCACTTCCTTTAAATTTGGAAATCTCTGATGACTATCAAAATACATGTAAAAATTGCTTTACAACTCTTGGAATTCTGTCTAAAGTTCTTACGCGATTTTCTTGTGTGGCACATTTTTGGAATCCTGGATATATTGTAGACCCCCTCATTGTACAAAATATACGATATGCTTACTCATTAATATATCTTATTGCGATTATAATTTTGTAAACGACAAAATCTGCTAGAAAATTTAAATATCGTATATTTTGTACAATGGGGTGGTTGACAATATATTCAGGATTCCAAACATGTGCCACACAAGAAAATCGGGTAAGAACTTTAGACAGAAATCCAAGAGTTGTAAAGCAACTTTTACATGTATTTTGATAGTCATCAGAGATTTCCAAATTTAAAGGAAATGGGCTCTTAAGGACCCGTATTCTCAAGTGAAAAGGGACGACAAAAATGAATATCTACGGTTCGAAATTTGAAGAGCGATATAATAAAGTTTATAATAAAGTTAATCCACCAATGAAGCCGAAGATTGTTAAGCGGGATAAGAATAATAAAATTATAATCAGTACAATGATTCCTACACTGAAGTGGTAACCCGACGACCACCGGGGGAAATGTTTCCAGTATCTCCAGGTCCACTGGATTTTCCCAAAAATGCACTAGGCAAACTATTAATTTTCCTCGACTCAAACTGCTGGCAAGAAGTTCTTAATGGATTTCGCTTCGTAGTTCGCCTTGCTCGTCATCACCGTGAAGTTCTATGTCCGGATCTGAGATACGTTATTTTGAAATCAGAAAAACACTTGGGAAGTTTAAAATCTACTGTTTCTCGTGCCGCCCTCGCCTGCTTTACTGAATTAGTACTCAACGTAGGAAAAGCCATGGAACCTTATATTGAGAAAATACTGAACAAGATTTTATTGAAGAGTATGGATTGCAATAAGTTTCTTCGTTGGGAGTGTCGCAATGTTCTCAATGCCATAGTCCATGCATTTCCAATCGGAAAATCTTTGATTTGCATCGAAAGTGGCTTCCGACATAAAAGTGCAATGGTCCGAGCCACAATTTCCATAATGCTCAAAAAATGGGTTAGAAAAGTTGGACCTCAAAAGGCAATGATAGGTTATGCTGAAAGAATTTTGCCTATGATAATTACCTTGATACAAGAACGGGGGTGGGAAGCCAGGTAAGCTCGATGATTTCGTTGGCCTGCATTACTATTACAAGCTTATTCGGGTTTATCTCTTGTGTTTAATTCTGTTGCATTTCATAATACTTTAATTTTTCAGAGCTGGAGCTAAAGATGCGTTAAATGAACTAATTTCCCATCCAAATTTTATGGGTTTACTACGCACAGTTGTCTCTTATGAAGATCTGGTAGAGGCTTCTCCAAGGAATAAGGAAGACCAGCTTAGGCTTCTATACGTCTCCCAAGTATATCTCTCATCAAGAGTTCCTTGCTGTTGCTACAAGGTACGCAGCCGTTTTGCTATTGGTCGGACGCAGCCGCTCTCTCATTGGCTCTCGTATGTAACTACGTGTATTCTAAGTGTGGACCATTTCTCTTATGGAAGCTGGTCTTCTATAGTGAAGCGCCAGCTTCACAGCCACCATCTGTATTCTATGGGCTTCTCGTTGTTTAAGGCCATACGAGGTAGGCTTGACCTACAAAATATAATTTCTGCATACCGCTTATGAAATATTAAACTTAGCAAACGTAATTTATTAACTTGTTTTTGGTTTTTAGAATTGATGGAACAAGACTGTTTGAATTTTAGGATTTGAACTTATGAAGAATGAAAAACTTTCATAAAAAGGTGCTACATTTTTTTCTTAACGGGTTGCTGCTAACGTGTATATTCAAAATTATTAGTACTTAATGACTATATTACCTAAATAAAATGACAATAAACTGTGTATGTGTAGACAAATAGAGAAACGCATGTGTTTGTTCTAATTAAATAATTTACAATTCGTATGTTACCGATTAGTTAGCTATGTTTTTAGTTCGTGGTCAAGGAAGAGAGTTCGGAATAGCATCTTTATAAATAGAGTTGCACAAATATTACTGTTTCAAAAATATGACAATCTCTACCGGGAAAAAAGTGATTTGCTTTCTCATTATCTGCCCATTTTATGAATGCAAATATTCTGGAAATGTTTTCTGACTGAAAATTATGAACTTATAGTGCATTCTTCATTACAGGGCTTTGTTTCACATTTACCAAAATTAAAGATTCAAATATAATTAATCCCAAACTCAAATGCCCTGATATTTCATACCACAATTTCCTATACAACCTAGCCAATTCATATCCATGCAGTAGTCTCCACCTCTCTACCCCCTCCCAAATAACAACTTTTTCACCGAAATGAAACCTCCACCACCCAGCCCCTTCCCAAATAACAAATTTTTCATCGACATGTAGGCACCAACTTCCCACGCCTTCCCCAAAAACAATTATTTCATCGACATGAAACCTCCAGCCCCTTTCCAAATAACAATTTTTTCAGCGACATGTAGTCTCCACCTTGCCGCCCCCTCCCAAATAATAACTTTTTCAACATGTAATCTCCATCTCCCCACCTCTTCTCAAATGACAATTTTTCCATCGATATGTAGTCTCTACCTCGTAACCTCTTCCCAAATAATAAATTTTTTTCACTCGAATAACATAATTGTTACATCGACATGTAGTATCCCACTTCCCGTCCCCTCCCAAATAAATACTTTACACCGACATGTAACTTCTACCTACTTGCCCCTTCCCAAATAACAATTGTTTCAACGACATGTAGTCTCCATCACCCCGCCCCCCTAATAACAACTTTTTCACCTACATGTAGCCTCTATACCTCCACGCCTCTTCCCAAATTTATTATTATTTTTGGATTCAACATGCTCTAATAAGGATTCAACATGCTCTAATAGGGATTCAACATGCTCTAATAAGGATTCAACATGCTCTAGTAGGGATTCAACATGCTCTAGTAGGGATTCAACATGCTCTAGTAGGGATTCAGTAGGGATTCAACATGCTCTAAAAAGGATTCAACATGCTCTAATAGGGATTCAACATGCTCTAATAGGGATTCAACATGCTCTAATAGGGATTCACCATGCTCTAATAGGGATTCAACATGCTCTAATAGGGATTCAACATGCTCTAATAGGGATTCAACATGCTCTAATAGGGATTCAACATGCTCTAATAGGGATTCAACATGCTCTAATAGGGATTCAACATGCTCTAATAGGCATTCATTCTGCTCTAATAGGGATTCAACATGCTCTAATAGGGATTCAACATGCTCTAATAGGGATTCAACATGCTCTAATAGGGATTCAACATGCTCTAATAAGGATTCAACATGCTCTAATAGGGATTCAACATGCTCTAATAAGGATTCAACATGCTCTAGTAGGGATTCAACATGCTCTAGTAGGGATTCAGTAGGGATTCAACATGCTCTAAAAAGGATTCAACATGCTCTAATAGGGATTCAACATGCTCTAATAGGGATTCAACATGCTCTAATAGGGATTCACCATGCTCTAATAGGGATTCAACATGCTCTAATAGGGATTCAACATGCTCTAATAGGGATTCAACATGCTCTAATAGGGATTCAACATGCTCTAATAGGGATTCAACATGCTCTAATAGGGATTCAACATGCTCTAATAGGGATTCAACATGCTCTAATAGGGATTCAACATGCTCTAATAGGGATTCAACATGCTCTAATAGGGATTCAACATGCTCTAATAGGGATTCATTCTGCTCTAATAGGGATTCAACATGCTCTAATAGGGATTCAACATGCTCTAATAGGGATTCAACATGCTCTAATAGGGATTCAACATGCTCTAATAGGGATTCAACATGCTCTAATAGGGATTCAACATGCTCTAATAGGGATTCAACATGCTCTAATAGGGATTCAACATGCTCTAATAGGGATTCAACATGCTCTAATAGGGATTCAACATGCTCTAATAGGGATTCAACATGCTCTAATAGGGATTCAACATGCTCTAATAGGGATTCACCATGTTTTAATAGGGATTCAACATGCTCTAATAGGGATTCAACATGCTCCAAAAAGGGCTGGACAAACATACGAACAAACTACTGTAAATTATAATATAGTATAGATAGTGCATTCTTCATAGCAAAAATAAATTGCTCTAAAAGTATATATCATATACCACATTGTATTTTATTATAACATAAACTACAATAGTTACATAATAGGAACATTGAAAATAAGGCTTTTATGAGTAAGGAAAAACGATTTACATTTTTACATTATTCTATTAAAATCGTCAACACAGAAAGTAGGTGTACTAAATATCACAAAAATTATCAAAAATCGGGACCAAGGCCTTCTATATTCTTACACGAAAAACTTCACAAACGCTGTTAAATGTAAAAATTTAATTACTACTAAATTATACTATATTTAAGTCTGTCTCCGTCATCTTGTACTAAAGCCTTCCAGGAATCAATTATCATTTCAGCAGCAAAGTCTCCAAGCATTCTACATGTAATATCATTCACTGATATCAAACTCACTTGCAAGACTGACGCATCTACCACACGAAGTCCTGTCGTGCCAAATACCCTAGAAAATGACACAAATTACTCAAGATTTTGAAAAAAATAAGAATATTCTGTGCAAATTGAATTATTTGAAGTTTTAAAAGTTTAGCAGCTATAAGTGTAGATACTATATATACCTTAATTGAGAATCAACGACAGCATTTGGATCAGAAGTATCTTTACCAATCGGAGCAGTGCCACTGTATTTGTAAGCAGTCAAAGTAGCATGTCTCGCCACACATTCAAAGTAAGAATCACTCTTAAAAATATCATTTTCACAGCCTGGATAAGGAATATCTAAAAGTTTTCCATTGATTTCTTTGAAAGCAGATGTATTTTCTACAAGACCGGTCGCAAATTTCATCCCTACAAAAATAAAAAAATTAATCAATTCAATTCTGACTGAAAATGGCACCGTGATTTCAATTTACAACCTTCGACAAGAGTTTTCACATCTCTAGGGTCTTGTAAGTATTTTGGGTCAAGTAGAGGATGACTGTGAGGATCGCGGTCTGCCAACTTGAGATATCCATATCCAAATGGTCTTGATAAAGTGACAAATTGAAAAAACGCGTCCTGACCTTTCACAGAACTGAAATAATCTAGACTTTTATTGTTGAAATTAATAGATTGTTCCAATGCTACTCGTGCCATTTCAGTGGGTGAGATGGCAAGGACGTAAGTATGAATATCAGGGACGTCCATGTGTCCTTCTCTCTTGGCATAATCCGTAATTATGTGGTGAGTTGCCTGTCAAAAAACAAAATGGCTAATTCGCAAAATAATTTAGCAATTTTCAGAAATCTTTTTCAATTCAATGAGTTTAATCATGCCTCCGAACGACCAGCAGCCAAAAGTCCTCTTCCAGCATATAGCCACTGTAAAATCGTTGCAGTTGTTAAATCTCTTTCGACATTAAATGATTTTCCTTTGTCGACTGTAAAAGGTCCCACAAGGGCGCCATATTTGTCTTCTAATCGTTTTCCAACTGGCAAATCAACCAAAACTGGAATCTAGATCATATTTTGTATTAGAAATTATTTTTCAAGTTAAAATTTCAGTTTTAGTAAATAATTTTTACATTTAAATCCTTCAAATGTTCTTTTGGACCGATTCCTGCTAGCAAAAGTAATTGGGCAGAGCGTATGGAGCCTCCAGAAAGAAGAACTTCTTTTTTTACATGGGCTTCAAGAGTTTTGCCATGCCGTTCGTAACGAGCACCATAAGCTTTGGTATTATTCATTAAAATCTCAGTCACAAAAGAAAACTTTCGAATCACTAGATTAGCCCTTGACATGACCGGCATAATTGATCCAGTAAACGCATCGTGACGCATTCCATGCTTTAAATAGAAATCCATTGGGGCAAAACCTGTAGAAAATTCGTTTTTTTGTTATCACCACTGTCAGGTATTTAATTATGTTTCAAAAATATTTTAACCTTCAGTTAATGGTCCGTATGCATTTGGATCTCGGTTTAAGTATCCTATTTCCTTTCCTGCTCTCATCAGATTATCAATAAAAGGTACAAGATGAGTTTTTTCTATACTGACTTCTCCTCCTTTCCCATGAGATTTTCCTATGCACAGATTATTGTCAATTTTATGTATTTACTATTAAAAAATAATTATAACCTTCCCCAAACAAAGCAAAAGTATATTTTTTTTAAAAGAATAAAATAAATTAAAAGGTGTTACCTACCGTCATCAAATACTCCATGATAATCTTCCATCTGTTTGTAATGCTTGAGTATATTTTTTAATCCCCACCTTGAATCCTGCGTTTTATTGGCTATGAGATCAAAACCTTGAGTATTTCCTCGGATGTAAATTAGCCCGTTGATAAGAGAGCTTCCTCCCAATCCTTTCCCGGCACCCCAGAAGGATATCTTCAAAGAAATGGAAATATAATTAGCGAGAATATTTCTGGGGCATTATAGGATAAAGTTTTAAGAATTCTGACATTATTATTCAGGCCAAATGCAGCATGAGTTTGAGGAACGGTTCTGTATCTCCAATCAACAGGAGACTGATTATTCATCATGTAAGATAAAATGGGTATAGAAACAATAGGACTAGGAGTTCCACCGGCTTCTAGTAACAAGACACGAAACTCTTGGGATAAACGATTCGCCAATGCTGAGCCGCTGCTTCCACTTCCAACTGTAATATAACAAACATAAATAAATTGACAGAAATACAAGAAATTATAAATAATATTTTAAAATTGAGCGTACCAATAATGAAATCAAAAAATTCTCCATCTTCCAGCTGAGATACCATTCTCTGATCGTAAAGTCTGTCCATTTCAACAGAAACAGCTAGAAAAAGAGTCATGTTTCGAAAAAATAATGCAACAATTGGACTGGCTCTTACAACGAGGTCCAATGCCATTAACTTGTGTGGAATCTGCATCTTGACTGAACGAAATGTTCTGAAATTGCTTCCTGAAACACTCTCTCTTACAAAGAGAGCCGGAACACATCCTCAGGAGATGCGAACAAAAACAAGACGAAAAATAAACTGATGTGGGATGTCATATCAAGTGACCTATTCTAAAAGTCATTATTATTACGTGAGCGAGTGCAGTAAAAAAATAAACAGCATACAACAATAAACAGAATTAAAAGGATTCTTTTAGGTACACACTCTGTTTGTTTACGAGACTTATGTAAATCAAACTGGTTCTGTCTATCCTCTCACTATCACTGAACAAAAAAGACACTTAGCTATGTAATCTAAAAGCCATTTAGTTTATACAGGTATAATATGTACCTCTTTACCTACACATAATACAATAACGCGTGAAAATGATTCTCGTGACTCGCGATGTAACAATAACCCAGTGGAGCACACCCTGCAATTATTAACTTTCAATCTTGCATCAAATACCTAACATTTTTATTACTTGTTAGTATAACTTCAGTTGTTGCTTCTTAATGAATGTAGACCTTACCAGCTACTCATACACGCAAATACAGATAACGGAACACATGTAGCTGCAAAATGTGGCACTCAAGCGTTTATGAACCAAATCTGATATAATAAATAGTGCTGGTATTAGTAGACCATTTGTTCAATGGCATATTTATTAGTGTATTTAGTCTACAGATTAACTACCGTGAGCCAAATGTCTTGGGTGCCAAACTTCCTCCATATTAATATGCTAGAACAACACAAGTGTCTAAATTGACTAATACAAATAGGAAATATTCTATTTAATTCAGTGCAGTTCTGCAGTTTAGGTCGTGAAAATTCCCGTTTTGCTCTGTTTCATAAAATCAACCTACGTAAACCTATCTTCGCTATATACTCTTTGGATAACTACGTTGAAAACATAAAATACAAATTATTAATTAATACACAATAAAGGATGCCACGCTAATAATTTTCTTATGTGCATGTGCATTACAACTACAGGATAATTTTTATGTTGGATGGATAGATAATATGTCTTATTGTGTATATCCATGTATCGTAGATATATAAATTGCACATGGAACTACTATTTATATTTAGTGTAATTTATTTACTATTTTGATCAAAACCTGTAATATCATTGACAGTGTTCGAAAATATAGTATGCAAATAGTACAAACAGATTTCCCGCCAACGCTATAATTCAAAACTTAATACAAATTCCAAATTTTTCGGAGCCACAAGTCCGAGTTGTTCACCTTCCGCCAATTTTTGGAAATTTTAGAGATTTTTGGTAAATAAGAGCAATACTCTAATTCTAAATACGCACAAAATGCATTCTACAGTTACCCCGTTAAAAACAACCAGCTAACTGCTAGTGCCAAAGTGCTAATAATTTAAACAATGTTATAAAGGTTTAGGTATTAACATAGAATACCGATGGTGGCTGTGAAGCTGGCGCTTCACTATAGAAGGCCAGCTTCCATAAGAGAAATGGTCCACACTTAGAATACACGTAGGTACATACGAGAGCCAATGAGAGAGCGGCTGCGACCGACCAATAGCAAAACGCCTGCGAACTTGTAGCACACAGCAAGGAGCTCTGGGAGCTCTGATGAGAGATATACTTGGGAGACGTATAGAAGCCTAAGCTGGTCTTCCTATTGTTCCTTGGGTATTAAAGTTAATCTTCTACCCCGTAGCCCCAGCCCAAATAAATTAAAAAGGAGTAGTTCAAAATACATTTTTATTAAAGTAGAAGTAAATAACAATACGTGGCATATTATTATAGAACATGAAAATTTCACAAAACTATGGTATGAATTTTTCAAACTATTATGTTTGTGTTATTTTTAATAAGAATAAGACAATAATAATGCGAAAAAAGTGTACGTATAAAAGTAGGTTTGTTAATTGTTAACTAAAAAGCCATAAGGAGATTTACAGTATTGACCACGAGAGCACCTACAAAAGTCATGACAGTACCTCTTGCAAGATGGAAAAAAGGTCCGACACAAATTTTCAAATTTGGACAGCCTAACAACCATTTCCTAGTGCAGTCGTCACCAAAGAAGTGCCAGGTGCTTTTGAAGTCAAATGAAATCGTGTGTATATCCGCTGAGTTAGGTATGATAAAATAATATGAAATTATAAGAACTGCACTAGCAGTAGGAAATAATAGAAATATAGGCATTTTTATCGCTCCATACATTTTAAAGGTGCAGTAATGTGACATTAGACTAATAAAGAAACACCCGCCTAGAACTACCGGGATTATCATGTAAATTTGTTTGTTGCCCACTGCTTCACCCAACCGAAGTATGTTGTACGCTTTTCTAACTTTTGCGCATGTTTTCGAATGCGGCTTCAATGTTCTTGTTTTTGGATTAACTATAATATTATAAGATAAATATCGGAGCCATCCTTCCAATGTATAGAATGCAATAATGCCAAAGATGTCAAAAAATAATAAAATGGACAATACATAAAGCAAATTTGAGAGCATCGAAGCATAACAGAGAAATTGAAAAAATAAATTGTTTTTATGTAGCGTTATGAGAAACGGGCCTAAAAGCGGAGTTTCAGCCAAAAGCCGAATGAAGGGCGAATCCCTGTGCCACAAAAGGAATGCAGCAGCCATTGTGCCTACGACAATAATTAAAGCAGGAGTAAGAAGGCAAAGAGAATTTCCCAAAAAATCCGGTTTTCTATCATTTTTTGGTTTTCTGACTTCGCCGTCAAATTCTGCATAATATACAAAACTATTATTCATCTTAAATTAAATAATATTTCAATAAATTATCGACTCACGTTCTGATAGCAATTCAGGGAACAAAAATAAGCTACTCCTTTTTTACCTTATTTACATGTAAATGGAAGTAAATGGGGCACGCTGCTACATCAAAAAATGTAAAAAAGGCAAAAAAGGACTGCTTAAAAATTTTTTACTCTTCTACCTTTTTTTATAAAAAAGGCAAAAAGGTAAAATGCCAAAAAGGTCATTTTTTGTTCCCTGGATAGCATACTAAAACTATAAAAAATATTTACGACTTGTATGACAATAAAATTGATTTATCGGAACTGTCAAATTTAAAAAAAATACCTTTCATACCTTTAAAAGTATCGTCAATGTTGATTATCAGATTCATCAGTTGGGCAAGTTCCTGTTTCTGTAATATTATTGCAATGTTACAAGTCACTGTGATTATATAAATGAGTAACCCCCAAATATATATAATAATTTGTTGCGGTTCAAAATTCGGTACTGGGTAAAATATTTGCAAAATTAGTCTAATGGTGTGGTAGAAAGTGATACAAGTACTCGAGAGAAACCCAAATAACGAAAACCGTTGCTGCCATTTCGACTTTGTCACAAACACGACTTTTTTTCTTGGACTCCATTGAAAATGAAAAAACTTGAATGTATTGACACAACTAAAGAATATCGTGATGGCTAAATACATTCTCTGAGTTATCATTTTATTAATGGCGGCTTGTTCTGGTTGCAGGTTAATTAATTGATAATTTTATTATTTGGACAAAAATTATAGTTTTTTCTTTATAAAATTAATACAACTTTGCATAGGTTTTCACTCAGTCAACAAAACTATCTTATGCTTAAAGATAGTTTTGTATAATACTTAATATCCCAAAGCTACACTGTAATAATAAGTAAACCAATAAAACTACATGGAGGAACAGACAACCGTAGTCATCGTTGCTTTAACTCGAATTTTGCAAGTCATTGTCATTGTCATAAATTTATTGGAACTAGCATATAAAGTATCTATTATCATGAGACTGAGAAACGTGACACTATATTGGCCACTCCTCTTGACTTTTCAATTAAATTTAAGTATTAAAGTGAGTATAATATATGGCATAGTGTATAATGTTATATTGACGTCAATAAATACATGAATTTTTTAAAACAGGTAGAAATAAAGGCATTGCCGAAGGGTAAACACATCTAACACAAACACAAACCAATGCACACATACTCGTAGTTTAAACATAAACTCAAATTACACTATAATACTTGATTTCTTTTTCGTATGTATATTTGGTGAACAAAATAAGAGAATTTGGTTAACAATCTTCTGTCTGTATTCAAAATGTGATTTAAAATGTTTCAAATAGGTTGTATTAGAAAAATATGACTGCATGTATAGAGGTAAATTCATCCATATGTAAGTAAAAATATATCTAATGTACTAAAATGTAGTAGGTCCGAAAGTATTTCATATTGAACATTTTTAATTGAACATTGAGGCAGAAAACAGGAAAATTTTTACATTGACTGAGTAGATAGATAATTTGTTTTCATGTATGTGTTAACGGCAATAAGTAAATTCAGGCATTAAGCTTAATGCCTAAAAATGCCCGGTATTAAGCTTAATGCCTGGTCTTATTGCCTGATTTGGGTGGAAATCAATGTAAACAACAAAAAATTAAGTCTAATGTACACGATCACTGTGCATTTATGTAAAATGTAAATGTGCACGGTTAGGGTTAGTCATTTACAACAATATGTGATTTTTACATGCATTTTAAATGAATTTTACTAATGTTCTATGTTAGTTTCTCCTGCATCTGGATTTCCCACCCACAATCACCACTACCACGCCACTAATATTATAACCTCAGTAACTTAGAGTAAATCGGATGGAGTCATATTTCATTTAAATAAACTTATAGATTAGCCTGTCCTAATTCTATCGTTATCTCGTGTAGTCATTTCTTCACTTTCCGATCATAATAGTCCTGGCATAGGCGTCGGAACCGGGGGGACAGGGGGGACAATGTCCCCCTAAAAATGTTCCAAAAACCAAACTAAAATTACATACGCACCAGAAAAGGCGAATTTTTTGTCAAAAAAGGTTAAAAATCCAAAAAATTTTCGCGCTCCGCGCGAATATGTCTTCATTTTACCAATATTTTATCATTTTGGTGCCCCCCCTTTCTGAAGAAGCCATTTTGTCCCCCCTGGATAAATTACGTTCCGACGCCTATGAGTCCTGGCATCTCAAATGCAACTCTTTAAAGCTCGACTTACTGGGAAATCCGAATGGAAGACGTAGTAACATAGAGCATTAGTAAAATTTATGAAATTAAAATACATGTAAAAATCCCATATTGTATTAAATGACTAGACTAACCCTATTTACATAAATACACATCGACCGTGTATATTAGACTTAAGTTTTTGTTGTTTACACTGATTTCCACCCAAATCAAGAAATAAGACCAGGCATTAAGCTTAATGCCGAGTAAAATTCATGCATTATAGGCTTAATGCTAGCTTAAAGATTAGTCTTTAAGCTTAATGTCGGGCATTTTTAGGCATTAAGCTTAATGCCTGAATTTACTTGTTACCGTTAACATATGCCTGTCTCATAGACATAAGTTATACATGGAACTATTTATAGCTGTAATTTATTTACTACTTTGATAAAAACCCGTAATATCACTAGCAATGTTCAAAAATATAGAACAAACTGACTTTCTTTTGTTCCCGGTAAAGTGCAAATGAATTAAAATCATGCTATAAAGGGTTAGATATAATAAAAAAGAGAATTGGTTTCAAAATATATTTTTATTGATGCAGAAGTAAATAAAATAACATAATACATGTTATAAAACATGAAAATCTCACAAAACTCTGGTATGGCTTTTGCAAACTAAATGTGTTATGTATATAGCCCCTAAGGATGCAAAAATACCTTAATCCACTTTTCAATGTCAAACGAAAAGTGGATTAAGTTATTTTACATCCTTAAGGGACGATATCAGAATAAAACAATAATGTAATGATGCTCATTATTTTAATAGCTGGGCATTCAAATTAAGTTACTAATTAAAATACAGATCTTATCATCCATTTTATTTATCAAATTATGTACCGTGTACAAAACAGTAATCATTATACAGGGTGTCTGCGAAACGTATGTACGTAACTAAAACAACTAAAAATTGTACATGTTTCGCTGACACCCTGTATAATTTGTATACTATTTAAATACTGACTATACTATAATATTTAAATATAACATGTCAGTGATTGGAATCATTGGAACATGATTGGGCCTTGGTGGCATGGATAAAAGAAAAAGTGTATGTATAAAAGTAGGTTTGTTAATTAAAAAGCCAGAAGGAGATTGACAGTATTGACAATGAGAACAGCTACAAAAGTCATGACGGTACCTCTTGTAACATGAAAAAAAGGTCCGACACAAATTTTTAAATTTGGACAGCCAATCAACCATTTCCTAGTGTAGTAGTCCCCAAAGAAGTGCCAGGTGCGTTTAAAATCAGACGAAACTATGTGTATATCCGCTGAGTTAGGTATGATAAAGTAATAGGAAACAATATAAGAACTGCACTAGCAGCAGGAAACAATAGAAATACAGGCATTTTGATCTCTCCATACATTTTAAACGTGCAGAAATGTGACATTAGACTAATGAAGAAGCACCCGCCTAGAACTACCGGGATTACCATGTAAATTTGTTCGTTACCCACTGCTTCACCCAACCGAAGTATGTTATACGCTTTTCTAATATGTACGCAAGTTTTCCAATGTGGCTTCAGTATGCTTGTTTTGGGATTCATTATAATGTCATAAGTTAAATATCGGAGCCATCCTTCCATCGTATAGAATGCAATTATGCCAAAGATATCAAAAAATAATAAAATGGGCAGCGCATAAACTAAACCTGAAAGTATCGAAGCATAACAAAGGAATTGAAAAAATAAATTGTTTTTATGTAGCGTTATAAGTAAAGGGCCGAAAAACGGAGTTTCAGCCAAAATACGGATGAAGGGCGAATCCTTGTGCCACAAAAGAAATGCAGCAGTCATTGTGGCTACCATAATTAAAGCAGGAGTAAGAAGGCAAAGAGAGTTTCCCAATATATCCGGATTTCTATCAACTTTTGGTTTTCTGACTTCGTCGTCAAATTTTTCTAAATGTTATACAAAAATATTATTCACCCTCAATTAAATATTTCAACAAATTAAAGAAGATTCACGTTCTGATTTATTTGACAGTAAAATTGGTTTGCATGCTAGCACGTATCCAGAGGGGGGGGTCGGGGTACCCGAACCCGCTTAAGCTTCCAGAAAAACCTATTTTTTTGTCTAAAAAGGTTTAAAATCCAAAAAAATTTTGCAGTTAGCGCGAATATGCCATGTTTTTACAACTATATTTTGGTGTACTCCCCCTAGGACAAATTTCTGGATACGTGCTTGTTTGCATGAACCATGTCACTGTTAAATAAAATTAAATAAAATATCTTTCATACCTTTGAAAGTATCGTCAGTGTTGATTATCTGATTTATTAATTAGGCAAGTTCGTGTTTCTGTAAAATTATTGCAATGTTGCAACTTAATGTGATCATATAAATGAGGGCCCCCAAAATATACAAAACAATTTGCTGCGGTTCAAAATTCGGTACTGGGTAAAATATTTGCAAAATTAGTCTAATGGCGTGGTAGAAAAAGATTGACGTGCACGAGAGAAACCCAAATAACGAATACCGTTGCTGCCATTTCGAATTTGTCACAACAGACACAATTTTTTTGCTTGGATTCCATTGAAAATAAAACAACTTGAATTTGAATACATTCACGCAACCAAAGAATATTGTGATAGCTAAATACATTCTCTGAGTTATCATTTTATTAGGTCAATTGCAGGTTAATTAATTGATAATTTTTATTTTTTGGACAAAAATTATAAATTTTTCTTTATAAAATTAATACAACTTTACACAGGTTTCACACTGTCAACAAAACTATCTTGATACTTTACGAATATCCTGAAGTTATATTGTATTAATAAGCATACCAATAAAACTACATTGAGGAACAGTCAAAGTCAACCTTAGTCATCGTTGAATTAACTCGAATTTTGCAAGTCATTGTGATTGTCTCAGCTTTATTAGAACTAGCATACAAAGTACCTATTATCAATATTATCATAGGATTGAAGTTTATCCCTTTCTTTAAAATTGTGTTTTGGATGGTTTCTAAATGAGAAACTTGATTGGCCACTCCTCTTGACTTTTCAATTAAATTTAAGTATTAAAGTGGGTATATAATATATGGCATAGTGTAATGTTATATTGACGTCAATAAATGCATGAATTTTTTAAAACGGGTAGATAGAAATAAATGTATTGTCGAAAAGGGTAAATAATAACCAAACCAAGGCTGGCACACATTTAATTGTAGTTTAAACATAATCTCAATTTAGACTATAATACTTGATTTCTATTTCGTATGTATACTTGGTAGTCAAAATAAGAGAATTCGGTTGATAATCTTCTATCTGCCTGCATTCAAAATGTGATCCAAAATGTTTAAAATAGATTGTACTGGAAAAATATGGCTGCATATATTTAGGTAAATGCATCTATTTATAAGTAAACATATCTAATGTAATAGAATATCGGAATATATATTATTTTAGAAAACTAAGGCATAATTTTTGCCAGCTTTTACGAACGTTGATTTCCTAAACCAAAATAGTCTGAAAGTCTAGAAAATAGATTGTTTGCAGTTTCTAATTTTGATTTTTTTGTAAGACTCCGCCAGGCGGACACTAATATGAAGCGAAGCGAATCGATTACCTTGTTAAAACATTACAAAAGTCTTAAGGTTGGTTCTACGGATCTTCATTACGTTTCGCAAAATCCTCCTACCTCCATTACCACAAGGCGTACGAACCCAAATTTGAAATTGAAGATTCTTCGACTTTTTATCCAGTGAACCTAGTCCTTGGAATTTTTTTAAACGGAAATAAAATAGTTTTTTTTGATTTTTGAAAATAAAAAGTTGAGTCATTTTCTGCAAAAGTTAATACATGCAAAAGAGCCTGTGAGACAGATACATTACGTCGGTAGGCGTTACTAATGGTGTAATTGAGAAAAGTAAGCTCTAGGTTCACTAGATATTTTTCTTCTCTTTCTTTTTGGTATCTTTACAAAATCCCCAAAAGTGACCCCAAAAGGTCAAATCACGATTTTCAGTTATTAGATGAGAGGATTGATATCATTGAGTAGGATGTCACTCTATTACCAACAGCAAATAAGAAAACCTGAAATGAAAAGTTTTGCGGCTGATTTGTGATTGCGTTTGCCAGTTATAATACCCATAGTGTTACAATATGCTTAGCATAATGTGTTCGTAATAAAATAAGGATCATAATGTTTTTGTAACAGGGTGGTTTTAAATTTTCAATATTCTGGTATAAAAAATTGATTCATTTTGTGACACGGAACAAAGAGTAGGTATTATGGTATATAATACAATACACTACCTACTATAACATGAAATTATGGAGAGTTCATGTTTTATGTTGCTCTACGGCGCGAGAGTGGGCAGTATTTAGTAAAAGGTGAAAACCCGTAGAGCCAGCCTTAAGTATCTATCATAATAGTACAATGCAACTCGTTTTTGTTCCCGGTTAAGGGTGGTTAATAGCGGGGTAACATCAGCATAGATTTTGTGTGCATTACATAGGATTAAATATAGCCTGTATTTATTTACCAAAAAGTGGCGGAAGGTGAAAAACTCGGACTTATGGTTCCGAAATATTAATAAAATGTAACACATTTAGAATTATTGCGTTAGCGGGAAAACACAATTTCCAGTCAACACAAACTTATTGAAAAATTCAAATTTTTCAGAGACACAAGTCTGAGACCTTCCGCACTTTTTGGATGGTAAATAAAAATACGAACTATACTCTTAATCCCAAGTAATTCACACAAAATGTATGCTCGCGTTACCCCAATATTAATCACCCTTAAGGGTGGTTAATAGCGAGCAACTTAAGCATACACTGGCATTCATATTAAGTTAAAAGTTAATAATAGTCATATTAATACAGATTTTATCATCCATTTTAAAACTTATTTATCACTATGTATTCACATAATTTGCATAATATTATTATGTGTTACTAATTTACTAATATATATTATACCGTGTAAGACAGTTAACATTATAAATTTTTAAACGTTACAATTCAGTGATTTGATGGAATATGATTGGGTCTTAGTGGATGAGATAAAAGTAGGTTTGTAACCTAAAAAGCCAGAAGGAGATTAACAGTATTGACCACGAGAACAGCTACAAAAGTCATGACAGTACCTCTTGTAAGATAGAAAAAAGGTCCGACACAAATTTTCAAATTTGGACAGCCTATCAACCATTTCTTAGTGTACTCGTCCCCAAAGAAGTGCCAGGTGCTTTTAAAATCAGACGAAATTATGTGTATATCTGCTGAGTTAGGTATGATAAAATAGTAGGAAAGTATAAGAACTGCACTAGTAGTAGGAAATAATAGGAATATTATAGGCATTTCTATCGCTTCATACATTTTAAACGTGCAGTAATGTGACATTAGACTAATGAAGAAGCACCCGCCTAGAACTACCGGGATTACCATGTAAATTTGTTTGTTGCCCAATGCTTCACCCAACCGAAGTATGCTATACGCTTTTCTAACATTTGCGCATGTTTTCGAATGTGGTTTCAATGTGCTTGTTTTGGGATTAATTATAATGTCATAAGTTAAATATCGGAGCCATTCTTTCAGCGTATAGAATGCAATAATGCCAAATATATCAAAAAACAATAAAATGGACAACACATAAACTAAACCTGAAAGTATTGAAGCATGGCAAAGAAATTGAAACAATAAATTGTTTTTATGCAGCGTTATAAGGAACGGACTGAAAAACGGAGTTTCAGTCAAAAGACGGATGAAGGGCGAATCATTATGCCACAAAAGGAATGCAGCAGCCATTGTGCCTACTATAATTAAAGCAGGAGTAAGAAGACAAAGGGAGTTTCCCAACATATCCGGTTTTCTATCAGTTCTTGGTTTTCTTACTTCGCCGTCAAAATTTTCTAAATAATGTACAAAATTATAATGCACCCTCAATTAAATATTTCAATAAATTAAAGAAGAGTCACTTTCTGATTTATTTGACAGTAAAATTGATTTGCATGAACCATGTCACTATTAAATTAAATATAAAAAATATCTTTCATACCTTTAAAAGTATCGTCAGTGTTGATTATCTGATTTATCAATTGGGCAAGTTCGTTTTTCTGTAATATTATTGCAATGTTGCAACTCAATGTGATCATATAAATGAGGAGCCCCAAAATATACACAACAATTTGCTGTGGTTCAAAATTCGGTATTGTGTAAAATATTTGTAAAATTAATCTAATGGCTAAGTATAAAAACATTGACGTGCTCGAGAGAAACCCAAATAACGAATACCGTTGCTGCCATTTCGAATTTGTCACAAATACAACTTTTTTGCTTGGACTCCATTGAAAATGAAACAACTTGAATATATTGACACAACTAAAGAATATTGTGATAGCCAAATACATTCTCTGAGTTATCATTTTGTTAAGCTAGTTTGTTCAGTTACAAGTTAATTAATTGATAATTTTATTATTTGGATAAGTATTATAATTTTTTCTTTATAAAAATTAATACAACTTTGTACAGTGTCAAAACTGTCTTGATACTTTACCAATATCCTGTTAAGTTACCTTGTTAGCCAACCATGACTAAATGTTAGTCAACCTTAGTCGTCGCTGAACTCGAAGTTTGCAAGTCATACTCAACTTTATTAAAACTAGCATATAAAAGCATCTATTGCCATGAGATTAAAGGTGCTCACTTTCCTTTAAATTGTGTTGTAAATGTCTCTGTATTGGGAAACCTGGTAGTATGGTGCATTAAAATTAAGCATGTTGGTAATATAGCATAGTGTATTACAATGTTCTTTATTGACGTCAATGATGCATGAATTTTTTAAAACAAGTAGAAATAAATGTATTGTCGAAGGGTAAATATGTCTAAAACAAACCAAGTCGAGCACACATTTACTTGTAGTTGAAACATAAACTCAAAATGCATTATAACACTTGATTTCTATTTCGTATATTTGGTAAATCAAAGTAAGAGAATTTATTGTGATCTAAAATGTTTCAAATATATAGGTTGTATTGAAAAAAATGACTATACACATAGGTAAATGCATCTATGTAAGTAAATAAATATATCTAATGTCAATGTCGGTATTGATGTTATTTATCCGAAAGTTTTTCACGAAATACTGTGCTATAACTGTAGCTTTTCTTTTTTTAATTACAAACAAAAAATGTATGGTTTGTAATAATTATTATGGTATATGAATTCACGAAAGCATTATGGAGAATGGGGAATAATTAAGTGTATAATTTTTGTCAGCTTTTACGAACGTTGATTTCATGCAACAAAATAGTCTGAAAGTCCACAAATAGATGCAAAGTGTAATTACTATTGTTTGCAGTTTCTAATTTTGATTTATTTTCGAAACATTGCAAGACTTTTGTTCCCGGTGCAAATGATTTAAAATCATGCTATAATTAGGCTAATAAGGTAAAAACGTTACACATATCCTCCCGGTTCTTCTTAGTCCCGAAAAGATTAAACAGAGTATTAGTTTCAAAATACATTTTTATTGATGCAGAAGTAAAAAACATTATAGAACATGAAAATCTCAAAAATACAGAATAGTCGAATAACATTAAAACTGCGATGCTTGAATTTACAATTCTCCTCTGGTAAACCTCAGCATTAAGTCTGGATATTCATCAGAAAAGTTTTTAATATCCTCTCCTGTTTTTATTAAATCGTTCTTCTTTCTGCAACATGATTTTGAAAGTAACAAACATTATTAAACATTCGAGTTTGCGGTGAATAAGATTGCTGGTTGTGGTTGGTTAAAAATTGGAAAAATTTATTTTTTAAATATGTAGATAAACTATAAGTATTCAATTGTTTGATTATCTATTCAAATGGCACCAAAGTGTTGAAAATATAATAAATCGATATTTTGTAATTAAAAATTACCTTTTGAACATTTGGTAGCATTTTTTTGTTAGATTTTCGGAACAAAGCAGTTTTCCTAGCTTAAAAAGTTCCAGGAAATTTTCTTCGTTGACTTTATTGACCAATATTTTCTCAGTGATTGTTTTCAATTCGTCGATGCAGTATTTATCAGAAATTAAGAATAATTCTGAAGCGTTTTCCTCTAATTTGGCATCTCCAGTGTAAAGGAACTTGAGGAACTCTTCGACAGCTATTGGCTCACTGTCTTCTATTAGTAAACGACCCTCCTGCGTTTCTTTGAGAGGCTGTTGAAACATTTTAGCAAATACAGGACTCTTGCCTATGAAAATTATAAAAACAAATGATTGTGATTACTATTAAGAAATATGTAATGAAATTGGCAGTATAAATAGAAACCTTAGGATTTTTAAACTTACTGGCAAGAACAATTTTGTGAACAGGGAAATTTTTCTTCCCGCATTGAATTTCAAAATCTGAAAATTCTTTAGAAAGAAAGAATGGTGTAATATCGAGTTTCCCAGCATTTGACCTCTCTAGTTGAGTTCCATAATTCTTCAAGCTGGTTTGAGTTTTCAGAGCGTTCTGGTGCCCTATTTATAAAGAAAACTTAGTTTTTAAATTCTTGTCTGGAAATGAAACAAAAGAAAACTTAATTGCAAATAGATTACAAAATCGGTGAAAAATTTCCAAGCGGAAAGTTAAGTTCCGAATGAATTTCTGTCTTCTCACGATATCTTTATTTGAATAGCAATATCCCCAAAAGTTACTCGCAGCTTTCGTTGTACGGTACCAAAATACTGTTGCTTGATTGTGAGTTCGGCCACGGACTTCCTCCGGTTTACATATTCTTTTCATCCCTAAACTATTTTTCTCATCCTGCTCCAACTGTTCAAAAGCTGAAAAATAGAAATAATCATCATCAACTCAGAAATAATTTCCCTCCTTACAGAGATACAAAATTAGATTATAATTCAATAGCAAAATAGATAATCTCCTTACGAAGAATAGTTTTGGAGTTCTTTTCGTTGATAGACAATGTAACTGTACATTTGGAAATAAAACAGTCTGTAAATTGCCCATTTTCATTGAGATTTGTAGCTCCTAAACAAATCTTAACGTAAACGTCCCCATTTCCATTGACAAAACATTTCCTAAACAAAAACAATGTATTTCATCATTGTAGGAAGACCTTTGAAAAATAAAAAAAATTCGGCGTCGTACAAGTAATGATCTGTGCAGCCTAAAACTCCCGTTTTAAATTTTATCTCATCGGTACACGCAGCAAAAGTGCTTCCAAGACTGTTGAAAATAAGAAATTCCCCCAGAGACTTGTCACCAAAATTCCATTCGTAAGAATAATCAGATGTAGCTTCATCGTATGAAAACTAAGGCATAGGATAAAAGTTTCAATAACAGAAATGTTTCAATTTTTATTTAATTACTTATTTTCTCGAACCTCCACTTCTCCAACTATATCCATAGCTATTTCTTCTACGACAAATTATAGATTGACAAATTACAACAGAAATGTTCTTCAAAAGTAGGTTCATTCAAGAAAACTAACTAAAATGATATACCTACTAATATTGTGTTGAATAATAAGTAATTAAGTCCCTTACAAAATACAACGGACAATTAATTACACAATAAACTGCAATAATAAAACTCACATTTATACTTATGCTGAAAATGAATCACAAAATAACAATGGCACGGGAAAGAGTTTTAATTGGCTGCGTGCGCGCTAGCAATCTTACACAAAGGGTAAGTAATTAAAATCAAAGTTGAAAATTAAATGATAATGGCAGAACGTGCAATAATGTCAGCTTCCACGGTTGTACGTTGTAAATTCGCAATAACAGTTAACCCTGATAAAAAGAATTCAGTCTAATTTCCAAATCCAAATAATACTAGAACGATTTCAACTATCACACTTTATTTTGTGAAACGATGAGTGCAGTGACTCTTAAGCTAGAACTATACTTACTGGTTTGACAGCAAAACTGAGTAAGTTCACGGTGTAGTTCATGATTTCAAAGATATACTGTCTTTTTCCGTTTGGTTTTAGTTCATTATTAATTTTCGTTTCAGTTGCCGATGTGTTTCGCGCAACTATACTGTTCTGATCACGATCACGGTGAGATCACGCTGTGGTTCCATTTCCATTTCTCGTAACTATACTGTTTGGTTAACGATTCAGTTTACTTTTAGTTTGACAAAACTTATCACGTTTCGCAAACCCAACGGCGCCCGATTTGGAAACTGATCCAAACTGATACAGTTTGATCTTTTACCAATGGCAAAGCAGGATTTTATTATAAGGTGAGATTGCAAGTTGGCACTATATTTAAACAATCAATTGAATGGAAACAGCCTTCGTACTTAATCACCTTCCATATTTCTGATATTTATTTTTCCAATTTTAAACGAAAATGTCTTCCAATAATGATGTGGTAGAAGTGGAAGAGAAACTGATCACTCTAGTTATGGATCATTCGTACTTGTACGATAAAAGTGACAAGAGCTACAAGGATAATGTGAAAAAAATTAACGCGTGGTCTTCGATTGCAACACAAATGAAGCTGGAAGGTAATAATTAATTTAATTCATTTTCGTTCTTGGCTACTGATAAATTTCACTATTGTGTGTAGAACATACAAGCAATGCCATGTAAAAGAAAACAATGGCTTGACTTAATTTACCACGTATTTAAATAAAAATTTTGAATCAACTCCCCTTTTTAGTTGGAGAATGTGAAAAGATTTGGAAGAAATTGAGAGACCAATACGCATCCTACTTGCGTAAAACTCAGCAGCCGACAGGATCCGGACGAAGTAATGTCCACTTTTTTCGACATTCTGAACTCATGCGCTTTTATGAACCACACTACAAACCGTATAAGTAATAATAACAAAAAATGTTACTTTTGCAATGGTTACATAGTATTTGTGGTGATAATCAATAAAATATTTAAAGGTCTGTGTCAAATGTCCATGAAGACTCGACAGCTGAAGATAATGTGATTCCAGAAGATGATTTGGAATTTGAGCTTCATGGTTTCGAAGACGGAAAGCAACCTGCCATCGTGGTTGAAAATGCGGGCGTCAGCAAAAGTAATTACCGAATTGTTTCATTAAATCGTTGTGGTCTGTTAGCAATAGAAAATGAAAGCCCTACTATTTTTAATAGCAGTGTCTTCAAAAGAAAATTGAGGCCCGACTATTTTTTATTATTTACCGCAAAATAACATCTAATGATTGCTAAATTAATCTAACAGGTAAATGTATTGCCAAACGAAAATTTGACCCAGTTGATCAAAAGTTAATCGAAGCTCTTGAAAATAGCAGCAAAATCAAGGATATTGATAAGGACGAATTTGAGCTATTTGGACTAAGCATCATTCCTAAACTACGTCGAATAAATGACAAATGCCCACACAAAGCAGCTTCCGTCCAACTCAAAATTCAGCAATTACTTTTGGAAACCGAGTTTCAATAACATTTGTTCTAGAATTTTCATTATTGTGGTCCATTGAAGAACTTAACGAATTGCATCATAAGCATCCATGATTTTCAGTAAAATATTAATATATAAATAAGTTTAAAGGAATATTTTAAATATTTGTGCCCCTGAAATATTGTAGAATAAACAGTGACAAATGTATTTATTTTTACTGGTCCATATTCATATTTTTTGCACTGTGATAGTGAATCTAAATACTGCCTTTTACTTGGCACAAATCTTTGGGTTACCTTCAAATAACGCTAACCATTTTATTCTTTGTCTCCAACTATTTGATTTTCTTGACAAACCATTTTCGATTAAATTAGTGCATCCAACATGAAAAATTTACGATTACTTTTGGTTATTGCCATTTTACGGAGAAGGCGGAAGAGACAACAACAAAGATCAATTTACATTAGAAATTTATTTGTGTCCAGAAGCTGTTGTAAGTTGATAGAAATGCTGAGGAACGACCCTGTTTACCATCATAAGATGTTTAGGTACCACATTTAATACTTCATGCATTTAAGAATATAATGAAAAATGTAATATATATTTATGCGTATACTTATGTATTGATTACGAAATTATAGGATGAATGTCGAAAACTTTGACTACATATCAAGTTTGATTGCAAAGGATTTAATTCATTCTCCTAAACACCGAATACCGATTTCAGCTAAGACCAGGCTGGCTGTTACCCTGAGGTATAAAATTAAATATGGAATATGAAAATATTAATGTGAGAATTGATCTGCAATGATAGCAGTGCCATGAAAAGTAAATGAAGGCCCGACTATTTGTTAAGTTTATGTAATAAAAGCAGCGTCAATAATAGAAAATAAAGACCCGTCTATTTTTGATTAATAGATACTTCTGGAAATTCCATGATATCCATCGGAATTACATTCAGAGTGTCCCCTGCATCGGTACGAATGATTCTGAGAGAGACCCTTAAGAGCATCATACGGCATCTCAAGCCAATTTATTTTCCTCCTCCAAATCCAACCATATGGGCTACACAAGAAGAACTTTTCTGCGAGAAATGGAACTTTCCGAACGCCTGCGGAGCAATTGATGGAAAACATGTCCGCTTGAGGTGCCCAAAAAATACTGGTTCTGTGAATCACAACTACAAAAACTTCTTTTCCATCGTACTGCTAGCTATAGCAGGAGGTGATTACTCCGTAGTGGCAGCCGATATTGGCGGTAATGGTGCGTCATCGGACAGCGGAATATTAATGCGAAGTACAATGGGTAGGGCGTTATCAGAAAGAAAGATAGGTCTACTCCGGTGAACGGAAATTACCAGGAAGTGTCGTTGCTACCCCGCATGTAATTCTTGGAGATGAGGGTTTTGGATTGAAATCATATTTAATGAGACCATTTCCTGGGAATTCGGTTGAAACAACAAAGTCTGTTTTCAACTACCGTCTTAGCCGTGCAAGAAGAGTCGTAGAAAATATGTTCGGCATATTAAATGCACGATGGAGAATTTATAATGTCCCAATCTACTGTGATATGGACCTGGTACATCTAATCGTTGAAGGAACATTAATACTCCATAATTTTCTTTTAAAGCGAAACGACAACGGCGTTTACACAGGGGATCATATAAACGACAATGGAGAAGTTGTCGATGGAGGTTGGCGTTCTGAGATTGCTAATAATTCTGGGCTAATTCCAATTCCAATAATAAGCAATGGAAATCACTCCCACGATGCGTCCCAAATTCGGAACAATTTCAAAGATTATTTCAATTCTGGGGTTGGATCAACATCTTGGCAATATCATCATGTAACGCGAGGATTTCATGTTTAAACCCAGCTCGAATCTAATTTTGAAGTATTTTGGCTGATATTTTAACTCTATTTTCAAGAAGAAGTCATGATTAAAAGCAGTTCGAATCTAAATTTCCCTTAAAGATGTTGACTCCAGTTCTATTTTCAGACGAACAATGCCGCTGAATATGTACACAAAATTTAAAAAAATCTAAGCCTGTTATTATATAGTAATTATTATAAAGTAATATATATTATATTGAACAAAGTATTAGCAAATATTTACAATTCAGTTCCATATCAGTCATTTAAATCGTATTATATATTAAATACGTTAAGGAAAGCGTATGAATCTGAAAGTGGGAAAACTCGATTACTTTGTATATGTAGACAATTTATTGCACAAAATTAGTTTGTTAAGCTCTTTCTTGTTCTATCTCTTCTTGCTACTCATCATCAACCACCTTTGAAAGTTTTACCGTTGTTGACGGTAAACATTGTTGCCAATTCATCTTTTACCACCGGCAACAAATGCAACAATCTCATTTGGTTATATAATAAACTTATCGTATATAACTAACCTAAACTAAATGAAATAAACAAATACGACAATTATCTATAAAAATTATAGGTTCGTTACATTCAAATCTGGTAGAATGTCATTTTTGACATCTGACTGGATTGGAGTAGACTTTTGCACAGTTTCTACAATATTATGAGGTATTCGAAATAAGCCCAAAAAATTCTCGGTCTAAAATTTATAATCATAACACTACAAATGATTACAGTAAAAATTAAATTATCTTTTATTAGGTTATATTCCTGTTTCATTACAAAATTTAGTTACTCTGCTGCTGCTTTGGTCAAGTTTTGGTTTAATTTTGTTATACCTTTACTGCCGTTGGCATTTGCAGACATCAAATACTATTTTTTCCTTAGGACTTCTCTTGATTTTTAAACCTTTTCCAGAAAATATCCCTTGTTTCTTTAGCATCTCCATTTGAAGAAATATGTGCAAAGTAGCACGAGCATCTTTTGCGGAAGAATGCTCTTCCTCCTGAAAACTTCCATTTTCTTTGAAATAGAGAAGAATATCCTTCAGCTTGAATTTTTGATTATTAGAATCAATGAAATAATCAGAAACATCGATAATTTGTTGCCCTTTGAATGTATAGTTTAAGGATATTAGATCTTGATCCACCGAATGTCCCACTAAGTAGTTGTTATGGAATACTATGTCCAGCATTTCGTGCACCTGAATTTTTTAAATTTATTAATTTAATGCAGTATTTAAATATATCTAATATTGTCTCCCCAAGTAATGCTATTTTATTATTTTATGCTCACCAGACTTAAACTTATCCCTTGTCCTATCTTCAATTTGTCCAATCTTGTCAGTTGTGTGTTCCACTGGCACACTTGTTCAACGTCATACTTAACAAATGCCCATAAAATTAATGTTCCTTTATAATCACAAATGGACAAGTTTGCGCCTACGAGGAGATGTTTATTTTTTTTAAATGATGAAAATCCTGGGTCGTAACCCTTTTTGAGAGATACTTTTTCAACGTCTAACACAACGTAATCATTCACAGGAACAAGATCTCCTCTAAATATTGTGGGACACTATAAAAAATATTTTACAACGATTTTAATTTACTATTGTCAAAAATTAATGTAGAATCTATGCAACAAGAAAACATTGTATTAAATTACAACCTGCCACGCTGATTTGCTATCCTCAAATGGTGGACGAGACTCGACTTTACTTTGCGAGTCGTTGCCACCACTTAAATTGGATCTTTGCTTTGTCTTGTTCAAGGCATTGGTGATTTGTTTGGACACTTCTGGGTGGATGGTTTTTTTTGCTATAGTTTTCATTACATACAAGTAATCCTCTTTCGATAAAAATCGCACCTCGTCTACCATCAAATCCTGTAACGAAAACATACTTAACATTGATCTGCCATTTGCCTGCTCAATGTCATAATGCTAGTATTACTATTACACATGTTTGGTTTACACATGGTTTATATTTACTTACCAAATTGGATCTTCCAGCCATGTTGATATTGTTTTGCCAATTATAATATTTATTCAATCGTATTTAGTTGTTGCAATAGTTTATTATAATTTGATTCGCATTCACCAAATAAAATTTTTACTTTCGCGCTGATTAGTTTATCGGGATCGGTGATCGTCTAGTATAGCTAGGAAAGAGTTCAGTTTCAGTTTGGTTTCAGTTGCAGTTGTCTAAACCTGAAGTACAGCTGCGGAGGATTCAATTTGATTTTTAAACTGGAAATGGAACGACAACTAAACCAACGAAATTGTAACTATAACTATTCCGTCACGTTTCTATCAAACGTGATCATGAACGTAAAATTTGAAACTGACTCAAATATTCAAGTATAGTTTTAGCTTTATAGCTAAGTAATTATGCACCAGCATCAATAATCAATACCGCCAATAGCTTTAAAAACAAACATACTGATAACGATATAAAATATACTTCAAGTCAACCTGCCGTGCATTGAGACAGTACTAATATTGTTCAACTGAGCATAAAATATATATAATACGTACTTCTAAATGTTATTTGACACAGCGTGACTAATTGTTACATAGCTTTCGATGTTCTGACGTTGATTATATGGTTCTAGTTTTATATTTACATGTATGCATAGTATAGGGAAGGCCTTATACGTGTGATAAGTAGCCGTGTGATGTCTTATCTATGAAATATGCATAAACTTGTTTTCAGCAGAAGCACGAATCTTTGTTGTCTCTACAAAAAAACATTTATTATTTATCATTCCTAACTTTACGTTGAACTATCCGTACCACACTAAACTACAATAGTAAACATGTTAATATAGTTTTCGATGTCTTATTTACTTGCTTAGATTTCAATACTTGAACTTATTTTCATATCTGCACAGTCAGACAATAAGAACTATAAATCTCACTGCAGACGCAGACCCTCTGTAAGTAAAATGTTATTGTACTGCGTGATTTCTTCTTGATGTGCATTCCTCAACTCCTGAAAATGACAAGCATAATAATTCATACATTAGCATCAAGTGAAATAAAATTGTGTATGCAAACGTAGAATAGTAAATATGCTAGAAATGTATACTGTAATAAGTATACCCAACGATAAGTATAAATTCAAGTTCACAGATGTTGTCACTGCAATTGTCTCCAAAATGTAAATATATTCATAAAAATTCATAAATCAGGTACTTAATGTAGTGGAACAAACAGAAAATGTGTACTCTAAGTATTGGGACCAATTTAGTATCATAATAATTGTAATTTGAGTATACCTTTCTGATTTTTAGTATTCTAAGAATTAAAGTGATACGGCAATTAATTACCCTCTTACAATTAAGAGCTTTTAATTAAAGTTCATTTTCTTTTGCACAGCTTAGTGTTCATTTGGGTACCATCTTCTAATGCCTCAAAGGAATAAAAATGGCATTGTTTCACAGGTCGACTTGCGTGTCATGGTTAATTAACCTACTCTCGCATTGTCGTAATACTAGAAGTTTCTGAGTAATTAAAACAATTAAATTGAAAATGGTCTAATGACTCAATTATAACGAGCGAATTCAAATGCTGAGCACTGATGGAGTTTTAGTGACATATTATGACATAAGATGATGTGTACATTGAGTTGCGTATTATAAGTGCTTATACATTGAGTTAAGACTCTATTGCCATGATTTTTATTAAGAAATGTAAATACACTAAGTAGAATTTTAATACCAAATTGCATAAAAGCACTATCCTTCGTTCACACTTACTGTCAACATAATATGTCAGAAATAGGTCATTTTGAGATGGGGCATGTAGCTTTAAGTATTTAAGCAACTACTTTTATTCCTTTGATTGTATAACAAGATTACTACCTCACACAGCAGAATTAGATGTTTAATTAAAGAGTTGTAATGATAGGTCTGGGTGATAAACTTTTAAACTATTGATAGATCAACTCATGGCTTAACCCAACACGCTTAAAATTAAGTCTCCAGGATTTCAAATGCAAGAGTAATTGGACACAGGGGTCTGTAAATTGATTTGATGATAAGCTGAAGGTGTAGCGAGAGTCATGCATAAACAATTAAAGTTATCAAGGCTGCCTAAAATATAGATAGAAAATTGAATATTAAATGCATTTTTTGCCAACGCTAGCGACCCAATCCACCTAATTTCTTATCTACGAAGTGCTACCCACGCAATGGGAAATTCGGAGACAGCAATCTTGGGAATGAGAAAGCAGAAAGTCAAAATTGTCCAAAGCTTTGTTTTAAGGGTGGCATTCACATGCTAATTAGCACAAGCACTGTGTAGGCATTCCTTCGAGGAAGGGTACAGTCCTTATTTACAAATGTTCCTGAATTTTTTCACAAAGTTGCAAAATAGATAAATACCTCGAGGTTCTGGCAGAGGAATATTTAAATTTTCAAATTATTTTGACGTTTTTTTCATTAAACTGTTTTCCCGCCAACATTACAATTAAAAAATAATTCAAAATAATTATTTCCTGGTCACAAGTTAGAAGTATTCAGCCACTTTGGCCACTTTTCGAATATTTTCTACCTTTTCCAGCAGAATTATATACAGTAGTGTTATTACCTGTAGTTTGCCCTTATTACTCCATCGACACATCCTTAAAAACAATGGAGTAGTAAATAGGAATTAAGGGGAATAGGTATATAACATATATTACGTTAGATAGTCCAATTCTGTTTGATTGCACTACTTTTCTTTTATTTGCTTTGCTGGCCTACATGAAAATGTCAAGCTAAGTGCTAAGGAAATCTTTTCAATTGGTAAAGCATTGAATTGTATCGTGGTAGGAAAGTGTTTTATTAAAGTTTACGTAGTGTATAATACCACGGTGTATGTATTGATTCCAGCGCACGAACGGATATTGTATTGCTGTCCGATTATTATTGCTGAGTTTGTTTGGGTTGTTTCGGCATGCAGAGTCAATGAAGAGTGTCCAGAGTTCTTGTACTTATTCCTTCGCCCGAGTAGGAGTTGAGTTTCGGTGCTGCGATAACCGAGCTTCAATAGCTAATCCGTAACCAAACCGCGAATCTATTTACTTTTTAATGGCTTTTATGGATTTTGCTTATTTAACTTTATTATTGGACGCATCGGACTTAATAGAATAGAATGGCAAAGAACTTTCAGTCTTTCCCTCACAATGTCCTAAATACGTCCTAAAACTTTTCTTTCCAAACCCAAAGGAAAGCAAGACAGTCCTAGCAGAGAGAAAGGCTGTCTAATACAAAGAAATCCTTTTCTGGGAAATTAGTTATACATTCTTTCTTGTATAGGTATATTGAATAGAATATTGTTCCAGCCACATTGTATTTATTGCAATTTGGGTATAGCTCTGTCTTTGTACATGCATTAACTCAATCAGCCTTTGCCAAAAATTATTTTGTTCTTGTCCTATTACGACGTGGTCATTTCCAGCGTCCATCTGAAAGCGTCATGGACCCCGAACAAAATGGTAGTAGTCAAACCCAATTATTTGGAATGACCGTCGAAGAATCCAGCAGTAAGTTTTCTCAAACTAAATCATATTCAATTCTCAATATGCAAATACGAATTTGCAGTTTTCTTTCTTTTTTACAAACTTTTGAAAACACTTATTGCATGGATTTTCAATTTTCATTCTCTCATCAGTCCGTTATTATTTGAGTTTTCTGGGCATTTCACTAATTTCACAGTGATTTAGCAGATTTAGATAAAGATGGCGGCTCTGGAAGTATCGGATTCTTTATGGAAATCGTCTCTTGGTTTCTCGTCATAATAACAATGCCATTTTCACTATTTTTCTGTCTAAAAGTGAGTGCTCTAACAATAATCTACATTTTATAAATATTTATTTTAATATTGTTGATTTCTTTGTTTGTAGGTCGTACAAGAATATGAGAGAGCTGTGATTTTCCGACTGGGTCGACTGGTCTCTGGAAATAAAAGAGGTGTGTTCTTCGAGTTGCCTTGTATTGAGAGCTATCACAGAGTGGATTTAAGAACAGCTGTATTTGATGTTCCTCCCCAAGAGGTAAATCATCTTAAAAACTATTTTCACTCTATTTTTTGAATTTTTAAAGTAAAAAAGCATTATTTTCTTGCCATTTTTTCGAAAAGGTTCTGACAAAGGACAGTGTGACAGTTAGTGTAGATGCTGTTGTTTACTACCGGGTTTTCAACGCAATTATGTCAATTTCAAATGTTTCCAATGCTCCTCAATCAACAAGACTTCTGGCTCAGACCACACTCAGAAATATCCTTGGAACGAGAAATCTTGGAGATATTCTCAGTGAACGGGAAAGCATTTCTCTAGCCATGCAGGTATGTAAAAAAATCCAACACAAAAAGCCATGCTAGAAAATCATCTCTGAAAATAGATTTTAGTGCACTCCATTCAAATCATTTTGTTATTTTCAGTTTTGGGTATTTATTTTATAATCAGATGTTATTATTAATTATGGAAGTAAGGTGTTTAGGGATAGGGTTCAGTTTCCTTGATTTTATTTTTAGATTTTGCGGTGTTATGTGGCATTTTTTCGTAGGTATTCGTTCTTTGTGAATAATTAAGCTCACTTAATGGATGCGATATTGGATGTAGCCGAATGATTTAGCTATAGGTATATTGAATGATTAACATTAGGGCACAACAAAGTTCATAAACGTTTATTGGCTTTAAGAATTGCATTGACTTCTTGTTATGATGAATTCATGACGCAAAAGAGATTGGGAAGCGTAAATAGGAGCACAGAGAGATAAGTTAGATTAGTTTTGTCTCCACTCGTAGATATAGTGCATAATTAATGATGGATTGCCCTGGAATTGTCAAATAATTCAACGCAATATCCGATGCAGTATCAATCTAGACAGAATTATTTAGCAAATCAAACTGAATAAATGAGGATCTGAGCATTAGCTTTTGATTCCAAGTCCATTACGTAAACTAAAGTAGGTCGAAAATACATTTTCAAATTGATTTATTTATTTAATGCCCGAATCGTTGGCATTTCTACGTTAATTTATGTGAGTTGTAAGTAGGGTAATTTAAATCATTATGTGTATTTCCTAAATCTAAATTATATGGGAGTAGTAAACAATAATACGATAATCTTTATTTAAAACGCTGTTTAATTAACTCCTTATTTACCTACTGAATTGAATAATGCTAGGGAATTAACCAAAAATAAACATTGAGAATTGAGAACTTGTATTTAACCTTATTCTACTATATTATTAATTTCAAGTTCCTATTCCAAGCTATTAAATATTGTGTGTATCTTATTGTGAGCTACTTATGACGTAGAGCAGAGCTACGTACTTGCAACTGAAGGTTACCTCCGCTTAGAATTTTAATGTATGCATGTGATTTAAAGTAGATATTATTAGGTATGGATATTCCTTGTTTTGTCCTATATAATTTTCTGCACATTGATTGTAATAGGAGAAAATTTAGCAAACAATATTGTTTTTTTGCAGACTGCATTAGATAATGCGACGGAGCATTGGGGAATCAAGGTGGAACGTGTGGAAATGTACGGTATATCTTGCTATCTATAAATCAACAAACGAAACGTTGATGTTATTAAATACTATATCGATTATTTTATCGAAATTGTAGTTGAAATCTATTTAAAGTGAATAGGCTTGAATAAACATTGATGATTCTATGATATTTACAGAAAAGATGTAAGGTTACCTGTCCAATTACAACGAGCAATGGCAGCAGAGGCAGAAGCAACGCGTGAAGGGCGGGCAAAAGTAATTGCAGCAGAAGGTGAGCAGAAAGCCGCCCGGGCATTAAAGGAAGCATCAGATATCATGATGGGGTCGCCTGCCACTTTGCAACTACGCTACCTTCAGGTATACCTAATCAATTAATCAAATTTAATTTCTTTGCCTTAATTACTGGACTGATTTAATTATTTATTCATCATCTTTAGACGCTTACGACAATTTCGGCAGAGAAAAACTCGACCATCATTTTCCCCTTGCCAATCGACCTCATTTCTCATCTAATTAAAAAGTAGAAGAGCACTCTTAAATTGGTATTTCATTCGTATCTAAATTAACGAACCTGCTATTTAGCATGTAAATGTATTTTCAGGTATCCTAAAGGCCTACAAGATACTATTGAAATGGTTTACGACGAAATCATGAAATCAGTTGGCTAATTGATAGTGTTCATTAACTATTGTAGTACTCAGTTTTGTAGGATAGGCTAAAAATATAATAGCTTTGCCTACAAAAACATTTTCTCGTTTCATTTCCTGATTGTCCTCGGAAAGTTCTCAATCCAGTCCAGTCCAAATTTTCATTTACCATCTAAACATATTTTTCTATCCAATTTTTTGACAATTCCACATTTTGACTACCAATGGAAGATAACTCCTACTTTGGAGCTTCAGCATTTCTTTAGTACCATCTGGGAGAAGTAATTGGATTGTGACACCGTTTTTCATCGACGGCCCATCGTGATATAATTTTTTTGGTCTGTGACTGGCTGGTGGCTGACGTGATTTTGCGTGCCAATACAGAAAAGAGCAAAGAAGCAAGATTGTCATTCTTACTTTTGTACTGATAAATATTTTTGGTATCAGAAATAAAAAATAAAACGAGCTGGCATACCTGTAGTGACCAACCCCGATTTCGGTCTACTTTTTACTATCTGATTTTTTGGAACGTCATTTCAATTATCCCATTATAGTAGTTGACAATTTATTATCCATTAAACAATCCCATGCGCTGTTTTGCAAAGTCGTTTTAAATTATTTACTGCTTCATATATACCATAAATTAATAATTTCAGGTAGAATTTCAATAGTATCTTATAGGTCTTCATACAGGTAAATAGTGTGTAGTTTTGTGACATTTTCTTATTACTATTTACGATTATTTACACAGAAATTACATATAGAACTACAACCACATAGAAAATAGGAACATGCGTTGCTACATAGTTATTCCCTGGCATGTTTTATACCACCCACTCACCAATGTTGATTTGTAATCATCTTTAAAATCATGTAGGCTTCATTTTCAACTGGCAAGTAACCAGAAGCAAGTTCTATTTGCGTAAATACTTTATAGTTAAGTGGTTTAAATAAAATATTACCTAAAGTGCCCTTCTTCGTCATCAAATCCTACAATAAGGGTAAGATTATAGTTTCACTTGGTTGAAAATTACTAATATAATTAAGATTATGTTTTAAATAAAATTGAAAGACTGCGTTCGAAAATATTATGAGAGATAATAAGCAGAATAATTGAAAGTAGTTTAGTTTTAATTTGTATTTAAAAATAATAACACGTCAAAATAATGTAAACCTTTGCTTAGAATAATTACCTATAGGCTTAATAGGATAGTAATCATGTATGCTTACATTTTATTTCCATAAAAACATTTATTATCTTTGTGAGTGCAATATAATTTGATATAGAGGCTTTGTAGCATTAGTATTGTAAAAGTCTACCTGTTTACCTTCTACTTCTACCTATACCTACCTAGTCCGCCTTGTAAAGACTGAGACATTATCATAAATGTTTTAATATTTAAAGAGCAATGGACACCACCCATGGCCCATGAGCTCGTTATATCCATATGAGTCGCACTAAATTTCATGTTAGCTACTATTCTATATTCTGAACTGTAAATAATGAAACAAGTGGACGTGTTTTCCATGATGAATTCCATGACACTTCTTATCACAACCATTTTCCTCTATGATTCCACTTAATTAATTACGATTTATTGTAGAAATAAAATTTTTGGGAGAATTTGATAAATGTACCTTCTATATTATAAACAAAAATTCCAAGTTGTGATTGTACTATTTATTGTTATAATACTAAATTATTATAAAAAAGCACTTAAACATTTGTGTGAAGAAAATATTTAAATTATGTTGTAGGTTGACACATGTAAACAGGTATATAGAAAAGTACAAACATTTAATAAATGAATTGGCAAGATATCTGTTCTTTATGCATCTTACTCTTACTTGATTTCAAACTCAAGTAAACTGCTAAACGCAAATGGAAACGACTTATCCCTGAAGGGGTTACAAATAAACTATGGCATTTGACTTCTAAATATTGTTATTGGGCTCGAAAATTGGATTATGAAATATTTAGTGCCGATAATTGTTTAATACTCATACTCGTAAATAGGATAAACCTTTCACAAATACAATTTTCTCAGATTCAGAATCATTTGAAGGCTTTATCCTAAATAATGTCAACAACTATACGAAATTTAAGTAATTAAGTGCTTAACGTCCGTAAACCTACCTACAATAATATTTTCTTAGCAAACATTCATGCAGACAGACAGATTACTCTGAGCTGAGCTGATAAAAATGAGAAATGAGAATCACCAAATGACTATGACAAATATAATATTTTATTACTGTATCAAACTGATATTGCCTTTTAGACAGCAAAATAATTCAATAACGAAAAATAAAAAAGTAAATAAGAAGGTAATATATGAGAATGGAATAATATGGCATTATAGTATTTGAGACTTAAATAAATGGTTCTGTAAAATCGATGCAGATCCTTTTTAGTCATTGCCACTTTTACAGTACTAATTTGGTTGTGTAATAATAATAATAATATAAATCTGCAATGCATCTCTAAATGTAAATTGGATAAGGTCATATTATGTCATATCTAGAAAATCTAGATTAAGTCGATTAGCTTCAATGGATGTAAAAGTATTTGAAAAGAGATACCGAACGACGTTTGCAGTAATAACATAACCATGTACAAAGGGGTGTAAAAAAGTGGTGTGAAATCGCATAGAAAGTATGAACGACGATTACATGACGATTTTAGTGAATTTTTTCAATGACCTTTTGACACGTGTTACTTGACCTTAAAATGGCTTAACTAATAACCTTTTCGAACGATCTATCTCATGGCGTTCTACAATGTCGATAACTAAAGTTATGCCAATTTTTAATTTTTGGACCACACCCACAGGCAGGGTGTGAATGATTTTGTCCATTTTCGTATTCGACCACTCTTTTCATCCCTACTTCACGTACAGAAAGTTTGAGTTGACTATCTCAAACCGTTTTTGAGTTATCGTGCTGACGGACGGACAGACAGGCAGATCAGGCATTCCTATAAAGCGGTGTTGCACACCACTTAATAAACCAATGTCAGTCTTTAATGCGAACAATAGCTGATTGATGGAAAACAAATAATAACTTGCTTTATTATTATTATTGAATAAGAAGCGATGATGTAAATATAAGTGAAAATAATGCACAAAGAGTGACCTTAAATGACATCATTTTGTCAATAATTTATCACATAAAATGGGAAATATTTTCTTTCAAAATAGCAGTCTATCTCTTGCTGTCAGAACCAATTGGATACCATAAAACTGCCTGCATCTTGTGATTCAGTATCAAAGAAAATGCTTCCTCAGAGTTTTTTCGTGTTGGTAGCTGTAGTCGTTGTGCTGGTGTCCTTCAAACCAACTTGTACTCAAAATCCAGAACCGCTGGGAGAGAGAGCTTCTTTCGGAAACGTTTTTCATAACCGACTCTTCCAATTCATAGGAGATGATAGGCCACAACCGAAACGACAACGAAGATCTCCATGGCCAGGCTCCTACAGACCTCCAAATAAACCATTATTCCCACTATTCCCACCCCGTCCTCCAAACAAGCCTCTTCCTTGTTCCGTCTACTGCAGTGACCAAGGACAATTTTGGAGACGATTTAGCAACATTGACGTAATGGACTACGATGACTACAAAAAAAAATAAGGGATACAAACATCATGTGGATTTCATAAATGATGTATTTGACACACGACGATACCAAGATTGACAGAATACCTGATTTTTACACACATATTATGAGATAAACAAAAGTCAATACTACCTGTAATCTAATGTCGAAAAAAAATAGATTGAATAATTCGTTTCATTGCTTTGTACATCTTTTCATTTGTCATGTTTATTGGTGTATATCAATATGAAAATAAAATTACTTCCAATTTTATTGTAAAAATAATGTTATTTTTAATTTTATGTAACCAACAGTTGAATATCTATACCAAATATTTGTATTAATTATCGCTCTCTCGTGTATATTTCCAAGATATAGGATAAACTACTATGCGTTACTGTCAAAGAGGTTTGCATAATTAAACCAAATTCTTTGTCCCTAAAATTGCTGAAGTTACGTATTTAAAATGCTATCATAATAATTGCTATTCCCTAGCACAATAGAAATGCGCATTCTTTACGTTTGTTGTAATAATTATGTTTTCATGCTAGATTATTCAGTCTACAAGGCTAAAAAATGTTTGGAGTTGCTACCCGGCGAATTCTATTGAAAATTTTTAAGAGTACTTGTCGCAAATGATATTTTCAAAGAAAAGTTTTACATTCGGGAAGAAATGGTAAATTGTATTTTATTTACTTTTATTTTTAACTGTTTTATTATTGTAGCCGTTAGGTAAGCATTTCCGTATTACTGTAAATGTTCTAGAAGTTAGAAGTAACATTTATATTAGTTATAAATGCGATGACTCTACTTTTGTATTGATTTGACAAAGCTGTAAGCCCACGTAGTGGAGAGACAACTCCTACCCGTCGTATACTATTATCCATTTATGCAATAATCTTTCAAGTAATAGAAAGCTACAATTTACTCAATTTCGCATAGAAACGTATAATAACCCGAATGACAAAGCTATCCGAAACCGAGGGACGAAGTCGCAGTCGCAAATGTAACTGAGAAAAGTGCTATGCAAAGTAATAGGATGACTTTTCTGCGGCTTCTCTTTGCTTAACTTTAGCTATGAGGATCTACATAATGGAATTAGAATATATTCTAACTATTGTATTCTATTGTCCCCAAACACAAGCTCAATCCAATAATATTTAAGCCAATTAAAGTAGTCGGGGCAAGGAGACAAATCCAGCTTATCCAGTCCAACAAGAACGCTAACCTTCTCCAGTACAATTTAACCCACTGGAGAAGTAGAACATACTAAATACACAGAATTAAGCAATGCATGATTTGTGAAGTTAATTATTCCAGCTAAATAAACTGAATTCTTTTAATTTGGAAAATACGAAGATAGAAATCATAATTATTTTTTTATTTAGAAATCATCAAGCTGTATTAGTCAAGGGGAGTATTACGTCTGCAACTTTTTAATTAAAAGACCAGTGCACTAAATACATATTATTAAGTCTTGTGTTATTTTCAGAGTTCTTATTGGCAATGGTTTGTGTAGTAGTTTATTTACAGACAATGACAGTAACTAGACATGAATACCACCATCCGTAAGGTTGTTGTGGACTCTTACAATAGCCACATGCGTATAGAGGAAAATCTTTAAAGTTTCATTAGGAAAGGAATAAATTGTTAATTAGAGCAAGGTGATTCACTGTATAAAGTGTAGCTGCTCACTCAAGAAGACTATAAAGATTGGAAAAGAAGGATTTTTAACTAATGCTGGAGGAGTGATGGTGGTCTGTGTGTGGAATTAACGCAAGAGCTTACGTGACTGGAGGAGGCAGCCCCTGGTAAGTGAGGAAAAGGAGGTGAAACAAAGAAGGCCGCAAAGTGGAAGTGAGTGAGGCTCTGGGAGCAGTGCCTGTTTTGGCAGCGCCAGTCGACTCAGCGTCACTTTCGAATATCGAAGTGCAAGTATCTCCGAGGAAGAGGAAAGAAGAGGCCTGTGATCGTATCGAGGAGCAAGAGGGATCCTCACAGGCCGAGACTACTTTGGACAGCCTCCCTCTCCAACGTCAACCAAATATCATGGACACCGAGCAGAATGGTAACAGCCAGACACAGATGGTCACAATGCCCATCGAGGAGCCTGTCGGTGACGCACCCTTTTCTTTCTCCTTAATTTCCAATCTTTCTATTTAGCTTCCCTTTCTACCCTTTTGGACACTTTTCTATCTATTTCTATCTCCATTTGTAGATTTCCATTCGCAATTCACAAAAATTAACATTATCAGTTTTATTTACTAATAATATTTTAAATTTTACCACCTAAAACTGATAATTTTCTCATAACCAATAATAATTATTAGTTTCAGAGTCAGATCGGGACTTGGGGTCAGGAGCCATCGGCGTGTTTATGGAATGTCTCTCGTGGTTTCTTGTCATCATAACGTTGCCGTTTTCACTCTTTTTCTGTCTTAAAGTAAGTTCTCATTGACAGATTTTTTTACAGTAGTAAATTGCAGATCAGTTTTAATAGTTTATTTTATTTTTTTTACTTAAAGGTCGTGCAAGAATACGAGAGAGCTGTGATTTTCCGACTCGGTCGGCTTGTGTCCGGAAATAAACGAGGGGTATTCTTCGAGTTGCCATGCATTGAGAACTATTCTAGAGTCGACTTAAGAACGACTGTGTTTGATGTACCACCTCAAGAGGTAAGATCATAAGATAATTTTTAATTACATTTTCATGTTTTTTTACTTGCAAATTATCTACCTGTAATTAGCAATCAATATGCATTGTAATTTCTGGTGAATTTCTTGTTCTAGGTATTGACAAAGGACAGCGTGACTGTTAGTGTAGATGCCGTCGTCTACTACAGAGTTTTCAATGCTATAATTTCAATTTCTAATGTTTCCAATGCTCATCAATCTACAAGACTTTTGGCTCAGACCACGCTCCGAAATATTCTCGGGACGAGAAATCTCGGAGAAATTCTTAGCGAGAGGGAAAGCATCTCTTTAGCCATGCAGGTAAGTAAACATTCTTTATTTTATTATCCAATAGTAGTTCAAGAGATGTTTCTGTGTACTGTATTTACCTATATACAAATCAAATATAAATAACATAGGAAATTGCTACATAAAATTGCTACTAATTTTAAATTTGAGAAATAGGCTAGATTTCCTAGTCTCCTCCTTGTTACTTAAGCAAAATGAAAACTACAGTATTGCTATAGGTATATAGACAATATAATTTTACCCTGCCATATAGGAAACGTTGTAGTACAGTATGCTTGGGCATTAATCCCTTCTTTTTACTGCGTGACAATTTGACTTCGCATTTGGCCAGTCGATGCGCGATGCTGTCAATAATTAATTTCTTTCGGTATGATTGTAGGTTATTTCGTTTGGCCATTCGTAATAACACTTTAGGTAGTAGGTTTTGGTTTGGCATGCCCAGCCACTGTAAATTGCTTCGCAGTTAAATATTTAAAGCGTCGAAGAATGAGTAATGTATTGCTTGGTATACGTCAACCACAGGTAGACACAAGACAGAATCAAAATAATAGAAACTTTTACCGAAAATAATTTCTCGTTCGAGTCCTTTTTGTGCATTTGTATATAGTAATGGAATGCTCGGTATAGTCTACTATAGCATAATATTACGGAATCGTACATGTACACAGAACATTGTTTTACCTCTATAGTCCAATTCAAATTTATCTTTGTCAAGAAATTCCAGTAGAGCTTGCCTACAATAATATATAATTTACTGGTGCTATCTCATGTGGCTTACTGCTAACTACCGTCACATTTCTACACTATTAAATATTGGACCATCCTTTGCAAACTCTTCCATGCTAAATAAGTTATAAAAAAGTTTTACATACACAAACAGCATATTCTGCTGGTTCTCAAAATTCAAGTTGTTTATAATGGAAGAGTATAGATATAAATGCTATTATTTTACGTATACTTAGGGGCCATTGTATTGTGTCCCACTTTCTTTAGCCAACTTAGTTTAAACTCTGTAATACTCCATTCTATTCAAATATACATAAAATGCAATTATTCATATTGACGAATAATAGTCCGGCCAGTGAAGAATAGATAAACAGAAAGCTAAGCTATTAAGTCAGCCATATTCTTATAGCGATGTACGTGTATCTATATAATTGGTTAATGGAGCATTCAATTTTAATTTTTTTCAGACTTCTTTAGACGTGGCCACCGAGCATTGGGGAATCAAAGTAGAACGCGTGGAAATGTATGTTAACCAATGTATTAAATTATTAAGAAGTTATTATTAAGATAGTAATTCGTGAATACCCAGAATTTAATTTTGGGTCACAAGTCACAAAAAATGATAGTTAATCCTTGATTTATGCTTTACAGAAAAGATGTAAGGTTACCTGTACAATTACAAAGAGCAATGGCGGCTGAGGCTGAAGCTACCCGTGTACGTAATTGACCTTTACTATAATATATTTTGTACAAGATAGGAAATGGCTAAGTAATATTGGTTTACAGGAAGCAAGAGCTAAAGTCATTGCGGCAGAAGGAGAACAAAAAGCAGCCAGGGCATTGAAGGAAGCCTCTGATATCATAACTGAGTCTCCTGCCGCTCTCCAACTACGTTACCTGCAGGTTATTAATTATCTATTTACCTTTTGTCACATCCTCAGACATTTTCTAATTGATAATCAATAATCGTTTGGATTTTAGACTCTTAATACAATTTCGGCAGAGAAAAACTCAACAATTGTTTTCCCACTCCCAGTCGATCTCATTGCACATCTCATGGGAAGGAACAAAAGCGATTAGGCACCATATGAGGACAAATAGATACAGATATCGAATTTCATAAGAATATTTTGTCAAATCAATTGAAGAATATACATCGTACATAATACAGGTAGCTTATGTGTATCTAAAAAGCAACAATTCCAAATCGGAATCTTCTAATGTGTAATGATTTTCTTCCCTTATATGAAAACTCCATATGCTCCCTTAAGTCAACCTGGCCTTTCGTACTCACACTAACTTCCCTAAAAATTGTTAGTCAACGCAAGCCAAATTCACACCAATACGAAAAAAATTATGTAGATGTCTAATTGTTCGGATAATAATTTTTTACAAAATCTCAGCTTGTACTTAATACTGCATAAGATGCACAATAAGGTTATAGATAGTGATAAGAACTTAAGTATTTAGTAGTTTAGGTTTTACTCAATTTCTAGTCCTTAAATATCAAGTTTTAGGAAAAGTATATCAAAGTATGTGATAATTATCATATTTAGACCCTTGGTACCTTATAGAATGGTACTAAGCAGTCTCACGTTACCTCAAAATACCGAAAAATGTTTCAATGGTATTTCTTGTACTTTCTAATTTAAGATTCACTAATTACTAAACGAATTGCTTCAAAGCACGTTTAGTCTTAGGCGAATCTCAAGTGTTTGATAATTACTGATATCCTTCTGACATACGTTTAGCTCAATAGTCACAATTCCCAATTTTGCATTGTGGGATGTGAATTGTAAGTTTATGTAAATAATCTCTCTATGTGGCCTGGCAGGTAACACAAATCGTATTGCAATACACTTGGAATGCATGTCGATATGTGTCATAGAATACCTTTAATTAACGGATCGACAGAAAACACTAGCTGTCACATTACACTTCGTCACCACTTCACTTCTATAGATATACTACACAAGTAATCAATCACCACTACAGCTTAGTATTTAATAAATTGTTAATAATTGTAATTTGCAATACCTAATGGCTAAGTGGCTAATAGCATTACTATGTCTATTGTATATACTATAATGTATATCTAATACCTATAGCTGTTAGCTTATAGCATGATACTTTTAATTAATACTCTGTAAATGCTGACAATTGCCACTTGTCATGCGTCACTGCATTCGTAAATGAATTTTTTATTGTCATTAGTTTTCTAGTGCTTTTGAATTAGTTCCGGGAAAGTCGAGAATCAATAAAGTGTAATTATTTCCAATTCGAAAATTGTGTTCTTTAATATATCAACAATTTATTTAGCAAAATAATATAAACTCTATTATCATGAACATACCATTTTTGAAATAACTCATTCATTGATGATTTGAATAGTATAGCTGCAGTAGCCCCAAGATCCCTCTTGTAAATAGCACCATTTATAATTGTAGCCGTGGGTTCCACAAGCGTGATCTTGCCGACACAAATTCCCTTTGTAGTCTACATCCAAAGGACTTTTAGGCGAACAGTAATCCCAGTACTCTAAAATACGTAGTAAATTACCAAGCTATTATCATTGGATATTGATTTAAATAGGTAATGAATGATTCTCACTGATTTTGTCTTTGTATTCTGGTTTGGTTGGGTGTTCAGCATCACACCAGTGGTAACTGGAGCCTCGAGTATCACATTCATTGATACAGCGATAACCTAAGATGAATCATAATTTAGTGGAAAATGCTCCCTTCAGGATTTAAAATGATTATTTTGGTTTACCGTAAGCTCCCATGATCTGAAGAGTTATATTTTTGGGCCTTCTCCATCCTCCTTCAATTTCTGAAGCGTTCCATATTAATATTAAGCAAAGAATTGATAAAATACTAGTTTTCATTTTCTTGACACCGCACTGCTATTTATCGTAATATTTCTATTCTTTGTAGTAAAGTTTATATCAGATTTGTAAACTTTGTGGTAACTGTAAAATATATCCGTAACCTTTTAATCTCGTTATGATACTGGCGATTTTCTTACGATTGCTTTTAACTTTATTTAACTACGCATCATTTAATGTTCGGTTAGAATTGTGAGCGCGTATGAATTTATAACATAGATTCTGGAAATAGATTGGTATTACTTGTTTTGCTGTAATTACATAAACAAATACAAGGTGAACTTGTTACATCATATTCTGTATTTATGAATCATAAGGAAGCTCGAGTCTTTATCAAACAGTCCGTGAAGATCAAGAACGTCAAGTTCAAAGCATGAATTACTTATCAATTATTTTGCAATGTTTAAATTCTTAAATCATTTAAAGACAGCTGAGACTCACTTCTCATTCTTAAGACGCAGCAGAAATTCTCTGTTAGTCCAAAATACTTAAATGTGAATTAATTATAAATGTGATAACAGATTTTGTTTAACAAATGTTTTTATTTCAATCCTTAAACAATTCTGATGACACTGTTTGGGTCAAGAGCATATTTTTCTCGATGAGCATAAAATAATTCCACAAGAGCGTCTTCATACTTTTGGTGAGTTGTGTCTATTTGCTCCTGATTCGGTTGACTCACTTTTTCCACTTCTATTGGGGCTCCAACTAATTTATAATAATAACTTTCTTGATAAAGATACTAATATTGAGTTTAGTAAGGTTATTCTACGGAAAAATAGAAACTTACCGACTACTGTTATGTTTTTTCTATTTGGCAAAAATCCAAACGAGTATTGGAAGATTCCTCGACCGACAAAAGCCGCAGGAGCAATTTGAAACATATTTTGAAGTTTATCTTGCAATGTTCTCAGAAATGAACCTTCAGGATTTGGCATTTGGTCATAAATATCAGTCTCCCCGAAAGTTATCGAAGGTATTAACGCAGCTCTACAAAAAAATCAAATTTTTAGACATGTCTTAAGATTTCATTGGATTTGTTAATTTTCTTACCCATTTTGAATAGCCACTTTGATAAATCCTTTTCTTCTCTTCAGTTGAATGACATAGGATCCTGGATGAGAATCCAGAGATTCAGGGGCTCCCCCAGGGATTAATACAGAGACATGCCCCCCTCCGGGAATACTTAGCAAATGGTTCATCCCACCTCTCGTTGCCGCACATATCCCTATTAATACAAGTAATTTTAATTTAATGGTACAATTTAATCAGTCAATTTAAAATTAATGTCCATTATCTTTTGTTAATTGTTACCAAAGCCCAAAATGATATCACGAAGGAACGGAAACATAAAATTAAGTTCCAGAGTTAGCATATGAAACGAAAATCCAGGAAATAATTTGCTGACGTCTAGTGCTTCAGTTCCGAATGCTGTAAAAGCTCCTGTACAAAGAATTCCATGCGGGTGATTTCCTAGCAAATAATTTTTTTTGGGATCCAAATCTGCAGTCTTTACTAGTTTCACTGGGAAATAATCCCTGTAGTATCTCCAAACAAATAAGTTCCGGACCCATTTCAGTCTAAAAAGCATTTGACATTAAAAATCTAGAATTAAAAGTAATTTTAATGTGAATTCTTTAAAACAGATAAATTAATTTACGTTCTTCCTCCTTGATTGCATGCTTGTTTGTCTACAATTAGCCATACGAAGTAGAAGAGTATTAACCATCCGTATTTAGTAAAGTATACAATTGCTATGATGGCGGGGTATCCTCCTAGGGACGTAATGAAAAACAAAAAGAACCAGAAGACAACTGCGGCAGTTTGGACTCGTCTCTCCCATGGTAAATGAATTGGAGCAAATTCTACTCCCAAAACCTTTTTGCTTTTATTCCTGAAATTTTTTTCAATAGAAAAAAAGCATTTTAAGTATTAAATTGGTTAATCAATTACACAATTACACACCTGTTATTTTCTGTGTCTTTTTCCATATTGCAAGCTTATTGGTCAATGACAAATATTTCGAAACTTTCTTGTATAATTTTGAAGGTTATTTTAGGATTAAAGTTTTATTTAGTGCACGTGTATCGATTATTTGATAGAAATAAATAATTGAGTGTTGAATTGGAAAGCATTTGTATTTGAGACACTTTAACTGTCACGCTGTGCAATGATGATCCCCTATGTAACATCTCTTGACAAGTTCACGCATTGTGTTTTCAATTGCATATTACAATTTTAATGCGGTACGGCCATCCTGGCATATTCCAGGCATATTATCACTGATATTATTACATTAACAGAACAATTGCCTGTCTGTAATCTTATCTACAATTTTGTTGTGAACTGGAATGACTGACTGGACTCTTTTCATTTCATAGTCCTTGAGAATTGAGTTCCGCTGGCCTATAGATATAAATATACCAATGTGGTTTGCTCTAGTTAACTTACAGCCATCACCAAATGACAAGAGTGACACACTACCCATTAAAATATAATGTTTATAATTTCCTATTCAGTTAGTGCTTCGCATGCACTTATACAACCAGATATCTTCTGCATTGTCACATTTATACATTTACCAAATGCTAATGCACAATGGACACTAATACTATATTCTACATTTCCCGAAAATGATAATAATAATGACTTTTACGTAATAGAGATAGATACCAATATAAAATATACATATTATATCACTATAGAATGCTTATACAGTAATCTGCTAACGAAGTGCATTCTTCAATGTCGGATTTTTCGAGGAATTATGCTTTCGAGGAACTTTGATGAATTTTTTAAGCGGATATGCCAATATTGCATCGATGTAGATTGTTTTACAAATTCTTTCTCCATTTGAAATGCACGAATAGTGTAATATATACCCTGAAATAAAAATTTTCAGATTTCCAGTAAAATCAAGTACATTTCTAAGAGTAGCTTACAGCTTAGCGTAAATCTAAAAGGAACTATAACATTATTACAATTTTTTAGTAGCATTATTCAACGACACGATAATTTATTGTGACTGGTCACCAATTGCATTTATAATATAGTATAACTATTGCATTCACTTATACCACTGGAATTTATAAATTGTTTAAATATAGATTATCCAATTAAAGATTCATAATACCTGACATTCAATACAGATTAATTTTGTTATAATGTTATCCACATGACTAGTAAAATGATTAAACCTAAAAATTAACTATCACAACTTGGGCGAAGCTACAAAATTAACGGAACGCTTCATCGTGGTATTCTGAAATGCTTGAGATGAAGTAGTTGGTAGGGACCTTCTCCTTAGGTTTTATATTTACTCGAGCGAATTCCAGACGAGGGTTGTCCCCTTGAACCCACACCGAGTTTCGGCAGATCAAGCAATTACAGTTTCTTGCGGTGCAACCTTTCTTTGCAGATGAGACAACTTGGAAAGATAACTTCTTCAGTCCAATGAATTTGTCCCCGTTGGCTTTGCTAGGAACGCAGCTAGAGATGTATTGTTGATACCATAGTTGGACTTCCTCTAAGGAAATGTAGGTCATACCTTCTAAGTGCATCTATGTAATTAAAATTGTAAATTAAATTAGGTATCAATTATAAAGGTAAGTTGTAAATAGTTGTAAATAAATAATTTCTTAGGGTACTTTGTCTAAAGTATCTCTGTATGCCTTCTCCGTCATTTGAGACAAGTGCTCATTGTAGAACGCGGTCAAGAAATTGTCAATTCTACCATTGACATAACAAGGTGTATATTTGCAGCACGGTGTTTCAATAACGATGTAAAATGTTATAGGAAAACTTCCATCGGCCGGACCTCCAGACCCCAATGAGTATCCTAATTGCTCCTCAGTCCTTTAACAAATCAAATATGTTAAAAATATAATAAATTCAAATGTGCATAATATTAATTAAACTAGCACCGAAAGGGCTGAAAAATGTCGGTAACCTGATAACTAGGTTACCCAAGACCCTTTTAACATTTTATTAAGGTTTATAGGCAAACCACGCCCCCAAATGAGGGAAAAACGGGAGGAATGAGGAAAAAATGAAGAAAATGGGGGGAAATGAGGAAAAAGGGGTCGGCGGCCATTTTGAGGGGGAAATCATGGTCAGGTTATGAAGTTTGAGCTTTTTGCAGACCGTCAGACGGCCCGAAGTCAATTTAACTTTGTTTACCTTAATTTCTGGAAAACTCTTCCTCTCATCAGATTGGTAACAATCCTTGCAATAGTATGATCCCGTTTTCCAGAGACTGGCAACTGGTACAGATTCAAAACCGCATTATTTGCATCTGCGTAATCTTCACAGGGCTTTCTCCGTATGCGCACAGCGCTTTCACCTTCGGGTAAGCTTGGTACAACTGGAATATTCATCGACATTTCCCCGAATGCTTCGTATTCAATTTTATCAAGTAAAGACTCGATGTACTTGACGCTCTTCCTGGAAATATTTCCATCTATTTCTGCTTGAATAACCATCGAGGCTCTAAATCTTCCGACGAATTTTTCGAAATCGTCTTTAGTAATGTCATTAGGAGTTAACAGTGAGTCAATTTCGTTGATGTGATCTCCAACCATCACACTTTCGTACAAAGACCTAATGAGGAAATTAAAGCATTAATTGACATTAACTTAAATACGGAGTAGTTAGTATATACATTTCAATGTAACAAAACTTACATGAGTAGATTATTTGTGCTGTTCAATGTCTCATTATAGTAATTTATTTCGGCGCTCTTCAATTGCTCGAAAACATTTCTTTGGATATCCTGATTGTTTTGGCTTGAAAATCCACGACAAAAAGACTGAACAAGCTCGGGCATGAATTCACTGAATCCAATTGCTGCAAAACTTACTATTGAAAAATCTGAGTTAAATGTCTGATTTCGTACGATGGAAACTAGCCCAGCTCTATAGGCACAAGATGCATCGCCACTCATAGCAATAGCTATGTTATTGCACAACATACTCAACATGTAACGCCTAGAAAGAATAAAAAAATTAGTAATACAGAAAATCAGTAGCCTACTCAATTTCTATTTATAATTTTGAATTGTACATACTCAATTAGAGATTTGCATCCTTCGGTGGAAATCAAGTGAATTTGTACACATGCTTTTGGTATTGTTAAACCTCGAATCGCAATATGCTGCAGCACTAGTTTCGGTGTCTCAACTAAGGTAAAAAATTATGGGTTAAAAATATTTACAATAACGAAATTACTATGTATTTAATTTTAAAGCCAAACTTGGTAGATTCTTTCCAGACCAAAAATTATAATACCTTTATATGGTTCCGTGTAGTCTTCAATTTCAAATCTGTTGGTGATGAACTTATTATCCGAAGGAAACCGAAGGTTGATGGATGCTCTATTCTTAAATTCCTTAGGAATCTCACTCACAGTAAAGGGGAAATTCGTGTAGGGCAAGAGTGTCGTTTTTCCACGCAATTCCGACACATGTTGAATGAATAACGTCTCTTCAACCTTGATTGATTTGATGACTCTACAGAAAACTTCATTGTCAAACTTTTCTTGGAAGAGCAATTGGGTTGTAAACATATCTTCCCCAGTTGGGCTGTTTACAAGACTTCGTGCCCCAAAATGGGTATTGTGGTGTGGTGTTCCATCTCCAATATGATCAAAATACGCCTCAGCTGCATGCCTTAATTCTTCCCAAAGATTCTGTTTTCTTTCCAATGGGGCTTTAATAATAGTTTCAATATAAGTGAATACGGCTTGAACGACCTTGAATACAAACGTTGAAACCAATATTAATGTAATACCGAATATCGAACGGTATTAAATATTTATGAATTGTAGAAAGTAAATGTGTAAAATGACTCACTTGATGAACATTAGCAGTTCCTGATGGAGTAAGGGCAAATATTAGAAAATATAACGTCGCATATCTACTTTGAAAATCGTCTGATTTATTGCTGTCGCAATCAAATTTGTAGATCCAGCCTCTGTAAACAAACAGATGGGTTAGTTAAATAACCAAAAAATAGGAGTGAAATCTTTAAATATATATCGAAGAAATGTACTACGAAGTTAAACTGACTTTTGATGCAAATAATGCTTAAGACTTCCTTCTCTACCGTCAGTCATAATGGCATTCAAAACCTCTAAGGGTTTGGCATCAAAGTTTTTCCATATTTCAGGAGGAAATTTCCAGACCATACACAACTGTAAGATAAAATTCAACTATTTTTAATAGATATATAATAATATTGTACACGTATTTACATTATTTACACAAATTTTTACATTGTGAATACATATTATCTAATGCTTACACTGGGTTGGCCTTTTATTTGATACAATTTGCTGAAGTCATTCGTGTTGTAAGGGTTTAGATCCTCACTATTTACTTTATCAACTTCTTTCCCAGACGGAATGCTGCCCAAACTTTCCTAAAATATGGGAAAAATTTTTTTTAGATTAATTTTTTTTAGATTTGTGATTGTTATCCATAATCACCAACCTCCACAAGTTTTTGTAGAAAATCCAATTCGGCTGAACTTTGGATAGCAAAAGTCATTTTATTTGCAACGTAATGTTCTTTGTGAAACTTCTGAAGATGATCTCTCAGATTTTTCTTCAACGTTGATGCATTTCCGCAAGTAAACGATTTTAAGGGATGGCCTTCCCGTAAAGTGAATTTGATTATATCAAATATTTGACTTATTGGATTATTTTTTCTCAAATAGAATTCTGTAAACATAAACAATACCAATAACATTTTCATCATGGATATTTACCAGAATTTCACCAGCTGGCTTTGATTACTTAAAAGATAAGAATTTACAGGGTAGTATAAATAAATATTAAGGTCAAATAAATTATCTCACCACTATCTACAGAATTAACTTCTCGTTCCGCACAGTTGGCGTCGAATGTCGGATATGTGACCATATTAGCAAAAATATCTAGAGCAGTCATCAAAAAATTCGGATGGATTGAACACGCGTAGGCAGTGCTGTGTAACTGAGTATATGCGTTTATATCGTTGCCAAAACTCTGTAATAAAATTTAATTTATGAACCCAGACACAATTAATATGTAGATGTAATCTACTGAATATACTACCTGAATAAAATTCCAGTATTTTCCTTCGCCCGGATACTTTTTCGATCCATAATGGAGCATGTGTTCCGCAAAATGAGCCAATCCTTGACAGTCTTGGGGATCATTGGCACCTCCAGCTTGGACAATAAGGCAAAAAGCCTTATTGTTAAATATATTTTAAATTAATGGACAATATTTAATAAATTAAAATTTGTGTCTAGTTTTCCTTACCGCCTTGTCTTCTCCTTTGACAGTTGAAGCCATGTTACAATCTTGGAGAGGGAGGGGATGTTTGTAGATACCTTCGGCCCATTCTTCTCTTTTAACTGCTGATATTTTAAATTCCTCAATTTCGCAAGCTAAGGACGGGCAACATCCTGTATTCTTTAGTCTCATCGCTATAAAACAAAAAAGGAAAATAATTGAGTATACATTTATAGTTATGAGTACCATAAAATTATATGAAAATCCGAACATACTCTGGAAATTGTAAGTCTGTTGGGCCCACAGTGGGTTTTTATTTCGGCTTTTGTCACTGATAAGTAGACATCGGAGACCATTATCTAAACGAATTAGTCTGTAGCACTTTTTGTCAGAATTGGATTTCTCTGGTGTAGGGAGAACGACCGACTGCGGAGACCATCTGTGGCTTTTAGAATGTGGTGGTGGAGAGCCGCTGTTCGCCGCGTTCCTTTTAGTTGCTTTACCCATATTACGACTTAAATTAATTGAAATAAAAAGGTGAAATGGAACAGAGTACTGAGAGTAGATACCACAATCAAATTTTATTATCGTTTTTATCGTTTTCGATGGAAAACTTTTAAAAATTAATATATTTCAGAATTGGATTGGAGAGGATTAAATACGTGTGACCGGCAGCCGGATTAGAACTGAAATGAAAATGATCCACTCAAAAAATTAGCAAACACGAAAAGTTGCTGCTTTTCTACCTCTTTGTTTAGAATTTTCAGAATTTCAACTACTGCTATTTATTTCTAAGGTGACCGTATACAATTTTAAAATTGCGATGCTCATGAGGGGCAATGTGACCATCATCCTTGGCGATTTCAATGGGTTCACAAGCGTCGTCATCTTGCCCGAATTCCAAACGCTGAACTCTTGGCAAAGGGCGTAGCTAAATTAAAAATATTTCTTGGCCAAATGATTCTTTATAATAAAATTATTATTACATTAGAAAATCAGAAAAGAACGGAAGGAAAAAGTAGCAATCTAGTTTTGATAGTCATCTGAAATTTTTAAATCCGCAAGTTTTATTATAATACAGCGTAATTTTAATTTTACGCTTGTACATCGTGCATTGAATGATTTTTTGTTTTCTTTACATGTTTTGCCATTTACAACTATTTTTTATCTCGTAGAAGAATTCTGCCCTGCCCTGAAAAGTCAACGATTGCCAAACTGATTATTCTGATTTTTTTGTCAGATGTTTATAGCATTGTAGTTTGTAATTGAATAATATGAAGGAGTACCTCATAATAGAGGCGTAAACAGCATAAACGGTGGAGTTGAGGAAGAAAGCTCTTAGAAGGATTGAACTGAGTCCTCGTGTAAAAGCCTTGAGCCCTTCTTCAATATAAGTTTTCCGAACACAGTCCATCATACCTGAATAGCGTCCAGAAATGTCTGATTGAATCCTGGTTTTGATAACGTCGACAGCAGAAGGTCCTACCCAGGAAACGGTTCCAGCAATTCCGCCTACAAGTAAAAGATAAGCAGCCCCTCCTTTTTTCCCTCCTACGAAATAAAACAAATCAGTAAACACATAAAAACATTTCTTTCTATCTTTTATGATGTACCTTCGGTCATAGTTTCACAAATAGTGAAATAGGTTCCGAAAGCGGGCATTTCTCTACATAAAGTTGGAACTAGGCCTTTGTAAATCCCTCTGATTTTTCCTTCCTTTCGGTAAATATTCTTCATTATGAGCCAGGCTTTATTTTTGGTTTGTTGCGTCCCTACTCGACTCTCATCAATTTGGCATCTCGTTTTCACAAGTTCCATTGGAGAAACAATGAAAGATTGTATTCCACCCGTGAGAGCTCCAGCAATGTATATCCCCCATAAGGAATCATTTCCGATTTTCTTGGCCAAAGGTTTCATCTGGCCCCAAACTCCAAAAATCACGGTGCATTGAAATGATGCCCCGTACAATGGGGCACTCATCCCCTTGTATAAACCTAGAACCTAATTTCCCAACTTTAATTCTTTATTTCAAAAATTCAAGGATAAGGAAAATATTTTGTATCTTAAAGTAATTTAGATTTTCCAAGCATTTGGTATACCGATTCATTTTTTACGATTTTCACTAAGCAGTTTAGTAGTCCATTGTACTTGTTGTTCGTCTGTAGTCGCACCTTCAGATAAAATTTCAAATATTATTTATCATAATTATTTCTGATAAAAATTGAAAACAAAGCAATCATGGTTTTATTCATCGTGTTTTTCGATAGCCAAATAGCATAGTTCGGTCAGGAATAGAAAATAAAGATGAGGTTCTGCAAGATGAGATAGCTTCATGTAATCATTATGCATACCTTAATTGTATCAAGAGGTTGACCGACTAGAACTCCTGCAGCTCCTGTAATTAAATGATATTACATGCCAGATCTACATGGGTACAAATGCAATTTACTTTAATGTAATTACCTCCAGCACATCCAGCGAAGCAATCCAAAGCCATCGCTCTTCGTTGTTACGTTTCGAGCTCTAAGCTCGGATAATCAGATTATTGATCGGGTAGAAAAATTACAAGTTTGAAGTACATTAAAACTAGTTAAGACTATGCAACCACATGTCCAAAAAATCGTTGAGTTTAAACACATTTTAGTTTGTCGTTTACACGTGAAAATTGTTTTTATTGATAAAAGTGTAGCTTTTTATAAGAATCAGTGACTGAGCAAGTATAGAAATAGATACATATAATATCTAGGAAAGATAATGCCAAAAACAATATCAAAAGCAAGAATTTCTGTTTTGAATTAAATTATATATTTACATTTTGAGTATTCTAAATATGTATTACTCTGAATATATTATAACCTACATTTATTTACAATTTATGTTATTTTGTGCTGATTTTAATGAAGTTACGCAAACGTGTGATTTGTATCCATACATTTGCACACCAGTAAATTGTACATCAAATCAAAAGTCTATTGATACGTGGTTTGAGATAAGACATTTGATAACATTTATAAACACGTTAATTCATATAATCATAACTCTATGCATTAAAAATCGTACCAAACTTTGCAAAGTGGGTAATATATCTTAATCTTATCTAATTCTTCACTAACTCATGCAAACTAATCCTACATACTTCCATAAATACGTATTCGTATGTAAAAAATGTATGAAGTAAAATACTCTACGTTATTATTATGCGAGGTTCAATACAAAATGGATCATTTCATTCATTCCTTCTTGAAGATCTTTAGTTATAGAAATTAAAAATATAATCAAAGAATTAAAAAGCTTGAGAAATTACATGCAGGCCTTAGCTTCAACTTTTACAAACTTGAGACGAATGCCAACTTTTGTATACCTGTGTGCATTCTAGTATGAAATATGAATACATGCTTCAATGCTTTTATATTTGTGATTTAGTGAACACATAGCTGTGCTAACACTTGCTACTTTTAAGTTGCTACGCATTGCTTCGTCCTTGTATTATGTATTTATAAACTCTTAGATGTATAGCTCTGAGCAAAAATTCCTATGTGATTTTGTGTGTAGTATTCTGTAGAATGAGAATGACTCATCATCAAACTCCTAAGGAAGTTGGCAGCTGAACTCAACATTTGCATTGTTATTCTTCAGAAGTTTGTGTTTATTCTTTGGGTTACTTGGCCAGTAGTTGAATCTACGGCCAATGTACACTTTACTCAGTTTGCAGAAATTGGTCCCCAATATTTGGTAGAAAATTGGACAGAATGAATCTGCGCTTCATTGGAAAGATAAAACAGATCGGCTAAATTTTACTTGACACAGTTATCTATTTTGGAATTTACTTTTGATAGGATTTCATTTGCTGAAGTCAAAGAAGCCTAACAAATATTATTATAAACAAAATCAAGTCAAGTTATCATTTCACTATCATTAATCTCTACACTAATAAAATATTTTATTCTTGTGAAGCACATAAGAAATCCAACCAGCCAAATACAAAAATGGAATTGGATCTTCATAAACACTGAATTGGAAGTCAAGCAGGAGGACAGAATATACAAAAGTTTACCGAAAAGTATAAGGTGAATATACACTTTTCACAAATTCGCAATTTTCTCAATTCTGATTTTCATTTTATGTTTTGTGTAGATTAGATAAGAATTGTGTAAATATTTTATTCTATTTCAAATACTGAATATTTACAGGATATTACAGATTAGTCGAGTGTAAATTAAATAGAATGTCTTCTCTATTCCGAACACGACGGTCTCGGACAGACAATAAGCCTGATGAAGATAACAACTCTATCCAAGCTGATTCGTCGGAATTAACTGCTGAAAATAATGCAGTTGCAGCAGTTTCAACATCAGCTGGTGACGGTGAAAGTAGTCCTGATTCTCCTGATATCATTCGATTTGACACTTCTGAATCAATAAGTCCGGGAAATTCCCCAGGAGAAGCCGCTACGAGACTACCTTTTGCACTTAGACGAATTCTCTACGATTATTGGTACCGAGAAAAAGGAAAAGGTCCAGACGAAAAGTATCATCCATTAACATCGAATTCAGAAGAAAATCTTGTATCTCCAATGGACATCGTTCTTGACGAAATGGAGCAGGATAGCCGTTTGCAAGAAGAAAAAGATGTATTCAAAAGAAAAGAGAAAGAATTAGGTAAAAAGATTCAAAGTTTGGAAACTGATTTGAAAAACTGTCAGATGGAGAACGAAATGCTAACCATCATGGTGGAAGACCTGATCAGGCTTCAAGAAACGCATCAGCAACAAATCGACCAAGTCAAGAAATTTTACGAAGACAAAATATCAGATATTAACAGTAGTCACGAAGCGATGATAAATGAATTGATCCTCTCCAATCAAAAACAAGTTGAAGATTTCATTTCCAGCCATGAAGGACTTGTGGAAGATCTCATCAACTCTCATGAGCAGCAAATTCGAGAATGGAAAGTGGCCTTTGAAAAAGATTCAGAAAATATTCCTGAACTTAAAGACGAAAAAGCAATCATTGGACTCCCGGCTAAAATGTGGCTGAAATTTTCAGGTAAAAATTAAACTTGCAGCTGATTTGCAGTTATGAATGTCGGAAAATGAAAAAATTGACTTTTCCATATCCGAAAATCCGAATATTGGTACATAGAAATCTGTAAATGTGGAAATATAAAATATGTTTACATTTAGAACTCAGCGGATTGTCTAAAGGCCTTGTTGTCATCGGAATTGGGATTCTAGGCTCTGTAGTCGGACTGACGTCGTGGCGATTTTTATTTTGGGGTAATTACGATATTATCATGCATTCAAAAATACTTTTATTCAAATTCAGAATTGTTTTTGATGATGTGAAAATTCTTTTATTTGTTTAGCATGGCCTAAACTTGTGACTTTTGCAAGTACCATCGAAGCTGCAGATGTAATGAATGTCATTGGATGGCTCGGCGTGTTTATTAGATCTTCCGGCTACCAAAAGTTTGTACAATCCTGGGAATCTGGAGAACCCATCACAAAAGAGACTATCAAAGACTTTGGAACAGATATACTCAGTTTCGCCATCACTCATTTGGGCCCTTCTTTACTTAGTCAAGGCAAAAGCCCGTCGAAACTTCAGCTGACTGCAGGAAATGCGAAGGAAAACGATATGCAGTTTTAATTTACAATAAGTCACACACAACATTCAAGCATTAACACTAGACAAATAACTAATATTTAAACTAATATCTTTCAATAATGAATTTCAAATTAGAAAGTTACTAAATTATAACTACAGCTGTTTACATTATTTACTTAACCGAAGTTGTGAAATATGCCTTTAACGATGATGTTCTTGGTCAGTATAGTTAGAATTATTAAGCTATAACTAAATAGGTCTCAATAATTCATTTTTGTTATTATTTTCTTCATTATATTTTATTAAACTACAATTCACTAAATATGATGATTCGTTAATCTATATGTTACATGAGGAAAATATGAATGCGTATGATTTTCCAACTGTTTGATGATAAAGGATTGAAAAATTCAAAAATTGTAACTATCCTATTGGATTTGGTACAAGACAAGTCATTGTACTATAATAACTGCGATAAGTTGGAGAGTAATTTAACTTTATTTCTCCTGTGGCCTATACCTGTTAAAATTAGTAGTTTTGTTGTAGAATCCGAGAATCGCCCATAATATTAGTACCTAACCTAACATAGAAGTGTGATTAAAAACGGAATCGTCCGTGTTGGTTTGTATGGAAAATATTAGAGTAGCAAATAACGGTGCTGTATATGATAAGTGCCAGTATTATTACTGATAATAAAATTAAACAAGTCTAAACGTAAAAAAGTACAGATGATGAAGAAGAGAATTTGTTTTTGATTTTTGCGTATTTATTGGATTTCGAATCTGTATTTTAATTTAACTTGACTGTACGGATGTTGTATAACGAATGAAAGTGAAGCACAACTTATAATGCACAACATACTTAAAGGTAATTTCATGCATAAGTTGAGGCAAAATACATAACAAAATTTATGACTACAATTTAAACTTAGTCACTCAAAATGGCAAGGTAGTCATGTACATTGACTAGAATAATAACTGCACAATATTCATTATTATGCATTAACACAAGGAAAAAAATATTCTATACAAGAGGAATTGTTGTGCATACACAAATATATTAAACTCTTTTAAATTACATTTAACAACATTATCCAAAGCACAATCAGTGAAGATATTGCATAAGTGAAATAACATTATCCACACAAAAAATGAAGTGCATTTGGCAAAGTGTCTTTATGTGTTGCGTTACATTACATGTCCTCTTTGTGTGTTATTTTCAAAATGAAATATGTTGCAGCAGGATGTGTAAGATCAATTAATTGCTATTTTATATCATAATTAACAGGTATAAGTTCCCTGTGGATCATTTAACTTGCATATTACACTAGTTAACATCAATATAATATATAATATATGGTTTGTGTACATTATAATGTACAGAAGTATTTTACGGATTTTGATGAACGAGAAACAATTACCCGGAGCCCGGCATTCTGAACCATTTACAAATAACGTGTCAACTTTTCTATTCTAAATTATCTACATTCTCAAATAAAAATCTTCACAGTAAAAAACATTTTTATCTAATTGAAGTATACATGAAATATTATATAGTATAAAGTCTTTAATCTGCAAACTAAGCCTATCGACCTAAACTAAGAAATCAACACCAACAACGCGAAATAATACTATAAATGCCAAAATAATACGGATAACAATCAAAAACAATTTTACGGTTGTTTTGTAGAAAATTTCACAAAAATACTACCAATCAACAAAGATTTTTTTGAAGTACTAAACAAGTAACTCTACAGCTGACTGCGGTGGCTACGTACAACATTAATTAATTATTACAAAACAATAAACACATTTTCTATTTTCCTACACATGGACTTCTCACTTTCAGTTTTCTGTAATTATACAATAATTTCTGCTTAATACAGAAATATTAAATACAAGGATATCACAAACGACAAAATTTCAATAGGAGTAATCAATTTGGTTACGTAAATCCTGAACATGACAAGATGAGGTAATGTGGAGTTACATTTATTTACATTGAGATAATATATTATTGTGATCTTTTTAGTTTTACTGTAACTACTGTACTAGAGGAGTTAGAGATATATAGTTGGATTAATGGATGAGCTAATTGATGCTACGGGTACTACATTTACTTACAACATACATACGACATACGATACATCGATGCATAATATAATTCATCGAGGAGACCCACAAAAATGTTTAGGAATTTTAAACCACATTTTAGTTCAATATTATATAATAATAAATATCCGATACAGAAAAACAGAAATATTCTATTGGTTTGCGAGTTTGGTTAATTGTGAAAATGTCGGAAAACCAATAGTAAACATAATTAAATAAAAAAAACGAAAGATTTAAGGAAATCTCGGTAAAATGTCGGCTTCTGCAGCAGCTTTTTGGTAAATATCTCCAACCATTTTGAGCGCATCTGCCCTTTTCTTGCATATATCCTTTGGAATGGTCGTATCGTCGAGAACCTTATCACAAACACTTCGAATGACGCTCTCCACTTCCAATTTGCTTCCTTTCCACAATGCATTCATCCCCTTTCTTGCGGCTTCTTCTTCCAATTTCTCTTTTACATCTGTAGTCATTCCCTTCTTTTCAGCTTCCTGAAGTTGGACAAACGTCTTGTGGACATCGATAGCCGTTTTGACAGTAGATACAGTATTGCTGAATGCTCTACCCTTTAATTTCATGTTTTGAAAGAAGCTAGACACGCCTAGGAATTCTTCTCGCGATGTATATTCTGAAGCTTTGGCAGAATAAATGTAGCCGACGGATGTGAGCAAAGGCACCCCAAAGTTCTGCACCTTGAGTTCTTCCGCTTCCTCTGTAATGACTTGTCGGAAGTGGCTTTCGTTCGAAGTTCCATCGGCATCGACGTACATAGCCAATTTCTTGACTAAATTATCTGCCAGTTTGGCTACTCGCTCTTCCCTTGCTTTTTTACGCTCTTCCATTTCCGCTTTATGCTCTTCCCACGTTTTCGCTGGCTTTTCACTTTCCGCGCTCAAAGTCATTTCTGAATTTTCTTCCCCGTTTTCTCTGTCAGCTTCTTCCTTCTCCTCTTTCTCCATGTTGCGCACCATTACGTTTTTGAAATCTTTGGCCAGAGTAAGTTCTCCTATTATATCAACGAATAAATCTCCTCCAAATTGCTGTTTGAAAAAGTCCTCTGGATTCATAAAGCCACCTTCTGGAGCAGCTTTCCCTGGACCGTATTCATTGTATTTCTTACGTAGTTCCGGATCTGATAAAACTTGGTACGCTTCTGAGATCTTTTTAAACTGTTCTTCAGCCTCGGCGCTCTTGTTTTTATCGGGATGATACTGCATTGCTAGTTTATAATATTTCTTTTTTATTTCACCTGTCGAGGCAGAGTGAGGCACACCCAGAATTTCATAATATTCCATCGATAGAGGCTCTGCGTCAGATCCTAATTTAAAATGATGCTTTTTAGAAGGACCTGCCGATGATGGTGAGGATTTCGTATTTGTTGTTCCTGCACTGCTTTTCGAATTCTTGTCATAGTTTACTAATTTTTGACAGCTAGAGTTATAACACTTTATTTGAATTTTCGACGACGCATTCTCCGGGGTTGCGAATTCTAACATTGAAGAGCAGTAGGTACATTTTATTGTTGTGAATTGCGGCTTCCTTGATGGTATTATTAATTCGCTTTCCATTTTGCCTCCTTTTGGATGCTACAAACAAATATACATCCCAATAAATATTTAATTTTACCCACTCAAAAGTATTTAGTGTAACAAGTACAAAAATTATTATTTTTAAAAACATTCATGGACATCAAAACTTACGTATTCCTCCAACTTCTTCGATGACTTCTTGGAACTAAAAACTTCTGATACAAAGAAACAAAAAAAATAATTAAAATTCGTTTAAGATTGATGAAATAAATGAATTTTTATATAACACTCAGTCTCAGTGTATTAAACAGTTTAGAATTAAATTATACTTTTGAAATACTTCTCCATCACATGTAAACTGACTCAATTAAGTTTTAGTATTCCAGTGTTCGTATTAACTTTCGGATATTTATTATTCAAGGGCACTGACAAGTTAAATCCAGAGTAATTTACATAATAAATCAGCTGAATGCAAGATAAAGAATTTATGCACTTTAGACCCGATCGACGTTAAACGGCAAATGAAATCACTGAAAACAGAACTGCTTGTTGTCAGTCCAACCATAAGCCAGTAGACTCATCCAAATGTTATCTTACGAAGGTAAAATACATTTTCCGCAATATCATCCTGTATGTAACTGATAAAGTATCATCGGTTGGTTATTGTAAGGCATGATGCATATTATGTACAAAGTTAACATTGCCAACTATAAATAATGCCTTTGAATGAGTATTCATTTTAAAGCGTATGTAATTCTGCAATGTAATGTAATAATGTAAGTAACTGGAATATTCGCAAGGAATGATAATATGACGAGTGTTTCCGAGGGAGAAGGTGGTGAATCAGTTTACAATGACGGGATGTGTATTTAAAGGTAATAAAAAGTTAAACAAAAGGTACTTACCTTGAGTGGTGCGTGTGATTAATCCTGGGCAATATTCTGCAATGTGCAATTGAAGTTAGCCAAAAGGAAAGAAATTGGCAAAGTGGGGCAGAGCAGGGTTTGACTCTAGCGCTGGTTTCTTCAAAACCTGACGTCACGCTGCGGTCGATGAGTCACTCGCCAATCTTCATCTCCTTACTTCTCGCACCAGCTCTCCAGTTGTCACAAAAAGTCGCAATCGTCTAAACCCAAGAAGTTACATTCCCACTTTTCCCATTTATTTCTACACCTGAGCCAAGTAATGCCATTAGACATGCAAATTTTATTATCACCAGATTGCCTATTGTACATGCTGCAGTACATGTGTAGTATTTGCCAACTGCTATTATACACTTTAGAATTTGTGCGTTTCTGAGTTAACCAGTTGGCTACTGACTACGTGACCCTTGCGTAGTGATAGAAACACCTTTCAATGACCAAATACATGACAGTTACGTAGTCAATTTTCCTCTAGTGGGGGACTAAATACGTGAAGGTCACGTAGTCAACGAAACATCTATGAATGACTAAATACGCGTACGTCACGTAGTGAAAATTCTGTCACCAGTGACTGACTACGTGAGTTATGTGTATTATCGTGTAAAATTGCATTTTATTGCAATAAAAATTAAATTTATCTCCAGCCACGGAAAGAATCACTCCCAAAAATAGTTTTACTGGAAATTCGATCACATTCTAACATAGAGGTATTAACTGACCATATTTCATTGCATTTTCTGGAATGCATTACGAAATAAAATTTAAACAATAAATTTAATGCAATCAATTATTAGTATAATCGTCTGAATGAATTATATCGCATGATAATAATTTATTAGTGAGATGTCAGCTATTGAAGATCATTTTAGTATTATAGACCTACATAATAATTATATGGAATGCACATATAATAGATCAAAATTCTGGATAATCAGAATATGAATAGGGTTTAGAAAACATTAATGCGCCAGTCTCTCGGTTTAAATTGTTATAATAATATTATGCAAATTAATTATTTCAATATTATTATTATGACTGGTGTGCATAAATGTTTTTTTAATTACGCCATATTCTGATTATCCAGAAATTTTGTTTATGAAATTCATTATATATGATTTCCATATAATATATGTGTTTATAATACTGAGAACATTAACAAGAGCGTTTTTTTCAAAATTATTTCAATGGCTTGCATCCCACTATATAATCAGTTACAAAGAATTTCTACGTTTTGTTATTGAAGGAATAATAACTAAATACCCTGCTGCTAGTCGCTTCAAAATTCGTCTTTACCTAATATTAAAATATAGGTCTGTAAATTAAAGTTTGTTCACGAATAGCAAATTTACAAGATTTATGTCAGTTGTACTTATTTATAAGAAAAATATTTTAGAGTATTTAGAGTGTAATTCATTGTTCATTTAGTTGTGTTGAAATGAATTTTTATTTTTCATATCAAGTGTTAGTATTTTGGCATAAAGGATGTATCTTGCAATGCTTGTGCAATGACATACTATAGAATATATATAGAATTTATTAAGTGATTACCAATCTGCATTATTAGACCAGGAAAATAACTCAGTCTGGGTGGAATTTTTTTCAAAATAAGTATTAAAAATTGTCGGAAATTTCTGCCATAAAATGGTCAGTATTTATGACAAACTTCCCTAGTAACTTAGGATTAGGATACGATTTTTACCCCTAGAATGCAAGAGCCAACTGGTTAATATAGTTGTAGGAACTTTGCTACTATAACTTTACTACCTAGGTATATGCGCTATGCCCAATATGTTTCCGTTGATAAGATTTTTTAAAGCCTACAGGTAAATACTTAATCCTTAGGAAATTCTCATCCTGTGTTTGAAGAACATTCAAGGGAGAAATGAGTTTTAATATACCTATATCGTGTTGTACATGTTTTAATATCATTTTAGTTTAGTACCTGTTTTAAAATGCCCTAGCAGTAGTTTTCAATCATTAAAATTGATTTTGTAATCAAAATAAAAATAGTTCAACAAGAATTATCTTGTTTAGACACTAAAATCTAAATCACCGAATTGAAAATTGATGAAATTTCAAAAAATGAACAAACGCGTTTATTTTATTTAACTGTTTTTTATTTCCTTTGTTCAAGAAAATGTTGGTAGAATAATTTCCTAATTGTAACATTGTAAGTCAAGACATGAAATGTGACAATACTACTGCATAGCTTTATTTCTATCGGCAATGGCTTTCTGTTCCGCAAGGACTTGCTGTTGTTGTTGACTAACGATTTGATGTTGCTGGTCTACAAGTTGATTCTGTTGTTGCATCAATTGTAAATCTAGCTGAAGTTTTTGCATTTGTAACTGCTGCTGTAGAACCTGGAATTATCGTTTAAAATTTTTGTATCACTTGTATTAAATATTCCGCACTTTTAATCATTAACAATTTTCACAGTTATACCTGATCTTGTATCTGTTGCTGCTGGTCTTGGTAATTTGACAGGGCTATAAAACAATTAATTGAATTATAATTCTAAAAATAATACATATGCGATCATTAAAATGACCACTACTACAAATATTGATAGAATATTATGCCTAGAGTATAATGTCTCACCTGTGTATCCATGAAAATTGGCCATGAATACCAAAGCTCCTAAAATAACTAAACTGATTGAGATATTCATATTTTAAGATGTGTACTTTAACACTTGCCTTTGTGGTTTTGCAAAGGAAAATTAATTTTTTACTGTCGATTTTACGTAAAAATAAAACACGAAGCTCTTCATTTACTGTATGTTATGTCAGTCTTTATATACTGCAGCTTTCTGTGCCTTTACCTTAATTGCTTTGTCATCTGAGATTGTGAAGTGGCAGAAACTTTTATGCATGAAATATAGCAATAAAATAATCAAACGTGATAAAACTTAAAATACAAGGTAGCAGAGTAACAGTAGGAGAAGTAATGAAATTATTACTCCTTCGGTATAAAGATATAAAATCAAGGATGTAAAATTAATTTATAGAAAAGCTTCTATAATGCAATAAGTTTTGATGATCTACTAATGTGTGGTAATACATACTGAAATATGCAGACTAAAACATACCTATACTTGTTCATATTTACTTCATAGTGTTACTAGCTATAATAATTTGTTTTTCAAAATTTAGCCTAATAAAGCAAAAACGTACAGCAATCCGTAACAGAAGCTCGCCTGAGAAAAGGGGACCGTGCTTTGATAAGCACGATAAGAATTTGATAAGATTTGTTCGATTTTATAAGAAAAGGGATAGAAAAGGGATAAAAGAAAAGGGATCTTTGATAGAATAATAGAAATTGGTTTATTTTGATATTTATTGATAACATTGAGTATCAAAATAGATGAATGTTGACCATCCAAAAAAATGGAAAATCAAAGTAGATAAACGTTGATTATGAAAATCGACAGAATATAAAAAACCTACAGCAAGCCGTAACAGAAGCTCGCCTGAATAAGGCAGCTTATAGAATCGCACAGTCTGTCCGTACGTCCGTCCGTACGTCCGTACGTCCGTACGTCCGTACGTCCGTCCGTCCCCACGATAACTTTCGAAAGCAATGACGGATCTTGACCAAACTTGGCAAAAACAATGCCTATGGACCACTGACGATCCCTATTGATTTTGGGGCTAATAGGTCTATTGGTTGCTGAGATACCGCGCGCTCACTTTGTCTTTATATATGTAGCTACGACGTATTAAAAATTCAGACATTGATATTATAAGGAAACGAAACTATATCATTTGAAAAATCAACAGAAAATCAAAATAGATAATTGTTGACTATGAAAATCAACAGAAAATCAAAATTGATTAATGTTGAATATCAAAATCAACAGAAAATCAAATTTGATTAATCTTTACTATCAAAATCAATAGAAAATCAAAATCGATGAAACATAAATTCAAAATAAATTTGGTAGAAGCGGAGTGAAATATTTTATACCATCATTCTAACAATTTATAGGAAACGCAATTTAACTTTTTAATGCCCATTTTTCACTTTGACTATCAAAATGAAGACAAAGTGAGCGCACGGCATCTCAGTAACCAATGGACCGATTTGCCCGAAAATCAATAGAGATCGTCACCAGTCCATAGGTATGGTTTTTGCCAAGTTTAATTAATATCCGTCATTGCATTCGAAAGTTATCGTGGGTACGGACGGACGGACAGACTGTGCGATTCTATAAGCTGCCTTATTCAGGCGAGCTAAAATTGATTAATGTTGACTATGAAAATAAACACAAATTCAAAATTGATAATTGTTGACTATAAAAATCAACATAAATTCAAAATTGATAATTGTTGACTATAAAAATCAACATAAATTCAAAATTGAATAATTTTGACTATGAAAATCAACATTAAATTAAAATTGAATAATGTTGACTATGAAAATCTAAAGAGAATCAAAATCGGTCAATAATATTAATGAAAATCAATAGAAATTGGAATAATGCAAGTTTGACTATAAAATTGAATATAAATGCGAAATAGATTTATTTCCGTCCTCTTATAGTTACTTCTGGTTTTATTTGCTTTTACTATAAAATCGGTAGAAGCGGAGTGAAATATTTTATACTATCCCGCTAACAATTTATAGGAAACGCAATTGAACTTTTTAATGCCCATTTTTCACATTGACTATCATAATGAAGACAAAGTGAGCGCGCGGTATCTCAGCAACCAATAGACCTATTAGCCCCAAAATCAATAGGGATCGTCAGTGGTCCATAGGCATTGTTTTTGCCAAGTTTGGTCAAGATCCGTCATTGCTTTCGAAAGTTATCGTGGGGACGGACGGACGTACGGACGTACGGACGTACGGACGTACGGACGGACGTACGGACAGACTGTGCGATTCTATAAGCTGCCTTATTCAGGCGAGCTAAAAATTTATGTTGACTATCAAAATCAACAGAAAATCAAAATCGATTGTTGACTATCAAAATTCCTTATTGAGGCGAGCTATAACGCCTGTGTACAATAATGGATTAATATTGTCTATCAAATGAAATCGTCATGCTTTGTTAAATAAAAGCACATCTAAATTTTCAATTTAATCTTTCGTACCCTCGTTTTTCGACAGCTGTGGAAGCAGTTTTAACAAACAAAAAATCTCATTGTTGTTGTTACTATTGAAAAAAGTCTAATTTAGAAACACTCAATGTTTTTATTACCATTTTTAATTTCCACTGACAGGATCAGTTTTAAATAGAAACGTTTATTGCGACTATAAAATTACCTATTAAAAGCAAGCAGAATAAAATGGACAATTTGTAGGTTGAATATGTTAACCAATGTGTGTGTTAGAGGGAGAGCACGGCTACTACTATTTATTAGTAGAGCTATGCTACCGCTCAAGCCGCGAGGGCTTACTTGCAGTGACTCCCGGAACAACTTTACTACGGGACATGTAAGCCGACCACCAGTGACCCCAAGCAAATCACTTATGGCAGTCTACTTCAACCCACCTTATCACCTCATGTGCATCCCATTGTCCAGACTTGTGCTAGGTAGAACTCGTAGCACGTATACAGACCAACAGAACAATCCATACACTACAGACAGGGCATTGATAGATAATCATATTGTCACTAAGATAGGCAAATCAATGCTAATAACGAATATACGGCAATGACAGCTTCTCCCAGCTCCACCTTTTAGACCTGAGGCGCTCCAGAGATTCGAACTCCAGACCTCAGCCTGAGAAGCGGCTGTTTAGACCACTAGACAGACCTGTACGCCCAATGTTAACCAATAATTTGGCAATTAATACTATATTAATCCAAGTTATATAAGAGCAGAAATTCATGTTTGACAAGCATACAGATTTATTTTGGTCTGTGTTTTAAAACCATTACAAATATTTCAACAAGTTTTCAATAAAAGCGGCATTATGGCAATCAACAGTAACACCGAAGATTAAATAACATATTTTTTCGGCTGTTATTTGCGAACCGTTAGACATTTTGTCAATAATCAATAGGGATCGTCACAAGCCCATAGACAACGTTTTTGCCAAGTTTAGTCAAATTCCGTCAATTCCTTCGGGAGTTATGACGAGCTATATAGAATCGCACAGTCTGTCCGTCCGCGCGATGAAACTACACCAAGTTTAGTCAAATTTCGTCAATTCCTTCTGGAGTTATCGTGGGGACAAACTTGGTGTAGTTTCATCGCGCGGACGGACAGACTGTGCGATTCTATATAGCTCGTCAGGCGAGCTATGCCTACAGCACTTATTATTTAGTCTGCATAAAATCGTAATTGCAGTAGCACCTACTTAAATCTAGAAGTAAACAATTTCATTTTGATTAGATTATTTCAGTTCTGGCATGTAAACGGAACTGCCTGCATGGCATGCATATATTATAATACAAATCATATTGCACATAGTGATGATACACTTCAAGTCATAAATTGCATTTCAATATGTAAGTTGCAATTTCTCAATCTTTACTATGTTGATATATTATAGTAACAAAAGGATATCATCATGGAATGGAAAAATACCAACTTTCAAAGTAATTAGGTAGGCCGTATAGCCTCCTCCAACTCCCTTGGTTAGAGTGAGCAAGCTACTAAATATATGTATGGTATCCGGTGAATTCGTCTGAAACGTTTTCGACAATTGACAAAGGTGAACTCGATAATTACAAAGATGATCTCGATAATTACAATGTCAATCTCGATAATTACAATGGTGAATTCGATAATTACAATGGTGAATTCGATAATTACAATGGTGAATTCGATAATTACAATGTCAATCTCGATAATTACAATGGTGAATTCGATAATTACAATGGTGAATTCGATAATTGCAATGGTGATCTCGATAATTACAATGTAGATTTCGATAATTACAATAGTGAATTCGATAATTACAATAGTGAATTCGATAATTACAATGTAGATCTCGATAATTACAATGTAGATCTCGATAATTACAATGGTGAATTCGATAATTACAAAGGATGATTCGACAATTACGAATGAGGTACAAATATTATTATTATATCTTGATTTTATTTCAATTATATTAACATAAACAGCCTAATTCCCATCAGTTATAATAGCAATTTATCAATTTTTAATTTCAAACAGTTTTGTGTTTCTTATTATTAAATTCAAGGTACCATAGTCAATATATAATCAAACTTCCTTAGTCAAATTCTTTATGTTTACAAACATTCCATGCATATTATATGACCTCATTCTCATCTTTACTACTGTCTTCGTCTGAAGCTTGTGCAATAATTTTATTCCTTTTTATAATCTTTCTGTCACAACTATCTAGTAAACGAGCTATTGCAGCACAATAGCGTTGAGTTTCAATAGTATTGTAACTATTGTAAGTTTCAATTACGTTTCTAATTCTACTGTCTAATACAGAGTATTTACTGTTGGGTACCTTCCATAAACCAGCATCTATTCTTTTCACTGCTAAGTACCACTTGTTTTCTTCTAATTGGAGTTTCTCAACAAATGACCACAATCTAGGATGATAGGGACCTTAAATTTATTGAATTGTGAAACCCCTCCTGGCTATTGTTTAAAATGGATTTATGGGAGATGAGATATGCTAAGTAAATCCAGATTTTTTCTCCAACCATCCTGGTGCGTCGAATTCCTGCTAAAGTTTGCTGATAGCAATTCCACAAGTCAACAGGGAATTTCTTACGGTGTTAGCGTATACGTCTTTTCCATACATCATCGTTAACAGCGCATGCAGCTTCAGCGGAGTTTGTAGTAGAACTGATGGAATTTCAGTGGATTGTGACATGTTTTTCACTTTACTTTTGAGCTGCAACAACTCCAGCCTGAAATAAAATAAACATTTTGTTGCCTAACTATATAAATCTGATATAAATCTTTGCAACATTAAACTGCACACAATTGTCGAAAATGTTTCAGACGATTTCACCTACAACCATATGTATACGAATCGGATAATCATCCAAGTCAGTTCTTAATGACTATAATATGGTTACTAATTAGTGGGAAAACCTGAGAACAGCCTTTAGTCTTTATAGTTTATTTCCTTTCTCAATATTAGAGAAAAGGGCTTGAATTTTGAATATCGTATAAGAGCGGACTATTATAGTATAAAATATTTGGGGACAATGTCAACTAAAATCAAAAGTGGGATTTTGGGTCAATTTTCTGACGGCAGCTTACGTCACAGGTTAGGGGGTCGGGGGTTTTACAATGTATTTCGATAGGCATTTCCAGTGTCCTCAAAACAAAGTCAAATATCTATGACAACAAATTTGCATGGACCATGAGTTCCGTCCCCGGACTAAAGTAAAGTCACAGACTTTTTTCTTCCACGCATCCCAATTTAGAGTTGGGACCGATATCACACCAAAATACAGATCTTAATGCATTACACCATTTATTTAAACAACTATTGGTCAACTATATGCTCCTGCTCATAAAAAGGTACATTAACATTAAAATTTATTAAAAAATAGCATATTTAAGTGTTTAATTTTAAAAAAATACTATATACACCTATAGTACAATATTCAAACGCGATTAAAACCATGTTCCCGACTTAGGGGGGCAAAATGAAAATATGGCGATTGATGACCTATATGACCTCCATCTTCTGAGGTGTGACCCATGGTGGCACAACAAACCGTTAACGAGCAATAAATTATTGAAATATACTATATACACCTATATTACAATAATTATCAAACCCGATTATAACAATGTTCCCGACTTAGGGGGGCAAAATGAAAATATGGTGATTCATGACCTATATGACCTCTATCTTTTGAGGTGTGACTAATGGTGGCACAACAAACCGTTAACGAGCAATAAATTATTAAAAAATACCATATACACCTATACTACAATATTCAAACCCGATTATAACAATGTTCCCAACTAAGGGGAGCAAAACAAAAATATGGTGATTCATGACCTATATGACCTCTATCTTCTGAGGTGTGACCCATGGTGGCACAACGAACCGTTAACGAGCAATAAATTATTAAAAAATACCATATACACCTATACTACAATATTCAAACCCGATTATAACAATGTTCCCGACTTAGGGGGGCAAAATGAAAATATGGTGATTCATGACCTATATGACCTCTATCTTCTGAGGTGTGACCCATGGTGGCACAACAAACCGTTAACGAGCAATAAATTATTAAAAAATACCATATACACCTATACTACAATATTCAAACCCGATTATAACAATGTTCCCAACTTAGGGGAGCAAAACAAAAATATGGTGATTCATGACCTTTATGACCTCTATCTTCTGAGGTGTGACCCATGGTGGCACAACGAACCGTTAACGAGCAATAAATTATTAAAAAATACCATATACACCTATACTACAATATTCAAACCCGATTATAACAATGTTCCCGACTAAGGGGGCAAAATGAAAATATGGCGATTGATGACCTATATGACCTCTATCTTCTGAGGTGTGACCTATGGTGGCACAACAAACCGTTAACGAGCAATAAATTATTGAAATATACTATATACACCTATACTACAATAATTATCAAACCCGATTATAACAATGTTCCCGACTTAGGGGGGCAAAATGAAAATATGGAGATTGATGACCTATATGACCTCTATCTCCCGGGTGTGACCCATGGTGGCACAATGAACCGTTAACGAGCAATAAACTATTAAAAAATACCATATACACCTATACTACAATATTCAAACCCGATTATAACAATGTTCCCGACTTAGGGGGGCAAAATGAAAATATGGCGATTGATGACCTATATGACCTCTATCTTCTGAGGTGTTACCTATGGTGGCACAACAAACCGTTAACGAGCAATAAACTATTAAAAAATACCATATACACCTATACCACAATATTCAAACCCGATTATAACAATGTTCCCGACTTAGGGGGGCAAAATGAAAATATGGCGATTAATGACCTATATGACCTCTATCTCCTGAGGTGTGACCTATGGTGGCACAACAAACCGTTAACGAGCAATAAATTATTGAAATATACTATATACAACTATACTACAATATTCAAACCCGATTATAACAATGTTCCCGACTTAGGGGGGCAAAATGAAAATATGGTGATTCATGACCTATATGACCTCTATCTTTTGAGGTGTGACCCATGGTGGCACAACAAACCGTTAACGAGCAATAAATTATTAAAAAATACCATATACACCTATACTACAATATTCAAACCCGATTATAACAATGTTCCCGGTTTAGGGGGGCAAAATGAAAATATGGTGATTCATGACCTATATGACCTCTATCTTCTGAGGTGTGACCCATGGTGGCACAACAAACCGTTAACGAGCAATAAATTATTAAAAAATACCATATACACCTATACTACAATATTCAAACCCGATTATAACAATGTTCCCAACTTAGGGGAGCAAAACAAAAATATGGTGATTCATATGACCTCTATCTTCTGAGGTGTGACCCATGGTGGCACAACGAACCGTTAACGAGCAATAAATTATTAAAAAATACCATATACACCTATACTACAATATTCAAACCCGATTATAACAATGTTCCCGACTTATGGGGGCAAAATGAAAATATGGTGATTCATGACCTTTATGACCTCTATCTTCTGAGGTGTGACCCATGGTGGCACAACAAACCGTTAACGAGCAATAAATTATTGAAATATACTATATACACCTATACTACAATATTCAAACCCGATTATAACAATGTTCCCGACTTAGGGGGGCAAAATGAAAATATGGTGATTCATGACCTATATGACCTCTATCTTTTGAGGTGTGACCCATGGTGGCACCACAAACCGTTAACGAGCAATAAATTATTAAAAAATACCATATACACCTATACTACAATATTCAAACCCGATTATAACAATGTTCCCGACTTAGGGGGGCAAAATGAAAATATGGTGATTTATGACCTATATGACCTCTATCTTCTGAGGTGTGACCTATGGTGGCACAACCAACCGTTAACGAGCAATAAATTATTAAAAAATACCATATACACCTATACTACAATATTCAAACCCGATTATAACAATGTTCCCGACTTAGGGGCGCAAAATGAAAATATGGTGATTTATGACCTATATGACCTCTATCTTCTGAGGTGTGACCTATGGTGGCACAACAAACCGTTAACGAGCAAAAAATTATTAAAAAATACCATATACACCTATACTACAATATTCAAATCCGATTATAACAATGTTCCCGACTTAGGGGAGCAAAACAAAAATATGGTGATTCATGACCTATATGACCTCTATCTTCTGAGGTGTGACCCATGGTGGCACAACGAACCGTTAACGAGCAATAAATTATTGAAATATACTATATACACATATAGTACAATATTCAAACGCGATTAAAACCATGTTCCCGACTTACGGGCGCAAAATGAAAATATGGTGATTTATGACCTATATGACCTCTATCTTCTGAGGTGTGACCTATGGTGGCACAACAAACCGTTAACGAGCAAAAAATTATTAAAAAATACCATATACACCTATACTACAATATTCAAATCCGATTATAACAATGTTCCCGACTTAGGGGAGCAAAACAAAAATATGGTGATTCATGACCTATATGACCTCTATCTTCTGAGGTGTGACCTATGGTGGCACAACAAACCGTTAACGAGCAATAAATTATTGAAATATACTATATACACATATAGTACAATATTCAAACGCGATTAAAACCATGTTCCCGACTTAGGGGGGCAAAATAAAAATACGGCGATTGATGACCTATATGATCTCTATCTTCTGAAGTGTGACCCATGGTGACATAACAAACCGTTAACGAGCAATAAATTATTGAAATATACTATATACACCTATAGTACAATATTCAAACGCGATTAAAACCATGTTCCCGACTTAGGGGGGCAAAATAAAAATATGGCGATTGATGACCTATATGACCTCTATATTTTGAGGTGTGACACATGGTGGCACAACAAACCGTTAACGAGCAATAAATTATTAAAAAAAACCATATACACCTATAGTACAATTTTCAAACCCGATTATAACAATGTTCCCGACTTAGGGGGGCAAAATGAAAATATGGCGATTGATGACCTATATAAACTCTATCTTCTGAGGTGTGACCCATGGTGGCACAACGAACCGTTAACGAGCAATAAATTATTAAAAAATACCATATACACCTATACTACAATATTCAAACCCGATTATAACAATGTTCCCAACTTAGGGGAGCAAAACAAAAATATGGTGATTCATGACCTATATGACCTCTATCTTCTGAGGTGTGACCCATGGTGGCACAACGAACCGTTAACGAGCAATAAATTATTAAAAAATACCATATACACCTATACTACAATATTCAAACCCGATTATAACAATGTTCCCGACTTATGGGGGCAAAATGAAAATATGGTGATTCATGACCTATATAAACTCTATCTTCTGAGGTGTGACCCATGGTGGCACAACAAACCGTTAACGAGCAATAAATTATTAAAAAATACCATATACACCTATACTACAATATTCAAACCCGATTATAACAATATTCCCAACTTAGGGGAGCAAAACAAAAATATGGTGATTCATGACCTATATGACCTCTATCTTCTGAGGTGTGACCCATGGTGGCACAATGAACCGTTAACGAGCAATAAACTATTAAATAATACCATATACACCTATACTACAATATTCAAACCAGATTATAACAATGTTCCCGACTTAGGGGGGCAAAATGAAAATATGGTGATTAATGAACTATATGACCTCTATCTTCTGAGGTGTGACCTATGGTGGCACAACAAACCGTTAACGAGCAATAAATTATTAAAAAATACCATATTACTTACTATTAGCACTTTCATACGGCGTACTGTGCACCGACTTTCCTACATCCCTTCAACAACAGCTAATATTAGCCCAAGCAACGCAAGCACAAGTATAGTGCACAGCTCAGATCCGCTGGCAATAAATAAGATTACAGGCATCGATTCCTAGCGGCGATATGCTAATTTTTGTCTGAAATTTAATAATTTTTGTTTTTTTTTGTCGGAAATTATACTACTAACACAATTTTACGCGATGCCTGTTTGTAGCATACATGCGCAATGCGTGCTGCAGAACGATAGGAGAGAATAGTTTGTTTGTGTGTGTAGGCATTACCTTCGCTCCGCTACATGTCAACCACACACTCTTTAGCCCAAGTAGTGAGCGCGCCGCCCATGCTGCCGGTAAAGACTTCGACTCTTAGCAATGTAACTATACTTTTTGCCTCATGCATATTAATTAATGCACATCAATTGAGCACCTCCACCGTAAAATGACAAATCTCAGTATCTACGAAATTAAATTTTGTTAAAGTTAACAAATTTTATTCGTAGCAACTGAGATTTGTCATTATTCGTTTTAAGAGCTCAATTATTAGTTTATATGTTACCTTCTAGGGTATTTTATAGCATCGGCGAAGTATTATAGAAATGAGTTAAGGCCAAGAAGCATAAACTGTAGTCATAGCGCTTAAGTCAGTTTATGCTTCTTGGATAAGGCCATACTCTTCCTATTCCTATTGTTATCACGATTTGTGATGTCATTATCAGTTGATTTTCAATCTACTAAAAATTGTTTGCAATGATACATGACGTCATTTTGACGTAACCAAGTAAATAATGATGGTAGGAATGTCAATCTCCCTTTAAGTTTACCAATTTGATCTGTTGGTCAAATTAACACCGCCTAATTGTTGGTCAAATTTGCACGGCCTAATTGATGGCCAATGCACTAAAAATTAATAAACCAGAAAAGGACTGTGTTCCCTGGATTTGGGTGCAGCGCTTCCCAGTCGTGATATTTAGTGGCCGCGGCGGCTGGAAATTTTGGGAAAAACAGCTGCGGCTGGCCGTCATGGCTTCATGTAATTTTCCCCATCAGTTGCGGCGACTGATAGGAAATTTGACCATAAAACGGCAGCGGCTGACCATCACGGCTGGGGGCTCTGTTTGGATGTGAGAAGTAGGGGAGGTTGGTGTGATGGCCTTACTATCTCACATTCAATTCCAGGCAAATCCCTCTAGAATCCTGTCGTGCGAATTTATTCGCATTTTTGTTAAGGCCTAAGTATAGTGACGGCTTGGGTATATTGACGGGCTCGTACACCTATACTACAATATTCAAATCCGATTATAACAATGTTCCCAACTTAGGGGAGCAAAACAAAAATATGGTGATTCATGACCTATATAAACTCTATCTTCTGAGGTGTGACCCATGGTGGCACAACGAACCGTTAACGAGCAATAAATTATTAAAAAATACCATATACACCTATACTACAATATTCAAACCCGATTATAACAATGTTCCCAACTTAGGGGAGCAAAACAAAAATATGGTGATTCATGACCTATATGACCTCTATCTTCTGAGGTGTGACCCATGGTGGCACAACGAACCGTTAACGAGCAATAAATTATTAAAAAATACCATATACACCTATACTACAATATTCAAACCCGATTATAACAATGTTCCCGACTTATGGGGGCAAAATGAAAATATGGTGATTCATGACCTATATAAACTCTATCTTCTGAGGTGTGACCCATGGTGGCACAACAAACCGTTAACGAGCAATAAATTATTAAAAAATACCATATACACCTATACTACAATATTCAAACCCGATTATAACAATATTCCCAACTTAGGGGAGCAAAACAAAAATATGGTGATTCATGACCTATATGACCTCTATCTTCTGAGGTGTGACCCATGGTGGCACAATGAACCGTTAACGAGCAATAAACTATTAAAAAATACCATATACACCTATACTACAATATTCAAACCAGATTATAACAATGTTCCCGACTTAGGGGGGCAAAATGAAAATATGGTGATTAATGAACTATATGACCTCTATCTTCTGAGGTGTGACCTATGGTGGCACAACAAACCGTTAACGAGCAATAAATTATTAAAAAATACCATATACACCTATACTACAATATTCAAATCCGATTATAACAATGTTCCCAACTTAGGGGAGCAAAACAAAAATATGGTGATTCATGACCTATATGACCTCTATCTTCTGAAGTGTGACCCATGGTGACATAACAAACCGTTAACGAGCAATAAATTATTGAAATATACTATATACACCTATAGTACAATATTCAAACCCGATTATAACAATGTTCCCGACTTAGGGGAGCAAACCAAAAATATGGTGATTCATGACCTATATGACCTCTATCTTCTGAGGTGTGACCTATGGTGGCACAACAAACCGTTAACGAGCAATAAATTATTGAAATATACTATATACACCTATAGTACAATATTCAAACGCGATTAAAACCATGTTCCCGACTTAGGGGGGCAAAATAAAAATACGGCTATTGATGACCTATATGATCTCTATCTTCTGAAGTGTGACCCATGGTGACATAACAAACCGTTAACGAGCAATAAATTATTAAAATATACTATATACACCTATAGTACAATATTCAAACGCGATTAAAACCATGTTCCCGACTTAGGGGGGCAAAATAAAAATATGGCGATTGATGACCTATATGACCTCTATATTTTGAGGTGTGACCCATGGTGGCACAACGAACCGTTAACGAGCAATAAATTATTAAAAAATACCATATACACCTATACTACAATATTCAAACCCGATTATAACAATGTTCCCGACTTAGGGGGGCAAAATGAAAATATGGTGATTCATGACCTATATGACCTCTATCTTTTGAGGTGTGACCCATGGTGGCACAACAAACCGTTAACGAGCAATAAATTATTAAAAAATACCATATACACCTATACTACAATATTCAAACCCGATTATAACAATGTTCCCGACTTAGGGGAGCAAAACAAAAATATGGTGATTCATGACCTATATGACCTCTATCTTCTGAGGTGTGACCTATGGTGGCACAACAAACCGCTAACGAGCAATAAATTATTAAAAAATACCATATACACCTATACTACAATATTCAAATCCGATTATAACAATGTTCCCAACTTAGGGGAGCAAAACAAAAATATGGTGATTCATGACCTATATGACCTCTATCTTCTGAAGTGTGACCCATGGTGACATAACAAACCGTTAACGAGCAATAAATTATTGAAATATACTATATACACCTATAGTACAATATTCAAACCCGATTATAACAATGTTCCCGACTTAGGGGAGCAAACCAAAAATATGGTGATTCATGACCTATATGACCTCTATCTTCTGAGGTGTGACCTATGGTGGCACAACAAACCGTTAACGAGCAATAAATTATTGAAATATACTATATACACCTATAGTACAATATTCAAACGCGATTAAAACCATGTTCCCGACTTAGGGGGCAAAATAAAAATTCGGCGATTGATGACCTATATGATCTCTATCTTCTGAAGTGTGACCCATGGTGACATAACAAACCGTTAACGAGCAATAAATTATTGAAATATACTATATACACCTATAGTACAATATTCAAACGCGATTAAAACCATGTTCCCGACTTAGGGGGGCAAAATAAAAATATGGCGATTGATGACCTATATGACCTCTATATTTTGAGGTGTGACACATGGTGGCACAACAAACCGTTAACGAGCAATAAATTATTGAAATATACTATATACACCTATACTACAATAATTATCAAACCCGATTATAACAATGTTCCCGACTTAGGGGGGCAAAATGAAAATATGGAGATTGATGACCTATATGACCTCTATTTTCTGAGGTGTGACCCATGGTGGCACAACGAACCGTTAACGAGCAATAAATTATTAAAAAATACCATATACACCTATACTACAATATTCAAACCCGATTATAACAATGTTCCCGACTTATGGGGGCAAAATGAAAATATGGTGATTCATGACCTATATGACCTCTATCTTCTGAGGTGTGACCCATGGTGGCACAACAAACCGTTAACGAGCAATAAATTATTGAAATATACTATATACACCTATACTACAATATTCAAACCCGATTATATTAATGTTCCCGACTTAGGGGGGCAAAATGAAAATATGGTGATTCATGACCTATATGACCTCTATCTTTTGAGGTGTGACCCATGGTGGCACAACAAACCGTTAACGAGCAATAAATTATTAAAAAATACCATATACACCTATACTACAATGTTCAAACCCGATTATAACAATGTTCCCGACTTAGGGGGGCAAAATGAAAATATGGTGATTTATGACCTATATGACCTCTATCTTCTGAGGTGTGACCTATGGTGGCACAACAAACCGTTAACGAGCAATAAATTATTAAAAAATACTATATACACCTATACTACAATATTCAAACCCGATTATAACAATGTTCCCGACTTAGGGGCGCAAAATGAAAATATGGTGATTTATGACCTATATGACCTCTATCTTCTGAGGTGTGACCTATGGTGGCACAACAAACCGTTAACGAGCAATAAATTATTAAAAAATACCATATACACCTATACTACAATATTCAAATCCGATTATAACAATGTTCCCGACTTAGGGGAGCAAAACAAAACTATGGTGATTCATGACCTATATGACCTCTATCTTCTGAGGTGTGACCTATGGTGGCACAACAACCCGTTAACGAGCAATAAATTATTGAAATATACTATATACACCTATAGTACAATATTCAAACGCGATTAAAACCATGTTCCCGACTTAGGGGGGCAAAATAAAAATACGGCGATTGATGACCTATATGATCTCTATCTTCTGAAGTGTGACCCATGGTGACATAACAAACCGTTAACGAGCAATAAATTATTGAAATATACTATATACACCTATAGTACAATATTCAAACGCGATTAAAACCATGTTCCCGACTTAGGGGGGCAAAATAAAAATATGGCGATTGATGACCTATATGACCTCTATATTTTGAGGTGTGACCCATGGTGGCACAACAAACCGTTAACGAGCAATAAATTATTAAAAAAAACCATATACACCTATAGTACAATATTCAAACCCGATTATAACAATGTTCCCGACTTAGGGGGGCAAAATGAAAATATGGCGATTGATGACCTATATAAACTCTATCTTCTGAGGTGTGACCCATGGTGGCACAGCAAACCGTTAACGAGCAATAAATTATTAAATATTATTAAAATAAAAAGTTTGGATGTATTGATTTAGATAATAAAATAGGGTTAAACACGAATTTTTTAATAGTTTTATTACATTCAATCTATTGGATTGGAATCCATTCTTATGTAGTTGTATTTCTATTTGAATTATATTTTGAGTCCGAACTCAAGCATTTGGCAAGAGCAATCATCGAATCTGCACTTTCGCAAAATTCACTGTTTTTTGGTATTTTCTTTTTTTGACGTTCCATGGCCTGGAAGATATCCGTGCATCTGATTTGTTTTCTCTCTTCATTATACGCTTTGGCCTTGGAAATTTCTTGTACGGCCATTTCGAAACTATTTAGCTTTCTTAGGTGCTTGTAGGTGAAGTGAATACCTAAATTATTAAATAACTTAACATTGTGACATATATATGCATAACAAGTTTCATTTCTTTGGGCACTAATCCAAGAGTTGAGATAGTCGTTGAAAATTTGCTTTTGCACATTTGTAAAGAGTAAACTACGGTCTAAGAAGTCTCTTGTCGGCATCCCTTCGAGGTTCTTTGTCTGGACGTTACATCATCATCAAATAATAATGGCAAGATTGTATTGAGATCTGTCCTCATATCGTCGCACGCCAAATGCATGTCAGCAAAATCTGCATTTCCCACTCTGTATGGGTTGTTTTCGTAATCTTCAACTGTTACATGATTTAAGGAGGGGTGGGGACTTTCAGCGTATATTACTCAGAGCAATGGACTAAACGTACAGGCATGCGGTTTTCTATTTCAGAATTTACAAAGATTTTTAAGACGAGCATGAAAGCCCAATTTTCAAAAATCATTTTTTAAGTCATCGAAAATTCAATTTGAAAATTTTGATTTTGAGTGGGGAAATACATGTAAGAAATATATTTTGAATTTTTGTTCACATTTGCAGACACAAATTCAAAAAAAGGCGCCTCATGCTCTCCCTCATTTTTTCCCCTCATTTTTATGGCATTTTTGTTATATTTTTACGTTTTTCCAAAATCTTGAAATCATTTTTTAAAGATATTACATGCAAAATTTTGCCTAAGAGCTGCGACAAAAATTGCGGGAGGACAGCACGGAGTATTCATAAATAATGGTGGAAACACAACCAACAAACACAATTGTACAATTGTTGATTGTGCATTCCTTTAGAATTACGAAATGTTATTTCTGACAGTTTCCTATCAGTTTTAATTTTTTAATCATTTAACCCTAAAATTCTTGACCTCGTCCCTCATCAAACTCTACATCTGAAAAGGATAAGTTGAGTTGGTAAGTATAAGAGAACTAATTCGAGGTGACATATTAATTATATAAATTACTAGCAGCATCAAATTTTGCAATTATATTTTCATGTTTCAGCAGTAACTATCACCGTGGTCAACCAGATTTAGAAGCCAGACTCGACTAGGAGTCCAAACCTTCGAAAATATCATTCTGTTTGATCTTGAAATCCTCGTCAGCTGATACGGGTAAAAAATTACGAATTAAGATTAGTTTCTTATTGCAAATTAGTAGTTTCGAAATCATCATTTTTATAAACTACATCTTGGAGTATTATAACTAGTTTTTTTGTATTTCAACAGTAATTGTCACCGACTGTGTTTAGTTGCATGAATTGACTGGAAATCCAATAAGATCATTGTTTGCAATCCTCAAATTGTCGTAGAGCATACATAGCAATTCGGGTAAATCGAATAGTTTATTATTGCATATTACTAGATACGATATTCCTATTTTTAAAACGTGAAGCATGAATAGTGTAACTCATTATTCATATTTCAGCAGTGTCACCGTGGTCAACTAGAGTAAGAAGCCAGACTCGACAAGACATCAACGTATAGATCAATATATACAATCCTCATTTAATTGGCAACATTATTGTATACAAGACAGTCAGACAAGAAGTATTGTGATACTCGTACAAACGTTTGAGTGGGATATCCAAACGGCTACACCCCGGTAGACGATTTTTTGCACGATGGGTGAAAAATGCGGACATAGACCAATCAAGACTAGAATTAAAAACTTTAAGCCAAAAAAGCTTATTCCTGTTGTGCTAGAAAATCAAAGCAAGAAAGAGAACGAAATTCGGGACATTAATGGAAGAAGAATTGTTTCAGTCGAATCATTACAAATACTAATCCAAGAAACACAAAAGCATGTGAAATTTTGCCTCAAAAGTGATTTAAAATTTTTTTAAAGAGACATGGATTGGACTGCGTCGCAGATTTCACATTGCATGTGGCCACTGCGGTCGGCAGGTTTACAGTCTTGATGGACTCTCAAAACAATTCCTTACCAATCAATACTGCCGCAGTTTGGGGAACAATGGAATCTGGTGGGGGCTATGATTCTCTTTTCGATTTACTAAAAATAATGGATATCCCTCCAATTAATTTTAAATTATACAAATCAAATGAATATAAAATACATGAATACCAAGAACTATCTTTGATTCAAAATTTAAAAGAAAGTGGCAAGGAAGAACTACGATTAGCCCTAGAAGATGAAAACTGTTTACTATAATGGTATTTCATGTATAGCAATAAGTTGTGACGGTAGTTGGGGAAAGCTATCGTACGGACACTCATACAAATCTCTTTCTGGTTGTGCGGTTATCATCGGAGTACGAACTGGTAAACTGTTGCACATCGACATTCGAAATAAATGCTGCTACACTTGTTAAAGTTCATCCTGATTCTCCGCACAAATGTTTTAAAAACTATAACGGAACAAGCACTTCTATGGAAACAGATGTAATTGTCGAAGGATTTCTCAAAAGTGAAGAAATGCATGGGATGTATTACTCACAAATGATAGCTGACCAAGATTCGAGTGTTTTTGTTAATGTACAAGAATCCATGAAAACTAAATTTGGATTAAATGAATGACTGAATGACAATTTAATTAATGGAAAAATTATATGGTAAATTGCAATAATGTGTAATGTTATTTGGATGTAGAAATGAATGCAATTATTTTATAGACTATATAATTTTTTGAGTGTAGGATAGAAATTAAAAAATTTTACAGCTCACGAGTGGGATTTGTAATGGTAATTACCCCGGAGTGACAATTTAATTCATTCAAAATTTATAATTACTACATTTTTACATTATTTCAAAGTGCATGATAATAATATGTAATGTTATTGGGTAGCAATCCTAATATGGTGTAAATAATCAATTCATTTTAATTATAATATAATATTTTATTGTTTAATCATGTGTCTTCCAATAGCCAATGTTATCATAAAAATACTTACTCCCACTCGTCATCATTTACATTACTTTGAGTCGCTGATCCCCCAAAGTCTCACTTATCATCATCAAAAAGTTTTGAATTTGCATTACCAAAAATACCCTAATGGTCTAGCAGATGAGAACGATATTTTTTCGGCTTTGCATACCCACAGGTACATTTTTCCCATTTTAGATGTTCCTTTTTCTTTTTCATCGGCAGATCGCTCTTCGTCAAATTCAGGACAGCGAAAACTTTGTAGACTTGGGTGGATTTTCAAAAATCCTTTCATCCGGTGATAGCACAGCATAGTCAGTCGGGCATCAATAATTGCCGAATGATGACCATTTATGTTTTGCCGGTCGACCCCAAAGAAATGCTTGCTTAAATACGACATTCCAACTTTCTGTTTTATCATATCTACGTAAAAATCTTGAATGCCGATTAGTTGACTAGCTTCAACGGTGTTAGCATTCAAATCCAATGACTCCAAATATTTTTGTATTTCAGTTGCAACGACCACTTTTCCTTTTAGACACGACTTTATATAAGGCAATGTCTGTTAAAATTAATTTGTATTTAATTTCGTGGAAATTTCATGAGTGAGTAGTAGCATAAAATAAGTAATTGTAATCCCAGTAGATCATTAAATAAAAAAAGATAATCACAAACCTCCTCTAATGTTTTTCCATTAGCTACCATTTCCTTGGTTATCCCTGTTAGGTTAGTAAAATATTTGCATATTTTCGGATAATTTATAATTGCCCACAGTAAAAGTTTGCCTTTTTCATTGACCACGGCAATTGATGACGCTGCTTGCTTATGACTTCCCTGGAGTTCTAATTTCTCTACGTCAAAAGAAACCTCCTTAGCTTCAGCGACCAAATTACCTCTGTAAATAAACGGCACCTATTTCCAATTATAACAGTGTAATTAAAATCTTGCCAACTCATTTAATATTTTTAAACATTCTCAATTAAAACTGACTTACGGTAGGGAAATGAGGTAAGCCACGATTTAAAATTTTGGGGCCAGGAACTGGTGCTGCACCGAGGTCAATCGGGTTGGAGGGCCTACTCACAGACGTCTCCTGACCCTCATTAGGAGGCATAGCAGCTTTTGGCATCTTGTTAATCTCCACGATAAGATTTTTAGCAGAGTTCATTTAGATGCGGCTGCACGGACTACGCTTGATAATTTCAGAAGTCAGGCAGTGGTAGGCATCTGGTGTCAAATGTTTTGACATTTCCAAAATGTCTTCCTGTTAATTTAAAATAATAAGTATACTATTCTTACTGAATTAACATTAAGTGATGATTGATGCCTAAAAGTAATAAATGACGCGGAGAGAAATGAAGTACTTACCACCTCTTTTGGAATATAATATATTGCCTTTTTTGTGGAGGCAAAGATGCACATGTTTTGTGACTCATTGTTGTACTGCAAATTAAATGGTATATTAGGTACAGTATCGCAATATTTTTAAGATATAAAAAACGTTATCTGATACAAGTCGTTAGTACGGTAGTAATGTACTTACCCAGATATTTATGATTCAGGTCAGATTATCACCAAACAAAATTGAAGTGAGGACAGTTTTTGGCTTGTTTGAAAAGTAAACTAATAATAAGCAATACCCTCAATGCGTTTGTTTACGATATTGAGCTAATAATATTGTATCGCAATTTATGCACACCTCGCAAAGTGTCACAGTATTTATCCTTCTTGCTCTGAAAGTTACCACCCCTCCTTAAATTATAGCGAGTTATAACAGACATAACTATTGCTGTAATTATGAACAACCAATGATGCTTTATGGCAGTATGCATAATGGCGAGTCAGAGGGTACTCCTAATCCTGAGTCTAAAACTTGGCCTTAGTACTACCTAGGGTCAACTTTCCTGTATGGAAATAGCACTGCAACTATTGGCAACTTATCATGGTCGCCCACAGGGGTCACATTTTGGACTCGGGGTATAGGGTTACGTTACTCTAACACGTCATTATGCATAGTGCCCTTAGTGTAGTATTGCAAAACGGAGCGAATCTGTTGCTTACCTATTAGCTTTCTGAATGTTTCTTTCTCAACGTTTACTTCATCTGTTAAAAAAAGGTTTGTATTGGATTTTAGAATTGCTATGCATCACACTCGACATTAAATAAGGATGGACTAAATCAAGATTTCGACTGGAAAATAGCATTAACAAACAGTTTTCATTTTTCGTCTGGGAAAGATTGGTTATAAATTGATGTGGGAAATGGAAAATGTGAAACAGTGTAAGTAACGCAATAAAATTACCTCTTTATTAAGTTTTGGGCTTTTTTATCAACATTTCCCACTAATTTCCATTATTTTCCACCTACCACTTGACTACTAGATTACACAATTGTCAATAAATACCATAGGAGTTGTCCCGGTTTTTTCACCCAATCCGTATTCTATTTACTAGCTCAGACAGGCACCCAAACTAAATAGCCATATTTGGTTTTGGCTTGTGTGCTTCCTTCTCTGTGGCAGTATAGGTAGAATTTAAATTCGGTATCTTGGGTAACACTTAATAAAATAAAATTTCTTTATACCTTCTGACTCTTCGGACGCTGAACTATGTAAATACTCTTCATTATCAACAGAATGTTCCATATTTGAACGGTCATCAATCGCCATATTTTCATTTTGCCCCCATAAGTCGGGAACATGGTTTTAATCGCGTTTGAATATTGTACTATAGGTGTATATAGTATATTTCAATAATTTATTGTTCGTTAACGGTTTGTTGTGCCACCATGGGTCACACCTCAGAAGATAGAGGTCATATATGTCATCAATCGCCATATTTTCATTTTGCCCCCCTAAGTCGGGAACATGGTTTTAATCGCGTTTGAATATTGTACTATAGGTGTATATAGTATATTTCAATAATTTATTGTTCGTTAACGGTTTGTTGTGCCACCATGGGTCACACCTCAGAAGATAGAGGTCATATATGTCATCAATCGCCGTATTTTTATTTTGCCCCCCTAAGTCGGGAACATGGTTTTAATCGCGTTTGAATATTGTACTATAGGTGTATGTAGTATATTTCAATAATTTATTGCTCGTTAACGGTTTGTTGTGCCACCATGGGTCACACCTCAGAAGATAGAGGTCATATAGGTCATGAATCACCATATTTTTGTTTTGCTCCCCTAAGTCGAGAACATTGTTATAATCGGGTTTGAATATTGTACTATAGGTGTATATGGTTTTTTTAATAATTTATTGCTCGTTAACGGTTCGTTATGCCACCATGGGTCACACCTCAGAAGATAGAGGTCATATAGGTCATGAATCACCATATTTTTGTTTTGCTCCCCTAAGTCGGGAACATTGTTATAATCGGGTTTGAATATTGTACTATAGGTGTATATGGTTTTTTTAATAATTTATTGCTCGTTAACGGTTCGTTTTGCCACCATGGGTCACACCTCAGAAGATATAGGTCATATAGGTCATCAATCTCCATATTTTCATTTTGCCCCCCTAAGTCGGGAACATGGTTTTAATCGCGTTTGAATATTGTACTATATGTGTATATAGTATTTTTTAAAATTTAAACACTTAAATATGCTATTTTTTAATAAATTTTAATGTTAATGTACCTTTTTATGAGCAGGAGCATATAGTTGACCAATAGTTGTTTAAATAAATGGTGTAATGCATTAAGATCTGTATTTTGGTGTGATATCGGTCCCAACTCTAAATTGGGATGCGTGGAAGAAAAAAGTCTGTGACTTTACTTTAGTCCCACCAGATACATGTTGACAATGACGTCAGCTGCCGTCATTTTTGAAATACATGTTAAAGTATATCTCTTTTGTCCGAACCTTTTTCCCTATATACTGTCACAAATTATCGCTAAGCGATATTTTTCAAATAATAACCGCAGTGAAAATCGCTTCTGATTGGTCGATGCATTTTTGAAATTGACCAATCAGAGCACAGGATTCCATAGCAAAATTTTATATGATTTTCATAAATCATTCCCAAGGGAAATATTTATTTTAACACTGAACTTTGAACTACAGACTTGTGATAGGATAGGAAAATACGGATTCACACTTTTAGCATAATCGCAAACTAATACACTGCACTCAACTCTATGATGCTTACTTGCTGAACAGAGCAATTGCTTTCATGTGTTACAATTGATTATTACTTCACTAAGCAGTCTGAACAAACATATTATAATCATAACATTTTGCATAAATATTATCACCACTACTTACTACACTCCGTATTCATCTTTCTCTATATGAAGTAGTACAAACTAATTAATTAGATTTACTTTTAAAATGACAATTACAAGATATGATTGAAAATATTTTGGCTAATTTTTTTTAGTATAATCGCAAACTAATACAGTGATTTAAATTTAATTTTAATTTTAAAAGTAAATCTAATTAATTAGTTTGTACTACTTCATAGAGAAAGATGAATACGGAGTGTAGTAGTGGTGATAATATTTATGCAAAATGTTATGATTATATGTTTGTTCAGACTGCTTAGTGAAGTAATAATCAATTGTAACACATGAAAGCAATTGCTCTGTTCAGCAAGTAAGCATCATAGAGTTGAGTGCAGTGTATTAGTTTGCGATTATGCTAAAAGTGTGAGTCCGTATTTTCCTATCCTATCACAAGTCTGTAGTTCAAAGTTCAGTGTTAAAATAAATATTTCCCTTGGGAATGATTTATGAAAATCATATAAAATTTTGCTATGGAATCCTGTGCTCTGATTGGTCAATTTCAAAAATGCATCGACCAATCAGAAGCGATTTTCACTGCGGTTATTATTTGAAAAATATCGCTTAGCGATAATTATTAACAGTACTTCTATTATCCTTGGTAGTAAATAATAATAATAAACTGTTGCAAAACGGGGTATAACAGCAGAGGAGTTTCGCGTTCCAAAGTATCACTAACCAAAGTAACTTAAACCGTTCGAAAGTTATTGCGGATAAGGAGGGACAGACAGACAGACAGACAGAAAGTGTAAACGTATACATAGGAGTAAACTCCTCTGAATAATGAACTTATACATTCATTACACAAATCTTAACAGCAAGATATTACATGAAATATTTGAATTTGGTACTGCTAAAAGTACACTTTTCATAAACAACTCCTCGTTACCAATGGATGCCAAAAGGTACAATTACTGCCTCAGCCATACTCTACCCGACGGTCATTTCAAATTGGTCCGCTAATTGTATTTCAAAGCTATAACCCTTTGCCGTAGTGATCAAGTTGAAAAATATTCATCTTAACGTGGTGCTAGAAAACAAATTCCAATCCCTACCCGTGGGCATTTTTCCTTTCAGCCTAGTTCACAGATCGAAATTTCGCTACCATCAATTCCGAGTCGAAATTTTAACTGCGTCATGGTGACAAAAAATTTTCGCCGACTCGAAATATCAAACCGGATATCAGTTTTCCATCACCTAGTATAGTACACAGATCATGGCAGCTAATTAGAAAGAACAGATTTTGGGTTTAGATATTCACAGCTTTCAAGTCACCTTATTAGTACCACAATGCTTGTCTAGAGCCTTGCACGACTAAACCGTAGTGCGGCTCCCAGCCAGACCAAGGGATAGTTTCTAGACAATCACAATGCCGGGGTAGACACGTGTAAAAGTATCTGAACAATGACGTCATAATCTAGGCACTTTTACATGTGTCGACTCCGATAATCATTTACCAAAATGAAGTGCATTTTTATCACACTTCTTGGGATAGATTATCATACTTCACAATCGACGGCAATAATATGTGTATGTGATACATTTGAAAAGTTTGAACTCGAAAAGAATGAACCACCCATACCCATCAAGTATTTGGTTACCGTAACCATGTAACAATACTATTCTATGATATTTCACGGCGAAAATATGGTTCCCTTTTCACGCTACCGAGGTGGCGAAATTCATGATTTTCACTTTGGCGAAATGAATATTTTGATTTCACAGGCGAAAATTGATGAAGTGTGTACCGACAAAATGAATTGACGGTGAAATTTTAATTTTTCCCCCCTCTGAGAAAATTTGCCTTAGAAACTGCATTTCGCTCACTATCTGTGTACCACGCTTTCCAGAAAAACCTCTCCAGTGGGGAATTTTCAGAAAATCGAATATATTTAAACCGTTCATAACTTAAATATAAGGTGTAAGAATTGTGCCTGCGTTTGATATTGATGCTGAGATAAGGAAAATAAAATGGGCAAAAACCGAGATGGATGGTGTAAAATGTAGACGTATTATAAAATTAACAAAAAAATGCAGCAGTAAAGGAAATAAATAAGTTAAGTATAGTTCAACAATATTTTCATTTGAACAATTTTGACAATAATTAATGTAATAATTTCAGTGGTATGTCTGTAAAATTACTTTCTGCAATAATATTATTAGCGTCAATTAAGTTTTATGTGATAAGCCAGTAATCAAATCAAATGGTATAAAAGCGCACGATTCACATGATAAAAGAGCAAAGGGGTCACATCTCATGATAAAAACGCACAGTGGTCAAATCATATGACAAATGCGCATACTGGCTAACTAGCAAGGTATGCTGGTAATGAGGATTGAAATTCACTGAAAACCACTTACGGGGGAAACGTACAGGCGTCTCCATGCTCTATGGCTTCCCTATTAGTGATTCTGGGAGATTTTTTAAAATGTACAAGCATACCTTGCTAAATGCGCACGTTGGTCAAATCATATGACAAATGCGCACAGTAGTGAAATCAAATGTCACAGACGCGTAAAATGATAAAAAACGGCTCCTGTGGCCAATTTCTGCATCAAATGACTAAAACGCACAAGTATCATACCATATTACGTACCCCTGTGTCATGTGATTGCCTTTTGCTTATTTCTTGTTTTAGAAAACTTGGTATTTTGCAACGTATTATGACCTTGTGTGAGCTTTATTGTTTGATTTGACTATTGTGTGCTTCTTATGATTTGACCATTGTGCAGCTGGGTCAGTCATGATATCTCATCAATGTGCGCCTTTGTCATGAGATTTGACCACCGTGCAGCTTCAATGTCAATTGACAATTGTCCGCATAATATGTCATTTGAATGAATTACTGTTCATCCTGTCCTGCCATTCACATATCTATATAAATTATTTTGCATGAGTTTCGGCCCATTGTAAACAATTTTCCTTATCTATCGTTATAACAAGCGGTCGATAGCTAGATCTCTGATGTGGACTAAATAAAGAAACTCTCATCTTCGGCTCTGCCAAAAAAACTTGCCCAAAAGTCACTCTGAGAGCCGCTAGGAGAATTACTGCATGCTTGATCTGCTGGTATTTATTACTAGAGCTGTTGCTGCTGGATTTATTTATACGGTTTCTCCGATCCGATATCTACGAGTTGGGCTACTGCTAATACCGCTTGACCTATCACAATGCTCATTTTAAAACTTAAAATTTAATTTGATTCACTGCTCTATTATTTGCGATGTATGGAAAGATCCAACCACAATGAAAGTGATTTTCTCTCACCAGTGACAAAAGTCATCAGTTCTGGGGGATTTTCAGAAAATCGAATATATTTAAACCGTTCATAACCTAAATATAAGGTGTAAGAACTGTGCCTATGAGTTTGATATTGATACTGAGATAAGGAAAATAAAATGGGCAAAAACCGAGATGGATAGTGTAAATTGTAGACGTATTAGTAAATTAACAAAAAAATGCAGCTGTAAAGGAAATAAATAACAAGTTATATTACATTTTCATTTGAACAATTTTGACAATAATTTTAATGTAATAATTTCAGTGGTATGTCTATAAAATTACTTTGTCCAATAATTTTATTAGCGTCAATTAAGTTTTATTTTTATGTGATAAACCAATAATCAAATCAAATGGTAAAAGCGCACGATACACATAATAAAAGAGCAATGGGGTCACATTACATGTTAAAAGCGCACAGTTGGTCAAATCATATGACAAATGCGCATACTGGCTAACTAGCAAGGTATGCTGGTAATGAGGATTGAAATTCAATGAAAACCACTTACGGGGGAATGGGGGGAAACGTACAGGCGTCTCCGTGCTCTATGGCTTCTTCTCCTTTGATCCCTATTAGTGATTCTGAGAGATTTTTTAAAATTTACAAGCATACCTTGCTAAATGCGCACGTTGGCCAAATCATATGACAAATGCGCACAGAGTGAAATCAAATGTCACAGACGCAAAGTAATCAAATTGCAAGAACTAGGCGTAAAGTGATAAAAAACGGCACCTGTGCCCAATTTCTGCATCAATTGACTAAAACGCACAGGGATCATACCATGCCATATTATGTATGCCTGTGTCATGTGATTGCCTTTTGATTATTTCTTGTTTTAGAAAACTATGGTCTTTTGAAACGTTTATGACCTGTGTGAGCTTTATAGTTTTTGATTTGACTATTGTGTGCATATTTCTTGTGATTTGACCATTGTGCAGCTGGGTCAATCAGTCAGTCATGATATTTCATCAATATGCGCCTTTGTCATGAGATTTGATCTCCGTGCAACTTCAGTGTCAATTGACCATTGTCCGCATAATAATAGTTTCGGATTTTCCCATTTCCCACCTCATTTTGATAGCCAGTTGGGAAAAGTGGGAAAAGTGGGAAATATGGGAAAAGTGGGAAATTACTGGGAAATGAAAAAAAGTCACGTGAAATGATTTGATTCGCTACGGTAGCCTAGGGCGGCTGTTCTTTTCTGCTGCAAATTAATAGCCATAAACAAAAGTAAACAATTTTGTAATTCTACAATTCAGATGACAAGATCTGCCAATTCCATACTCCATAGTCTAAGTGTAACTTTGATTTATTTTGTTTTATAAGATTACGTAAAATTTGCAAAGAATAAAAATTTGGGATACTCAGGAGTAGCATTAGTGTTGACAAGTGAAGCGAAAGTACAAGTAATTTGATTTAATATTTACATTTTGTAAATTGGGCTATGAATTTATACAGCGAAATATTGTCGCCTTCTGGACTGCATCTGCAGCAGTGTATTATATTAATACACATCAATCTGTTTCATCTTTGTATAAGGCAACGTAGGAAACGATATCCCAGAGACTCAATCAAAGCCCTACATTATCGTTATAATAATTACGTTACCTATAAGTAATCATTATTATGCAATAATAATTATTAATTCAATAATCAGTTATAATTTTTACTACATCTACAAACCACTCTCATTAACATACGAAATGTAAACAAACAAGGATGACTGCAAGAGCACTAAAGCAGTCTCGTCTCATATGAGACATCTTAGGGGCAGTATTTATATCTTCTGTGTACTAATGTTTCATTTCCCAGTCATTTTTTTCATTTCCCATTTTCCCACCCACTAAGCCATTTTGATTCCCACTTTTCCCACTGGGAAAATGGGAAGATCCCACTTTTTGATTTCCCACCCGAAATGAATGAATTACTGTTTATCCTGTCCTGCCATTCATATATTTTATTATTTTGCATGAGTTTCGGCCCATTATTATAAACAATTTTCCTTACGTATCGTTATTAAGCGGTCGTTATCTTGCTCTCTGATGTGGACTAAATAAATGGACTATATAAGTCTTATCTTGGGTTCTGCCAAAAAAACTTGCCCAAAAGTCACTCTGAGAGAAGCTACGAGAATTACTGCTTGATCTGCTGGTATTTATTACTAGGGCTGTTGCTGCTGGATTTATTTATGCGGTTTTTCCGATCCGATATCTGCCAGTTGGGCTACTGCTAATACCGCTTGATCTATCACAAAATTGCTCATTTTAAAACTTTAATTTGATTCACTGCTCCATTTTTTGATAATCAAGACTTCCTGTATTCTATTCTTATTATTTCATAATAAGAGAATCAAGAGTCGGAGTCAAATTTTTGAAAATCACCTTAGCTACTAGCTAATTTTAATTTAAAATCCCTCCCCTTCCCCTTAGCATAAAACTGTAAACTGTGTATACCAAAGGTATCAATTCGGTGTATAATCATACTTTGGTGTGCCAATTTATGCTAAGAGGTTGTTGAGGGGATAATGGTGCAAGGTGCTGGTGCAAGGTGCTAAATTCCGACTCCGACTCCAGACTAATTTTTTGATACATGGAAAGATCCAACCACAATGAAAGTGATTTTCTCTCTCCAGTGAAAAAAGTCATCAAACCCCATGGAAAGTCATGTGATATAAACAATGACTTTTGTCATCATTCCACGATACCACTAGCAACTTTGATGATGACTTACAGTTCAGATTTTAATGCTGAGAACTCGACTTTGAAGAAACCACGACAATGGTCACAATTTTACATGTAAAATTGAGAATGTTGTTAATGTCAAATATACTGTTTGAATCACCCAACGTCAGACCTCTGGTTGCCCTGTGGTATGGCGATAAGCCTTCTGATTGGCTGAAATTTTTTGAAATCCAGCCTTCTGATTGGCTATTTCTATGACGAAAATTCTATAGATTACCCAAATGGGGACATTTTAGCAAGTTTTGAATTTTTGCAAGCTACAATGCAGTCATATCATGAATCATCTATTTTATTGCCTAATAGTTTTCATTTCAAGTAGACATTCATTCTGTCTGGAATATGATATTGAGCAATGAGAATGAGAAATGCATATATTGAGCTATTTACATGCACATCTTATGCAGTTATTACACTATAAATTTTATGCCATGAACTATGATTCATCTATTTTTATTACCTACCAGTTTCCCTTTCAATGTAGACTTTTATTCTGTAACACAATATTGAACAATGAGAAACAAGTATAAATCGGAAGAACACACACTATGGATATATAAATACAAAGTGCATAATCGAACAAAGAATGTTGTGATTGTTGTGATTAATATTAAACTGGTATCGTACAAATTCTTCTTACGACCTTTAAAATAATAACTCAACAAACAGATTACTGACAGATGTCTGAATACTAAATATATCTAAACATCAGACCGTTTCTGCTAATTCCTGATCACGCGATCCTGGTTCATCTGTAGTATCCAGGCAACATTCTCATTGCTCAATATCATATTCCAGACAGAATGAATGTCTACTTGTAATGAAAACTATCATGATATGACTGCATTGTAGCTTGCAAAAATTCAAAACTTGCTAAAATGTCCCCATTTGGGTAATCTATAGAATTTTCGTCATAGAAATAGCCAATCAGAAGGCTTATCGCCATACCACAGGGCAACCAGAGGTCTGATGTTGGGTGATTCAAACAGTATATAATATAATCTTTTATTACTGTTATCAATTGACGGCTTAAGCCGTAGAACGATGTATGTTGTTGCCAATGACAACTGGTAAGATTTGTCCCTTATAGATATTCACGCAAAGTGCCTAGCTGAACCCTCCTGTTGAAACTGTTGACACTCCTTGGTTAGAACTAAGTCCTAAAATTGTTTAAAACCCATAGTGACAAAATGTTGTCAACTCGAAGGAGACCAGTACACACGAAGGAATGCATCCGACACCGGACAATTTTGAATTATTTTGATAGTTATTAATATACGTGTCCGGCGAAGTGGCACCATGGAAAGTGGCACCATGGACAACTGGCGCCATGGTAAGTGACACCATGGACAACTGGCACAAAAGGGGGAGAAGCCAGCGAATATAAGCCGAGGCTAATACTCGATATTTTCTTACCCTTCAAGACCTGTACTACGACTTCACATTGTGTCCACTCCACGTTTTAGAATTATAACGTCACCTTTTACATAGCATCTGCATCTTTGGATGATTCCTTCTGGTATCATCATCTCATCTTTATATGGCACTTGTCGACTATTGTGACAGTGTTACAAGCATAGCGAAATTAACAATTACCAATTTCCCCATGCTAACTAACATCGTGACAAACAGCCTACAAGCTAAATCCCCATGCTAACACCGTCACAAAGTGCCTATGCTAAATCCCCATGCTAACACCGTCACAAAGTGCCTATGCTAAATCCCCATGCTAACACCGTCACAAAGTGCCTATGCTAAATCCCCATGCTAACACCGTCACAAAGTGCCTACAAGCTAAATCCCCATGCTAACACCGTCACAAAGTGCCTACAAGCTTAAATCCCCATGCTAACACCGTCACAAAGTGCCTATGCTAAATCCCCATGCTAACAGCGCAACAAAGTGCCTATGCTAAATCCCCATGCTAATACCGTCACAAAGTGCCTATGCTAAATCCCCATGCTAACACCGTCACAAAGTGCCTATGCTAAATCCCCATGCTAACACCGTCACAAAGTGCCTATGCTAAATCCCCATGCTAACACCGTCACAAAGTGCCTACTAGCTTAAATCCCCATGCTAACACCGTCACAAAGTGCCTACTAGCTTAAATCCCCATGCTAACACCGTCACAAAGTGCCTACTAGCTTAAATCCCCATGCTAACACCGTCACAAAGTGCCTACAAGCTAAATCCCCATGCTAACACCGTCACAAAGTGCCTATGCTAATTCCCCATGCTAACACCGTCACAAAGTGCTTTAGCATAGGTAAGGTTAGGTTAGGTTAGACTAGGTTAGGTGTTAGCATGGGGAATTAGCATAGGCACTTTGTGACGGTGTTAGCATGGGGATTTAGCATAGGCACTTTGTGACGGTGTTAGCATGGGGATTTAGCTTGTAGGCACTTTGTGACGGTGTTAGCATGGGGAATTAGCATAGGCACTTTGTGACGGTGTTAGCATGGGGATTTAGCATAGGCACTTTGTGACGGTGTTAGCATGGGGATTTAGCTTGTAGGCACTTTGTGACGGTGTTAGCATGGGGAATTAGCATAGGCACTTTGTGACGGTGTTAGCATGGGGATTTAGCATAGGCACTTTGTGACGGTGTTAGCATGGGGATTTAGCTTGTAGGCACTTTGTGACGGTGTTAGCATGGGGAATTAGCATAGGCACTTTGTGACGGTGTTAGCATGGTGAATTAGCTTGTAGGCACTTTGTGACGGTGTTAGCATAGGGAATTAGCATAGGCACTTTCTGACGGTGTTAGCATGGGGAATTCGCATAGGCACTTTGTGAAGGTGTTAGTATGGGGAATTAGCATTTGGCACTTTGTGACGGTGTTAGCATGGGGATTTAGCTTGTAGGCACTTTGTGACGGTGTTAGCATGGCGATTTAGCTTGTAGGCATTTAGTGAAGGTGTTAGTATGGGGAAATGGTAATTGTTAATTTCGCTATGCTTGTAACACTGTCACAATAGTCGACAAGTGCCATATAAAGAAGATGGGATGATGGTGCCAGAAGGAAACATCCAAAGATGCAGATGCTGTGTAAAGGTGACGTTATAATTCTAAAACGTGGAGTGGACACAATGTGAAGGCGTAGCACAGGTCTTGAAGGGGAAGAAAATATCGAGTATTAGCCTCGGCTTATATTCGCTGGCTCCTCCCCTTTTTGTGCCAGTTGTCCATGGTGCCACTTACCATGGCGCCAGTTGTCCATGGTGCCACTTTCCATGGTGCCACTTCGCCTAACTCCATGTTGATCTACATAACTAACAGTAGAGTAATGATTACGCACAAGGTTATTTGGAGTGCTCCAACGATTTACAAAACTAGAATGTAAATTTTCAATAGCAATAGGACATTTGACATTATCTCCTTTGAATATTGATTCCACGCATCTTTTTCTTTGGTTGAAATAGTTATATTGCATAGTACTGGATTTATAAGTAGCCCTTTTATTTGCAAATAACTTCTTATTTTTCCGTAGTAAGTAAAATTTTCTTCCCGGATGAACTGGACCTGGGAGCTTATCATTAGCTTCTTTCAAGATTGGAATGAATTTAGTAATAATTTCATTGAATAACTGATCATCGAAGTTTTCAATCAGTGGAGATAATAGATCATTAATACAAGACAGATCTGTATTTGTTTTAATCACATTCTTTTAAAATTTTGATAATTTTTCAGTCAGCTCTGTGTTATTATTGCCAATCACTTGAACAGCTAAACTAGATTTTGTATTGGTCAACAAAGAATTCCTGTAATCTATTTCATATTTAAAGGCGCATTGATTTGCAATATTATTGAGTACAGTCCACAAAAAGCAGTCTGTAAATTCAAATTTCGAGTTTCAATGCTTATTGCATTCTAAAAATAAGATTCCAAAACAAAAATTTCGAGTTTCTGTGGACAAACGAACTAAAACTGTAAAATCGAGTTTCTTTGCATTGCGGTTGCGGTATGAAAATTAAATTGCATTTGTGGTCATTTCTTCGGTATGAAAACTAAAATTTTGAGTTTCTGTGCAAATTTGCCTAAAAATTATAATTTCGATTGTGAACTCGATTACTCACGCAAAAGTTTTATTTTTAGACTGCTTTATGTACAGAAACTCAAAATTTTAATTTTCTCACCGCAGTGTCTACAAAAACTCAAAATTTTAGTTTTTAGACTGCTTTGTACACTGAGACTAATTTTAAATGTTTAAATCACTACATGCACATAAACTTGAAATTTAAATTTTTGTACCCCTACGCACTACGTGTTGTTAGTGTTATAGTGGGTAGTGGTTTATTTGGTAAGTTCAGTGGGAGGGAGGGGTAAATCTTCGAGCGTTGGAAAATTTGGAGGCTTTTCGTTGCTTAGCTTGTCATAACTTGCGACTGCGACTGATTTGCAACATGTATTGAATAAGATTTTTGCGTATCAGGAAAATCGTGTGCTCAGCAACGGAATTTTCTATATTATTGAATGCCGGACCAGGAGGCAAAGCCTAAATTATTCTGCATAGTGCATCCGTCTCAAATTCAATTTATTACCATGGATTCATGGATATTAATCAGTATGTTCAATGCTATCACGTCAAGATTCGTCTATAATATGGTAACAAGTTAGTCGGTCAGGGAGTTGGCAAATTAAAAATTCACTTTTTTCACTTCTGGAGGACAAATCCTATAATTTGTCCTCCACTGCTTGGACAGGATAAATGACTGCCATTGCTAACTACCATGGTGATTACAGGCAGGTGAATATGGAGGGGAAAAAAGTGAATTTTTAATTTGCCAACTCCCGCTTCGCTTAACCTTTGCTATCACGTACTATATACAGTTTCAATACAACTCATGTGTGAAACTATTTTAACTTTATCGCAGGCTTTATTTTAACTTCTTAAGGTGGCTGTTCCTGAATTATTTCGAAATTCAAATAAAAATATGCTTCTAACGGTAGCCGAAACCCATAGCCCTACTAACCTAAAAACTAACTGGAGATAACCACACAATCGCAGTATTCGACGCTGGGGAATATAACAGTGCAATACTTCAAAATAACAAAATGGGAAGTTCAAGGAAGGTCCTAATTTTGAATGGTATAACCAAGGAATATAGAATATAATATTATAGAAAAGGAATGGTAGATTATTCAATTTATTGGGGGTTCGGAACAAGTGAAAATGTGTGGAAAATTTACATGACTACCACCGACCACTAAATAAGACTCCGATTATTGCCTCAGTTTATATACATACAGTTCACACTTTAATGTTGACTTCTGGATAGAAATTCAGTTAAAATTTTGAACCATTGCTACTCCTAAATGACCAAAAAAATCGAAAGTTTTCCCAAGCCAAATCCTAGCCAATGTTTTTACCTTTCCGAAAATGTACTTCATTCGAAAATCGGAGTAAAACTCAGAAGTTGAATCAAGAATGGCAAAAAAATTTAATATGTATTTTGATAGTCCCCTGAATTTACCAAATCGTATACAAAATCGCTTTAACACAGAGAGGTAAAGAAACGTCCTGTCTAGTAATAAGGGTTATTATTACCTTACTATGTCTATTCTATGAATTATTTTGGAGTGACAAACCAACTAAACTTAAGGACGCTCAAAACGCCTGCATGAGCCTATCTAAATGCGTGTTAAAAGATGCTTTACATCAAGCTTTATTCCTCCCGAAGGTTAAGGTCGATTTTTATGAGACTTACATTTTTGGAATCCTGGACTATCGAGGAACACAGGAGGGCGGATAGATTTTTGATATTGTTGTTTAAATGGTGTATAAAAATCAACATTATATAAAAACTAAAACTGATTCACTTTTTTTGGAATTTGATTTTTTAAAAGCATTTAAAACAACGATATCAAAAATCCATCCGCCCTCCTGTGTTCCTCGATAGTCCAGGATTCCAAAAATGTAAGTCCCATATAAATCGGCCTTATCCTTCGGGAGGAATAAAGCTTGACAATAATAAAGCATCTTTTAACACGCATTTAGATAGGCTCATGCGGTTGCTATGCAGGCGTGGTGAGCGTCCTTAAAGTAGATATTTTAAATATAGCCACCGGCTGTAGTATTTTTATCATAATAAAATGAAAAGAGAAATAATATTTGGTATTGTAATTAATCAAGACTTCCTGTATTCTATTCTTATTATTTCATAGTGAACCCAGCTAAGGGGCGAATCTATAGCACTCAAGAGAAATTCAGCAGGCCACCAATCACAATAATAAAAACAATTTCGAAAAAATCATCGGGATTTTCCATAGGTTATTATATTGAACTAGCTAGTTAGCCCGTCCTACGACAGGGCTCTGTTTCACATAAAGTAAAATTAAAGATTCCAATATGACTAATCCCAAGCTCAAGTGCTGATATTTCATACCACAGTTTCCTTTACAACCTCGGCCAATCCGTACCAATTCAGAAGTCTCACCTCCCCGCCCCTTCCCAAAAAACATAATGGTTCCATCGACATGAAGTGTCCAGCGCCCTACCCCCTCCCAAATAACAACTTTTTCACTAACATGTAACCTCCCCGCCCCTTCCCAAATAACAATTGTTTCATCGACAGTTGTGTGGATAGAATACAACCTGCGACAGCTATCATTCTATCCATATGTATTGGGCCGGCTAATATTGAGTTAGTCGGCTTCATGGTCTTGTAAATAAAGGTGGTGGACAGAAATCACCCCCGTTGTTACCCGCATATATCATTGCCATTCGGGTTCACACGCATACCTTAGACCCAACCAACTATCCCGAATGGCACATGGTGGCTGGTGTAAACTGGTTACATCGCCCATTTAGCCCAAATCGTACATTTGGCAGTGTTTATTGAACATTTAGTGAGTGCCACGTGGAATCGCCATGTCTACTGCCACTACTACTACTACGCAGACTGTTGTGCACCCACCCGAATCCTTCACCTTTGCCAATCCGGGAGAATGGCCAAAGTGGATTCGCCGGTTTCGTCGTTTTATGTGTGCTTCAGGCCTTTCGGGAAAAACGGAGGAAGAGCAGGTGGACGCTCTAATTTATTTGATGGGGGACAAGGCCGAAGACATCATTTTGACTCTTGGCTTGTCAGCTGCCGATCTCAAGAAAATTGAGCCCGTTATTAAAGCCTTTCAAGACCATTTTATTGCTCGTCGCAACGTTATCTACGAACGTGCAGTGTTCAACTTGCGAGTGCAAAAAGAAGGAGAGACCGTGGAAAATTACATTACAGCTTTATACGCTTTAGCCGACCATTGTAATTACGGTGCCCTCCACGACGAGATGATCCGTGACCGAATTGTCGTCGGAGTTCGTGAGCGAAAACTTTCAGAAAAGCTGCAGCTCGACAACAAATTGGATCTCAAGAAAGCCATCGACACGGCTCGTCAATTTGAAAAAGCCCGACAGGAGCAAGACGAGCTCCACCAGCAAGGTTCTTCCCAATCAGTGGAAAGAGTTCAGACAGGAACGGCGAGGACAAGGAACGAAGGTCAGAGGGCTAACGCCAGGCCCAAGTCGTATCCTAATCAGCAGAAGAAATTCACTTCTCAAAATAGCAACGGCGCCAGCAACAACAACTCATCCGAAGAAAAGAAATCGGATTGGAAGTGCAGTGGTTGTGGTGGCCGGAAAAAGCATAAACGTCCCGACTGCAAAGCCTACAATGCAGAATGTTTTAAGTGCAATAAGAAGGGGCATTTTTCATCGGTTTGCAGATCGACTGAATCAGTGAGCCAAGTGACCAATACAAAGACAGATTTTTACATTGGATCAATTCAATCACCATCCAAAGTTTGGACAGCTACTGTGACTGTGAATGGTGTGGACATATCACTCAAGTTGGATTCAGGTGCCGACGTGACATGTTTGCCTTCTCAAATGGCCTCCAAATTTCAGTCAAAATTGGAGCGGCCGAAGACAGTGCTTCATGGGCCAGCAAAATCTAAATTGCCCGTGACAGGTACTCTAGTATCATCGCTATCTTACAGTGACAAAAATATTAGTGAAAATATTTTTTTCGTGCGTGGTTTAGCACGTCCTCTTTTAAGCCGAGACTCGTGTGAATCTCTTGGGCTCATCAAACGAGTCGACAGTGTCTCGCAAGTCAACACTTCAGTAAAACCGCTGGACGAGTTTCCAAAACTTTTTACTGGCTTGGGAAAATTAAAGACGGAACATCATATTGAGTTGAAACCAGATTCTCGACCTTTTTCAGTAACCTTGCCTCGTCGGGTGCCTATTCCGCTGATGGAAAAACTGAAATCTTATCTGGACAATATGGTACGTTTAGATGTCATTACTCCGGTTGATGTGCCAACTGACTGGTGCGCTCCTATTGTTATTGCTAGCAAGCCGGATAATCGCTTACGAATTTGTGCTGACTTATCTGTTCTCAACAAAAGTGTAAATCGTGAACTACATCCAATGAATGCAGTGGAACATCAACTCGGCCTGCTAGGCGAGTTCAAATTTAAATCAAAAGTTGACGCAAACGAATCGTTTTGGCAGTTTCCTTTGGACAAGGAATCACAGCTGCTAACAACTTTTATCACTCCGTATGGACGGTACTGCTACAAACGCATCCCATATGGAATCACCTCTGCCCCAGAAGTTTTTCAAAAGCAAATGAGTTTTATTCTGCGCGGCCTGGAAGGAGTAGTGTGCCAGATGGACGACATACTCGTAGGAGGAAAAACTATCGAAGAGCACGATCAACGCTTAAGGCAAGTGCTACAGAGGCTGCTGGATGCAGGCCTTACTCTCAATCCGAAAAAGTGCGTATTTGGTGTGACAAGTGTGAACTTTCTTGGTCACGTCATAGGCGAAGACGGTATCCGGCCCGATCCATCTAAAATTTCGGCCGTTACAAATATGCCACCACCCACCGATGTTTCCGGTGTACGACGATTTCTTGGGCTTGCTAATTATCTAGGCAAGTTCGTTCCCCACATGTCAGATGTAACTAAGCCACTCAACGATCTGCTGCGAGCAGATAGCGTTTTTTTCTGGGGACACCCTCAACAGGAGGCTTTCGAAAGAATAAAGGAAATTCTAATTAAAGACCCAGTGCTTGCAGTTTTCCAGCTGGGCAAGGAAACAATTGTCTCCGCAGATGCATCGTCATATGGTCTGGGAGCCGTTTTGAAACAGCAACAATCAGATGGCAACTTCCGTCCTGTTTGCTACGCTTCACGTTCTCTTTCTGCAGCCGAGAAAAATTACGCTCAGATAGAGAAGGAAGGACTTGCGTTCACATGGGCTTGTGAACGATTCGAGGACTTTGTGACTGGGATGCCTTTCCGTATCGAAACGGACCATCGCCCATTAGTCCCACTCTTCACTACTAAGCATTTAGATGACCTCACTCCACGCCTGCAGCGGCTCCGGATGAGGATGATGCGATATCGTTACGACATATTTTACACTCCTGGGAAGGATTTGATTGCCGCAGATACGTTTTCTCGCAACCCACTTCAAGAATGCGGGGACGATACACTCGAGACAGAAATCGCCGCCTATGTAAATGTCGTTATGGAAAGCCTGCCAGCATCAGACGAGCGCTTACGTGAAATCTGGCAGTGCCAACAAGAAGATGCAACCATGCGAAAAATTTCCCGGTACAGTTATCAGGGCTGGCCGGATAAGGAAAAGCTCGACGCCCATTGTAAGCTGTTTTGGCCTGTTCGTGACGAAATAGCCGTGACAGATGGTTTACTCATGCGGGGCGGTCGAATCATCATCCCTGGGATCATGCGCCAAGAAATTCTGAACAGACTCCACACGGGACATCAAGGTATTACCAAATGCCGAGCGAGAGCAAGGGAAAGTGTATGGTGGCCCGGCCTCTCTACACAAATAGCAGATACGGTTCAACGGTGCTTGGAATGCACGAAGAACGCCACTGGTAAACACGAGCCTCTCATTCCATCGGAATTTCCAGTGCGTCCGTGGCAGCGAGTGGCCATGGATATCTTCCACCTTGCCAACAAAAATTATTTACTTATCACCGACTACTATTCAAGATACCCGGAAATAGTCATTCTTCAGCAAATGACAGCCGCAGCAGTAGTCGCAGCCTGTAAGATGATTTTTGCAAGACACGGGGTGCCTGAAGAAGTTGTGAGTGACAACGGACCCCAATTCAAGAGAACTTCCGGTGCGGAATTCTTCCAGTTTGCGAAAGATTTTGGCTTTCGTCATACTACGTCAAGTCCCCGCTTCCCTCAAAGTAATGGCTTCGCGGAGGCAGGGGTGAAAATTGTCAATATGCTCCTCAAGAAATCAGATGACCCATTTCTAGCCTTACTGGAGTACAGGGCTAGTCCTCTCTCTAACGGATATTCGCCAGCAGAGCTCCTCTTTGGTCGCCGCATCCATTCAACGCTGCCAATGCATACGGAAAAACTTGTTCCTGCATCAGCAATTCCAGATCTCAGAAGGAAGGAGGAGGAGAGGAGAAGAAAACAAAAAGTGAACTACGACAAACGTCACGGTGTCTACGAAAAAGCAGAGTTACAGCCAGGTGACACAGTCTGGGTAAAGGATCAGAGAACTTGGGCTACGGTCGAAAAGAATGCCGGCTCGCCGCGATCCTACATCGTGAAGACACCAAGAGGGTCCATTAGGAGGAATAGCTTCAACCTTACCAAAGCTCACCAGAGGCCCCCGGCCGAGGAGTTGGTAGAAGAAGACACTGACATTCCAGAAACTGATCCAGTTCCAGTTGGAGTGCCAGAACCCGAGGGGGGATTACCGGAAGGCCCAACGGCAGATGCGCAAGGACCGCCACTGTCAAGACCGGGGCCGTCCCCTAAGAAGCCATACCAATCCCGTTCCGGACGAACGGTTAAACCCATAATCCCTGGGCTCGTAAATATGACGGGCCAATCCAAAAGGACTTAAGGAGAGGGATGTGTGGATAGAATACAACCTGCGACAGCTATCATTCTATCCATATGTATTGGGCCGGCTAATATTGAGTTAGTCGGCTTCATGGTCTTGTAAATAAAGGTGGTGGACAGAAATCACTCCCGTTGTTACCCGCATATATCATTGCCATTCGGGTTCACACGCATACCTTAGACCCAACCAACTATCCCGAATGACACAACAGTTAACTTCCTCCTACCCGGCCCTTATTCCCAAATAACAATTGTTTCAATGAGATATAGTCTCCAACTCCCCGGTCCCTTCCCAAACAACAATGTTTCAATGACATGTAGTCTCCACCTCCACGCCCCCTCCCAAATAACAACTTTTTCACGGACATTGAACCTCCACCTCCCCCCCATGTATAGTGTTACAATACAACGTCGTCAACAATGGATACAATGGAAACAATGAAACACCATCAGCATCACTAATTGGATATTTTGTATTGTGTTGCTAATTGGTTTTTAATTGCCTTTACTCGACGCTCGGCGAAGCGAATGAAGTATAGTGAATGCGTTGTAGAGAGTAGTTATATGTCGGGGACAACCAAACTGGCGAAGTTCTATGTTCAATATACCGAACGCGGACTGTAATACACAATTACACAATCTCCGACACAAAGTACCAATCTTTATCTTTACTCTACATAAACATAAAGTGGGGCATGCGCATGGGATTCTTTCATTATTCTTGAATAAATGTTTGTATATATGTCCGTAATATTTTGTAATTAATGAGTAATGGTAATATTTTGTAAATAATGAGCAAGGATTAGACTACTGAGTCCAATCAACGGTCTATGAAATTCGGGCCAATGCGCGCAGTCGCTAGAAATTTACTGATTTCAACATTTTCTAGCACACTTTATGTGCTAGGATTCAACTAGTATATTAATAACATAAGAAGGCTCACCACGTACACCTCCACGCCCCCTCCCAAATAACAACTTTTTCACGGACATTGAACCTCTACCCAAATAATATATTTTTCAACAACATGTAGTCTCCAGTCGCGACCCCTTTCGAAATAACAACTTTTTCAACCGACATGTAACCTCCACTTCTCCACCCCTTACCAAATAACAATTGTTTCAGCGTCATGAAGTTTCTACCTCCCCTTCCCAAATAAGAACTTCTCACCGACCTGTAGCCTCCTCCTCTTCACCCCTTCCCTAAATAACAATGGTTTCATTGATCTGACATGTGGTCTCCACCTCCCCACCCAAATAATATATTTTTTCAACAACATGTATAGTCTCAACATCCACGCCCCTCCAAAATAAGATAATTTGTTTCATCGACATGTAGTCTCAATCTCACCACCCCATCCCAATTAACATAAAACATAGGGTTTTTACTTTAGACTGTTTCCAGAAGTTACAAAATATGGTTTTACCACTTCTGGAAGTGTCAACTTATGGATTTACTACTTCTGGAAGTGTCAACATATGGATTTACTACTTTTAGAAGTGTCAACATATAGCTTTATTGCTTCTAGAAGTGTCGACATACAGTTTTAATGCTTCTAGAAATGTCAACAATAGGGTTTTACTGAGTCTAGAAGTTTCAACATTTGACATTGGGTTTTACTGCAATCAGAAGTGTCAACATAGGTATTTATTGCTATTAGAAGTGTCAGCATAGGGTTTTACTGCTTCTAATAGTGTCAAAATAGGGTTTTACTGCTTCTATAATACGTGTCAACATACAGTGTTACTGCTTCCATAAGTGTCAACATAGGGTTTTACTGAGTCTAGAAGTTTCAACATTGGGTTTTACTGCAATCAGAAGTGTCAACATAGGGTTTTACTGCTTCTAGAAGTGTCAAAAATTGAATTTTACTGCTTCTAAAAGTGTCAACATAAGGTTTTACTGCTTCTAATAGTGTCAACATAGGGTTTTACTGCTTCTATAGGTGTCAACATAGGCCTTTACTGCTCCTATAGTTGTCAACATAGGGTTTTACTGCTTCTATAGGTGTCAACATAGGGTTTTACTGCTTCCAAAAAGTGTCATTATAAGGTTTTACTGCTTCCAAAAAGTGTCAATATAGGGTTTTACTGCGTCTAGAAGTGTCAACATTTGAGTTTTACTGCTTCCAGAAGTGTCGACATAGTGTTTTACTGCTTCCAGAAGTGTCAACATAGGGTTTTACTGCTTCCAGAAGTGTCAACATAGGGTTTTACTGCTTCCAGAAGAGTCAACATAGGGTTTTACCACTTCTGGAAGTGTCAACATAGGGGTTTACTTCTTCCAGAAGTGTCAACATAGGATTTTACTTCTTCTTATAGTGTCAGCATAGGGTTTTACTGCTTCCAGAAGTGTCAAAATAGGGTTTTATTGCTTCCAGAAGTGTCAAAATAGGGTTTTATTGCTTCCAAAAGTCTCAAAATAGGGTTTCACTTCTTCCAGAAGTATCAACATAGGGTTTTACTGCTTCTATATGTGTCAACATAGGATTTTACTGCTTCTTATAGTGTCAACATAGGGTTTCACTGCTTCCAGAAGTGTCAACATAGGGTTTCACTGCTTCCAGAAGTGTCAACATAGGGTTTTACTGCTTCTTGAAGTGTCAACATATGGTTTTACTGCTTCTAGAAGTGTCAACATAGGGTTTTACTGTCCCGGAAATTATAATATAGTATAGATTTGTAAATACAATAATTTAAATATACTTTTATTTTCTACAGCGGTTGGTTGGAAAAATTAGTTGCAGTTCCAACTGCCTGATAAAAAGGAATTTACTAAACGACAACAATAACTGTAGATCGTAGCATCAAAAATAAGATTCCCCCTGGGATTTGGAAAAACGTATAAATCCCATAAGTTCAACTTACGGATGAATATTTTTAAAGGATGTGGCCCCGGTACTGTTATTTAATTGTTCAAAAAGGTGTTCAAGCTGGCACAAGGGAATCAAGGGGGTACAGGGGTAATAAAAAGTAAAACCAGCTCTACTAAAAAATGCTAAATAAGTTTATAACAGAACCAATTTGGATTATGAGTTTTTAAATGTTAATTAATACACACATTACGCACATTACGAAATGTTCCCTTTCGCCAATCATTTCCATCACAAAATAATCTTAGGTAAATTTCTATTTTTGTATTGATGTTATAATAATATAGGCTCCCAGTACCATTGCTGAATTTCAAAATGATTATGGGTTGGAACGAAAAAGGGGGAAAATAAAATTATATTTTATGATAGTTTAATCCATAGTTACAGTTATGGCAAAATGAAATATCAGGGGTAGTATTCAACTACGGATTTTACAATTGCGACAAAAATAAAGTGATAAGGGCATAAGTGGTATGTATTTTAGAATACTGGGTCGAGATATAGATGTTGATTTTTCTCAAAGGAGGAACTAATCAATTAACAATTTTTAATCATTTATTTAACTATTATTAATTAATACTTAATTAATGCCATATCAAAATCAGCATTAAATACCAATTAGTTCAAAACAGAAGAAATAAAATGAGAAGTCGATTGTTATTTGTAGATTCCTTTTTTAAACAGTACCCTGTTTGTATTTCTTGGCACAGTTCTCTAAAATTGTGGCTAAAATAAAGTCTTTTATTACAGACAGTTGTGTTAAGGCTAGTGGAGGTGGTTGACCACTTTTTGAATTTCGCGCTTACGTTGTCGGCTGCCTATCAGCTGAAGGCCGGATGTTACTGGGAAGTCTAACCGCAATCACTTGTGTGGTTGGCTTATTATTTCTTAATGAATGTACATTATCATGAATTGCATACCTACTGAAAGCTTTGCTTATTATTGCTACCTTTCATTGCTTCTCCTACTATAGACAGCATACTTGAATGTATCTACTATAGAAAGCATTGCTGGAATGTACCTACTATAGACAGCATTGCTTGAATGTACCTACTATAGAAAGAATTGCTTGAATGTACCTACTTATGTAGTAATGCCGAGTCCCTATAAACCACGCCCATATATATTAGTTTCATTAAATCTATAGACTTGCGAAATATTTGATAACCAGTTTTTTTACGGAAGGAGTCTATTAATGCTATTGATTTTAAAAAAAAGACAATAACACTAGCTATAAAATAGTCGATTGGGATTTTCATATTAGTTTTAAAAATCAAAGAAAAAAGTAAAAAATTATTTTCCAAAATTTCAAAAAATTTTTTATCTCACTAACAATGAGGAAAAACTATAGGATTGTAGGGAAAAGATTTCTTTATTTTTAGAAATTAATTTCATTAAAATCGGTCCACAAATACACATTTGGCAATTTATTTATGAAAATTTTAAATTTTTTCAAAAACACTGATAAAATCTATAATTTTTAAGTTTTAAAAATTCTTTCTCGTGGGACGCTGGAGAAGGTTATTGGCTATAACGTACATTAAGTTAAATTAATTAAAGTTAACGGGAAATTGGGTTGATTACGACACTAAAAAATCCCCAATAAAAAAAGTTTTTAAAATTTTTTTTATCACATTAACGATCAGTAAATTTAAAAAATTAACTTTGAAGGATTGTGGAGAAAAGATTTCTTTATTTTTAGAAATTAATTTGATTAAAATCGGTCGACAAATACAAATTTGACAATTTATTTATGAAAATTTCAAAATTTTTTCAAAAACACTGATAAAATCTATAATTTTTCAGTTTTTCAAAAACTTTCTTGTGGACAGTTGGTAAAAGCTTTTGGCTATATTTTGTGCTAAAAATTAATGTTAAAAGTTAACGGAAAATTGGGTTGGTTACGACACTAAAAAATCACCAATAAAAAATTTTTTTTAAATCACTAATAAAAACAATTTAAAAAATCGCTAATAAAACTTAATTTTAAAAATCAAAGAAAAAGCTATTTTGAACAAAGCTATTTACTATTTTTTGATACCTGTTTTGGCAATAAAAGGTTTAAGCAAAGGGGAGTATTTATTAGTTATTTGTTATTGACCCGCCAGCACGCCCTGTGCCCAGCCTGCCCTTTGCCCGCCCGCCCACTGCTCGCCCGCCCGCCAGCACGACCAGCCCGCTATATGCTCACGATGCAAATGATATTATTTTATGCAAAGCTAAGAAACTCTAATACATTTGTAACAAGGGGTCGTTATCAACAACCACAAAATGATAAAACAAAGAATTACAGACCAATTACTGATTTATTTCCATACAGTTACACTAGAATACTACTGTATTATTAAACTACTGTAATACACTATTGTAATACAACAACTTATACTACTGTAATACAACAACTTATACTACTGTAATACTAATACTTACACTACACTAAATACGTGTGCTACTATTATACTAATACTAATGTTATACAAATACTTATACTACTTATGCATTTATAGCATTATAATTAAACGATTTTGGTTCTTCTTCAGTTAACAATGATTTAAACTGAGTAGACAGTATGTCCAGCGGTACATTATTTTTCTTCACGGCTTGAATAAAAGTATTCATTCCTGGTGTCCCCATGTTTTTTGTAGGCAAGTTTTTCGTGGCTAGCGAACATAAATTGGCAATGTGCGAAGCTGGAACAGTAGTGTCGTTGAATGTTATCTCACCGGTAGACTTCCAAGAGAAATTTCCAGGAATTAGCAGAGCATTGAGTAATCTTTCACAGCGATTCCGTTGTAGTGGACTAATCAGCTTCAGCACTGTTTGAATTGTGTCTTCTGGCTCAACTTCGGGCTCCTCGTGTATATTATTAAACCTATCTATAGGCACGAGCCTATACATTTTAGCCATGACTGCACACAGCACCTATCCCGTCTTCAATAATACAAGCTAGTATAGTACCTACTACGTATATTACAAACTTGATGTTTTTTACAATGTACTTTCGTAACTTGTTGACAGAAAACTTAATTTTCTTAAACTGCTTTATCTGTAACTTATATTTATTTACTTTTACGTTTATAATACAAGTCCCGATGGCAGCAAGATCGTCGTCACTGGCTGTTTTAATTAGCTTAATACAAGCAGTACGCTTGGCGTGGACTAACTTTTTAAGGAACTCTGTATCCAAGCCCTCCATGATTTACTTTGGCGTATAAACGATGGCTTCATCAGGATATATACTACTCCTAACTCTACACTTTTTAGGTATCAATGGGTTAAAGTCTAAAAATAGAAACTGGTATGGCTTTTTCATAACATGTTCATAAGCAAATACAATATGATCATATTTACGTGGGGCTATTTGTGCACCTAACCTTGCAATAAAATTTTCGTCACGAGGGTAAGCACCCAACAAAAAATAGGTAGCATTTATACTCGCCTCACGCAAATTCCTTGCAAAACTATTTTGAACATATAATATTACTCCACAGTTTTTGTGGTGGCAGTAATTCACGAACAAGTTTACCAAGAAATCGTTGTATCGCTTACTAAACAGTTGCATGCAGTCATCGAAAACAATAATACACTCTGATAAGTCAGACTCCTCGTCTTCTATCATATGGCGAATATCATCAATAGAATTTATAAACTCTATAGATGGATCTCTAACGGTGTTATAGGCTTTCTGCCACATTTGATACACATAATACACTTTCCTAATATTGACAGCGTGCACCTCATTTCTCCTACGCAGTAATTCTAATATCGTTTGTGTCTTTCCGCTGAAACTGCAACCTGCATTTAAGAAATAAATACAGAGAATATTCGAGGATCAATGAAAATGCAAATATTACCTGATATTATTAGGCTATAAGGAATCCTAAGATTTGTGTCAAACTCCATCGTTCGTCAAGTCTATCATTTCGACATCTACTTCGTACAGATCATCTTTGACAAGGTGATTCAACGAGTGATCAAACGCGTATGGTCGAGAATTGTTTCCGTCAGGCATTAAATACCTATGAGCACTGAATGAATTAAAGCCCATTTTCCTAACTGATCTGGTTGTTAGGTTCTGGTTCTTAGAACTAATATAATTCATTCTTATATACTTTGCACCGCCATTGAGTGCAATATCTTTATATACTTTATGCTTGATTATCTGTAAATCACCTACCTCTCCATTGTCCAATAAAGCTGAACCATTAATACCCTTTTTCTTAAGTACCTCACTTGAATCCTCTAACAATATGGAATACTGTTTCAATTTTAGCGAAACTGCTTCTAAGATTCGTGCATGAGACATTTCAATTTTCCATTTACCGCTCACGCCCTTGTTATTAGTATTAAATAATGGTGCGAAATATGAATTTGGAGGAATATTTGAGTAGTCCATATAAAATGTCAACTCTTCTAGCAAATGTAGCAAACTTTTACCAGAACTGGCTATTTCAATTAAAACTGCCAAGCTATCAGTGTCGGTAAATAGTAATCGTAGTCTGTTATTAAAATGTGGAGACAAAACATCAAAATAGAAAGAATACATTTCAATTTTTGACAAATCCAAAATTGATAGTCCAATCATTAAATTGCCTTCAAAGGTGACAGAACTCTTTTTCATTTCTATTACACTCATATCGCTACGACCCTCAATCAAATAATGTGTTTTGTATGTCGCTAGTCTTACTAAATTTTCACAATGAGTGGGATCCAAACATATTTGGATATTTATATAATTACTTGGATCCATCATACTATACCCTGGGATAGAATTTGCATTAATTTTCAGTGCATGCTTTTCTGACTGAAATTTGGCATCCCTCCTGCTATCTAACAAATCATTCATGTGATCCCTTAGTATTGGCTTTTCTGTAAACTCTAATATCTGTCTAATTTTTTTCACTTGAATACCTTTCTCCAAATAAAATTTTAAAACTCTGTGATGAACGACATAATCTTCCTTCGGGTGAAATGATAATAAAAGACGTTCAGCTGCATGGGGATTTTTCATATTGATTTGTTCTAATAATTGCAATTGGTAATCACTGTACTCATCTTCTCTCACAATACGCTTCTGTGGCACTAATGGCAACATATATTGAGCTACATGAAGTGAATTTGGAATAACTAAATCGACAGCTAGAAATTGTCCCTTGTTTCGTACTGACCCTAATGAGTTTAAATCAAAATTGGCCACTTCTCGTTCTGTTAAAAAGCGATAATCACTAACTGGAAGAGGTTTTTTTGCAACATGAGGGTACATACTATTACAATCAACCTGTATGATTGCTGACTCTGGTTTTGATGGATTAAACCCTGCTAAATCTCTGTAGTTTGCTTTGGCAAACCTTTGATTTGATGTACATATACCCCCTCTCAATCCTCTCTTGCAAAATTGATAGATATCCATTGACCTAATAGTCTCAATTTTTGCTTTACTGTTAAATAAGCAAGCCTGCCAACTGTATGATGATCCAGTTATACTAGCTGCAGGGTCAATTCCAAATTTATGATAGGCTTCTGACCTATAATTCATGAAAACATCAGCTAGAATGAGGACATCCACTTGTAAGTAAGCACGAATATAATCCTGAAATGTTGAACATCTAAATACACCCCACATTTTCCTTGCATGTTTGATATCCTCGTCTGTTGCCTTCTCCCCAGATAAATCATTATCAAAATAACTTTTATCTGGTAGACAAGTGTCACTATACACTTCAGGTCCTGTTAAATACCTATACGGAAATAATTGCTTACGGGTTACTCCTGAAAACTCATCATCAGTGAGATAAGAAAAAAATTGCCTTGTGTACTTGAATTGTTTCCTACTTTCAAGTAAAGTTTTAGCACAAACGGCTAAAGAGGATTGAAGGTGATTTAAACTATCAGTAATACGCAAAATTCCATCAATTTCAATACACAAAAAATGTTCCTTTGTTCTCCCTAGTGGTTTAACTAGTTTTACACGTTCAGGAGGCAATTCTTTTATTAGCAATTTATTATCATATTTCATTGAGGAGTGTAGGTACACAAAAAGTTGCTTTTTATATTTTAATTGCAAATTACATTTACTACACAATGAGCAAATGTATTGCCCTGCTGTATACCACTTTGATTGAAACCATTGATCACAGTGGGCATGATGTCTGTTTGGAATTATGCTTGGAAGATTTGCTTTAAAAGTCAGTTGACGTTTAGGGTCATTATAATCTCGTTTGCATAGAGGACAAAATGTTTCACTTTCAAATTGTTGTTGATCTGTTGGAGTGAGTCTCATAGTCTCATAATTTTTTATTCTCTCTACACGCATGTTTGCTTCATCTAATAAACTGGAAATAAAGTGTTGTGCTGGGTTAGGCCCGTCATAAAATTTACTGCTCTCGATTTTGTTTTCAGAACAAATTACATATCCATAACTTTGGGCAACATGTTTATCACGAATAATTGTATTCCTATTATCTATATGACTTGCAGGAACTAGAAATGATTCAAAGTCGGCAAATGTTATAACATCAGCTGGTAGTAATTGCCCGTATTTTCTAAACTTATTATATTTTTTCACTGAAAATTTCATAAATGGAGGTTTAATAATTCTGCATGTTTTTTCATGTCTTTCTAATGGTGACACATTGTTAAATTTATTGTGACATTTGTCACATTCCTCATACTCTGGATCATCATTATTAGCCAATGGTTCTTCATTGTCTGAGTCGTCTGAATCCTGACAATAAAGGATGTCATTTTCCAAATCTTCCTCTGCTTCAGAAGCCTCTGACACCTCAATATATTCAATACCATAATCCACAGCTCCCGCGTCATCAATAAAACTATCATTTAGTTGTTCAATATCTGACTCATCAATAACATTACACATTTTTTTATGCCGTTCTAACTTTGATACTACAGTTCTTTTTATTAGGCAATACTTGCACAAATCGTATTTTCCATGGTCATTGCCTAAAAAGGCCGATAAATTTTCTATTAATACAAAGTGACTGTTGTCACTACCATATTGTTCAAGCAAGAGTAAATCTACATGCCTACTTCTGTCAATTTCAAGTGAAGTAATATGTATAGGATATACTATCTCATCAGAGTATGTGTATACGTTCACTGATACATTATTGTTTTTCTCAAACTTTGGAATATTTTGAATTTTCATTGGAAAAGAAGAATCAACGTATTTATACTTGGTAAACTCATTTACATAGTGCCTTGCTTGTACTCTATATCGTTTACGACCAACTACAGAATGAAATCTGGCAGCAATGCAATATAAAAAACACTTTTCATCATTATTTGTTATATTTAATAGCCCTTGTTTTCCTGTCAACGCAGATGGTGTAGCTATATACCCGCGAACTCTTAATGGCACATATTTAGCTATTGACATATCAATATAATTAAAAGAATCAATCGACCAACCGCTGCCTTCAGGACCGACAAATAATTCCATAACTGCAACTTCATGAGTCAAAGCAGTACTAAGTACAAAAGAAATGCTACTATTATGTACAATAGTCATAGATGGTGTTCTAAAATGTTCGTTCCTATAAATGTCGTCTGTTTTGTGATACAATCGAGCGCTAATAGTAAAATGAACTTTCATACCTTTATCTTTGTTAAGATAATGCTTTAAGATACGAAATACAGTTGGTTGTAAATACTCAAACACGCTGGGAATATCCAAAATGTTTTCCAAAGTGTTGCATCTGAATGTTGTCAGTTTATCATGATGGGCCGAGCCGAATTCAAAAAAGGGTGAAATGTCCAAATTACCATAACCAAATTGTGGAGCTTGTGGTGCTGTGCAAGGTAAATGCTGTGTGATGAACCGGAATTTTTCGCCGCAATTAGGACACTCATGCTTATTAAATGAATGTGACCTCATTTGTCTAGTATTGTAGGTCTTGTATTTGCAACCAGGAACTTCACAAGTGTACTAATAAGAAACAAATTATTAATTTATGATGCAATAATGAATGATAGTTACTACATACCCTTGCGTTTAGTTGGTACGGGCGTCTTGATGCCATTATGTTGACGGGAAGAGAATCAATTGCTGAATGAAGGCAATATTCGAATTTATTTCAATTTATTAACGAATCGTTGTACAAGCATGTCATTTTTCTTAGCATTACAAGTGAACAAGTTCATTACTTTACGTATAGGTAGTACATTAATGTGATACAGAAAGAACAAGCAAAATTGACCACAAGTCGGCCCGCTTTGTAACATTTTATTATTAACTACTACAGCATTAGGTATGTCAAACTTATAATTAGCTGGACTCTGTCCTAGGGAATCAAAAAAGAAAACCTTATCATTTTCTACATATACAGCACACCAATGCAAACCCTTATAAGAGCCAGTGCAGCAGTTTACTATATACATACCATTCTTAATAACTAATCTATTTCTAGGAATTACATCTACGTCACTTATCTTAAACCTATTTGCTATTACTAACAATTTCTCTTTCAGCTGGTTTGTATCCATTATACCATTGCATCATATTTAACATTTCTAGCATTATCAATATACACATTATTCTGATACTGTGCAAAAGTTAACACTGTAATAGACTTTTCCAATGCCTGGGCGAATTTAACTTCAAGGCTCAATTGCCCCGTCGCTCTGGTTTTAAAGAGTCTCCACTGCTTGTGGATATCAATTCAAACACCAGCAAAAAGAATCCTTTCTTGAACTGTTTAATTGTAATTCCGTTTCCGTCAGCTTTGTTGAATGCCGCCAAATTTAAGTTTTTGTAAGCTTCCAAGTATTTCTTATCAGTAAAGTCAATGGCATGATACAGACTTTGGTCATTGTCCACATTAATGGAAATGTTTGCCAATTTGAATTGCTTAAAGTCGTAGGGATTCAATGTATGATCCCCTGCAAAAGCATCGCTCCGTACCATACCCACACATAGCAACTGTGGAATTTGACCAGTAATATGATTATTCACCACTGTGGTTTGCAGTCCGCCGGCCACATTAAAAGTAGTTACTTCACACCTTGATATTGGATATCTTGCAGCCTCAGTATTTAGTGATTCTTGAATGTAGTTGAATGCAACTGGAGTGAGAATATGTCGTTGACACAAATATAGGGCGTCTAGCATTTCAATTTTGAATGGAACAGCATTATTGACTTTTGCAACAGCCGTCCAAAGCATAAATTCATCCAGAGCTCTGTTTAATTTTCTTTTGACGTCACAGTTATTTAGCACGAATCTGTCTTGCATTGCAAAGTCGAGTAACAGAGGTCCACAGACTTCGACGACTCCACTTTCTTTTATCAGAGCTTTACGTGACTCGTTCCCAGTATTGTCTGCTGTAAAATCGTCTCCTTCAGTATCTTCATAGTATCCACTGGCCTGGCCTTGAGCATCTTTATATGCTTTACTATATCCCCAAAATATATTCGTTATAAATTATTGACATTGTAAAGAATATTATTATTATTAAATGTACCTATATCCCAATGCAGTTTGAATGTAGCATTTATATCCATTAGTATTGGATAGAGAAGTGACTGGGTAATCATTGATACTGAGTCCTGCTGTTTGGAAAAGCGAGTGCATGATATTGTTTATCACTGACACGACTGTGCCAGCAGGCACCGCTGTTCCATCCTGCTTTAGTACTTTGAATCGAAGCCATAAAAGACTGTTCTTTAGGTCAATGAATGATGAATTTCCAAGAATAAAGAACTGAAGTGCTGCGTAACGTTCACTGAGTGAATTTAAAGGGTAGATATTTTGAGTGTCAGAGTGAGAGACACTGACGTCACTGATTGGCTTGGAAAAGTAATCCAATTCAGATCGAATAATGGATGTACTCCCCTCAGTCATAAATACCTCTGCCATTTTTACTTTTTCTTCCTCTTTTTAATAATCTTCTTTTTTCCTTTCCCAATCTGCGCACGATAGCGAGGTGTTGCCTTGACGGGTTTCTTCTTAGGAATGGGCTTCTTTTTCTCTGGCACTGGAGGTTTATTTGGAATTGGGATAGAGTAGGACGATTTTTGAGGGCCTAAACCCCCTCCGACTTGCACGACTTCCATTGTTAGTACTTTTTACGACGAAAATGTAGTTTCACGTAACACGGCGAATTCACGACTGATATCGATTCTAAATATTCATCCAGTATTTGTACAGAAATTTCTTTTAATTCTGAGGTTGAAACTGAACAATACTCAATATGATCGAATGATAAATTAACAATAGCAGAATCATGATCAGCAATTGGGATAGATTTTATTATAGGTAGGTATCGACTTCCAAAGAACTGATTCTTTGTAACATTAGTGAGTACCACTACATGTCTTGGTCCTAATTGACTATGGTCGACGTCATTAAGGAATACTGATTCTCCAACTTTTAGTAAAACACCTGAAGTTTTAAATAAATCCTTCATTCGAGGGCCAAATCTTATGTCTACGTTTTGAGCACCGTCTTTGTCCTTATTAGTGATTTCCAATTTTGTCAACTCGTGCACACTAAAGTTTATGTAGGGAAATTCTGATTCCAAGGCAGTGTTAATTTCTGCAGTTGCTAATTCTGATAAACTGAAACTATCCGGTTCTTTGACGGTAAGATTGTAAATAGGCAAATCATTCACTGTAGTAAAAGTAAATGTATGATCTTCAGGAATATAGTGATGATAAAAGTTTTCAGATATTGGATTGGGGGCTATATGCGATCCAGTTTTAAATTCCCGAGTAGAAAATCCTAATAATCTTGCCAAATGAGGGTCAAATGTGAATATTTTCTTTTCGTCGTGTACGGTTATTTGTACTTTTATAACATTAACTCTCATTAGAGTAACATTAATTCCCTGTTTTTGTAATTTGGTGGATAGGTCATTCAAAATATCTGCAAATGCTAAATTGCGTATTGTCACAGTTTTTCGATCAACATCACCGGTTCGAATAGAGAACCAACTGTCGTCACTTTTAAAAAACTTTCTATTGGTAGTAGTAAATTGAATTTGAGATAATCCACACTCAAATTGGTCAGGTGGGAGATTAATTGTTTTGTACAATATGTTGGAAAATATTCCAGGTGACTTTTTGTAAACGTCCCAAGGACTCGCAATTTCAACATAGAATGCGTCCATGACGACTGTCTAAGTAGGAATGAAGTGAGACAACTCTTGGTCGTAGAATATGCCCTCTATAAGGTCTGCCGATTGAGAGTGTAGGTACTTTTTTGGCTTTTTACCAGCTTTAATACGTGCCGCATCTTCTTCAGTTTTTCGCTGCTGCTCTTGTTCACTTTCAAATAGTCTGTGGGTAGTTGGAATTGTATCATAAACCTTAGCTATGCTGAAAACCTCATTTACGAATCCAGGTAAATATCCTTTATCAAATATTTTCTTGATTCTAGCCACTACAACAGTATCCCCAACTTTAAATTTTGGTTTCTTCTTCTTTACATTGATGAGGTGGCCAAAAGTATTTTTCCACACTTCATTTTCATTACTATCATTTACATCACGGGGTCTAAACTTTGTCGTAGAATGAATAGTAGAATTGTAAGAAGATAATATTTGTTTATACACATTAATGTACTTGTGGTTACCTTTGTATGTAAAATATCTTGCCAAACGAGACATTATTGTACGATGCCAACGTTCCACAACTGAAGCTTTATTTTCTCCATAGGCAAATATGTGGCGCACACCAATGTGTTTTAAATAATCTCTCATTGGCTTTCCTAGGAATTCCAAGCCTAAGTCTGTAAGTAAAGTCTGAGGTTTCCCCAGTACCTTAATAACTTGCTTGAGAGCTTTTAGGGCAGTATCAACTGTTTTATTTTTCATTGGAACCATATGAGCCATTTTAGAGAAAACGTCAATAGCAGTTAAAAAGTATTTGTATCCATTATTTTCGTTTGCATACCGAGATAAGTCTAATAAATCACAATGGAATTGGTACAGACGAAAATGAACCATGAATTTCCTTTTGGGGAACCTATTAACAACAGGCCTATGTAGCACATATGGTTTTAATTTATAGAGTTCATTAAGTACAACTTTGCTATCTGTGTATTTCCGGTTTTTGATAAACGTAGCAGCTCCGCTGAATGAGCCTGCAAACTTTGGATTGAGATAGTTACGCTTAATATTGGTCGCCATTCTGAGTGATAATGAATGTATTTGTTTATTCACAAAGTAATAAATACTACGGCCGGGATTATTAATTAGCTTTCTCAGAGCCACCTAGGCACCATCATGAATGAAAAATGTTATGCCGTAATGTCAGAAAAGCTTCTTTCATACCATCTAGCGATTGAACTGTAAATGATATAATGATGAAATTTGTTCATTCGTCAAGTTGGTGCATATTTACGCGAATTTATACTGAATAATACTAATTAACGTCATATTTAATACTAAAAACGTTTTATGAATGCTAATTTACACTAATTAATACTAAAAACGTTTTATGAATGCTAATTTACACTAATTAATACTAAAAACGTTTTATGAATGCTAATTATGCTACAAAATAATTAATGCCACGTATTCATTATTACAGAATGTTTCAATTTATTTCAACATTTTTCTCAACCATCTTCATCCTTTCCTGAATTATCTTTTTCCCCTCCTCAGTTTTGCACTCACAGTTTGTTAGGCATGCATAATCAATTTCCATAGGAGAGCCAATCAGTGGAATATGAGGGCACCTTTTCGTGTACATTTGTTGAAACTTTCCAAATTTGTAGACAATAAATGGAACTTCTGCAACTGAAACTTGTAAGCAATACTTTTTCTTTGCTCCGTTCCTTATGAGCTCAAATCCAGCCAGGTAGCGACACACACTTCTATGGATCTTTTTGATTTCCACTCCACAGTCCAAAATCTCATCAAATGTATGCCATTTAAGAGATGGTGCAGTGCTGTCCTGTACCATATATTGGTCTACTAATGTGTAGTGCATTAACAGTGCTTTTATTTTTCCCATTAAAGACATTGGACAATTGAAATACTGAATGGTTTTATTCAGGCGTAGTCTTCTCATGTGAAGATAGCTTTGTCCATTGTCAAGATATGAAAACCAGATCTTCAATTCTCCCATATTAGCAGGAGTGCTATAGGACTTTATCCATTCGTGACTCAAAGATGATTTAATCAAATCAATAGTCTCTTCAAACTCGACCGTCTAAGCAAATAAAATGTATTAGATTTCGAAAGTATAATATTAATTATAAATACTTACAACGAGTTCTTCTCCTCTTTCTTCAGCCATGGTGTTATCGGTTCAGTAGATGAAATCCAAATGGTTATTGTAAGAAATGTTTCGTGGTATATCACTGCCAGAATTAATTTGCGGTTAGCGATAACGACCCCTTGTTACAAATGTATTAGAGTTTCTTAGCTTTGCATAAAATAATATCATTGGCATCAGAGTGGCTAGTCGTATTGGCGGGCAGCGGGCTCACACCAGCTGGCGGGCACACCAGCAGGCGGGTAGACAGCGAGCGGGCACACCTGCGGGCGGGCGGGCAAAGGGCGTGCTGGCGGGTCAATAACAAATAGCTAATGAATACTCCCCTTTGCTTAAACCTTTTATTGCCAAAACAGGTATCAAAAAATAGTAAAGCTTTGTTCAAAATAGCTTTTTCTTTGATTTTTAAAATTAAGTTTTATTAGCGATTTTTTAAATTGTTTTTATTAGTGATTTAAAAAAAATTTTTATTGGTGATTTTTTTAGTGTCGTAACCAACCCAATTTCCCGTTAACTTTTAACATTAATTTTTAGCACAAAATATAGCCAAAAGCTTTTACCAACTGTCCACAAGAAAGTTTTTGAAAAACTGAAAAATTATAGATTTTATCAGTGTTTTTGAAAAAATTTTGAAATTTTCATAAATAAATTGTCAAATTTGTATTTGTCGACCGATTTTAATCAAATTAATTTCTAAAAATAAAGAAATCTTTTCTCCACAATCCTTCAAAGTTAATTTTTTAAATTTACTGATCGTTAATGTGATAAAAAAAATTTTAAAAACTTTTTTTATTGGGGATTTTTTAGTGTCGTAATCAACCCAATTTCCCGTTAACTTTAATTAATTTAACTTAATGTACGTTATAGCCAATAACCTTCTCCAGCGTCCCACGAGAAAGAATTTTTAAAACTTAAAAATTATAGATTTTATCAGTGTTTTTGAAAAAATTTAAAATTTTCATAAATAAATTGCCAAATGTGTATTTGTGGACCGATTTTAATGAAATTAATTTCTAAAAATAAAGAAATCTTTTCCCTACAATCCTATAGTTTTTCCTCATTGTTAGTGAGATAAAAAATTTTTTGAAATTTTGGAAAATAATTTTTTACTTTTTTCTTTGATTTTTAAAACTATTATGAAAATCCCAATCGACTATTTTATAGCTAGTGTTATTGTCTTTTTTTTAAAATCAATAGCATTAATAGACTCCTTCCGTAAAAAAACTGGTTATCAAATATTTCGCAAGTCTATAGATTTAATGAAACTAATATATATGGGCGTGGTTTATAGGGACTCGGCATTACTACATAAGTAGGTACATTCAAGCAATTCTTTCTATAGTAGGTACATTCAAGCAATGCTGTCTATAGTAGGTACATTCCAGCAATGCTTTCTATAGTAGATACATTCAAGTATGCTGTCTATAGTAGGAGAAGCAATGAAAGGTAGCAATAATAAGCAAAGCTTTCAGTAGGTATGCAATTCATGATAATGTACATTCATTAAGAAATAACAAGCCAACCACACAAGTGATTGCGGTTAGACTTCCCAGTAACATCCGGCCTTCAGCTGATAGGCAGCCGACAACGTAAGCGCGAAATTCAAAAAGTGGTCAACCACCTCCACTAGCCTTAACACAGACAGTCAACAGTGATATTCTACTTTATGCTTATGGGACATCCAGTATCATCGTTAGCTATGTGGGACAAAGTTTTTTTAAGCTATTTCATCACATCTAGAAGTTAGATATTTGACTTTCCTGTCGCCACGTGGGACACCTAACGTTCCTGTTCCATGAATAAAAACATCTTTTTGAATTTTAGGTTGACATTTTATAATTAGTATAATTTACCATGTTTTTCAATAATTTGCATTTTTTGTCCTACATGATTTTATATCAATCCTAACCTAAAGTATTATCACAATTGTAATAGGGTGATTAGACTATTGTGATCAGAATTTAAAATTAATAGATTTAGAAAGATGTCTGTAATCTACTACTAGATTTTGCATAACAAAATAACAGGATGCGTAACAGGATAGTGGAAAAATTTGTTAATAAAATTAAAAAGTAAAAGAAATCAAATTATTTTATTAGTATTATTACTAATACTTTCTTCGTTCCTAATATTAGTAGTCCTCAAATCTAATATTTTAGAAAAAATATAGCTATTTAATTTTGTGCGTCACTGAGCTGAACTACTTAAAGCTAATATATATTTGCTCTATATGTACAAATAAATTATTTATAATTGTCAGCAATTGCTACAATCAACTAAAATACGATACGACACCGTATAGGCTTCTTTCTTGATTTTTACCCACGGTCTCACTGAAGCAATTGCGTTGCCGGAGAGATTCGGCTAGAACATGTAAAGAAATCTTGGGAAATTTTTTTTAAAAGACGGTACTTTTCCACTGCAACTGCTAACTTATCGACAGTAAATTCTACCCCTGATTTTTCATTATTATCAAAATTGACATATTTGTAACTATGGATTGAACCAAATAGTAAAATAGTTTTTATTTTCCCCCTTTTACGTTCTAAGTGCTCATATTATCCAAGATTCGTCTAAACAGGTTAGTTGGTCCGGGAGTTGGCAAATTAAAAGTTCACTTTTTTCACCTTCATATTCACCTGCCTGTAATCACCATGGTAGTTAGCAATGGCAATCGTTTATCCTATCCAAGCAGTGGAGGACAAATTATAGGATTTGTCCTCCAGAAGTGACAAAAGTGAATTTTTAATTTGTCAACTACCGGACCGACTAACCTGTTACCATATAGACGAATCTTGCATATTATCATTGTCTAATTTCGAAATAACCTAATGTTTACCCATGTTGGATATCCTTGTTTTATGAAACATGCATTGTATACGCGCATGTGCATCGCAACAAAATGCCGCATTGTCCATGGCATAGATATTGTGGGCCCAGCTCAACTTCTAAGTACAGGGCAAGACAGGATCCATTATCGTCATGCAAACAGTAAAATTATTGACTTTTGTCGAAGTCAGAGCTGTCCGCCGTAAGGCCTATGTTAAATTGAAAACAACGATGTGAGGCTGTCACAACGTCCTGCCCTGTGAGAAAGTCATTTTGGATATGATCTCTAGGCTGTTTCCATAGGGGTGTAAAAAACAGATTAAATTGGTAAACTTAAATGGAGATTGTTACTTGGGAAAGGGCGGGTAGGTAGAAACTACATGTCGTTGTCGGTGAAATCACATAATTAAATTCTGGTTTTTCGGAAGCCTTTTGCCTTTTGATCATGCGCGAGTTTGGAGGAGGAGAGGGCTGTAGATATAGCAGCAATGTGTGCGTAGTAATAAAGGAAGGTTGTTGGTTGGGAGATACAGGCTATTGGGATTGGAAGAAATGCAATGTAGTGAATAGACCGAGGCGAGCGAGTAAATAACAGAACAGAACAAGAGATGGCAGCTGTATCATATCTCATATTCTCCTACAACATGAGAAATGTGCACTTAAGGCCTCAGTTAGAGGTGTAAGCTCTATATATTAAATTACGCAAATGTTGTACAACTGGGTTGATGAAAAAATTATTTTTGTTATGGGGCGGGTTATGGGTGGGGAAGTGGAGATTACGTGGAGCTAATAAAAAACTTTTTTCCATTGTGGGAGGAGGATGGGTGGGTAAGTAGAGACTACTTGGAGTTAATAAAAAACTTTTTTTGCTTTGTGGGAGGGGGATGGGTGGGGAAGTGGAGACTATGTGGAGCTAAAAAAAAACTATTTTTGCTTTGTGGGAGGAGAATGGGTGGGGAAGTGGAGACTACGTGGAGCTAATATAAACTTTTTTTGCTTTGTGGGAGGAGAATGGGTGGGGAAGTGGAGACTACGTGGAGCTAATAAAAAAACTTTTTTTGCTTTGTGGGAGGGGGATGGGTGGGGAAGTGGAGACTATGTGGAGCTAATAAAAAAACTTTTTTTGCTTTGTGAGAGGGGGATGGGTGGGGAAGTGGAGACTACGTGGAGCTAATAAAAAACATTTTTTGCTTTGTGGGAAGGGGATGGGTTGGGAAGTAGAGATTACGTGGAGCTAATAAAAAACTTTTTTTGCTTTGTGGGAGGAGAATGGGTGGGGAAGTGGAGACTACGTGGAGCTAATAAAAAAACTTTTTTTGCTTTGTGAGAGGGGGATGGGTGGGGAAGTGGAGACTACGTGGAGCTAATAAAAAAACTTTTTTTGCTTTGTGGGAGGGGGATGGGTGGGGAAGTGGAGACTATGTGGAGCTAATAAAAAAACTTTTTTTGCTTTGTGAGAGGGGGATGGGTGGGGAAGTGGAGACTACGTGGAGCTAATAAAAAACATTTTTTGCTTTGTGGGAGGGGGATGGGTTGGGAAGTAGAGATTACGTGGAGCTAATAAAAAACTTTTTTTGCTTTGTGGGAGGAGAATGGGTGGGGAAGTGGAGACTACGTGGAGCTAATAAACATATTTTTTGGGTTGTGGGAGGGATTCTGGTGGGAAATGGAACTACGTGAAGTTTATATTTTTTTAGAGGAGTGGCAAGGGTGTGGAGCTAATAAAAATATATTTTGGTCATGGAAAGGAATGTGTAGAAAAATGGGGATAATTATTTAGAGTGAAGAAAATTGGTGGGAAGGTGAAGATAGCAGTGAGCTGATAAAATTGTCGGAAGGGTGGGATAGGGTGGAGACATTAACCTGAATTTGATAATATTTATGTTTAGGGAAAAGAAATGTGAGTTTAAGATTTGGGCCTTAATAAAATTGTTTTTTTGTTTAGTAGAAGTGGAATGAATAGTGAAGCAGAGATATTAGCAGGCGGTGAGGTAGAAGAGACTGTCTGTCGGCAACAAAATTATTATTTGGGAAGAGTCAGGGAGGTGGAAACTACATGTCGATGAAATATTTATGCTTTGATAAGGAGAGCGGGGAGGAGGTGTAGATTATAACTATAAGGCGCTGAAATATTTTTGCTATTTGGAAAAGAGCGGGGAGGTGGAGACCATAAGGAGATGAAATAATTATTATGCTATTTGTATGTATAATATAAATTACACACATGACTTTTGTATGGGGGATTTTTCGACATTTAGTGTGACTTTGTATGGTACATAACGTTGTTGACTTACCTAATGACTTTGTATGGAAACAATGACTATGTATGGTGATAGTTTTTTATGAACATCTGAACATGCATAGTATACCAATACAAGATATATATCACAAGTACCATGGCTGGGACAAGTTAATTTGTAACTTTGGAGTACAAAACCTACGGCAAGCCGTAACAGAAGCTCGCCTGATCAAAGGTGATCGTGTACACATTTTTTGATAGAACAATAATAGAAACACATTTATTTTGATTAGTAAATTTTTATTCAAATTAGTTCAATATTAATCTATTTTGATTTAAATAGATTAATATTGACTATTAAAATCAACAGAAAATCAAAATAGACTAATATTGGCTATGAAATTCAACAGAAAATCAGAATAGATTAATATTGACTATTAAATTCAACAGAAAATCAAAATAGATTGATATTGACTATTAAATTCAACAGAAAATCAAAATAGATTAATATTGACTATTAAAATCAACATAAAATCAAAATAGACTAATATTGGCTATGAAATTCAACAGAAAATCAGAATAGATTAATATTGACTATTAAATTCAACAGAAAATCAAAATAGATTAATATTGACTATTAAAATCAACATAAAATCAAAATAGACTAATATTGGCTATGAAATTCAACAGAAAATCAGAATAGATTAATATTGACTATTAAATTCAACAGAAAATCAAAATAGATTGATATTGACTATTTAAATAAACAAAAAATCAAAATTGACTAATATTGAGTATCAAAATCAAAAGAAAATCAAAATCGGTTAATATTGACTATCATAATGAAAAGCAATTCGAAAAATGCAAATTTGACTATCAATTTGCATATAAATGCGAAATTTCCGTCCTATAATAGGTATTTTCCAGTTTTATTTACTTTATTATTAAATCTTAAATTTGGTCGAAGCGGCATTTAATATTTTGTACTATCACGCTAACAATCCATAGGAAGCACAATTGAACTTTTTACGTCTATTTAATGCCACATTTTCATTTTGACTATTAAAATGAAGACAAAGTGAGCGCGGGGCATCTCAGAAACCTATGGACCAATGTGGTTTATTTTCAATAGGCTTTGTCACAGGTCCATAGGGAATTTTTTTGCCAAGTTTAGTTGAAATCCATCAATGTCTTCAAAAGTTATCGTGTAAACGGACGGACCCCTTAAGCAATAAAGTAATGAGCCCTTACTGAGGAAAGATATCATTTAAACTACCGGTTAATTAAAATAAGTTATAATTTTTAAAGAAAAGAAGCCAAGGGTGCGACAGAAATGTACGGAAATTGACATTGACACTGAAAACGTATGAATCCTGGAAGTTTTAACATACATTTAAATACAAAATTTATGATATTTTATGATTGTGCAAAGGTGGTAGGAGTTGCCATGCCAGTTTGAATAGTGTCACTATTCCAGGAGTTAGCACAAAGTACTATTTTAATGATCGTTCACTTACATACTAATATGTTACCTATTATGATATATTAACTTAATATTACCATACAAAGTCATAAAGCACCATACAAAGTCATAAGCTGCCATACAGTCATAAACCGCCATTTTAGCTCTCCCATACAAACGTCATGTGTGTGCCATACAAATTCCTATTTTCCCATTTGTTAAAGGTGTAGGTGGAGACTATATGTGGATGCAAAAATTATGAAGGGGCGGTGAGGTGTAGACTACAGGTTGATAAAATAATTATCTAATTGAGGAAGAGTGCATGTTGTGGTGGAGACAGAGACTAAATGACGATGAAATAATTATTTTTAGCTTTGAGTTAAATTTGAAGTGCCCAGTTTACGGTTTGCCCAGTTTACGGTGCATGGTTGGTTCAGGTCCCTTGGGCTTGGGATTAGTTATTTTAAACTTCAACTTTGCTTATGCGATACCCTGTCGTAGGACGGGCTAAACAACTAGTCTATACTATATTATAAATTCCGGGAGTATGTATGTATGTATGTATGTGTGTCCGCCCCAGTTTCCCCATGTTGACACTATTAAAAGTATGTTGACACTTCTAGAAGCAGTAAAACCCTATGTTGACACTTCAAGAAGCAGTAAAACCCTATGTCGACACTTCTAAAAGCAGTAAAACCCTATGTTGACACTTCTGGAAGCAGTGAAAGCCTATGTCGACACTTCTGGAAGCAGTGAAACCCTATGTTGACACTTCAAGAAGCAGTAAAACCCTATGTTGACACTTCTGGAAGCAGTGAAACCCTATGTCGACACTTCTGGAAGCAGTGAAACCCTATGTTGACACTTCTGGAAGCAGTAAAACCCTATGCTGACACTATAAGAAGCAGTAAAACCCTATGTTGATACTTCTGGAAGGAGAGAAACCCTATTTTGAGACTTCTGGAAGCAATAAAACCCTATTTTGACACTTCTGGAAGCAATAAAACCCTATTTTGACACTTTTGGAAGCAATAAAACCCTATTTTGACACTTCTGGAAGCAGTAAAACCCTATGCTGACACTATAAGAAGAAGTAAAATCCTATGTTGACATTTCTTGAAGCAGTAAAACTCAAATGTTGACACTTCTAGACGCAGTAAAACCCTATATTGACACTTTTTGGAAGCAGTAAAACCTTATGTTGACACTTTTTGGAAGCAGTAAAACCCTATGTTGACACCTATAGAAGCAGTAAAACCCTATGTTGACACCTATAGAAGCAGTAAAACCCTATGTTGACACCTATAATGTTCAAGCCATGAGTTGTGATAGTGATTTGACTTTTGACTACATTTTTGCCTCTCTCTGATTGGTCCAAATTTTTTGTCACTAGCCAATGAAATTGCAGATTTCATTTTCATAAATCTATATGATTTCCAAAATGCATTTTATGGGGTAGAATTTAATGAAGCAAATACCGTGAATAGCAAATACTATGCAGAGTATGCACTCATGACTGTCATGACAAAGAAATGAGGGATGAATACTAAATCCGAATCTCATTGCAACCTCATTCGCATGAACATAGTTGAATTGTTGGAAGTAATTTTGTGGATTAAAACTTTAAAGTAAATCTTATTTGTTATACATTGTCATAGTTGGAAGGAATAGTCTTCCTAAACACAGAACCGAGGTACGAAAATGTACGTTTTAAGACAATAAACTTTTTATTTTATTGAATATTTCCTCATTTCTAACACAGAAAATTGCTAATTGGATCTTATTACAAGCAATATACATATAGCACTTGATTTGATAGAAACTACTCGGAATGAGAAAGCACATCACTTGACATTGTATGCAACTACGACAATGTATAACAAATAACATTTACTTTAAAGTTTTAATCCACAAGATTACTTTCAACAATTCAACTATGTTCATGCGAATGAGGTTGCAATGAGATTCGGATTTAGTATTCATCCCATTATTCATTTCTTTGTCATGAGTGCATAGTATTGGCTATTCACGGTATTTGCTTCATTAAATTCTACCCCTTAAAATGCATTTTGGAAATCATATAGATTTATGAAAATGAAATCTGCAATTTCATTGGCTAGTGACAAAAAATTTGGACCAATCAGAGAGAGGCAAAAATGTAGTCAAAAGTCAAATCACTATCACAACTCATGGTTTGAACAGTAAGAGCAGTAAAACCCTATGTTGACACCTATAGAAGCACTAAAACCCTATGTTGACACTATTAGAAGCAGTAAAACCTTATGTTGACACTTTTAGAAGCAGTAAAACCCAATTGTTGACACTTCTAGAAGCAGTAAAACCCTATGTTGACACTTCTAGATGCAGTAAAATCCTATATTGACAGTTCTGGAAGCAGTAAAACTGTTTGAGCACCGCTCAGTATTTTAGTATCTAGAAATATTATTTATGATCAAGCGCCTGCGCGCAGATACTAAATTAATAGCTTCTAGAATCATTCAAGCATTTTTTGTCAGTCGAATAACGAATTCACTCTTGATCAGACGTACGCATGGTACTCTGCATTTTTCAAGCATAATTGATTGTCAGTTTGTTCTTACCCTATAATAAGGTTATTTTAGTTAGTATTAAGTACTGATTATCGTCAAGTCATATTATTAATTAGTGCACACCTAATTAGTAAATATAAGCATACTAGCTAGCAAAGTTCGTGGCCAGCCCGAAAACTGGAAGTACCGAGACCTGCCTAGTTGCCTATTCAAGTGAACACTAGTTAACCTTACACCTTAGCTAGTAACCGTCAAGTAGATTTACGCCCTAGTTGACAACCCGAAAATCACTGGTGACTGTCATCCCTTGAACTACGTAGCTCATAAATGCACCCAACAAAAACCCAATGTTGACACTTATGGAAGCGGTAAAACAGTATGTTGACACTTATTATAGAAGCAGTAAAACCCTATGCTGACACTTCTGATTGCAGTAAAACCCAATGTTGAAACTTCTAGACGCAGTAAAACCCTATTGTTGACATTTCTAGAAGCATTAAAACAGTATGTCGACACTTCTAGAAGCAATAAACCGTGGTAAACGCTGTAAATAAGCATCGGTAAAGGGTAATAAAAATGATCGTCGCACAGTACCTACATGATATTTCAATAGGTGACCTCCACAAACTCAACAGTTTCAATGTAATAATGGAAATACATTAATATTGAACCACAGTGACAAACGAAAATGGTATTCATTTACGAGAATTAAAATAAAGTTGGTAATTTTATCCCCCATATTAACATAATTCCTGTGAGAAAGAGAATCGACAAACAGTAGTACAATTCAATAAATGACCTGCAGACTAAAACTGAAAACGAAAATATTAAAGCAGTGACAAACGATAATACTATCTGGTGCCGGTATCTCAGAGCACACTAATAAAGATTAAATGACGAATGGTGTAAAACTTAATAGAGATCAATAGATAGAATCCCTGATTGAAATATCTTTCAACTTGCAAGTACAGTAATTAGTTGAGAATTCGGTTTCAACGGAGAGTGTAGAACATATGGTCAGAATCAGCCCGAAGTAGACCTGGTTGTCCGGAATCACAAAACATGGATAAATATGACATCTCCATGGTCTCATGAAAATAGTCACAATACCTACCCACGTTGTTGTTCCGTTTAGCCAGGTCTACAACGTCATAAATCTCAGAATATGAATTGGAAACGTTTCATTATTGGTGTACCACATTGCTGATCTGAACACTACATTTTCAATGTAAGCATTGAAAATACTGAAATATATTATAATAGTGATAAACGACAATCATATCCCCCCTAGTCTATTGTCAGGTGCGAATATCTCCACAACACAGTAATAAAGTTGAAATGACGAGTAGCACAAATCTAAAAACATGTCAGTATAGTTCAAATAATGATTCACCGTCATAAACGGCAATGACGGTAAAGGTGCCCCCACCTAGTCTTTACTTTACGAAAATTACAAAATGAAAATGATCCAAATGATAAAATCAACAAATTACAATTGTATAATTCATTAGGTTGCGTAAAGAAATTTTTAAAATTGAAAAAAGGTTAATATTGAATGACAGTGACTAACGCTGGTGCGAGTGTCGCCACAACACAGTAATAAAATTGAAATGGCGAATGGCAAAAAACAATTCAAACAATGATTCACTATGATAAACGACAAAAAGGACCCTCTCTTCATCTTTACTTTACGAAAATTACAAAATGAAAATGATTTCGTGATAGTCAACAACCACAATTACATCATTCATTTTTTCTCGTAAAGCAATTTGTTGAAATTGAAAATATGATAATATTGAAAGACGGTGACTAGCGAAAACTATTACCCGGCGCGAAAAGGGGCTCCTTCCTAGTCTTTACGGAAAATTACAAAATAAAAATGATTCTCATGATAAAGTCAACAACCACATTTGCATAGTTTATTATGTCACGTAAAGTAATTTGTTAAAATTGAAAATATGATAATATTGAAAGACGGTGACTAACAAAAACTATTACCCGGCGCGAGTATCATCACAGCACAATAATAAAGTTCAAATGACAAATGGTACAAAACTGATAACAGGTAATACAAATGTAATACAATGTAATACAAATAATGATTCACTATGATAAACGACTAAAGGAGCTCCTTCCTAGTCTATACTGAAAATTACAAAATGAAAATGATTCTCATGATAGAGTCAACAACCACAATTACATCATTCATTATTTCACGTAAAGTAATTTGTTGAAATTGAAAATATGATAATATTGAAAGACGGTGACTAGCGAAAACTATTACCCGGCGCGAGTATCATTACAGCACAATAATAAAGTTCAATTGACAAATGGCACAAAACTGATAACAGGTCAATGTAATACAAATAAGGATTCACTATGATAAACGACTAAAGGTGCTTCCTCCTAGTCTATACTGAAAATTACAAAATGAAAATGATTCTCATGATAGAGTCAACAACCACAATTACATCATTCATTATTTCACGTAAAGTAATTTGTTGAAATTGAAAATATGATAATATTGAAAGACGGTTTAGTCGTGCTCCCTCCTTGTCTTTACTGAAAATTACTAAATGATCCTTGTGATAGAGTTATCAACCACAATTGCATAGTTTATTATGTCTCGTAAAGTAATTTGTTGAAATTGAAAATATGATAATATTGAATGACAGTGACTAACAAAAACTATTACCTGGTGTGAGTATCACCACAGCACAGTAATAAAGTTGAAATGACAACGGCAGAAAATCTGATAACAGGTCAATATAATTCAAATAAGGATTCACTATGATAAACGACTAAAGGTGCTCCCTCACTCCCTCCTTGTCTTTACTTTACGAAAATTACAAAATGAAAATGATACTTGTGACGAAGGGCACAAAACTGATTACAGGTCAATATAATGCAAATATCGATTCACTCTGATAAACGACAAAAGGTACCCTTTTCTAGTCTTTACGAAAATTACAAAATGAAAATGATTCTCATGTTAGAGTCAACAACCACAATTGCATAGTATATTGTCTCGTAAAAGTTTTCCCGGGCTTGGGATTGGTGACAACAACTTGATTTCAATACGCCCCAATGAGATGCAAAGTGGCTTTAGGCTTCTAATACTAGTGATAAAGAGGAAAACAATTAATTACTCCGAGGTCAAAGGTCATGTCAACGTCATTATCGAACTTGAAACTTCTTATTGTCTCGAAAACATGTACTGAAAGTTTCATTGGATTATCTCAATCCGTTCAGAAGTTATTGATGCCATACACAGACAGACAGACAGACAGACCGACAGACTGCAGGGGTGATCGCATAAAGCCTTCGGTTACAAACCGATGCTTAATAAAGCTATATGTTGACACTTCTAAAAGTAGTAAATCCATATGTTGACACTTCCAGAAGTAGTAAATCCATAAGTTGACACTTCCAGAAGGGTTAAAACCATATTTTGTAACTTCTGGAAACAGTCTAAAGTAAAAACCCTGTTTTATGTTAATTGGGATGGGGTGGTGAGATTGAGACTACATGTCGATGAAACAAATTATCTTATTTTGGAGGGGCGTGGATGTTGAGACTATACATGTTGTTGAAAAAATATATTATTTGGGTGGGGAGGTGGAGACCACATGTCAGGTCAATGAAACAATTGTTATTTAGGGAAGGGGTGAAGAGGAGGAGGCTACAGGTCGGTGAGAAGTTCTTATTTGGGAAGGGGAGGAAGAAACTTCATGACGCTGAAACAATTGTTATTTGGTAAGGGGTGGAGAAGTGGAGGTTACATGTCGGTTGAAAAAGTTGTTATTTCGAAAGGGGTCGCGACTGGAGACTACATGTTGTTGAAAAATATATTATTTGGGTAGAGGTTCAATGTCCGTGAAAAAGTTGTTATTTGGGAGGGGGCGTGGAGGTGTACGTGGTGAGCCTTCTTAATAGGCAGTTAGTTTTTTCCCGTAGTGTAAGAATGAGCCTCCCGTAATGTCTTACGTCTTAGTCTTACGTCAAACCCCTCCCTTTTCCGTAAAAATCCTAGGTTACGCCAAAAAAATTGAGTTACGAAACGTAAAAATGACTACACTACGTTTCAGACTTACGGGCATACGCAGTGCCCTTGTACCCTCCCAGGATGTAGTTACCCAGGCGACTGGCATTATTCATGTTTATTCTACAAAGTTAATTTTCGAAATTGTGGCACCTAGCAACCAAATACTTACGGAAAATCACTAACTATTCTACGTAACCGTAGTGTAAGTAAGCTTCGAAAAGGAAGCCGCGTAAAGACTTACCCTACGCAAAGCCCAAAGTTACACTAAGGGTGTAACTTTGCCTAATAGGCAGTTAGTTTTATTCCTTAGTGTAACTCTATCATGATGAAAAGCAATTCGAAAAATATAAATTTAAGTATCTATTTGCATATAAATGCGAAGTAGATTTATTTCCGTCCTATAATAGGTATTTTCCAGTTTTATTTAATTATTATAAAATCTTAAATTTTTTCGAAACGACATTTAATATTTTGTACTATCGCGCTAACAATCCATAGGAAGCATATTTGAACTTTTAATGTCCATGTAATGTCACATTTTCATTTTGCCTATTAAAATGAAGACAAAGTGAGCGCGCGGCATCTCAGCAACCTATAGACCAATGTGGCCCATTTTCAATAGGCTTTGTCACAGGTCCATAGGCAATGTTTTTGCCAAGTTTAGTTGAAATCCATCAATGTCTTCAAAAGTTATCGTAAAAACGGACGGACGGACTGTGCGATTCTATAAGCTGCCTATTCAGGCGAGCTAAAAATTGTTAAATGGGAAGGAGTTTTTGAGGTAGAGACAACAAGTCGATGAAAAATTCTCATTTGGCAAGGGGTGGTGGGATGTAGACTACATGTCGCTGAAATAATTGTTTTTTGGGAAGAGGCGGGGAGGTGAAAGTTACATGTCGATGCAAATATTGTTATTTGGGAAGGGGCTGGGAAGTAGAAACTACGGAATGGTACTATCAATATAACAGTGATTTGTTTTACTCAAGACTATTATAGTATTTTTGAAATAAAAGGTGAATGGATGAATAAAGTATAATTTTATCAACAATTTAATGGCAGACGGTAACATTTTATCAATACGTTGCTTCAACATTTCATCTATAATATGTTCCATTATCAACATAGCAGTGCTTTCCACTGAAAAAATTTTATTAGGATTAATTAATAAATAAAAGATGAAGGTACGGATACTAAGCCATTCAAAATTCAATTAAGGGAAGCGTATGTTGGCAACCGGTAAATTATTCTGACTATCATATTGCCTCTTAACTTTTTTTGCGCCAAAAGAATCAACTCAAAAACCAAAAGAGCTACAAGAAAGTTTAAAAAGGGAAAAAGATACTCCAAAACCTACAGCATTCGGCTCCGAAAGAATATTTTAAACTTTTTTCTGTAGTTTCGATTAATTGCAAATTCCGCACGAAAACGTTTGATGCAGAGAATGAAAAATCGATCAAAAATCCAAAGTCCATTTAGTTATTCTTTATTATCTCTTTATAGAACGACATGTTTCAGAATATATTTATCGTCAGGTTCTGTAATATATAATAAAGTAAGATACGATTATATAAACCAATACGAAATAACTCATATTTATAGTACAATCATATATATACTAAATAAATGTAATAGTTTTAAATGCAGCCATTGGAGTTTAATTACCTTTAAATGATATAATTTAAGAATAAATGTTATATATAGACCGGTACATCCTATTGCAATTGACATCGACCGGATTGCTATAACAATAGTTTATACAAATTAATTCAATAATATTATAATTGCATAGTAAGTTTTTTATATCTAAATGTTAAAATGGTTAAAGTAGATCATATAAGTAATTACCTTTTAAAAATTGACAAATTATTTACATTGTGACAGAATTTTTGGTTGTGTCTGTTTATCGAGCGGAAATATTTGATTCCATATTCCATACCTGCAACTTATAATAAATATGCGAATACCATTTGCGAGAAAATAGAAAAGGGACTGGTCATTTTAGACGGATCTAGTGTCAAACAGGATTTTTTAGATTTTATACATAAAGGAAAAGTGGCTTCACAGCATGCAGAACAAAATTCAAAAACGAATGGAAGAATTACTAACGGAAATTTCCCTAATACGATAGATAGCCACAAAATACAACCAGGGAGCTCAAAAGGAATTGCATTTCATAACAAAAACTTTAATTCTAACACAGAAAGTAAAAACGATAAAAAACTACAACCAGAAATTAAATCCGATCAAAAGCAAACATACACTAGAAGGACAGGTACATATAACAGGAGAGGACAGTATAGAAAAAACAATTACCACAATAATGCAGTAAATAGCAATACTGATAGAGACCAAAATAATTGGAGAGGCCATAGCACTAGGGGTAGGCGTACATTCAATAATGTCAAAGCTAGAGGGTCAAATAATGTTAACAATCAAAATGTTCAAAACCAAGATGTAGTAAACACATTTTCATAGGATAATGTAGCCATTGGAGTTAATTTACATTGTAATAATAATTTAAATAATCTAGACGAAAGCATTAAGCTTGAAAATGTTAAAGTTAAGCGTAACCGTAAATTTTATAATATGCAAACAATTTTTAAATTACCAGTAAAACCTAATTGTAAAAAAGAACGCAAACTCTATAAGTTGTTCTGTGAAATTAAAATGGCTCCTAACTTTATTCACAACTTAACAGACTTGTCACTACCATTTGAAGTAAAAACTATGTTATGGCTAGGACTAAAATTTTGTTTTTCAAGCCCACCTAATCTTTTAAAGTTAAAACAATGTTTCTCAGAAATGATAAGAAAAATAGGATGGAATGCTTATTTTCATGATAAGAAAAATGAAACCATGAATGTTTTTGAAAATTTATTATATCAATGTACGAAAGATAAGAAAGTTAAAGTCCACTCACCTGTAGAACAAATAGTTCTAGGAGACTCAGTAAAATTAAATACTGAATTAGTGACAAAAGTAATAAACAATTGTAATTACAACTATATAATATCCAAAGAATTTATTGACTGTTTTAAGAATTATGTAATTAATAATAAGCTAATAATTAAACCTGCAGATAAAAATGCAGGGCTTGTTGTTATGTATAAATATGATTACGATAAGGAAATATTTTCCCAGCTTGAAAACGTTACTACATATTTCCCATCTACAGAATCACATTTTATTGCAAAAACTGAAACGCTCATTGACGAGGTGAAAAGCTATGCAATGCCTAAAGAACTAAAAATTAAAAGTATTCTAGAATTAAAATACAAACCAGCTAGTTTTTATGGTCTGCCTAAAATACATAAGAAATATGAAAGTTTTCCAATGTGCAGACCTATAAGTAGCACTGTTAACTGTTGTAATAAAAATTTAAGTAAAGTTTTAGATAAGATACTTCAACCTGTTATGAATTTAATGTCTGATGTAATTATAGATACAACACACTTAATTCTTAGATTAAACGAAATTAAATTACAAGTTGATAAGAAATATATGCTGGTAACTGCTGATATTGAATCACTTTATCCGAACTTACCTATAAACATTTGTAAACAACAATGTCTTGCAGCTTTTTCAGAAAACAAGCATTTAATTAACTTACCATTTGATATCTCAACGCTACAACTTAAGAAAATGTTAGATTGGAGTATGGACTATAACTTTATAGAGTATAATAACAACTACTTTGTACAACATAAGGGAATACCCATGGGGTCTAATTCTAGTGTATCTGTAAGTAATATTACAGTATCTAGAGAAATCAAATCTTTATTTATAAATAAGAAAGAAATTGTTAGCATGAACAGATTTATTGACGACATTCTCCTTATTGTTGATGTTACTGATATACCATTTCCAGACACATATCTTCAAACACTGTTCCAACACTCATTTTTAAAATTTACGTACGAATGGTCCTATGAAACTGTCAATTTTCTAGATTTAGCTATCTCTTTAAATAATAACCAAATAGAAACTACCATTTACAGAAAGCCAATGAGTAAACATCTTTATCTACATTATCTGTCTAATCACCCTATTCATGTTAAAAAATCATTGCCATATTCAGCCGGAATTAGAATTAAGAAATGCTTCTCTAATAATGAACAAGCTGAATTAGAAATAATTAAAGAGTTAGATAAGTTTAAATGTAGAGGATATCCTTCAAATATTATTAATGATAACATTATTAAATTAAAAGGTGTCTCTAGAGATGATATTCTGAAGCCCAAAAAAGATTTACTGATACAAAATCTAAGAATTCATACACCTAATATCCTATCTAAATATAATGTAACTATCAATGAATGTAGTGATATTGTCAGCAACAAAATTTACTTAGTAGTTCCGTTCTACGATAATATACGTAATTTAGGGAATATTTTAAAGGAAGTATTTTACAACGCACTAAATAATTGTAGTGATGAAAGATATAATGATTGGAAAAATAATCTTATCATAAATATAGCATACCAGAAAATTAACGATCTAAGAATGTTACTACCTAAAACATAACTGGGGTCATCTGAAACTAATGTAAAAGTCTCAAACTTGATCAAATACTGATTTAGTAAAATCCTGTAAACAACATTACTGTAGGGAAAATAAAAATATTTCCGCTCGATAAACAGACACAACCAAAAATTCTGTCACAATGTAAATAATTTGTCAATTTTTAAAAGGTAATTACTTATATGATCTACTTTAACCATTTTAACATTTAGATATAAAAAACTTACTATGCAATTATAATATTATTGAATTAATTTGTATAAACTATTGTTATAGCAATCCGGTCGATGTCAATTGCAATAGGATGTACCGGTCTATATATAACATTTATTCTTAAATTATATCATTTAAAGGTAATTAAACTCCAATGGCTGCATTTAAAACTATTACATTTATTTAGTATATATATGATTGTACTATAAATATGAGTTATTTCGTATTGGTTTATATAATCGTATCTTACTTTATTATATATTACAGAACCTGACGATAAATATATTCTGAAACATGTCGTTCTATAAAGAGATAATAAAGAATAACTAAATGGACTTTGGATTTTTGATCGATTTTTCATTCTCTGCTGGCATTATTCATGTTTATTCTACAAAGTTAATTTTCGAAATTGTGGCACCTAGCAACCAAATACTTACGGAAAATCACTAACTATTCTACGTAACCGTAGTGTAAGTAAGCTTCGAAAAGGAAGCCGCGTAAAGACTTACCCTACGCAAAGCCCAAAGTTACACTAAGGGATAAAACTAACTGCCTAATAGGCAGTTAGTTTTATTCCTTAGTGTAACTCTATCATGATGAAAAGCAATTCGAAAAATATAAATTTAAGTATCTATTTGCATATAAATGCGAAGTAGATTTATTTCCGTCCTATAATAGGTATTTTCCAGTTTTATTTAATTATTATAAAATCTTAAATTTTTTCGAAACGACATTTAATATTTTGTACTATCGCGCTAACAATCCATAGGAAGCATATTTGAACTTTTAATGTCCATGTAATGTCACATTTTCATTTTGCCTATTAAAATGAAGACAAAGTGAGCGCGCGGCATCTCAGCAACCTATAGACCAATGTGGCCCATTTTCAATAGGCTTTGTCACAGGTCCATAGGCAATGTTTTTGCCAAGTTTAGTTGAAATCCATCAATGTCTTCAAAAGTTATCGTAAAAACGGACGGACGGACTGTGCGATTCTATAAGCTGCCTATTCAGGCGAGCTAAAAATTGTTAAATGGGAAGGAGTTTTTGAGGTAGAGACAACAAGTCGATGAAAAATTCTCATTTGGCAAGGGGTGGTGGGATGTAGACTACATGTCGCTGAAATAATTGTTTTTTGGGAAGAGGCGGGGAGGTGAAAGTTACATGTCGATGCAAATATTGTTATTTGGGAAGGGGCTGGGAAGTAGAAACTACGGAATGGTACTATCAATATAACAGTGATTTGTTTTACTCAAGACTATTATAGTATTTTTGAAATAAAAGGTGAATGGATGAATAAAGTATAATTTTATCAACAATTTAATGGCAGACGGTAACATTTTATCAATACGTTGCTTCAACATTTCATCTATAATATGTTCCATTATCAACATAGCAGTGCTTTCCACTGAAAAAATTTTATTAGGATTAATTAATAAATAAAAGATGAAGGTACGGATACTAAGCCATTCAAAATTCAATTAAGGGAAGCGTATGTTGGCAACCGGTAAATTATTCTGACTATCATATTGCCTCTTAACTTTTTTTGCGCCAAAAGAATCAACTCAAAAACCAAAAGAGCTACAAGAAAGTTTAAAAAGGGAAAAAGATACTCCAAAACCTACAGCATTCGGCTCCGAAAGAATATTTTAAACTTTTTTCTGTAGTTTCGATTAATTGCAAATTCCGCACGAAAACGTTTATATCTCCAGATTGGACCAATATGTTTGAAATTTTCCTTCGTCCCGAATGCAGAGGATTGTGGTCTATCTGTTTGCCTATTTAAACTTTTTTGTAGGTCTATTGGTTTTTGAGTTGATTCGGTTGCTGTAAAGGAAGTCGGATGTAATCTGTATTATATTATGTTCTTCATGATCTAAAAAACTGTAACTGAGGCTCAGTGAATAAACTGCCTGTACTTGTCACCTTGTCAGTCAGTCCAATATGCTGAAGCGCTAGAATATATTATAAAATCAAATTTTTATGATATTCTCCTGGTATTTGTTTTGACGGTGTCTACAGGTCTAGATGACCCGATAGATTAAGCCAAAATCCTTTAGGTAGGGCCAAACTCTCAGTCAATAAATGACTGAGGCATACGAATGAGGCATGACTTCTCTCACTTCCCTACTTTATTTATGTAAAACTGATTTTTCATAAATCTTGAAAATATGACAGTTGTGTTGGATTGAGTTTCCAATGTGATAGAATGGGTTTCCAAAGTGTCGGAGTGGAAAACAGCATCACAACAGTATCAAAAATTAGTTTGTTCACAGTCGAGGACTGATTATAGACAGTGGTACCTCGTTGCCAGTAGGGCGTTGCTAACGGTAAACATTGGTGCCAATTCATCTTTTACGACTTACCACCGGCAACACCCTCATCAATGACTTTTAACACTTATCGTATAATAAATTAATATAGTCCTACCGTTCCATATTTTACGGATATAAAAAACCTAGCCTAAATGAAATAAAAAAATTATAAGGGGGGATCTGGGGAAAAATGACATTCCACCAGTTTTGAATGTAATGAACCTATCCTAATAATTTTTATAGATAACTGTCGATTTTGTTTATTTCATTTAGGTTAGGTTTGTTATATACGATAAGTTTATTATATAACCAAATGAGAGTGTTGCCTTTGTTGCCGGTGGTAAAAGATGAATTGGCAACAATGTTTACCATCAACAACGGCAACGGGGTACCGTTGCCTAAATTCAAGATTCAACCCGGTCGAGAGAAGAAAACTTAAAAATTCCTTATGGGGTTATAACACATTAGTATACTCAGTCCCAATAAGTAATATTCGGTTCGGAGATATTTAAATTCAAAGGAGATAAGTGATGAGTAGCAAGAAGAGATAGAGCTTTAGCAAGAAAGAGCTTTACAAACTACTTTTGTGCAATAAATTGTCTATTCTGCTTCCTTTAAAATTATATCCATGGTTATTGTACTATATACAAAATTATCGAGTTTTCTCACTTTCAGATTCATACGCTTCCCTTAAAGAATTGCTATATATATTATTTTTCAAATCCCTGATTCAACATTTCCTTTTAAAAGCTTTCCATTATAAATATAACAATGATTTCCTTTACTCAACAGTATTATAATATTTTTGAAATAAAAGGTGAATGGATGAATAAAGTATAATTTTATCAACATTTAATAGCAGACGGTAATATTTTATCAATACGTTGCTTCAACATTTCATCTTTATTGTGTTCCATTATCACCATAGCAGTGCTTTCCACTAAAAAAGTTTTTATTAGAATTAATTAAGAAATAATAGATGAAGGTACGCAAAATATGCCATTCCAAATGCAATTAAAGAATTGCTAACTATATTTTTTTTCAAATCCCTGATTCAACATTTCCACTTTAAAAACCTCCATTATCAATATAACAGTGATTTCCTTTACTCAAGAAGATTATAGTATTTTTGAAATTAAAATTGAATGGATGACTAAACTATAATTTTATCAACATTTAATGGCAGACGGTAATATTTTATCAATACGTTGCTTCAGCATTTCATATTTATGGGATCCATTATCAACATAGCAGTGCTTTCCATTAACTAAAGTTTTATTAGGATTAATTAATAAATAAAAGATGAAGGTACGGATACTAAGTCATTTCAAATGCAATTAAAGATATACTAATTATATTTTTTTCAAATCCCTGATTCAACATTTCCTCTTTAATACTTTCCATTATCAACATAATATTGATTTTTTTTACTCAAGAGTAAAATAGTATTTTTGAAATTAAAATTGAAAGGATGAATAAAGTATAATTTTATCAACATTTAATGGCAGACGGTAATATTTTATCCACACGTTGCTTCAACATTTCTTCTTTATTGTTTTCCATTATCACCATAGCAGTGCTTTCCACTAAAGTATTTTTTATCAGAATTAATTAGGAAATAAAAGATGAAGGTACGCATAATATGATATTCCAAATGCAAATAAAGAATTGCTAACTATATTTTTTTCAAATCCCTGATTCAACAATTCCACTTTAATAGCTTCCATTATCAATATAATATTGATTTGTTTTACTCAAGAGTAACATAAGATTTTTGAAATAAAAGGTGAATGGATGAATAAAGTATAATTTTATGAACATTTAATGGCAGACAGTAATATTTTATCAACACGTTGCTTCAACATTTCATCTTTATTGTGTTCCATTATCACCATAGCAGTGCTTTCCACTAAAAAAGTTTTTATTAGAATTAATTAAGAAAAAATAGATGAAGGTACGCAAAATATGCCATTCCAAATGCAATTAAAGATATACTAATTATATTTTTTTCAAATCCCTGATTCAACATTTCCTCTTTAATACTTTCCATTATCAACATAATATTGATTTTTTTTACTCAAGAGTAAAATAGTATTTTTGAAATTAAAATTGAAAGGATGAATAAAGTATAATTTTATCAACATTTAATGGCAGACGGTAATATTTTATCCACACGTTGCTTCAACATTTCTTCTTTATTGCATTCCATTATCACCATAGCAGTGCTTTCCACTAAAATATTTTTTATCAGAATTAATTAGGAAATAAAAGATGAAGGTACGCATAATATGAGCTTGTAACTGGAAAAACGTCCTATAATTCGTTGCCAAAAATAAATATAAATGTAACTAAGGACTTTTATTGGAAATCTAAACAATTTTTAACCCTTACACTCGGATGTTAGGGCCAACATAGGCGCTTTGGGATTTGAGTACAATACACAATTTCAAACTTTGACTTCAGTAGTATGAAATCACCCGCGCCGCGTTGACATTCAATCCAAATGGTAAATAATTGAACAGTTCTAGCTAACACTTTCGAACAGTTCCGAAAGTCTTGGAATGTCTTCCGTAGACAAATTCCTAGGAATATACCCATCGTTCGTAGGGGATTGATTAATCCACAAATAGATACAAGACTATTAAAACACATTTATACAGTTTCAAATACTTATGATATCTATATTATCAAATATTTTAAAACACTATTTTCGAATAGTTTTGCAAGTAATATTCAGCATTCTAATCCACAAATTTGTTAAAATAATGACTAACAAATATTATAAATATTAATTTTAAAATATTGCATTAACAAATACGTTTAAAAAATTCCAAACAATTCAAAATTATTCCTTGATACCAAAAACTATTAGAAATTCCTAAAAACATTTTTTTAAATGTTTCAAGCAGAAAATTTTAAACTTTTGGAAAGGATTTGGGCAATTTGAGTATACACTTCGTGTGTATTACTCAGGATTAGAGTATAACCTGTATTTATTTACCAAAATTTCCAAAATGTGAAGAAGGCAGAAGTGAAGGTGTGTGGCAGAAGGGGAATAGCTCGGGCTTTCAGGAAAATTTCTAATTAGTTTTAAATTATAGCGTTGGCGAAAACTCATGTTTTACCGCTAACGCTACAATTCAAAACGTGTTACATTTTTTAATTTTTCGGAGCCACAAGTCCAATTATTTACCTTCCGTCATCTTGTGGAAATTTTGAAGAATTTTAGTAAATAAATACAGGCTAGGTTGCCCCGCTATTAGCCTCCCTTAATTAACTCAACATCCGTCAAAGTACTTCTAAAATGCTAAAATTATGCGTATGCGAAGGTATTGAAATCACCGGCAACGTAACAGAAATTATTTGGAAGTATTAAAAAATTTCAAAAAAAGCGTTAAAAAATCTCCGAAGAAAGGTCAGTAGCTGTTGGGTAAACCAATGACCAATAGAGAGCAATATTGGCTATTGGGCGGGTAAATTGATGGCTAGAGATCAAAAGGGGTAAAAGTCAAAAATTGATGCATAGGTTTGAAGTTTCAGTACTTTTGCTCGTTTAACTCACTACCTACCTTTACCGGTCCTTTTTTCCTTCTAAACTCCTTAGCTATTATTGAATCGAATGTCAATTAATTTATAATTTAACGATTTCATGTGTAAGTGTGTATGGTACACAACACAAATCCCTAAGGGCCTATGCTAACCCTAACATCCGAGTGTAAGGGTTAAAAATTGTTTAGATTTCTAATAAAAGTCCTTAGTTACATTTTTATTTATTTTTGGCAACAAATTATAGGACGTTTTTCGACTGACAAGCTCATATGATATTCCAAATGCAATTAAAGAATTGCTAACTATATTTTTTTCAAATCCCTGATTCAACAATTCCACTTTAATAGCTTCCATTATCAATATAATATTGATTTGTTTTACTCAAGAGTAACATAAGATTTTTGAAATAAAAGGTGAATGGATGAATAAAGTATAATTTTATGAACATTTAATGGCAGACAGTAATATTTTATCAACACGTTGCTTCAACATTTCATCTTTATTGTGTTCCATTATCACCATAGCAGTGCTTTCCACTAAAAAAGTTTTTATTAGAATTAATTAAGAAATAATAGATGAAGGTACGCAAAATATGCCATTCCAAATGCAATTAAAGAATTGCTAAATATATAGTTTTCAAATCCCAGATACAACATTTCCTCTTTAATATCTTCCATTATCAATATAATATTGATTTGTTTTACTCAAGAGTAATATAAGATTTTTGAAATAAAAGGTGAATGGATGAATAAAGTATAATTTTATGAACATTTTATGGCAGACGGTAATATATTCAAGCCGTTTCTTCAACATTTCTTCTTTATTGTATTCCATTATCACCATAGCAGTGCTTTCCACTAAAAAATTTTTTATTAGAATTAATTAAGAAATAATAGATGGAGAACGCATAATATGCCATTCCAAATGCAATTAAAGAATTGCTAACTAAATTTTTTTCAAATCCCTGATTCAACATTTCCTCTGTAATAGCTTCCATCATCAATATAATATTGATTTGTTTTACTCAAGAGTAATATAAGATTTTTGAAATTAAAGATAAATGGATCAATAAAGTATAATTTTTTCAACATTAAATGGCAGACAGTAATATTTTATCAATACGTTGCTTCAACATTTCAAATTTATATGATCTATTATCAACATAGCAGTGCTTTCCATTAACTAAAGTTTTATTAGGATTAATTAATAAATAAAAGATGAAGGTACGGATACTAAGCCATTTCAAATGCAATTAAAGATATACTAATTATATTTTTTTCAAATCCCTGATTCAACATTTCCTCTTTAATACTTTCCATTATCAACATAATATTGATTTTTTTTACTCAAGAGTAAAATAGTATTTTTGAAATTAAAATTGAAAGGATGAATAAAGTATAATTTTATCAACATTTAATGGCAGACGGTAATATTTTATCCACACGTTGCTTCAACATTTCTTCTTTATTGTTTTCCATTATCACCATAGCAGTGCTTTCCACTAAAGTATTTTTTATCAGAATTAATTAGGAAATAAAAGATGAAGGTACGCATAATATGATATTCCAAATGCAATTAAAGAATTGCTAACTATATTTTTTTCAAATCCCTGATTCAACAATTCCACTTTAATAGCTTCCATTATCAATATAATATTGATTTGTTTTACTCAAGAGTAACATAAGATTTTTGAAATAAAAGGTGAATAGATGAATAAAGTATAATTTTATCAACATTTAATGGCAGACGGTAATATTTTATCAACACGTTGCTTCAACATTTCTTCTTTATTGTGTTCCATTATCACCATAGCAGTGCTTTCCACTAAAAAAATTTATCAGGATAAATTAAGAAATAATAGATAAAGGTACGCAAAATATGCCATTCCAAATCCAATTAAAGAATTGCTAACTATATTTTTTTTCAATTCCCTGATTCAACATTTCCTCTTTAATACCTTCCATTATCAATATAACAGTGATTTCCTTTACTCAAGAGGATTATAGTATTTTTGAAATTAAAATTGAATGGATGAATAAAGTATAATTTTATAAACATTTAATGGCAGACGGTAATATTTTATCAACACGTTGCTTCAACATTTCATCTTTATTGTGTTCCATTATCACCATAGCAGTGCTTTCCACTAAAAAAGTTTTTATTAGAATTAATTAAGAAATAATAGATGAAGGTACGCAAAATATGCCATTCCAAATGCAATTAAAGAATTGCTAACTATGTTTTTTTTCAAATCCCTGATTCAACATTTCCTCTTTAATAACTTCCATCATCAATATCATATTGATTTGTTTTACTCAAGAGTAATATAAGATTTTCGAAATTAAAATTGAATGGATGAATAAAGTATAATTTTATCAACATTTAATGGCTGAAGGTAATGTTTTATCAACACGTTGCTTCAACATTTCATCTTTATTGTGTTCCATTATCACCATAGCAGTGCTTTCCACTAAAAAAGTCTTTATTAGAATTAATTAAGAAATAATAGATGAAGGTACGCAAAATATGCCATTCCAAATGGAATTAAAGAATTGCTAACTATATTTTTTTTCAAATCGCTGATTCAACATTTCCTCTTTAATAACTTCCATTATCAATATAACAGTGATTTCCTTTACTCAAGAGGATTATAGTATTTTTGAAATTAAAATTGAATGGATGATAAAAGTATAATTTTTTTAACATTTAATGGCAGACGGTAATATTTTATCAACACGTTGCTTCAACATTTCATCTTTATTGTGTTCCATTATCACCATAGCAGTGCTTTCCACTAAAAAAGTTTTTATTAGAATTAATTAAGAAATAAAAGATGAAGTTACGCAAAATATGCCATTCCAAATGTAATGAAAGAATTGCTAACTATATTTTTTTTCAAATCCCTGATTCAACATTTCCTCTATAATACCCTCCATTATCAATATAACAGTGATTTCCTTTACTCAAGAGGATTATAGTATTTTTGAAATTAAAATTGAATGGATGAATAAAGTATAATTTTTTCAACATTTAATGGCAGACGGTAATATTTTATCAATACGTTGCTTCAACATTTCAAATTTATATGATCTATTATCAACATAGCAGTGCTTTCCATTAACTAAAGTTTTATTAGGATTAATTAATAAATAAAAGATGAAGGTACGGATACTAAGCCATTTCAAATGCAATTAAAGATATACTAATTATATTTTTTTCAAATCCCTGATTCAACATTTCCTCTTTAATACTTTCCATTATCAACATAATATTGATTTTTTTTACTCAAGAGTAAAATAGTATTTTTGAAATTAAAATTGAAAGGATGAATAAAGTATAATTTTATCAACATTTAATGGCAGACGGTAATATTTTATCCACACGTTGCTTCAACATTTCTTCTTTATTGTTTTCCATTATCACCAAAGCAGTGCTTTCCACTAAAGTATTTTTTATCAGAATTAATTAGGAAATAAAAGATGAAGGTACGCATAATATGATATTCCAAATGCAATTAAAGAATTGCTAACTATATTTTTTTCAAATCCCTGATTCAACAATTCCTCTTTAATAGCTTCCATTATCAATATAATATTGATTTGTTTTACTCAAGAGTAACATAAGATTTTTGAAATAAAAGGTGAATAGATGAATAAAGTATAATTTTATCAACATTTAATGGCAGACGGTAATATTTTATCAACACGTTGCTTCAACATTTCATCTTTATTTTTTCCATTATCACCATAGCAGTGCTTTCCACTAAAAAAATTTTTATCAGAATTAATTAAGAAATAATAGATAAAGGTACGCATAATATGCCATTCCAAATCCAATTAAAGAATTGCTAACTATATTTTTTTTCAAATCCCTGATTCAATATTTCCACTTTATTATAGTCCATTATCAATATAACAGTGATTTCCTTTACTCAAGAGGATTATAGTATTTTTGAAATTAAAATTGAATGGATGAATAAAGTATAATTTTATCAACATTTAATGGCAGACGGTAATATTTTATCAACACGTTGCTTCAACATTTCATCTTTATTGTGTTCCATTATCACCATAGCAGTGCTTTCCACTAAAAAAGTTTTTATTAGAATTAATTAAGAAATAAAAGATGAAGGTACGCAAAATATGCCATTCCAAATGCAATGAAAGAATTGCTAACTATATTTTTTTTCAAATCCCTGATTCAACATTTCCTCTATAATACCCTCCATTATCAATATAACAGTGATTTCCTTTACTCAAGAGGATTATAGTATTTTTGAAATTAAAATTGAATGGATGAATAAAGTATAATTTTATCAACATTTAATGGCAGACGGTAATATTTTATCAACACGTTGCTTCAACATTTCATCTTTATTGTGTTCCATTATCACCATAGCAGTGCTTTCCACTAAAAAAGTTTTTATTAGAATTAATTAAGAAATAAAAGATGAAGTTACGCAAAATATGCCATTCCAAATGTAATGAAAGAATTGCTAACTATATTTTTTTTCAAATCCCTGATTCAACATTTCCTCTATAATACCCTCCATTATCAATATAACAGTGATTTCCTTTACTCAAGAGGATTATAGTATTTTTGAAATTAAAATTGAATGGATGAATAAAGTATAATTTTATCAACATTTAATGGCAGACGGTAATATTTTATCAACACGTTGCTTCAACATTTCATCTTTATTGTGTTCCATTATCACCATAGCAGTGCTTTCCACTAAAAAAGTTTTTATTAGAATTAATTAAGAAATAAAAGATGAAGGTACGCAAAATATGCCATTCCAAATGCAATGAAAGAATTGCTAACTATATTTTTTTTCAAATCCCTGATTCAACATTTCCTCTTTAATAACTTCCATTAGCAATATAACAGTGATTTCCTTTACTCAAGAGGATTATAGTTTTTTTGAAATTAAAATTGAATGGATGAATAAAGTATAATTTTATAAACATTTAATGGCAGACGGTAATATTTTATCAACACGTTGCTTCAACATTTCATCTTTATTGTGTTCCATTATCACCATAGCAGTGCTTTCCACTAAAAAAGTTTTTATTAGAATTAATTAAGAAATAAAAGATGAAGTTACGCAAAATATGCCATTCCAAATGCAATGAAAGAATTGCTAACTATATTTTTTTTCAAATCCCTGATTCAACATTTCCTCTTTAATAACTTCCATCATCAATATCATATTGATTTGTTTTACTCAAGAGTAATATAAGATTTTTGAAATTAAAATCGAATGGATGAATAAAGTATAATTTTATCAACATTTAATGGCAGAAGGTAATGTTTTATCAACACGTTGCTTCAACATTTCATCTTTATTGTGTTCCATTATCACCATAGCAGTGCTTTCCACTAAAAAAGTTTTTATTAGAATTAATTAAGAAATAATAGATGAAGGTACGCAAAATATGCCATTCCAAATGGAATTAAAGAATTGCTAACTATATTTTTTTTCAAATCCCTGATTCAACATTTCCTCTTTAATACCTTCCATTATCAATATAAATGTGATTTCCTTTACTCAAGAGTAATATAAGATTTTTGAAATAAAAGGTGAATGGATGAATAAAGTATAATTTTATGAACATTTTATGGCAGACGGTAATATTTTATCAACATGTTGCTTCAACATTTCATCTTTATTGTATTCCATTATCACCATAGCAGTGCTTTCCACTAAAAAATTTTTTATTAGAATTAATTAAGAAATAATAGATGGAGAACGCAAAATATGCGATTCCAAATGCAATTAAAGAATTGCTAACTATATTTTTTTCAAATCCCTGATTCAACATTTCCTCTGTAATAGCTTCCATCATCAATATAATATTGATTTGTTTTACTCAAGAGTAATATAAGATTTTTGAAATTAAAGATAAATGGATCAATAAAGTATAATTTTTTCAACATTTAATGGCAGACGGTAATATTTTATCAATACGTTGCTTCAACATTTCAAATTTATATGATCTATTATCAACATAGCAGTGCTTTCCATTAACTAAAGTTTTATTAGGATTAATTAATAAATAAAAGATGAAGGTACGGATACTAAGCCATTTCAAATGCAATTAAAGATATACTAATTATATTTTTTTCAAATCCCTGATTCAACATTTCCTCTTTAATACTTTCCATTATCAACATAATATTGATTTTTTTTACTCAAGAGTAAAATAGTATTTTTGAAATTAAAATTGAAAGGATGAATAAAGTATAATTTTATCAACATTTAATGGCAGACGGTAATATTTTATCCACACGTTGCTTCAACATTTCTTCTTTATTGTTTTCCATTATCACCAAAGCAGTGCTTTCCACTAAAGTATTTTTTATCAGAATTAATTAGGAAATAAAAGATGAAGGTACGCATAATATGATATTCCAAATGCAATTAAAGAATTGCTAACTATATTTTTTTCAAATCCCTGATTCAACAATTCCACTTTAATAGCTTCCATTATCAATATAATATTGATTTGTTTTACTCAAGAGTAACATAAGATTTTTGAAATAAAAGGTGAATAGATGAATAAAGTATAATTTTATCAACATTTAATGGCAGACGGTAATATTTTATCAACACGTTGCTTCAACATTTCATCTTTATTGTTTTCCATTATCACCATAGCAGTGCTTTCCACTAAAAAAATTTTTATCAGAATTAATTAAGAAATAATAGATAAAGGTACGCATAATATGCCATTCCAAATCCAATTAAAGAATTGCTAACTATATTTTTTTCAAATCCCTGATTCAATATTTCCACTTTATTATAGTCCATTATCAATTAAACAGTGATTTCCTTTACTCAAGAGGATTATAGTATTTTTGAAATTAAAATTGAATGGATGAATAAAGTATAATTTTATCAACATTTAATGGCAGACGGTAATATTTTATCAACACGTTGCTTCAACATTTCATCTTTATTGTGTTCCATTATCACCATAGCAGTGCTTTCCACTAAAAAAGTTTTTATTAGAATTAATTAAGAAATAAAAGATGAAGGTACGCAAAATATGCCATTCCAAATGCAATGAAAGAATTGCTAACTATATTTTTTTTCAAATCCCTGATTCAACATTTCCTCTATAATACCCTCCATTATCAATATAACAGTGATTTCCTTTACTCAAGAGGATTATAGTATTTTTGAAATTAAAATTGAATGGATGAATAAAGTATAATTTTATCAACATTTAATGGCAGACGGTAATATTTTATCAACACGTTGCTTCAACATTTCATCTTTATTGTGTTCCATTATCACCATAGCAGTGCTTTCCACTAAAAAAGTTTTTATTAGAATTAATTAAGAAATAAAAGATGAAGTTACGCAAAATATGCCATTCCAAATGTAATGAAAGAATTGCTAACTATATTTTTTTTCAAATCCCTGATTCAACATTTCCTCTATAATACCCTCCATTATCAATATAACAGTGATTTCCTTTACTCAAGAGGATTATAGTATTTTTGAAATTAAAATTGAATGGATGAATAAAGTATAATTTTATCAACATTTAATGGCAGACGGTAATATTTTATCAACACGTTGCTTCAACATTTCATCTTTATTGTGTTCCATTATCACCATAGCAGTGCTTTCCACTAAAAAAGTTTTTATTAGAATTAATTAAGAAATAAAAGATGAAGGTACGCAAAATATGCCATTCCAAATGCAATGAAAGAATTGCTAACTATATTTTTTTTCAAATCCCTGATTCAACATTTCCTCTATAATACCCTCCATTATCAATATAACAGTGATTTCCTTTACTCAAGAGGATTATAGTATTTTTGAAATTAAAATTGAATGGATGAATAAAGTATAATTTTATCAACATTTAATGGCAGACGGTAATATTTTATCAACACGTTGCTTCAACATTTCATCTTTATTGTGTTCCATTATCACCATAGCAGTGCTTTCCACTAAAAAAGTTTTTATTAGAATTAATTAAGAAATAAAAGATGAAGGTACGCAAAATATGCCATTCCAAATGCAATGAAAGAATTGCTAACTATATTTTTTTTCAAATCCCTGATTCAACATTTCCTCTATAATACCCTCCATTATCAATATAACAGTGATTTCCTTTACTCAAGAGGATTATAGTATTTTTGAAATTAAAATTGAATGGATGAATAAAATATAATTTTATCAACATTTAATGGCAGACGGTAATATTTTATCAACATGTTGCTTCAACATTTCATCTTCATTGTGTTCCATTATCACCATAGCAGTGCTTTCCACTAAAAAAGTTTTTATTAGAATTAATTAAGAAATAATAGATGAAGGTACGCAAAATATGCCATTCCAAATGCAATTAAAGAATTGCTAAATATATAGTTTTCAAATCCCAGATACAACATTTCCTCTTTAATATCTTCCATTATCAATATAATATTGATTTGTTTTACTCAAGAGTAATATAAGATTTTTGAAATAAAAGGTGAATGGATGAATAAAGTATAATTTTATGAACATTTTATGGCAGACGGTAATATTTTATCAACATGTTGCTTCAACATTTCATCTTTATTGTATTCCATTATCACCATAGCAGTGCTTTCCACTAAAAAATTTTTTATTAGCATTAATTAAGAAATAATAGATGGAGAACGCAAAATATGCGATTCCAAATGCAATTAAAGAATTGCTAACTATATATTTTTCAAATCCCTGATTCAACATTTCCTCTGTAATAGCTTCCATCATCAATATAATATTGATTTGTTTTACTCAAGAGTAATATAAGATTTTTGAAATTAAAGATAAATGGATCAATAAAGTATAATTTTTTCAACATTTAATGGCAGACGGTAATATTTTATCAATACGTTGCTTCAACATTTCAAATTTATATGATCTATTATCAACATAGCAGTGCTTTCCATTAACTAAAGTTTTATTAGGATTAATTAATAAATAAAAGATGAAGGTACGGATACTAAGCCATTTCAAATGCAATTAAAGATATACTAATTATATTTTTTTCAAATCCCTGATTCAACATTTCCTTTTTAATACTTTCCATTATCAACATAATATTGATTTTTTTTACTCAAGAGTAAAATAGTATTTTTGAAATTAAAATTGAAAGGATGAATAAAGTATAATTTTATCAACATTTAATGGCAGACGGTAATATTTTATCCACACGTTGCTTCAACATTTCTTCTTTATTGTTTTCCATTATCACCATAGCAGTGCTTTCCACTAAAGTATTTTTTATCAGAATTAATTAGGAAATAAAAGATGAAGGTACGCATAATATGATATTCCAAATGCAATTAAAGAATTGCTAACTATATTTTTTTCAAATCCCTGATTCAACAATTCCACTTTAATAGCTTCCATTATCAATATAATATTGATTTGTTTTACTCAAGAGTAACATAAGATTTTTGAAATAAAAGGTGAATAGATGAATAAAGTATAATTTTATCAACATTTAATGGCAGACGGTAATATTTTATCAACACGTTGCTTCAACATTTCATCTTTATTGTTTTCCATTATCACCATAGCAGTGCTTTCCACTAAAAAAATTTTTATCAGAATTAATTAAGAAATAATAGATAAAGGTACGCATAATATGCCATTCCAAATCCAATTAAAGAATTGCTAACTATATTTTTTTTCAAATCCCTGATTCAATATTTCCACTTTATTATAGTCCATTATCAATTAAACAGTGATTTCCTTTACTCAAGAGGATTATAGTATTTTTGAAATTAAAATTGAATGGATGAATAAAGTATAATTTTATCAACATTTAATGGCAGACGGTAATATTTTATCAACACGTTGCTTCAACATTTCATCTTTATTGTGTTCCATTATCACCATAGCAGTGCTTTCCACTAAAAAGTTTTTATTAGAATTAATTAAGAAATAAAAGATGAAGGTACGCAAAATATGCCATTCCAAATGCAATGAAAGAATTGCTAACTATATTTTTTTTCAAATCCCTGATTCAACATTTCCTCTATAATACCCTCCATTATCAATATAACAGTGATTTCCTTTACTCAAGAGGATTATAGTATTTTTGAAATTAAAATTGAATGGATGAATAAAGTATAATTTTATCAACATTTAATGGCAGACGGTAATATTTTATCAACACGTTGCTTCAACATTTCATCTTTATTGTGTTCCATTATCACCATAGCAGTGCTTTCCACTAAAAAAGTTTTTATTAGAATTAATTAAGAAATAAAAGATGAAGTTACGCAAAATATGCCATTCCAAATGTAATGAAAGAATTGCTAACTATATTTTTTTCAAATCCCTGATTCAACATTTCCTCTATAATACCCTCCATTATCAATATAACAGTGATTTCCTTTACTCAAGAGGATTATAGTATTTTTGAAATTAAAATTGAATGGATGAATAAAGTATAATTTTATCAACATTTAATGGCAGACGGTAATATTTTATCAACACGTTGCTTCAACATTTCATCTTTATTGTGTTCCATTATCACCATAGCAGTGCTTTCCACTAAAAAAGTTTTTATTAGAATTAATTAAGAAATAAAAGATGAAGGTACGCAAAATATGCCATTCCAAGTGCAATGAAAGAATTGCTAACTATATTTTTTTTCAAATCCCTGATTCAACATTTCCTCTATAATACCCTCCATTATCAATATAACAGTGATTTCCTTTACTCAAGAGGATTATAGTATTTTTGAAATTAAAATTGAATGGATGAATAAAGTATAATTTTATCAACATTTAATGGCAGACGGTAATATTTTATCAACACGTTGCTTCAACATTTCATCTTTATTGTGTTCCATTATCACCATAGCAGTGCTTTCCACTAAAAAAGTTTTTATTAGAATTAATTAAGAAATAAAAGATGAAGTTACGCAAAATATGCCATTCCAAATGCAATGAAAGAATTGCTAACTATATTTTTTTTCAAATCCCTGATTCAACATTTCCTCTATAATATCTTCCATTTTCAATATAACAGTGATTTCCTTTACTCAAGAGGATTATAGTATTTTTGAAATTAAAATTGAATGGATGAATAAAATATAATTTTATCAACATTTAATGGCAGACGGTAATATTTTATCAACATGTTTCTTCAACATTTCATCTTCATTGTGATCCATTATCACCATAGCAGTGCTTTCCACTAAAAAAGTTTTTATTAGAATTAATTAAGAAATAAAAGATGAAGTTACGCAAAATATGCCATTCCAAATGTAATGAAAGAATTGCTAACTATATTTTTTTTCAAATCCCTGATTCAACATTTCCTCTATAATACCCTCCATTATCAATATAACAGTGATTTCCTTTACTCAAGAGGATTATAGTATTTTTGAAATTAAAATTGAATGGATGAATAAAGTATAATTTTATCAACATTTAATGGCAGACGGTAATATTTTATCAACACGTTGCTTCAACATTTCATCTTTATTGTGTTCCATTATCACCATAGCAGTGCTTTCCACTAAAAAAGTTTTTATTAGAATTAATTAAGAAATAAAAGATGAAGGTACGCAAAATATGCCATTCCAAATGCAATGAAAGAATTGCTAACTATATTTTTTTTCAAATCCCTGATTCAACATTTCCTCTTTAATAACTTCCATTAGCAATATAACAGTGATTTCCTTTACTCAAGAGGATTATAGTTTTTTTGAAATTAAAATTGAATGGATGAATAAAATATAATTTTATCAACATTTAATGGCAGACGGTAATATTTTATCAACATGTTGCTTCAACATTTCATCTTCATTGTGTTCCATTATCACCATAGCAGTGCTTTCCACTAAAAAAGTTTTTATTAGAATTAATTAAGAAATAATAGATGAAGGTACGCAAAATATGCCATTCCAAATGCAATTAAAGAATTGCTAAATATATAGTTTTCAAATCCCAGATACAACATTTCCTCTTTAATATCTTCCATTATCAATATAATATTGATTTGTTTTACTCAAGAGTAATATAAGATTTTTGAAATAAAAGGTGAATGGATGAATAAAGTATAATTTTATGAACATTTTATGGCAGACGGTAATATTTTATCAACATGTTGCTTCAACATTTCATCTTTATTGTATTCCATTATCACCATAGCAGTGCTTTCCACTAAAAAATTTTTTATTAGAATTAATTAAGAAATAATAGATGGAGAACGCAAAATATGCGATTCCAAATGCAATTAAAGAATTGCTAACTATATTTTTTTCAAATCCCTGATTCAACATTTCCTCTGTAATAGCTTCCATCATCAATATAATATTGATTTGTTTTACTCAAGAGTAATATAAGATTTTTGAAATTAAAGATAAATGGATCAATAAAGTATAATTTTTTCAACATTTAATGGCAGACGGTAATATTTTATCAATACGTTGCTTCAACATTTCAAATTTATATGATCTATTATCAACATAGCAGTGCTTTCCATTAACTAAAGTTTTATTAGGATTAATTAATAAATAAAAGATGAAGGTACGGATACTAAGCCATTTCAAATGCAATTAAAGATATACTAATTATATTTTTTTCAAATCCCTGATTCAACATTTCCTTTTTAATACTTTCCATTATCAACATAATATTGATTTTTTTTACTCAAGAGTAAAATAGTATTTTTGAAATTAAAATTGAAAGGATGAATAAAGTATAATTTTATCAACATTTAATGGCAGACGGTAATATTTTATCCACACGTTGCTTCAACATTTCTTCTTTATTGTTTTCCATTATCACCATAGCAGTGCTTTCCACTAAAGTATTTTTTATCAGAATTAATTAGGAAATAAAAGATGAAGGTACGCATAATATGATATTCCAAATGCAATTAAAGAATTGCTAACTATATTTTTTTCAAATCCCTGATTCAACAATTCCACTTTAATAGCTTCCATTATCAATATAATATTGATTTGTTTTACTCAAGAGTAACATAAGATTTTTGAAATAAAAGGTGAATAGATGAATAAAGTATAATTTTATCAACATTTAATGGCAGACGGTAATATTTTATCAACACGTTGCTTCAACATTTCTTCTTTATTGTGTTACATTATCACCATAGCAGTGCTTTCCACTAAAAAAATTTATCAGGATAAATTAAGAAATAATAGATAAAGGTACGCAAAATATGCCATTCCAAATCCAATTAAAGAATTGCTAACTATATTTTTTTTCAATTCCCTGATTCAACATTTCCTCTTTAATAACTTCCATTAGCAATATAACAGTGATTTCTTTTACTCAAGAGTATTATAGTATTTTTGAAATTAAAATTGAATGGATGAATAAAGTATAATTTTATCAACATTTAATGGCAGACGGTAATATTTTATCAACACTTCGCTTCAACATTTCATCTTTATTTTTTTCCATTATCACCATAGCAGTGCTTTCCACTAAAAAAATTTTTATCAGAATTAATTAAGAAATTATAGATAATGATAAGCATAATATGCCATTCCAAATCCAATTAAAGAATTGCTAACTATATTTTTTTTCAAATCCCTGATTCAATATTTCCACTTTATTATAGTCCATTATCAATATAACAGTGATTTCCTTTACTCAAGAGGATTATAGTATTTTTGAAATTAAAATTGAATGGATGAATAAAGTATAATTTTATAAACATTTAATGGCAGACGGTAATATTTTATCAACACGTTGCTTCAACATTTCATCTTTATTGTGTTCCATTATCACCATAGCAGTGCTTTCCACTAAAAAAGTTTTTATTAGAATTAATTAAGAAATAATAGATGAAGGTACGCAAAATATGCCATTCCAAATGCAATTAAAGAATTGCTAACTATGTTTTTTTTCAAATCCCTGATTCAACATTTCCTCTTTAATAACTTCCATCATCAATATCATATTGATTTGTTTTACTCAAGAGTAATATAAGATTTTTGAAATTAAAATCGAATGGATGAATAAAGTATAATTTTATCAACATTTAATGGCAGAAGGTAATGTTTTATCAACACGTTGCTTCAACATTTCATCTTTATTGTGTTCCATTATCACCATAGCAGTGCTTTCCACTAAAAAAATCTTTATTAGAATTAATTAAGAAATAATAGATGAAGGTACGCAAAATATGCCATTCCAAATGGAATTAAAGAATTGCTAACTATATTTTTTTTCAATTCCCTGATTCAACATTTCCTCTTTAATAACTTCCATTAGCAATATAACAGTGATTTCCTTTACTCAAGAGGATTATAGTATTTTTGAAATTAAAATTGAATGGATGAATAAAGTATAATTTTATCAACATTTAATGGCAGACGGTAATATTTTATCAACACGTTGCTTCAACATTTCATCTTTATTATGTTCCATTATCACCATAGCAGTGCTTTCCACTAAAAAAGTTTTTATTAGAATTAATTAAGAAATAATAGATGAAGGTACGCAAAATATGCCATTCCAAATGCAATGAAAGAATTGCTAACTATATTTTTTTTTAAATACCTGATTCAACATTTCCTCTATAATATCTTCCATTTTCAATATAACAGTGATTTCCTTTACTCAAGAGGATTATAGCATTTTTGAAATTAAAATTGAATGGATGAATAAAGTATAATTTTATCAACATTTAATGGCAGACGGTAATATTTTATCAACACGTTGCTTCAACATTTCATCTTTATTGTTTTCCATTATCACCACAGCAGTGCTTTCCACTAAAAAAATTTTTATCAGAATTAATTAAGAAATTATAGATAAAGATAAGCATAATATGCCATTCCAAATCCAATTAAAGAATTGCTAACTATATTTTTTTTCAAATCCCTGATTCAATATTTCCACTTTATTATAGTCCATTATCAATATAACAGTGATTTCCTTTACTCAAGAGGATTATAGTATTTTTGAAATTAAAATTGAATGGATGAATAAAGTATAATTTTATAAACATTTAATGGCAGACGGTAATATTTTATCAACACGTTGCTTCAACATTTCATCTTTATTGTGTTCCATTATCACCATAGCAGTGCTTTCCACTAAAAAAGTTTTTATTAGAATTAATTAAGAAATAATAGATGAAGGTACGCAAAATATGCCATTCCAAATGCAATTAAAGAATTGCTAACTATGTTTTTTTTCAAATCCCTGATTCAACATTTCCTCTTTAATAACTTCCATCATCAATATCATATTGATTTGTTTTACTCAAGAGTAATATAAGATTTTTGAAATTAAAATCGAATGGATGAATAAAGTATAATTTTATCAACATTTAATGGCAGAAGGTAATGTTTTATCAACACGTTGCTTCAACATTTCATCTTTATTGTGTTCCATTATCACCATAGCAGTGCTTTCCACTAAAAAAGTTTTTATTAGAATTAATTAAGAAATAAAAGATGAAGGTACGCAAAATATGCCATTCCAAATGCAATGAAAGAATTGCTAACTATATTTTTTTTCAAATCCCTGATTCAACATTTCCTCTATAATACCCTCCATTATCAATATAACAGTGATTTCTTTTACTCAAGAGTATTATAGTATTTTTGAAATTAAAATTGAATGGATGAATAAAGTATAATTTTATCAACATTTAATGGCAGACGGTAATATTTTATCAACGTTTCGCTTCAACATTTCATCTTTATTGTTTTCCATTATCACCATAGCAGTGCTTTCCACTAAAAAAATTTTTATCAGAATTAATTAAGAAATAATAGATAAAGGTACGCATAATATGCCATTCCAAATCCAATTAAAGAATTGCTAACTATATTTTTTTTAAATCCCTGATTCAATATTTCCACTTTATTATAGTCCATTATCAATATAACAGTGATTTCCTTTACTCAAGAGGATTATAGTATTTTTGAAATTAAAATTGAATGGATGAATAAAGTATAATTTTATAAACATTTAATGGCAGACGGTAATATTTTATCAACACGTTGCTTCAACATTTCATCTTTATTGTGTTCCATTATCACCATAGCAGGGCTTTCCACTAAAAAAGTTTTTATTAGAATTAATTAAGAAATAATAGATGAAGGTACGCAAAATATGCCATTCCAAATGCAATTAAAGAATTGCTAAATATATAGTTTTCAAATCCCAGATACAACATTTCCTCTTTAATATCTTCCATTATCAATATAATATTGATTTGTTTTACTCAAGAGTAATATAAGATTTTTGAAATAAAAGGTGAATGGATGAATAAAGTATAATTTTATGAACATTTTATGGCAGACGGTAATATATTCAAGCCGTTTCTTCAACATTTCTTCTTTATTGTATTCCATTATCACCATAGCAGTGCTTTCCACTAAAAAATTTTTTATTAGAATTAATTAAGAAATAATAGATGGAGAACGCATAATATGCCATTCCAAATGCAATTAAAGAATTGCTAACTATATTTTTTACAAATCCCTGATTCCACATTTCCTCTGTAATAGCTTCCATCATCAATATAATATTGATTTGTTTTACTCAAGAGTAATATAAGATTTTTGAAATTAAAGATAAATGGATCAATAAAGTATAATTTTTTCAACATTTAATGGCAGACGGTAATATTTTATCAATACGTTGCTTCAACATTTCAAATTTATATGATCTATTATCAACATAGCAGTGCTTTCCATTAACTAAAGTTTTATTAGGATTAATTAATAAATAAAAGATGAAGGTACGGATACTAAGCCATTTCAAATGCAATTAAAGATATACTAATTATATTTTTTTCAAATCCCTGATTCAACATTTCCTCTTTAATAACTTCCATCATCAATATCATATTGATTTGTTTTACTCAAGAGTAATATAAGATTTTTGAAATTAAAATCGAATGGATGAATAAAGTATAATTTTATCAACATTTAATGGCAGAAGGTAATGTTTTATCAACACGTTGCTTCAACATTTCATCTTTATTGTGTTCCATTATCACCATAGCAGTGCTTTCCACTAAAAAAGTTTTTATTAGAATTAATTAAGAAATAAAAGATGAAGGTACGCAAAATATGCCATTCCAAATGCAATGAAAGAATTGCTAACTATATTTTTTTTAAATACCTGATTCAACATTTCCTCTATAATATCTTCCATTTTCAATATAACAGTGATTTCCTTTACTCAAGAGGATTATAGTATTTTTGAAATTAAAATTGAATGGATGAATAAAGTATAATTTTATCAACATTTAATGGCAGACGGTAATATTTTATCAACACGTTGCTTCAACATTTCATCTTTATTGTGATCCATTATCACCATAGCAGTGCTTTCCACTAAAAAAGTTTTTATTAGAATTAATTAAGAAATAAAAGATGAAGGTACGCAAAATATGCCATTCCAAATGTAATGAAAGAATTGCTAACTATATTTTTTTTCAAATCCCTGATTCAACATTTCCTCTATAATACCCTCCATTATCAATATAACAGTGATTTCCTTTACTCAAGAGGATTATAGTATTTTTGAAATTAAAATTGAATGGATGAATAAAGTGTAATTTTATCAACATTTAATGGCAGACGGTAATATTTTATCAACACGTTGCTTCAACATTTCATCTTTATTATGTTCCATTATCACCATAGCAGTGCTTTCCACTAAAAAAGTTTTTATTAGAATTAATTAAGAAATAAAAGATGAAGGTACGCAAAATATGCCATTCCAAATGCAATGAAAGAATTGCTAACTATATTTTTTTTCAAATCCCTGATTCAACATTTCCTCTATAATACCCTCCATTATCAATATAACAGTGATTTCCTTTACTCAAGAGGATTATAGTATTTTTGAAATTAAAATTGAATGGATGAATAAAATATAATTTTATCAACATTAAATGGCAGACGGTAATATTTTATCAACATGTTGCTTCAACATTTCATCTTTATTGTGTTCCATTATCACCATAGCAGTGCTTTCCACTAAAAAGTTTTTATTAGAATTAATTAAGAAATAAAAGATGAAGGTACGCAAAATATGCCATTCCAAATGCAATGAAAGAATTGCTAACTATATTTTTTTTTAAATACCTGATTCAACATTTCCTCTACAATATCTTCCATTTTCAATATAACAGTGATTTCCTTTACTCAAGAGGATTATAGTATTTTTGAAATTAAAATTGAATGGATGAATAAAGTATAATTTTTTCAACATTTAATGGCAGACGGTAATATTTTATCAATACGTTGCTTCAACATTTCAAATTTATATGATCTATTATCAACATAGCAGTGCTTTCCATTAACTAAAGTTTTATTAGGATTAATTAAAAAATAAAAGATGAAGGTACGGATACTTAGCCATTTCAAATGCAATTAAAGATATACTAATTATATTTTTTTCAAATCCCTGATTCAACATTTCCTCTTTAATAACTTCCATCATCAATATCATATTGATTTGTTTTACTCAAGAGTAATATAAGATTTTTGAAATTAAAATCGAATGGATGAATAAAGTATAATTTTATCAACATTTAATGGCAGAAGGTAATGTTTTATCAACACGTTGCTTCAACATTTCATGTTTATTGTGTTCCATTATCACCATAGCAGTGCTTTCCACTAAAAAAGTTTTTATTAGAATTAATTAAGAAATAATAGATGAAGGTACGCAAAATATGCCATTCTAAATGGAATTAAAGAATTGCTAACTATATATTTTTTCAAATCCCTGATTCAACATTTCCTCTTTAATAACTTCCATTATCAATATAACAGTGATTTCCTTTACTCAAGAGGATTATAGTATTTTTGAAATTAAAATTGAATGGATGAATAAAGTATAATTTTATCAACATTTAATGGCAGACGGTAATATTTTATCAACACGTTGCTTCAACATTTCATCTTTATTGTGTTCCATTATCACCATAGCAGTGCTTTCCACTAAAAAAGTTTTTATTAGAATTAATTAAGAAATAAAAGATGAAGGTACGCAAAATATGCCATTCCAAATGCAATGAAAGAATTGCTAACTATATTTTTTTTTAAATACCTGATTCAACATTTCCTCTATAATATCTTCCATTTTCAATATAACAGTGATTTCCTTTACTCAAGAGGATTATAGTATTTTTGAAATTAAAATTGAATGGATGAATAAAGTATAATTTTATCAACATTTAATGGCAGACGGTAATATTTTATCAACACGTTGCTTCAACATTTCATCTTTATTGTGATCCATTATCACCATAGCAGTGCTTTCCACTAAAAAGTTTTTATTAGAATTAATTAAGAAATAAAAGAGGAAGGTACGCAAAATATGCCATTCCAAATGTAATGAAAGAATTGCTAACTATATTTTTTTTCAAATCCCTGATTCAACATTTCCTCTATAATACCCTCCATTATCAATATAACAGTGATTTCCTTTACTCAAGAGGATTATAGTATTTTTGAAATTAAAATTGAATGGATGAATAAAGTATAATTTTATCAACATTTAATGGCAGACGGTAATATTTTATCAACACGTTGCTTCAACATTTCATCTTTATTATGTTCCATTATCACCATAGCAGTGCTTTCCACTAAAAAGTTTTTATTAGAATTAATTAAGAAATAAAAGATGAAGGTACGCAAAATATGCCATTCCAAATGCAATGAAAGAATTGCTAACTATATTTTTTTCAAATCCCTGATTCAACATTTCCTCTATAATACCCTCCATTATCAATATAACAGTGATTTCCTTTACTCAAGAGGATTATAGTATTTTTGAAACTAAAATTGAATGGATGAATAAAATATAATTTTATCAACATTAAATGGCAGACGGTAATATTTTATCAACATGTTGCTTCAACATTTCATCTTTATTGTGTTCCATTATCACCATAGCAGTGCTTTCCACTAAAAAGTTTTTATTAGAATTAATTAAGAAATAAAAGATGAAGGTACGCAAAATATGCCATTCCAAATGCAATGAAAGAATTGCTAACTATATTTTTTTTAAATACCTGATTCAACATTTCCTCTACAATATCTTCCATTTTCAATATAACAGTGATTTCCTTTACTCAAGAGGATTATAGTATTTTTGAAATTAAAATTGAATGGATGAATAAAGTATAATTTTATCAACATTTAATGGCAGACGGTAATATTTTATCAACACGTTGCTTCAACATTTCATCTTTATTGTGATCCATTATCACCATAGCAGTGCTTTCCACTAAAAAGTTTTTATTAGAATTAATTAAGAAATAAAAGATGAAGTTACGCAAAATATGCCATTCCAAATGTAATGAAAGAATTGCTAACTATATTTTTTTTCAAATCCCTGATTCAACATTTCCTCTATAATACCCTCCATTATCAATATAACAGTGATTTCCTTTACTCAAGAGGATTATAGTATTTTTGAAATTAAAATTGAATGGATGAATAAAGTATAATTTTATCAACATTAAATGGCAGACGGTAATATTTTATCAACATGTTGCTTCAACATTTCATCTTTATTATGTTCCATTATCACCATAGCAGTGCTTTCCACTAAAAAAGTTTTTATTAGAATTAATTAAGAAATAAAAGATGAAGGTACGCAAAATATGCCATTCCAAATGCAATGAAAGAATTGCTAACTATATTTTTTTCAAATCCCTGATTCAACATTTCCTCTATAATACCCTCCATTATCAATATAACAGTGATTTCCTTTACTCAAGAGGATTATAGTATTTTTGAAATTAAAATTGAATGGATGAATAAAGTATAATTTTATCAACATTTAATGGCAGACGGTAATATTTTATCAACACGTTGCTTCAACATTTCATCTTTATTGTGATCCATTATCACCATAGCAGTGCTTTCCACTAAAAAAGTTTTTATTAGAATTAATTAAGAAATAAAAGATGAAGTTACGCAAAATATGCCATTCCAAATGTAATGGAAGAATTGCTAACTATATTTTTTTTCAAATCCCTGATTCAACATTTCCTCTATAATACCCTCCATTATCAATATAACAGTGATTTCCTTTACTCAAGAGGATTATAGTATTTTTGAAATTAAAATTGAATGGATGAATAAAGTATAATTTTATCAACATTTAATGGCAGACGGTAATATTTTATCAACACGTTGCTTCAACATTTCATCTTTATTATGTTCCATTATCACCATAGCAGTGCTTTCCACTAAAAAAGTTTTTATTAGAATTAATTAAGAAATAAAAGATGAAGGTACGCAAAATATGCCATTCCAAATGCAATGAAAGAATTGCTAACTATATTTTTTTTCAAATCCCTGATTCAACATTTCCTCTATAATACCCTCCATTATCAATATAACAGTGATTTCCTTTACTCAAGAGGATTATAGTATTTTTGAAATTAAAATTGAATGGATGAATAAAATATAATTTTATCAACATTAAATGGCAGACGGTAATATTTTATCAACATGTTGCTTCAACATTTCATCTTTATTGTGTTCCATTATCACCATAGCAGTGCTTTCCACTAAAGAAGTTTTTATTAGAATTAATTAGGAAATAAAAGATGAAGGTACGCAAAATATGCCATTCCAAATGCAATGAAAGAATTGCTAACTATATTTTTTTTCAAATCCCTGATTCAACATTTCCTCTTTAATACCCTCCATTATCAATATAACAGTGATTTCCTTTACTCAAGAGGATTATAGTATTTTTGAAATTAAAATTGAATGGATGAATAAAGTATAATTTTATCAACATTTAATGGCAGACGGTAATATTTTATCAACACGTTGCTTCAACATTTCATCTTTATTGTGTTCCATTATCACCATAGCAGTGCTTTCCACTAAAAAAGTTTTTATTAGAATTAATTAAGAAAAAATAGATGAAGGTACGCAAAATATGCCATTCCAAATGCAATTAAAGATATACTAATTATATTTTTCAAATCCCTGATTCAACATTTCCTCTTTAATACTTTCCATTATCAACATAATATTGATTTTTTTTACTCAAGAGTAAAATAGTATTTTTGAAATTAAAATTGAAAGGATGAATAAAGTATAATTTTATCAACATTAAATGGCAGACGGTAATATTTTATCAACATGTTGCTTCAACATTTCATCTTTATTGTGTTCCATTATCACCATAGCAGTGCTTTCCACTAAAAAAGTTTTTATTAGAATTAATTAAGAAATAAAAGATGAAGGTACGCAAAATATGCCATTCCAAATGCAATGAAAGAATTGCTAACTATATTTTTTCAAATCCCTGATTCAACATTTCCTCTTTAATACCCTCCATTATCAATATAACAGTGATTTCCTTTACTCAAGAGGATTATAGTATTTTTGAAATTAAAATTGAATGGATGAATAAAGTATAATTTTATCAACATTTAATGGCAGACGGTAATATTTTATCAACACGTTGCTTCAACATTTCATCTTTATTGTGATCCATTATCACCATAGCAGTGCTTTCCACTAAAAAAGTTTTTATTAGAATTAATTAAGAAATAAAAGATGAAGTTACGCAAAATATGCCATTCCAAATGTAATGAAAGAATTGCTAACTATATTTTTTTTCAAATCCCTGATTCAACATTTCCTCTATAATACCCTCCATTATCAATATAACAGTGATTTCCTTTACTCAAGAGGATTATAGTATTTTTGAAATTAAAATTGAATGGATGAATAAAGTATAATTTTATCAACATTAAATGGCAGACGGTAATATTTTATCAACATGTTGCTTCAACATTTCATCTTTATTGTGTTCCATTATCACCATAGCAGTGCTTTCCACTAAAAAAGTTTTTATTAGAATTAATTAAGAAATAAAAGATGAAGGTACGCAAAATATGCCATTCCAAATGCAATGAAAGAATTGCTAACTATATTTTTTTTAAATACCTGATTCAACATTTCCTCTACAATATCTTCCATTTTCAATATAACAGTGATTTCCTTTACTCAAGAGGATTATAGTATTTTTGAAATTAAAATTGAATGGATGAATAAAGTATAATTTTATCAACATTTAATGGCAGACGGTAATATTTTATCAACACGTTGCTTCAACATTTCATCTTTATTGTGATCCATTATCACCATAGCAGTGCTTTCCACTAAAAAAGTTTTTATTAGAATTAATTAAGAAATAAAAGATGAAGTTACGCAAAATATGCCATTCCAAATGTAATGAAAGAATTGCTAACTATATTTTTTTTCAAATCCCTGATTCAACATTTCCTCTATAATACCCTCCATTATCAATATAACAGTGATTTCCTTTACTCAAGAGGATTATAGTATTTTTGAAATTAAAATTGAATGGATGAATAAAGTATAATTTTATCAACATTAAATGGCAGACGGTAATATTTTATCAACATGTTGCTTCAACATTTCATCTTTATTATGTTCCATTATCACCATAGCAGTGCTTTCCACTAAAAAAGTTTTTATTAGAATTAATTAAGAAATAAAAGATGAAGGTACGCAAAATATGCCATTCCAAATGCAATGAAAGAATTGCTAACTATATTTTTTTCAAATCCCTGATTCAACATTTCCTCTATAATACCCTCCATTATCAATATAACAGTGATTTCCTTTACTCAAGAGGATTATAGTATTTTTGAAATTAAAATTGAATGGATGAATAAAGTATAATTTTATCAACATTTAATGGCAGACGGTAATATTTTATCAACACGTTGCTTCAACATTTCATCTTTATTGTGATCCATTATCACCATAGCAGTGCTTTCCACTAAAAAAGTTTTTATTAGAATTAATTAAGAAATAAAAGATGAAGTTACGCAAAATATGCCATTCCAAATGTAATGGAAGAATTGCTAACTATATTTTTTCAAATCCCTGATTCAACATTTCCTCTATAATACCCTCCATTATCAATATAACAGTGATTTCCTTTACTCAAGAGGATTATAGTATTTTTGAAATTAAAATTGAATGGATGAATAAAGTATAATTTTATCAACATTTAATGGCAGACGGTAATATTTTATCAACACGTTGCTTCAACATTTCATCTTTATTATGTTCCATTATCACCATAGCAGTGCTTTCCACTAAAAAAGTTTTTATTAGAATTAATTAAGAAATAAAAGATGAAGGTACGCAAAATATGCCATTCCAAATGCAATGAAAGAATTGCTAACTATATTTTTTCAAATCCCTGATTCAACATTTCCTCTATAATACCCTCCATTATCAATATAACAGTGATTTCCTTTACTCAAGAGGATTATAGTATTTTTGAAATTAAAATTGAATGGATGAATAAAATATAATTTTATCAACATTAAATGGCAGACGGTAATATTTTATCAACATGTTGCTTCAACATTTCATCTTTATTGTGTTCCATTATCACCATAGCAGTGCTTTCCACTAAAGAAGTTTTTATTAGAATTAATTAGGAAATAAAAGATGAAGGTACGCAAAATATGCCATTCCAAATGCAATGAAAGAATTGCTAACTATATTTTTTTCAAATCCCTGATTCAACATTTCCTCTTTAATACCCTCCATTATCAATATAACAGTGATTTCCTTTACTCAAGAGGATTATAGTATTTTTGAAATTAAAATTGAATGGATGAATAAAGTATAATTTTATCAACATTTAATGGCAGACGGTAATATTTTATCAACACGTTGCTTCAACATTTCATCTTTATTGTGTTCCATTATCACCATAGCAGTGCTTTCCACTAAAAAAGTTTTTATTAGAATTAATTAAGAAAAAATAGATGAAGGTACGCAAAATATGCCATTCCAAATGCAATTAAAGATATACTAATTATATTTTTTTCAAATCCCTGATTCAACATTTCCTCTTTAATACTTTCCATTATCAACATAATATTGATTTTTTTTACTCAAGAGTAAAATAGTATTTTTGAAATTAAAATTGAAAGGATGAATAAAGTATAATTTTATCAACATTAAATGGCAGACGGTAATATTTTATCAACATGTTGCTTCAACATTTCATCTTTATTGTGTTCCATTATCACCATAGCAGTGCTTTCCACTAAAAAAGTTTTTATTAGAATTAATTAAGAAATAAAAGATGAAGGTACGCAAAATATGCCATTCCAAATGCAATGAAAGAATTGCTAACTATATTTTTTCAAATCCCTGATTCAACATTTCCTCTTTAATACCCTCCATTATCAATATAACAGTGATTTCCTTTACTCAAGAGGATTATAGTATTTTTGAAATTAAAATTGAATGGATGAATAAAGTATAATTTTATCAACATTTAATGGCAGACGGTAATATTTTATCAACACGTTGCTTCAACATTTCATCTTTATTGTGTTCCATTATCACCATAGCAGTGCTTTCCACTAAAAAAGTTTTTATTAGAATTAATTAAGAAATAAAAGATGAAGGTACGCAAAATATGCCATTCCAAATGCAATGAAAGAATTGCTAACTATATTTTTTTTCAAATCCCTGATTCAACATTTCCTCTATAATACCCTCCATTATCAATATAACAGTGATTTCCTTTACTCAAGAGGATTATAGTATTTTTGAAATTAAAATTGAATGGATGAATAAAGTATAATTTTATCAACATTTAATGGCAGACGGTAATATTTTATCAACACGTTGCTTCAACATTTCATCTTTATTATGTTCCATTATCACCATAGCAGTGCTTTCCACTAAAAAAGTTTTTATTAGAATTAATTAAGAAATAAAAGATGAAGGTACGCAAAATATGCCATTCCAAATGCAATGAAAGAATTGCTAACTATATTTTTTTTCAAATCCCTGATTCAACATTTCCTCTATAATACCCTCCATTATCAATATAACAGTGATTTCCTTTACTCAAGAGGATTATAGTATTTTTGAAATTAAAATTGAATGGATGAATAAAATATAATTTTATCAACATTAAATGGCAGACGGTAATATTTTATCAACATGTTGCTTCAACATTTCATCTTTATTGTGTTCCATTATCACCATAGCAGTGCTTTCCACTAAAAAAATTTTTATCAGAATTAATTAAGAAATTATAGATAATGATAAGCATAATATGCCATTCCAAATCCAATTAAAGAATTGCTAACTATATTTTTTTTCAAATCCCTGATTCAATATTTCCACTTTATTATAGTCCATTATCAATATAACAGTGATTTCCTTTACTCAAGAGGATTATAGTATTTTTGAAATTAAAATTGAATGGATGAATAAAGTATAATTTTATAAACATTTAATGGCAGACGGTAATATTTTATCAACACGTTGCTTCAACATTTCATCTTTATTGTGTTCCATTATCACCATAGCAGTGCTTTCCACTAAAAAAGTTTTTATTAGAATTAATTAAGAAATAATAGATGAAGGTACGCAAAATATGCCATTCCAAATGCAATTAAAGAATTGCTAACTATGTTTTTTTTCAAATCCCTGATTCAACATTTCCTCTTTAATAACTTCCATCATCAATATCATATTGATTTGTTTTACTCAAGAGTAATATAAGATTTTTGAAATTAAAATCGAATGGATGAATAAAGTATAATTTTATCAACATTTAATGGCAGAAGGTAATGTTTTATCAACACGTTGCTTCAACATTTCATCTTTATTGTGTTCCATTATCACCATAGCAGTGCTTTCCACTAAAAAAATCTTTATTAGAATTAATTAAGAAATAATAGATGAAGGTACGCAAAATATGCCATTCCAAATGGAATTAAAGAATTGCTAACTATATTTTTTTTCAAATCGCTGATTCAACATTTCCTCTTTAATACCTTCCATTATCAATATAACAGTGATTTCCTTTACTCAAGAGGATTATAGTATTTTTGAAATTAAAATTGAATGGATGAATAAAGTATAATTTTATCAACATTTAATGGCAGACGGTAATATTTTATCAACACGTTGCTTCAACATTTCATCTTTATTATGTTCCATTATCACCATAGCAGTGCTTTCCACTAAAAAAGTTTTTATTAGAATTAATTAAGAAATAATAGATGAAGGTACGCAAAATATGCCATTCCAAATGCAATGAAAGAATTGCTAACTATATTTTTTTTTAAATACCTGATTCAACATTTCCTCTATAATATCTTCCATTTTCAATATAACAGTGATTTCCTTTACTCAAGAGGATTATAGCATTTTTGAAATTAAAATTGAATGGATGAATAAAGTATAATTTTATCAACATTTAATGGCAGACGGTAATATTTTATCAACACGTTGCTTCAACATTTCATCTTTATTGTTTTCCATTATCACCACAGCAGTGCTTTCCACTAAAAAAATTTTTATCAGAATTAATTAAGAAATTATAGATAAAGATAAGCATAATATGCCATTCCAAATCCAATTAAAGAATTGCTAACTATATTTTTTTTCAAATCCCTGATTCAATATTTCCACTTTATTATAGTCCATTATCAATATAACAGTGATTTCCTTTACTCAAGAGGATTATAGTATTTTTGAAATTAAAATTGAAAGGATGAATAAAGTATAATTTTATAAACATTTAATGGCAGACGGTAATATTTTATCAACACGTTGCTTCAACATTTCATCTTTATTGTGTTCCATTATCACCATAGCAGTGCTTTCCACTAAAAAAGTTTTTATTAGAATTAATTAAGAAATAATAGATGAAGGTACGCAAAATATGCCATTCCAAATGCAATTAAAGAATTGCTAACTATGTTTTTTTTCAAATCCCTGATTCAACATTTCCTCTTTAATAACTTCCATCATCAATATCATATTGATTTGTTTTACTCAAGAGTAATATAAGATTTTTGAAATTAAAATCGAATGGATGAATAAAGTATAATTTTATCAACATTTAATGGCAGAAGGTAATGTTTTATCAACACGTTGCTTCAACATTTCATCTTTATTGTGTTCCATTATCACCATAGCAGTGCTTTCCACTAAAAAAGTTTTTATTAGAATTAATTAAGAAATAAAAGATGAAGGTACGCAAAATATGCCATTCCAAATGCAATGAAAGAATTGCTAACTATATTTTTTTTCAAATCCCTGATTCAACATTTCCCCTTTAATACCTTCCATTATCAATATAACAGTGATTTCCTTTACTCAAGAGGATTATAGTATTTTTGAAATTAAAATTGAATGGATGAATAAAGTATAATTTTATCAACATTTAATGGCAGACGGTAATATTTTATCAACACGTTGCTTCAACATTTCATCTTTATTGTGATCCATTATCACCATAGCAGTGCTTTCCACTAAAAAAGTTTTTATTAGAATTAATTAAGAAATAAAAGATGAAGGTACGCAAAATATGCCATTCCAAATGTAATGAAAGAATTGCTAACTATATTTTTTTTCAAATCCCTGATTCAACATTTCCTCTATAATACCCTCCATTATCAATATAACAGTGATTTCTTTTACTCAAGAGTATTATAGTATTTTTGAAATTAAAATTGAATGGATGAATAAAGTATAATTTTATCAAAATTTAATGGCAGACGGTAATATTTTATCAACGTTTCGCTTCAACATTTCATCTTTATTGTTTTCCATTATCACCATAGCAGTGCTTTCCACTAAAAAATTTTTTATCAGAATTAATTAAGAAATAATAGATAAAGGTACGCATAATATGCCATTCCAAATCCAATTAAAGAATTGCTAACTATATTTTTTTTAAATCCCTGATTCAATATTTCCACTTTATTATAGTCCATTATCAATATAACAGTGATTTCCTTTACTCAAGAGGATTATAGTATTTTTGAAATTAAAATTGAATGGATGAATAAAGTATAATTTTATAAACATTTAATGGCAGACGGTAATATTTTATCAACACGTTGCTTCAACATTTCATCTTTATTGTGTTCCATTATCACCATAGCAGGGCTTTCCACTAAAAAAGTTTTTATTAGAATTAATTAAGAAATAATAGATGAAGGTACGCAAAATATGCCATTCCAAATGCAATTAAAGAATTGCTAAATATATAGTTTTCAAATCCCAGATACAACATTTCCTCTTTAATATCTTCCATTATCAATATAATATTGATTTGTTTTACTCAAGAGTAATATAAGATTTTTGAAATAAAAGGTGAATGGATGAATAAAGTATAATTTTATGAACATTTTATGGCAGACGGTAATATATTCAAGCCGTTTCTTCAACATTTCTTCTTTATTGTATTCCATTATCACCATAGCAGTGCTTTCCACTAAAAAATTTTTTATTAGAATTAATTAAGAAATAATAGATGGAGAACGCATAATATGCCATTCCAAATGCAATTAAAGAATTGCTAACTATATTTTTTACAAATCCCTGATTCAACATTTCCTCTGTAATAGCTTCCATCATCAATATAATATTGATTTGTTTTACTCAAGAGTAATATAAGATTTTTGAAATTAAAGATAAATGGATCAATAAAGTATAATTTTTTCAACATTTAATGGCAGACGGTAATATTTTATCAATACGTTGCTTCAACATTTCAAATTTATATGATCTATTATCAACATAGCAGTGCTTTCCATTAACTAAAGTTTTATTAGGATTAATTAATAAATAAAAGATGAAGGTACGGATACTAAGCCATTTCAAATGCAATTAAAGATATACTAATTATATTTTTTTCAAATCCCTGATTCAACATTTCCTCTTTAATAACTTCCATCATCAATATCATATTGATTTGTTTTACTCAAGAGTAATATAAGATTTTTGAAATTAAAATCGAATGGATGAATAAAGTATAATTTTATCAACATTTAATGGCAGAAGGTAATGTTTTATCAACACGTTGCTTCAACATTTCATCTTTATTGTGTTCCATTATCACCATAGCAGTGCTTTCCACTAAAAAAGTTTTTATTAGAATTAATTAAGAAATAAAAGATGAAGGTACGCAAAATATGCCATTCCAAATGCAATGAAAGAATTGCTAACTATATTTTTTTTTAAATACCTGATTCAACATTTCCTCTATAATATCTTCCATTTTCAATATAACAGTGATTTCCTTTACTCAAGAGGATTATAGTATTTTTGAAATTAAAATTGAATGGATGAATAAAGTATAATTTTATCAACATTTAATGGCAGACGGTAATATTTTATCAACACGTTGCTTCAACATTTCATCTTTATTGTGATCCATTATCACCATAGCAGTGCTTTCCACTAAAAAAGTTTTTATTAGAATTAATTAAGAAATAAAAGATGAAGGTACGCAAAATATGCCATTCCAAATGTAATGAAAGAATTGCTAACTATATTTTTTTTCAAATCCCTGATTCAACATTTCCTCTATAATACCCTCCATTATCAATATAACAGTGATTTCCTTTACTCAAGAGGATTATAGTATTTTTGAAATTAAAATTGAATGGATGAATAAAGTGTAATTTTATCAACATTTAATGGCAGACGGTAATATTTTATCAACACGTTGCTTCAACATTTCATCTTTATTATGTTCCATTATCACCATAGCAGTGCTTTCCACTAAAAAAGTTTTTATTAGAATTAATTAAGAAATAAAAGATGAAGGTACGCAAAATATGCCATTCCAAATGCAATGAAAGAATTGCTAACTATATTTTTTTTCAAATCCCTGATTCAACATTTCCTCTATAATACCCTCCATTATCAATATAACAGTGATTTCCTTTACTCAAGAGGATTATAGTATTTTTGAAATTAAAATTGAATGGATGAATAAAATATAATTTTATCAACATTAAATGGCAGACGGTAATATTTTATCAACATGTTGCTTCAACATTTCATCTTTATTGTGTTCCATTATCACCATAGCAGTGCTTTCCACTAAAAAAGTTTTTATTAGAATTAATTAAGAAATAAAAGATGAAGGTACGCAAAATATGCCATTCCAAATGCAATGAAAGAATTGCTAACTATATTTTTTTTAAATACCTGATTCAACATTTCCTCTACAATATCTTCCATTTTCAATATAACAGTGATTTCCTTTACTCAAGAGGATTATAGTATTTTTGAAATTAAAATTGAATGGATGAATAAAGTATAATTTTTTCAACATTTAATGGCAGACGGTAATATTTTATCAATACGTTGCTTCAACATTTCAAATTTATATGATCTATTATCAACATAGCAGTGCTTTCCATTAACTAAAGTTTTATTAGGATTAATTAAAAAATAAAAGATGAAGGTACGGATACTAAGCCATTTCAAATGCAATTAAAGATATACTAATTATATTTTTTTCAAATCCCTGATTCAACATTTCCTCTTTAATAACTTCCATCATCAATATCATATTGATTTGTTTTACTCAAGAGTAATATAAGATTTTTGAAATTAAAATCGAATGGATGAATAAAGTATAATTTTATCAACATTTAATGGCAGAAGGTAATGTTTTATCAACACGTTGCTTCAACATTTCATGTTTATTGTGTTCCATTATCACCATAGCAGTGCTTTCCACTAAAAAAGTTTTTATTAGAATTAATTAAGAAATAATAGATGAAGGTACGCAAAATATGCCATTCTAAATGGAATTAAAGAATTGCTAACTATATATTTTTTCAAATCCCTGATTCAACATTTCCTCTTTAATAACTTCCATTATCAATATAACAGTGATTTCCTTTACTCAAGAGGATTATAGTATTTTTGAAATTAAAATTGAATGGATGAATAAAGTATAATTTTATCAACATTTAATGGCAGACGGTAATATTTTATCAACACGTTGCTTCAACATTTCATCTTTATTGTGTTCCATTATCACCATAGCAGTGCTTTCCACTAAAAAGTTTTTATTAGAATTAATTAAGAAATAAAAGATGAAGGTACGCAAAATATGCCATTCCAAATGCAATGAAAGAATTGCTAACTATATTTTTTTTTAAATACCTGATTCAACATTTCCTCTATAATATCTTCCATTTTCAATATAACAGTGATTTCCTTTACTCAAGAGGATTATAGTATTTTTGAAATTAAAATTGAATGGATGAATAAAGTATAATTTTATCAACATTTAATGGCAGACGGTAATATTTTATCAACACGTTGCTTCAACATTTCATCTTTATTGTGATCCATTATCACCATAGCAGTGCTTTCCACTAAAAAAGTTTTTATTAGAATTAATTAAGAAATAAAAGAGGAAGGTACGCAAAATATGCCATTCCAAATGTAATGAAAGAATTGCTAACTATATTTTTTTTCAAATCCCTGATTCAACATTTCCTCTATAATACCCTCCATTATCAATATAACAGTGATTTCCTTTACTCAAGAGGATTATAGTATTTTTGAAATTAAAATTGAATGGATGAATAAAGTATAATTTTATCAACATTTAATGGCAGACGGTAATATTTTATCAACACGTTGCTTCAACATTTCATCTTTATTATGTTCCATTATCACCATAGCAGTGCTTTCCACTAAAAAAGTTTTTATTAGAATTAATTAAGAAATAAAAGATGAAGGTACGCAAAATATGCCATTCCAAATGCAATGAAAGAATTGCTAACTATATTTTTTTTCAAATCCCTGATTCAACATTTCCTCTATAATACCCTCCATTATCAATATAACAGTGATTTCCTTTACTCAAGAGGATTATAGTATTTTTGAAACTAAAATTGAATGGATGAATAAAATATAATTTTATCAACATTAAATGGCAGACGGTAATATTTTATCAACATGTTGCTTCAACATTTCATCTTTATTGTGTTCCATTATCACCATAGCAGTGCTTTCCACTAAAAAAGTTTTTATTAGAATTAATTAAGAAATAAAAGATGAAGGTACGCAAAATATGCCATTCCAAATGCAATGAAAGAATTGCTAACTATATTTTTTTTAAATACCTGATTCAACATTTCCTCTACAATATCTTCCATTTTCAATATAACAGTGATTTCCTTTACTCAAGAGGATTATAGTATTTTTGAAATTAAAATTGAATGGATGAATAAAGTATAATTTTATCAACATTTAATGGCAGACGGTAATATTTTATCAACACGTTGCTTCAACATTTCATCTTTATTGTGATCCATTATCACCATAGCAGTGCTTTCCACTAAAAAAGTTTTTATTAGAATTAATTAAGAAATAAAAGATGAAGTTACGCAAAATATGCCATTCCAAATGTAATGAAAGAATTGCTAACTATATTTTTTTTCAAATCCCTGATTCAACATTTCCTCTATAATACCCTCCATTATCAATATAACAGTGATTTCCTTTACTCAAGAGGATTATAGTATTTTTGAAATTAAAATTGAATGGATGAATAAAGTATAATTTTATCAACATTAAATGGCAGACGGTAATATTTTATCAACATGTTGCTTCAACATTTCATCTTTATTATGTTCCATTATCACCATAGCAGTGCTTTCCACTAAAAAAGTTTTTATTAGAATTAATTAAGAAATAAAAGATGAAGGTACGCAAAATATGCCATTCCAAATGCAATGAAAGAATTGCTAACTATATTTTTTTTCAAATCCCTGATTCAACATTTCCTCTATAATACCCTCCATTATCAATATAACAGTGATTTCCTTTACTCAAGAGGATTATAGTATTTTTGAAATTAAAATTGAATGGATGAATAAAGTATAATTTTATCAACATTTAATGGCAGACGGTAATATTTTATCAACACGTTGCTTCAACATTTCATCTTTATTGTGATCCATTATCACCATAGCAGTGCTTTCCACTAAAAAAGTTTTTATTAGAATTAATTAAGAAATAAAAGATGAAGTTACGCAAAATATGCCATTCCAAATGTAATGGAAGAATTGCTAACTATATTTTTTTTCAAATCCCTGATTCAACATTTCCTCTATAATACCCTCCATTATCAATATAACAGTGATTTCCTTTACTCAAGAGGATTATAGTATTTTTGAAATTAAAATTGAATGGATGAATAAAGTATAATTTTATCAACATTTAATGGCAGACGGTAATATTTTATCAACACGTTGCTTCAACATTTCATCTTTATTATGTTCCATTATCACCATAGCAGTGCTTTCCACTAAAAAAGTTTTTATTAGAATTAATTAAGAAATAAAAGATGAAGGTACGCAAAATATGCCATTCCAAATGCAATGAAAGAATTGCTAACTATATTTTTTTTCAAATCCCTGATTCAACATTTCCTCTATAATACCCTCCATTATCAATATAACAGTGATTTCCTTTACTCAAGAGGATTATAGTATTTTTTGAAATTAAAATTGAATGGATGAATAAAATATAATTTTATCAACATTAAATGGCAGACGGTAATATTTTATCAACATGTTGCTTCAACATTTCATCTTTATTGTGTTCCATTATCACCATAGCAGTGCTTTCCACTAAAGAAGTTTTTATTAGAATTAATTAGGAAATAAAAGATGAAGGTACGCAAAATATGCCATTCCAAATGCAATGAAAGAATTGCTAACTATATTTTTTCAAATCCCTGATTCAACATTTCCTCTTTAATACCCTCCATTATCAATATAACAGTGATTTCCTTTACTCAAGAGGATTATAGTATTTTTGAAATTAAAATTGAATGGATGAATAAAGTATAATTTTATCAACATTTAATGGCAGACGGTAATATTTTATCAACACGTTGCTTCAACATTTCATCTTTATTGTGTTCCATTATCACCATAGCAGTGCTTTCCACTAAAAAAGTTTTTATTAGAATTAATTAAGAAAAAATAGATGAAGGTACGCAAAATATGCCATTCCAAATGCAATTAAAGATATACTAATTATATTTTTTTCAAATCCCTGATTCAACATTTCCTCTTTAATACTTTCCATTATCAACATAATATTGATTTTTTACTCAAGAGTAAAATAGTATTTTTGAAATTAAAATTGAAAGGATGAATAAAGTATAATTTTATCAACATTAAATGGCAGACGGTAATATTTTATCAACATGTTGCTTCAACATTTCATCTTTATTGTGTTCCATTATCACCATAGCAGTGCTTTCCACTAAAAAAGTTTTTATTAGAATTAATTAAGAAATAAAAGATGAAGGTACGCAAAATATGCCATTCCAAATGCAATGAAAGAATTGCTAACTATATTTTTTTTCAAATCCCTGATTCAACATTTCCTCTTTAATACCCTCCATTATCAATATAACAGTGATTTCCTTTACTCAAGAGGATTATAGTATTTTTGAAATTAAAATTGAATGGATGAATAAAGTATAATTTTATCAACATTTAATGGCAGACGGTAATATTTTATCAACACGTTGCTTCAACATTTCATCTTTATTGTGATCCATTATCACCATAGCAGTGCTTTCCACTAAAAAAGTTTTTATTAGAATTAATTAAGAAATAAAAGATGAAGTTACGCAAAATATGCCATTCCAAATGTAATGAAAGAATTGCTAACTATATTTTTTTTCAAATCCCTGATTCAACATTTCCTCTATAATACCCTCCATTATCAATATAACAGTGATTTCCTTTACTCAAGAGGATTATAGTATTTTTGAAATTAAAATTGAATGGATGAATAAAGTATAATTTTATCAACATTAAATGGCAGACGGTAATATTTTATCAACATGTTGCTTCAACATTTCATCTTTATTGTGTTCCATTATCACCATAGCAGTGCTTTCCACTAAAAAAGTTTTTATTAGAATTAATTAAGAAATAAAAGATGAAGGTACGCAAAATATGCCATTCCAAATGCAATGAAAGAATTGCTAACTATATTTTTTTTAAATACCTGATTCAACATTTCCTCTACAATATCTTCCATTTTCAATATAACAGTGATTTCCTTTACTCAAGAGGATTATAGTATTTTTGAAATTAAAATTGAATGGATGAATAAAGTATAATTTTATCAACATTTAATGGCAGACGGTAATATTTTATCAACACGTTGCTTCAACATTTCATCTTTATTGTGATCCATTATCACCATAGCAGTGCTTTCCACTAAAAAAGTTTTTATTAGAATTAATTAAGAAATAAAAGATGAAGTTACGCAAAATATGCCATTCCAAATGTAATGAAAGAATTGCTAACTATATTTTTTTTCAAATCCCTGATTCAACATTTCCTCTATAATACCCTCCATTATCAATATAACAGTGATTTCCTTTACTCAAGAGGATTATAGTATTTTTGAAATTAAAATTGAATGGATGAATAAAGTATAATTTTATCAACATTAAATGGCAGACGGTAATATTTTATCAACATGTTGCTTCAACATTTCATCTTTATTATGTTCCATTATCACCATAGCAGTGCTTTCCACTAAAAAAGTTTTTATTAGAATTAATTAAGAAATAAAAGATGAAGGTACGCAAAATATGCCATTCAAAATGCAATGAAAGAATTGCTAACTATATTTTTTTTCAAATCCCTGATTCAACATTTCCTCTATAATACCCTCCATTATCAATATAACAGTGATTTCCTTTACTCAAGAGGATTATAGTATTTTTGAAATTAAAATTGAATGGATGAATAAAGTATAATTTTATCAACATTTAATGGCAGACGGTAATATTTTATCAACACGTTGCTTCAACATTTCATCTTTATTGTGATCCATTATCACCATAGCAGTGCTTTCCACTAAAAAAGTTTTTATTAGAATTAATTAAGAAATAAAAGATGAAGTTACGCAAAATATGCCATTCCAAATGTAATGGAAGAATTGCTAACTATATTTTTTTCAAATCCCTGATTCAACATTTCCTCTATAATACCCTCCATTATCAATATAACAGTGATTTCCTTTACTCAAGAGGATTATAGTATTTTTGAAATTAAAATTGAATGGATGAATAAAGTATAATTTTATCAACATTTAATGGCAGACGGTAATATTTTATCAACACGTTGCTTCAACATTTCATCTTTATTATGTTCCATTATCACCATAGCAGTGCTTTCCACTAAAAAAGTTTTTATTAGAATTAATTAAGAAATAAAAGATGAAGGTACGCAAAATATGCCATTCCAAATGCAATGAAAGAATTGCTAACTATATTTTTTCAAATCCCTGATTCAACATTTCCTCTATAATACCCTCCATTATCAATATAACAGTGATTTCCTTTACTCAAGAGGATTATAGTATTTTTGAAATTAAAATTGAATGGATGAATAAAATATAATTTTATCAACATTAAATGGCAGACGGTAATATTTTATCAACATGTTGCTTCAACATTTCATCTTTATTGTGTTCCATTATCACCATAGCAGTGCTTTCCACTAAAGAAGTTTTTATTAGAATTAATTAGGAAATAAAAGATGAAGGTACGCAAAATATGCCATTCCAAATGCAATGAAAGAATTGCTAACTATATTTTTTCAAATCCCTGATTCAACATGATTCAATTATCATTACGTATAACTCCATATTTTATAACAGTTCAACATTTGGCAGACTCAATATATGTGTTCCATTATAGTATGTTTTTATTAGAATTAATTAAGAATTGAACCATGAATAAAGAATATATATTTTCAAATCCCTGATTCAACATTATAATTCCATTATCAATATAACAGTGATTTCCTTTACTCAAGAGGATTATAGTATTTTTGAAATTAAAATTGAATGGATGAATAAAGTATAATTTTATCAACATTTAATGGCAGACGGTAATATTTTATCAACACGTTGCTTCAACATTTCATCTTTATTGTGTTCCATTATCACCATAGCAGTGCTTTCCACTAAAGTTTTTATTAGAATTAATTAAGAAATAAAAGATGAAGGTACGCAAAATATGCCATTCCAAATGCAATGAAAGAATTGCTAACTATATTTTTTTTCAAATCCCTGATTCAACATTTCCTCTATAATACCCTCCATTATCAATATAACAGTGATTTCCTTTACTCAAGAGGATTATAGTATTTTTGAAATTAAAATTGAATGGATGAATAAAGTATAATTTTATGTACATTCATTGGCAGCCGGTAATATTTTATCAACACGTTGCTTCAACATTTCATCTTTATTGTGTTCCATTATCACCATAGCAGTGCTTTCCACTAAAGAAGTTTTTATTAGAATTAATTAAGAAATAAAAGATGAAGGTACGCAAAATATGCCATTCCAAATGCAATGAAAGAATTGCTAACTATATTTTTTTTCAAATCCCTGATTCAACATTTCCTCTTTAATACCCTCCATTATCAATATAACAGTGATTTCCTTTACTCAAGAGGATTATAGTATTTTTGAAATTAAAATTGAATGGATGAATAAAGTATAATTTTATCAACATTTAATGGCAGACGGTAATATTTTATCAACACGTTGCTTCAACATTTCATCTTTATTGTGTTCCATTATCACCATAGCAGTGCTTTCCACTAAAAGTTTTTATTAGAATTAATTAAGAAAAAAATAGATGAAGGTACGCAAAATATGCCATTCCAAATGCAATTAAAGATATACTAATTATATTTTTTTCAAATCCCTGATTCAACATTTCCTCTTTAATACTTTCCATTATCAACATAATATTGATTTTTTTACTCAAGAGTAAAATAGTATTTTTGAAATTAAAATTGAAAGGATGAATAAAGTATAATTTTATCAACATTTAATGGCAGACGGTAATATTTTATCAACATGTTGCTTCAACATTTCATCTTTATTGTGTTCCATTATCACCATAGCAGTGCTTTCCACTAAAAAAGTTTTTATTAGAATTAATTAAGAAATAAAAGATGAAGGTACGCAAAATATGCCATTCCAAATGCAATGAAAGAATTGCTAACTATATTTTTTTCAAATCCCTGATTCAACATTTCCTCTTTAATACCCTCCATTATCAATATAACAGTGATTTCCTTTACTCAAGAGGATTATAGTATTTTTGAAATTAAAATTGAATGGATGAATAAAGTATAATTTTATCAACATTTAATGGCAGACGGTAATATTTTATCAACACGTTGCTTCAACATTTCATCTTTATTGTGTTCCATTATCACCATAGCAGTGCTTTCCACTAAAAAAGTTTTTATTAGAATTAATTAAGAAATAAAAGATGAAGGTACGCAAAATATGCCATTCCAAATGCAATGAAAGAATTGCTAACTATATTTTTTCAAATCCCTGATTCAACATTTCCTCTATAATACCCTCCATTATCAATATAACAGTGATTTCCTTTACTCAAGAGGATTATAGTATTTTTGAAATTAAAATTGAATGGATGAATAAAGTATAATTTTATCAACATTTAATGGCAGACGGTAATATTTTATCAACACGTTGCTTCAACATTTCATCTTTATTATGTTCCATTATCACCATAGCAGTGCTTTCCACTAAAAAAGTTTTTATTAGAATTAATTAAGAAATAAAAGATGAAGGTACGCAAAATATGCCATTCCAAATGCAATGAAAGAATTGCTAACTATATTTTTTTTCAAATCCCTGATTCAACATTTCCTCTATAATACCCTCCATTATCAATATAACAGTGATTTCCTTTACTCAAGAGGATTATAGTATTTTTGAAATTAAAATTGAATGGATGAATAAAGTATAATTTTATCAACATTTAATGGCAGACGGTAATATTTTATCAACACGTTGCTTCAACATTTCATCTTTATTGTGTTCCATTATCACCATAGCAGTGCTTTCCACTAAAAAAGTTTTTATTAGAATTAATTAAGAAAAAATAGATGAAGGTACGCAAAATATGCCATTCCAAATGCAATTAAAGATATACTAATTATATTTTTCAAATCCCTGATTCAACATTTCCTCTTTAATACTTTCCATTATCAACATAATATTGATTTTTTTTACTCAAGAGTAAAATAGTATTTTTGAAATTAAAATTGAAAGGATGAATAAAGTATAATTTTATCAACATTAAATGGCAGACGGTAATATTTTATCAACATGTTGCTTCAACATTTCATCTTTATTGTGTTCCATTATCACCATAGCAGTGCTTTCCACTAAAAAAGTTTTTATTAGAATTAATTAAGAAATAAAAAGATGAAGGTACGCAAAATATGCCATTCCAAATGCAATGAAAGAATTGCTAACTATATTTTTTCAAATCCCTGATTCAACATTTCCTCTTTAATACCCTCCATTATCAATATAACAGTGATTTCCTTTACTCAAGAGGATTATAGTATTTTTGAAATTAAAATTGAATGGATGAATAAAGTATAATTTTATCAACATTTAATGGCAGACGGTAATATTTTATCAACACGTTGCTTCAACATTTCATCTTTATTGTGATCCATTATCACCATAGCAGTGCTTTCCACTAAAAAGTTTTTATTAGAATTAATTAAGAAATAAAAGATGAAGTTACGCAAAATATGCCATTCCAAATGTAATGAAAGAATTGCTAACTATATTTTTTTTCAAATCCCTGATTCAACATTTCCTCTATAATACCCTCCATTATCAATATAACAGTGATTTCCTTTACTCAAGAGGATTATAGTATTTTTGAAATTAAAATTGAATGGATGAATAAAGTATAATTTTATCAACATTTAATGGCAGACGGTAATATTTTATCAACACGTTGCTTCAACATTTCATCTTTATTATGTTCCATTATCACCATAGCAGTGCTTTCCACTAAAAAGTTTTTATTAGAATTAATTAAGAAATAAAAGATGAAGGTACGCAAAATATGCCATTCCAAATGCAATGAAAGAATTGCTAACTATATTTTTTTTCAAATCCCTGATTCAACATTTCCTCTATAATACCCTCCATTATCAATATAACAGTGATTTCCTTTACTCAAGAGGATTATAGTATTTTTGAAATTAAAATTGAATGGATGAATAAAATATAATTTTATCAACATTAAATGGCAGACGGTAATATTTTATCAACATGTTGCTTCAACATTTCATCTTTATTGTGTTCCATTATCACCATAGCAGTGCTTTCCACTAAAGAAGTTTTTATTAGAATTAATTAGGAAATAAAAGATGAAGGTACGCAAAATATGCCATTCCAAATGCAATGAAAGAATTGCTAACTATATTTTTTTTCAAATCCCTGATTCAACATTTCCTCTTTAATACCCTCCATTATCAATATAACAGTGATTTCCTTTACTCAAGAGGATTATAGTATTTTTGAAATTAAAATTGAATGGATGAATAAAGTATAATTTTATCAACATTTAATGGCAGACGGTAATATTTTATCAACACGTTGCTTCAACATTTCATCTTTATTGTGTTCCATTATCACCATAGCAGTGCTTTCCACTAAAAAAGTTTTTATTAGAATTAATTTAGAAAAAATAGATGAAGGTACGCAAAATATGCCATTCCAAATGCAATTAAAGATATACTAATTATATTTTTTTCAAATCCCTGATTCAACATTTCCTCTTTAATACTTTCCATTATCAACATAATATTGATTTTTTTACTCAAGAGTAAAATAGTATTTTTGAAATTAAAATTGAAAGGATGAATAAAGTATAATTTTATCAACATTAAATGGCAGACGGTAATATTTTATCAACATGTTGCTTCAACATTTCATCTTTATTGTGTTCCATTATCACCATAGCAGTGCTTTCCACTAAAAAAGTTTTTATTAGAATTAATTAAGAAATAAAAGATGAAGGTACGCAAAATATGCCATTCCAAATGCAATGAAAGAATTGCTAACTATATTTTTTTTCAAATCCCTGATTCAACATTTCCTCTTTAATACCCTCCATTATCAATATAACAGTGATTTCCTTTACTCAAGAGGATTATAGTATTTTTGAAATTAAAATTGAATGGATGAATAAAGTATAATTTTATCAACATTTAATGGCAGACGGTAATATTTTATCAACACGTTGCTTCAACATTTCATCTTTATTGTGATCCATTATCACCATAGCAGTGCTTTCCACTAAAAAAGTTTTTATTAGAATTAATTAAGAAATAAAAGATGAAGTTACGCAAAATATGCCATTCCAAATGTAATGAAAGAATTGCTAACTATATTTTTTTTCAAATCCCTGATTCAACATTTCCTCTATAATACCCTCCATTATCAATATAACAGTGATTTCCTTTACTCAAGAGGATTATAGTATTTTTGAAATTAAAATTGAATGGATGAATAAAGTATAATTTTATCAACATTTAATGGCAGACGGTAATATTTTATCAACACGTTGCTTCAACATTTCATCTTTATTATGTTCCATTATCACCATAGCAGTGCTTTCCACTAAAAAAGTTTTTATTAGAATTAATTAAGAAATAAAAGATGAAGGTACGCAAAATATGCCATTCCAAATGCAATGAAAGAATTGCTAACTATATTTTTTTTCAAATCCCTGATTCAACATTTCCTCTATAATACCCTCCATTATCAATATAACAGTGATTTCCTTTACTCAAGAGGATTATAGTATTTTTGAAATTAAAATTGAATGGATGAATAAAATATAATTTTATCAACATTAAATGGCAGACGGTAATATTTTATCAACATGTTGCTTCAACATTTCATCTTTATTGTGTTCCATTATCACCATAGCACTGCTTTCCACTAAAGAAGTTTTTATTAGAATTAATTAGGAAATAAAAGATGAAGGTACGCAAAATATGCCATTCCAAATGCAATGAAAGAATTGCTAACTATATTTTTTTTCAAATCCCTGATTCAACATTTCCTCTTTAATACCCTCCATTATCAATATAACAGTGATTTCCTTTACTCAAGAGGATTATAGTATTTTTGAAATTAAAATTGAATGGATGAATAAAGTATAATTTTATCAACATTTAATGGCAGACGGTAATATTTTATCAACACGTTGCTTCAACATTTCATCTTTATTGTGTTCCATTATCACCATAGCAGTGCTTTCCACTAAAAAAGTTTTTATTAGAATTAATTAAGAAAAAATAGATGAAGGTACGCAAAATATGCCATTCCAAATGCAATTAAAGATATACTAATTATATTTTTTTCAAATCCCTGATTCAACATTTCCTCTTTAATACTTTCCATTATCAACATAATATTGATTTTTTTTACTCAAGAGTAAAATAGTATTTTTGAAATTAAAATTGAAAGGATGAATAAAGTATAATTTTATCAACATTAAATGGCAGACGGTAATATTTTATCAACATGTTGCTTCAACATTTCATCTTTATTGTGTTCCATTATCACCATAGCAGTGCTTTCCACTAAAAAAGTTTTTATTAGAATTAATTAAGAAATAAAAGATGAAGGTACGCAAAATATGCCATTCCAAATGCAATGAAAGAATTGCTAACTATATTTTTTTTCAAATCCCTGATTCAACATTTCCTCTTTAATACCCTCCATTATCAATATAACAGTGATTTCCTTTACTCAAGAGGATTATAGTATTTTTGAAATTAAAATTGAATGGATGAATAAAGTATAATTTTATCAACATTTAATGGCAGACGGTAATATTTTATCAACACGTTGCTTCAACATTTCATCTTTATTGTGTTCCATTATCACCATAGCAGTGCTTTCCACTAAAAAAGTTTTTATTAGAATTAATTAAGAAATAAAAGATGAAGGTACGCAAAATATGCCATTCCAAATGCAATGAAAGAATTGCTAACTATATTTTTTTTCAAATCCCTGATTCAACATTTCCTCTATAATACCCTCCATTATCAATATAACAGTGATTTCCTTTACTCAAGAGGATTATAGTATTTTTGAAATTAAAATTGAATGGATGAATAAAGTATAATTTTATCAACATTTAATGGCAGACGGTAATATTTTATCAACACGTTGCTTCAACATTTCATCTTTATTGTGTTCCATTATCACCATAGCAGTGCTTTCCACTAAAAAAGTTTTTATTAGAATTAATTAAGAAATAAAAGATGAAGGTACGCAAAATATGCCATTCCAAATGCAATGAAAGAATTGCTAACTATATTTTTTTTCAAATCCCTGATTCAACATTTCCTCTTTAATACCCTCCATTATCAATATAACAGTGATTTCCTTTACTCAAGAGGATTATAGTATTTTTGAAATTAAAATTGAATGGATGAATAAAGTATAATTTTATCAACATTTAATGGCAGACGGTAATATTTTATCAACACGTTGCTTCAACATTTCATCTTTATTGTGATCCATTATCACCATAGCAGTGCTTTCCACTAAAAAAGTTTTTATTAGAATTAATTAAGAAATAAAAGATGAAGTTACGCAAAATATGCCATTCCAAATGTAATGAAAGAATTGCTAACTATATTTTTTTTCAAATCCCTGATTCAACATTTCCTCTATAATACCCTCCATTATCAATATAACAGTGATTTCCTTTACTCAAGAGGATTATAGTATTTTTGAAATTAAAATTGAATGGATGAATAAAGTATAATTTTATCAACATTTAATGGCAGACGGTAATATTTTATCAACACGTTGCTTCAACATTTCATCTTTATTATGTTCCATTATCACCATAGCAGTGCTTTCCACTAAAAAAGTTTTTATTAGAATTAATTAAGAAATAAAAGATGAAGGTACGCAAAATATGCCATTCCAAATGCAATGAAAGAATTGCTAACTATATTTTTTCAAATCCCTGATTCAACATTTCCTCTATAATACCCTCCATTATCAATATAACAGTGATTTCCTTTACTCAAGAGGATTATAGTATTTTTGAAATTAAAATTGAATGGATGAATAAAATATAATTTTATCAACATTAAATGGCAGACGGTAATATTTTATCAACATGTTGCTTCAACATTTCATCTTTATTGTGTTCCATTATCACCATAGCAGTGCTTTCCACTAAAGAAGTTTTTATTAGAATTAATTAGGAAATAAAAGATGAAGGTACGCAAAATATGCCATTCCAAATGCAATGAAAGAATTGCTAACTATATTTTTTTTCAAATCCCTGATTCAACATTTCCTCTTTAATACCCTCCATTATCAATATAACAGTGATTTCCTTTACTCAAGAGGATTATAGTATTTTTGAAATTAAAATTGAATGGATGAATAAAGTATAATTTTATCAACATTTAATGGCAGACGGTAATATTTTATCAACACGTTGCTTCAACATTTCATCTTTATTGTGTTCCATTATCACCATAGCAGTGCTTTCCACTAAAAAAGTTTTTATTAGAATTAATTAAGAAATAAAAGATGAAGGTACGCAAAATATGCCATTCCAAATGCAATGAAAGAATTGCTAACTATATTTTTTTTCAAATCCCTGATTCAACATTTCCTCTTTAATACCCTCCATTATCAATATAACAGTGATTTCCTTTACTCAAGAGGATTATAGTATTTTTGAAATTAAAATTGAATGGATGAATAAAGTATAATTTTATCAACATTTAATGGCAGACGGTAATATTTTATCAACACGTTGCTTCAACATTTCATCTTTATTGTGTTCCATTATCACCATAGCAGTGCTTTCCACTAAAAAAGTTTTTATTAGAATTAATTAAGAAATAAAAGATGAAGGTACGCAAAATATGCCATTCCAAATGCAATGAAAGAATTGCTAACTATATTTTTTTTCAAATCCCTGATTCAACATTTCCTCTATAATACCCTCCATTATCAATATAACAGTGATTTCCTTTACTCAAGAGGATTATAGTATTTTTGAAATTAAAATTGAATGGATGAATAAAGTATAATTTTATCAACATTTAATGGCAGACGGTAATATTTTATCAACACGTTGCTTCAACATTTCATCTTTATTGTGTTCCATTATCACCATAGCAGTGCTTTCCACTAAAAAAGTTTTTATTAGAATTAATTAAGAAATAAAAGATGAAGGTACGCAAAATATGCCATTCCAAATGCAATGAAAGAATTGCTAACTATATTTTTCAAATCCCTGATTCAACATTTCCTCTTTAATACCCTCCATTATCAATATAACAGTGATTTCCTTTACTCAAGAGGATTATAGTATTTTTGAAATTAAAATTGAATGGATGAATAAAGTATAATTTTATCAACATTTAATGGCAGACGGTAATATTTTATCAACACGTTGCTTCAACATTTCATCTTTATTGTGATCCATTATCACCATAGCAGTGCTTTCCACTAAAAAAGTTTTTATTAGAATTAATTAAGAAATAAAAGATGAAGTTACGCAAAATATGCCATTCCAAATGTAATGAAAGAATTGCTAACTATATTTTTTTCAAATCCCTGATTCAACATTTCCTCTATAATACCCTCCATTATCAATATAACAGTGATTTCCTTTACTCAAGAGGATTATAGTATTTTTGAAATTAAAATTGAATGGATGAATAAAGTATAATTTTATCAACATTTAATGGCAGACGGTAATATTTTATCAACACGTTGCTTCAACATTTCATCTTTATTATGTTCCATTATCACCATAGCAGTGCTTTCCACTAAAAAAGTTTTTATTAGAATTAATTAAGAAATAAAAGATGAAGGTACGCAAAATATGCCATTCCAAATGCAATGAAAGAATTGCTAACTATATTTTTTCAAATCCCTGATTCAACATTTCCTCTATAATACCCTCCATTATCAATATAACAGTGATTTCCTTTACTCAAGAGGATTATAGTATTTTTGAAATTAAAATTGAATGGATGAATAAAATATAATTTTATCAACATTAAATGGCAGACGGTAATATTTTATCAACATGTTGCTTCAACATTTCATCTTTATTGTGTTCCATTATCACCATAGCAGTGCTTTCCACTAAAGAAGTTTTTATTAGAATTAATTAGGAAATAAAAGATGAAGGTACGCAAAATATGCCATTCCAAATGCAATGAAAGAATTGCTAACTATATTTTTTTTCAAATCCCTGATTCAACATTTCCTCTTTAATACCCTCCATTATCAATATAACAGTGATTTCCTTTACTCAAGAGGATTATAGTATTTTTGAAATTAAAATTGAATGGATGAATAAAGTATAATTTTATCAACATTTAATGGCAGACGGTAATATTTTATCAACACGTTGCTTCAACATTTCATCTTTATTGTGTTCCATTATCACCATAGCAGTGCTTTCCACTAAAAAAGTTTTTATTAGAATTAATTAAGAAATAAAAGATGAAGGTACGCAAAATATGCCATTCCAAATGCAATGAAAGAATTGCTAACTATATTTTTTTTCAAATCCCTGATTCAACATTTCCTCTTTAATACCCTCCATTATCAATATAACAGTGATTTCCTTTACTCAAGAGGATTATAGTATTTTTGAAATTAAAATTGAATGGATGAATAAAATATAATTTTATCAACATTAAATGGCAGACGGTAATATTTTATCAACATGTTGCTTCAACATTTCATCTTTATTGTGTTCCATTATCACCATAGCAGTGCTTTCCACTAAAAAAGTTTTTATTAGAATTAATTAAGAAATAAAAGATGAAGGTACGCAAAATATGCCATTCCAAATGCAATGAAAGAATTGCTAACTATATTTTTTTTCAAATCCCTGATTCAACATTTCCTCTATAATACCCTCCATTATCAATATAACAGTGATTTCCTTTACTCAAGAGGATTATAGTATTTTTGAAATTAAAATTGAATGGATGAATAAAGTATAATTTTATCAACATTTAATGGCAGACGGTAATATTTTATCAACACGTTGCTTCAACATTTCATCTTTATTGTGTTCCATTATCACCATAGCAGTGCTTTCCACTAAAAAAGTTTTTATTAGAATTAATTAAGAAATAAAAGATGAAGGTACGCAAAATATGCCATTCCAAATGCAATGAAAGAATTGCTAACTATATTTTTTTCAAATCCCTGATTCAACATTTCCTCTATAATACCCTCCATTATCAATATAACAGTGATTTCCTTTACTCAAGAGGATTATAGTATTTTTGAAATTAAAATTGAATGGATGAATAAAGTATAATTTTATCAACATTTAATGGCAGACGGTAATATTTTATCAACACGTTGCTTCAACATTTCATCTTTATTGTGATCCATTATCACCATAGCAGTGCTTTCCACTAAAAAAGTTTTTATTAGAATTAATTAAGAAATAAAAGATGAAGTTACGCAAAATATGCCATTCCAAATGTAATGAAAGAATTGCTAACTATATTTTTTTTCAAATCCCTGATTCAACATTTCCTCTATAATACCCTCCATTATCAATATAACAGTGATTTCCTTTACTCAAGAGGATTATAGTATTTTTGAAATTAAAATTGAATGGATGAATAAAATATAATTTTATCAACATTAAATGGCAGACGGTAATATTTTATCAACATGTTGCTTCAACATTTCATCTTTATTGTGTTCCATTATCACCATAGCAGTGCTTTCCACTAAAAAAGTTTTTATTAGAATTAATTAAGAAATAAAAGATGAAGGTACGCAAAATATGCCATTCCAAATGCAATGAAAGAATTGCTAACTATATTTTTTTTCAAATCCCTGATTCAACATTTCCTCTTTAATACCCTCCATTATCAATATAACAGTGATTTCCTTTACTCAAGAGGATTATAGTATTTTTGAAATTAAAATTGAATGGATGAATAAAGTATAATTTTATCAACATTTAATGGCAGACGGTAATATTTTATCAACACGTTGCTTCAACATTTCATCTTTATTGTGTTCCATTATCACCATAGCAGTGCTTTCCACTAAAAAAGTTTTTATTAGAATTAATTAAGAAATAAAAGATGAAGGTACGCAAAATATGCCATTCCAAATGCAATGAAAGAATTGCTAACTATATTTTTTCAAATCCCTGATTCAACATTTCCTCTATAATACCCTCCATTATCAATATAACAGTGATTTCCTTTACTCAAGAGGATTATAGTATTTTTGAAATTAAAATTGAATGGATGAATAAAGTATAATTTTATCAACATTTAATGGCAGACGGTAATATTTTATCAACACGTTGCTTCAACATTTCATCTTTATTGTGATCCATTATCACCATAGCAGTGCTTTCCACTAAAAAAGTTTATATTAGAATTAATTAAGAAATAAAAGATGAAGTTACGCAAAATATGCCATTCCAAATGTAATGAAAGAATTGCTAACTATATTTTTTCAAATCGCTGATTCAACATTTCCTCTTTAATAACTTCCAACACCAATATCATATTGATTTGTTTTACTCAAGAGTAATATAAGATTTTTGAAATTAAAATTGATAGGATGAATAAAGTATAATTTTATAAACATTTAATGGCAGACGATTATATTTTATGTACACGTTGCTTCAACATTTCATCTTTATTGTGTTCCATTATCACCATAGCAGTGCTTTCCACTAAAAAAGTTTTTATTAGAATTAAGTTAAGAAATAATAGATGAAGGTACGCAAAATATGCCATTCCAAATGCAATTAAAGAATTGGTAACTATATTTTTTTTCAAATCCCTGATTTAACATTTCCTCTTTAATATCTTCTATCATCAATATAATATTGATTTCTTTTACTCAAGAGTAATATAAGATTATTGAAATAAAAGGTGAATGAATGAATAAAGTATAATTTTATCAACATTTAATGGCAGACGGTAATATTTTGTCAACACGTTGCTTTAACATTTCTTCTTTATTGGATTTCATTATCACCATAGCAGTGCTTTCCATTAACAAAACTTTTATTAGAATTAATTAAGAAATAATAGATAAAGGTACGCATAATATGTCATTCCAAATGCAATTAAAGATTTGTTAACTATATTTAATTTCAAATCCCTGATTCAACATTTCCTCTTTAATAACTTCCATTATCAATATAACAGTGATTTCCTTTACTCAAGAGGATTATAGTATTTTTGAAATTAAGATTGAATGGATCAATAAAGTATAATTTTATCAACATTTAATGGCAGACGGTAATATTTTATGTACACGTTGCTTCAACATTTCATCTTTATTGTGTTCCATTATCACCATAGCAGGGCTTTCCAATAAAAAAGTTTTTATTAGAATTAATTAAGAAATAATAGATGAAGGTACGCAAAATATGCGATTCCAAATGCAATTAAAGAATTGGTAACTATATTTTTTTTCAAATCGCTGATTCAACATTTCCTCTTTAATAACTTCCATCACCAATATCATATTGATTTGTTTTACTCAAGAGTAATATAAGATTTTTGAAATTAAAATCGAATGGATGAATAAAGTATAATTTTATCAACAGTTAATGGCAGAAGTTAATGTTTTATCAAAACGTTGCTTCAACATTTCTTCTTTATTGTGTTCCATTATCACCATAGCAGTGCTTTCCACTAAAAAAATTTATCAGGATAAATTAAGAAATAATAGATACAGGTACGCATAATATGCCATTCCAAATGCAATGAAAGAATTGCTAACTATATTTTTTTCAATTCCCTGATTCAACATTTCCTCTTTAATAACTTCCATTAGCAATATAACAGTGATATCTTTTACTCAAGAGTATTATAGTATTTTTGAAATTAAAATTGAATGGATGAATAAAGTATAATTTTATCAACATTTCATGGCAGACGGTAATATTTTATCAACACGTTGCTTCAACATTTCATCTTTATTGTGTTCCATTATCACCATAGCAGGGCTTTCCACTAAAAAAGTTTTTATTAGAATTAATTAAGAAATAATAGATAAAGGTACGCAAAATATGCCATTCCAAATCCAATTAAAGAATTGCTAACTACATTTTTTTTCAATTCCCTGATTCAACATTTCCTCTTTAATAACTTCCATTAGCAATATAACAGTGATTTCTTTTACTCAAGAGTATTATAGTATTTTTGAAATTAAAATTGAATGGATGAATAAAGTATAATTTTATCAACATTTAATGGCAGACGGTAATATTTTATCAACGTTTCGCTTCAACATTTCATCTTTATTGTTTTCCATTATCACCATAGCAGTGCTTTCCACTAAAAAAATTTATCAGAATAAATTAAGAAATAATAGATTCAGGTACGCATAAAATGCCATTCCAAATGCAATTAAAGAATTGCTAACTACATTTTTTTTCAATTCCCTGATTCAACATTTCCTCTTTAATAACTTCCATTAGCAATATAACAGTGATTTCCTTTACTCAAGAGGATTATAGTATTTTTGAAATTAAAATTGAATGGATGAATAAAGTATAATTTTATCAACATTTCATGGCAGACGGTAATATTTTATCAACACGTTGCTTCAACATTTCATCTTTATTGTGTTCCATTATCACCATAGCAGTGCTTTCCACTAAAAAAGTTTTTATTAGAATTAATTAAGAAATAATAGATGAAGGTACGCAAAATATGCCATTCCAAATGCAATATAAGAATTGGTAACTATATTTTTTTTCAAATCCCTGATTCAACATTTCCTCTTTAATAACTTCCATCACCAATATCATATTGATTTGTTTTACTCAAGAGTAAAATAAGATTTTTGAAATTAAAATCGAATGGATGAATAAAGTATAATTTTATCAACATTTAATGGCAGACGGTAATATTTTATACACACGTTGCTTCAACATTTCTGCTTTATTGTATTCCATTATCACCACAGCAGTGCTTTCCATTAACAAAACTTTTATTAGGATTAATTAAGAAATAATAGATTAAGGTACGCAAAATATGCCATTCCAAATCCAATTAAAGAATTGCTTACTATAATTTTTTCAATTCCCTGATCCAACATTTCCTCTTTAATAACTTCCATTAGCAATATAACAGTGATTTCTTTTACTCAAGAGTATTATAGTATTTTTGAAATTAAAATTGAATGGATGAATAAAGTATAATTTTATCAACATTTAATGGCAGACGGTAATATTTTATCAACGTTTCGCTTCAACATTTCATCTTTATTGTTTTCCATTATCACCATAGCAGTGCTTTCCACTAAAAAAATTTTTATCAGAATTAATTAAGAAATAATAGATAAAGGTACGCATAATATGCCATTCCAAATCCAATTAAAGAATTGCTAACTATATTTTTTTTAAATCCCTGATTCAATATTTCCACTTTATTATAGTCCATTATCAACATAACAGTGATTTCCTTTACTCAAGAGGATTATCGTATTTTTGAAATTAAAATTGAATGGATGAATAAAGTATAATTTTATAAACATTTAATGGCAGACGGTAATATTTTATCAACACGTTGCTTCAACATTTCATCTTTATTGTGTTCCATTATCACCATAGCAGTGCTTTCCACTAAAAAAGTTTTTATTAGAATTAATTAAGAAATAATAGATAAAGGTACGCAAAATATGCCATTCCAAATCCAATTAAAGAATTGCTAACTACATTTTTTTTCAATTCCCTGATTCAACATTTCCTCTTTAATAACTTCCATTAGCAATATAACAGTGATTTCTTTTACTCAAGAGTATTATAGTATTTTTGAAATTAAAATTGAATGGATGAATAAAGTATAATTTTATCAACATTTAATGGCAGACGGTAATATTTTATCAACGTTTCGCTCCAACATTTCATCTTTATTGTGTTCCATTATCACCATAGCAGTGCTTTCCACTAAAAAAATTTATCAGAATAAATTAAGAAATAATAGATTCAGGTACGCATAATATGCCATTCCAAATGCAATGAAAGAATTGCTAACTATATTTTTTTTCAATTCCCTGATTCAACATTTCATCTTTAATAACTTCCATTAGCAATATAACAGTGATTTCTTTTACTCAAGAGTATTATAGTATTTTTGAAATTAAAATTGAATGGATGAACAAAGTATAATTTTATAAACATTTAATGGCAGACGGTAATATTTTATGTACACGTTGCTTCAACATTTCTGCTTTATTGTATTCCATTATCACCACAGCAGTGCTTTCCATTAACAAAACTTTTATTAGGATTAATTAAGAAATAATAGATTAAGGTACGCAAAATATGCCATTCCAAATCCAATTAAAGAATTGCTTACTATAATTTTTTTAATTCCCTGATTCAACATTTCCTCTTTAATAACTTCCATTAGCAATATAACAGTGATTTCTTTTACTCAAGAGTATTATAGTATTTTTGAAATTAAAATTGAATGGATGAATAAAGTATAATTTTATCAACATTTAATGGCAGACGGTAATATTTTATCAACGTTTCGCTTCAACATTTCATCTTTATTGTTTTCCATTATCACCATAGCAGTGCTTTCCACTAAAAAAATTTTTATCAGAATTAATTAAGAAATAATAGATAAAGGTACGCATAATATGCCATTCCAAATCCAATTAAAGAATTGCTAACTATATTTTTTTTAAATCCCTGATTCAATATTTCCACTTTAATATAGTCCATTATCAACATAACAGTGATTTCCTTTACTCAAGAGGATTATCGTATTTTTGAAATTAAAATTGAATGGATGAATAAAGTATAATTTTATAAACATTTAATGGCAGACGGTAATATTTTATCAACACGTTGCTTCAACATTTCATCTTTATTGTGTTCCATTATCACCATAGCAGTGCTTTCCACTAAAAAAGTTTTTATTAGAATTAATTAAGAAATAAAAGATGAAGGTACGCAAAATATGCCATTCCAAATGCAATGAAAGAATTGCTAACTATATTTTTTTTCAAATCCCTGATTCAACATTTCCTCTATAATACCCTCCATTATCAATATAACAGTGATTTCCTTTACTCAAGAGGATTATAGTATTTTTGAAATTAAAATTGAATGGATGAATAAAGTATAATTTTATCAACATTTAATGGCAGACGGTAATATTTTATCAACACGTTGCTTCAACATTTCATCTTTATTGTGTTCCATTATCACCATAGCAGTGCTTTCCACTAAAAAAGTTTTTATTAGAATTAATTAAGAAAAAATAGATGAAGGTACGCAAAATATGCCATTCCAAATGCAATTAAAGATATACTAATTATATTTTTTTCAAATCCCTGATTCAACATTTCCTCTTTAATACTTTCCATTATCAACATAATATTGATTTTTTTTACTCAAGAGTAAAATAGTATTTTTGAAATTAAAATTGAAAGGATGAATAAAGTATAATTTTATCAACATTAAATGGCAGACGGTAATATTTTATCAACATGTTGCTTCAACATTTCATCTTTATTGTGTTCCATTATCACCATAGCAGTGCTTTCCACTAAAAAGTTTTTATTAGAATTAATTAAGAAATAAAAGATGAAGGTACGCAAAATATGCCATTCCAAATGCAATGAAAGAATTGCTAACTATATTTTTTTCAAATCCCTGATTCAACATTTCCTCTTTAATACCCTCCATTATCAATATAACAGTGATTTCCTTTACTCAAGAGGATTATAGTATTTTTGAAATTAAAATTGAATGGATGAATAAAGTATAATTTTATCAACATTTAATGGCAGACGGTAATATTTTATCAACACGTTGCTTCAACATTTCATCTTTATTGTGATCCATTATCACCATAGCAGTGCTTTCCACTAAAAAAGTTTTTATTAGAATTAATTAAGAAATAAAAGATGAAGTTACGCAAAATATGCCATTCCAAATGTAATGAAAGAATTGCTAACTATATTTTTTCAAATCCCTGATTCAACATTTCCTCTATAATACCCTCCATTATCAATATAACAGTGATTTCCTTTACTCAAGAGGATTATAGTATTTTTGAAATTAAAATTGAATGGATGAATAAAGTATAATTTTATCAACATTTAATGGCAGACGGTAATATTTTATCAACACGTTGCTTCAACATTTCATCTTTATTATGTTCCATTATCACCATAGCAGTGCTTTCCACTAAAAAAGTTTTTATTAGAATTAATTAAGAAATAAAAGATGAAGGTACGCAAAATATGCCATTCCAAATGCAATGAAAGAATTGCTAACTATATTTTTTTCAAATCCCTGATTCAACATTTCCTCTATAATACCCTCCATTATCAATATAACAGTGATTTCCTTTACTCAAGAGGATTATAGTATTTTTGAAATTAAAATTGAATGGATGAATAAAATATAATTTTATCAACATTAAATGGCAGACGGTAATATTTTATCAACATGTTGCTTCAACATTTCATCTTTATTGTGTTCCATTATCACCATAGCAGTGCTTTCCACTAAAGAAGTTTTTATTAGAATTAATTAGGAAATAAAAGATGAAGGTACGCAAAATATGCCATTCCAAATGCAATGAAAGAATTGCTAACTATATTTTTTTTCAAATCCCTGATTCAACATTTCCTCTTTAATACCCTCCATTATCAATATAACAGTGATTTCCTTTACTCAAGAGGATTATAGTATTTTTGAAATTAAAATTGAATGGATGAATAAAGTATAATTTTATCAACATTTAATGGCAGACGGTAATATTTTATCAACACGTTGCTTCAACATTTCATCTTTATTATGTTCCATTATCACCATAGCAGTGCTTTCCACTAAAAAAGTTTTTATTAGAATTAATTAAGAAATAAAAGATGAAGGTACGCAAAATATGCCATTCCAAATGCAATGAAAGAATTGCTAACTATATTTTTTCAAATCCCTGATTCAACATTTCCTCTATAATACCCTCCATTATCAATATAACAGTGATTTCCTTTACTCAAGAGGATTATAGTATTTTTGAAATTAAAATTGAATGGATGAATAAAATATAATTTTATCAACATTAAATGGCAGACGGTAATATTTTATCAACATGTTGCTTCAACATTTCATCTTTATTGTGTTCCATTATCACCATAGCAGTGCTTTCCACTAAAGAAGTTTTTATTAGAATTAATTAGGAAATAAAAGATGAAGGTACGCAAAATATGCCATTCCAAATGCAATGAAAGAATTGCTAACTATATTTTTTTTCAAATCCCTGATTCAACATTTCCTCTTTAATACCCTCCATTATCAATATAACAGTGATTTCCTTTACTCAAGAGGATTATAGTATTTTTGAAATTAAAATTGAATGGATGAATAAAGTATAATTTTATCAACATTTAATGGCAGACGGTAATATTTTATCAACACGTTGCTTCAACATTTCATCTTTATTGTGTTCCATTATCACCATAGCAGTGCTTTCCACTAAAAAAGTTTTTATTAGAATTAATTAAGAAATAAAAGATGAAGGTACGCAAAATATGCCATTCCAAATGCAATGAAAGAATTGCTAACTATATTTTTTTTCAAATCCCTGATTCAACATTTCCTCTTTAATACCCTCCATTATCAATATAACAGTGATTTCCTTTACTCAAGAGGATTATAGTATTTTTGAAATTAAAATTGAATGGATGAATAAAATATAATTTTATCAACATTAAATGGCAGACGGTAATATTTTATCAACATGTTGCTTCAACATTTCATCTTTATTGTGTTCCATTATCACCATAGCAGTGCTTTCCACTAAAAAAGTTTTTATTAGAATTAATTAAGAAATAAAAGATGAAGGTACGCAAAATATGCCATTCCAAATGCAATGAAAGAATTGCTAACTATATTTTTTCAAATCCCTGATTCAACATTTCCTCTATAATACCCTCCATTATCAATATAACAGTGATTTCCTTTACTCAAGAGGATTATAGTATTTTTGAAATTAAAATTGAATGGATGAATAAAGTATAATTTTATCAACATTTAATGGCAGACGGTAATATTTTATCAACACGTTGCTTCAACATTTCATCTTTATTGTGTTCCATTATCACCATAGCAGTGCTTTCCACTAAAAAAGTTTTTATTAGAATTAATTAAGAAATAAAAGATGAAGGTACGCAAAATATGCCATTCCAAATGCAATGAAAGAATTGCTAACTATATTTTTTTCAAATCCCTGATTCAACATTTCCTCTATAATACCCTCCATTATCAATATAACAGTGATTTCCTTTACTCAAGAGGATTATAGTATTTTTGAAATTAAAATTGAATGGATGAATAAAGTATAATTTTATCAACATTTAATGGCAGACGGTAATATTTTATCAACACGTTGCTTCAACATTTCATCTTTATTGTGATCCATTATCACCATAGCAGTGCTTTCCACTAAAAAAGTTTTTATTAGAATTAATTAAGAAATAAAAGATGAAGTTACGCAAAATATGCCATTCCAAATGTAATGAAAGAATTGCTAACTATATTTTTTCAAATCCCTGATTCAACATTTCCTCTATAATACCCTCCATTATCAATATAACAGTGATTTCCTTTACTCAAGAGGATTATAGTATTTTTGAAATTAAAATTGAATGGATGAATAAAATATAATTTTATCAACATTAAATGGCAGACGGTAATATTTTATCAACATGTTGCTTCAACATTTCATCTTTATTGTGTTCCATTATCACCATAGCAGTGCTTTCCACTAAAAAAGTTTTTATTAGAATTAATTAAGAAATAAAAGATGAAGGTACGCAAAATATGCCATTCCAAATGCAATGAAAGAATTGCTAACTATATTTTTTCAAATCCCTGATTCAACATTTCCTCTTTAATACCCTCCATTATCAATATAACAGTGATTTCCTTTACTCAAGAGGATTATAGTATTTTTGAAATTAAAATTGAATGGATGAATAAAGTATAATTTTATCAACATTTAATGGCAGACGGTAATATTTTATCAACACGTTGCTTCAACATTTCATCTTTATTGTGTTCCATTATCACCATAGCAGTGCTTTCCACTAAAAAAGTTTTTATTAGAATTAATTAAGAAATAAAAGATGAAGGTACGCAAAATATGCCATTCCAAATGCAATGAAAGAATTGCTAACTATATTTTTTTTCAAATCCCTGATTCAACATTTCCTCTATAATACCCTCCATTATCAATATAACAGTGATTTCCTTTACTCAAGAGGATTATAGTATTTTTGAAATTAAAATTGAATGGATGAATAAAGTATAATTTTATCAACATTTAATGGCAGACGGTAATATTTTATCAACACGTTGCTTCAACATTTCATCTTTATTGTGATCCATTATCACCATAGCAGTGCTTTCCACTAAAAAAGTTTATATTAGAATTAATTAAGAAATAAAAGATGAAGTTACGCAAAATATGCCATTCCAAATGTAATGAAAGAATTGCTAACTATATTTTTTTTCAAATCGCTGATTCAACATTTCCTCTTTAATAACTTCCAACACCAATATCATATTGATTTGTTTTACTCAAGAGTAATATAAGATTTTTGAAATTAAAATTGATAGGATGAATAAAGTATAATTTTATAAACATTTAATGGCAGACGATTATATTTTATGTACACGTTGCTTCAACATTTCATCTTTATTGTGTTCCATTATCACCATAGCAGTGCTTTCCACTAAAAAAGTTTTTATTAGAATTAAGTTAAGAAATAATAGATGAAGGTACGCAAAATATGCCATTCCAAATGCAATTAAAGAATTGGTAACTATATTTTTTTTCAAATCCCTGATTTAACATTTCCTCTTTAATATCTTCTATCATCAATATAATATTGATTTCTTTTACTCAAGAGTAATATAAGATTATTGAAATAAAAGGTGAATGAATGAATAAAGTATAATTTTATCAACATTTAATGGCAGACGGTAATATTTTGTCAACACGTTGCTTTAACATTTCTTCTTTATTGGATTTCATTATCACCATAGCAGTGCTTTCCATTAACAAAACTTTTATTAGAATTAATTAAGAAATAATAGATAAAGGTACGCATAATATGTCATTCCAAATGCAATTAAAGATTTGTTAACTATATTTAATTTCAAATCCCTGATTCAACATTTCCTCTTTAATAACTTCCATTATCAATATAACAGTGATTTCCTTTACTCAAGAGGATTATAGTATTTTTGAAATTAAGATTGAATGGATCAATAAAGTATAATTTTATCAACATTTAATGGCAGACGGTAATATTTTATGTACACGTTGCTTCAACATTTCATCTTTATTGTGTTCCATTATCACCATAGCAGGGCTTTCCAATAAAAAAGTTTTTATTAGAATTAATTAAGAAATAATAGATGAAGGTACGCAAAATATGCGATTCCAAATGCAATTAAAGAATTGGTAACTATATTTTTTTTCAAATCGCTGATTCAACATTTCCTCTTTAATAACTTCCATCACCAATATCATATTGATTTGTTTTACTCAAGAGTAATATAAGATTTTTGAAATTAAAATCGAATGGATGAATAAAGTATAATTTTATCAACAGTTAATGGCAGAAGTTAATGTTTTATCAAAACGTTGCTTCAACATTTCTTCTTTATTGTGTTCCATTATCACCATAGCAGTGCTTTCCACTAAAAAAATTTATCAGGATAAATTAAGAAATAATAGATACAGGTACGCATAATATGCCATTCCAAATGCAATGAAAGAATTGCTAACTATATTTTTTTCAATTCCCTGATTCAACATTTCCTCTTTAATAACTTCCATTAGCAATATAACAGTGATATCTTTTACTCAAGAGTATTATAGTATTTTTGAAATTAAAATTGAATGGATGAATAAAGTATAATTTTATCAACATTTCATGGCAGACGGTAATATTTTATCAACACGTTGCTTCAACATTTCATCTTTATTGTGTTCCATTATCACCATAGCAGGGCTTTCCACTAAAAAAGTTTTTATTAGAATTAATTAAGAAATAATAGATAAAGGTACGCAAAATATGCCATTCCAAATCCAATTAAAGAATTACTAACTACATTTTTTTTCAATTCCCTGATTCAACATTTCCTCTTTAATAACTTCCATTAGCAATATAACAGTGATTTCTTTTACTCAAGAGTATTATAGTATTTTTGAAATTAAAATTGAATGGATGAATAAAGTATAATTTTATCAACATTTAATGGCAGACGGTAATATTTTATCAACGTTTCGCTTCAACATTTCATCTTTATTGTTTTCCATTATCACCATAGCAGTGCTTTCCACTAAAAAAATTTATCAGAATAAATTAAGAAATAATAGATTCAGGTACGCATAAAATGCCATTCCAAATGCAATTAAAGAATTGCTAACTACATTTTTTTTCAATTCCCTGATTCAACATTTCCTCTTTAATAACTTCCATTAGCAATATAACAGTGATTTCCTTTACTCAAGAGGATTATAGTATTTTTGAAATTAAAATTGAATGGATGAATAAAGTATAATTTTATCAACATTTCATGGCAGACGGTAATATTTTATCAACACGTTGCTTCAACATTTCATCTTTATTGTGTTCCATTATCACCATAGCAGTGCTTTCCACTAAAAAAGTTTTTATTAGAATTAATTAAGAAATAATAGATGAAGGTACGCAAAATATGCCATTCCAAATGCAATATAAGAATTGGTAACTATATTTTTTTTCAAATCCCTGATTCAACATTTCCTCTTTAATAACTTCCATCACCAATATCATATTGATTTGTTTTACTCAAGAGTAAAATAAGATTTTTGAAATTAAAATCGAATGGATGAATAAAGTATAATTTTATCAACATTTAATGGCAGACGGTAATATTTTATACACACGTTGCTTCAACATTTCTGCTTTATTGTATTCCATTATCACCACAGCAGTGCTTTCCATTAACAAAACTTTTATTAGGATTAATTAAGAAATAATAGATTAAGGTACGCAAAATATGCCATTCCAAATCCAATTAAAGAATTGCTTACTATAATTTTTTCAATTCCCTGATCCAACATTTCCTCTTTAATAACTTCCATTAGCAATATAACAGTGATTTCTTTTACTCAAGAGTATTATAGTATTTTTGAAATTAAAATTGAATGGATGAATAAAGTATAATTTTATCAACATTTAATGGCAGACGGTAATATTTTATCAACGTTTCGCTTCAACATTTCATCTTTATTGTTTTCCATTATCACCATAGCAGTGCTTTCCACTAAAAAAATTTTTATCAGAATTAATTAAGAAATAATAGATAAAGGTACGCATAATATGCCATTCCAAATCCAATTAAAGAATTGCTAACTATATTTTTTTTAAATCCCTGATTCAATATTTCCACTTTATTATAGTCCATTATCAACATAACAGTGATTTCCTTTACTCAAGAGGATTATCGTATTTTTGAAATTAAAATTGAATGGATGAATAAAGTATAATTTTATAAACATTTAATGGCAGACGGTAATATTTTATCAACACGTTGCTTCAACATTTCATCTTTATTGTGTTCCATTATCACCATAGCAGTGCTTTCCACTAAAAAGTTTTTATTAGAATTAATTAAGAAATAATAGATAAAGGTACGCAAAATATGCCATTCCAAATCCAATTAAAGAATTGCTATCTACATTTTTTTCAATTCCCTGATTCAACATTTCCTCTTTAATAACTTCCATTAGCAATATAACAGTGATTTCTTTTACTCAAGAGTATTATAGTATTTTTGAAATTAAAATTGAATGGATGAATAAAGTATAATTTTATCAACATTTAATGGCAGACGGTAATATTTTATCAACGTTTCGCTCCAACATTTCATCTTTATTGTGTTCCATTATCACCATAGCAGTGCTTTCCACTAAAAAAATTTATCAGAATAAATTAAGAAATAATAGATTCAGGTACGCATAATATGCCATTCCAAATGCAATGAAAGAATTGCTAACTATATTTTTTTTCAATTCCCTGATTCAACATTTCATCTTTAATAACTTCCATTAGCAATATAACAGTGATTTCTTTTACTCAAGAGTATTATAGTATTTTTGAAATTAAAATTGAATGGATGAACAAAGTATAATTTTATAAACATTTAATGGCAGACGGTAATATTTTATGTACACGTTGCTTCAACATTTCTGCTTTATTGTATTCCATTATCACCACAGCAGTGCTTTCCATTAACAAAACTTTTATTAGGATTAATTAAGAAATAATAGATTAAGGTACGCAAAATATGCCATTCCAAATCCAATTAAAGAATTGCTTACTATAATTTTTTTAATTCCCTGATTCAACATTTCCTCTTTAATAACTTCCATTAGCAATATAACAGTGATTTCTTTTACTCAAGAGTATTATAGTATTTTTGAAATTAAAATTGAATGGATGAATAAAGTATAATTTTATCAACATTTAATGGCAGACGGTAATATTTTATCAACGTTTCGCTTCAACATTTCATCTTTATTGTTTTCCATTATCACCATAGCAGTGCTTTCCACTAAAAAAATTTTTATCAGAATTAATTAAGAAATAATAGATAAAGGTACGCATAATATGCCATTCCAAATCCAATTAAAGAATTGCTAACTATATTTTTTTTAAATCCCTGATTCAATATTTCCACTTTAATATAGTCCATTATCAACATAACAGTGATTTCCTTTACTCAAGAGGATTATCGTATTTTTGAAATTAAAATTGAATGGATGAATAAAGTATAATTTTATAAACATTTAATGGCAGACGGTAATATTTTATCAACACGTTGCTTCAACATTTCATCTTTATTGTGTTCCATTATCACCATAGCAGTGCTTTCCACTAAAAAAGTTTTTATTAGAATTAATTAAGAAATAATAGATAAAGGTACGCAAAATATGCCATTCCAAATCCAATTAAAGAATTGCTAACTACATTTTTTTTCAATTCCCTGATTCAACATTTCCTCTTTAATAACTTCCATTAGCAATATAACAGTGATTTCTTTTACTCAAGAGTATTATAGTATTTTTGAAATTAAAATTGAATGGATGAATAAAGTATAATTTTATCAACATTTAATGGCAGACGGTAATATTTTATCAACGTTTCGCTCCAACATTTCATCTTTATTGTGTTCCATTATCACCATAGCAGTGCTTTCCACTAAAAAAATTTATCAGAATAAATTAAGAAATAATAGATTCAGGTACGCATAATATGCCATTCCAAATGCAATGAAAGAATTGCTAACTATATTTTTTTTCAATTCCCTGATTCAACATTTCATCTTTAATAACTTCCATTAGCAATATAACAGTGATTTCTTTTACTCAAGAGTATTATAGTATTTTTGAAATTAAAATTGAATGGATGAACAAAGTATAATTTTATAAACATTTAATGGCAGACGGTAATATTTTATGTACACGTTGCTTTAACATTTCTGCTTTATTGTATTCCATTATCACCACAGCAGTGCTTTCCATTAACAAAACTTTTATTAGGATTAATTAAGAAATAATAGATTAAGGTACGCAAAATATGCCATTCCAAATCCAATTAAAGAATTGCTTACTATAATTTTTTTAATTCCCTGATTCAACATTTCCTCTTTAATAACTTCCATTAGCAATATAACAGTGATTTCTTTTACTCAAGAGTATTATAGTATTTTTGAAATTAAAATTGAATGGATGAATAAAGTATAATTTTATCAACATTTAATGGCAGACGGTAATATTTTATCAACGTTTCGCTCCAACATTTCATCTTTATTGTTTTCCATTATCACCATAGCAGTGCTTTCCACTAAAAAAATTTATCAGAATAAATTAAGAAATAATAGATTCAGGTACGCATAATATGCCATTCCAAATGCAATGAAAGAATTGCTAACTATATCTTTTTTCAAATCCCTGATTCAACATTTCCTCTATAATAACCTCCATTATCAATATAACAGTGATTTCCTTTACTCAAGAGGATTATAGTATTTTTGAAATTAAAATTGAATGGATGAATAAAGTATAATTTTATAAACATTGAATGGCAGACGGTAATATTTTATGTACACGTTGCTTCAACATTTCTTCTTTATTGTATTCCATTATCACCACAGCAGTGCTTTCCATTAACAAATATTTTATTAGGATTAATTAAGAAATAATAGATAAAGGTACGCATAATATGTCATTCCAAATGCAATTAAAGATTTGCTAACTATATTTAATTTCAAATCCCTGATTCAACATTTCCTCTTTAATAACTTCCATTATCAATATAACAGTGATTTCCTTTACTCAAGAGGATTATAGTATTTTTGAAATTAAGATTGAATGGATGAATAAAGTATAATTTTATAAACATTTAATGGCAGACGGTAATATTTTATGTACACGTTGCTTCAACATTTCATCTTTATTGTGTTCCATTATCACCATAGCAGTGCTTTCCACTAAAAAAGTTTTTATTAGAATTAATTAAGAAATAATAGATGAAGGTACGCAAAATATGCCATTCCAAATGCAATATAAGAATTGGTAACTATATTTTTTTCAAATCCCTGATTCAACATTTCCTCTTTAATAACTTCCATCACCAATATCATATTGATTTGTTTTACTCAAGAGTAAAATAAGATTTTTGAAATTAAAATCGAATGGATGAATAAAGTATAATTTTATCAACATTTAATGGCAGAAGTTAATGTTTTATCAACACGTTGCTTCAACATTTCTTCTTTAATGTGTTCCATTATCACCATAGCAGTGCTTTCCACTAAAAAATTTATCAGGATAAATTAAGAAATAATAGATAAAGGTACGCAAAATATGCCATTCCAAATCCAATTAAAGAATTGCTAACTATATTTTTTTTCAATTCCCTGATTCAACATTTCCTCTTTAATAACTTCCATTTTCAATATAACAGTGATTTCCTTTACTCAAGAGGATTATCGTATTTTTGAAATTAAAATTGAATGGATGAATAAAGTATAATTTTATAAACATTTAATGGCAGACGGTAATATTTTATCAACACGTTGCTTCAACATTTCATCTTTATTGTGTTCCATTATCACCATAGCAGTGCTTTCCACTAAAAAAGTTTTTATTAGAATTAATTAAGAAATAATAGATAAAGATACGCAAAATATGCCATTCCAAATCCAATTAAAGAATTGCTAACTACATTTTTTTTCAATTCCCTGATTCAACATTTCCTCTTTAATAACTTCCATTAGCAATATAACAGTGATTTCTTTTACTCAAGAGTATTATAGTATTTTTGAAATTAAAATTGAATGGATGAATAAAGTATAATTTTATCAACATTTAATGGCAGACGGTAATATTTTATCAACGTTTCGCTCCAACATTTCATCTTTATTGTGTTCCATTATCACCATAGCAGTGCTTTCCACTAAAAAAATTTATCAGAATAAATTAAGAAATAATAGATTCAGGTACGCATAATATGCCATTCCAAATGCAATGAAAGAATTGCTAACTATATTTTTTTTCAATTCCCTGATTCAACATTTCATCTTTAATAACTTCCATTAGCAATATAACAGTGATTTCTTTTACTCAAGAGTATTATAGTATTTTTGAAATTAAAATTGAATGGATGAACAAAGTATAATTTTATAAACATTTAATGGCAGACGGTAATATTTTATGTACACGTTGCTTCAACATTTCTGCTTTATTGTATTCCATTATCACCACAGCAGTGCTTTCCATTAACAAAACTTTTATTAGGATTAATTAAGAAATAATAGATTAAGGTACGCAAAATATGCCATTCCAAATCCAATTAAAGAATTGCTTACTATAATTTTTTTAATTCCCTGATTCAACATTTCCTCTTTAATAACTTCCATTAGCAATATAACAGTGATTTCTTTTACTCAAGAGTATTATAGTATTTTTGAAATTAAAATTGAATGGATGAATAAAGTATAATTTTATCAACATTTAATGGCAGACGGTAATATTTTATCAACGTTTCGCTCCAACATTTCATCTTTATTGTTTTCCATTATCACCATAGCAGTGCTTTCCACTAAAAAAATTTATCAGAATAAATTAAGAAATAATAGATTCAGGTACGCATAATATGCCATTCCAAATGCAATGAAAGAATTGCTAACTATATCTTTTTTCAAATCCCTGATTCAACATTTCCTCTATAATAACCTCCATTATCAATATAACAGTGATTTCCTTTACTCAAGAGGATTATAGTATTTTTGAAATTAAAATTGAATGGATGAATAAAGTATAATTTTATAAACATTGAATGGCAGACGGTAATATTTTATGTACACGTTGCTTCAACATTTCTTCTTTATTGTATTCCATTATCACCACAGCAGTGCTTTCCATTAACAAATATTTTATTAGGATTAATTAAGAAATAATAGATAAAGGTACGCATAATATGTCATTCCAAATGCAATTAAAGATTTGCTAACTATATTTAATTTCAAATCCCTGATTCAACATTTCCTCTTTAATAACTTCCATTATCAATATAACAGTGATTTCCTTTACTCAAGAGGATTATAGTATTTTTGAAATTAAGATTGAATGGATGAATAAAGTATAATTTTATAAACATTTAATGGCAGACGGTAATATTTTATGTACACGTTGCTTCAACATTTCATCTTTATTGTGTTCCATTATCACCATAGCAGTGCTTTCCACTAAAAAAGTTTTTATTAGAATTAATTAAGAAATAATAGATGAAGGTACGCAAAATATGCCATTCCAAATGCAATATAAGAATTGGTAACTATATTTTTTTCAAATCCCTGATTCAACATTTCCTCTTTAATAACTTCCATCACCAATATCATATTGATTTGTTTTACTCAAGAGTAAAATAAGATTTTTGAAATTAAAATCGAATGGATGAATAAAGTATAATTTTATCAACATTTAATGGCAGAAGTTAATGTTTTATCAACACGTTGCTTCAACATTTCTTCTTTAATGTGTTCCATTATCACCATAGCAGTGCTTTCCACTAAAAAATTTATCAGGATAAATTAAGAAATAATAGATAAAGGTACGCAAAATATGCCATTCCAAATCCAATTAAAGAATTGCTAACTATATTTTTTTTCAATTCCCTGATTCAACATTTCCTCTTTAATAACTTCCATTTTCAATATAACAGTGATTTCCTTTACTCAAGAGGATTATCGTATTTTTGAAATTAAAATTGAATGGATGAATAAAGTATAATTTTATAAACATTTAATGGCAGACGGTAATATTTTATCAACACGTTGCTTCAACATTTCATCTTTATTGTGTTCCATTATCACCATAGCAGTGCTTTCCACTAAAAAAGTTTTTATTAGAATTAATTAAGAAATAATAGATAAAGATACGCAAAATATGCCATTCCAAATCCAATTAAAGAATTGCTAACTACATTTTTTTTCAATTCCCTGATTCAACATTTCCTCTTTAATAACTTCCATTAGCAATATAACAGTGATTTCTTTTACTCAAGAGTATTATAGTATTTTTGAAATTAAAATTGAATGGATGAATAAAGTATAATTTTATCAACATTTAATGGCAGACGGTAATATTTTATCAACGTTTCGCTCCAACATTTCATCTTTATTGTGTTCCATTATTACCATAGCAGTGCTTTCCATTTAAAAAGTTTTTATTAGGATTAATTAAGAAATAATAGATAAAGGTACGCATAATATGTCATTCCAAATGCAATTAAAGATTTGCTAACTATATTTAATTTCAAATCCCTGATTCAACATTTCCTCTTTAATAACTTCCATCACCAATATCATATTGATTTGTTTTACTCAAGAGTAATATAAGATTTTTGAAATTAAAATCGAATGGATGAATAAAGTATAATTTTATCAACATTTAATGGCAGAAGTTAATGTTTTATCAACACGTTGCTTCAACATTTCATCTTTATTGTGTTCCATTATCACCATAGCAGTGCTTTCCACTAAAAAAGTTTTTATTAGAATTAATTAAGAAATAATAGATGAAGGTACGCAAAATATGCCATTCCAAATGCAATTAAAGAATTGGTAACTATATTTTTTTTCAAATCCCTGATTCAGCATTTCCTCTTTAATAACTTCCATCACCAATATCATATTGATTTGTTTTACTCAAGAGTAATATAAGATTTTTGAAATTAAAATCGAATGGATGAATAAAGTATAATTTTATCAACATTTAATGGCAGAAGTTAATGTTTTATCAACACGTTGCTTCAACATTTCTTCTTTATTGTATTCCATTATCACCACAGCAGTGCTTTCCATTAACAAATATTTTATTAGGATTAATTAAGAAATAATAGATAAAGGTACGCATAATATGTCATTCCAAATGCAATTAAAGATTTGCTAACTATATTTAATTTCAAATCCCTGATTCAACATTTCCTCTTTAATAACTTCCATTATCAATATAACAGTGATTTCCTTTACTCAAGAGGATTATAGTATTTTTGAAATTAAGATTGAATGGATGAATAAAGTATAATTTTATAAACATTTAATGGCAGACGGTAATATTTTATGTACACGTTGCTTCAACATTTCATCTTTATTGTGTTCCATTATCACCATAGCAGTGCTTTCCACTAAAAAAGTTTTTATTAGAATTAATTAAGAAATAATAGATGAAGGTACGCAAAATATGCCATTCCAAATGCAATATAAGAATTGGTAACTATATTTTTTTCAAATCCCTGATTCAACATTTCCTCTTTAATAACTTCCATCACCAATATCATATTGATTTGTTTTACTCAAGAGTAAAATAAGATTTTTGAAATTAAAATCGAATGGATGAATAAAGTATAATTTTATCAACATTTAATGGCAGAAGTTAATGTTTTATCAACACGTTGCTTCAACATTTCTTCTTTATTGTGTTCCATTATCACCATAGCAGTGCTTTCCACTAAAAAATTTATCAGGATAAATTAAGAAATAATAGATAAAGGTACGCAAAATATGCCATTCCAAATCCATTTAAAGAATTGCTAACTATATTTTTTTTCAATTCCCTGATTCAACATTTCCTCTTTAATAACTTCCATTTTCAATATAACAGTGATTTCCTTTACTCAAGTCCTCTTCCACTAAAAAAATTTTCATTAGAATTAATTAAGAAATAATAGATGAAGGAACGCATAATATGCCATTCCAAATGCAATTAAAGAATTGATAAATATATTTTTTCAAATTTCGGATTCAACATTTCGTCCTTAATATCTTCCATTATCAATATAATATTGATTTGTTTTACTCAAGGGTAATATAAGATTTTTGAAATAAAAGGTGAATGGATGAATAAAGTATAATTTTATCAACATTTAATGGCAGACGGTAATATTTTTTCAACACGTTGCTTCAACATTTCTTCTTTATTGTATTCCATTATCACCATAGCAGTGCTTTCCACTAAAAATTTTTTATTAGAATTAATTAAGAAATAATAGATGAAGGTACGTAAAATATGCCATTCCAAATGCAATTAAAGAATTGTTAACTATATTTTTTTTCAAATCCCTGATTCAACATTTCCTCTTTAATAGCTTCCATCACCAATATCATATTGATTTGTTTTACTCAAGAGTAATATAAGATTTTTGAAATTAAAATCGAATGGATGAATAAAGTATAATTTTATCAACATTTATTGGCAGAAGGTAATGTTTTATCAACACGTTGCTTCAACATTTTATCTTTATTGTGTTCCATTATCACCATAGCAGTGCTTTCCACTAAAAAAGTTTTTATTAGAATTAATTAAGAAATAATAGATGAAGGTACGCAAAATATGCCATTCCAAATGCAATTAAAGAATTGGTAACTATATTTTTTTTCAAATCCCTGATTCAACATTTCCTCTTTAATAACTTTTATTATAAAAATTACAGTGATTTCCTTTACTCAAGAGTTTTATACTATTTTTGAAATTAAAATTGAATGGATGAATTAAGTATAATTTTATCAACATTTAATGGCATACGGTAATATTTTATCAACACGTTGCTTCAACATTTCATCTTTATTGTGTTCCAATATCACCATAGAAGTGCTTTCCACTAAAAAATTTTTCATTAGAATTAATTAAGAAATAATAGATGAAGGTACGCATAATATGCCATTCCAAATGCAATTAAAGAATTGATAAATATATTTTTTCAAATTTCGGATTCAACATTTCGTCCTTAATATCTTCCATTATCAATATAATATTGATTTGTTTTACTCAAGGGTAATATAAGATTTTTGAAATAAAAGGTGAATGGATGAATAAAGTATAATTTTATCAACATTTAATGGCAGACGGTAATATTTTTTCAACACGTTGCTTCAACATTTCTTCTTTATTGTATTCCATTATCACCATAGCAGTGCTTTCCACTAAAAATTTTTTATTAGAATTAATTAAGAAATAATAGATGAAGGTACGTAAAATATGCCATTCCAAATGCAATTAAAGAATTGCTAACTATATTTTTTTTCAAATCCCTGATTCAACATTTCCTCTTTAATAGCTTCCATCACCAATATCATATTGATTTGTTTTACTCAAGAGTAATATAAGATTTTTGAAATTAAAATCGAATGGATGAATAAAGTATAATTTTATCAACATTTATTGGCAGAAGGTAATGTTTTATCAACACGTTGCTTCAACATTTTATCTTTATTGTGTTCCATTATCACCATAGCAGTGCTTTCCACTAAAAAAGTTTTTATTAGAATTAATTAAGAAATAATAGATGAAGGTACGCAAAATATGCCATTCCAAATGCAATTAAAGAATTGGTAACTATATTTTTTTTCAAATCCCTGATTCAACATTTCCTCTTTAATAACTTTTATTATAAAAATTACAGTGATTTCCTTTACTCAAGAGTTTTATACTATTTTTGAAATTAAAATTGAATGGATGAATTAAGTATAATTTTATCAACATTTAATGGCATACGGTAATATTTTATCAACACGTTGCTTCAACATTTCATCTTTATTGTGTTCCAATATCACCATAGAAGTGCTTTCCACTAAAAAAATTTTCATTAGAATTAATTAAGAAATAATAGATGAAGGTACGCATAATATGCCATTCCAAATGCAATTAAAGAATTGATAAATATTTTTTTTCAAATTTCGGATTCAACATTTCGTCCTTAATATCTTCCATTATCAATATAATATTGATTTGTTTTACTCAAGGGTAATATAAGATTTTTGAAATAAAAGGTGAATGGATGAATAAAGTATAATTTTATCAACATTTAATGGCAGACGGTAATATTTTTTCAACACGTTGCTTCAACATTTCTTCTTTATTGTATTCCATTATCACCATAGCAGTGCTTTCCACTAAAATTTTTTTACAGAATTAATTAAGAAATAAAAGATGAAGGTACGCATAATATGCCACTCCAAATGCAATTAAAGAATTGCCAACTATATTTTTTTCAAATCCCTGATTCAACATTTCCTCTTTAATAACTTCCATTATCAAAATAACAGTGATTTCTTTACTCAAGAGTATTATAGTTTTTTTGAAATTAAAATTGAATTGATGAATTAAGTATAATTTTATCAACATTTAATGGCATACGGTAATATTTTATCAACACGTTGCTTCAACATTTCATCTTTATTGTGTTCCAATATCACCATAGAAGTGCTTTCCACTAAAAAATTTTTCATTAGAATTAATTAAGAAATTATAGATGAAGGTACGCATAATATGCCATTGCAAATGCAATTAAAGAATTGATAAATATTTTTTTTCAAATTTCGGATTCAACATTTCGTCCTTAATAACTTCCATTATCAATATAATATTGATTTGTTTTACTCAAGAGTAATATAAGATTTTTGAAATAAAAGGTTAATGGATGAATAAAGTATAATTTTTTGAACATTTAATGGCAGACGGTAATATTATCAACACGTTGCTTCAACATTTCATCTTTATTGTGTTCCATTATCACCATAGCAGTGATTTCCACTAAAAAATTTTTATCAGAATTAATTAAGAAATAATAGATAAAGGTACGCATAATATGCCATTCCAAATCCAATTAAAGAATTGCTAACTATATTTAATTTCAAATCCCTGATTCAACATTTCCTCTTTAATACCTTCAATCATCAATATAATATTGATTTGATTTACTCAAGAGTAATATAAGATTTTTGAAATAAAAGGTGAATGGATGAATAAAGTATAATTTTATCAACATTTAATGGCAGACGGTAATATTTTTTCAACACGTTGCTTCAACATTTCTTCTTTATCGTATTCCATTATCACCATAGCAGTGCTTTCCACTAAAATTTTTTTTACAGAATTAATTAAGAAATAAAAGATGAAGGTACGCATAATATGCCATTCCAAATCCAATTAAAGAATTGCTAACTATATTTAATTTCAAATCCCTGATTCAACATTTCCTCTTTAATACCTTCAATCATCAATATAATATTGATTTGATTTACTCAAGAGTAATATAAGATTTTTGAAATAAAAGGTGAATGGATGAATTAAGTATAATTTTATCAACATTTAATGGCATACGGTAATATTTTATCAACACGTTGCTTCAACATTTCATCTTTATTGTGTTCCAATATCACCATAGAAGTGCTTTCCACTAAAAATTTTTCATTAGAATTAATTAAGAAATAATAGATGAAGGTACGCATAATATGCCATTCCAAATGCAATTAAAGAATTGATAAATATTTTTTTTCAAATTTCGGATTCAAAATTTCGTCCTTAATATCTTCCATCATCAATATAATATTGATTTGTTTTACTCAAGAGTAATATAAGATTTTTGAAATAAAAGGTGAATGGATGAATAAAGTATAATTTTTTGAACATTTAATTGCAGACGGTAATATTTTTTCAACACGTTGCTTCAACATTTCTTCTTTATTGTATTCCATTATCACCATAGCAGTGCTTTCCACTAAAAATTTTTTTACAGAATTAATTAAGAAATAAAAGATGAAGGTACGCATAAGATGCCACTCCAAATGCAATTAAAGAATTGCCAACTATATTTTTTTCAAATCCCTGATTCAACATTTCCTCTTTAATAACTTCCATTATCAAAATAACAGTGATTTCTTTACTCAAGAGTATTATAGTATTTTTGAAATTAAAATTGAATTGATGAATTAAGTATAATTTTATCAACATTTAATGGCATACGGTAATATTTTATCAACACGTTGCTTCAACATTTCATCTTTATTGTGTTCCAATATCACCATAGAAGTGCTTTCCACTAAAAAAATTTTCATTAGAATTAATTAAGAAATTATAGATGAAGGTACGCATAATATGCCATTGCAAATGCAATTAAAGAATTGATAAATATTTTTTTTCAAATTTCGGATTCAACATTTCGTCCTTAATAACTTCCATTATCAATATAATATTGATTTGTTTTACTCAAGAGTAATATAAGATTTTTGAAATAAAAGGTTAATGGATGAATAAAGTATAATTTTTTGAACATTTAATGGCAGACGGTAATATTATCAACACGTTGCTTCAACATTTCATCTTTATTGTGTTCCATTATCACCATAGCAGTGTTTCCACTAAAAAATTTTTATCAGAATTAATTAAGAAATAATAGATAAAGGTACGCATAATATGCCATTCCAAATCCAATTAAAGTATTGCTAACTATATTTAATTTCAAATCCCTGATTCAACATTTCCTCTTTAATACCTTCAATCATCAATATAATATTGATTTGATTTACTCAAGAGTAATATAAGATTTTTGAAATAAAAGGTGAATGGATTAATAAAGTATAATTTTATCAACATTTAATGGCAGAAGGTAATGTTTTATCAACACGTTGCTTCAACATTTCTTCTTTATTGTATGCCATTATCACCATAGCAGTGCTTTCCACTAAAAAAATTTTTATCAGAATTAATAAAGAAATAAAAGATGAAGATGCGGATACTAAGCCATTCCAAATGCAATTAAAGAATTGAGTTTGAGAGTTCTAAAAGTACACTTTTCAGTAACACTCTCTGTCTCTAATGGAGACAATAAAGTGTCACTATTGTCACCCAAGAGCAATACCCGACAGTCCCCAACCAATTGCCGACAAAGACTTTCCGTTCCTTAGCTTTGTTTACAACTAACAACCACATTTAGTTTCTATGTAAAATGAGCCCAATCCCACTTAATGTCGTTGAAGAACTATTCTTCGCAAAAATTTAGCTACTCTGTCGAGGGTTGACCACAAAAATACGTTTAAAAGTTGATGCCGTCATTGGAAAATTTCTTACTAAGTACTGAGACTACTCAAACAATACCCAAGAAATTAATTTTGATTTTTCTCGGAATTTTCCCAAATATTCGCAAAATCTTTTGCGTTCAAATAAATATACAATACGTAAGAATATATATGCTGAAAATGCCTATAGATGTGAAATATTTCAACGCCAAATGCGATTGATTTTTGGTAATGGGTTGATTGCAGTATTTCATAAACCGGTCACTATTTGCCTTTTATGATCTCTAACCTAATAAAATTTAAACAACCAAAAATTTTTTGACGGGTAGCATATTAAGCGACTATGTATTGAAGACTAAATTCCTGATTTTTGCATTGGGAAAGAACTCAAAAAAATTTGGATATGATTTTGCATTGGGAAAAATTCAATTCGGGGTCGGACATTACATTTTATTCCCTTTGATAGATATATGTCACCTTTTCCAATACTATTCCTGGAGGCAATATAGCTGATTAGTCCATGTTCGGTAACCAACCGTTTAGCTATCTAAATCAGCCTGTATGACATGTTACAATGATTGGGAAGTGGTGGCTAGAATATGTAAATAGTCAAAATAAGGAAATAGAGAAATAGTAGACTGAGAAAAGTATTCTTTGTCTGGTGGCATCTTTAAAAAATCAAACACATTTAGCCGCTGTCCACGTTACTAGCCAATTTTAGCTGCTGTCCAATTTATTAGGCAATTTAATTGGACGACTGGTAAAAATGGTTTTAGTCGGATCAAATAGAACGCATTATGAAATAAGGCGTTAATGTCGCCTGTTAACTATAGCTAAGCAAATAGGGTGGCACTGGCACTGTAAATCACTTTAAAAAATAAAACTCACTGAAAATAGGGCTTAATAGAGGGCCTAATAGCCTAATGGACCAGTTGTCGTTAACCGGTATCAAAATATCAAAGGGATATGGATGGGTAAAAAACTAACCCATATCTTGATTGTCGGACATCTACCAATAGACTTTCGGGTGTTTACTAAGTATACTTTTAAATAATTTGGCCAGTTGATAAAATAAAAAATAGTTGTTATTGAAAAGTGTACTTTTAGAACTCGCGAACTCAATTGCTAACTATATTTTTTTCAATTCCCTGATTCAACATTTCCTCTTTAATGGCTTCCATTATCAATATAACAGTGATTTCTTTTACTCAAGAGTATTATAGTATTTTTGAAATTAAAATTGAATGGATGAATAAAGTATAATTTTATCAACAATTAATGTGTTATATTGCTTAGGTTAGGTGTATTAGATATACTGTTAGGCCAATATTGCGAAGGATGCAACTAAAAGCTATGAGAAAATGGCTAAGTAAATAATAATAGGTTAGAGTGAGTGCGCATAGGCAGATTAGGTGTATGCAAATACTAGATAAGACTCGGACGCTCGAAGTCCCGAGTCGAGAAAGAGATAAGATTAGTTGAGTGTGTTATAGGTATTACTGTATGCTATATCTATCGACTAAGTAAATTGTGCTAAGGTTAGTGTGAGTTGGTGTATGCTAAATAGTATATGCAAAGTGAGTCGAGCGAACTCGAGCTCACGAGAAATAAGATAACGACAAGCTAAAGTCGATATAGGTATTAGATATAGGTATATATTCTCAATTCTCAAAAAAACAGTCGAGTCAAAGTGATTTTACATAAAGTGATACCAATTCAATGAATGAATATGAGAATTGGAGTTTCTCTGTGTTCCGATCATAAAGGAACGGTCTCAGACAAACTCCTTAAAACTAATAACACTAGAATACAAACTAACTACAAACTAAAGGAAACAAGTACATGGGACTTACAACTTGATCAGTTGACGTGGACTTGGGCCGTGACAATCGGAGGGGATGACCGGACAGCGACGATGACACGTGGATGGTGACCGTTGACCTCTTGCGCAGAGGATGATGATGAAATCTTGATTTTGTGTTGATTTTTTTAGTCATTAATTGACTCATTCCCTAGTAAAAGGGGCTTATATGATTTTGCAAATGAAATACCGTAGTAACCCAGTAGTAACCATAATTTTAAAGTCACTAAAGCCCGCCCAACTCTTTTTAAAATTTACTCTCAAGTTTCATTCATTTCTTTCAAATTGAGCTCGAAGTTTTACTCTAGGGTGAACTGAATCTGCGGTGCTTGTGTTTTCTGAGTTGCATTTTCCACAAAAAATGAGTAAAAAGGTGGCAAAGGTTTCTTCGAAGCTGCTGGAAAACCTAAATTTTGGAAAGAAGAGAAAATTGAATATTCTAAGCTGGAAAGATCAAGTGGCCCAGTCCAGCAGAAATGAAGGAGAACCATATCAAGGAAGAAATGGAATGCTAAACCCTCCAAGAATACCTCAAAGAATTAGGACTCAAGTTTGCTGCTCTCAAGTCTGACACATGTGGAAGATGTGATCTCTATGAGTCTCAAATCCGTAATCATGATGGTTCCGAAGCTGAGCTAGAAGAATTTTGGACTACAAAAATGGAACATCATCTACTAGCTGAAAATGCTTATCAATGTCTCCGTGATGATACAGAGCAGAGCAGAATAGATCCTGATTTTGTAACTATTTGTGTTGATTTGCAAGGTGTTTTACTTTGTCCCCGTTTAACGAATTCAGAATACTATTACCAAAGAAAGTATACGTGCTACAATTTAGCGATTAACAACCCCGCAGAAGATCAAACTACGATGGCTTTTTGGCACCAAGCAGAAGCAAGTCGTGGATCTTCGGAAGTCGCTTCGTGCGTATATAGGTATCTCATTGAAAATTATCGAATCTTAGAGGAAGGAGATAAGCGTATTTTGACCATATACTCTGATCGCTGCGTTGGTCAAAACAATAACTTTATTGTTTTAGTCATGTACATGTTGCTAATTCGTCAAAATCGTTTCTCCGAAATACGGCAAAAGTTTATGACTACAGGCCACAGCTTTTTACCTTGCGACAGACAGTTTTCCTTGATTGAGAAGAAGATGATGAAGGCTACCATCCATAAACCTGATGATTATATCAGTGTTATTCAAGAGTCCAGATTAGATAAGCCTTATACTGTACAAAGAATGCTACAAGACGACTTTTTAGATTTTATGAATCTTTCTAATCAAGTGGTTCGTCCAAGAACCCTGAAAGTTACGCAAATCATGTATGGTCTACTTACATCAGCCAATATTAATTTGCTCCAAACAAAATCTCACCTGTGGGATGAGGAGTGGCAACATCACGTGTTGCAATTCAATGCAAATTTTGGTCTGCAGCCAGTACAAAGACTTTACCATTTCCCACTTCCTATTGCCGCAGCCTTGCAAAAGGATTTAAAGGATATGATCCCTTTTCTAAATTCGGAATCTCAAGTGTTCTTAAGAGAAATTTCTGGGAAACTTATAATCAACAGGCTTGAAATATCCTATTTAAAGAAAACCTTCAGTTCGTCTTCAGTTCCCATGTTAATATTGCATTGTATAGTATTATCTAAGAATCTAAGGTTCATTCGTCATTATTGTTTTATTTAACAGATTGATTCGTTTTTCATAAGCTTACCCCGTCTGGTCACTATAAAATAAATTATTTGTTTACAAATATCTAAGCCCCTTTTACTATTGAATGAGTCAATTATCTATTTTGATTTTCTGTTGCTTTTCATAGTCAACATTAATCAATTTTGATTTTCTGTTGATTTTCATAGTTAACGTGAAACAATTTTATTTTTCTGCTGATTTTCATAATCAACATTAATCAAATCTTGATTTTCTTTTGATTTTTATAGTCAAAAATTATCTATTTTGATTTTCTATTGATTTTCATAGTCAGCAACTACCTATTTTGATTTTCTATAGATTTTCAGTCAGCAACTACCTATTTTGATTTTCTATAGATTTTCATAGTCAGCAACTACCTATTTTGATTTTCTATAGATTTTCATAGTCAACAATTGTCTATTTTGATTTTCTGTTGATTTTGATAGTCGACATTAATCTATTTTGATCTTCTGTTTGTTTTCATTGCCAATCTTAATCTATTTTGAGTTTCTGTTGATTTTCATAGTCAACAATTATCTATTTTGATTTTCTGTTGATTTTCATAGTCAACAATTATCGATTTTGATTTTCTGTTGATTTTCATAGTCAATGTTAATCTGCTTTCATTTTCTGTTGACTTTGATGGTCAACATTCATACATTTTGATTTTGAAACTCAATATTAACCAATAGATATGAAAGTAGACCTATTTCTATTATTCTGCTGAAACTTTGTACATACACGGTCCCCTTCACTCAGGGGAGCTTCTTTTACGGCTTGCTGTAGGTTTTTTTCCAACACTGGATGGTGTGTACGACTGTGATACTGGAGAATCAATTTCTGAGCTAAAATCAAAAGGACCTATATAAATCTCAAGGTAGTAGTTCTAAACTTTCAACTAATTTCCTGAAAGAAAGCAGCTCCTTTTTTAACGGTATGGTATGAAAATGTATTATCGGCTAAACTGCAGTTATCCGGCCAGGTTTTTTAGCACCCCAGCAAGTATTTTCAAAACAAGTCACTATTTGCTTCTTTTTCTAACCTAACCTAATAAAAATGAATATAATAAATGTTTGGTTGTTTCAATTTTATTAGGTTAGGTCAAAAAAGAAGCAAATAGTGATTTGTTTTGAAAATACTTGCTGGGGTGCTGGGTTTAGCACCCCAACACCCTAGCACCCTAGCACCCTAGCACCCCAGCACCCTAGCACCCCAGCAAGTATTTTCAAAACAAGTCACTATATGCTTCTTTTTTGACCTAACCTAATAAAATTGAAACAACCAAACAGTTATTATATTCATTTTTATTAGGTTAGGTTAGAAGAAGGCGGAAATAGTGAAGGGATAGTCACGTTATGAGCCACCCTTCACTATTTCCGAAGGTTCTGGTTCAGTTGTACCCCGGGTCAGTCACTGCTACATGATTTAATGTTTCAAAAGAGAATAGTCCAACAATCCCGAGACACCGAGTCAAAACCAAATCTAACTCACAGCAGTTCAAGTCACAGCACATTGAGGCCAATTTTAGGTTCCACGATTATTCGTAATTTTAGATTCTTATTTAATCACGTGAGTTAATATCTATGAATTCTAAAAACCGCTGAAAAACGACAACCAAATGTCAAAATTATCCTCCTGACAAAATCGGAGTCATAATCAGTCTTTGCAAAAATTTCTCATTGAACGTTACTCTTTTTGGCAGGTCACTTTCCAGAAGAAGGTGTTTTTACTTTTATAATTAAGAACATTTGGATTTTACTCAAAATCGCATGCCCTTTTCATTGCCGTTATTCTCTTTGCCATAAACCTAATAATTCAAACGTTATTAGAGATCAAAGTGGCATTAAATTATTTACGGAAGTCCGAATTCACCTTTTTTCGTCCAAGCAACTTTTTACCTAGTTCTAATTTTTTGTTAGTATTCATAGTTAGCTAATTTCTAAGTTTTTGCTTGGTCTTTCAAATGGTGTATATTTTGTTTGAATATATTAAACCGTTCAGAAGTTATTTAGGGTCAAAGTGTGAGTCATTCATTTTGGGATACACTGTATAGCTTCGTTTCCTTATAATATCAATGTCTGAATTTTTAAAATGTCGTAGATACATATATAAAGACTCAATTCTGAAAGTTTGATCAAAATCGGTACGCTCGGTTTTGTGTAACGTGCGAGTACTTTTCGCTACCAAAATGTGTACACGGGAAACTTTACTCAGGCGAGCTTCTGTTACGGATTGCTGTAGGTTTTTTCATAGGGAGACATTCGAGGCAGGCTAACTGCTCTCAGGATTTACAATCCCTATGATAAGCTTTCCAGTACTAGTTCAAAAATTCTCTGGGAGGATATCTCGGAAACTTGAACTTGAAACTTTTGGCAAAAAATTATAGAGACAGTAATGATAAAGAATTAATCCATGGAGTGTGCGTTAATTCAGCAACTCTGTCGGAGGACCGGTTCTCACGCTAGAGCCCGAAGATTCGGTTGTGATCTTGTTTGGTTAGCATAATTCAATTGTCAAATTTAGTTTCCGTAGATACAGTGCAGTAGTAGTATAGTGTACTACTGTACTACTCTTTCCAATCCATATTATCACGTCCTCTCAATCCACTCTTGTCATAGTAATACGCAAGGTGACTGAATACCATTGCCTATTACTAGACCAAAGGATTGAATTACTACTGGTACCACTAACTGCAACCGGAACACCATAGACTAAAACATGTCCCTGTACAATAAGACTGCTAATGCTATTGAAATATAGCTGCAACTTCCTTATTGGTTCCTACCCTTGGCTATTGTTTGTTACCCTTGGTTATTGGTTGCTACCCTAACACGTGGGTATATAAACTGCACCATGGGGATAATACGTCAATAGCAGTCTTATTGTACAGGTTTATTTAGTGGTCGGTGCCGGAACACTCACCTTTCATTCCCCTAGCGGGGGTTGGGGGGCAGAGCCCCCCATAAAGCCAAATACTGATATCATTCGATAGAGTATTTATTAATAATTTTGTGAATAAGTGGACATTTCGCAGGTAAAGGTTGCAGAGATAGAAAAATATTTCCGAAATGGACAAAAATTCTAGGCATGGAAAATATTTTTAGAAATTGAAAACAGCTCCAGGGATAGAATTTTTTTGGGGAAATATTCCAGGGATGAAAAAATATTGTTTTGTGTACAACGTCCCTATTAAATGATCTCACTTTACCGTCAACATTTTACCTAATGTTCAATAGCATTACATTACAATTAACAATAAAAACTATAAAATAAAATAACAAATTAAAAAATTAAAAACTCATAGGGAGACGCGAGGAAAACTAGAAAACAAGGAAAACTAAAGTTTCTGGATAATTAAAATATGGCGTAATTAAGTAAATATTTATGCCCAAGTCTCCCGGTTGAAATTGCAAATTCGGAATCGTCTTTTCACGTTTATTAGTAAAGAAAGTAACACAAAAAAATGTAAATCATAATATTGAAAATTGATTAACTGATTCAAAAAGGTCCTCCTGAAATTGAGTAAAATATTATGGCCAATTTGGCCTTCTACAACCAGTTATTTGTTTGCAGCGAATAAGTACATTGTCATGAGTTTTACTAATACGATACGATACTCCCTTACACTAATTATCTCATTGTCCCACCTAGTATCTAGTACATATAGTGCCATTGAGATTTAAGACGTCTGGATAACAACGATACTAATAGTAATAATATAGTAATGTAAGTAATTTACTATATCTCCCCACCTAAAAGAATATTTCCTCCAAAATGTCTGAGAAAAGAATTAGTGTAGTATTTAAAATAAGTAAGTATACTTGATTTTTCATATTTCTTTTGATTTTCATGTAGGCTTTTCTTTTAAATGCGTTATTTAAAATTCTACTAGTAACTACCACATATTAGAATTGCAAACTAAAAACCAATTTTCACATTACACAATGCTAAAAACGATTCAAAAACAATTTCAACCGGGAGACTTGGGCACAAATATTTACTTAATTACGCCATATTTTAATTATCCAGAAACTTTAGTTTTCCTTGTTTTCTAGTTTTCCTCGCGTCTCCCTATGAGTTTTTAATTTTTTAATTTTTTGAATAGTATTCATAATTTAAAATAATATCCATAGAGATTTTATTATTTACTAAAACATGAAATTTGATTCTATTTTACCTGACCGCGCGCCCGTTAAATGTTGTCATAGGTTCGAATCACATTGCCATATACCAAAGGTATATCAATTCGGTGTATTATCATACTTGCGTGCCAATTTATGCTAAAAGGTTGTTGAGGGGCAGAGTTCAACTAGCCGGTGGGTAGTGGCTAGGCAAAGAAGATGTAATTTTTGGTGGGTTGTCGCTTCGCTTACTCTAAGAATGCTATAAACGTATTATCCCCATGGTGCAGTTTATATTATACCCACGTGTTATTACTCACTACCAATAGCCAAGGGTAACAACCAATAGCCAAGGGTAACGCTATTTCTAAACCAATAAGGAAGAAGTTTGGTAAATTGGCAGTTGCAGCTATATCTCAATAGCAATAGCAGTCTTATTGTACAAAGACATGTTTTAGTCTATGGTGGCTAGGTAGCTAGGGGGCAAAAGTGGCTAGTGGGCGGGTAAATTGATAGGTGGCTAGTGGGCGGGTAAATTTATAGGTGGCTAGTGGGCAAAAGGGTCAAAAGTCAAAATGGGGCTAATATATACACTAAAGGATGTAAAAATTGGCGCAAAATTTTGAATATTAGGTACTCTTGCCCCTTTTGCCCACTACCCACTTTGCCCCTTTTACCCGGGAGGGTGGGCAAATGTAGTTTTTGCCGGTTAAAACTGAAGTTTGTTGAGGGGTAGTCTGGGGTTGGAGTCGGAATTTAGCACCTCACTCCAGCACCTAACTCCATTTTCCCCTCAACAACCTCTTAGCATAAATTGGCACACCAAAGTATGATAATTGATAATACACCGAATTGATACCTTTGATACCCTTTGGTATACATAGTGTACAGTTTTATGCTAAGGGGAAGGGGAGGGATTTTAAATTAAAATTAGCAAGTATCTAAGGTGATTTTCAAAAATTTGACTCCGACTCTTGATTCTCTTATTATGAAATAATAAGAATAGAATACAGGAAGTCTTGATTAGTTGAGGGGATAATGGAGTGAGGTGCTGGAGAGAGGTGCTAAATTCCGAACGGAGCAGACTGCTTGTACATCCAAAAACGACAATCTTCCTTAGTTGAGCCAGTTGAAAGTTTCCTTTGGAAAAAATTGACCAACAATGGCTATGACTGTGACAGAATCCACGGTTCGTTAGCGAATTAGAATTATTATTCAGTTTCAGTTTATTTCAGTACAACATCGAATTGTTATCCACCAAACATTCATTTAGTAATTAAGATTATGACAGTCGAATAACATGAATGAAATGAATATTTGTATTTCCAGGTTCACGAATGTCGCCTTATCATGTATATGTGGGAGTGCAGAGAAGGATGAGTCTCTCGTTAGTCGTAGCCTCTCAGTATTATAAAAGGCCAAAGGCAGTGCACACTACCCGAATTTCCATTGTAATTACACCCTACAACCCACATAAATTCGATGAATCATTTTGGAAAAAATCATTATGTATGTAAATTAGCCTACAGATTTCAAAATCGAACACTATGCTTGTGCCCCTACAACCGCTATAGCGGAATGGGGTCATCCACTATATCGGAAACTTTAAACTTTGTAATTAAATTCTATAAAAGCGGATTTAGATGTAATTGAGTATGCCGATTTCAAAATTGGACACCAATTTTATATCCCATCAACCGCTATAGCGGAATGGGGTCATCCACTATATCGGAAACATTTAACTTTTGTAATTAAATTCTATAAAAGCGGATTTAGATGTAATTGAGTATGCTGATTTCAAAATTGGACACCAATTTCATATCCCATCAACCGCTATAGCGGAATGGGGTCATCCACTATATCGGAAACATTTAACTTTTGTAATTAAATTCTATAAAAGCGGATTTAGATGTAATTGAGTATGCTGATTTCAAAATTGGACACCAATTTTATATCCTATCAACCGCTATAGCGGAATGGGGTCATCCACTATATCGGAAACTTTAAACTTTGTAATTAAATTCTATAAAAGCGGATTTAGACGTAATTGAGTATGCTGATTTCAAAATTGGACACCAATTTTATATCCCATCAACCGCTATAGCAGAATGGGGTGATCCACTATATCGGAAACTTTAAACTTTGTAATTAAATTCTATAAAAGCGGATTTAGACGTAATTGAGTATGCTGATTTCAAAATTGGACACCAATTTCATATCCCATCAACCGCTATAGCGGAATGGGGTCATCCACTATATCGGAAACTTTAAACTTTGTAATTAAATTCTATAAAAGCGGATTTAGATGTAATTGAGTATGCCGATTTCAAAATTGGACACCAATTTCATATCCCATCAACCGCTATTTTGAAATCAGCATACTTAATTACGTCTAAATCCGCTTTTATAGAATTTAATTACAAAGTTTAAAGCTTCCGATATAGTGGATGACCCCATTCCGCTATAGCGGTTGATGGGATATAAAATTGGTGTCCAATTTTGAAATCAGCATACTCAATAACATCTAAATCCGCTTTTATAGAATTTAATTACAAAGTTTAAAGTTTCCGATATAGTGGATGACCCCATTCCGCTATAGCGGTTGATGGGATATATAATTGGTGTCCAATTTTGAAATCAGCATACTCAATTACATCTAAATCCGCTTTTATAGAATTTAATTACAAAGTTTAAAGTTTCCGATATAGTGGATGACCCCATTCCGCTATAGCGGTTGATGGGATATGAAATTGGTGTCCAATTTGAAATCAGCATACTCAATTACATCTAAATCCGCTTTTATAGAATTTAATTACAAAAGTTAAATGTTTCCGATATAGTGGATGACCCCATTCCGTTATAGCGGTTGATGGGATATGAAATTGGTGTCCAATTTTGGAATCAGTATACTCAATAACATCTGAATCCGCTTTTATAGAATTTAATTACAAAGTTTAAAGTTTCCGATATAGTGGATGACCCCATTCCGCTATAGCGGTTGTAGGGGCACAAGCATAATGTTCGATTTTGAAATCTGTAGGCTAATTTACATACATAATGATTTTTTCCAAAATGATTCATCGAATTTATGTGGGTTGTAGGGTGTAATTACAATGGAAATTCGGGTAGTGTGCACTGCCTTTGGCCTTTTATAATACTGAGAGGCTACGACTAACGAGAGACTCATCCTTCTCTGCACTCCCACATATGACCATTTGGTTATCAGTCGGACAATTTCTGGTTCGCGTATTTAACGCTAATGGCCTTTTTACAACATTCGCGCTTGCAGCGGGTATTGCCTATTATTCGACTCAATGGGAGAGAGATCAGGTCAATCCAATCAACCTCCAAAATTCAGCGGTAAGAATACTCACAAGCTATGACTTAAGATTATGTAAAACTTACAGTTTTGAAATTGTTTTATTTGTCCACTAGTTCCGGGCAACAGCTGATGTGATTGGATTTCTGAGTGGGATAGTAGGCTTCCTATTAATTCTCGTGGCTTCAGGTACCAAAGAAATGGTGTTCACTCCAGAAGCTTTGCTTACTCTAATTTCCGCGGGTGGATTGTCTGTTAATGATATTTTGCTGACACTTGGACTAACCTACACATCAAATATGAGTTTGTTTTCTTTCGCACGATTCTTGGTTAATATTGCTCGAGTTCCTATATTATTGTTCGGAGGGAGAAACAATAACAATGAGCTATTCTACAAGCAGAAGTTGCGCGAGCTCCAGTTGTATCTTGTAGACCTCGAGGTCGACCACGGGATGGTGGTCGATGAAGATCAACTGTCACCCAAAATTAATCAATAATTACAATACAAAAACTGAGATTTTCAAATGTGCTGTGAATAATAGAATTTTAAACATCCGAAAGTACACATTTAAAGTAGTTATTAGTATATTTACGTTAAAGTACATAATAATTGTACTACAAGTGTTATTGATTTCCCATAATTATCTGACATTTATATGACCTACTAATAAAATACAATATTGCATATTCTGCAAAGGATCTTGTAAACCATAATGTAGGTAGGTTAACACTAATTAACAATCTAATTAATTTTTAAACACCGACACTGGCTGAGACTAACGATAAAGTACTAATTCTTTAAAAATCTTCAAAATGTTTGGCAAATGGGAAAACGAACATTTCCGTATTAGTTTTTTATTTTTTCTATTCAAGTTTAAAATAATCAAATTACTTTTTGTTGGAAAATGCGACATTCCAGTTGACAAGAACAAACCATCGGTGGTTTTTTATGTCGCGAACCCCATTTCTTAAAACCCCATACCGTCTGGTTAGGTCAACCTGTTATATTTAAGAGGTTTTCTTGATTTTCTCCTCTTCATGGAGATTCACAATTCATGGAATAGATTCAAGCACCTGTTACAGGTTCCTACAGAGATCTTTCAAATCTTCTGAACACGATGGGGGAAATTTTACACGACCTGCGACGATTTTCTCGTAAATCTGAATGGGTTGTTCAGCAAAAAATGGAGATGATCTTACAGTGATTTTATAGATTAACATACCAAGTGCCCACCAATCTACACCTTTGTGGTATCCTTTGGCCATTATAACTTCTGCAGAAAAACAAATTATATTGCATAATTTACAGTAAACACTTGAATTTTATAAAAATTAATATTGCAATCCGAGAAAGTATTAGTAATTTACCCGGTGCAAGATATTCCGGCTGAATTGATAGATATTCGTTCATGAAAACAAAAAAAATCGTTAGTAGAATGTAAATGTTTAACGAAATTTTCTTATTAAAAATATTACCGTTCTGCAAAGAGTCCAAGTAGTCCAGATTGTATTCTTTTAGCAAAACCAAAATCAGTAACCTGAGAATGATGGAAAGGCTGAATTTAGGCAGCGGTACTTTGTTGCCACTGTCCCCGCTGTCGCCGCTGTTGCCACTAGGGGGTAAGGGGGGTCAGCGGCAACAGCATAAAAGCGGAAACAGTGGCAACAGCGGCAACAGTGGGGACACACAAAAACCACTTGTGGCAACAGCGGCGACACGCAAAATCCACTAGCGGCGACACAGCTAAAACCACTAGCGGCAACAGAGACACATTAATTTGATTTCCTCTGTTGTCGCTAAACCTAATATAAGCCAGTGCACTGCTGCTCTGAGCTCAATGCTCAACAGCGGCAACAGAGGATATCAGATTAATGTGTCCGCTGAATTTAGGCAGCAGGATCTCGTTGCCTCAATTGCCCCCGTTGCCCCATGCTTAATCATTTACCTATTACTTTAATATTTTGCCTCCCGTCACTATTTTTGCCTCTTTTTTGACCTAACCTAATAAAAAAGAAACAAAAATATAGTATGTTTATTTTTAATTAGGTTAGGTCAAAAAAGATGCAAAAATAGTGACGGGATGCAAATGGAAAAGACGATAGGTTAATTGGCTTAACTTGGGGCAACGGGGGCAATTGAAGCAACGAGATCCCGCTGCCTAAATTCAGCCAATGTGTCTCTGTTGCCGCTGGTCAGTGTTGCCGCTAGTGCTTTTAGCTGTGTCGCCGCTGTTGCCGCTAGTGGATTTTGCGTGTCGCCGCTGTTGCCGCTAGTGGTTGTACCGTGTCGCCACTGTTGCCACTGTCTCCGCTATTATGCTGTTGCCGCTAACCCCCCAAACCTCCCAGCGGCAACAGTGGCGACAGCGGGGACAGTGGCAACAAAGTACCGCTGCCTAAATTCAGCCGATGGAAAAATGTTGGTGATTTTACAATGTTTCTTGTAAAGTTTCAAATTCGATTGAATTTCTGAATTTGTAAGTTTATTAATACCCGCGACAATCTAGAAGGAGATTTTCTGGCTTCAAATCTCGATAAATCAGTCCAAGATGATGTAAGTGTTCAAAAGTAAGGACAATTTGAGCAGCATAAAATCTTGCTTGAGACTCACTGAATTTCTTAGCCTTTCTGAGATGGTAGAAGATTTCTCCTCCATTAACAAAGTCCATGATCATGCGTAGACATTCGTGGAATCCTGTAATTAAATCATATTTTTATAATTACTAGGACTAATTAGCGTGACTAATGTGAAGTTCATAACCATCAAGGAGTAACGTACCTTAAAATGATATTTCATGGTGACTACGAATGGAAAGTTAATTGAATTTAATATCTTCTTCTCGTACAAGGTATGTTCCACTTGTTTTAATTTGAGAATCCTAGCCTTATTAAGTATTTTCATAGCCAGTAGCTCTTGATTGGACTAATTTAACACGTCCGAAGGCAAGGATGAAGAGGGTTGGGCTTCACGGGCTGAAGCCCCCCCTCCCCCGAAATCCAATAAAAGGGGAATTTTTTTAATGGATTAAAGTTTAAGACTCTCGAGGATAACATTTTTGAATGTTTATTCAACTAATGGTCAAGCTTTCGACAACTCTCCGTTGTCTTCATCAGGACAATTCAGAACCTCGCCGAAAGAAGGGCCTCTGGTTAAATATAATTTTAAAAAATAACAAGTATGAGACCAATTTCATAATTTGGAATTTGGAACTAGATAAAGACCCGAAACCCAACTCTATTCTATGTCACAAGAAAACCGTAATTTTCATCTTATTAACTTTGTGACTTAAAAAATAGTCTCTAGCTGATAAATATCAAGTTAACTCACACAGATAAAGTGACGTATGAGTATACAGATAGCAATAGTTAAACTATTGTGCATTTTATAACAAAACTAAGAACTTTATTACTTTAATAGTAACATGGATTAACAAAGCTATAATATGGATTTATAGTAAAAGTACATTTTAAGCTATTAACGAATGACATTCTTAATACCAATATTGTATATATTGAATTACAAATGAGGAAGGTTTTCGTAGTATTCTCTATACTCAGGTTCTAAATATTCAAGCATTTTAACCAAGTCGGCCTATTTTTTAGCGTCGATAGGTATATCAACCTCATTTCTTACTCGAAAATCTATATTTGCTTACCAGTTATCAGTCCAAGGTGCCCTATCACAATGACGTAATCCTGTATGAAATGGCTGAGGAATTTCATGTCTTATGAAGTTGTCCTCCCCCACATGGTGTTCTTTACTGAATATACCCGATGTATCTTCTACAGACATGCGGAAACATAAAGACTGTGATACTCGCAACGAATTCGGTCTTGGAATGGCTTCCAGTAAATCGTCAAATGCTAGAAACATCTCTCGTGTCATAACCTGAATTTTAAATGGTTTAGATGGCCTTGATTGCTGAAATACTGAAATCCAATGCTCGGGGAGAAAAACCTTACAAATTTTCTTCTGTTTTTCTATCAAGCCAAATAAGCGATCACACATCAGAAATGAATGTCCGCTAGATAGAAATTTTTGTTCACCAATGTAAATAAACCTCGCTGAATGACCAGTTTACAAAACGCCAGAGTTAGATAGTTATTATTCTGCCCTGTGCAGCGATCGCTCCACAGGATCAACTTTCTATTTGAATTTTCAGGCAAAGGTTGAAAGTTTAAATTAAAGTATTTCCACAAACACGAGACCAATTCTTCTGAACCTCTTCTAGCCATGACTTCTGTCCAAAAGCACATTGTTCCTTCATCAATTCCAGCATCATAAATGCAAAAGTTATACGACGAAAATTGGCGCCAATATAACATCTCCTTCATTACAAGTGTAGGTGAAAGTAAGACCTGTTGTAAGTCTACACACAGGACAATAACAGATCGATCTCGTTTTGAAATTTCAATGTCCGTTCTCATTTGAGTGTAACCATCATTTGCTATTTATGATGTGTTTCAGTTTCCATTTGAATCGTATTCCTCTCTTCCTGAGAACGTGCGTTTCTTTCGGCAACATTAAACTTTTCACACTGACTGCACGTGTCTGACCGTAACTTTGCGAATGTTGAACCTGACTGCTTCAATTCCTTTGTGTATGCATCTTTTAAAAACCTACGGCAAGCCGTAACAGAAGCTCGCCTGATCAAAGGGGACCGTGTACACATTTTTTGGTGGAACAATAATAGAAATACATTTATTTTGATTAGTAAATTGTTATTCAAATTAGTTCAATATTAATCTATTTTGATTTAAATAGATAAATATTGTCTGTTAAAATCAACAGAAAATCAAAATAGATTAATATTGACTATTAAAATCAACAGAAAATCAAAATAGATTAATATTGACTATTAAAATCAACAGAAAATCAAAATAGATTAATATTGACTATTAAAATCAACAGAAAATCAAAATAGATTAATATTGACTATTAAAATCAACAGAAAATCAAAAAAGATTAATATTGTCTATTAAAATCAACAAAAAATCAAAATAGATTAATATTGACTATTAAAATCAACAGAAAATCAAAATTGATTAATATTGACTATAATCAAAATTGATTAATATTGACTATAATCAAAATTGATTAATGTTGACTATCAAAATCAACAGAAAATCAAAATTTAATACTGTTGATTATCAAAATCAACAGAAAATCAAAATTGATTAATGTTGATTATCAAAATCAACAGAAAATGAAAATAGATTAATGTTGACTATTAAAATCAACATAAAATCAAAATAGATTAATATTGACTATTAAAATCAACATAAAATCAAAATAGATTAATATTGACTATTAAAATCAACATAAAATCAAAATTGACTAATATTGAGTATCAAAATAAACAAAAAATCAAAGTTTTTCTATTGAGACTATTAATATTAATAGTCTCAACCTCAACTGAACCAGAACCTTCCTACCCTTACCCTAGGGGGTAAGGGTAGGAAGGTCCCCCAAGTCATTTGCAATGACTGTTGTATGATATTTGTGCATAAATATCAATTTTTTTTTCGGAGGGGGTGGGATTGGGTGGGATTTTGTTGAGGGGGTTGATTTCCATCAAAATTCGATGGAATCTCATTTTGCTCCGGACCCCCCTGGGGGGTTCTGAGGGTGGGAACGTACCCTGTAGGTCATGTCCGGTAAAGATCCGATGAAACATTGGGGGGTCACGTCTAAATATTCCGAGATACAATGGTGCTGTGGGACTTAACTTATATAGTCATCTGCGGCCCGTTTGGTCCAATCCAACCTAATGTATCTATTTGTTTCTAGTTTTGAATGAATTTTCCTTAAAATAGTGAAAATAGTTGTCCTATTACTATTACGTTATGTGATACAATTTTATTCAATGATATACCAAAACACACAAACATGTTTTGAAAGATTTATATTTTAGCGCCTGTCCAGTCAAGGATATATAATTAGTTGACAGATCAGATAATTTACTAAGCTACTTGACTACCAAGTTGGTCATGGGCAATACAAAAATTTCGACTTTTTTTCGCAAAATCCCTAAGGATCTGAGACGACTGGTCCTAGACACATATAGTAAATTTGAAAAAGATGCATCGATACTTTCTTCATCCTTATTATAAATTTCACACTTTCAACTTTGTTGTCTATAAGATATCGCAGTTTTAGCTCGCCTGAATAAGGCAGCTTATAGAACCGCACAGTCTGTCCGTACGTCTGTCCGTAAGTCCGTCCGTCCCCACGATAACTTTCGAAAGCAATGACGGATATTGACCAAATTTGGCAAAAAGAATGCCTATGGACCACTGACGATCCCTTGAATTGGGGGTAAATCGGTTCATTGTTTGCTGAGATACCGCGCGCTCACTGTGTCTTCATTTTAATAGTCAAAGTGAAAATTTTGCATTAAAAGGACATTAAAAAGTTCAACAGCGTTTCCTATAAATTGTTAGTATAAATTACTTCAATCCGCTTCTAATAAATTTGAGATTTTATAATAAAGTACATAAAACCAAAATATCACTGTTAAAGGACGGAAATAAATCTATTTTGGATTTATATTCAATTTTATAGTCAAATTTACATTTTCTAACATCTTTTCATTATCTTAGTTAATATTAACCGATTTTGATTGTCTTTTGATTTTAATACTCAATATAAGTCAATTATGATTTTCTGTTGATTTTCATAGTCAACATTAATCAATTTTGATTTTTTGTTGATTTCCATAGTCAACATTAATCATTTTAGATTTTTTGTTGATTTTTCAAAAAAATATAGCTTCGTTTCCTTACAATATCAATGTCTAAGTTTTAGCTCGCCTGAATAAGGCAGCTTATAGAACCGCACAGTCTGTCCGTACGTCCGTCCGTCCGTCCGTCCCCACGATAACTTTCGAAAGCAATGACGGATATTGACCAAACTTGGCAAAAACAATGTCTATAGACCTCTGACGATCCCTATTGAATTGGGGGTAAATCGGTCCATTGGTTACTGGGATAACGCGCGCTCACTTTGTCTTCATTTTGATAGTCAAAGTGAAAATTTGGCATTAAATGGACATTAAAAAGTTCAATGGCGTTTCCTATAAATTGTTAGTGTGATAGTATAAAATATTTCAATCCGCTTCTACCAAATTTTTTTTTATAATAAAGCCAATTAGACCGGAAAATAACTATTAGACGATGGAAAAAATCTATTTTGGATTTTTATTCAATTTTATAGTAGAATTTCCATTTTTTGATTTCCTTTAAATTTAAATAATCATTATTAACCGATTTTAATTTTCTGTAGATTTTAATACTCATAATCAATCAAGATTAAATATCTGTTGATTTTGATAGTCAACATTAATCAATTTTGATTTTCTGTTGATTTTCATAGTCAACATTAATCGATTTTGATTTTCTGTTGATTTTCACAGTCAACATTAATCAATTTTGATTTTCTGTTGATTTTCACAGTCAACATTAATCAATTTTGTTTTTCTGTTGATTTTCACAGTCAACATTAATCAGTTTTGATTTTCTGTTGATTTTCATAGTCAACATTAATCAATTTTGATTTTTTGTTGATTTTGATACTCAATATTAATTAATTTTGATTTTTTGTTGATTTTGATAGTCAACATTAATAAATTTTGATTTTCTTTTGATTTTGATACTCAATATTAATTAATTTTGATTTTTTGTTGATTTTGATAGTCAACATTAATCAATTTTGATTTTCTTTTGATTTTAATACTCAATATTAATTAATTTTGATTTTTTGTTGATTTTGATAGTCAAAATTAATCAGTTTTGATTTTCTGTTGATTTGATAGTTAATACACTACCACACTTTAAATTTTTGTTTATTTAGACAACTTAATATTGCCTATTTTACACTTTTCATTTTAACAATCAAAATAGATCTATTTCTTCTATTTTCTACCAAAAATGTACACAAGATCCCCTTTACTCAGGCGAGCTTCTGTTACGGCTTGCTGTAGGTTTTAATATGTCATAGCTACATACAAGGTATCAACATACCTTGTATGTAACCGCTGTTACAAGGTATGGAAATAATTTTCCCCAGAACCACTCAAAACCACTTATGGGGGACGGCAGCTGACCCAAAATCCGTAGTCTTGGATACTCCTTTGGCAATGGACAAAACCCCATAAGTGGTTTTGAGTGGTTTTATATCCGAATTATTTCCAATTTTCCCCAGAACCACTCAAAACCACTTATGGGGGACGGCAGCTGACCCAAAATCCGTAGTCTTGGATACTCCTTTGGCAATGGACAAAACCCCATAAGTGGTTTTGAGTGGTTTTATATCCGAATTATTTCCATACCTTGTAACAGCGGTTACTATATCAACCTACCTTGGCTACATATATAAAGACCCAATTCTGAAAGTTTGATCAAAATCCGTACGCTCGGTTTTGTGCTACGTGCGAGTACTTTTCGTCTACCAAAATGTGTACATGTTAACCGTTAATCAGGCGAGCTTCTGTTACGGCTTGCTGTAGGTTTTAACTTAACAATTTGACCAAAAAACCAAGTTTCAATTTTCAAACTGCAGTATCTTAGAAAAAGAAGTCGAAACTGTCAAATTTTCAATAAGGAAACGATGAATAAAGTTTCGATGTATCTGTTTCAAATTTACTATATGTGTGTATGACCAGTCGTCTCAGATCCTTAGGGACTTAGCTAAAAAAAAAGTTAAGGGCCAATTTGATAGTCAGTGTAACTAGGTGTAAGTAGGAATACCCCCACCTTAATTTGATTTAATTTCTCTTAATCACATTCATTCACACTGGTATATGGTATATACCAATGTGCCGTTGGTACCTACAATGTACAGTTTTATGCTAAGGGGAAGGGGAGGGATTTTAAATTAAAATTAGCTAGTAGCTAAGGCGATTTTCAAAACTTTGACTCCGACTCTTGATATTGATTCTCTTAAGAGGCAGGGTTACCAAGTAACTTGACCTGACGTCGACTATCAAATCAGCCCTGAACTTTTTTTTTGAAAACTTGAAACTCCTCCGAGAGTACTGGTCGTAGAAAGACAAGATTGGTCTCTAAATTCGTAGAAAAACCTGGTTGAGGTCTATTTAACATTTAATTGTCATAGAGTAAATATTTATGACTATTCACTTCTAATGCGTAGCCATAGATACTTCCCCGTGACCTTTACTTGACCTTTATTTATTGAATTCCCCCGTATTTTGAATATACCTGACCCTTAAAAGGTCCGTGTTCCTGACTTTTGGAAAACCCAATTGACTATCAAAATACGTTAGAATCATCTTTGTTACTTCTTTCAAAATTGGCTAAAGTTCTGACCCGATTTTCTATTGTAATACATGGTCGGAATTACAAACGCATTGTCTAGGGCTGTATCCTTGGCAGGCTAGCCAGGTTGGTAACCAGGTCTCGCACTGGGCCGCCTAACTTGAATTTGAACTCTAGCAAGATGGGTTCAATTCCCGGTAATGGCTATGGCTTTTTCCGAGGTCTGCCAACGGCTAATAAGGGGTATTCTTGGCTTGGTGCAAAGTACGGGGAGTATTCCATGAGGCAAATGGTGATTAGAGGAGCCTGTCCCTTATAAGGCCGGGAATAAAATAAGTCGTGTCTCTACGTATTCCGATATTACCAAATCCTCAAAAGAGTCAGTTGCTGAAAAGTAAGAGTTAAATCTCTAATTCAGGTCTGATCTGAAAGACCTACTATTTATTGTAGTCGATTTGACAGCCTGATGCTGCCATGAAAAGACTATAAAACACAACTTTTAACTTTTAGCTCGCCTGACGAGCTATATAGAATCGCACAGTCTGTCCGTCCGCTCGATGAAGCTATTAGCTCGCCTGACGAGCTATATAGAATCGCACAGTCTGTCCGTCCGCGCGATGAAACTATTAGCTCGCCTGACGAGCTATATAGAATCGCACAGTCTGTCCGTCCGCGCGATGAAACTACACCAAGTTTCTCCCCACGATAACTCTCGAAGGAATTGACGGAATTTGATCAAACTTGGCAAAAACGTTGTCTATGGGCTTGTAACGATCCCTATTGATTGTTGACAAAATATGTCTAACGGTTCGCAAATAATAGCCGAAAAAATATGTTATTTAATCTTCGGTGTTACTGTTGATTGCCCTAATGCCGCTTTTATTGGAAACTTGTTGAAATATTTGTAATGGTTGTAAGACACAGACCAAAATAAATCTGTATGCTTGTCAAACATGAATTTCTGCTCTTATATAACTTGGATTAATATAGTATTAATTGTCAAATTATTGGTTAACATATTCAACCTACAAATTGTCCATTTTATTCTGCTTGCTTTTAATAGGTAATTTTATAGTCGCAATAAACGTTTCTGCTTAAAACTGATCCTGTTAGTGGAAATTAAAAATGGTAATATTTTTATTAACAATTAGTGTAGTGACAATGATGGGAGAAAACTTGCTATACTCTGATTGTAACCGGTTATTTAAAATTGTCAATAAACCATACCATACCCATACAATACCATAAAAACATTTGAGTGTTTCCAAATTAGACTTTTTTCAATAATAAGAACAATAATGCGATTTTTTGTTTGTTAAAACTGCTTCCAGCCGTCGAAAAACGAGGGTACGAAAGATTAAATTAAAAATTTAGATGTGCTATTTATTATTAAATGTGCTATTATTAAATTTAGATTATATATATCGACTTTATTAGGTCTACTGACTTTACATATAAAGTTTGCCAATAACGACACAGTAATAAGTTTAAACTACAACATAGTTTGATTAATTAATTTTATTTGGTAGACAATATTAATCCATTATTGTACACAGGCGTTTTAGCTCGCTTCAATAAGGAATTTTGATAGTTTACATTAATCGATTTTGATTTTCTGTTGATTTTGATAATCAACATTATTCAATTTTGTTTTTCTGTTGATTTTGATAGTCAACATTATTCAATTTTGTTTTTCTGTTGATTTTGATAATCAACATTAATAAATTTTGTTTCTCTTTGATTTTCTGTTGATTTTGAGAATCAACATTAATCAATTTTTATTTTCTGTTGATTTTGATAATCAACATTAATCAATTTTGGTTTTCTGTTGATTTTGATAATCAACTAATCAATTTTGATTTGTGTGTCAACATAAATTTTAGCTCGCCTGAATAAGGCAGCTTATAGAACCGCACAGTCCGTCCGTCCGGACCCACGATAACTTTCGAACGCATTGACCGAAGTTGACCAAATTACTCATATACAATGCCTATGAACTTGTGACCCTATTGATTTTGGTTAAAATCGGTCTATACGTTGCTGAGATATACCGCGCGTTCACTTTGTCTTTATTTGATAGTCAAAGCAGAAAATGGGCCATAAAAATCTCTATTGTGTTTCCTATATTGTTAGGGTATAGTATAAAATATTTAACTCCGCTTCTACCAAATTTAAGATTTAATAATAAAAGAATAAAACCGGAAAATAATCATTATATAGGACAAAAATAAATTTATTACGCATTTATATTCGAATTGATAACCAAATTTTTAATTTCTTTTTATTTCAATAGCTTATTAGCTCGCCTGATAAGGCAGCTTATAGAATCGCACAGTCCGTCCGTCCGTCCGTCCGTCAGTCCATCCGTCCGTGCGTCCGTCCGTGCGTCCGTTTACACGATAACTTTTGAAGACATTGATGGATTTCAACTAAACTTGGCAAAAACATTGCCTATGGACCTGTGACAAAGCCTATTGAAATTGGGCCACATTGGTCCACAGGTTGCTGAGATGACGCGCGCTCACTTTGTCTTCATTTTGATAGTCAAAATGAAAATGTGACATTAAATGGACATTAAAAGTTCAAATGTGCTTCCTATGGATTGTTAGCGGGATAGTACAAAATATTAAATGCCGCTTCGACCAAATTTAAGATTTTATAATAAAGTAAATAAAACTGGAAAATACCTAATATAGGACGGAAATAAATCTATTTCGCATTTATATGCAAATAGATAGTTATCAATTATCAATTTTGATTTTCTGTTTTTTTCATAGTTAACAATTATCAATTTTGATTTTCTGTTGATTTTCATAGTCAACATTAATAAATTTTGATTTTCTGTTGATTTTGATACTCAATATTAATCAACATTGATTTTTTGTCTATTTTGATACTTAATATTAGACAATTTTGATTTTTTGTTTATTTTAATAGTCAATATCAATCTATTTTGATTTTATGTTGATTTTAATAGTCAATATTAATCTATTTTGATTATCTGTTGATTTTTATGGTCAATATTAATCTATTTTGATTTTCTGTTGAATTTCATAGTCAATATTAATCTATTTTGATTTTCTGTTGATTTTAACAGTCAATATTATTCTATTTTGATTTTCTTAGGATTTTAATAGTCAATATTAATCTATTTTGATTTTCTGTTGATTTTAATAGTCAATATTAATCTATTTTGATTTTCTGTTGATTTTAATAGTCAATATTAATCTATTTACATCAAAATTGATAAATATTGGACTAATTTGAATAACAATTTACTAATCAAAAAAATGTATTTCTATTATTGTTCCACCAAAAAATGTGTACACGGTCCCCTTTGATCAGGCGAGCTTCTGTTACGGCTTGCCGTAGGTTTTTTTGTTATTAATCAAAAATTGATTAATGTTGATTATAGTAGTGAACATAAATCTATAATTTTCTGTTGATTTTTATAGTGAAAAATATTCTATTACGACTTTCTGTTTATTTTAATTGTCAATATTGATCTGTTTTCATTTTCTGTTGATTTTAGTAGTCAATAATAATCAATTTTGATTTTCTGTTGATTTTAATAGTCAATAATAAACAATTTTGATTTTCTGTTGATTTTAATAGTCAATAATAATCAATTTTGATTTTCTGTTGATTTTAATAGTCAATAATAATCAATTTTGATTTTCTGTTGATTTTAATAGTCAATAATAATCAATTTTGATTTTCTGTTGATTTTAATAGTCAATAATAATCCATTTTGATTTTCTGTTGATTTTAATAGTCAATAATAATCAATTTTGATTTTCTGTTGATTTTAATAGTCAATAATAATCAATTTTGATTTTCTGTAGATTTTCATAGTCAACATTAATCAATTTTGATTTTATGTTGATTTTCATAGTCAAAAATAATCAGTTTTGATTTTCTGTTGATTTTCATAGTCAAAAATAATCAATTTTGATTTTCTGTTGATTTTCATAGTCAACATTAATCTATTTTGATTTGCTGCATTAATCTAATTTGAATTAGTACTTTAATAATCAAAATTTTATTTCTTTTATTATTACAACCAAAATGTGCACACGGTCCCCTTTACTCAGGCGAGCTTCTGTTACGGCTTGCTGTAGGTTTTTAGCTCGCCTGAATAAGGCAGCTTATTTCTGCTCGAGCGGCCAAAATTTTTTACGCGCCGACAAAAAACTAGAAGCTTGTTCTGAAGCATTCTGAAGAAGCCGAAACTGCATGTATGCCGCGTTTTTATGATAATCAAACAATATACATGGTTGTGTTATTTATGTTGTTCAAGTTATCAAGTTGGTTCTTTGCTATATGAATGTACTGTTAATATTTAATATTAATGTATAAAAGAGTATAATGTTTAATCGTTGTTTCAAAATTATAAATTGTTAAAGCTCTAATATTTATTTACATCAATTGATACAATTTCTCATTTTCAGGAAGAAGAAAGCCAATTCATGTTAATTGTTAGAATAGATTCATTTCTAATTATATTTTGCCTATTATATATATATGTGTGAATATTTTTTGTCAATTGTAGTGACATGTAACGTTGAATTTCCTAATAGGCTAGATAACTGCATACATAAAGCTGTTTTGTCCCATACGTTCAGCTAAACTGTGTTGGTTAGTGGTAACAGCATAAGTAGATGTGGGTGAAGGTTGCAAATTATGGAGTTAGTAGAAGGGACCTGTTCTTAGCCTACATTCGTATACATAATTTCATCTGTGATACTGCATGAGTGGGGTGGGTGGGCATCAATGTAATATACCGTCCACCTTAATGGCAGCACGGCTGAATTAATTTTAGTCATTCAAAGTAGCCATACCTACTCTCCATTAAGGATTATGTATGAAGTGGAAGTCTCCCAAAACTGAGCAATTATTATAATCAGTATGATTTTTATTGGTATTTCAAGCTCTGCTGCTAACTAAAGCATTACACCTGTGTACTCTCCTGGCTTCCTTGAATTCCATTTAGTCCACCTATTTCAATTCATATTCATCCACTTCAAAACTCTACACTAAATAGATTGGTCCATTTTTGTGCTTTCAGATCTTACAACTATTCAGAGTCTCCTCCATGCAATATCGTCTAGACAAAATTTTCAAAATACAAAATTAACCAATTTTTTGACTGACTTTGGATTAAACAACTTTCTTCGGTTTCCTGTAAGCGATTAACTCAAAACTGGCACGGACCGGCAGAATAACAATGCGTCCTTCAATCAATTCAATCCTTACAATCCGGCATTTGGTACCCTTAAGAGAGTCATAGTTACTCCCACAGGTAATTACAGCTTGGTTGATTTTGTTCACTTTAACGTTCAAAGTACCAGGCTGATAACACATCGTATCACATCCGCAAGAGCCATTCGTCCAATAAGGATGCAAAAGACCTTAATCCACTTTTCGTTTGGCAGTGAAAATAGCCTCCCTCCATTTTTCGTTTGGCATTGAAAATAGCCTCGATTCACACGAATGCATTCAGTGGGGCAAACGGAAAATAGATTAAGGCTCTTTTCACTGCCAAATGAAAAGTGGAGGGAGGCTCTTTTCACTGCTCAACGAAAAGTGGATTAAGGTCTTTTGCATCCTTAAGGGACGAATGGCTCTTGCGGATGTGATACGATGTGTTATCATCCTGGTACTTTGAACGCCAAAGTGTAGAAAATCAACCAAGCTGTAATTACCTGTGGGAGTAACTATGACTCTCTTAAGGGTACCAAATGCTTCGTCATCTAATTAGTGAAGCGCATGAATGGATTAACGAGATTCCCACTGTCCCTATCTATTATTTACCAAAAGTCTAAAGAATGGAGTTGATTGGGCTCATCGGTGGAAAATACAATAGCTTGACTCTAGTCCGGCGTTTGAGGAAACACGAAAGGTGTAGCATAAGTGGGAGACGTTGGTCAACTTTGAAATACCACTACTCTCGTCGTTTCCTCATTTACTCATGTGGAGGGTGCATATGTGAGGGCAATCCTGTGTACGTATTCAAAGATTGCTGCTGAGCTGGAACGACTCGATCCGAGGACGATGACAGGGAGTTTGACTGAGGCGATACATGTGTTAAATGATGACGACTCATTTTCTCGTGCAAATCTCTTTTAGTCAGAGGCACGGATTTATTTATAATTATGAGTATATAGGCTGGAAAAATAATATTATAGGACAGATAGTGACAACACGGAGCTTATTTTCTTCGCGCGCAAAATATAAAAAGCATCAGCACCATTCAACACTAAGGGATTTACACACCTAGCCTAGTATGTCCAATGCAATGCGGAATACACAGTCTATTATTGCATCTTTCGTTTCGAACTTACACGTCTTGTCTCCCGCCTGGGTAAAGTTCTAGAAGTAGAAGTAAACTATGGGTACCCAAGACCATCCGAAGACGACCAGAAAATTGGCCGAAACCTACTAAAATCATAAAATACCTGAAAAAAGATGGAAATCAAAATAAATTGAATCTCTTATTACTATAAACGATGTTTAATTCAAAATTGGCATAAATTGCAAATACCACATTGAAATGAAAAGTGTATTTATGAACAAAAATCAATAATAAAATCCATGCAAATTAAAGTCATTAGAAATAAATACCCCTAAGCAAATGGCACGCCCATTATCCACCCAGAGACGTTCCATACACTTTTATGCATCGTCTAAAAATAAATTAAACATACATTGCTTGCTAAAAAATTGAGTTATTCTATTTTCAAAAATTCCATGCAAATAAAATTAATTAACAACAAATACCCCTAAGCAAATGGCACGCCCATTATCCACCCAGAGATGTTCCAAACACTCTCATGCGTCGCCTAAAAATTATTTAAACCTACATTGCTTGCTAAAAAATTGAGTTATTCTATTTTCAAAAATTCCATGCAAATAAAATTAATTAATAATAAATACCCCTAAGCAAATGGCACGCCTACTATCCACCCAGCGACGTTCCATACACTTTTATGCGTCGTTTAAAAATTATTTAAACATACATTGCTCGCTGAAAAATTGACTTATTCCATTTTCAAAAAATTCATGCAAAATAAAGTCATTAATAATAAATACCCCTAAGCAAATGGCACTCCTATTATCCACCCAAAGGGTTCCATGCACTTTTATGCATCGTTTAAAATAAATTAAAGATACATTGCTCGCTATTTTTTTAACTTATTGCTTTTTTTAAAAACTAAAAAAAGCTTGAATTTAAAAGCGGAGTTATGTAAGTTGATTTCGTAAACATTCCAAATTTTAGGTATAGTAATATTTATGATAGAAAAGGGTAAAAAAAGTGCACTTTCATATATGAAAATGGGTGCAAAAGTTAGTTATCAATGAAAAAACTGGCATCGGTTTGAAGAGTGAAACGAATTTGGGAGCATTATAAACTAATTATTTATAATATTGATTGAAATTGGCAAATAGAATGGACTTACATGTCTGACCGTGTGTAAATAAATTAACTAAGATTTAATCTGCAAATCAAGTTTTGTATTTTTTAAAGTAAATTTCCTAAGCATTTTTATTTTAGATTTGCAGTGACACTTTAAATTGGAAAATAAAATAGACCTACATATCTGAAAATGTGTAGTTAAATTATCTAAAAATGCATTAACGAGTCTAGTTTTGGATTTTGTAAAGTAAGTTCATTTCGTAGCCATTCTAATCATTAGACAGGCTGTAATACTTGAAATAGGAGATTAAAGTTGACCTACGTAACTGAAAATGTGTAGAAAATATAATAATTTTTAAAATAACGAGTGAAGGTTCGCCTTTTTATAATTGCAATGGTTTCGTAGGCATTCTAAACTTTAAATTTATAGTTATATTTGAAATATAAAATTAAAATGGACCTACTTATCTGAAAATGTGTAGTAAAATTATCTATAAATGTATTCACTAGTATAAAATAATGATAAATATAGAAATACGTCAAACCAATATACAGGGTCATTCATAAACAGCGTAATTGATAAGAATAAGCTAAGTACTGACCAATGCTTACACAATAAAATAAAATGACGAAAAAATATCTAAAAACGCCAAATCAAAATATGGGGCCACTTAAAAAAAGTTTAATTGTTATAAACAACCTGTTTACTGTTCAATGTTTACCTAATGGTACAAAAAACGAAAACATCAAAATACGCCGGTTGTTTATAAGGGGCTGTTCATACCGTCTTTAACAAAATTAATAATTAAATAATAATTAATAATACCCTGAAAGAGTTCAATGACTTTGCCTGTAATCCCAAAATTAGTAAAAGTGCGTTCTCTGACCAACAGATTTAACCAACACTTAATTTTTTTTATTATATTGAATGTATGAACGCATAACTTTTCAATGTAAGGTGAGAGAAAATCTAAAATGTGCTTTCTCTAACTAACAGTTTTCACCTACACATAATATCTTTTCGAAATATTGAATGTATGATTTGTAACTTTTGAATGTAAAGTCACACCAGGTCTAGGTTTACGCAATTCAACTTGCAAATGTCCAATGACTTTGCCTGATTTCACAAAATTTGTAGCAGTGCTTTCTCTGACCAATAGCTTTTACCTAAGCTTGGAATTTTACAGGATTTTGAATGTATGACCACACAACTTTTGAATGTAAAGTCACACAAGGTCAAGGTTGACGAAATTTAACTTGCAAATGCCCAATGACTTTGCCTGATTTCACAAAATTTGTAGCAGTGCTTTCTCTGACCAACAGCTTTCACCTACACTTGGAATTTTCCAATATTTTGAATGTATGACCTTTTGAATGTAAAGTCACACATGGTCAAGGTTGACGAAATTCAACTAGCAAAAATCTAATGACTTTGCTGATTTCACAAAATTTGTAGCAATGCTTTTTCTGACCAACAGCTTTCACATACACTTGGAATTTTTCTAAATTTTAAATGTATGACGATACAACTTTTGAATGTAATGTCATACAAAGTCAAAGTTCAACTTGATACGAAGAAGACGAAATTCAACTTGCAAATATTGAATATTTTGAAAAGATTTTATGTGTAGGTGAAAGCTGGTGGTCAGAGAAAGCACTGTCACAAATTTTGGGAAATCAGGCAAAATTATCGGACTTTTGCAAGTTGAATTTCGGCAACCTTGACCTTGTGTGACTTTACATTCAAAAGTTGTGTGGTCATACATTCAAAATCCCGGAAAATTCCAAGTGTAGGTGAAAGCTGTTGGTCAGAGAAAGCACTGCTACAACTTTTATGAAATCAGGCAAAGTCAATGGACTCAATGATGAATTTCGTCAACCTTGACTTTGTGTCATTTTACATTTAATAGTTGTATGGTCATACATAGAATATTTTGAAAAGAATTTATGGGTAGGTGAAAGCTTTAAGTCGGAGAAAGCACTGCTACAAATTTTGTGAAATCAGGCAAAGTCAATGGACATATCGCACCTTAAGGTATCTAAAGCGCGATATGCATTTTGAGATTGGTAGTGAAAATGCGCAATATGCATTTTCAGGTTGGTAGTGAAAATGGGCAATATGCATTGGCGGCAATTTTACAGGAGAGAGCATGAGACACAAGTAAGACAACATGTTTGGGTGGAAAAGGTGATTTTACAAGTCACTAGCTCAGCTATTTGAACCAATTAAAATTTGATCATCGTATATATAATTTTCTGCTTTTTCATCTTATCGTAAAATCTCACTGTGTCCCGTATATGCATATTACGCATTTTCACTACCAGCCTGAAAATGCATATTGTGCATTTTCACTACCAATCTGAAAATGCATATTGTGCATTTTCACTACCAATCTGAAAATGCATATTCCGCTTTTGATACCTTAAGGTGCGATATGCAAGTTGAATTTCATTAACTTTGACCTTGTATTAGTTTACATTCAAAAGTTGTATGGTCATACATTCAATATTTCGAAAAGATATAATGAGTAGGTGAAAGCTGTTGGTCGGAGGAAGCACTGCTACAAATTTTATGAAATCAGGCAGAGTCATTGGACATATCCAAGTTGAATTTCGTCTGTCTAAACCTTGTGTGACTTTACATTCAAAAGTTGTGTGGTCATACATTCAATATTTCGAAAAGATTTTATGTGTAGGTGAAAGCTGTTAGTCAGAGAAAGCACTGTAACAAATTTTGTGAAATCAATCAAAGTCAATGGATTATTGCAAGTTGAATTTCGTCAACGTTGACGTTGTATCACTTTACATTAAAAAGTGGTATCGTGATACATTCAAAATCTCGGAAAATTCCATGTTTAGGTGAAAGTTGTTGGTCAGGGAAAGCACTGCTACAAATTTTGTGAAATCAGACAAAGTCATTTGACATTTGCAAGTTGAATTTCGTCAACCTTGACCTTGTGTGACTTTACAATCAAAAGTTGTGTGGACATACATTCAAAATCCTGGAAAATTCCAAGTGTAGGTGAAAGCTGTTGGTCAGAAGAAGCACTGCTACAAATTTTATGAAATCAGGCAGAGTCATTGGACATATCCAAGTTGAATTTCGTCAACCTGGACCTTGTGTGACTTTACATTCAAAAGTTGTGTGGACAAACATTCAAAATTCTGGAAAATTCCAAGTGTATGTGAATGCTGGTGGTCAGAGAAAGCACTGCTAAAAATTTGGTGAAATCAGGCAAAGTCATTGGACTTTTGCAAGTTGAATTTCGTCAACCTAGACCTTGTGTGACTTTACATTCAAAAGTTGTATCGTCATACATTCAAAATCTCGGAAAATTCCAAGTGTAGGTGAAAACTGGTGGTCAGAGAAAGCACTGCTACAAATTTTGTGAAATCAGGCAAAGTCGTTGGACTTTTGCAAGTTGAATTTCGTCAACCTTGACTTTGTGTGACTTTACATTCAAAAGTTGTGTGGACATACATTCAAAATCCTGGAAAATTCCAAGTGTAGGTGAAAGCTGTTGGTCAGAAAAAGCACTGCTACAAATTTTATGAAATCAGGCAGAGTCATTGGACATATCCAAATTGAAGTTTGTCAGTCTTGACCTTGTGTGACTTTACATTCAAAAGTTGTGTGGTCATACATTCAATATTTCGAAAAGATTTTATGTGTAGGTGAAAGCTGTTAGTTAGAGAAAGCACTGCTACAAATTTTGTGAAATCACGCAAAGTCAATGAACATATGCAAGTTGAATTTCGTCAACTTTGACCTTGTATGGCTTTACATTCAAAAGTTGTATCGTCATACATTTCAAATTTCGAAAAATTCAAAGTGTAGGTAAAAGCTGTTGGTCAGAGAAAGCACTGCTACAAATATTGTGAAATCAGACAAAGTCATTTGACATTTGCAAGTTGAATTTCGTCAACCTTGACCTTAAGTGACTTTACAATCAAAAGTTGTGTGGACATACATTCAAAATCCTGGAAAATTCCAAGTGTAGGTGAAAGCTGTTGGTCAGAAAAAGCACTGCTACAAATTTTATGAAATCAGGCAGAGTCATTGGACATATCTAAGTTGAATTTCGTCAGTCTAGACCTTGTGTGACTTTACATTCAAAAGTTGTGTGGTCATACATTCAATATTTCGAAAAGATTTTATGTGTAGGTGAAAGCTGTTAGTTAGAGAAAGCACTGCTACAAATTTTGTGAAATCACGCAAAGTCAATGAATTTCAATTTTGACCTTGTATGGCTTTACAGTCAAAAGTTGTATCCTCATACATTTCAAATTTCGAAAAATTCAAAGTGTAGGTAAAAGCTGTTGGTCAGAGAAAGCACTGCTACAAATATTGTGAAATCAGACAAAGTCGTTGGACTTTTGCAAGTTGAATTTCGTCACTCTTGACTTTGTGTGACTTTACATTCAAAAGTTGTATGGTCATACATTGAATATTTCGAAAAGATTTTATGTGTAGGTGAAAGCTGGTGGTCAGAGGAAGCACTGCTACAAATTTTGGGAAATCAGGCAGTCAATTGACTTATGCAAGTTGAATATCTTCAATTTTGACCTGGTACTACTGTACATTTAAATGTTGTATGGTCATACATTCAAAATCTCGGAAAATTTCTTGTGTAAATGAAAGCTTTCGGTCAGAGAAAGCACAGCTTTAAATTTTTTAAAAGCAGTCAAAATTAATGAACTGATGCATGTATAATTTCATCAATTTAGATTTTCTCTCACCTTACATTGAAAAGTTATGCGTTCATACATTCAATATAATAAAAAAAATTAAGTGTTGGTTAAATCTGTTGGTCAGAGAACGCACTTTTACTAATTTTGGGATTACAGGCAAAGTCATTGAACTCTTTCAGGGTATTATTAATTCTTATTTAATTATTAACTTTGTTAAAGACGGTTTGAACAGCCCCTTATAAACAACCGGCGTATTTTAATGTTTTCGTTTTTTGTACCATTAGGTAAACATTGAACAGTAAACAGGTTGTTTATAACAATTAAACTTTTTTTAAGTGGCCCCATATTTTGATTTGGCGTTTTTAGATATTTTTTCGTCATTTTATTTTATTGTGTAAGCATTGGTCAGTACTTAGCTTATTCTTATCAATTACGCTGTTTATGAATAACCCTGTATATTGGTTTGACGTATTTCTATATTTATCATTATTTTATACTAGTGAATACATTTATAGATAATTTTACTACACATTTTCAGATAAGTAGGTCCATTTTAATTTTATATTTCAAATATAACTATAAATTTAAAGTTTAGAATGCCTACGAAACCATTGCAATTATAAAACCTACAGCAAGCCGTAACAGAAGCTCGCCTGAGTAAAGGTTACCGTGTACACATTTTGGTAGACGAAAAGTCGCACGTAACACAAAACCGAACGTACGGATTTTGATCAAGCTTTCAGAATTGAGTCTTTACATATGTGGCTACGACATATTAAAAATTCAGACATTGATATTATAAGGAAACGAAACTATATCATTTGAAAAATCAACAGAAAATCAAAAGAGATAATTGTTGACTATAAAAATCAACAGAAAATCAAAATTGATTACTGTTGAATATCAATATCAACAGTAAATCAAATTTGATTAATCTTTACTATCAAAATCAATACAAAATCAAAATCGATGAAACATAAATTCAAAATAAATTTGGTAGAAGCGGAGTGAAATATTTTATACTATCAATCTAACAATTTATAGGAAACGCAATTTAACTTTTTAATGCCCATTTTTCACTTTGACTATCAAAATGAAGACAAAGTAAGCGCACGGCATCTCAACAACCAATGGACCGATTTGTCCGAAAATCAATAGAGATCGTCACCAGTCCATAGGTATGGTTTTTGCCAAGTTTAATTAATATCCATCATTGCATTCGAAAGTTTCGTGGGTACGGACGGACGGACGGACAGACTGTGCGATTCTATAAGCTGCCTTATTCAGGCGAGCTAAAATTGATTAATGTTGACTATGAAAATAAACACAAATTCAAAATTGATTATTGTTGACTATAAAAATCAACATAAATTCAAAATTGAATAATGTTGACTATGAAAATCTAAAGAGAATCAAAATCGGTGAATATTAATAATGAAAATCAATAGAAATTGGAATAATGCAAGTTTGACTATAAAATTGAATAAAAATGCGAAATAGATTTATTTCCGTCCTCTTATAGTTACTTTCTGGTTTTATTTGCTTTTACTATAAAATCTTAAATTCGTTAGAAGCGGAGTGAAATATTTTATACTACCCCGCTAACAATTTATAGGAAACGCAATTGAACTTTTTAATGCCCATTTTTCACTTTGACTATCAAAATGAAGACAAAGTGAGCGCGCGGTATCTCAGCAACCAATGGACCGATTAGCCTTAAAATCAATAGGGATCGTCAGTGGTCCATAGGCATTGTTTTTGCCAAGTTTGGTCAATATCCGTCATTGCTTTCGAAAGTTATCGTGGGGACGGACGGACGTACGGACGGACGTACGGACAGACGGTGTGATTCTATAAGCTGCCTTATTCAGGCGAGCTAAAAGGCGAACCTTCACTCGTTATTTTAAAAATTATTATATTTTCTACACATTTTCAGTTACGTAGGTCAACTTTAATCTCCTATTTCAAGTATTACAGCCTGTCTAATGATTAGAATGGCTACGAAATGAACTTACTTTACAAAATCCAAAACTAGACTCGTTAATGCATTTTTAGATAATTTAACTACACATTTTCAGATATGTAGGTCTATTTTATTTTCCAATTTAAAGTGTCACTGCAAATCTAAAATAAAAATGCTTAGGAAATTTACTTTAAAAAATACAAAACTTGATTTGCAGATTAAATCTTAGTTAATTTATTTACACACGGTCAGACATGTAAGTCCATTCTATTTGCCAATTTCAATCAATATTATAAATAATTAGTTTATAATGCTCCCAAATTCGTTTCACTCTTCAAACCGATGCCAGTTTTTTCATTGATAACTAACTTTTGCACCCATTTTCATATATGAAAGTGCACTTTTTTTACCCTTTTCTATCATAAATATTACTATACCTAAAATTTGGAATGTTTACGAAATCAACTTACATAACTCCGCTTTTAAATTCAAGCTTTTTTTAGTTTTTAAAAAAAGCAATAAGTTAAAAAAATAGCGAGCAATGTATCTTTAATTTATTTTAAACGATGCATAAAAGTGCATGGAACCCTTTGGGTGGATAATAGGAGTGCCATTTGCTTAGGGGTATTTATTATTAATGACTTTATTTTGCATGAATTTTTTGAAAATGGAATAAGTCAATTTTTCAGCGAGCAATGTATGTTTAAATAATTTTTAAACGACGCATAAAAGTGTATGGAACGTCGCTGGGTGGATAGTAGGCGTGCCATTTGCTTAGGGGTATTTATTATTAATTAATTTTATTTGCATGGAATTTTTGAAAATAGAATAACTCAATTTTTTAGCAAGCAATGTAGGTTTAAATAATTTTTAGGTGACGCATGAGAGTGTATGGAACATCTCTGGGTGGATAATGGGCGTGCCATTTGCTTAGGGGTATTTGTTGTTAATTAATTTTAATTGCATGGAATTTTTGAAAATAGAATAACTCAATTTTTTAGCAAGCAATGTATGTTTAATTTATTTTTAGACGATGCATAAAAGTGTATGGAACGTCTCTGGGTGGATAATGGGCGTGCCATTTGCTTAGGGGTATTTATTATTAATTAATTTTATTTGCATGGAGTTTTTGAAAATAGAATAACTCAATTTTTTAGCGAGCAATGTAGGTTTAAATAATTTTTAGACGATGCATAAAAGTGTATGGAACGTCTCTGGGTGGATAATGGGCGTGCCATTTGCTTAGGGGTATTTATTTCTAATGACTTTAATTTGCATGGATTTTTTGAAAATGGAATAAGTCAATTTTTTAGCAAGCAATGTATGTTGAAATTATTTTTAGACGACGCATAAAAGTGTATAAAACTTCTCAGGGTGGATAGTAGGCGTGCCATTTGCTTAGGGGTATTTATTATTAATTAATTTTATTTGCATGGAATTTTTGAAAATAGAATAACTCAATTTTTTAGCGAGCAATGTAGGTTTAAATAATTTTTAGGCGACGCATGAGAGTGTATGGAACATCTCTGGGTGGATAATGGGCGTGCCATTTGCTTAGGGGTATTTGTTGTTAATTAATTTTATTTGCATGGAATTTTTGAAAATAGAATAACTCAATTTTTTAGCAAGCAATGTATGTTTAATTTATTTTTAGACGATGCATAAAAGTGTATGGAACGTCTCTGGGTGGATAATGGGCGTGCCATTTGCTTAGGGGTATTTATTTCTAATGACTTTAATTTGCATGGATTTTTTGAAAATGGAATAAGTCAGTTTTTTAGCGAGGAATGTGTGTTGAAATTATTTTTAAACGACGTACAAAAGTGTATGGAACAGCTCTGGATGGATAATAGGCGTGCCATTTGTTAGGGGTATTTATTATTAATGACTTTAATTTGCATGGAATATTTGAAAATGCAATAACTCAATTTTTAGTGAGCAATGTTTGTTTTAATAATTTTTAAAGGACGAATTAAAGTGTGTGACATACTTCTGGTTGCTTTTTTGCGGAGCGGTTATTATTGATTTTTGTTCATAAATACACTTTTCATTTCAATGTGGTATTTGCAATTTATGCCAATTTTGAATTAAACATCGTTTATAGTAATAAGAGATTCAATTTATTTCGATTTTCATCTTTTTTCAGGTATTTTATGATTTTAGTAGGTTTCGGCCAATTTTCTGGTCGTCTTCGGATGGTCTTGGGTACCAATAGTTTACTTCTACTTCTAGAACTTTACCCAGGCGACAAATTGCCATTTAAGCAGTGAAGTCGGTCGCAGTTTACAGCTCTATGCTGTAATGTAAATCATGTATTGATAAAAAAATTTTTTTGGAGGTTCGGCTCGATTGAGATTTGCAATATCTCTGGCTCGGATAAAATCAATTACATTTTCCCAAATCGCTGGTCGAAGTAAGGAAGAGGTTGCACAAACAACTGTCAATACAATGTCTTATTTTAACCTGCTGACTAGGATCGGATCGGATAGCTTAAATTTTTGAATGATAGCGACTCGGTTCGGATAGCTTGATTTTTTTTCTCAGGATGGGTTCAGATCGATCACATTTTGTAGTAACTTAGGCTCGGATCGGTTCTGATCGCTTAAATTTTTGAATTACAGCGACTCAGATCGGATCGCTCAAAATTTTGAATAACAGCGACTCGGTTCGGATCGGTAAAATTTTTCTGTTGGGCCAGATCGGATCGGTTCGGATCGCTAAAATTGTTTTGGAGGTTCGGTTTGGGACGATTACATTTTGCATTAGCTTTGGATCGGATCGCTTAAATTTTTGAACTACAGTGACTCGGATCGGATCGCTTAAATTTTTAAATGATAGCGATTCGGTTCGGATCACCGATCATGAAGTTGCATGTGTGGTCTATTCCGATGACCGTCGGTATACTAGGATAGGTGTAGGCCTAGCCTGATTTATTTCGTGACCAACCAACCTTGGAGTCCAACCTTGATGCATATTACGAAATGTCCCCTGGTGGAGGAGATATATGAGGGAAGAATCCGCCTAGGCTAATACTATTATACTCAGTATGCATTGGAGCTGGAAGAATATTGTGCATTTCAAATCGGCGAATAGAAAAAACTTTATTGAGACTAGAAGTACGGACAGTAAACAGTGTACTATTATATTATTCATATTTTATATAATGAAAAAGCCGTGATTTTTGGTGTGTGTACAATACGTAGATCTCTGTGAGTATAGCTTACAAATTTGTGTTAATTATTTGTTCTGTGTGATAGTAGTTCTAACTTGTAACTAGTAACTGTTTCAGATTGGCAATAATATGCAATGCTTTAATATTCTTAATTTTAGTTTAAATCTAAACTAACAAGCTTATTTTTGTTTGTGTATCCATTGAATATTTAAATCCAAATCCAGCAGATTTTAACAGACTTAATCAGTAGTAATTGTAGCTATACAATCTATCAGTACTATACTTCTACAACAAATAGGCATCTCCTCAGAGTATACAGGTATACATACTTTATTCAAAAATATAGCATTCACTAATAATTCTTTTACTTAAAGTCTCTTACTTTGTGCCTGAGTGCATTGCAACTTGCAACCAAATAGCACAATGTGAAATACATAAATGAAAAACTAAAAATGATATTTAATACAAGAGTATGTACGGAGTACAGGATTTTATACTTTCGATTTGGTACGTAAAATAAACATAATCTTGTGAACTTAAGCTAATTACGAAACAAAATAATTATATTATGACAGTTATTTAGTATATAATTAGAATATTCTGATCCAAACTACACAACATTGATTCCGTAGAGACACAACGGTCTGGACTCTGGACCATTATAAATCATTATACTTATAGCTTGCATTATTATAACTAATGCAGAAATTATCCTCTAACTCAGTTTCCTTTTTTTGGATTGGAAACCTTCTTAATGGCTTAGGCTACAAAATTTTTTGTATACTTGCAGTCATTTTATGAAAGCTTTCTTTATTTGTATGGATATTAGTACTAGATAAAGCTATTTTAGCTACCTAATCCGTATTTTAAGTCTTCCTACATATTAATTTGTATTTTTACTGGAGAATTTAGCACATTTTCTTTGACATTTCACATTGTATCGTCCTGTGTGACAATTTATATCCTTATCTGAGGTATCATTATAATATCAGATTTAACAGATTCCCTTCCTATTCTACATACTTCAAGTTTATATTGAGTTTTGTTACTCAAGTGTACATTTTTCTGTACATGTGTTATAAGTATATAATATAGTATAGCATAATACATTACGACTTACATTTAAACTGTGTAGAATGTTTTAGATATCTAAATGTAATTATTGTAATTTTTGAATGTAATCATCAAAGTTTCAGTATAAGTCAAATAAAATTCTTCTAACCATTTAGAGGATTTGTAATAATAATGTCTCTATTGTAGGATGAGAGCTTTATTTTGCTATAGCCGAGAATGTTTAGATTCTTTATTTATAACCTATATCTTTGGAGAAATTGCTATTTTATATTTTTATCCTATATAGTTAGCAGTACAGACATATGTTCAGCATTTTTGTGTGCTCTTTTATATATGCTAATGTTCATAATAAATGTAAGACTTTCGCTGAATTTAAAAACAAGCTCTGAAAAACTGGAGTTATAACATTTCGTATGATATCTGTGTATGGAGTTTATATCCTATCATCATTTTGTTTACCTATTGTCTATAGTTTATCATCTTGACGTGACATAAATGAGATTAATAAGCTAATAAAGGCTAAAGCTACTGAAAAAGCTTTACAGATTATGTTGAGGTGGGTTCGTGGGATACGTTTCTTTGTATTCATGGACTTTCTATCTTCTTAAAGATGTTTGTTCGTTCATTCAGACCAGAAATTTATCATACTGTGCGAGAATATTAATTATTTCCCAGAGGTAAAGGCGAGTTCAATGAGGAAGATCCAATGTTGACGCCATCTTTTATAGGGAAATCCTTTCCTTCACCCCATTTAATATTTGTGTACTCTCTCCCTACCTCCAAACATTTCTAGACCATAAAATTATGAATTAATGTCTGACATGTATAAATCATAATAAATGAGCCTTGAAATTATGTTTTACCTGTTGTGCCTGCAGTCTTTGCGATAAGGTATCAACATAGTGAAGGAGAGCCAAATAAACGAACTGGTACTGAGCTTCAGTCTGCACCATTCCTGACCTTTGACCTCGAACCATTTGAATTGTACGTCTCACATCAATATCTGTATGCAACCCACACCGTTTGACCTTCAAAAATCAAAGTTTAGAAAAATATCAGCAATTATTATTCCTTTTCGAATTAAAATTAAAGAATTTAAGAATTAGATACTTACCTGGTCAACGATAAGGTCAATCACTATGAACGTCCCTGTCCTCCCGATTCCAGCAGAACAATGGACAACAATTGGACCAGCCCCTGGGAGACTTTCTTGTCGGGAATTCACTTCCGATAAGAAATTCAGGACACAGCCAGGGTCATCAGGGACTCCATGATCTGGCCATGCCTTTTCATAGCAAACAATTTATCAAACACAGTTTAGAATTCCAAGTCGTATCTACTAGTAAATTTTTTATTCTAAAAGCTTACTTGGAAATGGAATTGATAAATGACACGTTCTTCGCCATCCTTTGAGATTACAAACTCCCTTAGAGTGAAATCACTGTTTCCAGTAGACTTCTGATGAGTTAATTTGATTCCTTCACATTCTTTAGGTTCTCCAGGGTCGGGCCAATAATGTGCACATTTACTCTGAATAAATAATAACATTCCTTATACAATCTCAGAGAATACAAAGAAAAGTCTTATGATTTATACATACCCTGTTTCTTTCAAATTCTTTGGTAGTCATTACAATAACACGAGAATTTTCTTGCCACACCATGTACCAAAAGTCGGCAGTTGTGGACGGGAGACATCCTTGAGTAGCTATATAACATTTCTTACAATCTTCAAAAATCTCATCTTCAGGCTGGAATGCACAATAAATGATAATGTTTATTATATCATTGCAACAACCATATAATTAGGTGTGGATATACACAATATCATTAATGCCTCTCTCACTCTGCTATATACTTGGACAATTTACACTCAAAATTGCGCAGAACATTTATGGCAAATCAATATGCACATATGTTGCATATTAAGTAACATTAGCCTGAATTTAATGTACTTTGACGAGAAACGGGTAATAAATGTTACCCGAAGCAAAAGGAAATTACAAGAAACTGCGTTGTATATTTAAATTGACTACAATAGTGTATTTACTAAATGAAATGAATAATTTAAATAAGGAAACGAAGTGGTTTGTGGTGTGCATACGTACTTCACTTACTTTAATGTAATTAGCATTGATATAGTCGTGAGGCCAAGGCTCCTTTAAGATGACTCTAGTGTGATCAAAAGGCAGAATGTTTTTGTATCGATTTTTGTTCCTATTTGGTTGCTTCTGACCTTCCTTCCGAGAAAACAGATGCTTGACTTCCTGTTGTTGCAGAGATTCAAACTCTTCCCAAAATCCAGCTTTCTTCCCATTTTCTCGATTCAGTTCCTTGACTCGCACTTCAATTCCAGACGCTGGAATCCTTGTTGCATTCAGGGGCTGTTTTAAATGAACAATTGTACCCGTTGTGTCCACCATCGGATTCTTTTTACAATGCTCAACGAGCTCACTTAGAGAATCAAATTTTTCGCCTCCACCTACGTCATATTTCCCACCCTACAAAAAATATTTTAGTCGGACATTCAGTATTTTACAATTTTTACAAAATTCAGATTTTAATGACTCACTTGACAACGAATTTTAACGTGTGTGACTGTATCGTCAGTCCTCACTGACAGAACAAAATGTCCAGGTTGTGACTGTGACTCTCGAACAAGAAATGATCCCGGGCGAGCTTTATCTAATAGTACCTGTCACATTCGCAAATTAAATTACTATTCTGTACAGATGAATTTCACTGGAAAATTAAATATATGTACACTTGCTTACCTTTTCAGCTTGTTTCCCTCCAATATCTCCATGAAACCACCGCTCATTTGTTGGGTCGGCACAATATAAAGGGAATTTTAATTCTATAGGCTCCCCGCTTTTTTCGCGTAATTGTCCCTGAAAACATTGACATAAGGTTCAATCAAAATTGGTAAATATTACAATTTAACCTTTTATGTGTAGTTAGCTTTTTATTTACTATATTTTACCAAGGTACGCTGTAAAATGTAAAGCAATAAGAAAATATTACTTTCTCACTCCATAACATTGACTTACATTTACAGACTTTTAAGATATTTTTCAAAAATTGTTTTAAAATAATGAAATACAAAGGTTTTATATTATTTACTTGGTTTTCTGTGTAGAATTGAATTAGTTCCGATAGCGTAGCAAATTTTTCTCCACCATACAGATCGTAAAAGTCTCCTACACATTGCGAAGAAGAGATACCGTTAGTGATTATCCAAAAATATATTAAATTAGGCATTGAACTGTTGAATATTGTACCAGTATTTTGTATTTTAACGTGAGTGACAGTTCCGTGTCTGCGGACAGAAAGAGTAAAATCTCCAGGAGATGATCGGGATGGGCGAGCTAGAAAACTGCTTTCGACTCCCCGTTCCATAAGTAGCCGTTCTGCATCCACACCTGAGATATTTGGATGAAACCATCTGGAAAAAAATTGGCGAATTAGTCTTAATAATAAAGTTGAAAGTGGTAATTATTCGGAAAACATTTGCGAAATTATTTTTAAAACATTGAGTACATGTTTAAAAACTTGAAGTAGCTAAATGTACTAAATTCACAACATAAGTTGCATTGTGTATGTGGCAATAATGTGCAAAGAATCAAAGAATACGGAAGAAAATCTGATGTATATTTATTTCTGACTGACTAATCCTTAATGGTAAGAAAAAATGGGTGTAGCAATGTTTGGAAATGAAATTTGAAAGAGAAAATTAATTATTACGCTTGGTAAGCATTGGAAAAGGGAAATGTAAACAGGAACCACCCATTTTCCAAGTGGCAATTGAGTGTATTTGCATAAAAGTTGACACAAAAGAGAAACAGCAGCTTAATTTGTGCAAATGTGATCGAGATTTTGCATTTAAAGAAGTATTTTATGTAAATAAAGTGGGTTTACCTTCTGTTGGTCATGGTTTGAAGCACCAGCTGAATTAAAAGTAAATAGTTACAATTAGATTTTAGCAGAGAAAATGAAAAAAGTAGTAAAAGAAAAGTATTCTCTTGAGTTTTATTTTATCTCTTCCTTCTGCTGACGGCAGCAGAGAATGAGAAGAACTCACTGGCGGATTATCTATCGCAAGTGTTCTTGTATGACTTTGACTTGGGCTATATTCTACATAAAATATATCAATGTATATAAATGCAGATGTTTCTACCGTACTACTAGATGAACATCTACTATTTACGTTTACTTGGTACGTGTAGATAGCCATGTAGCTCTAACTGTAGGCTTGTAAGCTATCTGCTTAATTCTCCCTTTTCCGACCTATGTATATCGCTAAGTTTTAGTGTTCGTTTCGTGCCATACATACCTACTCTACCCATACATCGTCTATTACTGTATCACCTACTTATATACACCCTACAGGGACATTCTAAACTTATGCATTAGTATTCCCATCCATGGAAAATAGTACACTCTTCCCCGCTCCTCTTCCTGCTACTGCTACTCAAAAATTATGCAGAACCCAGAAACAATTAAAACGTCATTTAAAAGCGGTAGACATGTTTTAAAACGGAAATAAGATCATTACATAAATGAATTTTGAAGCCTTTAACGGAAATAAAATCATTACAAACTAATTTTGAAGCCTTTGGCGGAAATAAAATCATTAAAAATGAATTTTGAAGCCGTTAATAACGGAAATAAAATCATTAAAAATGAATTTTGAAGCTTTTAACGGAAATAAAATCATTACAAATGGGTTTTGAAGCTTTTAACCGAAATAAAATCATTACAAATGGGTTTTGAAGCTTTTAACAGAATTAAAATCATTACAGATGAATTTTGAAGCTTTTAACCGAAATAAAATGATTACAAACGAATTTAGAAGTTTTTAACGGAAATAAAGTCATTACAAATGAATTTTGAAGCTTTTAGCGGAAATAGAATCATTACAAGCAAATTTTGAAGCTTTTAACAGAAATAAAAAAAATTAATTCACGCTATAGACAAGACAATTAATGTATGCTAGCCAAATATCGGGATTTGACTAAGAAAAATCAGAGATAATGAGTATTTTGAATTAAAAAATTAAATAAAATGTAATTATTAAACATTTGTGTTACACATCCAGTAAGTAATAATTTTCTTAAGATTGCTAAATAAGTATTCCTCAAAACGATTAAAAATTGCTGCAGTTTTATAAAAATTGCACGAGATTTATAAGCAAAAAATTTATACGGAACTTTATGGTACGCCCTGTATTATCAGAACAGTAGTGCATTAACGTAGGTAGGTCTCTTCTTCTATTGATTTTTGTACGGGGCCAGTTTAAACACTGAGATGGCATGAAATACTCATTTGTAGTGTGTAGTCGTTGAGTATAATGCAAGTCTGTGCAATGTACAGCTACCTAAATCAGTACTAGTACTGTGGTCTTAACTAACGCAGAGAAGTTGTAGCCTAGTTTATTATGTATGTATGTGGATGTACATTCTGTGAACGGAGCTTTGGCAATAAGCTCTTAACTATATCTGTTCTGTCACTCTGTCTACATTTTGCAATATAACACTTATTATAATAATGCAGAAATGAAACATGAAATCCTTCAGGCAAAGAGTTACAAAGTCAAAAGCCAAGTCAGACACATCAGCCTATTTCATGTTTCTGCAATAAGTATTCATATAAATGAGCTTCTGCTGCTTACTGCATCCTGATATAAATATTAATGCTATCTCCCTTTTACATACGCTTGATAAATAATCCTCTATACATGACAATCATGATTTATTTTCTGCACCATTTATATTCCGTACAACTAGATAGACCGGACCGGAGTTTTACTGCAATGCACCGTCTTGCACTGTCACTTCCTTTCAAATTTACATCCTTCTACTTACAATACGCCAAGAAGCTTTCATACAGTTTCATATGCAAAAAATTCCTTAACAAAAAATAGTCATTATTATTCGCAATAATAATTATTACCTTTGACACAAGAACAAAACCACATTATAATTTATGCCAAATAATTATGCGAAACATTCCAGAGTTGATTGATGGATGCAAAATAGCTCTACATTTACATTTCGTTGTAATAACATTTTTATTATTACGAAAAAATAATACAGGCTAGTCTCAACTTTTAAACTGTTTTCAAATGAATTATTTATTCCGAGTAAAGATTAACTTATCTTTTTTTGGTCAAACACAGAATTATAAAAACAGCAAAATAGCTAAACAATTTCAGGAAAGGAAAACCAACGCTGTAACTTTTTGTGCCTTTTAATATTATTTGGCTACTGCAAATCCCACATTTTTAAGCAATACAAAGATAAAAGGAAGCTTTTACTCATAAAATATTTCCTTTAATGTATCTGCCATGCAGCAAAGTTGAGTTTCATAAACTAAGTAGAGTGTTTCCTTCATTATTTAAACATGAACACTATAATATATTTACATAATAAGTCCACTTTTGTCATTCAAAGACACATTCAAGTGTTTTATGCCGTATCGTCGTATGTAATCCATGCCAAATTGCATGCCTAATGCATTCAGAGTCCTCATACAAAGCAATTTACTAAATTACTACTAGTACTACACATGTACATTAATTAACGTACATTTTTATATGTTTAATTCACAAAGGTAATTCTAATTCAATATTTGAAACAAAACATATGTCAATATTAAATTATCAATTAATTTAAATTGATGAAATATTCTTGAGCTCCTTGAAGTAGTATTATCATTCCCAGCACTTGAAAACCTTAAAAATTTCACAATTTATTTATTTGGACTGAATAAGACTTAAAAAGTTGCATCTGGGGCAAATGGATCCATTGATCAACATCGTAAGTGTTGATCTCATTACCTGTTATTGGAGTTTTAGCACCAATTGTACGAGATTGGGAAGTATTCCAAGTGACATTGCATTCTTGTTCCCAATTCTTCGGAATAATATCCTCAAGGTTCCTAGCTAAACGATCAATATGGCAAAAATATTCGCAATTTTGAATTTCCAGTTTAATGGCTTCTTTTTCGAAACCACTTTTAAAGAACAGCTGTTAAAAGACCAAATTTTTTAATATTCAGACTCAGTTTCAATTATGCAAATATTTATCAAGATTATGAAATATTATGCAAATTAAATTACTCCGATTCTTTTTGTGAGCTAACCTTGACAAAAAATGTATTTGTTTGAGGCAGTTGATGTAGTTCAAGAAATACGGCCGATGAATATGGAAAATGGCGAATTTTATCAAAGACTCCAAACGAAATAAGTATATCTGCAATTGTAGTTTCATGACCGGAATACAAAAACATTTTAGCATTCCCTTTCTGTACATCTGAAGATAAAGTAGCGTTTCTCATGTTTTCTAGAATTTCTTGGAGCAATGGGCCTGCTCTGAGTTTTTTCATTTCCTTCGTATAATCCAGAGCTATAAATCTAAATGTTAGCAGAAATTGCAGTTGCCCGGAATTGTATAATTCTTCGCTCCACAATGGCAGAGTAAAATTTCTCTCCTTCTACAAAACAAATTGGCACTAAAAAAACAACGACCAAAGTAAATGAACTTCCAAGTTTATTGAAGTCCGTAAAATTTACCCACTTTGATGATAATTGAGTCAGCAAAGTAGAGAAGTTCCCTCGATAGATACGTGACGTTCAGCCCAGTGTTGTCATTCACTATCTTAAACAAATCTGCAAAATCTTCATTAAATTTTGACATAACATCGGATTGTAAATTAAAGTCGATGTACAAATGGCTGTATCGAGGGCAGATCTTTGATACAGCTATTGTCTGCAAAAGTAAATGTTTCTTTCATAGTAATATTATTTTTTCCAAGAAACAAAAATAAACAAAACTAAATGGAAATTATTTCAATTTTATTTCAATGTATTTGAAATTTTCTTGAACACTCAATTTTTTCCACTCGTTCCAATAATAGTGTTTAACTATCCGAGAGGGATATAACTACTAAATAAACAGAATAATAACCATCAAAAATAATTTCTATTCTCGAGGCTTAAAAATGACAACAGAAATCATAATATATATTTTTCCTGAAGTCTTTTGAGATTGGAATACGTATGCATGAGCACACAACACTGAAATTGTGAATTTGAAATAATTTCCGCCTATGATCTGGAATTACAATATTTTTTGTAAAATTGAAGCTGTTTGGTTTTAGATAGCCAAGCAAAATTATAATTTTTAGTTTTGCTAAGCTTACGTTAAACCACTGCCCAAAATTTGGTGGTGAATGGTATAATTGATAAAAAAATTGCATTTTAAAAATTAATTTTGCATGCATTCTTACTAACTAAAAAGTTGGCTGTATTAAATGAATAAATGTCGTTTAAATGATGTACGACTTTTCACTAATTTCTTTGAACATTTAAATATAAATATTAATTCGATGTATTTTAAAGAAAAATAAAACATTAAAACTTATTCTAATGTGCCTATGCCTATAATGTCAGTTAGTGTGTGCTTGTATTAATAAATTGACATAATTTACCATTTTTACCATTAAGTGCATTTATACCACTTGGATGGTAAAGTACCCTAAAAAGTGGTAAATTTTGTACACTATGCCTATTCATTGCTGTTATCTTAAAGGAAATTTCATTTTTTGTAAAAAAGATGCCAATCGGTATACTTCTTAGTTTAATATTCCAATTACTTTATCATCTTTAAGAGGAATGATAGTGAAATTGTATCTTTCACTCTCCTTTCGACCATACAATCCTCTTAGCACAGATTCTGCACTCAGCATGGACCGATTATACTCAGAGCATTGGACGAACACTTCTTCCTGTTTGTAAGTGCTGCTTATAAAGTTGGAATATCGTTGACGAATGTATTCACCTAAGTGAAACGATTGCAACTTCCCCTTCTGAGACACAAAATAAATGACTATAAAAATGCATGTAAAAGTAAAATCTTATATAAAATGAGTCACCCACCTGTGTAAGTTGTCCCCAGCCATCCGGCCAGTAATTCAGACTACTGTAGGGATCATTCTCATAGGGCTGTATTGGATTCCTTTCGCCATGCCGAAATATCTATATAAGGCTCTACTGCATTTAAATAGGAAAATTTTCAAAATCTATTGAAATAATATAAATTTACTTACAGCGTGGACCATCCGTAATGTTTTTAAACTGCCGTCATTATTTCCATCTACTACAACGACTGCTACTAAAGCTATGGCCAAAGCCAAAGCATGTACAACTGTGGTTAGTGAAATCATTGATATTCTGTGCACTGGCAAACCAGGCTAATTTAATAGTTCCCTTCGTTCTAGTTTCTAGATTTAATTTTACTGATTTAGAATTAACTCAGGTAGGTATAGGTATAATAATTAATTTTAAACAAGTCTTCTGTACAAAACGAACCAGCACAGAATCTGGATAAATCTATTTGTCAATGACTATCTTTAGAAGTATAGCTAACGCAATGAGAAGAACTTTATTGTGTACGTAGGATTTATCCTTATACACAATTTTACCAGAACAATGATATATAGCCTATAGATGAGAAGTTACATAATTTAAGGTGTATTAATCTCCATATCCAAGATATTATTTTAATAACATCTTTGATATGGAGATTGATATACATAATATCTAAATCTGTATAACTGAAGTTGACGTAAGATGACAAAATTTTTCTTTATGTGCATTGTACGTTGAACTTGAACTTATAATTTTTTCTTCTCGCAATGCAATGTAGTTTAAGTCTTCGAAATGGCCAGGATCATAAATTTTGATGGTGTAATAGGTGAGTAGGTCAAAAGCAGTTAAATTTATATCCATTATGTATACTGTAGATAGAACTTGGTATTAATTTAGGTACTTAAGTATTACTTAAATACTTATATCTATAACCTATGATGTATAAAAAATATTGATGATAAGTAAATGTACTGCAGCAACTAAGATACGTCTCAAGTCCCCCAGTCCCTCTACTAAAAAAGTTATCTTCTGAATTTACTTTTACTTTATGAATTGAGAATAGAACCGTTACAGTTTGTGTTTAGTATTGAGACCTAATTTGGAATGGGTAGTGATGCGATTTCTGCTTTATATAATGTTTAAAAACAAACCAAATTTCTATATACAGGTGTAAAATCTACTATTGCCTTTAAGAAATAGAAATAATCTAATTTTAATGTATAAATAAATGTTCAATGATTCTTGTGAAATGTTTTCTGAAAGTGAGGTTGTTAATTGTATTTAAAATCGCAATTTAAAAAGCAAGGGATAATGTTTAAGTTTTTTATTCAATACAACTTTCCATATTTAGCTATTTACAACATTTTCCAGTGATTTTACTACATGTTAATAGTAAAATGAACAGTAAAACAATAACTGCACTAAAAGGTGGCTAGAGGTAATAAATAATATGATAATTAATGCTATTGTCGATATGAAAGATAATTATTAAATTATCTTTCCTGTTCTTGTTTCGGCAATAGGATGACAATCTAAGGGATTAGGATGGTTCATCTTGCATATCAATAATATCTCCTCGTGTTCTACGGTAGTGCTAATAGTTAATGCTTAATTCAGTCTTGAATTAGTATTTCTTGTTGAGTGCCATTACGGGGCTTGTAAAGGTAACTTTTGTCACCATATTTATATTCGATGACAAAGTCACTAGTCATTTCTGATACTTTATTGGCATCAATTTTAACTTCCCTAGTTTTAGATGGCTCATCGCATTCTTCGTCACAATCATCTTCTTCAGAAGCAAATATTTCGACGCTCTTACTCACATTCTCATCCTCTGTATAGTATTCCTTAAACTTTTGACCTTTAACTTTTGTCCGAATGGTTTCCTTGATAGTTTCTTTTACAACACCGTCGCTAGTATTTTTCTGACTTTCTTTCACAGACTCCTTAACAATAACATACTGTTTTTTCCCATGAGTTTTCTCCAAATGTGCAAAGAGTTTCTTATCAGACTCTACTGTTTCTTTTAAGTTTTGAATAATCTCCTTCTCTGACTGATTATAAATCTGCCAATTTTTCCAGGTGCCATTACTTGTACCATTTTCTGTCTCTTTCCATGACTTAAATCTAAAGTTACGAGGTTTAGATCTGCGGTCAGAATTAGAAATCAACTCTTCCTCAGACTCCGAAGAATGAATAGGACAGGGACTTTCAGTGATTTCCACGGACTCACAAGTACAATTTTTGTCTGTAATATTCTGCGAAGGCTTCCCCTTTAATTCATGTGAATTATTGGCTACTAAACTAGTCCCTGAACTTTCGATTACAGTCGAATCGGTAAAATTTCGCAAAGATTTCCGCAAGTTTAAACCATAAGTGTTATTGGGCAATTTTGCAACCTCAGGACTTTCCTCTACGGTCTCTACTGTAGCATTACAAAAACCTTTTAAAACATATACTTGAAATGTCGTATTGGTCGATTTCCCAATGTCAATCCCATTTACAAAAGTTGTCACATTAGTTAAATTACAAAATGTGTACTCTTTGCTCAGTTCATAAGTTGTATTGCCTACTTTCCCAATGTAGGATCCGTTCACAAGCTTCGTAGTATTCGTAAAATTATGCAAACTATACGGCAAATGTAATCGAAAAGTTTCATTGGGTAATTTCTCTGCGCCTAAAATGTTAACAATAGGGTTTTCAGTAGCATTGTTTCCTTTCAGCCAATTTATTCCAACTATATTATTTGCCAATTTTTCAGAGTCGGTTTTATTTTCCATTTTACCTACAGATACCTCCCCAAGTATCTCTTTTGGACTGAAAGGATCTCCACCACCTACTGCTTCAATGGTCTCATCTTTAGTAGGTAAAACTGTAGTTACTGTCCTTGATGCAACAATTGGACTAGCCATAGATCCGTAAGTTGTTTCAGTAGTCTCATACGTATAAAACTTTTCCATTTCAATCTCTTTATTCCCAATTTTAGGCAAAAACGCAGTGACTGAATTTTCCCAAGACATAGAAAATGTATCTTCATTACTTTCTTTGAAAGCATAGTCCGAAATTATATTTCCATTCCCAATCACAGAACTTTCTCCTTTCGATTTCAAATCTTTAGAACCCGATTTTTTTACGATTCCAAATCCATAACCTCGGCCGTGAGGTTTTCCACCTACACCCATATCTTCAGTAGCCTGTTCAGCTAAAGAAAATGTATTAGTTGTACTGAGTGTAGATAATTTCTTTGGAAACACCACCAGCTCCTCATTATCTGTTGATACATCAATGGATGGTAATATTTCAGTAAAGACTGGAGCAGTAGTTGTGGTTGCTGTTGACGGACTGGTGGTTAACATTCCATCATTGTTTTCGTCAATTTCCAAATCTGAAACAGTTATTTCTTCACCTTCCGTGACATTATTCTCAGATATGTATATGAGCTTGAATTTTAATTTTTTAACTTTTTTGGTGACTTTTCTAACATCATTGGTATATGATGAGGAATCGGATTGTTCGTCATCAACAGAACCTGGGATATTTTCGGATTCCTTGTACCTCTTTGCCCACCTCTTTACTTTCTTCCTTACTATTTCTTTAATAATAATAATTCTTGTTACCGTCACTGTTTCCCAAGTCTCTTCTTCAGTTTCATTAGGAAACGACATCTCTTCATTGTCGGTATAATTTCCATCTGACCATAAAATTACCACAATAAACTTGATAGGCTTGCTGCTAGTCTTATTTAATATTACCATCGCGTCATGCTTAGTGTCGTTGGATTTGAAATTATATTTAATTTTCCCAAATTTAAATCCCCTGCCATGAGGAATTGCGCCACCACCGGTTTCTTCAGTAATTTCTTCCAAAGCTGACATAATTTGAGAAATTGTAGTCGGCATTGCAGTTGTAGCATTGGCGGAATCGTGAGACATTTTGGAGGTTAAGAGTTTTTCAGGCGTTGGTTCAGGAGCTGCTTTTGTGTCAAAATTCTCTGGTTCCAATACAATTACGTAATTTGTAGATTCAATTACTGGCAACGAAGTAGCAGTATCTTTTGTGATTGGAACTGTCGTGATATCTGAAATGTTTCCAGTAGTCATTTTCTTTTTGGATACTATCAGCCCCTCATTATCTGTTGATACATCAATGGATGGTGATATTTCAGTAAAGACTGGAGCAGTAGTTGTGGTTGCTGTTGACGGACTGGTGGTTAACATTCCATCATTGTTTTCGTCAATTTCCAAATCTGAAACAGTTATTTCTTCACCTTCCGTGACATTATTCTCAGATATGTATATGAGCTTGAATTTTAATTTTTTAACTTTTTTGGTGACTTTTCTAACATCATTGGTATATGATGAGGAATCGGATTGTTCGTCATCAACAGAACCTGGGATATTTTCGGATTCCTTGTACCTCTTTGCCCACCTCTTTACTTTCTTTCTTACTATTTCTCTAATAATAATAATTCTTGTTACCGTCACTGTTTCCCAAGTCTCTTCTTCAGTTTCATTAGGAAACGACATCTCTTCATTGTCGGTATAATTTCCATCTGACCATAAAATTACCACAATAAACTTGATAGGCTTGCTGCTAGTCTTATTTAATATTACCATCGCGTCATGCTTAGTGTCGTTGGATTTGAAATTATATTTAATTTTCCCAAATTTAAATCCCCTGCCATGAGGAATTGCGCCACCACCGGTTTCTTCAGTAATTTCTTCCAAAGTTGACATAATTTGAGAAATTGTAGTCGGCATTGCAGTTGTAGCATTGGCGGAATCGTGAGACATTTTGGAGGTTAAGAGTTTTTCAGGCGTTGGTTCAGGAGCTGCTTTTGTGTCAAAATTCTCTGGTTCCAATACAATTACGTAATTTGTAGATTCAATTACTGGCAACGAAGTAGCAGTATCTTTTGTGATTGGAACTGTCGTGATATCTGAAATGTTTCCAGTAGTCATTTTCTTTTTGGATACTATCAGCCACTCATTATCTGTTGATACATCAATGGATGGTGATATTTCAGTAAAGACTGGAGCAGTAGTTGTGGTTGCTGTTGACGGACTGGTGGTTAACATTCCATCATTGTTTTCGTCAATTTCCAAATCTGAAACAGTTATTTCTTCACCTTCCGTGACATTATTCTCAGATATGTATATGAGCTTGAATTTTAATTTTTTAACTTTTTTGGTGACTTTTCTAACATCATTGGTATATGATGAGGAATCGGATTGTTCGTCATCAACAGAACCTGGGATATTTTCGGATTCCTTGTACCTCTTTGCCCACCTCTTTACTTTCTTTCTTACTATTTCTCTAATAATAATAATTCTTGTTACCGTCACTGTTTCCCAAGTCTCTTCTTCAGTTTCATTAGGAAACGACATCTCTTCATTGTCGGTATAATTTCCATCTGACCATAAAATTACCACAATAAACTTGATAGGCTTGCTGCTAGTCTTATTTAATATTACCATCGCGTCATGCTTAGTGTCGTTGGATTTGAAATTATATTTAATTTTCCCAAATTTAAATCCCCTGCCATGAGGAATTGCGCCACCACCGGTTTCTTCAGTAATTTCTTCCAAAGTTGACATAATTTGAGAAATTGTAGTCGGCATTGCAGTTGTAGCATTGGCGGAATCGTGAGACATTTTGGAGGTTAAGAGTTTTTCAGGCGTTGGTTCAGGAGCTGCTTTTGTGTCAAAATTCTCTGGTTCCAATACAATTACGTAATTTGTAGATTCAATTACTGGCAACGAAGTAGCAGTATCTTTTGTGATTGGAACTGTCGTGATATCTGAAATGTTTCCAGTAGTCATCTTCTTTTTGGATACTATCAGCCACTCATTATCTGTTGATACATCAATGGATGGTGATATTTCAGTAAAGACTGGAGCAGTAGTTGTGGTTGCTGTTGACGGACTGGTGGTTAACATTCCATCATTGTTTTCGTCAATTTCCAAATCTGAAACAGTTATTTCTTCACCTTCCGTGACATTATTCTCAGATATGTATATGAGCTTGAATTTTAATTTTTTAACTTTTTTGGTGACTTTTCTAACATCATTGGTATATGATGAGGAATCGGATTGTTCGTCATCAACAGAACCTGGGATATTTTCGGATTCCTTGTACCTCTTTGCCCACCTCTTTACTTTCTTTCTTACTATTTCTCTAATAATAATAATTCTTGTTACCGTCACTGTTTCCCAAGTCTCTTCTTCAGTTTCATTAGGAAACGACATCTCTTCATTGTCGGTATAATTTCCATCTGACCATAAAATTACCACAATAAACTTGATAGGCTTGCTGCTAGTCTTATTTAATATTACCATCGCGTCATGCTTAGTGTCGTTGGATTTGAAATTATATTTAATTTTCCCAAATTTAAATCCCCTGCCATGAGGAATTGCGCCACCACCGGTTTCTTCAGTAATTTCTTCCAAAGTTGACATAATTTGAGAAATTGTAGTCGGCATTGCAGTTGTAGCATTGGCGGAATCGTGAGACATTTTGGAGGTTAAGAGTTTTTCAGGCGTTGGTTCAGGAGCTGCTTTTGTGTCAAAATTCTCTGGTTCCAATACAATTACGTAATTTGTAGATTCAATTACTGGCAACGAAGTAGCAGTATCTTTTGTGATTGGAACTGTCGTGATATCTGAAATGTTTCCAGTAGTCATCTTCTTTTTGGATACTATCAGCCACTCATTATCTGTTGATACATCAATGGATGGTGATATTTCAGTAAAGACTGGAGCAGTAGTTGTGGTTGCTGTTGACGGACTGGTGGTTAACATTCCATCATTGTTTTCGTCAATTTCCAAATCTGAAACAGTTATTTCTTCACCTTCCGTGACATTATTCTCAGATATGTATATGAGCTTGAATTTTAATTTTTTAACTTTTTTGGTGACTTTTCTAACATCATTGGTATATGATGAGGAATCGGATTGTTCGTCATCAACAGAACCTGGGATATTTTCGGATTCCTTGTACCTCTTTGCCCACCTCTTTACTTTCTTTCTTACTATTTCTCTAATAATAATAATTCTTGTTACCGTCACTGTTTCCCAAGTCTCTTCTTCAGTTTCATTAGGAAACGACATCTCTTCATTGTCGGTATAATTTCCATCTGACCATAAAATTACCACAATAAACTTGATAGGCTTGCTGCTAGTCTTATTTAATATTACCATCGCGTCATGCTTAGTGTCGTTGGATTTGAAATTATATTTAATTTTCCCAAATTTAAATCCCCTGCCATGAGGAATTGCGCCACCACCGGTTTCTTCAGTAATTTCTTCCAAAGTTGACATAATTTGAGAAATTGTAGTCGGCATTGCAGTTGTAGCATTGGCGGAATCAGGTGACATTTTGGAGGTTAAGAGATTTTCAGGCGTTGGTTCAGGAGCTGCTTTTGTGTCAAAATTCTCTGGTTCCAATACAATTACGTAATTTGTAGATTCAATTACTGGCAACGAAGTAGCAGTATCTTTTGTGATTGGAACTGTCGTGATATCTGAAATGTTTCCAGTAGTCATCTTCTTTTTGGATACTATCAGCCACTCATTATCTGTTGATACATCAATGGATGGTGATATTTCAGTAAAGACTGGAGCAGTAGTTGTGGTTGCTGTTGACGGACTGGTGGTTAACATTCCATCATTGTTTTCGTCAATTTCCAAATCTGAAACAGTTATTTCTTCACCTTCCGTGACATTATTCTCAGATATGTATATGAGCTTGAATTTTAATTTTTTAACTTTTTTGGTGACTTTTCTAACATCATTGGTATATGATGAGGAATCGGATTGTTCGTCATCAACAGAACCTGGGATATTTTCGGATTCCTTGTACCTCTTTGCCCACCTCTTTACTTTCTTTCTTACTATTTCTCTAATAATAATAATTCTTGTTACCGTCACTGTTTCCCAAGTCTCTTCTTCAGTTTCATTAGGAAACGACATCTCTTCATTGTCGGTATAATTTCCATCTGACCATAAAATTACCACAATAAACTTGATAGGCTTGCTGCTAGTCTTATTTAATATTACCATCGCGTCATGCTTAGTGTCGTTGGATTTGAAATTATATTTAATTTTCCCAAATTTAAATCCCCTGCCATGAGGAATTGCGCCACCACCGGTTTCTTCAGTAATTTCTTCCAAAGTTGACATAATTTGAGAAATTGTAGTCGGCATTGCAGTTGTAGCATTGGCGGAATCGTGAGACATTTTGGAGGTTAAGAGTTTTTCAGGCGTTGGTTCAGGAGCTGCTTTTGTGTCAAAATTCTCTGGTTCCAATACAATTACGTAATTTGTAGATTCAATTACTGGCAACGAAGTAGCAGTATCTTTTGTGATTGGAACTGTCGTGATATCTGAAATGTTTCCAGTAGTCATCTTCTTTTTGGATACTATCAGCCACTCATTATCTGTTGATACATCAATGGATGGTGATATTTCAGTAAAGACTGGAGCAGTAGTTGTGGTTGCTGTTGACGGACTGGTGGTTAACATTCCATCATTGTTTTCGTCAATTTCCAAATCTGAAACAGTTATTTCTTCACCTTCCGTGACATTATTCTCAGATATGTATATGAGCTTGAATTTTAATTTTTTAACTTTTTTGGTGACTTTTCTAACATCATTGGTATATGATGAGGAATCGGATTGTTCGTCATCAACAGAACCTGGGATATTTTCGGATTCCTTGTACCTCTTTGCCCACCTCTTTACTTTCTTTCTTACTATTTCTCTAATAATAATAATTCTTGTTACCGTCACTGTTTCCCAAGTCTCTTCTTCAGTTTCATTAGGAAACGACATCTCTTCATTGTCGGTATAATTTCCATCTGACCATAAAATTACCACAATAAACTTGATAGGCTTGCTGCTAGTCTTATTTAATATTACCATCGCGTCATGCTTAGTGTCGTTGGATTTGAAATTATATTTAATTTTCCCAAATTTAAATCCCCTGCCATGAGGAATTGCGCCACCACCGGTTTCTTCAGTAATTTCTTCCAAAGTTGACATAATTTGAGAAATTGTAGTCGGCATTGCAGTTGTAGCATTGGCGGAATCAGGTGACATTTTGGAGGTTAAGAGATTTTCAGGCGTTGGTTCAGGAGCTGCTTTTGTGTCAAAATTCTCTGGTTCCAATACAATTACGTAATTTGTAGATTCAATTACTGGCAACGAAGTAGCAGTATCTTTTGTGATTGGAACTGTCGTGATATCTGAAATGTTTCCAGTAGTCATCTTCTTTTTGGATACTATCAGCCACTCATTATCTGTTGATACATCAATGGATGGTGATATTTCAGTAAAGACTGGAGCAGTAGTTGTGGTTGCTGTTGACGGACTGGTGGTTAACATTCCATCATTGTTTTCGTCAATTTCCAAATCTGAAACAGTTATTTCTTCACCTTCCGTGACATTATTCTCAGATATGTATATGAGCTTGAATTTTAATTTTTTAACTTTTTTGGTGACTTTTCTAACATCATTGGTATATGATGAGGAATCGGATTGTTCGTCATCAACAGAACCTGGGATATTTTCGGATTCCTTGTACCTCTTTGCCCACCTCTTTACTTTCTTTCTTACTATTTCTCTAATAATAATAATTCTTGTTACCGTCACTGTTTCCCAAGTCTCTTCTTCAGTTTCATTAGGAAACGACATCTCTTCATTGTCGGTATAATTTCCATCTGACCATAAAATTACCACAATAAACTTGATAGGCTTGCTGCTAGTCTTATTTAATATTACCATCGCGTCATGCTTAGTGTCGTTGGATTTGAAATTATATTTAATTTTCCCAAATTTAAATCCCCTGCCATGAGGAATTGCGCCACCACCGGTTTCTTCAGTAATTTCTTCCAAAGTTGACATAATTTGAGAAATTGTAGTCGGCATTGCAGTTGTAGCATTGGCGGAATCAGGTGACATTTTGGAGGTTAAGAGATTTTCAGGCGTTGGTTCAGGAGCTGCTTTTGTGTCAAAATTCTCTGGTTCCAATACAATTACGTAATTTGTAGATTCAATTACTGGCAACGAAGTAGCAGTATCTTTTGTGATTGGAACTGTCGTGATATCTGAAATGTTTCCAGTAGTCATCTTCTTTTTGGATACTATCAGCCACTCATTATCTGTTGATACATCAATGGATGGTGATATTTCAGTAAAGACTGGAGCAGTAGTTGTGGTTGCTGTTGACGGACTGGTGGTTAACATTCCATCATTGTTTTCGTCAATTTCCAAATCTGAAACAGTTATTTCTTCACCTTCCGTGACATTATTCTCAGATATGTATATGAGCTTGAATTTTAATTTTTTAACTTTTTTGGTGACTTTTCTAACATCATTGGTATATGATGAGGAATCGGATTGTTCGTCATCAACAGAACCTGGGATATTTTCGGATTCCTTGTACCTCTTTGCCCACCTCTTTACTTTCTTTCTTACTATTTCTCTAATAATAATAATTCTTGTTACCGTCACTGTTTCCCAAGTCTCTTCTTCAGTTTCATTAGGAAACGACATCTCTTCATTGTCGGTATAATTTCCATCTGACCATAAAATTACCACAATAAACTTGATAGGCTTGCTGCTAGTCTTATTTAATATTACCATCGCGTCATGCTTAGTGTCGTTGGATTTGAAATTATATTTAATTTTCCCAAATTTAAATCCCCTGCCATGAGGAATTGCGCCACCACCGGTTTCTTCAGTAATTTCTTCCAAAGTTGACATAATTTGAGAAATTGTAGTCGGCATTGCAGTTGTAGCATTGGCGGAATCAGGTGACATTTTGGAGGTTAAGAGATTTTCAGGCGTTGGTTCAGGAGCTGCTTTTGTGTCAAAATTCTCTGGTTCCAATACAATTACGTAATTTGTAGATTCAATTACTGGCAACGAAGTAGCAGTATCTTTTGTGATTGGAACTGTCGTGATATCTGAAATGTTTCCAGTAGTCATCTTCTTTTTGGATACTATCAGCCACTCATTATCTGTTGATACATCAATGGATGGTGATATTTCAGTAAAGACTGGAGCAGTAGTTGTGGTTGCTGTTGACGGACTGGTGGTTAACATTCCATCATTGTTTTCGTCAATTTCCAAATCTGAAACAGTTATTTCTTCACCTTCCGTGACATTATTCTCAGATATGTATATGAGCTTGAATTTTAATTTTTTAACTTTTTTGGTGACTTTTCTAACATCATTGGTATATGATGAGGAATCGGATTGTTCGTCATCAACAGAACCTGGGATATTTTCGGATTCCTTGTACCTCTTTGCCCACCTCTTTACTTTCTTTCTTACTATTTCTCTAATAATAATAATTCTTGTTACCGTCACTGTTTCCCAAGTCTCTTCTTCAGTTTCATTAGGAAACGACATCTCTTCATTGTCGGTATAATTTCCATCTGACCATAAAATTACCACAATAAACTTGATAGGCTTGCTGCTAGTCTTATTTAATATTACCATCGCGTCATGCTTAGTGTCGTTGGATTTGAAATTATATTTAATTTTCCCAAATTTAAATCCCCTGCCATGAGGAATTGCGCCACCACCGGTTTCTTCAGTAATTTCTTCCAAAGTTGACATAATTTGAGAAATTGTAGTCGGCATTGCAGTTGTAGCATTGGCGGAATCAGGTGACATTTTGGAGGTTAAGAGATTTTCAGGCGTTGGTTCAGGAGCTGCTTTTGTGTCAAAATTCTCTGGTTCCAATACAATTACGTAATTTGTAGATTCAATTACTGGCAACGAAGTAGCAGTATCTTTTGTGATTGGAACTGTCGTGATATCTGAAATGTTTCCAGTAGTCATCTTCTTTTTGGATACTATCAGCCACTCATTATCTGTTGATACATCAATGGATGGTGATATTTCAGTAAAGACTGGAGCAGTAGTTGTGGTTGCTGTTGACGGACTGGTGGTTAACATTCCATCATTGTTTTCGTCAATTTCCAAATCTGAAACAGTTATTTCTTCACCTTCCGTGACATTATTCTCAGATATGTATATGAGCTTGAATTTTAATTTTTTAACTTTTTTGGTGACTTTTCTAACATCATTGGTATATGATGAGGAATCGGATTGTTCGTCATCAACAGAACCTGGGATATTTTCGGATTCCTTGTACCTCTTTGCCCACCTCTTTACTTTCTTTCTTACTATTTCTCTAATAATAATAATTCTTGTTACCGTCACTGTTTCCCAAGTCTCTTCTTCAGTTTCATTAGGAAACGACATCTCTTCATTGTCGGTATAATTTCCATCTGACCATAAAATTACCACAATAAACTTGATAGGCTTGCTGCTAGTCTTATTTAATATTACCATCGCGTCATGCTTAGTGTCGTTGGATTTGAAATTATATTTAATTTTCCCAAATTTAAATCCCCTGCCATGAGGAATTGCGCCACCACCGGTTTCTTCAGTAATTTCTTCCAAAGTTGACATAATTTGAGAAATTGTAGTCGGCATTGCAGTTGTAGCATTGGCGGAATCAGGTGACATTTTGGAGGTTAAGAGATTTTCAGGCGTTGGTTCAGGAGCTGCTTTTGTGTCAAAATTCTCTGGTTCCAATACAATTACGTAATTTGTAGATTCAATTACTGGCAACGAAGTAGCAGTATCTTTTGTGATTGGAACTGTCGTGATATCTGAAATGTTTCCAGTAGTCATCTTCTTTTTGGATACTATCAGCCACTCATTATCTGTTGATACATCAATGGATGGTGATATTTCAGTAAAGACTGGAGCAGTAGTTGTGGTTGCTGTTGACGGACTGGTGGTTAACATTCCATCATTGTTTTCGTCAATTTCCAAATCTGAAACAGTTATTTCTTCACCTTCCGTGACATTATTCTCAGATATGTATATGAGCTTGAATTTTAATTTTTTAACTTTTTTGGTGACTTTTCTAACATCATTGGTATATGATGAGGAATCGGATTGTTCGTCATCAACAGAACCTGGGATATTTTCGGATTCCTTGTACCTCTTTGCCCACCTCTTTACTTTCTTTCTTACTATTTCTCTAATAATAATAATTCTTGTTACCGTCACTGTTTCCCAAGTCTCTTCTTCAGTTTCATTAGGAAACGACATCTCTTCATTGTCGGTATAATTTCCATCTGACCATAAAATTACCACAATAAACTTGATAGGCTTGCTGCTAGTCTTATTTAATATTACCATCGCGTCATGCTTAGTGTCGTTGGATTTGAAATTATATTTAATTTTCCCAAATTTAAATCCCCTGCCATGAGGAATTGCGCCACCACCGGTTTCTTCAGTAATTTCTTCCAAAGTTGACATAATTTGAGAAATTGTAGTCGGCATTGCAGTTGTAGCATTGGCGGAATCAGGTGACATTTTGGAGGTTAAGAGATTTTCAGGCGTTGGTTCAGGAGCTGCTTTTGTGTCAAAATTCTCTGGTTCCAATACAATTACGTAATTTGTAGATTCAATTACTGGCAACGAAGTAGCAGTATCTTTTGTGATTGGAACTGTCGTGATATCTGAAATGTTTCCAGTAGTCATCTTCTTTTTGGATACTATCAGCCACTCATTATCTGTTGATACATCAATGGATGGTGATATTTCAGTAAAGACTGGAGCAGTAGTTGTGGTTGCTGTTGACGGACTGGTGGTTAACATTCCATCATTGTTTTCGTCAATTTCCAAATCTGAAACAGTTATTTCTTCACCTTCCGTGACATTATTCTCAGATATGTATATGAGCTTGAATTTTAATTTTTTAACTTTTTTGGTGACTTTTCTAACATCATTGGTATATGATGAGGAATCGGATTGTTCGTCATCAACAGAACCTGGGATATTTTCGGATTCCTTGTACCTCTTTGCCCACCTCTTTACTTTCTTTCTTACTATTTCTCTAATAATAATAATTCTTGTTACCGTCACTGTTTCCCAAGTCTCTTCTTCAGTTTCATTAGGAAACGACATCTCTTCATTGTCGGTATAATTTCCATCTGACCATAAAATTACCACAATAAACTTGATAGGCTTGCTGCTAGTCTTATTTAATATTACCATCGCGTCATGCTTAGTGTCGTTGGATTTGAAATTGTATTTAATTTTCCCAAATCTAAATCCCCTGCCATGAGGAATTGCGCCACCACCGGTTTCTTCAGTAATTTCTTCCAAAGTTGACATAATTTGAGAAATTGTAGTCGGCATTGCAGTTGTAGCATTGGCGGAATCGTGAGACATTTTGGAGGTTAAGAGTTTTTCAGGCGTTGGTTCAGGAGCTGCTTTTGTGTCAAAATTCTCTGGTTCCAATACAATTACGTAATTTGTAGATTCAATTACTGGCAACGAAGTAGCAGTATCTTTTGTGATTGGAACTGTCGTGATATCTGAAATGTTTCCAGTAGTCATCTTCTTTTTGGATACTATCAGCCACTCATTATCTGTTGATACATCAATGGATGGTGATATTTCAGTAAAGACTGGAGCAGTAGTTGTGGTTGCTGTTGACGGACTGGTGGTTAACATTCCATCATTGTTTTCGTCAATTTCCAAATCTGAAACAGTTATTTCTTCACCTTCCGTGACATTATTCTCAGATATGTATATGAGCTTGAATTTTAATTTTTTAACTTTTTTGGTGACTTTTCTAACATCATTGGTATATGATGAGGAATCGGATTGTTCGTCATCAACAGAACCTGGGATATTTTCGGATTCCTTGTACCTCTTTGCCCACCTCTTTACTTTCTTTCTTACTATTTCTCTAATAATAATAATTCTTGTTACCGTCACTGTTTCCCAAGTCTCTTCTTCAGTTTCATTAGGAAACGACATCTCTTCATTGTCGGTATAATTTCCATCTGACCATAAAATTACCACAATAAACTTGATAGGCTTGCTGCTAGTCTTATTTAATATTACCATCGCGTCATGCTTAGTGTCGTTGGATTTGAAATTATATTTAATTTTCCCAAATTTAAATCCCCTGCCATGAGGAATTGCGCCACCACCGGTTTCTTCAGTAATTTCTTCCAAAGTTGACATAATTTGAGAAATTGTAGTCGGCATTGCAGTTGTAGCATTGGCGGAATCAGGTGACATTTTGGAGGTTAAGAGATTTTCAGGCGTTGGTTCAGGAGCTGCTTTTGTGTCAAAATTCTCTGGTTCCAATACAATTACGTAATTTGTAGATTCAATTACTGGCAACGAAGTAGCAGTATCTTTTGTGATTGGAACTGTCGTGATATCTGAAATGTTTCCAGTAGTCATCTTCTTTTTGGATACTATCAGCCACTCATTATCTGTTGATACATCAATGGATGGTGATATTTCAGTAAAGACTGGAGCAGTAGTTGTGGTTGCTGTTGACGGACTGGTGGTTAACATTCCATCATTGTTTTCGTCAATTTCCAAATCTGAAACAGTTATTTCTTCACCTTCCGTGACATTATTCTCAGATATGTATATGAGCTTGAATTTTAATTTTTTAACTTTTTTGGTGACTTTTCTAACATCATTGGTATATGATGAGGAATCGGATTGTTCGTCATCAACAGAACCTGGGATATTTTCGGATTCCTTGTACCTCTTTGCCCACCTCTTTACTTTCTTTCTTACTATTTCTCTAATAATAATAATTCTTGTTACCGTCACTGTTTCCCAAGTCTCTTCTTCAGTTTCATTAGGAAACGACATCTCTTCATTGTCGGTATAATTTCCATCTGACCATAAAATTACCACAATAAACTTGATAGGCTTGCTGCTAGTCTTATTTAATATTACCATCGCGTCATGCTTAGTGTCGTTGGATTTGAAATTGTATTTAATTTTCCCAAATCTAAATCCCCTGCCATGAGGAATTGCTCCACCACCGATTTCTTCAGTAATTTCTTCCAAAGTTGACATAATTTGAGAAATTGTAGTCGGCATTGCAGTTGTAGCATTGGCGGAATCAGGTGACATTTTGGAGGTTAAGAGTTTTTCAGGCGTTGGTTCAGGAGCTGCTTTTGTGTCAAAATTCTCTGGTTCCAATACAATTACGTAATTTGTAGATTCAATTACTGGCAACGAAGTAGCAGTATCTTTTGTGATTGGAACTGTCGTGATATCTGAAATGTTTCCAGTAGTCATTTTCTTTTTGGATACTATCAGCCCCTCATTATCTGTTGATACATCAATGGATGGTGATATTTCAGTAAAGACTGGAGCAGTAGTTGTGGTTGCTGTTGACGGACTGGTGGTTAACATTCCATCATTGTTTTCGTCAATTTCCAAATCTGAAACAGTTATTTCTTCACCTTCCGTGACATTATTCTCAGATATGTATATGAGCTTGAATTTTAATTTTTTAACTTTTTTGGTGACTTTTCTAACATCATTGGTATATGATGAGGAATCGGATTGTTCGTCATCAACAGAACCTGGGATATTTTCGGATTCCTTGTACCTCTTTGCCCACCTCTTTACTTTCTTTCTTACTATTTCTCTAATAATAATAATTCTTGTTACCGTCACTGTTTCCCAAGTTTCTTCTTCAGTTTCATTAGGAAACGACATCTCTTCATTGTCGGTATAATTTCCATCTGACCATAAAATTACCACAATAAACTTGATAGGCTTGCTGCTAGTCTTATTTAATATTACCATCGCGTCATGCTTAGTGTCGTTGGATTTGAAATTGTATTTAATTTTCCCAAATCTAAATCCCCTGCCATGAGGAATTGCGCCACCACCGGTTTCTTCAGTAATTTCTTCCAAAGTTGACATAATTTGAGAAATTGTAGTCGGCATTGCAGTTGTAGCATTGGCGGAATCAGGTGACATTTTGGAGGTTAAGAGATTTTCAGGCGTTGGTTCAGGAGCTGCTTTTGTGTCAAAATTCTCTGGTTCCAATACAATTACGTAATTTGTAGATTCAATTACTGGCAACGAAGTAGCAGTATCTTTTGTGATTGGAACTGTCGTGATATCTGAAATGTTTCCAGTAGTCATCTTCTTTTTGGATACTATCAGCCACTCATTATCTGTTGATACATCAATGGATGGTGATATTTCAGTAAAGACTGGAGCAGTAGTTGTGGTTGCTGTTGACGGACTGGTGGTTAACATTCCATCATTGTTTTCGTCAATTTCCAAATCTGAAACAGTTATTTCTTCACCTTCCGTGACATTATTCTCAGATATGTATATGAGCTTGAATTTTAATTTTTTAACTTTTTTGGTGACTTTTCTAACATCATTGGTATATGATGAGGAATCGGATTGTTCGTCATCAACAGAACCTGGGATATTTTCGGATTCCTTGTACCTCTTTGCCCACCTCTTTACTTTCTTTCTTACTATTTCTCTAATAATAATAATTCTTGTTACCGTCACTGTTTCCCAAGTCTCTTCTTCAGTTTCATTAGGAAACGACATCTCTTCATTGTCGGTATAATTTCCATCTGACCATAAAATTACCACAATAAACTTGATAGGCTTGCTGCTAGTCTTATTTAATATTACCATCGCGTCATGCTTAGTGTCGTTGGATTTGAAATTGTATTTAATTTTCCCAAATCTAAATCCCCTGCCATGAGGAATTGCTCCACCACCGATTTCTTCAGTAATTTCTTCCAAAGTTGACATAATTTGAGAAATTGTAGTCGGCATTGCAGTTGTAGCATTGGCGGAATCAGGTGACATTTTGGAGGTTAAGAGTTTTTCAGGCGTTGGTTCAGGAGCTGCTTTTGTGTCAAAATTCTCTGGTTCCAATACAATTACGTAATTTGTAGATTCAATTACTGGCAACGAAGTAGCAGTATCTTTTGTGATTGGAACTGTCATGATATCTGAAATGTTTCCAGTAGTCATTTTCTTTTTGGATACTATCAGCCCCTCATTATCTGTTGATACATCAATGGATGGTGATATTTCAGTAAAGACTGGAGCAGTAGTTGTGGTTGCTGTTGACGGACTGGTGGTTAACATTCCATCATTGTTTTCGTCAATTTCCAAATCTGAAACAGTTATTTCTTCACCTTCCGTGACATTATTCTCAGATATGTATATGAGCTTGAATTTTAATTTTTTAACTTTTTTGGTGACTTTTCTAACATCATTGGTATATGATGAGGAATCGGATTGTTCGTCATCAACAGAACCTGGGATATTTTCGGATTCCTTGTACCTCTTTGCCCACCTCTTTACTTTCTTTCTTACTATTTCTCTAATAATAATAATTCTTGTTACCGTCACTGTTTCCCAAGTTTCTTCTTCAGTTTCATTAGGAAACGACATCTCTTCATTGTCGGTATAATTTCCATCTGACCATAAAATTACCACAATAAACTTGATAGGCTTGCTGCTAGTCTTATTTAATATTACCATCGCGTCATGCTTAGTGTCGTTGGATTTGAAATTGTATTTAATTTTCCCAAATCTAAATCCCCTGCCATGAGGAATTGCGCCACCACCGGTTTCTTCAGTAATTTCTTCCAAAGTTGACATAATTTGAGAAATTGTAGTCGGCATTGCAGTTGTAGCATTGGCGGAATCAGGTGACATTTTGGAGGTTAAGAGATTTTCAGGCGTTGGTTCAGGAGCTGCTTTTGTGTCAAAATTCTCTGGTTCCAATACAATTACGTAATTTGTAGATTCAATTACTGGCAACGAAGTAGCAGTATCTTTTGTGATTGGAACTGTCGTGATATCTGAAATGTTTCCAGTAGTCATTTTCTTTTTGGATACTATCAGCCCCTCATTATCTGTTGATACATCAATGGATGGTGATATTTCAGTAAAGACTGGAGCAGTAGTTGTGGTTGCTGTTGACGGACTGGTGGTTAACATTCCATCATTGTTTTCGTCAATTTCCAAATCTGAAACAGTTATTTCTTCACCTTCCGTGACATTATTCTCAGATATGTATATGAGCTTGAATTTTAATTTTTTAACTTTTTTGGTGACTTTTCTAACATCATTGGTATATGATGAGGAATCGGATTGTTCGTCATCAACAGAACCTGGGATATTTTCGGATTCCTTGTACCTCTTTGCCCACCTCTTTACTTTCTTTCTTACTATTTCTCTAATAATAATAATTCTTGTTACCGTCACTGTTTCCCAAGTCTCTTCTTCAGTTTCATTAGGAAACGACATCTCTTCATTGTCGGTATAATTTCCATCTGACCATAAAATTACCACAATAAACTTGATAGGCTTGCTGCTAGTCTTATTTAATATTACCATCGCGTCATGCTTAGTGTCGTTGGATTTGAAATTATATTTAATTTTCCCAAATTTAAATCCCCTGCCATGAGGAATTGCGCCACCACCGGTTTCTTCAGTAATTTCTTCCAAAGTTGACATAATTTGAGAAATTGTAGTCGGCATTGCAGTTGTAGCATTGGCGGAATCAGGTGACATTTTGGAGGTTAAGAGTTTTTCAGGCGTTGGTTCAGGAGCTGCTTTTGTGTCAAAATTCTCTGGTTCCAATACAATTACGTAATTTGTAGATTCAATTACTGGCAACGAAGTAGCAGTATCTTTTGTGATTGGAACTGTCGTGATATCTGAAATGTTTCCAGTAGTCATTTTCTTTTTGGATACTATCAGCCCCTCATTATCTGTTGATACATCAATGGATGGTGATATTTCAGTAAAGACTGGAGCAGTAGTTGTGGTTGCTGTTGACGGACTGGTGGTTAACATTCCATCATTGTTTTCGTCAATTTCCAAATCTGAAACAGTTATTTCTTCACCTTCCGTGACATTATTCTCAGATATGTATATGAGCTTGAATTTTAATTTTTTAACTTTTTTGGTGACTTTTCTAACATCATTGGTATATGATGAGGAATCGGATTGTTCGTCATCAACAGAACCTGGGATATTTTCGGATTCCTTGTACCTCTTTGCCCACCTCTTTACTTTCTTTCTTACTATTTCTCTAATAATAATAATTCTTGTTACCGTCACTGTTTCCCAAGTTTCTTCTTCAGTTTCATTAGGAAACGACATCTCTTCATTGTCGGTATAATTTCCATCTGACCATAAAATTACCACAATAAACTTGATAGGCTTGCTGCTAGTCTTATTTAATATTACCATCGCGTCATGCTTAGTGTCGTTGGATTTGAAATTGTATTTAATTTTCCCAAATCTAAATCCCCTGCCATGAGGAATTGCGCCACCACCGGTTTCTTCAGTAATTTCTTCCAAAGTTGACATAATTTGAGAAATGTTAGTCGGCATTGCAGTTGTAGCATTGGCGGAATCAGGTGACATTTTGGAGGTTAAGAGATTTTCAGGCGTTGGTTCAGGAGCTGCTTTTGTGTCAAAATTCTCTGGTTCCAATACAATTACGTAATTTGTAGATTCAATTACTGGCAACGAAGTAGCAGTATCTTTTGTGATTGGAACTGTCGTGATATCTGAAATGTTTCCAGTAGTCATTTTCTTTTTGGATACTATCAGCCCCTCATTATCTGTTGATACATCAATGGATGGTGATATTTCAGTAAAGACTGGAGCAGTAGTTGTGGTTGCTGTTGACGGACTGGTGGTTAACATTCCATCATTGTTTTCGTCAATTTCCAAATCTGAAACAGTTATTTCTTCACCTTCCGTGACATTATTCTCAGATATGTATATGAGCTTGAATTTTAATTTTTTAACTTTTTTGGTGACTTTTCTAACATCATTGGTATATGATGAGGAATCGGATTGTTCGTCATCAACAGAACCTGGGATATTTTCGGATTCCTTGTACCTCTTTGCCCACCTCTTTACTTTCTTTCTTACTATTTCTCTAATAATAATAATTCTTGTTACCGTCACTGTTTCCCAAGTCTCTTCTTCAGTTTCATTAGGAAACGACATCTCTTCATTGTCGGTATAATTTCCATCTGACCATAAAATTACCACAATAAACTTGATAGGCTTGCTGCTAGTCTTATTTAATATTACCATCGCGTCATGCTTAGTGTCGTTGGATTTGAAATTATATTTAATTTTCCCAAATTTAAATCCCCTGCCATGAGGAATTGCGCCACCACCGGTTTCTTCAGTAATTTCTTCCAAAGTTGACATAATTTGAGAAATTGTAGTCGGCATTGCAGTTGTAGCATTGGCGGAATCAGGTGACATTTTGGAGGTTAAGAGTTTTTCAGGCGTTGGTTCAGGAGCTGCTTTTGTGTCAAAATTCTCTGGTTCCAATACAATTACGTAATTTGTAGATTCAATTACTGGCAACGAAGTAGCAGTATCTTTTGTGATTGGAACTGTCGTGATATCTGAAATGTTTCCAGTAGTCATTTTCTTTTTGGATACTATCAGCCCCTCATTATCTGTTGATACATCAATGGATGGTGATATTTCAGTAAAGACTGGAGCAGTAGTTGTGGTTGCTGTTGACGGACTGGTGGTTAACATTCCATCATTGTTTTCGTCAATTTCCAAATCTGAAACAGTTATTTCTTCACCTTCCGTGACATTATTCTCAGATATGTATATGAGCTTGAATTTTAATTTTTTAACTTTTTTGGTGACTTTTCTAACATCATTGGTATATGATGAGGAATCGGATTGTTCGTCATCAACAGAACCTGGGATATTTTCGGATTCCTTGTACCTCTTTGCCCACCTCTTTAGTTTCTCTCTTACTATTTCTCTAATAATAATAATTCTTGTTACCGTCACTGTTTCCCAAGTCTCTTCTTCAGTTTCATTAGGAAACGACATCTCTTCATTGTCGGTATAATTTCCATCTGACCATAAAATTACCACAATAAACTTGATAGGCTTGCTGCTAGTCTTATTTAATATTACCATCGCGTCATGCTTAGTGTCGTTGGATTTGAAATTATATTTAATTTTCCCAAATCTAAATCCCCTGCCATGAGGAATTGCGCCACCACCGGTTTCTTCAGTAATTTCTTCCAAAGTTGACATAATTTGAGAAATTGTAGTCGGCACTGCAGTTGATGCAGCCGCGGTAGGCGTACGTATTTCAGGGCTAGTAATTATAAATGTATGGGTATTAGTCATTTCTTGTTGTTGTGCTATAACTGTTTTTGGAGATGTCATTTTAAGTGATATCGTTTTGGTCAATGATTGTTTTATTGGTCCTTTGGATGTGTTTTCGTCAGTTTTGGAGTAGTTAAAACCTGAAATAAATTAGGCATATCTATGAACTGAATTTAGTTAGTAAATAACGATGTAATTGTACGTCAACTTTTTGGCGGCCGTTCTCGACGCTCTAACCTCGCAAGCGGCCGTGTGTGGAAAAGTCTAGTACAATTAGGATTAATCATGATAAATCCCGCGATCGTTCGCCTTCGGCAAACGCTCAATGCGGTCACAGGATTTATACCGATTAATCTTCAATTCTCATTTCATGAAGCATTAGTGATCTAATCGTAATTGAATTCTTATGCCTGGATAGCCAAAATTATTTTAATTAGCCTTTTTCGCTAATGTTGGGGTAATAATATTATTTTTAGTTTAAATATTATTAAAAAAGCCATGTAGTATGTTAATCGGATAAATTTTACTTCTGCGAGGAAGACGGTTTTAGACTATATAATTCGTCAACTATTGGGCTATTATTCCGTTTATTTGTTTTTTTATTAGGCCTTCCCTTTCGCAATTGACACTAATTATTTCTTAAAGACATTACTAGATAGAAATGCAAGAGATTAAGGCCCATATTTTTAATAAACACTCCCACTCTAAACTCCACTTTTTGAGAGTGAAAGGTACGTATTGAGGTACCTTTCACTCTCGAAAAAGTGCGTAAAAAGTGCGTGAGAGTGGGAGTCGAGTCATTAAAAATATGGGCCTAAGTGTAATCCACGAATAACGATAAAAAAATTTTAACTTAAAAAAAAACTTTTCATTTTAAGCTTAAGCCTTTTGGCACTAAGGATTTCTTGTCGAAATAAAATGCTGATACTAATGAACATTTTAGCATGAAATTGGTGAATCCGATATGCACTATAACCGGTGATTATTTGTATATCAAGCGTATCGAGATTAAAGTATTGTTTTTACCCCTATGCGTGAGTTCAACCGTTTTGTTTATTGAGGTTTGTATAGAAGGTTCCTTTTCCAATTCTTCGAGAAAAGTAAACTCAGCGTCTTCTGTTTCTTCCGTATTATTATTGGCTCCGTAAGAGAAAGTAAACGTTTTATTCTTCTTCCCGTATTTTGTCTGATTTATAGTTATCTGTGAGATAACGCTTTCCTCTTCATAGTCCGTAATTTCCTCATAAGAAGCGTTCTTAAATGTTACATTACTACTACGATTTTTTTCAGTTTTGAGAACGACACCCCCCGATCCGCCAGAGATTTTACTGGATTGGTTAGTAAAATTCAAAAGCTGCTGTTTGATCAGATCTTTGAACTTTTGTGAATCTTCAGTTTCAGATGCATTGTTAGAATTCCCAGACTGAATAATATAGATAACAGTTTTATTGGTGTTGCTCCCTTGATTAGTCAGAGAACTATTGACGATTTTCAATTCTGGATTTTTATTAGTTGTGAAATTTGCTAAATAAATATTATTCCCAGATTTCTTAACAATTACTGTTTTGTCAGGTCTGGATTCAATTGCTGCTTCAAAAATCACAATTTTTTTCTTCTTCCGAATTTTTGGTATATTAGAGGAAAAAGCTTCTTTCAGAAGCTTGTTCTTCATAAAAGAGTAGTCTAGCACAGGAGAACTGACAGAATTGTTTGACGATTTTTGTGCACTGAAAATCGGATAACTCCCATTTTTTGCTATACACGTTGATGTATTCGTGCCAGATGCGAAGTACGTTACTGAAAGTAGTAAAACTATCACTGCCCTGCATAGTACCATTGATAATTGATTTAATAGAAAATTTAACTTATTTTCTGCCATGTTCCTACACATGGCTGGAAATTAATAATAGTAAATGACTGTAGTGAGGCAACATTTTCAATAAGAAGATAATTTTTAAAAATCCAAGGACGTTCATCTTTTGTTCTAGAAATTCTTACTGATAAATGTAGCACATACCATACGGGAATTTAATGGCTAGATGCTTTATTTCGCATTTAGCCATTGTCATGCTGTTGAAAAGAATACAAACCAATATAATATTTTATATTGGTTGAGTAAGCCTTTGCCATTAATGACGGTATGGCATTGTGCCATGCTAATTCATAATTGTACATTAATTAGGTACTATTATTATTTTATCAAAGAATTGAGTGTGATTTGTTGCGTAATCGTGTCGGGGCGAAAAATTATCGATGCTTTGAGTGTTAGGCGTAAAGCAGCATTTATATCGACAGGAACTTCTATACAAAAACAAAGCTATTCAGTCATAAATCTCCATATTTATTATAGGAATTTTAAAAGGTACAAAAATAAACAAATTAATAGTCTAACGAAATTTGCTATACGTTAGTTTTTTTGGTGCTAAAAATATGTGAATAAATGCAAATGTAATCCGCAAAATGATAACAAAGAATAGAATAACCATATACGGAGATTGTAATAATTTTAAGTCCTTTTTTATTGAAACCTTGGTCTTCATGACATTATTATAGAAGCACACGATTAGCGATTGACGAAATTGAATTTGTAAGTAATCAAGTATCATTTACAACTAACGCTTAATGTTATAATTTTAAAAGTTGTTTTATTTGACTGAGTTATACTTGTACATGGTTTATGACTGGGTAAAAATGAGTTATATATTAACTAATGATAATGAATGCACCTTGTAAATTAAAATTACTTTTGCTGCTGTTCAGAGTGGAACTAGTTTGTTTAATGGCACTCTGGTACATTTTCTGGCCAATCACATTCATTTATAGCTTCATTGTAGTAAAGAGAGGCTGGACAATTCATCACATACTTGTACCCATTGGAACACATGAAGAATGTAGTGCAATCGGCTGGATTTCTGTAATTTCCATTGGGTCGGTTGGAACAGGTAAATTCCTCAGGCACTGTTGTCTCCGGTGGGGATTCAGTAGTCGGTTCTGGCTCAGGTGCAACTGTTGTTACAGGAGGGGATTCAGTAGTCGGTTCTGGTTCAGGTGCTGCGGTTGTTTCCGGTGGGGATTCGGTAGTTGGTTCTGGTTCCGGTGCAGTTGTGGAAGCCTCCTCTTCTGACCCAGGCTCTGTTGTTGGTTCTTCTGGCTCTGGAGTTGGCTCTTCTGGTTGAGAAGTTGTTTCTTCTTCCTCTGAGCTTGGATTTTCAGGTTCTTCTGGGAAGGGAGTTTCTGGAGTCGTCTCTTCTGAACTTGTTTCTTCTGAACTTGGATTTTCAGGTTCTTCTGGTACTGGAATTTCTGGTTGCGGAGTTGTCTCTTCTGAACTTGGGTTTACAGGTTCTTCTGGTGCAGGCTATAATTTAAGTCAGATTTTAATATCAATAATATTCAGACACTTGTATGTAGAGTAAGTGAGATATACTGGCCAAAGGTACTTACAGTTTCTGGAGTTTCTTCAGTGGTAGTAGTAGTAGTTGTTGTTGTTGTTGTTGTTGTGGTTGTTGATGGAGGCGGTGTCACAAGGCAAGCTTCTGGGCCTACATCAGGACTGCAGGCTAGTGTTGTAGGGTCGTAGTAGGAACCTTCCCGACATCTCTGTGCCAATGGTCTGCCGTTGTAGCACCGATAAAACTTGCTACAGTCAGATAAATTCGGGTAGTATCCATCATCTTTGCCATCACATGTGAATGGTGCTTGTGTTGTCACTGGTACCTGAATTTGTAACAACAAAATTAAATGGACCATATAAAAGCTAAATTTTTTTGGCTAACTTTTAATTCCATGCATTATTTATCTTTATAGTTAACTACCTCAGTCGTTGTGGGAGCTTGGGTAGGAGCTTCCGTTGGTGCATCAGTTGGGGCCACTGGTTCTTCCGTTATTGGTCCCTCAGTTGGCGCCACCGGTTCCTCCGTTATTGGGATTTCAGTTGGGGCAACTGATTCCTCCGTTGTTGGTCCCCCAGTTGGCGCCACTGGTTCTTCTGTTATTGGTCCTTCAGTTGGCGCCACTGGTTCCTCCGTTATTGGTCCTTCAGTTGGCGCCACCGGTTCCTCCGTTATTGGTTTTTCAGTTGGTGCCACTGGTTCCTCAGTTATTGGTTCTTCTGTGGGTGCATCGGTTGGTGCATCGGTTGGTTCTTCTGTGGGTACATCAGTTGTTGGTGCATCTGTGGGTGCATCGGTTGGTTCTTCTGTGGGTGCTTCGGTTGGTGCATCTGTGGGTGCTTCGGTTGGTGCATCTGTGGGTGCTTCGGTTGTGGCCTCTGTAGGTGCATCGGTTGGGGCTTCTGTGGGTGCATCGGTCGGGGCCTCTGTAGGTGCATCGGTTGTGGCTTCTGTAGGTGCATCGGTTGGGGCCTCTGTAGGCGCTTGGGTGGTTGTTGTCACAGTTGTAGTCGTTGGAGCCTGTGTGGTTGTCCGGGTTGTAGTAGTGGCCTCTGTGGTAGTTGTCTTTGTAGTTGTGGGGGCCTGTGTCGTGGTGGTTGTTGGTTGAGGAATGGTGCACCCTGCTGCTGCTGGATAATCGCAATAGTCTCCATGTTCTCTGTTGTAGTGTAAATTGGCTGGACAATCCATTTCATATGCATAGCCATTTGAACATGAAATGAATCTGGTACACGTTGTTGGATGATTGTAATTTCCATTTTCTTTTCCAGCGCAGTTGAATATGCTAGTTAATGTTTTAATTGGAGGTATTCTTGCTCCTAGATTCAAAAATTTACAGAAATACAGAATACAGTAAAGTCTATTATTATTAATTGTATACTATTATATGTTATCAATCTAAACTGTAAAACCACTCTTAATTGGTAGTTGGATCGACTGATTAGTACTTTAAAACTTACAAGATCGTGTTATAGGAAAGGATTCACGAAAAATTTATATTTTTTAGAATCTTATTTACCTTGAGCTCCTAAAACACTGATGAATAGTGCTAAAACTGCAATTTTTAAATTGGCCATCGTGAAAAACTTTTGCTATATGAAATAGGTAACTTGTAATAGATAACGGTATAAATTGCGTTGTTTGCAAGTGGCAACGGTGGAATCACTTCCACTGCTTTCCGGTCAAAAGTTAAACGAAATGATGGAAAATGCTGGACATACGCTTTTATAAGTAGTGCATTAAGGCGTCAATGATATGACGATTTGCAAATCGTATGTTACCAATATGCAAATACCCTTTTTATTATTTCACGAGAATACTGATATCGCATTGTTGGATTAAGTGATAGTCGGTTGATACATCGTAATTCATTATCATATCTGCAGTAAACCAATAAACGATCATACATACACACTCACAGTAAAACTTATATTTACCTGCCCTGAACTTCGAGAAGGTCGCTTTAATTTATACATCTCATTATACAATTTATTTCACTGAAAAACGTCTACATACAATAAATCATTTTATATTACAATCAAGATGCAACAATGTGCAATTTTCTTGCAATGCATGTAGTATTGTAATTCAGGTTTTAGCAAGTAAGTTAGTGTTTATTGGTAGCATAATAATATATCCTGTAAAACGAATAAGGAAGGAAAAGTGATGAAAATGGCACAATTTATTTATTTTGCGAAACTGCAAATTGTCACAATGTACACGTTAAGGTGAATTGCTTACATACCTACAAAGTTAATCAAATCCTAAATTAGCTACTAAAGTCAGTGAACTATGTACTACTTTTAATAACACTGAAAAATCACGAATGCTGAATTCTGATGAATTATTGAATAATAAAAACTATACTCGTGTAACTGCCATTTGCGTAACATAATACATGTAATTAACATAAATGTTGCATAGTGAAAAATTGTTTAAATCTTTAGGTATAATAAATCAATTAGGTCATCTATCAGGTGCAGAGTCTAAAGGTTAAATCCCAGCCCAAGCCGACAGTCCTATTCAATGACTTAGAAATTAGAATTACTTTTGGGACAACTTTGCTTCACCTGGGGTTATTTACGAGTCAATTGCTTTATTATAGGGATGCCAGAGGTAACTTAAATCCAATAATCTGACGAAAATCAACTAAAATGTCGGATAATCCTGAAAATATGATTTGTTAATCATATTTGGGAATTCTATCATTTAATATGATGCCAATTTTATTTTTGCTACTTGTAAAGCTTCGTTGTTATTCCCCAACGACTCCTATAAATGTTTGCTTGCTTTGGATATGGAAAACTAACATTATTCAAGCTCTTGATTTAATAAAATACATAATAATTTATACTTTACTATACCTCTATAGTTTGAAAATCATATACCTACGATTTATTTGTCACGTTCGCTTGTGAAACTAAATTCTTTTTATATACCTACAGATAATCTGAAAATCATAAAACAAATCCATCCACACATGGATTTAGTACAATACGACGCCTGTTCTATCTTCTATCTGTCTGTGGTGAGATCATTATTATTTTTGGAATGACGTCTGTTCTGTACTCAGAGTACAATCACATTATTTTTGGAATGTCAATTCTATAAGTACAATTCTTAATGTGTGTAATGAATTAATAGAAATGACAATTGTGAGTGTTTTTCGTATCAACTATAAATTGATTGATTACTTTAAATAGAAAATTGAAATTTAGTGCATGTTGGTAAGTATTGTATTCAATACTGCATTAATACAATGTATCTATCACTCGAAGAAAATGGACAATGGTACTTGCCACTTGCTAAGATTGTGTTGAGCTTTTGACCCAATTTTGGGAGTACAGTTCTATTTTAGATATCTCGATATCTGCGTCATACCAAATTCAAGTATCGACTTGTATTCACGTGAATCAAACACTACTGAGATGCATGCTTTAATAAAACAAATTGCTACTTCAATAGGCGTCTTTCCATATTACCGCATTCTAACGCAAGCAATATGTACTTGATGAATATTCAAAATTATTTTGGTGGGAACAGTGCCTCGGATGTAGTTTATCCGAGACAGCAGTAGTACTTTCTCTGATAAACTACATCCGAGACACTGTTCCCACCAAAATAATTTTGAATATTCATCAAGTACATATTGCTTGCGTTAGAATGCGGTAATATGGAAAGACATTAATTACAGTATTATTGTACGTAGTAGTTTATTCGGAAAAGTTGATCAGCTTTCATAAAGTTTAAACATGCTAAATGACAGCTTCAACCATCCACTGTGTCTACCTCCCATTGCCCATAATCCTCCTCTCAAGAATCGTAGTATGAAAAATTCCCAAACCCGGTTACCTAACGTTTAATATTGTTTAGTTATCTAAATCCAATGGTAATTCAATCATTTACTACTTATGTCATTCGAGTAATATTGCTAACATGCTAGTTGATTTATTACGTAAATAAGAAGAGATCTTATTTACGTTGATGCTTCTAGCAACCGCGAGGGGATAATAGTTGCAAAAGTCATACCAAAAGGCATCTATTCGAAATGATACACATTAATGACACTTTTAAAACGACGAATCCCCCCTCATGTAAATTTTTCTCTTCAATGTATTTGAGCCAAGTGGATAAAATCCTCCGGAGGATTTTATCCACTTGGCTCTTAATACATGTGTCACGCGGAAACAAACAGCCGCCCATTTCAAGCTGGGCTCCTTCACTACTAACATGCTTGGTAATTTGGTTATTACATGCATCTCGCACTAATACATTTGGTCAAAATATCTGTTTATGAATACCGCTTAATAATATGCATATTAGGTAATTGTTTTACACATGCCTCGTATTTTAAAAGATTAGGTTATGGTATAGTATTTCATTATATAAAGCTGTATGTAATGCACAGCAAGCAAAATTAAACACTAGTGCATTAGATTCAATAAATCTTGTTTAACTTCATTAGTCATTTCTTAACTGCCAATAAAGATCTATCCGCGGTAAATCTGGATTTAGGCATGTTTGAGAAATGAAATGATAATAAATGAGCATGTTTGGATTTATGGGAGTTAGCTATAGCATTCAGGAGTGAAAAAAGATTCGATAAGTAATCTTTCTTGTTCCAAATGGTAAATCTTAAATGGTTTCATTATCTATTCTTAACTTTGTAACTTTGAATCTTTATGAACGGATATCGCGATAAAACTTGGAACAATCTACGTAAATAACTACTTATTAATGAACAGTAGACACATTTTTACATGTGAAATACTTTAGAAGTGCTAACCTTTATAATGAACCTCGTCTCAATTTCTAAGTACCGATTAAAATCCAATGGACCGATCATTTTTTTCTAGCGCCTAGAAAAACGCCCGGGGCAGATGCAGATTTGCATTAAAAATGTGTCAATCAAATGGAAAAGTTTTTACTTGGGTTTTTTGTGGGTCCATCTTGGGTCGATATACTCCGAGAAGCAGTCAGACAGACGTCCAAAATACACAGAAATATGCGTCGTTACGACGTATATCATAATACGGGAATAAATACGACGCAGAGATTTCAAAGGTACTAGGTATACGGTATACTATCAGTGTTTTATTTTAGCCGGCTTTTTACATTTTAGCCAGCCGGCTGGATAAAATAGGTATAATATGACCTAGTGGCTAAAAATACCACACAGTACTATACTAGTATTCCATTCACTAGTCCAGTCCTCCCGAAAAAGTAGTCTGACGTACCTTTGAATTTAAAATGCTTTTACGCATCTGGATTTAAATCTACTCTTGAACTCTTAAAATACAATTTAACTCAAATAATTTGAAAAAATTGACTTTTCTTGAATTTTTAATTCAATCGCCAGCCAGCCAAACACTGATGCGGTCCGTGTTAGACATTAAACAGTATTAATCTGTAGGAATGGGACTTCCGTATATACAAAGCTATTCAGGTATATCAGTCATAAAGCTCCGATTTATTATAAGAGTTTTAAAAGGTACAATAAATTAATAAACAATAGTCTAACAGTTTGCTATTTACATTAGACCTCTTAGGTTTTGGTGTACAAAATATCTGAATAATCTGAACTGCAAATGTATTCCGTAAGATATAACAAAGAATGGTAATAATTAATAATCAGAACTACCGAGATAATAATAATATGGTCTTAGATGTTCAGAATAGTTCCTTTTTATTGAAACCTTGGACTATGATATTATAGAAGCACCTCTTCTGAACTTGGGTTTACAGGTTCTTCTGGCGCAGGCTATAATTCAAGTCAGATTTTAATATCAATAATATTCAGACACTTGTATGTAGGGTAAGTGAGATATACTGGCCAAAGGTACTTACAGTTTCTGGAGTTTCTTCAGTGGTAGTAGTAGTTGTTGTAGTGGTTGTAGTAGTGGTTGTTGATGGAGGCGGTGTCACAAGGCAAGCTTCTGGGCCTACATCAGGACTGCAGGCTAGTGTTGTAGGGTCGTAGTAGGAACCTTCCCGACATCTCTGTGCCAATGGTTTGCCGTTGTAGCACCGATAAAATTTGCTACAGTCAGATAAATTCGGGTAGTATCCATCCTCTTTGCCATTACATGTGAATGGTGCTTGTGTAGTCACTGGTACCTGATTTGATATAATAAAGTTTAATTGCTTAAAGGTGTAAGTCTATACTGTCGGATTGATTTAACTTCTCTTTCAGTACACCCCTACTGCCAAATTATTAATTTTGTGGAATTAATCCCAAATTGTAAACCCATTATTTAACAATTTAAAGTTACCTCAGTCGTTATTGTCGCCTGAGTAGTTGTTCGATCGGAAGTTATTGGTTCTGGAGTTGTTAACTCGGGAGTAGTTGGCTCAGTAGTTGTTGGGTCGGGAGTTGTTGCTTCTGGAATGGTTGCTTCGGGAGATGTTGCTTCTGGAGTTGTTGCTTCTGGCGTTGTTGTCTCGGGTGTAGTTGCTTCTGGAGTTGTTCCTTCGGGAGTTGTTGGTTCCGGAGTTGTTGGTTCCGGAGTTGTTGGTTCGGGAGTGGTTGCTTCTGGAGTTGTTGCCTCAGGAGTAGTTGCTTCTGGAGTTGTTGCCGCGGGAGTTGTTGGTTCCGGAGTTGTTGCTTCTGTAGTTGTTGCCGCGGGAGTTGTTGGTTCCGGAGTTGTTGCTTCTGTAGTTGTTGTTTCGGGAGTTGTTGCTTCAGGAGTAGTTGCTTCTGGCGTTGTTGTCTCAGAAGTAGTTGGTTCCGGAGTAGTTGCTTCTGGAGTTGTTGCCGCTGGAGTTGTTGGTTCCGGAGTAGTTGCTTGTGGCGTTGTTGTCTCAGGAGTAGTTGCTTCTGGCGTTGTTGTCTCAGAAGTAGTTGGTTCCGGAGTAGTTGCTTCTGGAGTTGTTGCCGCGGGAGTTGTTGGTTCCGGAGTAGTTGCTTCTGGAGTTGTTGATTCGGGAGTGGTTGTCTCGGGAGTAGTTGCTTCTGGAGTTGTTGCCTCAGGAGTAGTTGCATCTGGAGTTGTTGTTTCGGGAGTTGTTGGGTCGGGAGTAGTTGCTTCAGGAGTTGTTGCCTCTGGAGTTGTTGGTTCCGCAGTAGTTGCTTCTGGCGTGGTTGCTTCGGGAGTAGATGCTTCCGGAGTAGTTGCATATGGAGAAGTGTGCTCTGGAGTTGTTAACACAGGAGTTGTTGGTTCCGGAGAAGTTGCTTCTGGCGGTGTAATCTCAGGAGTAGTTTCTTCTGGAGTTGTTGTCTCGGGAGTAGTTGCATCTGGAGTTGTTGCTTCGGGAGTTGTAGCCTCTGGAGTAGTTGCTTCTGAAGTTGTGGCCGCGGGAGTTGTTGGGTCTAGAGTACTTACTTCTGGAGTTGTTGGGTAGAGAGTACTTACTTCTGGAGTTGTTGGGTCGAGAGTAGTTACTTCTGGCGTGGTTGGGTCGAGAGTGCTTACTTCTGGAGTTGTTTCCTCGGGAGTAGTTGATTCTTGAGTTGTTGATTCGGGAGTAGTGGGTTCATGAGTAGTTGCTTCTGTAGTTGTTGCTTCGGGAGTTGTTGCTTCTGGAGTAGTTGTTTCGGGAGTAGTTGCTTCAGGAGTTGTTGCCTCTGGCGTTGTTGGTTCCGGAGTAGTTGCTTCAGGAGTTGTTGCCTCTGGCGTTGTTGGTTCCGGAGTAGTTGCTTCTGGCGTTGTTTTCTCAGGAGTAGTTGCATCTGGAGTTGTTGCCTCGGGAGTAGTTGCCTCGGGAGTAGTTGCCTCGGGAGTAGTTGCTTCTGGAGTTGTTGCCTCGGGAGTAGTTGCTTCTTGAGTTGTTGATTCGGGAGTAGTGGGTTCATGAGTAGTTGCTTCTGTAGTTGTTGCTTCGGGAGTTGTTGCTTCTGGAGTAGTTGTTTCGGGAGTAGTTGCTTCAGGAGTTGTTGCCTCTGGCGTTGTTGGTTCCGGAGTAGTTGCTTCAGGAGTTGTTGCCTCTGGCGTTGTTGGTTCCGGAGTAGTTGCTTCTGGCGTTGTTTTCTCAGGAGTAGTTGCATCTGGAGTTGTTGCCTCGGGAGTAGTTGCCTCGGGAGTAGTTGCTTCTGGAGTTGTTGCCTCGGGAGTAGTTGCTTCTGGAGTTGTTGCCTCGGGAGTAGTTGCTTCTGGAGTTGTTGCTTCTGGCGTAGTTGCTTCTGGTGTAGTTGCTTCTGGAGTAGTTGCTTCTGGCGTAGTTGCTTCTGGCGTAGTTGCTTCTGGCGTAGTTGCTTCTGGCGTAGTTGCTTCTGGCGTAGTTGCTTCTGGCGTAGTTGCTTCTGGCGTAGTTGCTTCTGGCGTAGTTGCTTCTGGCGTAGTTGCTTCTGGCGTAGTTGCTTCTGGCGTAGTTGGTTCTGGCGTAGTTGCTTCTGGAGTTGTTGCCCCGGGAGTTGTTGGGTCGAGAGTACTTACTTCTGGAGTTGTTGGCTCGGGGGTAGTTGTTTCTGGAATTGTTGGATCAGGAGTAGTTGCTTCTGGAGTTGCTTGATCGGGGGTAGTTGTTTCTGGAGTTGTTTGTTCTGTAGTTGTGAGATCCTCAGTTGTTTGTGCCTGGGTAGTTGTCCGGGTTGTAGTTGGTGCCTGGGTAGTTGTCCGGGTTGTTGTTGGTGCCTGGGTAGTTGTACGAGTTGTAGTTGGTGTCTGGGTAGTTGTACGAGTTGTAGTTGGTGCCTGGGTAGTTGTCCGGGTTGTAGTTGGTGCCTGGGTAGTTGTACGAGTTGTAGTTGGTGCCTGGGTAGTTGTACGAGTTGTAGTTGGTGCCTGGGTAGTTGTACGAGTTGTAGTTGGTGCCTGGGTAGTTGTCCGGGTTGTAGTTGGTGCCTGGGTAGTTGTACGAGTTGTAGTTGGTGCCTGGGTAGTTGTACGAGTTGTAGTTGGTGCCTGGGTAGTTGTACGAGTTGTAGTTGGTGCCTGGGTAGTTGTACGAGTTGTAGTTGGTGCCTGGGTAGTTGTCCGGGTTGTAGTTGGTGCCTGGGTAGTTGTACGAGTTGTAGTTGGTGCCTGGGTAGTTGGCCGAGTTGTAGTGGTTGGAGCTTTGGTGGTTGTAGTTGGTGCCTCTGTGGTAGTTGTCTTTGTAGTTGTTGGAGCTTGTGTCGTGGTGGTTGTTGGCTGGGGAATTGTGCACCCTGCTGCTGCTGGATAATCGCAATAGTCTCCATGTTCTCTGTTGTAGTGCAAATTAGCTGGACAATTCATTTCATATGCATAGCCATTTGAGCATGAAATGAATTTGGTACACGTTGTTGGATGATTGTAATTTCCATTTTCTTTTCCAACGCAGTTGAATATACTAGTTAATGTTTTTATTTGAGGTATTCTTGCTCCTAGATTCAAAAATCCACATTATAGTTAAATTAATTTGTAATTACTGTCACAATTTTTATATTGTATACTTAAAAGTAATATATTTTAGTTAAGTTAAGCTAGTTAATGATACCAACTTTTTTGTATTGATATATATTTTGTTAGAATTTATTTACCTTGAGCTCCTAAAACACTGATGAATAGTGCTAAGACTGCTATTTTCAAGTTCCCCATCGTAATAAATTAGCTATTTAGTATATGATATAGGTATCTTTTGGAAGTAATCGGATAATTTGCAAGTGACAACGGCGGAAATGCTTCCACTGATTTCAGGTCAAATGTTAAACCAAATGATGCAAAATACTGGACATACGCTTTTATAAGTAGTGCATTGAAGCGTCATCGATATGACGATATGCAAATCATGTTCGCGACAAGCTAAAGACCTCTAACAAAATTAATCGTGATGTTGTTACTCTAATCCCACCAAGCAAGCAGAACAAGTGGACTTCATAGTCATAGACTAAATGGAGTAAGCAGTGCTTAATAAACATGACAGCCAGGTGTATGTAATTTTTGATTTTAATTGACCAAGTCAGTGGTCAAGAGGCAAAAATGGGTAGCGACTGATTGAAATTTTTTTAATTAGCGGCTAAAATGGCCAAATATGGCTCTATGTGAACTGAGAAAGGCATTCTTGATTTGGAGGTAAATCCAAAAATCACGATTGTTAGCCAATTTAGCAGCCGACCATTTTAGCCGGGAGAAATGGAACTGTCACATTCAAGCAAAAGGATTTCTCAAAATACTAAAAATTTGGACCCTCCCCGAAAACAATTTCTCTGTCCGACTTTGATTATCTGTCCGCTTAGAAATTGTTAGCAACGAATCCTGAGCCTTAGCGAGGGGGCCAGGTCCTCCCTCCCCAAATCGAAGAAAAGAAAGAAATTTTTGCCTTCAAATCCAAAAATGAAAATGGTATATATTTTCACCAAAATTTTTTTCTGGTTGCGGCCGTTAATTAATCTACCATGGTTTCGAGTAGGAAATGAAAGAAGTGGGACACTTCCCATTTCCCAGTGGGAAACAAAAAGGCCAAGTGGGTGGGAAAGTTGGAAATAGAAAAATTAAGTGGGAAATAGAGCCTAATTCCGCAAGATGGCGACACTCATTCACTCATTCACCACTATTTCCCATTTCCCAAATTAAATGGGAATATCCGAAACTATGGAATGTACTATCTACTAGTTTTTCCATAACTGGCAAATTGATTGAAAGTGGCATTACCGTTACCGATATGTAGAAAGCGAGTATATAGCATGTCATTTATTGTCATTTGGGAAATTGACCACTTTTTTGCATTTTGACCGGGCCGGGTGGTCAAAACGGTCAAAACGGCTAAAATGGTCAAAACGGTCAAAATATCAGTATACAGTTACTTAGGCTAGCATAGCATATTTAAAATATTTAGAGAATGAAATACTACCTAAAACCAATGAAACACTAATCTACTAACATACAAATACGAAATGGCACACTCTAATCATTTTTAACTGCAATCTTTAGAAAGTTATATTTGTTGTTTACTGTTGCAGTAATAGCTACCTTGGGGTCTCAATGTACCCCAAACGGGTATTTTGTCCATTTTGACCATTTTGACCGCTTTTTGGGTATGTTTTGACCGGGACGTTTTGACCGTTTTGACCGAAAGTGGTCAAAACGGTTTTAACCACGACCCAACCCTATTTCCTGTCCCGTAGAGTTCCTTTCAGGTGGTCCTTCGTTTTGAAATAGTTAGTAAGTAGCATAGGAACATTACTAAACACTCTGATTTACTATTTCACGAAAACATTTCCACTGTAATCTGATATCCCATTGCATTGTAGGATTAAGTGATAATTGGCTGATGTTTATACATCATAATGCAATTAAACCAAATAAACAATCTGTCACATACACAGTCTACTGCAACATGCTTTACAACCTGCTCTGCACTTAGAGAAGATCATTTTATTTATGTCTCATTACCTGAAAATTTTCTACAGACGTAATAATATTATTTACGACGAGTCAGACGAGATGTGCAGTGCGGTAAGTTCTTACAAACTTACAATTACATAAATCTACAGCAGCAGGGATGCAGTCCCGGTTTTAGCATGTCGGTCTGGTCAACCTCCGGGGACATCTTCTTGTGCCCATAATGTTTGACAACATTTTGTGGGTGAATATATGGGAATATGAAATCATAGGCATATTTATGATAAGTAAATACTAAGTTTGTTTAGCATAATGCTAGGTTATTGTAAAACTACATAGTGTAAAATGTATAAAGGAAAAGCGATGGAAATGGCACAATTTATCTATGATCATGTTACAAATTGTCATAAAATGTACACATAAAGGTGAAACGCTACCTACAAAAATTAAATTACTACCTGTTATCCCTGTACTCTGTAAATGTTTGACAGTTTAACTGAATTACTAGGTATACCTTTGAAAAAATATTATTAATTCTTATTTCTAATGAATTTTCGATTCATCATCGTCAGTAATTATTGAATATAGATAATTAAATATTATATTCATGTAATTGTGCGCTACGCTAAGAGTAATTGTACTACAGTTGTACATTGTACCTTTTACGTAACATAAGCATAATATTATTAAATATGATTAACATAAATTTTGCATTGTGTTGGCAAAAGGGCATTTACCAAATGTTCTAAGCATAAGAATACATCTTTAGGTATGTATTTAGGTATTAGGTATACCTAGTTGATATTTTCTGCAGAGTCAGAATCACAGCCGATTGAGGCGGCAGATAGCCCTGTCCAGCAGTGGCTTTATGACGTGGAGAAATTGCTTCTGCTGCTGGGGTTATTGTTATTTACAAACCCGTTTTAAAGTCAATAGCTTACGTATGGATACCAGGAGACTTAAATCCACTAATCTGATGAAAATTAATCAAAATATCCGATAATCCAGGAAAAATAATTTGTTGTGAGATCTCATCGTTTAGAGTCTGTTATTCGGAGATATTCTTTGATGATTCGTATATATGGTGTCAATATATTCTGGCTACCATGTGTAATCACTAATCAGGTTGTTATTATTCCCGATCAACTAAAATTGTTTGTTTGGGTATGCAAAGCAAACAGTTGATATTCTTGCTTCACAAAATAAATATTTTTTTTTGCTTTACCATCAACTTGAATTAAGCAAATTACATTTAGGCATCTACTGCACTATACACGTACACGCTTTGAAATTGTGTACCTATGTTTTATTATGTCACGTTCGCTTGCAAGTTCTTGTTATGAACCTGCAAATAATCTGAAAATCATAAAACTAATCCACCCGTTTATAAAGGTGTACAATGTACTGTACAATGCATGCACTATACTCTAGTATATTATATTCTGCACAATTGCAAATTAATTTTTTTAATGTCTATTCTGTAATTTTAATGGACAATTTCATTTTTAGTAAAACATAAAGTATCAAATAAATAAATTGAAATGATTGTTTATGTTATAGGTTTTAGATTCATTTCACTATAAATTGAACAGTTACTTTAGATTTCGATAGATAATTAAAAGTTATAGTGTATGTTGGAAAGTGTATTCAATACTGCATCTATCATTCAAACAAAATTGGTAACAATAATATTGTATATTGAGTTTTGACCCAATTTTGGAAATACAGCTCTTAATATTTTAGATATCTGCGTCATACCAAAAATCAAAGCTCTATTTCACAGATACACACGTGAAGTAAACACTACTGAGATGCATGATTTAATAAACCAGTTTAAATCATTTATTGCTACTTCACTTAGTATTGCGCAGTAGTTTTACTCGGAATAGTTGATCAGCTTTTCTAAAGCTTAGATATGGATAAATAATAGTTTCATCAATCGACAATGTGTATCTCTTGTGTATAATCCTCCTCTCAAAAAAAGTAGTATGAAATTTCCATAAACATACCCAGCGGTTACCTAATGTTTAACATTGTTTATCTATGGTTTAGCATTAAAAGTGATGGTAATTCAATTATTTACTATTTTCCGTGTAATTATTGCTAAATATGACTGATGATTACATTCATCTCGTATCTCATATTACATGTGGCCAAAATACCTGTTTATGAATGTCACTTAAATATGTAACTAAATGTTCTATTCTTGCCCTAGTATATTAAATAGTTTGTTTATGGCATTCTGTAATGTATAGCAAATTTGCAAGCAAGATGAACTACTGTGAGGCATTAGATTAAATTAAGTTATGAGTCATTTCTTAGAACTGTTACCAAATAGCTTTTCGGTAAATTAATTTAAATTAAAAAAACGAATTATTGTAATTGAAGTTTTAGATTTAGATTTCAAAAAAAGTGTCGCATTGCAAATGGAAAACCATAAATGGTTTCATAAATTATTGAAATATGCCTAATCCAATTTCAACGAATGAATCCTTATTAAGCTGACTTTAAAAACAGACTAAACGGACACTATTTCGCATAGAAACCTTAAACATTACATGTACCCACGCACAATTATTTTTTTACATATTAGTGTAGTGTTACCTATATAAAGATATTTGTTCCAAACATTTGGACGCTCAGTACGTAATTGTGCTGAGGTTAAGTGAACTGCGCTTTCGAAACTACATTAATAGCAATGATGAATGGTTATAGTTTATATTATTCATAATAAAATTATTATATGCTCATTAGTATTCATTTACTATACCATAATCGATAACATTGTGTATCAACAACATTAAGTAGATGTTTATTTGTATTTGTCGTAGTGTTTGTATTAAGTTAATATTTGAACAAAATAAGTAGTATTTAATTTAAAACAAAGTAAATATAGATTTGTTCATTGAACTGTCTCGTAAAGAGATATCTCGTCATCAAATTTTTACTGACGGAATTAATGGGAAGGAAATCATCTTTTGTTATTAATTTTTTTTTAGATAATTGCATTACGTATTTGTTCCTAGAAATCAATCAATATCCCACTTCCTCATAGATACACAGGCTTAAATGGCATTAACACCCAATAACAAAGATAAACTGATTAGAAAATTAATGTGCAGATCTGCAGACAACGAGAGATGAGTGATGGAATGGAAATGTGCAAATGCTGTTTATTGTTCCCTACTAATGTATTTATTGATGACTATCCCATTAGGTATTTAGAATTAGTGTTCGATTTTGTCAACAAAAATAAAAGCAGGAATTGCGTGTTAAGATAACGGTAATGTGTTGTTTTCGCATAAACATGCTAATAATATTTCTGTGTCATTTGCGTGCATAAACACTGCACAGTTTGTTTGAAAAATGCCGAATGCTTAGGAAATCCTCCACTTTACAGTCAACAGTAATGCATTCACGATGTACATAATAATTGCATAAAAAATGAGCTAAAAATTATTTAACCTTGAGAAATTTTTACGATTTGGAATTGGTTAACTATTTCAGCTGTGTAAAAACAACTGACTTTTGACAAGCGTCTTTTGAACTGCTTTTAATTCCACTTTAAAACGTCCCAACTCATTTATTAGCCAAATACTGCTCGTACTAGTTTTATCTGCCTAACCTTCTCATGTAGACAGAGGTCAGAATGGAGGAAGATAGGAAACATCTATATTGTAGACATAAAGTCAATAACACGCGGTGATTCTCTAACTTGCATTTTTCTTAGTTATATGCAAATTGATCGAATTTTAATATAAAATGGTCCATATAGGATTCTTTTTACATTTGTGAGATAGATTTCCTGGTACATATTGAATGGCATAGATCATACAAATTATAATGTACATATTATTAGTACGTACACATAATATTGTTTCCTCATTAAGCATTTGGGTGGCTGCAATTGTTTGTTACATTCCTAAGCTTGATCTGATTGTGATCTGAGTAGATGCAACAAGCACAGAGTGAAATGAAAACGTGATGTAGAGGATTCGATGAAGCTGAAAGCAATTAAGGGGTATCCAGCATATGGCCATCAGCAGATCAGCAGGTGCAAACAAATTAGCATACGTCATCATTTAATCATTCAGCTAACACAGGTAGAATTACTTTGTATTTGTATTGCAACATTCGATGATTAGGATAATAAAATATTCATAGAAAGTGAAATAACAATAATATCCGTATTTTTACGTTTTATTGTTTGTGCATGTGTAATTGGACTCAAGTGATGCAACACACATGGAAATTTTCCACGTAGACCAGGAGTATGATCTTTATTAACTCTCCGCTACTAGTTACCGTATAATTACATCACTGCGGCATAATCATACTTATATAGTTAGCAGATACCTAATTTAACCTGAATTATGGAAGACTTAATACAAAGTGGTCCAATTATTGTCTTTTTTCTTATTTTTTTTTACAAAAACAAGGCCATTTAGATTTTTTTAAGATGACAAAAATAATGTCAACTACTTAAAATTGTATTAGAACTAGATGCTACATAAATTCATGCTACAATATTAAATGCAATAAAAAACAGCGATAAAATGTCCAATTGTGAATCTACCTGGGAATAACTTGTATGCTAATTATTGCATCACATTTAGGAAGATGTATCCTTTTGTATTATATAATATACATTCGCTATATTTTTGTTGCACTAATAATCTAATTTATTAAATGTGTTATATAATGTAATAGATAACTAGTACAATCCAGTCTATCCTAGATTTTGAATCTGGCAGTGATGAGATAAAGAATGATGTTATAATTTTCTTTATCTTACCTACATTATAAAATGTTAAGTAGCAAAAGGTGTTTTCTCAATCAACGAGAGGTAATTGACTGAAGAAACTAAAAGTGTATATAAACATTGAATGAATCAATAGATTGGACAGTGTACTTCGTCTAGTAATATCATAGTATATGAAAATTCCTGCCGTGTAGTAATGTCATCGTACATAGTAATTACAGGTGTAAAATGGGGGTAATGTTGTGCGTGTATGTATTCCTTCATGTATAAGCAAATTGAGTCAAGACCTATTTCTTATGTTTACCAATACATTTATGTGCTTCCAATCAATAAAGATTTTTGTATATGATAGACAGGCTGATTACATTGCCCCGTGGCCCTAAATATTTAGTACCTATTGAATTATACAGATTGCATTTGCGACAAAGAATCCTTCCTTCTTTGTTCTTTAAGATGGTAACACGCTCTTGTCAAACGGAATCGGCATTGTCTACCATGAGTTGAAAGAGTGCTAAAAAGTCAAATCTGAAGAACTTGATTACTTATTTTTATAAAATTATTACAAACTAGTTTTTTATGTCATTTTAGTTATGATCTTAGTTTAAGGATGTTGTAGGTACTTTTGTATGTATTCAATCATTGAAATAGTTGCTGATTCACATAACGCTGATCAATTTTTCAATATGGGTAGGTGAAGTACCTTTTCCTATATGGCTATCCATTGAGAAATCACAAGTGCATCTGTAATTGCATTACATTATAATAAGTTCCTATAGAATTACACTTTTAAAGAACCTGAACTAGGATACCCAGTCATGTCACGTATTGTTGCAATGCAATGACTTGATATTTTACATTTGAAAGGGACATACATGTATACCTATGTAGTTAAGTAGACAGAAATTCAACATGCACGTAGTACATGCAATTTTACTACTTCTTAGGCATTGTATGCATCTTGTAGTCAATGATTTTATGCCACTTGTAAAGAATTGTGTGCATACATGTATTAAAAATCTAAACTACTGGCGATGAAAAACATTCTCATTTTATTACTCATTGTTGTTAGTGAATTGAATAACGAGTATAGGCAGTAGTTACTACTTTCGGCATTAGTTCAAATTGAATCGCAGTCTAGCAATGTCTAGAAGTCAATTATTACCCAACGGAATAAAATCTACGTGTCTAGCCGATTGCTAATTGTTCTTAAGAAACTAAGTCTCTAGGCATAATATACATGCAAACAATCATTTTACTGCATGAGTAATTCTTCAGACTCAGACGTTGGCAGGTCAAGATAAACAGTTAATAGCTCAGAATTAATTAAAATCCCTTCACTAGTCTAAGTATGGACATGCTGTGCTTAAGCATCGATTTTTCTGCACTTTTTTACTTCCATTTCTAGATAAATACGTTTTAGGCATTTATTCCTTTCAGTTTATAATCAGTGACTCAAATGATTTTCATTCGTGATTTGTTTTTGTACCGCCAAATGAAACCCAATTAGAAATTCTGTCATTTTGGATAAGAAAATCAGTTGTTATTGTTAAATCGGGAAAATAAAACTAGTTTTCAACATGAATCATTTTGGAATTATAGACTATGTGGTTGTGGCTGGAACTTTACTAGTGTCGGTTCTCATCGGAGTTTATTATGCAATATCCAGCAAACATACGAACGAAGATTTACTTCTTGGCGGAAGAGACATGAGTATTTTTCCCGTGGCTGCATCAGTCATGGTCACATATGTCTCTGCCATAACGGTTTTAGGTAATGGCCGAAAGTGTTATTCATTATTATTATCATTATTATAACTTCCAAATTCAAGAATATTGTCGGTAATCCTATAAGTGTGATAAGTTTTAATTCAATTTGTAAATCACGCAGGTTTTCCTGCCGAGATCTTTTCATTTGGGATCCAGATATTCATGATACACATTGTATCTGCAGTTGGATTTGTGATTAGTGCATTTTTTATTGTTCCTGTATTTTATCGGATGAAATTAACCAGCATTAACGAGGTAATGTTCGTTTCCGCCAAAATTCATATAATTATCGGCAATGGAAAACAGAAAACATACTCCCAGGCTCAAGATTTTAAATTACCAGAATTGTTATTTCATTCCTAAAAAATTGTCCAATTGTTACAAAGATTATTATAATCATGAAATAAATCTTTGTTCGCATTTCTCAGTATCTGGAACAACGGTTTGAATCTAAGATGATTCGATGGATCGCTTCGTTTACTTTTATACTTCAGCAAGTCACTGTTTCCGGAGTCGTTCTATATGCCCCGTCAATTGCACTGGAGACATTTTTAGGTGCGTTAATAAAATATTTTATTTAGAAATAATCCACTATTTTTAATGATTTTTCAAAATTCTTAGGTCTTCCAGTTTGGGTCAGTGTATTTGGAATTGGAATTTGTGGAACTATTTATACCTCTATTGTAAGTGTTCTAGCATAATAATAGTATATATTTAGCTAATGATTCGAAGAACTTATAGAGGAAGAAGAAATGATATCTGATTAAAATAGTAATAATATTTCAATATTATTTTTGTATTCCTTTAGGGTGGAATCAAAACCGTCGTTCTGACCTTAAGTTTTGAATTTTTTAAATATTTTTAACATGTAAATATTTTTCCGTAATTTGTTATTATAGCACTAACTAATTAGATATTGCTACTATTTAACAACAGGATGCTTTTCAATTTCTGATGATGGTTGCCGGTATGATAGCCATTGTAATCAGAGGTGTAATGTCCTCCGGTGGTCTATCAGAAGCCTTTAAAATAGCATCAGCTAATCAACGTTTGAATTTAATAGAGTAAGCCAATTTTCTCCTTTTTTATGACTTTTTATGAAGTGTAGGTCTTTTTAACTAAATTCTGGGAAGTCAATTGCACAGATCACGATTTTCTTATTAAATGAGACTTTGTATAATATTTCTTGTGTGAATTTAGTTTCACAATCGACCCGTTCATGAGACATAATTTTGTGAATTTTCTCATTGGGTCTGGAGCTTATTCGATCATACAGTCTGGCACGCACCAACTTCAGGTTCAACGCTACAGCAGCATGTCTTCCTGCAAGAAGGCTAGACAGTAAGTAACTCCAAAGGTTTTTTAACCGTTAAATTAATGATCTTCTTGTTTCGTTCATTACATTTTTGCATGCATTTAATCACATAACAATTTAGTCTGGATATATAACTTAGTTTCTAAGAATGATAAATGTTGAAAAGAAGTGTGTCATGCTCATGATATGTTAATTTGGTTTTCAGTGTAATTCTACTCAGCATTCCTTTCAAGCTAATTGTAATGGGAATGTGCCTACTCACTGGCATTTCGATCTTTGCAGTATATTCTGACTGTGATCCT